>OY856410.1:1353372303-1354862303 GCA_963693085.1 Alisma plantago-aquatica | reverse complement strand
AACCTCTTTCTTGCCAACCAATTCATGCTTGATTGGCATTTAAGCTAAGGAGGGCGGACTACAGTTACGATTCATCCTAAATCCAATATATAACCTATTGAAAATTAGTTGTCGTACAGCTTTAGTTTTAGCAAATCCCTACTGGTTTAGCATAGGTTAACCATTTCTAAAATCTTATCGAGTTATTTTTAGTTTCCTCCTGAATCAAGAGTGATTTTGACATACTAAACGTACTGATTAAAGAGCCACAATATTAACTGACACTCCATTATATCTGATGTCTTCTATTTGTAAGATATCTTAACATATTAGGGTAGGCTGGCATGAATGTATTTATGTTGCCTATACACCAAGTTTTACATATTATAATCAATTTCTATAAAAACTGGAAAAAGTGGATATTATTGAATAGCATCCATGCTGCACTCTAACAGAAGATTTGCATACCAATCAGCATGATCTAAACATTGATGAACTATAGGGAATTTGGGCGATTTTGCCTGACTTTGACGGTTGGCGAAGTCGATGTGAATGTATTGTGGTTTTTTCACAAATTTGGGGTCAAATTTTGGCCTTGTCGGTTAACTCAAAGGCTGAAGGCAATAAGGCTTCATCAAGTTGTCACATATAACTTTGGCTAAGTCGACAAAGTTGGATGTTTGCCCGACATTTACACCTAAAACTACAACAATATGATTGAGTGTTTTGGCTAGTTGTATTGACTTCCTAGATATATGGTGATAAACTAAAATTGCACTTTGTATGTTTTAAGAATTAGAGTAACTTTTAAACTTTAATTGTGTTTCTTTATGTTATTGCTTGATATGTCTTGTAAGCTACAGTTTTAACACGTTATTCATCATCTGAATTATGGTTTAGAATCAGGAGTGTACCTACCTAGGAAGAATGTATTTTTCAGTTTGTATTATATAACACATGTAAGATAGAGGGTTATAGCATAAATGAAGTATATAGTGGATATGTCCTTAAATTTACACCATTCTCTAACCATATTCACATAAAAATTTGATTAAAGTGTGCATCTGAATTGCTTTCGAACTTGCTTGAAGTTTCTAAAACTTCCACTTTCACAGTTGCCAAAGTTTAAAATAGATTTGAGGTCCTTATTGTCCTTTTGAGTACCTTTCTAAGGGCTACAAAAGTGATATTGTCATCAACATCTAAGTCTCATACTTAACGACGATGGGTGTGCTACATGGATCCTTCTTTTCCATTCAGCTATTTTATAGGTCATATTCTTGTTGATATGGAAAAGTTTATAATCTCTCCTTATAGCTCTCCCCAAATTCGTTTGGGCCTGCATGTACCTCTTTAAACTCTGCTCGACTCTAACATTACACGGAATTGGTGCATTTATCAGTCTATGTTGCACATGCCCATACCATAATGGTAAAAGTACACTAAATTATTTGGGGTAGATAGGATATAAAACCATATGGATTTGTGTAATTTTCATGCAATGAATAAAATATAAAAAAAAAGATAGAGAAGAAATAATGTTCTAAAAATAAATTACAGTTTGCCACGGAGGAAAACAGATGCATGAAGGAATCAAGGAGGAAGAAACTTGGAAGCAGATGAGGAGGAAGGGAACAGGTGAAAAATAAAGGGCAGGAATGGAATGGGAAGAAGAGGAAGAGGAGAAGTGGAAAGATAAAGGGGAAACGGTCAAATGGAGGAAGAGGAATTAGGGAGGAAAACAAGTGGAAGAAAATTCGAGGACATCGGAGTGAAGAAGAGAGGGCATGAAGGACAAACTGTGAAGATGAAGAGTACCAAAATGGGGAAGCAGAAACATATGCACGAGAGAGAGAGAGATCAAGGCGGCAGAGGAGAAGTGGAAGAAGATGAGGAAGGGGAAGAAGAAAATGAAACACGGTAGGAAGGAAGAAACGTGGGCACATGAAGGAAGAAGAGCACCTACGTGTAAGTCATTGCTGCAGTCATTTAGCCCAGATGTCACTATTGGCGCCCTAAATACCAGAATCTACATATTCCACTGTATAGACTAGAAGTCCTGCTACTATCACAGAGAGCAAAAGTAAGTGAAGGATTGCTGGATTGTGAGGTTGAGGGCATGTGAGAAGACAGCTTGCACATAGTAGGACTTTAGTGAAACCCTTCTATTGGCTGTGGCACGTCGTGACCTGAAAAAGGGTTATGCCGCAATAGTGAACAATAACAATACATATGTGAAAAGATATAAAATGTGGAAACAATGTGATACATGTATATTTCAAAAGTAAAACACAAACAGTATGTTTGATTCAGGAAGAAGATAAAAGACATTACATATGGTTAGAGAACATTACATACATTGACTGTGACTAGTTAAAGAAACCCGGTGGTTATTGTGACACTACCCACAAGCAAGCAAGCACCATTTTCAGGAAATTTATTCTTGGGTTACTACAAGGCTTTATTTGTCACATCAATTTTGATTTGTTTTTCATTCATATTTTTCCCAGGTCCCTTTATATTATTGTAGCTTAAGCCCAAGCTTTATATTTCAAAGAAGTTCGGATTGTCTTCCAAGTCAAATAGATTTGCTACCCTTTCCTCTGAAAGATGTTGGTATTTTAAATTCTAAGATCAATGTAATCAAAACTTAATTTTTAATTTGACAGCGATAAGAGTAACAGTGAATTCAAGCAAATGTTATCATACCAAACTGGCATAATGTGTTTCTCTAATATATGATGCTTTTGAGAAAATGTCTTCACGTATGTTATAACTTATATATATGACATGTGGGGCTCTATCATTCAGCTTAAGGAGGTAAAAGATTTTTTATTGTATGTCAGACAAGTTTAAAAAATGATAGCCTTGGGAAGTACTCATGGTATTAAAAAACCTGCCTTGAGGCTTATGCATTGAGGCAAGGCTATCTCATTTGCGCCTCGAGGCATACACTTCAATCTCCTTGAGTGTGACTCAACCTTCGAATGTATGAGGCTCACCTCAAGACAGTGAGGCTCTTGAGGCTTAGTTGCGCACAAACCAATTCTGGATGGTAATGTCTTATGTTAACCACCAAGTTTTTTTCTTTTGATATTATTTTTTGTAAATAGTTATCATTCTCTCGTTAGTGAATTTAAACAATTTTATTTTTATCCAACTCAAAACTTAAAAGTTACTTCTTATTTAGATTTATCAAAATTCATTGCAAAATATATTTTTGTGCCACATGTTTAATCTAATATGTTAGTTATTTTCAAATCTCATTTTGTCTACCTTTATTTTTACTAATTCTTAATTTTGCGTGCCCTAATTTCCGTTATTAAGATTAAAAATTGGGTCTAATAATACAAAACAATGATATTTCATCATTTGTTAAGAAATAATTTATTATTTTGGTGGTCTTTATTATTACCTTTCTCTTAATCCCTATTTCTCCTTGTTAATTTAGGTAAAAAAATTCTATTTATTTCTACTTTTTTTCTTATACATACATATTTAAATATACACACATCCATAGATATGCAGATATACATACACGCATACTATATATAATACATATACACACACATAAATATATTTATTACATACACACATCCATATATTTAATGAATATGTATCTACATTATTTTTTTGTGAACACCTTGTACATACTTTGAGGCTTACGGCTCAAACGCCTTGAGGGTTACCCTACGCCTCTCACTTTAAAACCTTGGAAGTACTGCATCATAGAGACAAACAAAACTAGATACCCTACTGCATCAGCTTCATAAAGGCTTACAAAATAACTTTATAAATTAGTTTTTGTATACAGCTTGTCATCATGGACGTGCTTTCCATTTCCATACTCTTAATATGTGTCCATATTTTATTAAGACCTGCAAATGTTTCCCCCTGTAATCGATTGTTTTACCCTCTTCTTTCTGTATAGAGTGAATTTCCCTAATTTTCCCCCAAACTTCTTTACTGGGTTAATCAAAATAAATTTCCCAGGCATCCTTATTTTCCTAGGGCTCATCTATTTCACTGGACCTTGAATCAGGCTTCATTGATATGGGCGTTGCGTATTTGTCTTTTTGATCAATCTGATTACAAACTTTACCTTACGTTTATGATAAGTGCAACGATTTAGTGAGGCCAACAATATGGGACCACACCGAAATTGTGTAGGTTTGTTTTATAAGACTTTCTGATGTGAAAATTTCTACCTAGATTTAAGTATCCAAAATTAAATATCTAACGTACTAAACAAATACAAACACATCATCACAAGCGGCTTTCAGTATAACCTTTATAATATTCTCTGTTAATAAAAGTTGTATCTTCATTGGTACTGATGTTTAGAGGCTCTGTTTCGTTTCTGCGGGTTTTAAAGCATTGAAAATGTTTTACCCTACAATTCCCTCCTTTACCTAGTCTACACGTGAGCATCACCTACAGGACATTATTCCTTAACATGTCAGCAAGCCAATGGTTATACATCGTTAATGTTACATTTATTCATCTAGCTCGTTGCAGGACCTATTTAAATTCATTATCAAATGAATTCTTTCATTTATATTTTCCTCTGGCACATTTATATTGTAGTTAGCTTACTAATAAAATAAGGCTTTTGTTTTTCTCACCTCCGATAATCTAGCAAACGACTTTACTCTTATAAAAGATGTTTTTTTTTCCTTTTGAGACCAATCTTACTATTTCCCCATTGTGCAATTTTTCCATGAAATACTGCATAACTTTTCTGAAAGCTGAATAGTGATATATGATTATGTCAGGGAAACATTGCACCACCATGGTGAGATAGCAGATGCTTCTTTTAGTGAAACTTATTTTTGATGAAGTTTCTTCTGGCCTTTGGATCTTTCATAAAACACTGGATTTTTAGAGAGTAGGTTCCTGGCCATTTTTGTTGTGCAAATGAGAGACTGTCTTAATGGACCAGTAAGAGACTGGCAACAGAGGTTTTTTTGTCTGCAGCTCAATTAATTTTTTTTCGTTTGTGCAACTGCAGTAGTCTCACTTGCGTTATTGCCTGTAAAATCAATGGTTGTCGAGACACTGTTTTCCCCACGTAGGAGATCACAATCAGCAAGTACACAACCATCTCCTTTCAAGAACTATGCTAACCGGGATGATATCAGCAGTCGGTCGGTACTATTTGAGAGACATCGGTTGCTATTGTCAATGCTTACACTGTTGGCCTTCCTAAGTACAATCTATCTCTAATTTGCAGTGACACTCGGGGCTACTAACTCGTGCACCGGTATGTCAGACAGAGAGGGATCTTTGTGAAGCTAAATTATCATGGTCGCATGCGGGGAGGATGAATTTCTTATGAACTTCATTGAGGAATTCTGATTGAAACAGCTGCCTCTTTTTTATATCAGGAAATCATCATCGGTGCTCTTCTCTACAAGATTAACAGAGTCATTAGTTCAACAGCAGCCTTCATCAGGGTAGAATTCATTCTGCTCAGTTCTCCAGTTTTGCACGAGATGCACTTCAAGTAAAACGAACAGCCTCATTTTACATTTAAAATTGTCTGCAGATGATAATTATCATAATATTATAAAAAATAATGGAAATGTTTTGAGTACAGAAATCATCATTGAAGTAGATGTTTCCATTAGTTGTCTCGAGAATCCCTTTGAGAGGTACTTACAAGCAGAACATTACTTTCAAACCCAACGATATAGATGCCTTCATGGTTTCTCGAGGATTCCTGTGGAAGATACTTTCAAACAGAAAATTACGTTCAACCCAAAGATGCAGCAAATCTGTCCATTACAGCAGCCACATTCACAAACAAAGTTTAAGCTGGCTACCTGATCAATCATAATCGGTGTTTATCTTCAATACTATGAGTGCCATTTACAATATATATATATATATATATATATATATATATATATATATATATATATATATATATATATAGATATATATATATATATATGGAATCAAGTTCAGATTGGCCTAAAAGATTCCTTATTATATTACATGCAATGGATAGCAGTGTTCTGTTTTGGCACACCCCAAATTCATGCAATGAATTTGAAACAATGATGCTACTGAATGGAGGACAAAATTGGGCTCGCCTCAAAATGTGCAAGCATTTTTATATAAACTAAGGGATATATATAAACATACAGTCTCGACAGAAAAACTGAGATAGATAGCAAATGCGCAAATGAATCTGCAACCACAAAGTATACTTCATGCTGATGACCTTTGCCAGTAAATAGTAGTGCTATGCAGCCCTATCCATGGAGAGAGAGGTCTTCAATTGGTTAACAACATGAGGTAGGGCCCTGATGCTGTCTTGGATGGCTAGATCAACGCAGGTTTCCATTTCAGTCATTGCCGATGTCTTGATCTTTTGGAGCTTAGCTGTTTCGAATTTGTCTTGACATACCATCAATGAACGGTTCAGCCGTTCCTGAAGGAAAACAATGCCAATATAAACTGCATAAGGAAAGAAGTTTCCGGGTCGTGATATGCAAAGCGACCACACAATAATTGCTGCCCATATACCAGAATGCTGCGTATATTGGTCATATTACCAGATTTACCTAAATAGCAGCCTCGGCGACTCATAATAATAACTGAGACGATTACTACAAAAACAAAATTGCTATACAGTAGTTTCGAAATTGGTACAGAAACTTGATGTGAGTAATAGTTAGGTCTGGACAAGAAACGAAACTTGATCTATAACCTAGACTTGATGCCAATCTAATCTAGGTTGGATGGATAGTGTGACCAAATTGTCTCAGAGATTTTTCGACCAATCCTAGATGGTCAAGGTTATATTCTAAGTGGCCATTTAGCCAGTTGACTTTTATGGACCACATAATACGTTTGCAAGGGCATACATATGTACATTTGTTGTTCGCGCAAGGTAGCTATAGTACCTAGCTAGATTATTTGATTGATGAACTTGCATATAAACTTCAGTTATATTTGTTTTTTAGGGTGCTCAGTTAAATTTTGTGAATGAACGGCAAGAAAATTAATAGTCAAACACGTGTAGCCGATAATATTAAAATACTACTCGCTCGGACAACGGATGTAAGTTCTCTCTCACACTCAACGCTTGTGTTTTTGGGCGTGCATGTGTGCAAGCGTGTGGCATGCATGCATATATGTGTCTGATACATGTTTGCACGTAAATTTGATGTATACAAAGTTAATCTACGTGTTTCAAAAATGAATACAATACAATATTTATAACGTAGGTTTCCTGTTCAAGGATGAGTAGTAGCAGAAATGGTTCAATACTTTAGTTATATCTCGTGAAATGCATGTAATACGGTTACAGATTTTTCAAGGCATCTAACATACTCTATTTTTGCAGTTCATATAATCATCTTTATCATCTAAGCAATTTCAACCATATTCCGATCGACGAAATGAATCCTTTCCCAATCAGCTTTCTTATAGGTCATATTCGCATCAAGATATAGAGATTAAAGTTTCCTTGCAAGTTCTTTCCAAATTTATTTAGAAATGCTACTTCTTCTTGTTACCATGTTTGACTCAATAGCATTGCTTCGAATCAATGCATTTGACATCTGTCAATCTGTGTAGCACCCCTCAGTCCATGCAACCTTAAACGGCCTTCTCGTAACTTGCCAACCTCCACTTTGTTCCTTACATAGTCACTTCTTAAGTGGCATTCCTTGTCTTTCCAAACATTCACCTCAGCATATACATTTCTTTCACATTTATCTTTGAAAACTTGTTTCTTCATAGCAGCATCGGCCGTATGCCATTCTATATAACATGTCTCTTAAGTTGACTGGAATTTTACGGTCATATAATACACCTCCACTGCAATGATTGTGTTGTGATCCAGTGATAAACATCATCCTGAACATCATCATCATTTGAATAATAGAACCCAAGTAATGACAAATACACATTTTGGTATATCCAGTTCATCCTACTTGTACCACTATTCACAATTCTAGATTGGCTGAAATGCATATACTCTGTTTTGCTTCTATTAATCTTAAATAATTACATTTCAACACATTTTTCCAAAGTTTTTTGTTCATCATTCCAAATTTCTTTAGTTTATCAATCAACAACATACACTAAGGGAAAGCATTCGAGACATGCTTTATCAACTTGTCCATAATAAGAACGAACAGATGTGGGCTCAGTGTTAAGCTTTGATGTATCCCAATTGTAATAGAGAATCTCACTTGCAGTTATCATAAATGTCTTTAATTAACTCAATGTATTGAATTGGCAGACATTTTTTTCAAAATCCACCACAACACTTACCCCAGATACCTAATCATTAACCTTATCTAAATCAACGAAAACCATAAGAAGATCTCTTTTATTTTACTTGTACCTCACAAAAGTCTCCTCATCTAGAAAAAAATAGTATATGCAGTTAATCTACATAGGCATGAAATCAAACTAGTTGTATGATATACATAGGCATGAAATCAAACTAGTTGTATGATATATTTGTTACATATCTTAGTCTTTGTTTGATAACTCTCCCCCAATGCTTTGGTGTGAAATCAAATTGGTATTATGATATGTTATATAGATCTTACTCTCTGTTTAATAATCTGCTCTTAAAGCTTCATAATGTGACTCGTCAACTTGAGATCATACAGCTTTAAAGTTTGAACGCCTCCCTTGTTCTTGTAGACTAGAACTATGGTATTGTTTCTCCACTTATCTAGAAATTAAATTGGTTGTATGATATATGTTCTATAGATCTTACTCTCTGTTTAATAATCCGCTCTTAAAGCTTCAAGGTGTGACTCATCAACTTGAGATCATACAGCTTTAAAGTTTGAACATCTCCCTTGTTCTTGTAGACTAAAACTATGGTATTGTTTCTCCACTTATCTAGTAATTTCTTGGTTCTTCATAATCTTGTTGAAGAAAGCCAATAACCACAAAGCTCCTTCATCCCCATACTCTTTCATACACCAATAGAAATGTGTACGGTCATCTTGTCTTTCCCATTTTCATTTTTTTCAATACTAGTTACTTTTAATTTTGTAACTCGTCATGTAAAAGAGATATTTTGTCTATTCATTTCACACAAGGCTTTTTCATGTCGTAGAAAGAATGACATTTAGGTAATTGGATGTCAACCTACAAGCTACAACCAATCCTCCTTTACCGGTACCTAACAGGATACATTCCACAAAATGTAATGTTAATACCAAGTTCTAAATTTGTCATTTGATGTTGGTGCACAGAACATGCAAGTACCAGCGATACGGTTTGGATTTATTTAAGTTCTGAATTTTTAATTTGCTTTAATACATGTAAGATGCATGTACCATCTACTATACACTTCTTCAACCCCTACATATAAACATAAAACAAGGAAGCATGTACTTAAGGCTATAGCAAATTATTTGTATTAAACACGATTTTGAGTTGCATGTTCTTAGATCAATCCCTTTACACATTTTGAGATATTTTTCAGAATACTTGAATGGTCAAACAACTAGACATATGTTTGACACATATATGCAACAAACAGCTAAACACATATCATACATGTCCATTTTCTTTTTTTGACATGGACACACCATGAACATGGCAAACCCAAACCAATTCCCTGTATATAAGAACAATATAACATTGTTCTAAACCTCCCCGCTTTCCTATAACAAGCTACCAAATGGCCTTCCCTCCTAAACCTATTAGCCATTCATATTATCCATTATTCATCATTCAACATCATCGTCGTCATCATCTAAGCCTCAGTACCAACCATGATGGGGTCGGCTACATGGATCTTTCTTTTTCGTTCAGCTTTGTCATGGGTCATATTCTGATCAAAGATGTAAAGATTCAAAACTCTCTTTCTAAGCTCTTCAAATTTAATTTAGGCTATCCTCTTCTTTTTCTAATTGTGCTTGACTCAATAGCATTGCTTCATTTTGGCACATTAGAAGGTCTGCATTGCAAATGTCCATACCATCTGAATAGGCCCTCCTACTTGTCTTCAATGCTCGCCACCCCCACTTTGTTACTGATATAGTCATTTCTCAAACAATTTTTTCTTGTCTTCCCACCTAAGAAGCACAGATACGGATATGTATCGGATACGAATACGGGTACGGGTACGCGGATACGACAATTTTCGAAAATAGAGGATACAGGTACGCGGATACGGCAATTTTCGAAAATAGAGGATACGGGTACGTCATGGATACGACATATTTTTTATATTTATTTTAATATTTTTAAAAATACCCAATATATTTATTTTAAAAATAGATGAAGACAATCAAATTTCATTCAAAAATCACAATATTTCTAAAGAAAATAGAAATCAATGCTATAATATCAAACAATGATTTAAAAAGGGGGTCTTTCATTCATATTAATGTGAGACAAAGTTACAAAAAGACATGATAATATCATATTCTAAACCTTTCACATTTCGTGTATCATGTAATGTTGTGTTGTAAAGTGAGTTGTGTCATCTGTGATACCAAACTATCTTCTCTCATGTATAGCTAGCTACTATGAAGCACGGATATATAGATACAAAAATGGATACATGTACGGGTGCGGTACGGGGATACGACATCATCATCATCATCTAAGCCTCAATCCCAACTATGTTGGGGTCCGCTACATGGATCCTTCGTTTCCATTCAGCTCTATCATGGGCCATATTCTGATTGAGATGTAGGGATTCAAAATCTCTCTTTATAAGCTCATCCCATGTTAATTTTGGCCTTCCTCTTCTTCTATTTATAGTGTTTGGCTCAATAGCATTGCTTCGTATAGGCGCACTAGTAGGTCTGCGTTGCACATGTCCGTACCATCTGAGTCGGCCCTCACGCAACTTGTCCTCAATGCTCGTCACCCCCACTTTATTCCTGATATAGTCATTTCTCAAACGATCTTTTCTTGTCTTCCCACACATCCATCTCAGCATACGCATTTCAGCCACGTTCATCTTGTTGAGACCTTGTTTCTTCACCGCCCAACATTCACTCCCATAGAGCATGGCTGGTCGTATAGCTGTTCTATAAAACTTACTTTTTAACCTGAGAGGGATCTTCTGATCGCATAAAACTCCAGTTGCACTCCTCCATTTCAACCATCCTGCAGTGATCCGGTGACAAACATCATTTTGGACATCCCCGTCTATTTGAATAATAGAACCTAAGTAACGAAATTTGTCACATTTTGGTATATCTACTCCGTCCAACTTGGCTCCATCATTCACACTGCGAGATTGGCTGAAATTGCAATGCATATACTCAGTTTTTCTCCTGCTAATCATCAATCCATTTGATTCCAATGCCTTTCTCCAACATTCAACTTTATCATTCAATCCATCTTTTGTTTCGTCAATAAAAACAATATCATCAGCAAATAACATACACCAAGGAATATCATCCTGAACATTCTTTGTTAACTCATCCATAACCAGAACGAATAGATATGGGCTGAGTGTGGATCCTTGGTGTACCCCAACTGTAATAGGAAAAGTTGGTGTCTCTCCTCCAAGAGTCTTGACACTTGCAGTAGAGCTATCATACATGTCTTTGATCAAGTCAATGTATTGGATAGGCACACCCTTTTTCTTCAAAACCATCCATAACACTTCTCTGGGTACTCGATCATAAGCCTTCTCTAGATCGATAAACACCATATGAAGATCTCTTTTGCTTTGTCTATACTTCTCCATAAGCCTCCTTATCAGAAAAATAGCATCTGTTGCTGATCTTCCAGGCATGAAACCAAAATGGTTGTTTGATACTTGCGTTATAGATCTTAACCTCTGCTCAATAATCCTCTCCCAAAGCTTCATCGTGTGATTCATCAGCTTGATACCTCTATAGTTTGTACAGCTCTGAACGTCACCTTTGTTCTTGTAGATTGGGACTATAATACTATTTCTCCACTCATCCGGCATCTTCTTGGTCTTCATGATCTTGTTAAAGAAATTTGTTAACCATGTAACTCCCTCATCCACCATACTCTTCCATACATCAATGGGAATATTGTCTGGTCCACATGTCTTTCTCATTTTCATCTTTTTCAAAGCATTCTTAACCTCAAATGGTGAAACTCATCGTGTGTAAATGATATCTCTTGTATTCATGTCACTCGAGTCGCTAACATTATATGCAGTATCTCCATTGAAAAGCTTATGGAAGTAATTTCTCCACTGGTTTTTGATATCATCGTCCTTCACCTATACTCTACCATCTTCATTCTTTATGCATTTTACTTGACTCAAGTCTCTTCCTTTCCTTTCTCTTATACGAGCCATTTTATATATATCTTTTTCCCCTTCTCTAGTGTCCAGCTTCTTATACATATCATCAAAGTATCTAGACCTTGCCTCCCGAACCACCTTTTTAGCTTCTTTCTTTGCTTGCTTGTATCTTTGGAACGTTGCATCATCTCCAGATTTGGGCAAGCTCCTATAGATCTCCCTTTTCAGTTTAATAGCCTTTTGTACTTCATCATTCCACCACCAAGTCTCCTTCTGTGGAGGTCCACAACCTTTAGACTCCCCCAAAACCTCTTTGGAAATTTTTGTTATGCAGGAGCTCATGTTATGCCACATAGTGTTAACATCAGACTCCAAGTTCCAAGTTACCTCCTTGATGAGTTTAACGGGGATACGACAATTTTTGAAAATATAAGATACGGGTACAACATGGATACAACAATTTTTTTAATGTTTATTTTGAAATTTTAACAGAAAATACCAATTTCATTCTCAAATCACAATACAATAGGGGGAGTCTAGAGTTGGAAGTCACATGGTTTTGGGATTTTGAGGGATCACGCGAGTGGGGTGCTCTCTTGGCTGCTTAATGGGTTGGTTATATCCTGGTTGCATTGAGGTCAGTTCCTGCTAATAAAAAAAAGAAATACGACTTAAGAAGTATTTGGTATGTATTAGAGAGTATCTAAGGAGTATTAGTATCAAATGTGTATTCAATACTAGTAGGACACCTATTTCGGAGTATCGGTGCTTCATAGGGGGAGACATAAGGATGGGGATGCAATGATTATCTTCAAAGGAGATGAAATAGATATTGTCTAGATAGAAATCCAGAATAAATCACAATGGATTTAGGCATGTTAACCAAACGATACTAAATTGAAGCCTTTCATAGAATATGGAGGACATCAACGTGCATAAAACTTGCACCTTAGCAGGGAAAGCATCCGGAAGTACCATGTAAAGGTGAATGAATTGGTTTGCAATAAAGAACAAACAAAAATCCAGATTACATATTGGAGTTCTTTAAAAAGTGAAATCCCAAAAAACATAGGAGGTAGAAACAATAAAGAGAAGAAGGAAGATTGGCATTTAGCAAGAGGAATGGTGACTAACCTTGAACTACTTCATGGAAACAACTATGACAGCCTTGCTGCAAGCTACTACTTAGCAGAGAGGGTTGAGACATGAGCTGGTGTCAAATGCTAATCAAGCAATGTCATGCCCAGATTTTTTTCTAGTTTTTACTGGATACGGCAGGATACGGATTAGGAGTATCCGATACGTATCCAGGAGTATCCACGGAGTATTGGTATCCAATACGTATCGGATACGGGTACGACACCTGTTTTGGAGTATCCGTGCTTCATAGCTTCCCACACATCCATCTCAACATACGCATTCCAGCCACATTCATCTTGTCAAGACATTATTTCTTCACCGCCCAACATTCACTTCCATAGGGCATGGTTGGTCGCATAGTCATAATAATCGTCGACTTTTTGAAAAATCCGCGTTTCCCAGGCGTATGTGACGGCCGAATAACTCCCAATTCCCGATTTTTTCGTTTTATTCCTGTACTATTCACAAATTATTCACGTTTTACGTATTTTTCTCCATTTTATATTGTCAAAGATTCTGATTTTGTTTAAGTGTATATACATGTATTTATATAAATGTTTATACATATATGTATACATATGTGTGTATTATATGTATGTGTGTGTGTGTGTGTGTGTGTGTATATATATATATGCAATACTTATGCGTGTGTGTGCAATATATGTGTGTATGCATACATATATGTGTATATCCTTTGATTTTTTTCCCGACTTTTTCCCAAATGGTTGACCGTACTTCTAGTGTATGTTGACCATTTTTTACCCAAATTCCCCGCATATTTATCCCGAATTGCGAATTTTTCAACCCGACCGAATGTATCCCAAATTCCGAATTTGTGACTATGGTTGGTCGTATAGTTGTTCTAAAAACTATCTTTTCAATCTAAGAGGGACCTTCCTATCACATAAGACTCCAATTGCGCTCTTCCGTTTCAACCATCTTGTAGTGATCCTGTGGACATTTCCATCTATTTGAAAAATAGAATCTGAGTAACAAAATTTATCACATTTCGGTACATCAACTCCGTCCAACTTGGCTCTACTATTCACAATTCGAGATTGGCTAAAATTGCAATGTATATACTCAGTTTTGCTCCTACTAATTGATTTCAATGCATTTCTCCAAAGATCAACTTTATCATTCAATCCATCTTTAGTTTCATCAGTCAACACCATATATAGCAAATAACATGCATCAAGGAATATCATCCTGAACATTCTTTGTCAACTTATTCATAACAAGAACGAACACATATGGGCGGAGTGTGGACCCTTGGTATACCCCAATTGTGATAGGAAATGTTGGCACCTCTCCTCTAGGAGTCTTCACACTTGTAGTTGAGTAATCATACATGTCTTTAATCAAGTTAATGTATTGGATTGGCACACTCTTTTTCTCCAAAACCATCTACAACACTTCCCTAGGTATTCAATCATAAGCCTTTTTCAAATCAATAAAAATCATATGAAGATCTCTTGTGTTCTTTATATTTCTCCATAAGCCTCCTTATCAGAAAAATATCATTTGTTGTTGATTATCTAGGCATGAAACCAAATTGGTTGTTTGATATCTGCGTTATAGACCTAAACAATTGTTCAATAATCCTTTCCCAAAGCTTCATAGTCTGACTCGTCAACTTGATATCTTTGTAGTTTGTGCAGCTCTAAACATTCCTTTGTTCTTGTAGATGGGGACTATAGCACTATTTCTCCACTAATCCGGCATCTTTTCGGTCTTCATAATCTTATTAAATAAACTCGTTAACCAATAAATCCTTCATCCCCCCTTAATCTTCAATACATCAATCGTAATATCGTTTGGTCTGCATGCTTTTCTCATTTTTATCTTTTTTAAAGCATTCTTGACCTCAAATAATGAAACTCGCTGTGTGTAAATGCCTTTCTCATTTTCATCCATTATACATCATTGAGATGTCAAATTTCATTTTTATAAAGACTATCAAGAATTTGATATGAGAATATATTATAATTCATCATTCTCCATTTACACTAATTTTATTTTACAATGCAAATTATGGTGGATAAATTATTCTCTTCATAGAAAACAAGTGGTTTCATAATGTAAGCAAACCAGTAGGCTAGGAAGCACGGATACGGATACGTATCGGATACGGGTACGGGTAGGGGACCTATGGGTACGAGGATACGGTAATTTTCAAAAATATAGGATACGTGTACGTCATGGATACGGCAATTTTTTAATATTTATTTAATATTTTTAAAAATAACCAATATATTTATTTAAAAATAGATGAAGACAATCAAATTTCATTCAAAAATCACAATATTTCTAAAGAAAATGGAAACCAATACCATAATATCAAACAATGGTTTAAAAAGGGGTCTTTCATTCATAATAATGTGAGACAAGTTACAAAAAGACATAGATAATATCATATTCTAAACCTTTCACATGTCATGTATCATGTAATGTTGTGTTGTAAAGTGAGTTGTGTCATCTGTGATACCAAACTATCTTCTCTCAGGGTATAGCTAGCTACTATGAAGCACGGATATAGATACAGAAATGGATACGGGTACGGATGCGGTACGGGGATATGACCATTTTCAAAAAATATAAGATACAGGTACAACATGGATACAACCTTTTTTTAATGTTTATTTTAAAAGTTTAACAGACAATACCAATTTCATTCTCAAATCACAATACAATAGGGGGAGTCTAGAGTTGGAAGTCACATGGTTTTGGGATTTTGAGGGATCACACGACTAGGGTGCTCTCTTGGCTGCTAAATGGGTTGGTTGTATCATGGCTGCATTGAGGTCATATCCTGCTAATAAAAAAAGGAATACGACTTAAGAAGTATTTGGTATGTATTAAAGAGTAAACAGGGAGTATTAGCATCAAATATGTATTAAGTACTGGTAGGACACCTATTTTGGAGTATCGGTGCTTCATAGGGGGAGACATAAGGATGGGGATGCAATGATTATCTTCAAAGGAGATGAAATAGATATTGTTTAGATAGAAATCCAGAATAAATCACAATGGATTTAGTCACCAAAACAAGAGGCATGTTAACCCAACGATACTAAATTGAATCCTTTCATAGAATATGGAGGACATCAACGTGCTTAAAACTTGCACCTTAGCAGGGAAAGCATCCGGAAGTACCATGTAAAGGTGAATGAATTGGTTTGCAATAAAGAACAAACA
Source organism: Alisma plantago-aquatica (assembly GCA_963693085.1). Classification (NCBI taxonomy): domain Eukaryota; kingdom Viridiplantae; phylum Streptophyta; class Magnoliopsida; order Alismatales; family Alismataceae; genus Alisma; species Alisma plantago-aquatica. The sequence continues at coordinate 1,354,845,754 of OY856410.1, read as the reverse complement.
AAAATCCATATTACATATTGAAGTTTTTTAAAAAGTGAAATCCCAAAAAACAAAGGAGATACAAACAATAAAGAGAAGAAGGAAGATTGGCATTTAGCAAGAGGAATGGTGACTAACCTTGAACTACTTCAAGGAAGCAACTATGACAGCCTTGCTGTAAGCTACTACTTAACAAAGAGGGTTGAGACATGAGCTGGTGTAAAATGCTAATCAAACGATGTCATGTCCAGATTTTTTTTCTAGTTTTAACCGACTGGATACGGCCTGGATACGGCAGGATACGGATTAGGAGTATTCGATACGTATCCAGGAGTATCCACGGAGTATTGGTATCCAATACGTATTGGATACGGGTACGGCACCTGTTTGGAGTATCCGTGCTTCATAGCCAATGGGTTCATCATTTTTCATATTATAAAGTTTAGTGGGGAATTTTTTGCGTGCTGCTTTTGTGTTTATTTCTAAAAATTCCCTGTTATGACTTCACAACTTTGGATGAATGGATGTCATATGTACCAGTTGAATATATACTTATATGTAAGTGTAAGTGTAAGTGTTAGTGTTAGTGTAATTGTAAGTGTAAGTGTAAGTGTATATGTATATGTATATGTAACTGTAAATGTATATTAATACGTATAGGCATACGGATAAGCACATGCACGTGCTCATGCACATGTATATGTATGCAAATAGATAAAGGTATATGCATATGTGTGTATGTATGCCAATGTCTGCCGTGTGTGTCCTATATTTGTGAAATTGTTGTGTCCCACGTCCATGTTGTGTCTGGTTCCTCATGTGTCCAAATTTCCTAGTAACTAACATAGTCACAAATTCGGTACTCGGCAATCATTCGATGAGGCTGAAAAATTTGACATTCGGGAATTATGCGGAAAATTCGAATAAAAATCGGTAAAAATTCAGTCAACTATTCGGGAAATATTTGGATATATATATATATATAGAGAGAGAGAGAGAGAGTCGGGCTAGAATACACTCGAGTGTATTCGGAGCGGAATACACTCAAATAGTTTTTCATGATGCAATATATTTTTTGAAAATCTAATCCGTTGATCTTATTAAACATCTCGTGAACAACTCATACGCAAAATTTGAGCACATTTGGATATGTATAGCTCATGTTATGGAGACCGCAAAAATTATGTATTTCAAATTAGTTTCGCGCGTCAATTTTGTTGCCCTTGGATGAGTGACTTACACTCATCCAAATGGGCTCAAAATTTGTATGTAGCCTAGTTATAGTATGACGGTGAAGATCAACGGTTTACATTTTGCAAAAAATAGTCTTGATATGCAAACACACTTGAGTGTATTCGTGCGATCCGTACACTCGAGTGTATTCTAGCCTAACTATTTATATATATATATATATAATATATATATATATATATATTGTATAACACATCATACACATTTTGATCCAATGACAACGTCCCAATAACCAAGTCAAATAACATGTTCTAAATCTCAAAAAGGAATTAAAAGATATTACATGAACACAATTATGATGATATGATGTCTGAATATGATAAAAGTAAATAAGGGTTATCTTCGTCACGGAACTTATGGTGCATTGTAGGACATAATACAAGGAATGGGGCGTACCAATACCAATATACCATCATGTTTCAGCATATCATATACAAGGAACTATGACTGCGAATGGCTACAATTTTCGTAGAAGTTATGAAATCAGGCCTATGCTAGACACGAAGGGATGGCACAGTTCAGTTGTACGAATACAATCATATTCAAGCAAAGCATAGACAGCCGCGGAAGGGATACCTGGTTTTGGGTGCTTTGCCGCTCTCGCTAGTCGTCGCTGCTATTGCTCACGGCCGGTGGTGGCGTGGCATCCTAGTGTGGCTGGTGTCGCTGCTTTCTCTTGCAGCAGCCGGCGTCGCTGTATAGAGGCAAGCCAGGCATTCGCTTGGCAGGCGCCGCAACAGGTGCGCGAGAGGCATGTCGGAGCAGCCAGGAGCCGAAAACGCGAGACGAGCGTGAGAATAGGGGTCTCGCGATGGCAAACAAAGCCCTAAGTGGGCCGGCCAACATCCACCAATAGGACCGGATTTTTCCAAAAAAATCAGCTATTATTCGGTAATTTTCATTAAATACACGATTAATACATGAACGGCATTTAATTCGCGAATTATTCGTAGTATTCGGGAATATTTCGGGTTCAGTGCGTAATTCGGTCGTTACGCCGGCTGAAAAATTCGCGTATAATACGCGAATTATTGAAAAATTTGCCGCATTATGTGACTATGGTAACTAATATATGCTACTAACTTCAAATCATACTTAATAGAACTTAACAATACATTACTATATGTAAATTATATTTCATTGTACTTGACAAACTTGACAATGCTTTTGCAGTCAACTTAATAAGTTCCAGAGAGACATTGTCAGTTGTCAAACCTGAGTTTCAAGACCATACTCGACAACACCATGGCGATCACTTATAATTGTTGATGTCGTATTACATATTTACATGGAAATCAAACAGAAGCAAATGTGTTTATGAGGTTTCTAATCAATCAGCCAACCACCATACAGATCACCAATTAGAAATCAAAACATTTTTCTCTATCAACAACATCCCATAATATACCTGAGTAGGGAATCTAGGAATTTCCCTCAGCTAAATAAAAGGACAGATGCAACAGCTCATCGACACTACAAAGGATTCTCTCATAACTCTTTCTGCGGTTTTCATTCCAGGGCCCGTTTATTTACATTACTATAATTAAGTCAGTCTATCGAACCTGGGCCTTTTTTTCTGCAAAGCCCACAACAAAACGTCACTTTATAATGGATCTTAAACTTTTTCTCAATCAAAGAAAGACCATACAAAGATATTTTTGTTTTCTTTATACTTCTCTATAAGCTTTCCTCATTACCTCTTGGGCATGAAAACAAATTCGTCTGTCTAATATCTAGCTTAGATGATAGATTTCAAGCTGCACTTTATAATCCACACAAAAAGCTCGATAGCGTGATTTATAACCTTATTACCTCGCTGCTTTTTGCAGTTGAACGCCTTCTTTAGTCTGTTAAAGGACTATGGTCTCCTTGTTTCCACTTCCCAGTCTCAGTTTAGAATATGTTTTAGTTTGACAACGTAACTTCATAAAAAAATTGCCATACGTATACAGAGTCACGAATCAGCTAGTCGACACTTCGTGTTCTCATTTTTTTAAACTTTTTTGAACTTTGATTTTGCTACCCGTTATGTGTAAAGAATCTCTTTTTTGAAAGGACACCAGTCTATAACATTATTAAACTAACAGCTTCACAATTGAGTGTACTATTGATAGGAAATGAAATACGAAATGTATTTACCAAGGAAGAATTGAGACAAATTAGCATATACAACAGATTGGAAAGGTGTCATTGAACATGCATGCCTATGTGAGCATACAAACACCATCTACAGAAGTAGATATACAATGAATAAACAATGGTTGTTATTGGCTGATACATCAAATCATCATCACTATCACCAACCAGTTTGGTTCAGCTGATACATTCTAATTATAATAAACGATCTTTAGCAGCTTAGTTGGTATCGGAATCTTAAGTTCTAGCCGTCAAGGCCTCTATACTAATCTAAATAATTAGATTAATAGAATAAGTATATTTTGGTTCTGCAAAGATTTTGGATAAAGACCAGTTTGTTTAATGAAACCAAGGTTCAACTCGATATAGTGAAGATTTTGCATAAAATTGCATGTATCAGGCAGGGTGATTTTCTATAACTTCTTACCTCTCCACTCACATGTCCGTTTTGTTATTATCTACAGAAATCACACCCCCCCCCCTGTGTAAATGAACTTTCGCCTATAATTCTTCCTACTCAGCTTCCAGTGCAAATTATAGAATTTTTTGTATTGCATCATTTGAGGAAATAGTAAGAAGTTTGGTGCATTAATAAGGGAAGAGTACAACAGGACTAGCAGCAGTTACAAGCTGAGTGTACCGTTTTAGCAAGAAACAGAAATAGCAAGGCAAAGAGAAGCAGACACAAAAACAAAAGCGTATTAAAATATACATGTTTTAAAAAAATTGCGTGCATATATGCCTATAAAAGCGTGTGCATGAGAAAGTTACCACAATCATATTTATCCAGCTTACATCACAACATATTGTTGTCGCTTATTTATTTTATGATCTGAAGGTGTAATTTTCCATTTATTCAGAAAATGCATATCTGTTGAGAAGTGTTTTACATAATTACATCACAATGCCTTGTTGCCACTTATTTATTTTACAATGTGAAGGTGTGGTCCCCCATTCATTCAAAAAGGCATGATTACACTAAAAAGTGTTTGTGTAAAGATTACTTTCATACACTTATAGACTGGTACTAAAGCCAAAAAAATGCAAAAAGACGTTTCCCATACAAGGCTTTCAAATCCCAGTGCAAGTATATCCATATAATCTCCCTCAGATTAGTATTCCCTCCAAAATGCACTGTTTACTTTTTAACCACAATGGTTGGAAGGGGCTCAGCAAACACCACATAGATGTCAATCACCATCCAAGTACTTATTAACACTGGGCATTCTGATGCTTTCAATCTGGTGAAGGAATAAGACGGAGCTACAGGGTATCAGAAGGCCCACATACATATTCAATCAGTACTAAAAGACATCAGAAGGTCCACCATTAGCAAGTACCTAGTATGCCCCTTGACAAGATCTGCTATGACCCCCCCCCTCTTTTCTTCCCAGCCGTTTTTTTACTAAAGTCACCAAGCAATTCATTTGCCAACGTGAGAGCATCATAAATATGAGGGGTCTTTATGATACAGCTCGATTAAAGCTAATAAGAGATAAGAGGATAGGTTGCAATCACTTCACTAGAACATTCATGATCAGCAAGTATATACACTTACAATTAAGTAATCACATCCTTCCCTTTAGATATCAAATCTACGGTGGAGCTGCCTGTACCTGCAACACATTTTCCACCTGGGTTCAAGAGCACTTTTTCGAGCAAAGGGAGAGTGGTAAGCACCGGGGTCTTCTGTCATTGTTCATCCTTGCAGAGCTCTGACTCATGACCAAATGGAATAACAGTTCTGGCACTTCAATGGTATCCAATCATATTGGATTAGGAGATGTTGACTTCATGTCTTCTGTTCATCTTGACCTTCTTCTGAAAGGTCTGGCAAAGATTCCATTATTACACAAATTCACGCATACTCCAATCGCCATCCTAAAACTTAGTTGATCAAAGAAGATGGGATTACTAAGAAAATTCCCGGTGCATGTAGCATTTTTTGATCCCACAACTGCAGTTATAGGTTTTGCATCGCAGTCAAGCAAAGCATAGGTAGGTATTTTAATCGTAATATTGATATTAGTTTTGTGTATCTGCATAGAGTTGCTTGCATTTCATGAGACATTGGTGGTTGATTCTCCAACTCTACACAAATGGATGAGTACATCTGCAGTATAGTCTGCTGAGACATGAATTCAACCGCCATGTGTAGTACACCACCATGCATACACCATTTGCGTTTGACTCTTCCTGCGAGAGGTGGAGACGACTGAAACACTAGGTTTTAGCTGCTGCTTCTGTAATCAAATAGACCCAAGGTAATCACGCTGAAGCGACGCTCCCTGTGCAGGATCAAGGGCCGCCCCACACCTCTCCCCCGCTTGCTGCTCACGTCAGACATGGGGTTCAACTTGGGGGGGGGGGGGGGGGGGGGGTTGGCATTCCTATGTGCTCCTCCTTGCCCCCGGCCCGTTATGAATGATTTCAATTTATTTTCGCCCACCCACCTAATTAATATTCCACTTTCAAAAGTTCTTGTGTCTAAATTGAAACCCTATATCTACTTCAAGATCTACACACAATTTGATATCTAGCTATTTGGTTTCTCAAGCGAGTAACTTGTGTGACTAACAAAAACATTTGAGAGTTGATAATACACATTATAATTAGTTTTTACAATTAAGTTTATCTATTGGGAATATTATTGATACATAACTGTGTGTCTGCAGGCATGTGTGTGTAACATCTTAAGCTATCACCAAATATGACTTATACATTCAAATACATGTGAGAGTCAATATTGCATATTTTATTTTTAACTGTAAATTTTAAAAATGCAAAGAGATTGAAAACAAAATAGTTGGATATTCTATTGATATTATCTTATTGCAGTATTGCGTTATCAGTATATTTGATTGTTTGGTGGTACTAGAGCATCTATTATTTTGTTTTGTTTTTCAAGTCGTTTTGGGTTTAAGAAGATGTCATCTAAACAATGATTCAGGGTCTAAAGGTCTAGTGAATAGGGTGCAAGGAGGAATGCTAGAGGAGGCAAAGATCAAAATTCTACATGGAAGCTAGCACGTTTGTTCTAGGGATAAGGGAAAAGGTACTTTTTCATACTGCAAGAAAACCATAAGGCGGAGAGGGTAACAGACTTAAGAATCAAAATATTGGCAGAACAAAATGTTTCCAACTGCACCAAGTGCCCCAGAGATGTCAAGGTGGCTTTAAGCTTATCAACCCAAGAAAAAAACTTGCAGCCAAAAATGAGGCTGACAAAGCATACAACATGACATTACCAGTGCTTGACCCATAGGTTAATTTGTAGAGTTAAGTGAAGATATGGTTCACCCTATAGTTTGTTAGTCCAGCATATGCTCGCAGCATCTACAAGCAAGTGTATATAGATTCCCACTAAACCAAGTGAGAGGTGGAGGAGGTCTCCCAGACTTTGAGATTTGACCACTCAGGCATAAGTGGTGGCTATGGTACACATACACAGACTTGATGTTCCCATTGTTTACTCAGAGAAGGAAAAAAACCAACTCAGACAGTAGAGAAGAAAGAAGGTATTGTTGATATTGTGTTTTGTTTTACTAATATGAGGAGGGTAAAAGGTATTGGCCATGATGAGCCAAGTATTAGAAAGTTTGAGCGAAGGCATAAATACACCGAAGCAGATGTTTTCTAACAAAAAGATAGGATGGGACATTGATATATTCTTCTTTGCCCAATTCAATTCAGCACACGCTACTTCAGAGCCATCATTATCATGATGGTCATAATCATTTAAGCTTCAATCCCAACCATGTTGGGTTAGCTAAATGGATCCTTTTTTCCACATGGCACTGTCATGGGTCATATTCTGATCATGTAAAGATTCAAAATCTCTTCTTATAAGCTATTCCCAACTAAATTTAGGCATGCCACTTCTTATCTTGACTATGCTCGACTCAATAGCATTGGTTCAAATAGGCGTGTTAGTCAGTGTGCATTGCACATGTTCATACCATCTCAGGTGACCCTTATGCAACTTGTTCTCAATACAAGCCACCTCACTTTGTCCTTGATATAGTCATTTCTCAAGTAATCTTTCCTTGTCTTGTCACACATCTATCTCATCATATGTACTCTAACCACATTCATCTTGTTCATACCTTGTTCCCTCACCGCCCACATTCATTCCCATATAGCATGGTTGGTTGTATAGATGTTCCATAAAACTTACTTTTTAATCCGAGAAAGATCTTCTGATCACATACTACTCAAGTTGCTTTCCTCCATTTCACCATCCCGTTGTGATCCAATGACGAACATCATCTTGTACCTCATCATCCATTTGAATTATAGAACCCAATTAATGAAACTTGTCACATTTTGGAACATCCATACATCCAACTTGGCCCTACCATTCACAGCTCTAGCCTCTGTTTGGTTCGGGCGTGGACCGGGTTTAGGCCTTGTCGCGTAGCGACACGTAGGACCAAACCAGTCCGGCTCGGGCTGAGTTTCCGTTTGGCAAGGAGACTGGTTCGAGACCCCGTTTTGCGTTTAGTAAGTCCCGTTTTGAGCTTGACCCAGTACAGGTAGAGGCAGGTTTGGAATCTCAACCCCGGTTTACTCCCTCGCGTCCCTCGTCCCTCGCGTCGCGTCTTTCTCCCTCTCTCCCTGGAGAAGCAGCTTTCCCCCCTTGTCTGCTCCCGACGCAGCTAGCTTCGGCGCTGCTGGTACCTCGCCCGTGAAGTAAATGTGAGTAGGCTGCCTCGATCTGCCATGGTTGGCCCGGTCAAGCGGCCGCTAGGCTTCCTGCCGCCTGCCACCGCCGAGCTAGGTCGGTCAGAAGCAAGGTTCCGGTGCTTGGAAGAAGGCGAGCTAGGTCGGTCAAAAGCAAGGTTCGCCAGGTCTGCCATGAATGGTCATGTCGTCCACAGAACAAGGCGTAGGCGGCACAGAGGAATCTGAAACCCTAGTCAGTGTTGTGCCTTTAAATTGGGGGTGTGGTGCTGCGAGGTGCTGGACTTCTACACAAGCTTCTTCGTCGAAGTGTTGCGAGGTGTTCCGCAGAAGATCGTTGCCGCTCGCTCGTGGTCTGTCGGCGCTGCCCAGGTCGACGCTTGTGCCCAGGTTCCGTCGCTTCCATCGTCACTCCAAGGAGAGATTCTGCTCAGGTTGGTCTCTGGGTAGGGTAGAGGGTTATTTCGGTTTTAGGGCACAATGTCGAATAGGGCACAATGTCGAATAAGTACCAAAACATTTGTGAAATGGTGTTCTTTATCGAAACATGTACGGTTGAATCTGATGTTATCGTCATTTCGGTTGAGTTTCAGTTGTTAGATTTTGATTTTGATTTTGAATAGGGCACAATGTTGTTGATTTTGATGCTTTTCCCGTTGTTTACTCTGCACAGAGCATACTTGTTATTGTTTTGATGCTCTGGACGAGCATGGTCTCTGAACTGATGTGGTCTGTAGTATGTGTTGGTCTAAGAAGCACGGTTTCAATAGGAAAAAAATTGATTCCTATAGACTATTGATAACGTTATGAAGAATGTGACTCTCTTACTTTATAGTGATGATTATTTAATGAGTCTAACATTTCCAACATTCAATTTAATAGAAAATTGAACTAGCAGAGATACATGACACTCACATTCAATTTATCAACTAGATTTTAAGAAAATAAACTATTTCCATCATCCTGTTTATATATAAATAAGTAAACAATAATAAAAAATGGAGAGTCTCTTATATAGAAAGATGTGTAATTACTATATAACAACCCTTATTGAACCTATAACAACTTGCTTCTCATTATGCAGCCATTTTTCTCATTAGATCCTTGAACCCAACCCCTTTTGATCCTGTGATGTTAGTCACGTCATTGTTCTCCCTCTGTCACTGCTATTGGTACTGTTGTTTTCATGGTGTTGTATTTGATAAATAGTGGCGCCACCACTTATCATATGCTCCAATACCACCTTCAGTATTTATTTTGATTTTTTCTCACCTCCAATAAATATTTTTGATGCTCACATCACATATGCCTCCCATCACTACCACCTCCTTAATTTTCTTCTGTCACATGTCTTGATACTTTTCCTTCTTCAATCACTCTCTATTTTGTTTTTGTTGCTTGTGCCACCTCTATTGTTGTTTCTTCTCCACACATAGGATTCCATTAACCATTTTCGTACCTTGATATTTAGTATGAAACAAGCCATAGAACTTTAATTGTGATTGCATGCATACTATATATGCTACAAAAAATGATTGAGAAGGTGATGGGTTTTCATTTAGTTTGAGGGTGCATCATTATGTATGATTTTTTATCATGCTTCAGTTACCAAATACAAAAGTCAACACACTATGGCTATCACATGTGAAATCCATAAAAAGTTGGTGATTTTTACCATATTTCCTACATCCATTACATTATGTATGCACACTCCTATAGACTTAATTTTATGAAAAAATATTTGCATAACCATGTGGGTGATATTCTATTTTTTAATCACCTCACTTAGGTACCAAATATGTGTAATACATCACCTTATAAATAAAGGTGATATCTTGGTATGCTTACAATTTATATAACAATGAAGTTGTATACCCATTGCACTCTGTAGCCTCGTCATGGGAAATTCCAGTGGCATCAACACGATAGTCCTCTTGCAATCTTGGTTGTGTAAAAAGCACAACTCTGTTAGACTTGCTAATGGAGCCTAGAAAGTGTGTTTCTATATTGGAACACGCTAAAACAATTGTAGTTATCTAGACACACACCTTGTTACTCACTTTTATGTGCTACTTTTGAACCATGTCATTATACCTTTATTTCTGATGCTCTATTACTAACATTTAGATGACTAAAAACTAGATATCAATTGAAGATTTGTCAAAAAATATTATTTGTATATGTAATGAAGGTCTTTGCAGTTACCTTATCATATGTACAAATAGTTGATTTAATGTATGCCATACGATCTACCTATATGAAGATGTGATAAAATTTAAAATGTTATATATGTGACAGTGATCTAGGATTATAACTTCATATATCCTTGTCTTCTTATTAGACATTAAATGTCTGAATTGATCATCATGCCTTGGGGTAAATGTCTGAATTGATCAAATTACATGTCTACAAATTCAGTGATCAGTATTCCTTGTAACTTATGTCATTCAGATAATTTCTGATTGTTCATGCTTCAGTTCATTTATTGCTCTATTTCCTTCTACGACTTCAACTGAATAAGTACTAGAACCGTAGCAAGGTTTTGGGTCTGTACTGGTTCACATACATGTGGTACCAGGGCCATTCTCATTCATTCATAAATCAGGGAATGACCAGATTCATTTTATAAACAATATATATCAACAAACAAGATTCATTTACATTTGGAATCAATTTCTTATACATGTGCTTGGGCAAAAACCAGTAACATCCAAATTATTATGCCTTGGGGTAAATGTCTGAATTGATGGGGATGTTAAATGATGGTACTATACGTTTGTTTGATGGTTGAATATGGTGATATGGAGCATACACCATATCCTGTTGCTGGCTTTTCAGAAAGATGTTAGACTTGACTTGGTTTTAGTCATACACCACACTCCACTTGCATTTGAAGCTTGAAATGTGTTTTTCTTACTGAGTCTGTATTCCATCTTGGTTAAGGAGTATCCTTTCCTCTGCTGTCATATTAGTGAGTCTGTATTCCCTGGTCGAGATGCTTTCTCTGTAAACCAGTTGGACAAAAGGTTTGTTTATGCATTCCATCTTGGTTCTCGTTCATCCATTATTCCTTACTGGGGCTGGGTATGCATTCCATCTTGGTTAAGGAGTAATTACCAAACCTTTTTCAGTTTGTACCATCTCCTGTTTCGAGATCATTAACTGTCTAATCATTCTATTTGATCATTAACCTGCCTACATGCTCATTGGTGTTTCATTATTTGTGTTTGGGTGTTAATCAATCAAGCTTGTCTCATTTGTGTATATTTGTAACTTGCCTATATGCTCGTTGGTGTTTCATTATTTGTTTTTCGGTGTTAATCAATGAAGCTTGTGTATATGCTGATTGAATCAGTATTGAAGGAACACACATAAATGGTTTCTGTTGTGATTGAATTGTATTAAACATTTACACTGATTATGTAAAGGTACTAAAAAATAGAAATGTATTTTAGCACAAAAAATTTGACTGATGGTCTCAGACAAAGAATTTGACTCATGTCATCAAATATTGCAGCAACTACACGAGTATGCCTCCCGTCGACCCTAACCACCGTATTGTATGGACAAGAGAGTCTGATGCCGCTGTGGTGACAGCATTGCGCAGACAATATGACCTAGGCAGGTGTATTGATGGTAATTTTACTAGGGACTCTTGGAGGGAAATAACTTCTGATGTCAATAATAGGGTTGGCGACGTGTATAAGTTAGACCAAATAAGATGTCGCTGGAAGAACCTTAAAAAGGACTACGTCCATTTGAAGGGTTTGACCAACAAGAGTGGCGTTGGATGGGATGAAGAAAGGCACAAGCCCATTGTACCGGACACCCCTGAGTGGAAAGAGGCCATTGCGGTACGCACACTATACAGAACTTTTATCCTAACAAATTGTGACTGTACATGTAAACATGATTATCCTAATACACATATTTTTGAAAGTGTAGGCAGACAGGGACCTGACTAGGTTGCTTAGGCGCCTGTTTCCCCACTACTACGACATAGAGCTAATGGCGGGGAGGAACATTGCTAGAAGACACCATGCAATGTCTTCGGCGGACAGTCAGATTCCTGCAGATGTTGCGTCTGAGGATGATGTAAGTGTCGACTTAGGCGCGGCTGATACACCCATGTACACACAATCGGCAACAGACGAGCGTAGCGTACCCGCACCTACCGTGCAAAGTGAGGGTGAAAGTGTGCGGCCTGGAACAGATAACCCGTCAGTTGGGGGCAGGAGTCCTTCTACCCATACGCGCAGGAAACGACAATCAACGCCGCAAGAGCGATGTAGTCTTTCCAATGAAGTTCTGGCTGAGTTCACACAGGTTTACACAAAGGTTCACGAGTTAGGCACATCCATGTTGACCAAAGCCTATGAAAAAGAAGAGTTGGCAAACATTTTACAACATTTTAATGACAATTTCCCCGATGCCCCCACCGCTGTTTTTACTACACTTGTGAACGCCATCAAGGACTCTACAAACCGCAACATCTACCTTAGCCTCAAAAACACCCCTGCAAAGATAACCTTGTGGTTAAACGACCTTTGTGAAAGGTCACAATTCGGTTTTGGCACATCTGTACCTCCAATGCCTTCATTTTATTTCCCGTCTCCGCAACCATTCCCTTCACCCAACTTCAACAGCACGTCATCTCAACAATCATTTGTGCCACCATTCCCTTCACCCAACTTCAACAGCATGTCATCTCAACAATCATTTGTGCCACCATTCCCTTCACCCAATTTCAATACCACATCGTTTCACCCACCATTTATGTCGTCTTCCTCTGCACCCAACTTCCCAGGCACATCGTCTCAGCCACCATTTATCCCGCCACCCAACTTCCCAGGCATGCCACCAATGTGGTCTCCTACATCCAGTGATGGTGGCCCATCGGGAACATAATTGCACGGTTTATTTCGTATGCATTTGATGTTTATTATTTTCCGTCCAAATATTTACATTTGATTGACTGTTGTAATAATTTTTTTTCCGCACACACATTACATATCCGTACAATTTCATTTGATTGAGTGTTGTAATAATTTATTTTTCGCACGTGAATTGGATTGTCTTATGTTGTAGCAGTTATTATGTTGTTGTTTTCATTGTACATGTAGGCATCACGTCTGCCAATGACCAACCGCAAACACATGACATGCTCAATAACCTTTTATTAGATACCTTGTTGTGGCCAGTGATTCACGTTGGTGATTTAATTGCTGACTCTATTGCATACTCAATCATGGACGCAGTAGACGTTGATGCCTCCACACCACCTCGTATCCCTAGGTATGTTAGCATCAGGAGTGACCACATAAAGGTCTTCGAAATATTGACCGGTCACGAACAAAGAGCTTATGACCTATATCGGATGCGTCCACAAACTATAATGGCCCTTGTCGACAAGCTTGAGAGTCGTGGCTTCTTGCGAGGTAGTAGAGGCGTCACCTCAGTTGAGGTAGTCTGCTATTTCCTGCAGATGGTTGGCCATGGACACACAAATCGTACTTTAGCGGAGGATTACATTCACTCCGGTGAGACCATTAGCAGAAAGTTCAACGAAGTCTTGGACGCTGTTTGTGCGTTGACCCATGACTACATTGTCATGCAAACCGCAACTACATGCACGACAACACATACTCGCATTTTACATAATGCAAGGTTCTACCCATACTTCAAGGTAATAGTTACCCCCCCTAATAAATTTAATTAATTTTCAAACATTCTGTATGTTTACAACATTATTTTGGTTTATAGAATGCCATAGGGGCTATTGACGGAACACACATCCATGTCTTGGTCAGTAGAGACAAACAAAATCGATACCGTGACAGAAAAGGGAATGTCTCTCTCAATGTCATGGTTGTAGTAGACTTCTCCATGGAGTTTACATATGTCCTCACTGGGTGGGAGGGGTCGGCTGCCGACCAAAGGGTCCTGCAATCGGCAAAGACCCATAGCGGGTTTACAGTTCCGCCGGGGAAGTTTTACCTGGTAGATGCAGGGTATACCAACACTTGTCAATTTGTTGCACCCTATCGCAACACAGCATACCATATTGTTGAGTACCGAGGAAACAGACATTCCTACACCAGCAAGAAAGAGATGTTCAACCACAGACACGCTCAACTACGTAATATTGTAGAAAGAGCATTTGGGGTGCTGAAGAGACGGTTTGCGTACCTTAAGAAGTGGCTGACATATCCAATTCATTCGCAGTGTCGCATCGTACTTGTTTGTTGTATCCTACACAATTTCATCCGACGACAAAATGACGGCGACACCATAATGGATGACCCACTTGATGAGAATTCATTGTCTTCTATTCCCCCACCCGGCGTTCCCCCGAGTTCAGGGCAAGGTTCAACTCAGGCCAATTCAAGGGAGGGTGAAGTCTTACGTGAATCCATTGCTAATCAAATTTGGGGGTTGCGATAGTACAATATATGTAATAGATTTATTCCCGAATTGGTTTTTTGGATCCTGATCTGAATCGTCACATTGTGTCAACATAGGTTGTCTTCAAATGGATAACGGAATGCCTCACTGTCAATGCGGCCTTCAATCCACTGTACGCGTATATATGGATGTTGAGGATGCACAAAACGGACGTTTTGAAGACAACAACCCACACAGGACATATTTTACGTGTGGTAGGGTTGTGAATCAAAATAGATGTCATATGAGGTTGCCCGCGCAACGGGTTGTACCCACAATTGCCACACTAACCGTCGTTAGGGTTGCAATGCTTTCACAACTTGCATATGCACGCAGTGAACGTCAGCTATGGTCTTCCCAGTGTGACTTTGTCTGTTCCACCAGAGCAGACACTGATAGGCTACAATTAGAAATTACAGATCTACGATCGAGGTCCCAATATCTTCGCCAACGTCTGCACATAACTAGCGACGACAACACTTCAAATGAGGACGGTTACAATACATCATAGATGTATAACATCTTTGATGTATGTCGAACATTCATAATATAACCTTGATTTTATGATTGAACAAACCATGGGGCCTATCTTGTATGTTATTGTTTCAATTTTCAATCAATCTTCATTACCATAAATCCTTTGACTGATTCAAATGCATGGTATAGATGTCTATTAATCCAACTGAAGTTGTGCGGTGTGACTGTGGGTTAGACGCAGCCTTGCGACTTAACACTGACGATGCAGGGTTGTATGACTTTGGAATTCTCAGTGAAAGACCTGGCGAAATGTATTACATATGTCCTTCTCGCGAGGTGCGCTTGTACAGACACACATATTAGGTAGCCACTCTGTACGTTACACATTCGTTGTCATTTACGTAAACTTCATAATACATTTTAGGGGAAAGATCGCTGCAGATACTTTCGTTGGGCACTCGATCTCAGGCCTACAATTGATTCATTGAAAGCTGAGATTGCGTTACTCACGCTCGAGTGCAAGTCAGTGTGGGGTCAGGCTATGAACTTGAAAGATTTTGTTGAAATTCATCACAACCACCATGATGTTTACACCAACAAAAAGTATGAACATGATTATCTAGAACGCTACGTAGAAGAACTGGAGGAACAATGTAGGCTTCTGTTGGACACTCCTTCACCCCCGATGACGCTGTAACGTCGAATGGCGGCCATACTTTTCATTCACCCCCGATGACGCTGGAGAATGACTATCAATGGATGTTATGAACATCATACACTTGTTTAATTTAGGCACTTTTATAAACGCCATATTACATTTTAAGTGGTATGAAAATTTTCTTCATGTTGATGAGTGTTTTATTAATGATGTATGTTATTATTGGAATTTTTTCTTAACGTTAGCTCAAACCAAATAATACAATTAATTGTGATATACACCCTTACTTTTGAAAATTATATTACTTACAGAATCTGTTATATGGTTGGCCAACCGCCGACACCGTCTTTTATCTGGTCACACGAGCTTGATATGGTTCTCAGGGGTTTGATGAGAACCCAGTATCACGTGGGTAGATGTGTAAATGGAGTATACTCTACACAGGCTTGGATGGAGGCATGGCACCAGTTCTTATACATAACAGGAGGCCCTTACATTTCATTGCCTGAGTTGCAAATGCGATGGCAATACATCAAAAGAGAGTTTGTAAGAGACCATATGTTCATATTGGCAGATTTATTGTCTTCCCCCACATTGCCCGCGCAACAAAGCATTGAACGCAACTTCTTGACGACGCGTCGCACTTACCCAGCAGGGATTTTTTTTAGCACTGACGATTGAAATAAACAAATGAACTTGTAACATTTGTGCTAAATGTAGTTGTGTTTTTGCGTCGCAACAATATACATTCTCTACTTATGTGTTCCATTATTATATGTTGCTACCATAATGCGATCAAATTTCGTACTTCATTATTATCTTATTGCCACAGTTACTTTATGAATTATGTTATTTGTTCATACCTTTGTTTTTATTAATTGTAGATGTCGACATCGCGTGCAAAGGCAAGGGCAAGGGCAAAATTTGAAAAACTTTTGATGTCACCGGAAAAAATTCATAAATATGTTGAAGATAACCTTTTATGCACAAAACCATGTTGCAATCACACAAACGAGGAGGGCAAAATCGGGACCGATGATCAAGTCAAGGGCAAAGTCCTCAAGGGAAAAGTCAGTCAGCATGTTCCTCATTTGCCATTGTTGTTTGATTGGCCAAAAGACGACATCAAACAACAAAACAAGCAGTCGGTGCAGGAACCATGCCAAGTGTCATGGGACGAGTACGATGAGGCCATAACGTTGTCCTTCTCCCCTGACGAAGATCACCCGTAAACAATTATGATTATTATCAGTTGCTTTTACTGACGATAATGTAATTTGTTTATGTTATGAACAAAATATATTAGGGCAATTTCATATTTCATGTAGCTTGACTGCCAATTTCATATTTTAGTTACTTTTTTTTAAACTTCTGTTTAAACGGCGTCACAAGGCCACATTTTTAACAACAGTTCTGCGAGAATAGGACAGATTCAGCTAATCCTGCCTACGGTTCCCAAACAGAATCAGACTAACCCCAGCCTGCACAGCCAAACAGAATCAGCTTGAAACGAGTCTGAAATGAGTCCAGCCCCCCAGAATGAGACTGGTTTGCTAAACAGAATCAGACTGGTTTGCCAAACAGAATCAGACTCCAGCAGGCCTAAACTCGTCCAACACAGACAGGCTTGCATAAAGCCAGCCCCGAACCAAACAGGGGCCTAGAGTCTACACTGCTGAAATTGCAATGCATATACTCGGTTTTACTTCTACTCCATTAGATTCCAAAGAAATTCTCCAAAGTTCAACTTTATCATTTAGCCTATCTTAAATTTCATCAATCAGCATACTATCATTAGCTAATAATATGCACCAAGGCATATCATCTTGAACATGTTTTGTCAACCCATCAAATACAAGAATAATCAGATATGGGCTCAACGCCAGTCCTTGTCTCCTTGATGTACCCAATTGTGATAGGAAATCTTGGTGTCTCACCTTCAAGATCCTAGCACTTGTAGTTGAGCTATCATACATGTATCAACCAAGTCAATGTATTGGATTGGGATGTCCCCTTTTCTCCAAAACCCTCCATAGCACATCCTTAGATACTCCCATCAAATGCGTTTTCCAAATTGACAAAAACCATGTGAAGATCTCCTTTGTTTTCTTTTTACTTCTCCATAAGCCACCTTATCATAAAGATAGCATTTGTTGAAGACCTTCCGGTCATAAAGCCAAACTAGTTTTCGGATATCTGTGTAATAGATCTTAGCTTTTGCTCAATAATCCTCTCCCAAAGCTTCATAGTGTGACTAATCAGCTTGATACGTCTGTAGTTTGTGTAGCTCTGAACATCTTCTTCATTCTTGGAGATGAGGACTATGGTATTGTTTCTCCACTCATTCGGCATATTCTTGGTCTTTTATAATCTTATTGAAGAAAGTTATTAACCACATAGTTCCTTCATCCCCTATACTCTTCCATACATCAATAGAAATACCGTTGGGCCTGCATGCTTTCACAATTTTAGCTTTTTAAAGCATTCTTGACCCCCGATAGTAAAACTCATCGCGTGCAAGAGATGTCTCTTGTAAACATGTTACGCGAGTCTTTTACATCGTTCAAGGTATCTCCATTGAAAAGCTCATGAAAGTAGTTTTTCTATTGCTTCTTGATATTATCATCTGTCACCAACACTCATCATTATTATTCTCGATCGTTTTATACAATCTTCATCTCCTTTAATTATATATATATATATATATAGAGAGAGAGAGAGGGTCAGGCTAGAATACACTCGAGTGTACACTAGCCTGACTCTATATGAGTCAGGCTAGAATACACTCGAGTGTACAGATGACGTTGTACACCCCAATGATGTTTGTCTATCTAGACCATGTTTTTCCAAAATCTAATCCATTGATCTTCATGGTTACAATAATAATAGCCCACATGCAAAATTTGAGCTCATTTGGATGAGTGTAAGCCACTCATCTAAGGACAACAAAATCGACACACAAAACTAATTTGAAATGCATGATTTTTGCCTCCTTTAGATGCACGACCTATTAGTGTCCAAATGAGCTGAAATTTATTTTATAGTATGTTCTTAAGATATTTAAAAAGATCAACGGTTTAGATTTTTCAAAAAGTTATTGCATCTTTAAAAACGACTGAGGTGTATGGTGCCTCCGCTACACTCGAGTGTACACTAGTCTGACTCTATATATATATATATATGAATATTTGTTTATTTATTTATATATAGACTCGTATAAGAGAAAGGAAAGGGATATTATGTAAAATGCTCTTCTCTAATATCCAACTTCTTGTATATCTCTTCGAAGTATCTAGGTGTGGCCTCTTGAGCTACTTTCTTCGCCTCTTTCTTTGCTCGACTGTATTTATGAAAAGTTGCATCATCTCGAGACTCCAGCAAACTCCTATGAATCTCCTTTCGAGTTTAATAGCCATTTCTACTTCATTACTCCACTACCAAGTCTCTTTCTTTTGCGGTCCACCCCCTTTGGAATTCCCCAAAACCACTTCGACAGTTCTCGTTATGCAGGAGCAAAATTATGCCAAACGGTGTTATCTAAGGATTCAAGGATGGTGTAGATTGAATTCATCCAAAGTAAATAGTTGTCTCCATTTAATTTGACAACAGAAGTTGGAACATTTTTGTTGTAGATGATGGTTTGACTCAAAGGTTCTTTGACGTCATACATGATTGAAGATGTGATTCACTAGTAGGATAGTAGTGAATGAAAACGGAAGGATCACTGGTAAGATGCACAGTGATGATAAGAATGATGTTAAGAAGCAAAGTTATGCATTGTGACATGAATACATGATAGATGTGTTGTGATAGGAACAATAAGAGAGTCCCTAACTTAGCACTCACCCACGTACACAAGGAAGAGAGGGAGTTGTTTTTCTCTTACAATGATTTAATAAATCACCACGGATGTAGTTTCCATAGTTAACGAGAGATAGTCATAGTGCGTCTGTGGCAGCTGAGGAATCAGATGTAGACGAAGTAGACTGAGGTAGTGGATGCTCTGTCAGGTGGAGCTAGAGGGGTTGATGATGCTCACTGCTTTGAGAGGGAGAGGCGGTGATGCCAACAGCGCTCCCTTAAGAGGCGCCAGCGATGTTGCTTCTTTTAAGGGGTTGTCGAGGCACCTCCTATGGGGGTTGGCTAGATGCAGCTCTCCTCTTAGGGGATTGCGATGGCCACTGTATTGCTCAGAGCAAGTAGTGGCGACTGCAGCACCCCTTGTAGTAGCAGTTGCTACAGCTGTGGGGAGGAGAGGATAGCACAAATCGTTGACATTCTTGGCTTCTATTGCAGTTGTAGCAGCTCCGTGAAGGGGCGGTGGTTGCTGATTTGCTGCTTCTTCAGGGGTTCCTATTTAAAACCGTAAGGGCTATAAAGATGCTCTGATACGATGTGATATAATCCAAAGCCTTTTTCATCCAAAACTGAGATACAATGAGTCCCATTTATAGAATAGGCTCGAGGTACGATGTGCATATGAAGATAAGTAGGAGAGGCCCATTAGTTCCATTATTATATTTAGTTCTCTAACAAGTAGCAATATAGAAGATTATGGTCCTCATATTTGGGGCTTTCTTGCACGTCGAATTTACCAATAAATACACAGATTACTTTGTAATAATGAAAATTAACTAAGATGGAAAGAATTGTGTCCACGTATGCATGTAGGACCATGTTATATTTATAGAGCTTTTATCCTAGTATAAAGGATGATAGAAACTATATTAGAAACCCTCTTACATAATAAAATTCATATACCTTTTTTGGTAAGAAAATATATGCATACAGCATACAAGGGCATATACATGAGTAATTATAAAATATATGTATATTACTTTTGGAAAATAGACAAATATTGCGAGACAATTTAGTGTGCCTAAGAGTCATGTTAATATATCTCTTTATATTCTATTATTTGTAATTTCTATATATTGTTGGACCTCTATGTAATTTCTCCAACTCTTTATTAATAAAAGGGTGAGAGCTCATGAACCCACACACACGTTGCATTGCACGCAGCTTTGCAGCATCTACGTTCACATGGTACCAGAGCAATAAGCTCCTAGGGTTCCTCTCCAGCCCCCCCCTCTCCTCTCTCTTCCTCCATGCCGCCGCCACCCCAGGCAGCAGGCCGCCGCCGCCGACGACTCAGAGCGGCAACAGCAGTCGCCGGGCAAGGGCGGGCGCCGGCTCAAGGCAGGTGCAGCAGCCCCCTCGTTTCTCCGGCCGATTCCGAAGGCAGTGCTTATATAAAACGGCTTATTAAATCTCATATCGGATGGTCAGCCGGTACGTAGGAAATTCCTAATCACATCTCCTCCATGTGTGATTGGAATTTTCGTTTGGGGGTTGTGGAAGCGTCAGACACGCATCTAATCATTTGGCGTGACGTGTATCTCCCCGTCGCTCAATCCTTTTGGTGACGTGTATCTCTTTGTCACCCTCAATCCTTCCTGTGACGTGTATCTCTCTGTCACCCTATCTCTCCGTTGAATCATGGAGGACACCAAGGCATCTACCATCTACAACGAGATGTCACCTATCCCCTCCATCAAGTTGAACGGGAAGAATTATCTCTTGTGGAAGAATGTTATCCATATAGTGTTAGAATCCCGAGATAAGGCAAGACATGTTGATTTTGATCCTCTTACTTCTACTGACAAAGGCTATGTTGAATGGAAGCATCATAATAGTCTGGTGAAGACATGGCTATGGGGGAGCATGAAACCTGGTATTGCTGCTAAGTTCATGTTCTATACTACTGCCAAAGACATGTGGGATGTTGTAAAGAAGCATTACTCTCAAGAAAAGAATGCTCTTCGTCAGTTTATGATATATGATCACCTCTTTGCATAACAACAGGGAGACAAGCCTTTAGAAGAATATTTTGGAGTGATTCAAGCTATTGCTCAAGAACTGAGCTTCTATCATCCAGTGACTGTCCAAGAACAAGTCAAAAACAGAGATGACTTGATTACAGCAAAGTTCTTATCTGCCTTGAGTTCTTCGTGCAGTTCAGCCCGCAGTGTCATCCTCGCTTCTGACAAGCTTCCCAACCTGGAAGAAGCCTACTCAAGGATTTAACAATCAATTTTGAACCAATTAATCCTACAACAATCTCACCTTCTGGAGATTCTCATGCATCTGTAGCCGCTGCAGTTAGAGGAGGCTGTACAGGTACGGGCCGAGGACGTGACACACGTCTTAAGTGCACTTTCTATGACAAACCTGGACACACTGTTGAGAAATGTTGGAAGAAGCATGGTAGACCCGCTGCACCATCTGTGGGGGCAGCAAACTATGTTGGCACTGCTGAGCCTTCTGCTTCAAGTTTTGGTTCTTCTGGCATCACACTCACAAAGGAGGAATATGATAGATTTATTCTGGCTACACAGCATCTGAGTGTGGGATCATCTTCCTCAACAAATCTGGCATCTAACACTGGTAATCAGGCTACCTCTTTACTGGCTTCTTGTTCAACTTCTTCATGGGTGGTTGACTCTGGAGCGTCACAACATATGACTGGTATGAGGAGACTGCTTCATTCCATTGACTCACATATTCCTCACAAATTTGTGATCATAGAAGATGGTTCGGTGAGGAGAGTATTAGCAAGTGGATCTGCTTCTCTGACTCCTAAAATTGATCTTAAATCTGTTCACTATGTGCCTGCATTTCCATTTAATCTTCTATGTTGCAAAATTAATTGATACTGCGAAATGTACAGTGACATTTGGGCCTTCTTGCTTTGTATTACAGGATCTCAAGAGTATGAGGACGATTGGTGGGGAGCCTACCTCTTCCATGGTGACAGTCTGCCTCACCAAGTATCTGCTCCTGCTCTAGCTATCCTTTTGAGCGGTTCTCCCTTACTGTGGCACTATAGATATGGACATCCTTCGTTGGAGAGCTTGAGAAAGTTAGAACCTGAGTTATCACAAGTGTCTTCATTAGAGTGTCAGTCCTGTAAATTGGGAATTCATCATAGAATGTCTTATCCCAGCCGTGTCAATAAATGGGCTCCTTGTCCCTTTGAGTTAGTGCACGGTGATGTTTGGGGTTCTGTAAAGACCAATAGCTATAATGGTTTTTGCTATTTTATTTCCTTTGTGGGTGATTTTTCTCGCATGACATGGATTTATTTGTTGAAGAGTCGAGAGTCTGTGTTATCCATTGTCAAGCATTTTCATCAAGAAATAAAAATTCAATTTGATTGCAATATTAAAATTCTTCAATCTGATAAAGCCTTCGAATATGTTCAAAGTGCTATGGCTGATTTTTGTAGCTCCGTTGGGATGATTCAATGTACGTCTTGTCCTCACACCCCTCAACAAAATGTAGTAGCTGAGAGAAAAATAGTCACCTTCTTGATATTGCTAGGACAATTATGTTTCAATCTAATGTTCCTAAGAGGTTCTGGTCTGATGCTTTACTTACGGCTTGTTTCCTTATCAACAGGCAACCCTCTTCGATGCTTCATGGGCGTACTGTGTTCTCTGTCTTACGTCCCAAGGATCAGTTTTTCCTTGTTCCTCTCAGAGTGTGTTAAAATAGAAAAGATTGATTGAATAGAATAGATTGGATACAAAGACTGACGACCTCTCCTTTATATAGGAGAGGAGAGACGCCCTATTACTTAGGACCCAAGTAATCTAAACTAGACGGGCCGGAATATAAAGGCCCACTAAACTAATTAGCCTATTTAACTAATAGACTAATTTAGACACTTTAACACTCCCCCTCAAGCTGGAGCATGGGTGAAACACATGTCCAAGCTTGGAGAGTTACAAGACTCGATAAAAAGAAATGATTAATGAAAGATGAAGATAAATATCACTCCCATACAAAATATGTTACTCCCCCTGAATCAATACTCCCCCTGAATCAAATAGTAATGATGACTCTGCAGGCTGAAGATACTCGAGCTTTGAAGAAGGTCTTCCTTGAAGTGCATCTGAAATGAAGACATCTGAAGATACTCTGTAGGCTGAAGAATGGTCCTGATACTACAACAAGTCGCCACTGGAATACGTGCCTAACGCGGCACGAACGCGGACGGACGATCTGCTGCTTGATACGATGCAGGAACCATGAAACTTGGGGGCTTGACGGGAAAGGAGATCATCCATCAAGGAAAGTCCCAAGAGGATCAGCTACAGGCGATGTCGATACAGCAGATACGGCTCGGAGAAGACGTGATGAAGCAGCTCGGTGAAGATAAAACTCTGAGCTTCTGAAGAAGCACCCATCTGTCTCATGTGAATGCAACTGAAGGAATACACCATCAACACCTGACGTACATAACGCGGTACGAACGCGGATACGGTGTCGACGCTGGATCTTCACTGCTGGCTCAAGTAGAGAACTGATGTGCTGAATGATGTGAAGCTCCATGAAGTTAGCCTGGAATATATATAATCTGAATACATATATCATCATCTCATCTCATACTCTCTCTCTCATACATTCTCTCATATGCTCGCATGCTCGCTCTTCTCATCTCTCCCTTTCCTCTCTATCCCCCCCGCACACCAAATACGACAAGAGTGAGTGTTTGGTGTGGAGAACTGGATATATGACCCCCCCGTAATGTGGAAAAGGGATACTAACATAATATGGGTGGGTGGGAAAGAAAAAGGCGGAAAAGGGAAAAATATGTGAAATGGAGATGGGTAATATGTGGAGAATGAAACCGATAGCCAAAGAGAGTATACTAAATGGGTCAACATGAGATTCGGGTAGAAAAATAAATGGATCTAGTCCCGACCCGAAAAGGGGGTTTGTTGGCCCGTTAGGGCAACAAATCCGGGGGTGCGGGGGCGGAGCCCCGCGAAAATCCGATTAGGCTGTAAATAGGATCCGATTAGCAAAAGATAGAACCGATTAAGGATCCGAATAGCAATAGAGGACATAATGAATATGGGAGTAGACATAGATGGGAGGTGACGATGGAGTGATGATGATGAAGTGATGATGATGAAAACAGCAGGTGATGGCGTAGGGACATCAGTAGCATTATGATGCAGATAGCAGCAAATGGAAGATGAAGATCGCCGGGATGATGATGAAGTGGAGGAACAACTTGCAGATGATGGCAAATATGACGTCCGTTGGTGTAGCACTTTGTCGCACCATAGGAGATGACAAAGGGTCTCCTGCGTGACTCCGGAGATATTGCACGCCAAGAAGATGCATGCGGAGCCAAGGCGGAGCCTCTCCAAAGCGGCGATGAAGGTTGATCTGAAGACGTCATGAGATGGAGCGCCGGTTGAAAAAGTGCGATCAAGGCTGGGGATACGGTTGCTTGGATAAAGCAACATTGCAGCCTACGAGCACAGATACAACGGCGATGATGGATTGCCGATCGCTGCTGATTAACTGTCGATACCATCGACAGGACTGTCGATGGTATCGACCGACTCTCTCCTTGTCGCTGTGATAAAGTCGATACCATCGACCTCCTGTCGATAGTATCGACGCAGATACTCTTCCGTCGCTGTGATGAAGTCGATACCATCGACCTCCTGTCGATAGTATCGACGCCGGCGATGCAGATTGCGTCACGGGATGTCGGCGGATGTTTGCGTCTGGTCTGATGTCGATACCATCGACACTCATGTCGATAGTATCGACGCGGCGGCGGCTGCTCCGGAAGGTGGAGATGGCTGTTCCTTGCGAATGGGAACCAATTTCTGATGGTCCACGACTCTGTGGAGATGGCTGCTGACGGCTACTGCTGCTGATGGTGGCGAGGCGCTGCTGCTTTCAGATGGCGGAAGGAGATTACCGCGACGGATGCCTACAGCGGCGATTGTTGCGGATGATGATAGAGGACGGCTGCTATAATAGGCAGCGGAGGTGTTGTATGGAAAGAATGAAAGAATAGAGAATAGATGATGACCATGGAGGCCGGGATATGCCTAGCGGGCAGCCGGCCAAGCCATGGAGATGGCGGCTGCGGCCGCCCGCAGGCGGAGAGAGCCCGCGGTTGCTCTCTTCGGAGAGAGGAGCGGCGGCGACTGCAAGGGAGAAGTCGGCGGTCTTGGAGAGAGAGAGAGAGGGAAGCGGCGGCTAGGGTTCTCTCAGGATGGAACCCGCTCTGATACCATGTTAAAATAGAAAAGATTGATTGAATAGAATAGATTGGATACAAAGACTGACGACCTCTCCTTTATATAGGAGAGGAGAGACGCCCTATTACTTAGGACCCAAGTAATCTAAACTAGACGGGCCGGAATATAAAGGCCCACTAAACTAATTAGCCTATTTAACTAATAAACTAATTTAGACACTTTAACAGAGTGTTTGGTTGTACGTCATTTGTCCACAATTTTGATCCTAAGGCTGATAAGTTATCCCCTAGGTCTATTAGGACTCTTTTTCTTGGGTACTCCAACACTAGCAAAGGATACAAGTGCTATTGTCCCAGTCTCCGTCGTATGTTTGTGTCTAGGGATGTAACTTTCCATGAATCCACACCATATTTCTCTAGTGTTCCCACTAAGGGGGAGCAATTGTGTGAAAGTGAGAGAGTGCCACCATCAGACATCAGTGAGAGAGTGCCACCACCACACCAGAGTGAGAGAGTGCCACCTATCATTCCTGACTATACTGTAATTCAGGAAGAGCAGCCAGCAGATGATACATTAATTCAACAATATCCATATGTTTACAACAGACGAGGCAGACAGGATCCAGAGGAGGTAGCGACTCCGATCTCTGAGCCTTCCCCATCTTCCTCTACTCAAGAGATTTATGAAGAACCATCTGACCTTGATGTTCCCATTGTTGTTCGCAAAGGTACTCGTTCTTGTACTATTCGACATCCTATTGTAAATGTATTGTTTGTCAAAATTATCTAAGCATGCTCAGTCATTTGCTCTTGGGATTGATTCTGTGGTCATTCCAAGAAATCATCTTGATGCTATGAAAAATATTGGTTGGAAATAGGCAATGCATATGGAAATGTCTGCTCTTCTACAAAACAACACATGGGAACTTATTGACTTACCTCCAGGTAAAAATGTTGTGGGCTACACATGGGTATTCACAGTAAAACATAATCCAGAAGGTTTAGTTGAGAGGTTGAAGGCTAGACTGGTGGCAAAGGGTTATACTCAGACATATGGAGTTGATTTCTTTGAGACCTTTTCACCAGTGGCTCGTCTGAATTCAGAGTGGATTCTTATTTCTATGGCTACTACTTTTAACTGGCCTCTATTTCAGCTTGATGTCAAGAATGTCTTTCTCTATGGTGATCTACAAGAAGAGGTGTACATGGAGCAACCTCCTGGTTTTGTTGCTCAGGGGGTGTCAGAAAGTGTGTAGTTTGAAGAAAGCCATCTATGGATTGAAACAATCTCTTAAAGTTTGGTTTGATAAGTTCAGCGATGTTGTACTAAAGATGGGCTTCTCTCGTTCTGTGACTGATCACTCCTTATTCTATTCTAGCTCTTCTGTTGGATCCATTATTATTGATGTATATATTGATGATATAGTTATCACTAGCAGTGTATCTACAGGCATATCATGTGTGAAGGAAGGATTGCAGGGGCATTTTCATACAAAGGATCTGGGCAAACTAAGATATTTTCTGGGCATTGAAGTACTTAGATCTCATGCAAGTACTAATTTGTCTCAAAGGAAATACATGATGGATTTACTGCAGGAAGCTGGCATGAGTGAATCCAAGTCGGTGTCTACTCCTATGGACTATCATGTGAAGGAGATGATTGATGATACTGATTATCCAGATCTAGGACACTACAGGAAAATTGTTGGTGAACTGATATATCTGACAGTTACTCGCCCTGACATTTCCTTTGTTGGAGTGGTGAGTCAGCATATGAGCTCACTACAACAATCACATTGGATGGCAGTCTGACGTATTCTGAGATATCTGAAAGGTGCACCCTGTAAGGGGATCACCTATTATAGACCCAAGACTCGTGTCTACTCTTGTTCTTACTGGTTATGCAGATGCAGACTGGGTTGGTAATCTGAATGACAGGAGGTCTACTTCTGAGTATTGCACGTTTCTAGGAAATCACCTTATTACCCGGAAAAGCAAAAAGCAGAATATTGTGGCTAGATCAAGCACGGAGGTTGAGTATCGAGCAATGGCTCATGCCTGTTGCAAGTTGCAGTGGGTTCAATCTGTGCTTTTTGAGTTAAAGATTCATGTTTTGTCTCCCATAGAGCTCATATGTGACAATCAAGTTGCTATCTACATTGCCAAGAATCCAGTCTTCCATGAACATACTAAGCATATAGAGGTTGGCTACCACTTCATCAGAGATCAGATCAAGAGTCGCACTGTTGTGACTCCGCACGTCAAATCTGAAGATCAACTTGCAGATGTCCTCACAAAGCCATTGAGTGCAACAACATTTCAGAGCTTTTGTAACAAGTTGGGCATACACGATGTGTACGCTCCAGCTTGAAGGGGAATGTTAATATATCTCTTTATATTCTATTATTTGTAATTTCTACATATTGTTGGACCTCTATGTAATTTCTCTAAGTCTCTATTAATAAAAGGGTGAGGGCTCATGAACCCACACACACGATGCATTGCATGCAGCTTTGCAGCATCTACGTTCACAAGTCCCAAGCCACCATGCGTTAATAACAAAGACGTAAACCACCTTACATTTCATCCAATGCTAGAGCTACTCTATATGTTGTTTCCATGGTCGTTGTCCTCTAACTCCATTAATCTATCTCCAATTACTCTTCTCTTCTTCATCCACTAACATGATGAGATAGATTAGCGATTTCAGTCTAAGCGAAGAAACCCTCAATCCACTGCAAATGTTTTGTCTCTAGCTCTTCACCTTTAGTAGGGTAGAGTCCCACCCTTATATTACGTTCCTAGTCAACATGACCCTTACTCTTTTTTTCTATTGATCTCCCCCAATCTCTAACATTCTCACATCCTTTTCCATCATGGTTTACTACCCACTACCACTACACCTTACATCCCTCTATCTATCCCTCGACTTACTTTACAACATGATCTAACACTATTTTCATCGGCAATCATGTTGATATTCCCCCATTGGTCTGGCAAGTGGTCGTTAAACTAAATGGGTTCCAGTTATTTATGATGTCATTACATGCACTAAAATTTTGTCGTCACCAACCATGGGTGCCATCCCTTCCATCACTCTAAATGCATTGCTATTGTCATCTATTTTTCCTTCCCTTTCTCTTCATTACATGCACTACAATTCCGTTGTACCAACCATGGGTACCATCACTTCCATCACTCTAAATGCATTGCTACTTTCATCTATTGTTTCCTTCCCTTTCTCGCAACTCACTTCTCGCTCCAACTCCCTTGGCCCTTCTACCTCACCCATCCAACAACAACACTTCTTTATGTTCTTAGTGCTTTTATTTGACGGAGGTTTAAATAACGGAGGAATGAGACTTGTGAGAGTGAGAGGAAGAGGGAATTGGGATTTCAGAACCACATTCATGAGTATAGAGAAACATAGCTGTTTTGGAGAACCCTAAATGTCAAAAGATGGTCTAGATGCATCACTAAACATAGATAATGCAGAATGAGTAGTGAAACCAAAAAGATCCAAGGTTGAGCAAACAGTGACAAGATGCTTGTTAATGACGAAGACAATAATTAGTTGCATGCTATCGCTTGTCGTAGCTAACCGAATAAATGGACATCTTATCCTCAATCCATGTAAATACTATATATCAAAAAATGGTTTGACTTTTGACTTAAAAACTCAGTAATATGGGTGGGAATAAATCCACATTAACTCATAATAAAGCCCTTATAGTGTGTATCTGGTTTCAAGAGGTAGAAGGGTTTGATGCGCTTTAAGATCATTTGTTTACCATTGAAGATCCGTTTGGTTAAATTTAGGGCTTATCCGAACAAGATATATACAAATATTATCATATTTTCTATGTGATATATAGAAATACATGTGTTAAAAGTTATATAATTACATGTATGCAGGGTAGCACTTAGTCTACAACTAACATGATTAGAGTAACCATGACTTTGTGATCAACACCAAAATCAAAAAATACACTCCCTAAAACTCATCACATGTTATTTGATATGCTCTTCAATTCTTCCTTTGAAAAAGCATATTGTTAGCCTATTGTTTGTTTGATAGTTTCAAAAAAAAATGGTCGGCCAAAACTCGTGCTGCTCTTTTTCATTTTTGTAAAAAGGGGGGATTTACAATGCATCTATTTTCAGGAAGAAAATGGGAAAAGAAAAAACTATACAACATGTACAAGCAATGAATATGAGAAAAATAAGTGTCCATCAGGTCGCTTCCAAAGAGATATCTACAGTATCAGCCAGAAACAAAACATCAGATGGATATGTCCAAATCCAGCAACCCAGGATCACACCATGATCAAGAGACAGGCATCCTCACTACAAAAGACAAAGCTCAGACTTCTTATCGTCTAAGAATAACAACAGCCAACAGACACATAAGAAGACCTCATTTGAAACTATCTCCAACCTTCTGAACATAGCTCACCAACAACACCAAATCCAAGAACCATATATATTTTACCAACATCATATCTCAAAATCTTCAGACAGGTCCCCGAGCATAAACCCAGAAAGCAAAAATCCCACAAACCAGCATGATAGCGAGACCTAGCAAAAACTTCCATCTACAACACCATAACCTTACCAGAACCAAGAAGAGCCAGCAAAAAGATTCCAGGCTCCAGCTAACTGAGACATCTCAACCAACAAACCAAGGGAAAACAGACTTCACGGAGGACCCAGAACCTTCATTGTACAGAACACCAACCCTATCTTTGATCGGTGGAAACACCAGCAACATAAGCTGCAGCCAGATAGCCCAAACTAAAAGAAAAAGGTTGGAACACAAAACCAACTGAATCAGTTTTGCCACTCCAATATAAGGATAAACTGAACTCAGGGAAAAAGAGACCAAAGTCTACTTAGCAGAAAAAGACAGAGGTGTACATTAAGCATAGACAGAAGCCATCTGAGACGTAACTGCCACTGAGACATCTTAGAACCAGGAGAATATAAAAACCATCTGAGACATATCTGTAACGAGGAAACCCAACAGCATAAGCTGCAGTGGAAACACCAGCAGTACAAGCTGCAGCCAGAGCCCAAAAACCAGAAAGATACAACAACCCAATCAAGCATGTCAGCTCCACTGTTCCTAACTAAAAGAAAAGCAGCACCAAGAAAACCAGATGAACAAAGATCAACTTAACCAGATAAAAGCACGCCAAGAAACCTCAGACAAAAGACACCAAACATAGGATACTTCTATCTATTGTCATGAACCCTGAATCAGTTCTGCCACTCCAAAATAGGATAAACTGAACTCAGGTTTAAAGGAGGTGCATAGCCTGTCCAGAGAGCTACCTCAAAACAAATCCGACCATGACAAGGATCTAAAGAAAACCAGCTTCAGAGCCCGAGCATCAATCTCCTGACCCAGCTCACAACCAGCAGAAGAAAAAACACCAGGAGAACCAAACAACTTTCCGCCTCATCATAAAGGACTCCCATCAGAAAATGCACAAAGAAGAAAACATCTGCTATATGTGATATACAAAATGAGTACTGATAATTCCAGCATCCTTCATCTTCATCTTCACTGTAACATCCCAAAAAGCAGGTTAACCATCGCACATATTCAAACCCACAGCAGACTTCCTCAAATTGTACACTAAACAAGACATGAAGCCATCTGAGACATAACTGCCACTGAGTCATCTGAGAACCAGAGGATTATATAACCATCCGAGACATATCTGTAAGGAGGAAACACCAGCAGCACAAGCTGCAGCCAGAAAGCCCAACCTAAAAAAGGAAGGGAACACAAAACCAACTGAATCAGTTCTGCCACTCCAAATACGGATAAACTGAACTCAGGGTAGAAAAGACCAAAATCTTCTTAGCAAAACCAGGACAGCACAGATGTACACTGAGCATAGTCATGAATCCTCTTTAAGACCCAAGCCTATATCCTTCAAAGAAGCTTCAGAGCCACATCTCATCAGTTGTAAGCGCGCCAAGAAACCTCAGACAAAAGACACCAAACAGAGCACTGACACAGCAAAAGCCTCCCATAAACATAGGATGCTAGTATCTATTGTCAAGAACCCTGAATCAGTTCTGCCACTCCAAGATAGGATAAACTGAACTCGGGTTGGAAGGAGAAGCATAGCCTGTCCAGAGTGATACCTCAAACATATCCAACCAAGACTAGGGTCTAAAGAAAACCAGCTTCAGAGCCCGAGCATCAAGCTCCTCACCCAGCTCACAACTAGCAGAAGAAAACACCAGGAGAACCAAAAAATCCCTGCCTCATCATAAAGGACTCCCATCAAAAGATGCACAAAGAAGAAAACATCTATCATATCATACAAAAGATGTATCAATAAGGGCACTGAAATCAGCAAAAATACTTTTCCATAGGACATTAGGATTCTTGTATCTATTATCATGAACTCTATTATTTCTTTCCTGCCATATGTGATATACAATAAGAGTACTAATGATTCCAGCATCCTGCATCTTCATCTTCACTATATCCTCCCAATTAGCAGGTTGACCATCAATCATATTCAAATCTGCAGCAGACTTCCACAAATTCTTGGCAAAGACACATTCAAAACAAATATGGTTGGTATCTTCATACCCATTCATACACAGAAAGCAGATAGAAGCTACAGATATACCTCTCCTTCTAGTATAATCCGAGGTAGGAATCTTGTTGTGCATAGCGTTCCAAATGTGAAATTTGCTATTCATGTGACTTTTGTTTTTCCAAATCCAACTGAACTTCGCATCTTCAGTACCTTTACTTCTAATACACTCCCATATAATTCTGAAGTTCACACTTTTGTAACCATTAAACAGCCAATAATCATCCTCCTTATTACTAATATTGAGAGCTTCAAGAAGATCGGTAATGCTTTGTGAGCCACGGGATTTGCTAATTACCCATTCCCCATCCTTTATGATAGTACTGAGATAAGCATCCATAGAAAGGCCAGCTCTTATCATAAGATTTTTATCAGCTACCTCATGGAAAAATTTCCCAGAAAACCAGGGATCTTTCCAGATTTTAATATTGGACCCAGAACCAATACACAAGCTCAAATGAAGCTTCAGGGCATCCCTACTCCTAAGATGTATTTAAATTGCATTATAATTCAACTTATATTCTATTTAAATTGCCTAAATTAACATGGTAAGAGCTTATAAAGAGAGATTTTAAATCTCTACATCTCAACCAGAATATGACCCATGATAGAGCTGAATGGAAAAGAAGGATCCATGTAGCCGACCCCAACATAGTTGGGATTGAGGCTTAGTTGATGATGTATTTAAACTAAGTTCAATTGGCATTGATTAATGCAAATTGGACAAAGCTACACCACAAATGTAATTTTGATCTACTCCAATTTGATACTTGACGATCAATTTGATCTATTAGAAAAAATATTCCATACTATTAGAACTGATATTATTTATAGTTTCTAAGCGTACGTTGGATCACGTCCACCCATATTTAGTAAGGGTGAAAAGCTAACATAACAATATTGTTGACTAAGCTTGTGTTCATTTAGTCAAAAACCTTCTACCACTACAAGCTTATCATAGTTGCTAATCAACTAAGGTCCAGTTCATCACCTTAAGCTTTCAAAACATGTAGATGGAGCTTTAAGTGTTTTTGAGTTTTTTTCATTGGTAGTATAGTAAGTGAACCCTATGCTTAAAATATGCATGTTTTTCCTTATTATGCGAATTCAAGTCCTATTAATAAATGTTGCCTAGCCCTTGCCATCCAGATGGCCTACTTTATCCTACAAACAAGACACTTTCGCAATCGACTTTAACGATGCAATATTCAAAATAGAGTTGATTGATAACTAATGATCATTTGTCCTGAAAAAATCTATGGTTTCTTATTAATATGGGTATTGTATACAATGGAAAGGAGAATCAATCACTAAAATGTACATAAAACAACCACTTAAGCATTCCTACATTAGACTCGTGTGATATGGAGCTAAGTGGTTTGTTTGGAACCTACATAGTTAAACGATACTTATTTTGATTCATTATGGTTTTAGCCCACTTTTTCAACTCCATAAACAAGTTACTTAAGCCCATAGTAGTCCAGGTCTGCCTTGGTTCGATTAGGCGCCTAGGCGAATGGTCAAACTTTTTCGGGAGTATTTTTGTTTATAATACTATATATCATGAATAAGATATTTCATGTAGTCATTTGATGTCTTGCACCCTAAATGATCATCTAAGAGCAAAGCAAAAGCCTGAAAATGAATGGACATGATTCAATCATCAAATATGATTATAAATAACATAAAAAAGGGAATTTCATGAAAAATCGTGCTCACTCAGATGCCAAGATTTTTTTTCCCTAAATTTTTTGGAAGTGAAGCTTTGGCAGCCGCCCTAAGGCACCAAGCCATTGTATAGTGTCCAATTAAGCCTACTTCTAAAGAGAGGTAATTTTGCTAGGCTTGTGCTTACTACTAGATATCAATTATACTTATTAACACGCCTTGAGTGATCACTCCAGCTTTGTTTCATAGGTTGCTTAGTTTTAACTTCAATTTTGGATGCTTAGCTTCTATAGTATCCAAATTATATTATATTTGATGTTTTGAGCTCATTATACTCTATGAGGCACATATACTCAAAAATCGGCGTTGTGCACGGATAGTAACAAAAGTCTTCGAATTTTACGAAAAATGGGTGCTTTTTTGCGATTTTATAGGTTCCCCAATGCTCAGCACAATTAATACGGTTGTCGATTTTTCACAACTTTTCATGACTTTCCCGCTTTTCGCGATTTATATGATTTTTCACGATTCTTCATGACTTTTCACGATTTTCCTCCTTTTCGTTGCGTGCACTTTTTTTTTACAGAATTATGTACAAAGAACTCATGATATACACTAAATCCCGAACCCCCACTCTCCCGAAAGTCCATTGTTATTGTTCGATTATTTTTTTATTTGTTTCCTACTTTTTCACTCAATAAAATCGTATGTCTAGTGACCTAAATAGTTATATATATAAAAGTTGACCGAAGGTTTATCTACTTTTCCCAAATTTTCACGATGTTTCCCGAATTCCAATTTTTCCGGCCCGCCGAAGAATTGTTGAATCCCAAATTTGTCACTATGTGTGCACGTACCTGATAAATATTGGATACCAATATTTTGTGCATACTCCGGGATAGTGCCTTATACTATTTTTTGAAGGGAGGGTATTGGATACTTCTTAAGCCGTACCCATTTTTTTCTTATTTTATTCGATGGATATTGCACGAATATTGCATGGATACTTGTTGGATATGGCCTGGCTCATTTAGCACCCAAGACACCAGCTCCTCTCTCAACCCTCTCTTCTAACTTTTGAGTAGCACTTAGCAGCAAGGCAGTTGCAGCTGCTCTCTAGAAGTCAGTACAAGGTCAACCACCATTCCCCTTACTAAATGTCATCGTCCTTCTTGGCTTTATTGTTTCTACCTCCTCCGTTTTGTGGGATTTTTCATTTCAAAATAATTTCCCTATCTAATCATGGATTTTTTCGGTTCTGTTGTGAACCAGTTCATTCACCTTTACAAGGCACTTGTGGACGCTTTCCTTGCTAAGGTGTATGTTTTGATGCACATCGATGTCCTTCACATTTTCTAAAAGTCTTCAATTTGGTAATGTTGGTTAACATACTCTTGTTTTGGAGACTAAATCCATTTTGATTTATTCTAGATTTCTATCTTGACAATATCCATATCATCTCCTTTAAAGGTGAGTATTGTGTCCTTCACCTTTTCTGCTCAGCCTTGTCTTTTTTACATTCTGTTTTTCTATACTATCAATTTGTTTTACTCTATTGTTGTTTGCACTTATATATGTTAGTGAATTGTTCCTGAGATAATGTCCACTTTCAGTTCTAAATGTACATAAAAGTGTGGCTACTAAATATAATTTAAAACTATATCTTAAATTCTTGATCAACCTGACTGCTAATAAATTGTTGGCAATATACCCATAAACTTAGTTTGACTTTTAATGAACCCTTTGATCATTTTCTTATGCTTATTACCAATGAAAATTTATTGTTTTAGTTTTCAATTTTATGAATTAATATATATATTGGTTTTTTAATTAAATTCATACACTAAAAAATCATGGTATCCACGTCGTACATGTATCCCATATTTTCAAAAATCGTCATATCTCGTATTTGTATCCGTGTATCCGTATACGTATTTGTGTCTATGCTTCACAAATTATACTACATTGGCAGTTTTTGGGTATTCTCAGAGTCATGTCGATGGTTATATGGAGTTGGATGGAAGATCATTTAAAAGTCATTTGCATGAAGATAGGATGAACTGCCCTCCAAGACAACATCATGGTCGTGAAATCATGGGTAAGGTCATACAATCGCCTAGATTCCAACAACTAGATGTAGCCTCGTCGTAAGCATGTGGCCCAACTACATGTGTGAGACCATGGGAAAAAAAGGCGCGCCTCAAGGCTTAAGAGGTGCACGCCTCGAGGCGAGGTGCAAGGGAAAGCGCCCTAAGGCTTACGCCCCAGCTGATTCTGACGAGGCGGACGCCTCATTTTCGTCGAGGCGTTAAAAGGCGTAGAGGCGTCGAGGCGCTTGTGAGGCGCTCGCCTCAGTCTTCTGCCCAAATGAGAAGATATTTTGGACTGCAAATGGGCCGGCCCAATTGGGTTTAA
This sequence comes from Alisma plantago-aquatica, assembly GCA_963693085.1. Classification (NCBI taxonomy): domain Eukaryota; kingdom Viridiplantae; phylum Streptophyta; class Magnoliopsida; order Alismatales; family Alismataceae; genus Alisma; species Alisma plantago-aquatica. The sequence continues at coordinate 1,354,809,345 of OY856410.1, read as the reverse complement.
GTGAAAAAAAAAAACCAAAACCCATCGACGACAGAAGCTGCGCTCTCGTCCGCCGATTCCGCCGGCTTGCCCAAGGTCCGCCACCTGTTGCAAGACGATCTCCGACGAGAAGCGCCGGCTAATCTTGCTCCTCCACCTCCGGCCGACCACCCCTTTGCCATCCTTGGGCTGCTACAGCCTTTGTTGCGGCGGTGGTGGGCTGATCTAGCTGCTGCCAGACGTGCCAGTGAGAGGAGTCGAGCTGCTGCTGCTCCTTGGGTCATTTTTCCATCTCCGACGGCCACCAAAGGTGTCGCCCCTTCCTCCTCTTTCACCTATTGTACTGAAACATAGGTTTTCTTGTCTCCTTGGATGATTTCCACATCATATAGTGGGATTTTGAGTTACTTTTTTACTGTTTTTCTGAAATTTCGGGTCCTTTGATCCTCTCCTCTCAAATTTGGGTATTTATTATGTTTGTTTGTTTTGTTTTGCTATTTTATAGGAAGGCTACTTCCCAATTCTCAAATATGCCAAGGAAAAGTGCACCCTCAAAAGCTAGAAGTGATCCGGGATGGAAGTATTGTGAGGAGGTTGAGGGAATTGAAGGCAAGGGTTATGTATATGTCAAGTGTAATTTTTGTGGCAAGAAGATTACAGGAGGGATAAGGAGGTTGAAAGATCATTTAGCCAAAACTCATAAGAATGTTGGTGCTTGTGACAAAGTTCCAAAAGAGGTTGAGCTAGAGATGAAGTTGTATTTGGGTGCACATGTGGAGAAGAAGAAGAGGCAATTGGATGAAATGGAAGAGGTTTGTCGTGTTGCAGCATACACTGCAAGTAATTCTCAACCAACTGCTGGAAGTGGGGTGGAGAAAGTGTTGCTTGTAGAGAAACAAAATAGAGGGCCAATAGATGCTTTTGTGGCCAATGCAAATGTAGATGGTGATGTGCAGCCTAGTGTGAAGGATGCTTGGAGGAAGGAGCAAAGAACTCCAGCTTGCTTGTCTATTGGCAGATTTTTCTTTGAAAATGGTATTCCTTTTAATGTTGGCAATAGTCCATCTTTCAAGAATATGATACAATCTGTTGGGAATTATGGTAGGAACTTGAAGCCTCCAAGTGTTTATGAGTTGAAGACTTGGATTCTAAATGAAGAAGTTCAAACTGTAAAAGCCTTTATTGATGAAGCTGCTGTCTCTTGGAGGGCTACTGGATGTAGCATTATGTCTGATGGATGGACAGATGTGAAAGGCCGATCTTTGGTAAATTTCTTAGTGAACAATCCTCAAGGTACATGGTTTTTGAAATCAGTTGATGTATCTGATAAAGTAAAAGATGCAAATCTGTTGTTTGAGTTGTTAGATGACATTGTTGAAGAAGTAGGAGAAGAAAATGTGGTGCAAGTGATTACAGACAATGCACCAAACTACAAGCTTGCAGGCTCACTTTTGGAGCAAAAGAGAAAGAAGTTGTACTGGTCTCCATGTGCGGCACATTGCATTGATCTTATGCTGGAGGATATTCTTAAGTTGCCATTATATGCTTCTGTATTTAATAAATCCAAGGTTGTCATCAACTACATATATGCACATGGATGGGTTCTTGCTGGTGTGCGGAAATAAATAAAGGGAGACATTGTTCGCCCTGCCATGACAAGGTTTGCTACTGCGTTTCTCACTTTTCAGAGTTTGCTATCTGTGAAAGGACCGCTTGAGTCCTTCTTTGCTTCTCGTACTTGGACACATAGTCGGTATGCATCTACATCTGCTGGGAAGTTGTGTAGGAAAACTGTATTGAAAAGCAAATCTTTTTGGCCTGCTATAGCATACTCAGTGAGAACTTTACAACCTTTAGTCATTGTCTTGAGGATGGTTGATGCTGATAAATATCCTCCTATGGGGTTCATCTATGAAGCCATGGATAGGGCAAAAGAAAATATTGCCAAAGGTCTAAACAATGACAGGAACAAATACCAAATCATATGGGACATAATAGACACCAGGTGGGACAAGCAGTTGCACACACATCTACATGCTGCAGCATATTTTCTAAATCCTCAGTTTCAGTATGAGCCTACTTTCTCAAGACATGTAGAAGTGAAACAAGGGTTGTATAATTGCATGGATAAGTTGCTCACTTCTGAGGACAGCGCTAAGGTTGAGTTGCAACTAGATGCATTTGTTAATGCACGTGGCCTATTTGGTAGACATAATGCAATCAGTACAAGGAAGTTGAGAAGTCCTGGTAAAAGTTAACAAGTTTAAGTTTCTAATAAGATGGTAGTTGATAATGTATATAAGATCTAAGTCTTCATTCTTTAATGTCTTGTAGCTGATTGGTGGAATGCGTTTGATGACGAGACTCCAGAGTTGACTAGGTTTGCTCGTCGAGTTCTTAGCTTGACTTGTAGTGCATCTGGATGTGAACGTAATTGGAGTTCGTTCAACCAGGTAAAACATAAGAACTGATTTCTATATGCAACTAATTAGCTTAGTTCTTATCTAGCCTTTTTCTTTATTATCTTTAGGTGCATACTAAGAGAAGGAATCGTTTGGCACAAGAAAATATGAACAAGCTAGTCTATGTCATGTATAACTTGAAATTGAAACAAAGAGGAGTGAAGAAGAAGACAATGGAGGATCCTCTAGTGTTAGAGTATCCAGATTCTGATGATGAGTGGATAGCTGAATTTGAAGGCAATGAAGTTTTACAAAATTTGGATGCAAATGTTGCACTTGCGGATGATGTATTGGACTTAGAGGAGGGACATGAAGAAAGACCTCAAAGGAGGAGGCGTGCAGGTAGCCTGAATGTTTTATATTTCCTTAGACATTGATGGTTGCTACTTGCTAATTGCTATGCCTAATGTTACACACTTACACATATATGTTTTCATTTAAAATAGGAAAAGAACATGTTGGCGAGGAAGAGGAGATAGAGAATATTGATGATGAAGAAGGAGTTGGGGATGATGCTGAGATTCCTTACATGGATGATTCTTTTGATGATCCAATTAGTAGCTCCAGTGATGATGATTTGATGGATGAAGCCACATCATGCGCATGATGATTGATGAGTGATGAGTCTGATGACTCATGTTGATGAAATCATAACCCTTTCTTTGTTATTGTAGTTGTACTTTTTATGAACTGCGTGTCTACGCAACTAGTATGTTGTTTGTGTGGAATTTTATCTTGTGACTTATGACTTGTGACTCTATCTTGCCTATTTTGAATTTTGAGTTGTGACTTAAGATTTATATATATATATATATATATATATATATATATATATATATAAACGCCTCGGTACATTTTGAGGCTTACGCCTCGCCTCGCCAAGACAAAAACGCCTCGTTACGCCTCACGCTTTTTTCAACCTTGTGTGTGACACTTTATTATTTCGTCTACTGATGTGTGTGGTCATCTAGAACACCACAACAACATCAAGATGAAATTATTTTTCCTGCTACTGTCAAGTGAAGCATTACATATGGTCATGCCAGATTGCTCAAGTGGCCATATTCTAAGCATCTGTCGTGTTATGGTTGTGATGCCATCATGTGCATACTCATGCAGGAATCTAGATATAACGAGTTGTCATTACATCTTCGTTCCTCTAATCATAATGCTCAAACCTAATTTTTGGGACATATATAAGGATGGCGTAAGTCCCATTTTACAATTCTCAAGTATCAAATGACAATACAAAGAAGAGAAATTTACCAAATGAGGGGAGTTTGGGGTCACTGCTGACCCTAGTTGAGACCTCGTATAATCAAAGATAGAAGATTAAGACACACCACATGTTCGAGAAGAGTGTAGTCTTCATTTCGTTATTTACGCCCATTACTCACCAACACAACACATTACTAGCATACTAGTAAAGGAACAGATGTAGGCAGACACCTAGGCATTCAGGCATCCCAAGGGAAGGAATGCCTTGGCCCGCACCTTGACTTATGCCCACCTTGAGTCTTTTTTATGGGTTCTCAACCCCAAATATAAGTATTATATTCACTTTTAAAAACATAATACTCCAACTAAGAATTGTTATCCATGTTAGAAGCTAAACTCCTCTAACTTTGTGCCTTTATACCAAAAAATATGCATTTTTCAAATTTGCATTCCATTGTGCCTTAAATATACTTGTCTTGTACATGTTTTATCTTGAGGTTTGCTTAAACAATTAACCAAAATGATATGTATAAAAATGTGTATATAAACCATATTAAAACATGTATACAAAGGGGGAAAATGCAAAAGAATGAGAGCAGTTTGTAGCCGCATTGACCCCAGTAGTGACTTCATTCAATTGATGATCAAATTTTTTGTTCACCACAAGTTGGACAAGAGAACGTAGTCAACATGTTGTTATTATCGTGCATACTCGGCAACATATTATATGGCTACCATACTTGTCAAATGTGTGTCTGGATAGCTACTTAAGGATCAAAGCACACCAGAGGGGTGTGTCTTAGCATGTGCCTTGACTTATATGCATCTTAAGTCTTTTTATAGATTCTCAACCCCATATATTGGCATTATATAGCACTTTCCTAATATTCTAATTTAGAATTTCTACCCATGTCGGAGAGGCATAAGTTCTTAATTTTGAGGGTTTGCACCATTAATAGTCCAATGCCCAATTTTTAGATTTGCAAAGAATTTTGTACCACTAATATCCAATTCTTGTCTAGTTGTGGGTTTATCCTGGGTTGTGTTTCTCGTAGCAATTATACAAATTGATGGATATATCTAAGTATATAACCACAAAACATTAAAAGAGGAAATACTTATAATATATATACAATATTAAAAATTGGTATGAGATCTCCAAAAACAATATATATACAATCTTGGTGTCTAACGGAAGACACCAAGATGGTTAGACACTCGGTTTGTTAGCGAGAGGTCCCAGGATCGAGCCCAGGCCATGGGATGAATAGAATGGCCAATTTTTCTATTAAAAAAAAAAGATCTCCAAAAAAAATAAAAACAAAAAAATGGTCTGAGATTAAAAGAAAATAGGCCGCTTACTCCTGCCCAGGCGCTCCACCATGGGTGTCTTATAGTATAATGACTACTCTCTTTCGCACAAACTCATCAAAAAACAACATATGTTGTGGATCTTTCGAGCATGATACTCAACTGGTTGTCTAATATTTTGCGCTATATATCTAAGCCTTTGCTCAACAAACCTCTCTCTAAGCTTCATAGCATAACTCATTAACTAGATACTTTTGTAATTTATGAAATATATCAAGTTAATGAGTCATACGAAGAAGCTATGAGAGAGGATTATTGAACAAAGGATTAGATCTATTATAAAGAATACCTAACAACCAGTTTGGTTTCATGCCCGTAAGATCCACAAGAAATGCTACTTTTCTGATAAGGAGGCTTATGGAGAAGTATAAAGGAAACAAAGCATGTCTTTGTGTGGTTTATATTATTTTGGAGAAGAAAAAAACAAATACATAGGGAAGTGATGTGGAGAGTGTTGGAGAAAACATGTGCCAATCCAAATTGTTGACTTGAATAAAGACATGTATGATAGCTCAATTGCAAGTGTCGGGACTACTAGAGGAGACACACGAAGATACTTTCTTACCACAGTTGGGGTACATCAAAGATCAGCGTTGAGTCCACATCTATTCGTTCTTGTCATGGATGAGTAGCAAAGCATGTTCAGGATGATACTCCATGGTGCATGTAAATTGTTGACGCCATTGTGATGATTGATGAAACTAAAGAAAGAATGAATGATAAAGTTGACATTAGAGAAATGCATCAAAATCTAATGTATTTAAGAATGGTAGAAGTTGAACAAAGTATTTGCATTGCAATTTCCGCCTGTCTAGAATTATGAATGGTAGGGCCAGGTTGGATGCAGTGGATATATCAATGATATGTTTTGTGACTTGGGTTTGAATATATAAATGGATGTCAATGTCCAAGATGATCTTTGTCACAAGATAGTAGGACAGTTGCAACTAGAGTAGTATGTGACCAAAAGAGCCATCTCATATCAAGAAGTAAGTTTTTTAGAACAGCTATATGGGAGTGAATGTTGGGCGGTGAAGAAACAAGGTCCCAATGAGATGAATGTGACCAAAATGCGTATGATGAGATGGATGTGTGGGAAGACAAGAAAAGTTCACTTGAGAAATGACTATATCAGGAATAAAGTAGGGGTGGTGAGTATCGATGACATGTTGCATGAGGGTAGCCTGAGATGGTATGGACATATGCAACACACAATTAGAAGAAGAAGAGGCAGGCCTAAATTAACTTGAGAAAAGCTTATGAGAAGATATTTTGAAACTTTACACCTTAATCAAAATATGACCCATAGCAACGGTTGTTGAAAAAGAAGGATCCATGTAGCCAAAGCCTTACAGCAGGCTTCTGAGGAAGGTTCATCAAAATATGACCAATAGCAGAGCTGGTTGAAAGCCTTGCAGCAAGCTACTCAGGAAGGTTCATCTAATTAAGCCAAATTATTGTCCATAAGTCAATAATTTGTGAGGATACAGTAAAATGGAACAGCAATGTTAATAAAGTCAGTGTTAGCAGAGCTGGTTGAAAGCCTTGCAGCAAGCTACTCAGGAAGGTTCATCTAGTTAAGCCAAATTATTGTCCATAAGTCAATAATTTGTGAGGATACCGTAAACTGGAACAGCAATGTTAATAAAGTCAGTGTAGAATTTTAAGTTGACTCATTGCATCTAACGCTTAGGTGAACTCGTGCCTGAGTCTAGAAGCGGAGATAATGAGTGACATTCTGGTTCTAAAATATTCTCAAAACCGATGAAATCTAGACACCGCTATATTCGGAATAGTGGGGAATTTAATCAGAGGAATACAAGGAAATTAGCGGTAACTGGAAAAGAAACTTACTTGAAATTTCGCCATCTCAGTCTCTACAAGGTTGTTGGCATTGAGTGCTGGCAAACTGCAATGCTCTACGCAATGGTTGATATCTTCTTGCCTCCTCTGTCGATCAAAGCACTCATAGGCACACTTAAAATACGCTTTCTGCGATCAAACACCCAAAAGATTATATAAACCACCTTCAACGATGGGAAACCGCAGCGAGACAATATCGATCTGTTAACTACAAACTACGCTTCAAACAGGACAGTGCGAAAGTTTAAGAGAGCGCAATTTGCAGTCTGCAAAGTGAGTAGAAAAGGCGCGCCTTTGCCATTACCTGTAGGGTGAAGTTGACATGGTCTTGAATTGAGGTAAGTTGTTCCCTCACGATCGTGTTAACGTCTTCCAATTTTTTTCGCATCCTTTCCGAGACCATCCTCTCTTCCAAGGCCGCAATGTGATCCATCGTATTAGCTCTCGGTGACTGAGCTCTCGGTCAGTGTATCCCAAGGAAGCAGATGATTAGAAGGGCTTTATTAGGGTTTTCAAGGGTGGTTTCCCATTTTATTTGGGAAAATTATTGCCAAGAACACCAATTCCACCAAACTTCACACCCCACCTAAAATTGTTAATGTGTCTAGTGTTCATGCAACGTCCATTGACCAATAAAGTAATGCATTCAGTTGCATTAAAATAATTCAATTACTGCAATAAAGCAACCACAACGTAAATGTTTGCATTTATTACTCTTCTTCACACAAAGCAATAGATTTGAATATTTAAATTATTATTTTTTCAAATTCCCTCCACTTTTGGATAGGATGACCACATACATTTTTGTACACGTTTTACGGCTAAGTTCAGAACCACTACTTCAATATATTCAACGTAGTGCCAAAAATCATTAACAAATATACCAGATATGAAACTAACACACTGCGTACAGTCAGATATTCGATTTGGCTAACGAAATAAAATACAAAATTATTTATTTTATATATTTATATATATATATATATTATTCATTGCACATATGTGAAAATATTAGTTGATTTTATCTAAGAAAAAATTAACAAAATAATATTTTCATGCTAAAAAATTATTTTATGGTGTCACAATTAATATAACATTTCACAATTTAAATTAATACATAAATGTATTTAAAAAATATGAAGTATTTAATCTTATCCAAAGTAGTGCCAAATTATATGCGCAAAGCAACTATCCGCACTGTGCGACACGGACGCCGATTGGATGACCACATACGTTTTTGTACACATTTTACAGCTAAGTCCAGAACCAGTACTTCAATATATTCAACGTAGTGGCAAAAATCATTAACAAATATACCAGATATGAACTAACATAGTGCGTACAGTTAGATATTCGATTTGGTTAAAGGAAATAAAATACAAAATTATTTATTTTATATATATATATATATATATTCATTGTACATATGTAAAAATATTATTTGATTTTATCTAAGAAAAATTTAACAAAATAATATTGTCATGCTAAAAAATTATTTTATGGTGTCACAATATAACATTTCACAATTTAAATTAATACATAAATGTATTAAAAAAATACTAAATAATCTTATTCAAAGTAGTGTTAAAATATATGCGCAAAGCAACTATCCACACAGTGCGACACGGACGCCGAGAAAGTGAAATTATTAATGTGTCTGTTGTTCATGCATCATCATTGTAAATCTCCATTGACCAATAAAGCAATGCATGCATCATTATTGCATGCATGCAGCCGCTGCATATAATGCCTAAATTATCATAATTTTTTTTTGTTAAGTTCAAAATCAATACTTAAATGTATCTAATACAGTGCTAAATATACAATAGTAACATACTAAAAAATGTATATCACAATGCGACACAGTCGTCAAGGCGAAAATTCTACTATTGCAGATGCATGGTTGCATGCATACAACTGTTGTAACAAAAATAATAATTACATTCAACCACCCAACCACTCCTTGCCACATACAATTCTTTTTTTCATTTTCCCTCCACTTGCATTTAAATTCAATTTTTTTTTAATTTCCCTCCACTTCTAGCTGACATTGCCATATTTTGCTGTAAATATAAATACAGCACGCATTGATCATCATTGCACTACCAAAAAATATCCTAAACAATACCAAATTTAAATTAGAACAGTACTTACGATAAAAAAAACTTTTATGATTAGAAAAATATAATAACGAAGCACAATAGACATTTAAAATTATTTCAAAATTTTACATTGTATATGTATAAATCTACAGTATTGCATATGGTGCAAAAATAATAACATTTTCCATTTGGAACGAAATGAATACTCCATTACAAATGCCATAGTACCACAATTTCTTCAATAAACGTCTAATTTTTGTACATTACAATACCAAAATTAGGACCAACAGCTAAAATGAATAAAAATTACAACACCAACGAATGACCCAGGTGACCATGGTCATGGGTGTGTACAATGCGTATAGTAGGGATATGATAGTGGAAATGACAGTGTGAGTGTAGCGGCCTCATGGGACACATCGGTGTGGTGGTGTTACGTTGATATTCTGTGGCGGAGGAGGTGGCATGGTCATGGCGCCGATGAGGTATTACCGTGTTGAAGATTGACGAGACGACGAAATTCGATGGCGGATTAGGCTTGATGGGGATCCTCGGTGCAACCTTGGCCTGGAGGTGAGATGGACCTCACTTCAACCTGGGCGCGATGGCGTCTTGGATACGGCGGTCGGCTGGGACGACGACGGCTGAACGTGACAACGACGGGGGGCGGTGGAGGAGGGATGGACGTCACGACGACGGTTGGGATAATGACGGCTGTGTTGGCTAAATTGGACATTATTATAATCTCTTTGTTTTGATGATGACAAACATTTCATTCTTGTGGATCTAACGTGCTACTTGAGTGTTGCAGGAACAAGGTGGATGACAAACCTTTGAAAGATATATATGCTCAAAATGCTTTAATTTCATGATTGTAATCAAATGTAAACATTTGTACAAGTATATAATGTACAAGTACTTAGACATCATGTAAATCAAGCATTTAGATCTACCCTAGCCATTCACAACACTTAGATAGGTCACCCCATACAATAGTGTCACAACTGCACACTAATACACACACTTAGTACATAGTTTAAAACATTGAAACCGAGTCATTCTCGGTCGACAAACTTCTCGACCGAGACACTCTCGGTCGACCAATTCCTCGACCGAGAATTAACCCAAGTAGCCGTTAGACCCAGGAGACAAGGTGGTTGGAAGTTATAATCGAACGTTATATACACTTGCTCCAGACCATCCCTCAGTTGACAAACTCCTCGGTCGACAAATTCTTTGACCGAGAAGAACTCTGTCTGCAGTTTTCAGAAGTAATTAACTAGCCGTTGCTAAAGCAATTAGTGGACAACTAATGGCTAGTTAAGCACTAAGACCCCCCAAGAAAGTGTCTAGAACGTCCTTAAGCACTCATAGGCCATTCTCATAAATAGGACATACCTTAGGACACCTAAAATACACTGGTGCAATATTTGAGTACACATACTTGCAATTGGCAATCCATTCTTGTGAGCAATTGAGCAACTCCAACATTTTTTATTCATTTTCATTGCTCCAATTTCGTGTCATATAGGCTAGAATCTCCTACCCACTGCACTTACACTTTCATACACATTGGTTAGGAGATCAAAACACTTGATATAGGAAATCAAGCCTTGAACTACAACGGTAATTGTAATTTCCATTTTCCTTTCTTGTTCCTTCTTATCTATTTTGTACTCTCCTTTCTACTCCTAGGTTGGAGGCTGCGGATTGGAGAGGGTTTATCTTCTTAGGTGGAGAAGGGTCTTCTCGGTGGAGAAGGAGGACTTTGGACTACTTCAAGAAGGCTGTCTCAACGGGAAGCTACTTCAAGAGGAAGGCTACTTCAAGGGGGAGCTTGAAGTTACTTCAAGGAAGGCTGCTTCGAGGTTGGTGGGACTACTTCAAGGTGAAGGTTGTCTAAAAGGTGGTGAAAGTATTTGTAATTTTATGTAACATCCTTGCGAGGTAATAAAATTTAAATACTTTCAAAATCTCAATTGGAAACAATCGGGTAGTGGACTGGCTCCTTTAGTTGTTGCTAAAGGTGGAACCACTCTAAACACCTTGCCTCCTTCTTAAAGTTTAAATTATGGTTGTTTAAGTAGAATTAGTGTTGAAATAATTATAAAACCCTATTCACCCCCCCCTCTAGTGGTTTTTCATTTGGTATCAGAGTGGGCTTCAAGGAGCTCTAATCGAGTCTTGAAGAATGGAGGGTGGTGGTGTCTACAGCCGCAAGCAAAGGAGAAGCTTGGACCAATCTTCAACAAGATGTAATTGGTGCTTAGGAACAAGACACACAACACCTAGCTGTCCATGGAGGTTAAAGAAGGAAGATGTGCATAAAGAATGCCTTATTGCTACAACAAGTGAAGAAGAAGAAGAGGTAGGCCTTTTTTATTTATCTAAAGAAGAGTTAATTGCTAGCCTTCAAGAGACACATGATAAGTATATTGAGTGCAAGAAGAAATTAAAGAAATCTAATAAAGCAAATGATGAGTTACATGCTAAACTTCTTGCTCTCACATCTGAAAATGATAATATGTATGCTAAATTAAATGATCTTGGATTTGAAAAGGATAGTATTATTTCTGAAAATAGTACTTCGAAATCATCTCTAAGTGATTGTAAGGTGAAGATTTTTACTCTAGAAACAAATTATGATATTCTTTCTCAAGAAAAGGTTGGACTACTTGCAAAGTTAAATGATTTTCAAACTCAACCTATCCTATGCACTCATCTAGATTATGATACTATTGTGAAAGAAAGAGATTCTTTATTATCTAATCTAGATCAAGCAAAGTTAGATATCAAAAAGAGAATGGATGAGATTGCTAAGTTACAACAAGAAGTTAGTAGCTTAAGAAACAATGATGTTCTTGATAAGATCTTAAATGATTCTCATGGTCAAATTGGAAGGAGAGGACTAGGTTACAAGCCTAAAGGAAAATCCTATCTACAAGTGCCAACGACTCAATCTATGTATGTACCTAAAGGCAAGTATACATATGTACCCAAGAACAATCTAGATCAAACTCATAAAAAGAGAAATGAGATTGATTCTATATGTTGCCATTATTGTTTGCGTCTTGGACATTATTCCTTCTCATGTCCTTACAAGAAAAAGGATGTTGAGTTGGTATGGGTTCCAAAACCTCCAAACTAAATAAATTAAATTAAGTTGAGATATGACCAAAGACTCTAAATTGTATATCTTTATGTCTATCTCAACTCAACTTAATGAGATAACAAATTGATTCAAGTAATTAAAATTTCTAACTTGAAAATACACATTTTTAAGTAAACCTGCAGAGACACATCTTTAATAACTTATTTTAGTTTGGGTTCCTAAAACCTAGTGATTTGAATATGATTAGTTGAGATTTGCCTTAAATGTTACTTTGATACTTAAATGTTTCATCTCAACTAAATTGTGTTTTAAATTGCATAATTAAATTGGAAGTGATCTATGTTTTACTTGCAAATAATTACTGAAAAATGATACAGAAACATTCTTGGTCGAGAAAATGTTCGACCGAAAGCACTGTCGGTCGAGAATCAGTCGACTGAGCAGGTTACTATTTTTAAGCTTGCAAAAATCTAATGAAACCTATACAAACAGCAGAATACTCGGTCGAGAAAATTGTCGACTGAGATAAATTCGGTCGAAGAAAAGTTCGACCGAATCAAGTTCTACTGAACATGTTTTAATTGATCTAGTTTGCTGTCAATTTGCTATTAATGATTGATCAAGAATGAATCTTGGAGAAAATTCTTTAAACATATACCATAAATTGCAAGTCCATTTTTAATTGCTATAATCTCCTACATGGTTTGGCTTAAAACTGAAAATATGAACCATGATTGGTTTAATCAAGGAAATTACTATTTTATCACAATCCACATGGTTTGTCCTAAGTATTCCTTAGTCTATCTATATAAAAAAAACATGTGTCTTAAAATTTTTTAATGATCATAATCATTGCATTTCATGAAATTATAGATATGCTTCTATTGTCCTATCATGATCATCATGTTATGAATATGCCTTTACTATTTTATCATGATCATTGTGTTCCATCTTTTACTTGGTTTGTCTAAAATAATATTTGATCTATATATACAAACCATGAATGGATATTGTTTTCAAAATGATCATTGTGATTCAGCTCATTACATATAAAGATGATATTATCATTGAAAATGCCATTTTGCATAACATTAAAATTCTATGGCACAAATGCATCTTGACATGATAGATAATGATTATTGTGTGCATGGCTTGTATCATCCCGTGTAATAAATGAATGATTGTTGCTAGATGACACTATGGCAAGCTAAATAGTTTGTCTCTTAGAACAAGAATATTAATGTCTTATCTAGTTGTTTGTTCTGAGAAATCAAAAGCAAAATCTTGATTTTTAAGAACTTCAGTTCTATGAGATATAAAACTTGTTCTTTTATACTCAAGGATGACTAATTCTAAAGAGTTAATCTAAAAATAAGTTTAAAATAAGAACCTTGTTTAGAATAAATAGCTATTTCAATGTTACATTTAAAATCTATTATAATCAAATCAAGAGCAAAGTACTAAATTCATATATTGCTTAAAATTCTATACAAGATTGCTTTTAGGATATAATTTTGCATCATGGTGGCAACATGGCTTATGGAAATTTCTATTGATGCAAATAATCTTGCTTATAAATAAATGATTGAAAGCTACATTCTTGCTATGATTGAACATGTTGTAGATGTAGTTCAATTGCCTTTTTGCAAGAAGAACAATCACTGTGGATAGCAAAATTCCTTATTTCATGAAGAACATACATTCTGAAAATTTGCTTAGAATATAACTTGCTCTAAGAAAATCAAGAACAAAGACTTCATTGTGATGCCTATATTAAGTTTCAAGTGATAAAACTTTTTCAAAATAGGTATCACTCAAAGTGCTTCAAATTGATATACATGTTAATGTGTAACTCAATGAAGAGTGCTTAAACTATAAATCTGCAAAAATTGCCTCTTGGTTGAAATCAAGTTTGACCAAGGGGCGCCTTGGTCGAAGTCAAGGTCGACCTAAAATAAGCTTGAACAAATGCTTATTTGTAAATCATTTTCTTGCACTTAATCTTAGTATATTGAATACAAGATTTATGTGCATAGCTTTCATAAAAGGTTAATTTATTATGATATAATACTTATTATGACCTTAGAATCCTTAAATTATCTTGATTATAAGATTAAGGGGGAGCTCACAAAGACTATCTTGACTATAAGATTAAAGAAGGAGCTTACCATCCTTTGTAAAATGGAGGAGAACTCAAAATACATATGCCATGAATCTAAATGGATCTCAAGGCTTAACATCTTTTGCAAATGATTGAGAAATAAATTGTGGCTAAATTAGACAAAAAAATAAGTGGTTTGCATTAAGTCTCAAAATTATCAAATTAAGGGGAAGAAATAAAAAAAAGTCATAATCAATGATTATTTTGGTTATCTTTTTGAAATAACAAAGGGGGAGAAATAATATAAAATAAATAAACTGAGTTTCATAATCGGCCAACACATACTTGCAAACACGAGAATGGGAATGGCTACAAAAGATAAACTTCATGTATGAAACTCACATGATTTACATTTCCTTATTTTATATTTTGGAAATGTTTGTCATCTTCAAAAAGGGGGAGATTGTTGGCTAAATTGGACATTATTATAATCTCTTTGTTTTGATGATGACAAACATTTCATTCTTGTGGATCTAACGTGCTACTTGAGTGTTGTAGTAACAAGGTGGATGACAAACCTTTGGAAGATCTATATGCTCAAAATGCTTTAATTTCATGATTGTAATCAAATGTAAGAACTTGTACAAGTATATAATGTACAAGTACTTAGACATCATGTAAATCAAGCATTTAGATCTTCCCTAGCCATTCACAACACTTAGATAGGTCATCCCCTACAATAGTGTCACAACTGCACACTAATACACACACTTAGTACATAGTTTAAAATATTAAAACATAGTCATTCTCGGTCGACAAACTTCTCGACCGAGACACTCTCGGTCGACCAATTCCTCGACCGAGAATTGACCCAAGTAGTTGTTAGACCCAGCAGACAAGGTGGTTGGAAGTTAGAATCGAACTTTATATACACTTGCTCCAGACCATCCCTCAGTCGACAAACTCCTCGACCGAGAGACACTCGGTCGACAAATTCTTCGACCGAGAAGAACTATGTCTGCAGTTTTCAGAAGTAATTAACTAGCCGTTGCTAAAGTAATTAGTGAACAACTAACAGCTAGTTAAGCACTAAGAACCCCCTAGAAAGTTTCTAGAACGTCCTTAAGCACTCATAGGCCATCCCTATAAATAGGGCATGCCTTAGGACACCCAAAATACACTGGTGCAATATTTGAGTACACATACTTGCAATTGGCAATCCATTCTTGTGAGCAATTGAGCAACTCCAACATTTGCTATTCATTTCCATTGCTCTAATTTCGTGTCCTATAGGCTAGAATCTCCTACCCACTGCACTTACACTTTCATACACATTGGTTAGGAGATCAAAATGTTTGATATAGGAAATCAAGCCTTGAGCTACAACGGTAATTGTAATTTCCATTTTCCTTTCTTGTTCCTTCTTATCTGTTTTGTACTCTCCTTGCTACTCCTAGGTTGGAGGCTGTGGATTGGAGAGGGTTTATCTTCTCAGGTGGAGAAGGGTCTTCTCGGTGGAGAAGGAGGAATTTGGACTACTTCAAGAAGGCTGTCTCAACGGGAAGCTACTTCAAGAGGAAGGCTACTTCAAGGGGGAGCTTGAAGTTACTTTGAGGAAGGATGCTTCGAGGTTGGTGGGACTACTTCAAGGTGAAGGTTGTCCAAAGGGTGGTGAAAGTATTTGTAATTTTATGTAACATCCTTGCGAGGTAATAAAATTTAAATACTTTCAAAATCCCAATTGGAAACAATTGGGTAGTGGACTGACTCCTTTAGTTGTTGCTAAAGGTGGAACCACTCTAAACACCTTGCCTCCTTCTTAAAGTTTAAATTGTGGTTGTTTGAGTTGAATTATTGTTAAAATAATTATAAAATCCTATTCACTCCCCCTCTAGTGGTTTTTCAGGCTGGAGGATGGGCGTGGTAGGAGGCTGGATGTCACGATGACGGGTGGGTGGAACGGCGGGGGGCGAGACAGAGGGGGCGCAGTGGCGAGGGCACAGCGGCGGCGGGTGGGTGGAATGGCGGCGTGTGGACAATAGGACCTAGAGAGAATCACGGCAAAAAGAGGAAGAGGGATGGGGTAGGGTGGTTTTATAGCCTGAAGTTCAATTCTTTTGAATCAACACCTCTTCATCTTCTAGCACTGTTATACTTTAAAACTAGCACTGTGCGGACAGAGCATTGGGAATACACAAAAATTAAAGACAGCATGTGTGGTTGTTGTTTGTAGCATGATCCCGAGGCTGGGGTGTGAATCCTGGTGTATGTGGTGTGCTCTATATCAGTACTCTTTTATTTGGTTGGTGATTACGGAGAAGAAAGTAATTATGAATATTTAATGATTCCTTTACGAAAAAAGGGGCAAAGACTTGATAGAGTGTATAATAATAGGGTATGGAAAATGATGGCATAACCTCATTTAATTCCATCCATACCTGAGCCTCAGAAAGAGTCTTGATAGGGAAAGTGAATGGTGATAAGAAACGAGAAGAAAAAGTGCATGAAGGTAGAAAGGAGAGAGAAAATTGTTTTAGTGGTCAATTTTTTTACGAATGAAAAGTGTTAGGTTTGTTAATAAAAGTACATTCAAACAAGATTAATGACGATATATTTTGAAGAAAAATAATATAACATATAAGAAAATATAAAAAAAGAGTATACATATATAGAGTTAGGTTAGAATACACTTGAGCGTACAAATCACATGCTAGTTGTGTTTGCATTTTAAGACTATTTTTTGTAAAATGTAAACAATTGATCTTCATTGTGATACTATAATTAAGCTACACATAAATTTTGAGCTCTTTTGGGTGGGTATAAGTCATTCACCCTAAGGACAACAAAATCGAAGCACAAAATTAATTTGAAATGCATACATTTTGTGCTCTTCATAACATGACCTATAAGTCCAAATGGGTTCAAATTTTATATATGAGTTATTGACAAGATGTTTAAGAAGGTGAATAGATTAGATTTTAAAAAAAAATTGTATATGAAAAACTACTTGAGTGTATTCTATTCCGGATACACTCGAGTGTATTCTAGCCTGACTCCACACACACACACACACACACACACACATATATATATATATATATTGTTTTACTCTATAAATAAGATGCATACTTTTTGGCGGTAGTATATCATTTTACTTTAAAGTGAGTATTGCATAATATTTTTTGTGATAGTACTCTTTTTTTTAAACACAAAAACTACTTAATTGTTGGTTACATCAACAACGTTATTGGCCCTTACTAAGTCCTGGACATACAAGTGTAGGACTTCCTTAGGTGGCCTTTGGTAAAATAGGAATAGATCCTTATTCTTTAAATGAAATTTTTCTAGGCTATCTGCTAGCCCATTGCTTGATCTTCGACTAAATTGGATTGTGGTGTTTGTCCAGCTTTTCTTTCTGATCTTCTTTATCCAGAATGCAAACCTGGGCCAGGTCCCTTCATCTTCCTCGAGCATCTTCACTACCACTTTGCAGTCGGACTCCAGCAGCACCAAAGGCCAGTTGTTCAAGCCTGCTTGTTCAAGATCTAGATGGATCCCAACGAGTTCAGCTTCAGTAGCATTTGAGGTGGCTACATCCATACCCCATGCCCCAATCCATTCTCCTTTGTGGTTCCAGGCTACTACAGTTGTTGCTGCCCCCTCCTTTTTTACCGCCGCATCTACATCAATTTTGATAGTGTCTGGAGTTGGAGGCGTCCAGGCCTCGCCACCATTTCATATTGGTTCTGTTGGGGTGGCCGTCCAAGCTATCTCGTTTAGCCTGATGTCCTTATGTATGCTAGCCCGCAAGTGTTCTTTATTGATGTGAATGTCGTCCATGATGCTGCTGTTTTGTGCTCTCCAAAGCCCATGGCTGATCACCCAAAAAAATTCCTCTTGTAAGCCTGCAATCTTTACAGTGTATCTGCGCCAAGTCTCCATCCTCCTAGCTTCAAAGAATAGGCATTGTTTTGTTGGGCAGATGTGGTCATTCCGCACGAATTTGGAGGCGTCACAGTCCCTTAGTGTGTGGACTAAGGACTCATCTTCTTTCTTACATCTAGGGCATTGGCCATCCTCAGTCATGTGCCTATACTTCCTTCTCATGTTTGTAAGGAGTGCATCCTGTCGGGCGAGCCAAGCAAAAGTTTTTATCCTACCTGCCATCCACAGATTCCATGGTGTGTCCCATTTTCCCGGTGATGCTACCTCTTTCTTCCTTCTAATGATCTCGTATGCTGAACTTGTGGTGAAGACCCCATTTCCTATGTGAATCCAAAAGCTTCGGTCCTCCAAATCATCCGCGATGGGAACATGGATCTGAAGTATCTTCTGTACCATCTCATTGTCAAACCACTGATGCGGAAAGGTTGTGTCCCAGTGCCCTTTGTTAGTTATTAATGACTTGACTTTGAGGTCTGCTATGTCTTTAGGTATAGGGCGCTTGGCAACTTTGTTGAGTCGCAGATTATCCATCACCCAGATATCGTCCCATATGTTAATTGAATTGCCGCTGAGTGGAATCATCCTGGTGTTGGCCTTCATGAATTGTCTTGCTACTAAGTATGCATGTCCCAACCACAACAGAGAGCCTTTACCCCTATCCCTGGATCTGTCAAGCCACTTGCGCATTACTATGCACCATATGGATTCCCTTCTGGTCATTAGATCCCAGGAGTGTTTGGATAACAGGGCTTGATTCCAATCCCTCATCATTTTGATCCCCAACCCTCCTTTGCTTCTTGAGATAGTGACCTTCTCCCATGACACTAGTGAGATGGATCTGTTCCTACTTCCTCCCCAGATGAACCTGCGTATCACGCCATCCAATCAGTCACAGAGGTTTAGCAGAAGGATCATTGTTTGCATTGCATAAGTGGGGACTGCAGTAAGTGTTGATCTTGCAAGGCAGACTCTTCCTGAGAACGACATGCTACGAGTTTCCCATGCACTAACTTTACCCTCCACCTTCTCAACAATGTCTGCATAGGTGCTTTTTGTCACTCTCGAATGAATCACAGGTACTCCAAGATAGAATCCAAGATCGTTTGTGACTTGAAACTGACATAGGCGTTGAATATTTCTTCAAATTGATGTAGGCACACTTGCGGAGAAAAAGATGCGAGATTTTGATGTTGAAATGGATTGTCCAGACACATACTCAAAGCTATTAAATCATTGTAATATGCACCTTATTTGTTCCTTGCTTGCCTGCGCAAACAGAATCAGATCGTCAGCAAAGCATACGTGTGCTACTAAGATGCCCGATTTTCCAATCTTGATTGGTTTCTAGGTTTTGTTGCATGTTCTTTCCTGGATCATTTGACTAAGTCGCTCAATACATAACACGAATAGGTACGGGGAGAGGGGATCTCCCTTTCGCAACCCTCTGCTTGTTTTGAAAGTGCGAGAAGTCTTCCCATTCCATATCAGCGAAGTATGTCCTCCTGAGATAGAGTTCATGATATACATTTTAATGGAGTTTGGCATACCCACGTGATCTAAGGTGTCTTGTATAAAGTCCCAAGACATTTGATCATATGCCTTTGTCAAGTCAATCTTGATTGCCATTGTCTTGGCTCCCTTTGGATTCTTCATTCCGTGTATAATCTCCTGGACAAGAGCAATATTGTCTATAATCTGATGTCCTGGTACAAAGATACTTTGCTCCTCCGATATCTAAGTGGGAATGTACTTCTTAAGTCTCTCCACAATTATTTTTGAAGCTAGATTTAGCATGATATTGTTTAAGGAGATGGGGCGTAGCTGTTCGCATTTCTGTGGATTGGGACACTTGGGAATAAGGATGATAGTTGCATTGCAGACCTCATCAGACAAGGGATGGCCATCTAGCATATCCTTGATGGATTTGGTAACTGAGTGTCCTACAATTCTCCAGTTACTTTGTAGGAATTTTGCATTTACTCCGTCAGGCCCAGCATCCTTGTACGCCTGCATTTTGTTCAGTATCTGTTGTACTTCACTGTTAGTCGGCCTAGCAGCTAGCATGGATGCTTCCACTTCACTTAGTTGTTTGAACTCTCCTGGGATGTGTTCTTTGGGCCTGGGGTTCCTTGACAGACGACTTGTTGGCGGGGCAGACAGTGCTTTTTCAAAGTGAGACACCACCATTTGCATGATGTCCCTTTCATCATTGATCCAGTTGCCATGTTGATCTTTAAGAGCCAGGATGGTATTGGTTCTCTTGCGTTGTTTTACCCATGCTTGGTAGAAGTGTGTGTTGTTGTATCCATTACAGAGCTAGTTGACGTGTGATCTTTGCTTCCATTCCTCCTCTTCCTCATTGATAAAAACCTGCAACTCAGCTTGCATGTTAGAGCATAAATTATCTGTGATGGGGTCAAACTGATCAGCCAACATCTTTTGTAGTGTGTTGATGTTGTGTATTAATCAGGTCTTTTTCTTTGATTTCTTTATCTTACTATCCCGTTCCCACTTGATGATTTGCTGTCTTGTCGAGGTCAGCGAAGCATAGAAGTTTTCTGTATTTTTTCAAGTGGAAGTCAACATTTGTTTGAAACCTGCCTCCTTGTTCCATGTGACTTTAGTACAGAATCGGGCAGGTAGCCTTTCATTCCTCTTCGTACGAAGCAGCAAGGGACAATGTTCAGAAGATATCCTGGCTAAATGTACCACATTTAGATTCGGAAAAGAATTCATAAATTCAATGTTGGCAGCTGGTCTATCCAATCTTTCTTGTAACATCCCATGTTTGTATGTGAACTTCACTCCTGAGAAGCCAAGGTCGGAGAGCCCCGCCTCCATCAACGTTTCTTTGAAAACTCTAGCTTCTCTGTAGTTATAGCAATTACTCCCGACCTTCTCAGCAAGTGATAGAGTTGTATTGAAGTCACCGAGGATAACCCATGGCTCGTTGAACTTCTTGCTCATATTTATGATTGATGGTACTCATTTTTTTTAGTAACACACTAACTCAAAAATAAGTATTGTGTTCATTCTTTTGATATAGCACTCATTTTTCATAACACTGTATTTCACATAATTATTGTACTTCATTTTATAGGGACAATAGTTGTTTTTATAAAGTTCATACTTTACATTTGTATAGTGAATACTTGAGTGCAAAACATCGAGTATTGTAGTCTAAATAAGGGATTTGTTTGTTATATATATCTACTATATTTGACAAAATAATCTGTTGTATGTAAAAAATAAGTACTAATTTTTACAAGGCGTGCAGTCCTTCAAGTGGAAGAGTACTTATTTTTGCATATATATATATAATGTGTGTGTGTGTTTTCCTTTTTTGTATTATTTTCATATTCTATATTATATTTCCTAGAAACATGTATATACTATTCTTGGTGGAATGTATTTTCTGCAAGGAATCTAGAGACTCTTAATTCATCAATATATTCATCATGGATTGAAAGTTACAAGAAAAAATATATATCTTTCTTCTTTTTCTCTTTCCTACACTTTTTCCTCCCACTTCTTTGTCTCCTATTACTTTTTGAGTCAAGGAAAATTCTAAGATCCGTACAGAATGGGGGATGAAAGGGGTTGTGTGTATTATTACTCTTTTTATATCATACTTTTTGGAAGAGAGGTCATTTTTTACTGCTTTTTACCCCTTTATGGTGCCCAGTAGAAAATTCCATGCACGACATGTAGTTAGCAAACTGACAATGAGAGAACAGTGTAAAGGGTGGAAAGGTTGCACTTGTGTAAGGAGGAAAGACTCCATGCCACCCCTTACTCCATAACCCGAGATGAGTGACGGGAAGGATTGCACTTGTCTAAGGTTTTAGTTTGTGATAGTGGTTTGTCTAAATGGCAAACTTAGTCAACAATTTAAATATCTTTATAAATTTTCATTATTGGTTTTTAGTTAATCGACCTTTTGAGGAGTGTTCTATTACCTATGTATTGACTCAAATAACTTCAACCCTTAGATCCTACTCTCATCTACTAAGCCTCTACCTTGTAAAGAAGTACAAAACATTCGTTATTATATTTTGCTAACAACATCTAGATTCATAACATATAGTAAATTAAGCACATGAAAGTCATTCTTCAAGTTTTTGTTCATGTAAAAAGGTATCGTGTATATTGTATCTTAAGAGAGAACATTGGACATGAAATGAGGGGAAGAGTTATAAACCTAGAGGTTATAAAGAAGAATATTATTATTATAAACCCATAATAAGGATTTCGTCCCTGAAATCCCAGATGAAGCTAGAAAATTATTATTCATGCATTATATCATTAAACCTCCACATAACATATTAATGTCATGGAGATGCCATAGAACTTTGACCAGCACAAAGTCCTTCCATTCAGGGTCATCATAGAATCTGTCATACATGACACATACTCAACTGTCCTTTTCATAATGACTGCAATGTCAATTTTGTGTCAGGTAACACTTTCTAAGTCAGAGAAGTACTATTCATACTTCGAATAGTTCGAGTGTCAAACCTCATTGATTTGTCACCTTCTCAACTTACATCTTTTATGTAATAAGATTCTTGACCTTGGGAGTCTTCCATACCCCTCACTTAGTTTAGCATTGCACCTCCAAGGAAAGACTAGAGTTATATTTTATCACCCATTTGGGACTACAAGTCTTATCATACTTCTGTTGTGTCACTCTACTCTATCGACACAATCACTAATTTACTTATGACTTGTACCAACGATCCCGTTAGCTGTTTATTTTCTTGTCATAAGGAGAGGCTACTTATCAAAGAAAAACTATCTTAGAGGTATCTCTAGATGTTACATGTACAAGCTGCCTTAACAAATCTAGTTAGGGATATTCTAAGAAGTTATCTTAGCTTGATAAACTTTTCCCAAGACGGTTCTACAATTGTTCCTTCAATTAATACATCCTTATCGATGTTATGTTTATGCAGAGCATAAACCCCTAACATATGATTTTCATATTATCGTATGTGACTAAACTAATCTCAAAGTTGGCCTTTCTAGATAACCAACATAATCATCTTATTAGGAGTCATGTCCTCACTATCTCATACCTTAAAAACTTCTTGGACACTAGAATTCCTTACCTTGGTATTAGTTACATGTGTCAATAACACATCACATCCTCATCATTTCCATCCTCTGTTATTATTACCAAAGCCAAACATATAATAGGACCTTTCTTTCATCTCGGGACATTACTTATCACATATAACTTTGTCTTGGAACCAAAATCCAAGACTAGCTGATATTATTCAAAGTATCCTTCTATAGATTACTTCTAATCCATGCACATGAAGTGTCATAAGACTTACTTGATTGTCGTGTCCCTAAAAGGAAAGAACACAGGGAAACATATTCCTTTTATTGCCCTTCATTGTCTAGGGTTGTTCATTAAAGAAAAGAGATTATCACCTCTTTTGATTACTACATGAACTTTCAACTATTCATGTATTGTTCAATCTTGTTTCATCTTAGGTTCCTTTCCATCAACATAGGAATTATAAAGATGCTTACATGTCATCATCCCTTAGCATTATCATCATCATGATTACTTGATATGGGTATTCAAACCCTTAGTTCATTACTGAACATTGTCACCTCTCATCAGGTAACTGTTACCTCCAGGTCTTAGACCAAGGTGTACATTATACTGAACATCTTCTTTTGTTTATAACCTGGTCTGTGATTAACTCAGATTCCTTTATATATCAATTAGGATGTAGTAAAAATATATGTGCCACATCTCCTACTTCATTATACTCTTTAGATCGTCTTAAAATGACTACTTGATCAAAGTAATCAGAAAGATAACAATCTAAGAGTATCATACTTACCTTGCCTTCAATAGTTGAATACCTGGCCAAGGTGTGCAAGAACTGAAATTAGGTAGTATGCATTTGTTTTATATTATGTTTCTTACTTTTAACATCTCATTAAGTTTTACTACTTAGTATCTAAAAAAAATTCTATTTGTTTCTTTTACTTCTCTTCCCTTTCTACATAAAGAGAGAAATTTCAAAACATATAAGAGAATATTGGACTGAATATAGGTTCTCATCCTATTTATCTATTCCTCATGTCCTCATAGGACTAATTAAAGGAAGCTCAACAACAACTACCTTTCTTTTAATTAATAGGCAGAGAGAAGAAAAAGAAAAGATAATTCAGAATGAAAAGTTCTATCTAACATGTTACCTCTTATGGGTTATCTAGTGTCTTGACTGTTGGGTCACCTTATTATTTCTTCTTAGACACTGCCACCTCAAATGTCATATCTGTCCACATTTATGGCAAGCTCGGACCCCACTTGGTGACCACTGCATTGGTGTACTATATTGTGGTTGAACCGGTGATACTAAAGATTTTGGCTATTTAGTACCACCAAACAACTGTTCCTGTGACTGTGTAGACCTCCTTTTGAGGTTTGCCTCATGTTTTTTTATCACAGACCTTTATATCCTCCGAACAGATTCCACAAATGTGGCGAATCTCTCTCTACTTTCTAACGCGACTGTCGAGATAGAAACCTCATCATTCAGTCCTTTCTCAAAACTTCAAATCTCCTCCTACTCAGTAGCAGCCATTTGAGGACAAAACCGCAAAAGTTCCATAAACCTAACCTCATATTCATTAATTGACATGGTTCCCTACCGAACCTTCTCAAATTGTGAGATCTTTTCATCTAAGTATGTTTGTGGAAAATACTTATTGATGAATTCTCAACAAAATTCCTCCCAACCAACCTCTTCATCATTCCTTTTTACCTCTTCTATGGCCCACTAGTGGCCAACACTACCTTTCAAAAGGTAAACACCATGTTTGACTGTTAGCATCTGGGATACTAAGGATCTTAAAAGCCTTTTCTAACTCAGTGAGCCATAGATCAACATCTGTTGGGTTAGTTGTTCCAGCATATTCTATAGCTCCTACACAGTGTAGCCATTCAAAAGTCTTACCAGACCCATGTTCCTCATTGGGAACTGGTGCCCTAGGTGCTGGTGCTGGTGCTGGAATTCGGTCTGCCATATGCATTACTGTGGTCATATATTTCCCAAAAAGAGCATGAAAGGCTGGATTTTCTAGCATAGCTTCCTCAAAATGGGAATTCTCAGTCATTGATTCCTCTCTTTCCTGATCCCTTGCACCTCCTACTGGTGCAGCAACATTGCTCTCAGCAACGTGTTCCTCGTATTCTCCAGACATCTTTAAGCTATATCCCTTCTTCTGCATAAGTAGAAGTCACTGTAAGATATACTGGAGTACACTAGAACAGACTCAACATCCTACGTCTCTGTAGACTCAGCAAACCTTATGCTCTGATACCAAAACTTTGTGACGACCTGACATCCAATCAAGCCAAATCGCCACCAATAATAATTGTGGAATAATCATAAGCAGCGGATTAACAAAATCACAAAAAAAAAATTAAAACCATTTTGCAAAGAGATCCATTTCCAGGAAACTCTTAAAGAAGGAAACCAAACTTTATATACATCATGGTTCACATTGTACATGCATTGTACCATCTCATCTCAAGGATAACATATACCAGTCGTTTTACCAAAACCTATACATAAGCAACATAAAACCTCGAGGCAATCAAGCCAAAATATCAAATCATTCATAAAACCATCACTTACTGACTCCAAGGACCTGAGAGTACAAAGACGACACATAGGACTTCTATCTACAAGACACAACATACAATATACTTAACCTGAGCTATTACTATTGTCCCTGTTGTTGATGTCCTTCCTCTGCAGAACTGTCTCTACCTCTTCATGCACATCCACTTAAAAATTATGGATCCCACAAGGTGAGACACAAGTCCCAGCGAGAGATATAACTCTCTGCCAACAATGTTTTTAGCACAGGTAAATAGTATAAAACTGAGTAGAGGTTCTTTTGCATTAATAAGAAATATTAACCACTGTTGATAAGCAGATTAGATTATTCTCATCTTTTAAAGCATTGCAACTGTCTATGATAGAACAGTAAATCATCTATTTACTTTATAAGGTATATGAACGACATGTATACCATTTACCCCTCATATTATACCAACATCTCAAGCTTATCTTGTGATAATATTACCATGGTATGATATCCATCAATCATTCTCATTTATATTTGTTGGCCTCAGCCAATCTACTAGCTAGCTATTAGTTTCTGCCAATCTGGTGAATATACATCATTATGTTCCAGCCATGTATTGGATTTTACCAATCATGTGAGAGTACAGCCAGGTATTGGATTGTACCAATCCTGTGAGATTACATATGTAACATCCCTGACCGGGGTCAGGGCTAACCCTATTTGTTTAGTATCATAAGAGAGAGAATTATGCAAGGTGGTGGCTTGTGGAAAGCCTAAATTCCAAATTTGAACTTGTTTGTATAATGCTAGTATCTTGTGTATAAATTTTGGTACAAATTGTAATTTACCCAAATGTAGGGTTGATATGAAAATTACCACCTCTAGAGTGTCCCTACTCCCTCCTAGTATCATTTAGAGGAGAGAGAAAGAAGGATACACCATGTTTGAATCATATATAAGTGATAGTATTCTTGGTGATAGAAAGACCAAGAAAGGGGTTGAATGTGAAACCCTAACTTGAGTTGTATCGAGTTGTAGAGTCCATATGAGAGTGCCTATCGGCCAAGGAGCCATAGGGGGAGTCTTAAATAGGTTTTTGAACTCTTGTCAAAGGCCATGATGGGCAAAGCACCTCAAGGAGGTGAAGTGTGTCGGTTTACAACTTCCTTGGAAAAATTGTATCGAGTTGTGAATAAAGTGGTGATTAAGTTGAGATATCTTATCCAACACGATAAGTGATGGCCGAAATATCATCTCTAGATTATCCTTAAGTGTTTTGCATATCAAGATAAATTTGAGTGCATGCATGTACATGTGTCAACCATGCATGGACACGTGGCATGCTTAAAATGATGACACCTCATATACACACTTTTTCATGAACCTCAAGTAGATATACCACTCCTTTCACCCCTTTCTCTTATATATCATGCATAGAGTCTTGATATCGTTCATAAGTGAAGGAGTATCGTGCATAGAGCCTTGATATCAGCCATAGTAAAGAGATATCACCTATAACAAAGTGATATCGGCCAAAGTGAAGGATATCGGCCATAAGAGAGGGATATCGACCACAAGCGGTGAGGTATCGTGCATGGTCTTGGACCTTTGATAAGCTCATCTTCAACCTTGGGAACGTGAAGATTTGGAGCTTGGAGCTTTGAAGTTGCTCTTGAGGCGGGATATATAACTTGAACTCAATTATGTTATTATTTACCATCAATCTTGTCATAGTTGATGATTTACTTTCAATTCGAATTTTCTTGCATAATTGATGAATGCATTAGTTCTATTAGTGACCTAGGACCGTTTTCCATGAATTAGAACAATAAGAATAAGAGTCTAAAGGTTGATGATGATGACATCATCATGGTTCAACCCGATATTGGGTTGAAGCACCTTTAAACCGATATGGTGAAGTGAACATATCCCTAAAACGATACAATGGGGATACATACACCTTATACACAATATTTTGGTGAAGTATGTTGGGTTTTAGGGGAGGCAGAGAAGGCAGCGGAAACACAAAATTTCTCCCCCAAACCCGGAACAAGGAAACGCGTCAACGTCTATATAATAGGAAAGGATGGTTTGTGGAATCATACCTTGTCCAGAGGCTTGCTCGACGACAATACCTCGCGCCTTGCGCGGTCTTCACCTCCGGTCTTGGACGGTGTCTGTGCAGCTCCTGGTCGCATCGGGACTGATGACTCCTCCTCTCACCGAGACTGTCGGGGTTGATAGTTGTCCTCCTGAGCAGCAGAAACCTCCTGCCTCTGAAGTAGTCCACACGGACCACCTGGAACTCCACACTCCTTGTCCCACAAGGAGTTGGAAGGACTCGCACCCTCCTATTGTCGTACTAGTCACCAACACACTCTCCTGTTGCCAGTTGCAATTGTAGTTGTCTTTCCCTTGCTGCGCCTCCCTTTACAGGTAGCACTTGCTCGGGCTCTCTCTCGGTTACCAAAACCAGAGAGAACGACAACTTTGCAGAGCAACTGGTTGCACTGAGTTGTACTTTGAGAAGCCCCCAATACCCCTATATATAGGAGGGTCATGGGACAGGGTTCTCTATCCCAAGAAATGCAAGACTAAAAGCAGGAGTAGAAGGGTTCGAGATTTTCCACAAAAGCAACCAACTCGCAACCTGAACCAGTCGGTTGGGACACCTCAACCGGTCGGTTCACAAGTGAACCGGTCGGTTGGTGGTCCTGGTCGGTTCCCGATTGACTTTCCTTCTTTTGTTTCTAATTGGTATCGAATACCAATCCTATTTCCCAATCAAATTGGGCAATTGAAACGAAAGGAAAATTCTCACCAATCCTATTTTCCAAAGTTTCTCGGTTGCACCAGTTGAATCAATTGTTTCAACACTTGAAGCAATCGGTTCACCCTAATCTTGAGCCGATCAGCTCAACACTTGATCCGACCAGTTCACCAAGCTCAGCCGACCGGTTCATCACATGAACCAATAGGTTGGGAGTACAGGTTGTGCAGAATCAGTCAATTGTGATTTCAATCAATCTGATACTCCAATCAATGTGTCCAACACCTTGAACATTATGATATTGAGCTATCAATTGACTGAGTGTTTAATTGAACTACTAAACTCCTTTAGTAATTAATCCAAACATTGCTTGTGGACAAAACTCCTCTTCTAGGTTAAATCCTATGTGTGTGGCCCTGCAGGTCCATTTCACGTTGGCAGTGAAAGTCCATAACATTTATGACTTCACAAGAAAAGAGTGGTGCCTAGTCACACATCAGTGCTACCCAAGTGAAAGTAGAAAGTTGGAGAACAACTTTCAATCCTACAATCCGTGAATGGTGTTACAGTAATTGTATAATTCCTTTGTCGCTGATATCCCGAATGAACTTGAGGCATGGAACAGTCATCCTGTCAACGTTCATTCACTTTCTTGATCTCAGAGTAGATTGGAAGAGATATGTATGACATCAATATCACATACTGATTCACACATGCGTGCACACGCCTATTTCAATCCTACTCATCAAGTGGCCTTGGATATCAAACTCCCTCAGGAGGGACAAATCCCATATCTATCACTCACCCCTCAAAAACCCCATGTGTCAAATCCACCCAATCATCACCTTTATAAAAACCCATGTTTCAGGACTGCGTTTGATGATGTCAAAGTGTGCCCAACGACATGTGTTGAGTGTAGTGATTTTAAGTCAAAGAATCACACTCACCACCATCACTGTGAGTACTGACTGTGACTGCCATGTCATGGTTCCATGTATCAAACTCACAGTGGGTCTGTCTGGTACACTTGTTCTCTAACAAGTACCTATGTGTTTGGTTTGATATCTCTATATCATGACTAATGAGTTATGTCATCAACCAACACCACAATCTAGTCTTGTGTGTCATTGCTGTCTATCTACCTTCCACAATGACATCCAACTAGGGACATAACAAGAATGTACAAACTCTTAGCATCCGTATGATCTCATTGTTTAGGTCTTGAACCTGAAGGCATACATCATTGAGTACTGTCATTCTCTAGACATTCAATCTGTTCTATCACTATCTCATATGACTGAAGCAGAAAGAATTGGAAGCTTGCCTTTGATGTTTATCAAATAAATCTTAATGTATCCCACCAATCATCCCATGATTGGCTCTCAGGGCATACACACCAACAGACTCCCTCTTGCACTGCGAGCCAATCACCCTTGAATCATATTCATAGTGATCTTCAAACATGTCCCACATGTTAATGTGCTCTAGTGCTTAACATAGTGAGTAATGGAAACACCTTGCCAAAGTCAGTATAAATTGCATGTCTCTCATCTCTTCGCTGTACGTCACACGTATGAGATGGAGGTTCTGTTGGTATATGTATGCCCATAGAGCCATCCCAAGCGATTGCATGGAGTCGGATATTAATTAATCAATTAATGCGATTATTTGGTTAATTAATGAATTCCGGAATATTCTAATTAATCCACGAGCGTTTTAATTAACGCAACGTTTCTGTTTACCGATGGGTTTAGGAAACCCTATTTCCCTTCGTATCCTGTTTAAAGGAGGATTGACGGCCGATATCTATATAAGATGGATAGACACTTTTAGTTTATGCTTACGCACATAAACCTAGCCGTCGCCGTCCTTAGGAGAGAAAGGAGAGAAATGCGCCGCTGGCACGCCACAGCAGAAACACACTCCTTCCCGCCGGCTTGAGAAGCGTGACGTGGAGTTCCGTCCATCCGCGTGGATGAAGTAGAGACATAGACGCATTGACGCCTGTGTTCAGAGGATGTCAACGAACACCTGTACGCGCTACGAGCGGCGGACATCACTGCCGCAAAGAAGCACCGCCGGATCAACCTTCGACATCAAACGGGAGAGAAGTCCCGTCCGTGTCGACAAGCAGCGTTGCACCATCGTACAGCGGGACATCGCCGAACTTGCTCCGCGATAAGGTATATCCCGCAAACAATCCTTCCAAATACGTTGTTTTCGATGAGATCCTGTTTTGGGTTGCGTGGATTTTATTACTTCCGCTGTGCATGTTTTCTCCACAAAACCCAACAGGTTCTGTAATATGCAATCTACTATTCCTTTGCTAACCTTTAGCCACATTGCATGATCAAGGATTCCATACTTGTCATCAATGAGCGGAATATAAGTTCATCTCATGAACTTCCAGATCCATATAGTATCCACTGTTGTTCGCTAACACATAGATACTCGACATTTCCTTTTAAACAACTTTATTGGAACACTTCCAATTATCAACAAACTTTCACTTTTATATATCCTACATATATTTTGCGATTAATTTTCTGTCCTTTCGGAAGTTCGCATCAATGTAAGTCTTTACATTGTACTCTTCCTTATCTCCATAGAACCAACACTTCTCAAGTACTTATCAAGTTCTCATGGTATTCCAGTAACCCTTACTGGAAGTAGACAGACATCCACTCGTCATGTCTCACATACGAGCTATCAGGATGAGCACATCATATTGCCATGTCTTACATACAAGATGATGAATGCATTTTGTTCTTGTCATGTCAATACATGCAAGATAATGGGATGATAACATACATGATAGATCCATATCTATTCTTAATGTTTCCATTCTTCATAAGAATTGAACACTTGGCCTTGGGATACTAACTCCATGTAACATGGACAAGTTTTCTCCCACTGAATCTGTGCATACTGAACCCTTCAGTACAGATTGCCAATGTATGCTTTCTCCTTACAGGTCAAGAGGTTTTTGAGAACTATCTCTATAGATCTCTATTCCTATCACATAGGAAACATCTCTATCTTCCTTAAAGATAATTTACACTTTTGGATTTCTATTCTAGAACATTTCCATTTCACATCAACATGTGGAATGTGAACACGCTCCCACTAAATCACAGATCCCTTCTTTATCTTTGACATATCAGTCAAACCCTTTGACCATATCATCAAAGTAAGGATCCAATTCTTAGTTGCTTGTACTAAATCAATCACATTGATTAGTCCATTGCAACTTATAGACTTCATTTGCATTAGTGGATTCATAAACCTTATAGGTTGTGTCACGTACACATCCTTGTTTTATTCCTCATAGGAATGCAGTTTTAGTATCCATATGCTAAATGTCTTAGTCATTAAGTTGCAATCAACAAGCATCATCCTTGTCAAAATGTTATCCATGTGTCTTAACACTTAAGACTCATTTTCACTTATGGATTTGATCCAATGAGTGCTACCATCAAGGTCATACCTTATGGTTCACATGGATATCATTTAGGATGTAATGGTCATAAACCATAACTCAAAATTCGGTTCCTCATATTCATCTAGATATTTGACTCATCACATGAATAACTCATCACATAGATAATTGAGGTGTATCTGTCAAGGATATAAGAACTCACAACTCCTTATGATTCTTAATTTCCTTTATTAGTGAAGTGTATTCTTTATTTAAGAAGAATTCAATTATTTGATAATCATTCTCTAACTCCTTAGAGTATGATTCCTTCTTGATTTAGACATCACCATGCCTTAATCATGAGTTCACTATGATACACTATCATAATCACTCATAAGGATCTCAAACACTTGGTCCAAGTATTTCATTCATTGATCTCATCAAGAATTAGCACTTTACCAAATTTGCACTTCATCTATGATAATCTTGAACACTTCAAGATATTCATATTGGTATTTCTCTAAACACCATTTGAAGTATTAGCATTTGTTCAAATAGGTATGTAAATACATCACATGTATTATACCTAATAGGATAATCATTCTCCCACTACTTTTAGTGAAGATTGATTAATCATGTCCAAGATATTCATGTCTCTTACTGGTTCTCTAACCAAAAGAGTCTAGATTTATCAATCACATGGAAACTAGAAATGAATTTCTCATGATTGATGCTAATTTGATTGTTTGAGTTATCTATAACTTTTAGGTATCATTTTATCTTATGCATATCAAATACCACAAGATAAATAAGGCATTGACACAAAGATCATATCTTTAAGATTGAAAACTCAACTTTATTAATTGCCATCATTGTCACACAATATGCAAAAATAAAGTGTTTCTATCTATTGGAAAATATGAAATAGCAGTTCATAACTGTATTACATGCCTTATAGGCTAAAAATAAACTAAAGTACTCCTATCTATGGCGGCAACACTTGCCCCAATTATGAGTGCTTTACACTTTACATCTTGGTATCATATACCTCAAAAAGTGTTACAAGTTTACTTTCATGACACCTTTAAGTAGAGACGTCAGTCGCCTCCTTCTTCTTTTGTTCTTCTAGATAGAGAGGACAATTCCTTTTCCAATGTCCTGGCTTTTGACAATGGTGGCAATTTCCTTTCTGGGTCACGCCTCCCTTGGCCTTGAGAGCTGAAGATGTCTTGGGCTCCTGGCTAGCATCAGAACCTTTCTTAGCTTTGCCCTTGCCCTTGCGCTTGGACTTGCCTTTCTTGTTCGTGATCACCATCACAGACTTAGGCTTGTCCTTCTTCATCTATATCTCAGCTGTCCTCAACATGCCCAACAACTCTAATAGTGGCCTATCAAAGTTGTTCATGTTGTAGTTCATCACAAACTGACTGTAGGATTCTGGCAACGATTGCAGTATCACGTCAGTAGCCAACTCTTGGCTCAGTGGAAATCCCAGTCTTTGCAGGTTCTCCACATACCCAATCATCTTGAGTGTGTGAGGACCAAATGGATCTCCTTTTGTCATGACGCACTTGAACAGCGCCCTTGAGACATTGTATCTCTCTTGCCGTGCCTGATCTTCATATATGTTCCTGAGATGCTGAATCATCTCAATGACACCCATGTTCTCATGTTGTCTCTACAACTCATGGTTCATAGAACACAACATCAAGCACTTTGCATCAATGGCATCATCAGAATGCTTCTTGTAAGCATCCCTTTCTGTCTTTGGTGCATTAGGAGAGGGTTCCTCTGGAATTGGAGTATCCAGGACATAGATCTTACGTTCTTGAGTGAGAACAATTCTTAATGTCCGATACCAGTCGTGGAAGTTTGTCCCATTTAGCTTGTCCTTTTCAAGGACCGATCACAAAGAAAAGTGATTATTGTTTGTTGCCATTTGTACTACAAAAGGAAAATATACAATTTTAGTCCAAAAACTCATTTTTGACTTATTTGATTGATTTGAAAAATTGACGATATACTTAGGCCTTTAATTAATTATCGCTCCCACTATTTTACTTCAAATTGATAACCCTCACCATTAATTCGGAAGATTGCAGCGTACAACCTTCTAGTGGGCAAGATCCTAAAATCCTCTAAGTCATGGACCAGCTTGGGCTGTCAACTACAACTTAGATCTCTAAGGTAGGCAACACTTGCCAATTGCATCATATGCAACTCTTGATAAGATGCCATATGCAACTCCTTGCCATGAGCATCTCCATGCCTCAAGGTACTAGATCCTATCTAGGTCACCTTGTTAAGTCCGACCCAAAGCCAACACGATGAATATGCACCCTTCTTGGGTAGACCCACACATTCATCCTTCATGCTTCCACGAGATAGACGGTGCACCACGCTTGGGCGTGCCCACACTTGGTCGATCAAGATTTTCACATGTGTCGCATTTGGAAGGCATCTAAAACTTAATATTTAATGATGGATTTGGTTTTTATATACATATACATATCCAATCACCACAATACATAGTACGTATCATATACATGCTATATCCCACAGAAAACATGCAAAATGATAAAAGCGATGATTATGACCATCCTAATGTGATTCCTCGAGCCAAGAGGAATCACGGTCATCTAGGTCTACATCACATGCAACCTGTACAAGATGAACTCTGTGCTTTGCCTTCGGAGTAGATCAACTCATCACATGATTGACTTGCTCATTCTGGCCCAGTCGTCTGGGTGCCACCAGCCGATCGGTTGGCTCCTCCAACCAATTGGTTCGCCCGGTCATCGTGCTGAAAAAACACTAGAGGGGAGTGAATAGAGTTTTAAAAAGATTTTAACAATTATTGAACTCAAACAACCACAATTGAAATTGGAAGAAGGAGACAAGTGTTTAGAGTGGTTCTAATCTGAGCAAATACTAAGATTGTCAGTCCACTACCCGGTTGCTTACCCAACCGGGATTTTGAAAGTATTTATTTTATTACCTTCTCAAAGATTTATACAAAATACAATACTTTCCTTACACCCCTTGAACAACCTTCACTTGAAGTAGATGCACCAACTTGAGGTAGCCTTCTTGAAGTAACTCCAAGCTCCCCCTTGAAGTAGCCTTCCTCTCTAGAAGTAACCTCCCGTTGCACCAGCCTTCTTGAAGTAGCTCAAGGTCTCCTTCTTCACCAAGAAGATCTCCACCCTCTCCAATCCGCAGCCTCCAACCTAGGAGTAGCAAGGAGAGTACAAACAATAATAGAGAACAAGAAAGGAAAAAGGAAATTACAACTTATCCTTTTATAGCCCAAGGCTTGATTTGCCTAGATCAAGCGTGTAGATCTCCTAACCAAAGTGTATGGAATTGTAATTGTAGTGGATAGGAGATGCTAGCCTATAGGACACGAATTTTGAGCTAAGGAAGGAAGTAGCCAATTGTCACAATGCTCAATTTGCTCACAAACAGATTGCTCAAAGTATGCTCAAGGATTTCTTAAGTGTAACAAGTGTATTTGAGTGTCCTATGGCTTGTCCTATTTATAGGAATGGCATAAGGATGCTTAAGGACGTTCTAGACAACTTCTAGGGGTTTCTAAGTACTTAACTAGCCGTTAGGTACAAGTTTGTTGCTTTAGCAACAACTAATTAATTTACTCTGCAGTTGCTGTCAGAGTTCATCTCGGTCGAGGAATGGTCGACCGAGACACCTACTCGGTCAAACTCTTGTCGACCGACAGGCTCTCTGAATCAAGTGTTTTGCAACGTATATCTCCAACTGCCAACTATCTTGTCAGTTGTGACTAACGGCTACTTTGGGTCTTTCTCGGTCGAGAAGATTGTCGACCGAGAGTGTCTCGGTCGAGGAGTTTGGTCGACCGAGATTGACCCTGTTTCAATCTTTCAATTTAGGCACTAATTATATGTATGAGTGTGCATATGTGATCCTATTTGAAGGGGATGACTTATCTAAATGTGGTGTTTAGCTAGGGAAGATCTAACGCTTGATTTACATGAAATCTAAGTACTTGTACATTATATATTTGTACAAGTTTTTACAAAGTGATTACATTTCATATAAATATGTAAGCATATGGATTTCCCTAGTACTTTGTCATCCAACTTGTTCCTGCACACTCAAGTAGCACGTTAGATTAATAAGAATGAAATGTTTGTCATTATCAAAACAAAGGGATTTGTAGATGTCCATTTAGCCAACAATCTCCCCCTTTTTGAAGATGACAAACATTTCCAAAATATAAATAAAGGAAATATAAAACATATGAGTTTCATACCTTAAGATTACCTTTTTGTAGATTTTTCTCTTGTTTATAGAATGTGTGCTTATTATTCCCCATGAATTATGGAACATGAAATCCAATTCTCTAGGGAGTATAGCAACTTTCAATGTAAAGCCAAGAGTTTTGTTTATGAAACTCATTGATTGAGTTTTGCATAATTACTAAGTTTTATATTGATTTCTCCCCCTTTGTCATTTCAAAAAGATATCCATGTTGAATATTTGATATTACTTCTCCCCCTAAATTTTATACTATGCTCCCCCTTAGATAGATATCCCAAGGTATAAATGCTTTGCAATAGATGTCAATTTAGCCATATAACTTTAAATTTTAGGTATTTGCAAAGATTGCATCCT
The DNA here is from genome assembly GCA_963693085.1 of Alisma plantago-aquatica. Classification (NCBI taxonomy): domain Eukaryota; kingdom Viridiplantae; phylum Streptophyta; class Magnoliopsida; order Alismatales; family Alismataceae; genus Alisma; species Alisma plantago-aquatica. The sequence continues at coordinate 1,354,772,725 of OY856410.1, read as the reverse complement.
TTTTTATTTATTTTTATTTATTACTTCCCTTATTTTGTATGCTCTACAATAGTCTTATAATCCATATTCAAATGATGCCAAAAAGATATCCATTATAGGAAATAAAGATAACCAATTTCATTACAAACATGGAAAGATAACCAAATCATGTAGAGATAACCCTTTTATTACAATTATGCAAAGATTTCATTACAACTAATACAACTCCAAATCTCACTGGAAAGACTTAAGAATTACATCAACATCAGGGTCTTTCCCAAGAAAAGACTCAGCTCCATAATACTGGACCAAAGTTTGCCACTCCAGAGCACCTGTCTTGGTTAAGGCATACGCTTCCAAGAAGGTAGGAACCCGATCAAATCGGAAATGAGCAGCAATATCTTGTAGTTGCATTGATAAAAATTGAGTATGCGTGAGATCTGTAGATGGTGGAGGTGGAGGTTGATAGTAGTTGTAAGATGAATTATATGGATTGAGCATGCCAGGATTTAAAGAATAAGGATATTCATCTGGTTGGTTTGGAGAAAGGGTTTGCATTCTTTGGTTTAGATAAGTCATGGCATGATGGTTATAATCTAGTTGTTTACTAAGATGATATTGTGACCCAGCAACATAGGTTAGGGTGTTTTGGATGGGATCATAGGGTGGGTTGGTAGGAGGAGGTGGTGGTGGTATATCTTGGGTAGATGTCTCACCTTCCGTCCTAGCCCTCTTGTGACCAAAATCAATACCCATTTTCTCTACTGTGTTTTTGCTTATTTTTTGTGGTCTTCTTTCCCATGTGTATCCCATATCCTCAATTTGTGTCTTAAGAAAGTGTTGAGTAATTTGGCATACAAAATCAGCATATGGGGGATTGCCAGAAAACTCAAGCATGTTCTTAAGAATGATGCGGATAAAATTTGTGGGAATACGTTGGATAATGGCATAGATTAGACACATGCGAAAAATAGGAACTTCAGACTTATTTGCTCTAGGATGTATGTTTGTTGAAACAATAAGGTTGACAATCCTAGCTGCAGGTTTGAGATTGATAGCATAGTATGTGCCCCTATCTTCGTGACAGGTTGTATTGGATTGAAAAATGGTTCTTTTGATGTCACTAAGACTGACGGTATGGTCACCTTGGGAAAATGTATTAAGTGGGTTTCCAGTGGTAAGGTTAAGGGTGTCTTGATATTCATCTAGTTCAATATTTAGCATGTCAAGAATATCCTTTTCAGTAAATCTAAAGCTATGCCCATTGACCATAGAATAGAAGAAGGTGGTTTCATTTTCAGAATGGGAGATGAGGTTAGCATAGAACTCATTTACTACTTTTGAAGAGTAGGAGGGGAAAGAAGGGTTAAGAAATTCTTCCAGGTTTTGCACCTCAAAAAGATCCTCCAGGTCGACGATGCTGAGGAAGTCCATCACTTCAACTGGCCGTCGTGGAAGAGGAGCTTTGGAGGAGAGCCTCAGATAGCGATCACCAGCATCTCCGTCGACGAAGGGAATGTCGTTGATGATCGTCAATGGTGGAGTAGCCTCCCTTCCTTTCTTGCTAGCAACTTTCTTCTTTCCACGTGTAGAGGATGATGCCATTGCTTTGTTTTAAGGTGGAGAAGAAGCAAGAGAGTTTTGGGGCTGAAGAGACTAAAGAGTTGCACAAGAATGCACTAGAGAGAAGCTATGGAAGCAAGAATATAAGAGTGTGTAACAATGACCCATTTTTGGCCCTTTTTATAGCAAATCAGTGACCAGGTCGGTCGACAATTTGTCGACCGAGCGTCCGCAACAGTCATATTGCAGACGTGCCACTCGTCCCCAACGGTTAGATTTGCAACGGTTATAAACGGTCGGATTCCAACAGTCATATCCCAACGGTCGATTCTCGGTCGAACAATTGTCGACCGACATCGGCTCGGTCGAGCAATTGTCGACCGGAAGTGTGTCCGATGTTACTTTTGTCTGAGATCTGTCAGTCGAAAGAGATAGGCTGACCGAGAGATTCTCGGTCGAAGAATTCGTCGACCGACAAACTTTCTGGGTATGAATTTTTTAAGCAAATGATAGACTAAATTTGTAGAGCATATATATATTTTCTAAGGGAGTAATATTGTGAATATTATTACCAATATTTGGACAATAAATTTATGGTTCTTTTAATCACAATAATATTCAAATAAGTATTGTGTCAAACTTATTTTAGGTCGACTTTGACTACGACCATAACGCCCCTTGATCAAATATTATTTTAACCAAGAGGCGAGTTTGCAGATTTCCAAATTGAATATTCATATATAATGTCTGCATGTAATTTGATTAGATATCAATTTGAAGTATTTTAAATAATACTCATTATGAAAACATTTGTCCTTGATTTTTCTTAAAATGTAAGCTTTGCTGTAGTTACAAGAATATCAAATTTCACTTCTTTTTGTGTCCTCATAAAATTCTTATATGTTGCAAGCATTAAAATGGCATATTACCAACAAATCATTTTACTTGCCTATGTATCATCAAGAATGCACTCATTATTCATACAACAAGCATCAACGTTATCTATAGAAGGTTGAATAATGAAATGATAAACTAAATCTCATGATATATCCATGATGTAATGAAATTCAATATATGATTTCTATATGAATGAATCAAAGAATACTTAGAACAGACCATGAAGGCGGTAATTTGACTTGAATCATATGATCCATAATTATTTAGAGAATAAACTAAATCTCATGTAAGTTTTCAAAGATGATTTACATGTACAAACAGTTATTAACAGCAGGTAGATAACAATTTAACCAATCGAAAATATATTCAGCAGATTTATTTCAGACTGGCAATCAGTGGCCTGATTGGTCGACAATTCCTCGACCGACGGTTCTCTCGGTCGACAGTCTCTCGACCGACAAGATTTCTGGAACTGTTGATTGCTTCCAAGTAAAACACGATTATGCAAGTTAAATGTTTAGATACTTAAATTAATTTGTTATCCCATTATGTTGAGTTGAGATAGACATAGAAATATGCAACTAAGGTCCTTGGTCATATCTCAACTTAATTCCGTTCATTTAGTTTGGAGGTATTGGAACCCAAACTAACTCGACATCCTTTCTCTTGTAAGGACATGAAAAGGAATAGTGACCAAGGCGCAAACAATAATGACAACATATCGAGTCAACCTCATATCTTTTTCTATGGTTGTGTTCTGAGTTGTTCTTGGGTGAAGATGTTCCTTTAGGTACATATATGGATTGATGAGCTTGTGTCTTTCTCCAACTAGGTTGTTTATAGGATTTCCCCTTAAGCTTGTAACCTAGTCCTCTTCTCCCAATTTGATGGTAGGGATTATCTAAGATTTGATCAAGAATGCCATTATTATTTAAACTACTAACTTTTTGTTGTAACTTGGCAATCTCATCCATTCTCTTCTTGATATCTAGTTTTGCTTGATCTAGGTTAGATGACAACGAATTTCTTTCTTTGACAATAGAATCATAATCTAGATGGGTGCATAAGATGGGTTGTTTTTGAAGATCATTTACTTGAGTTTGCAAATTAATCTTTTCTAAAGAAAGTAGATTGCAATTTGCCTCTATAGATTTTATCTTAATATCATGATCTTCAATGATCTTTTTAAGATCTTCATTTTCAGATGTAATAGCAAGAAGCTTAGCATGTAATTCATCATTTGCTTTATTAGATTTCTTTAGTTTCTTCTTGCACTCAACATATTTATTATGTGTCTCTTCAAGACCAGCAACTAGTTCTTATTTAGATAAATCAAAAAGACTTACCTCTTCTTCTACTTCACTAGTTGTAGCAATAAGACAATCCTTGTGTTCATATTCCTTCTTTGATCTCCTTGGGCAGCTAGTTGTTGTGTGGCTTGTTCCTAAGCACCAATTGCAACATGTTGTAGATTTGCCCAAGCTGCACCTTTTGTTGCGGTTGTAATCACCATTACCCTCCATTCTTCAAGACCTGGTTAGGATTCCTTGAAGCCTGCTCTGATACCAATTGAAAAAACACTAGAGGGGGGTGAATAGAGTTTTAAAAAGATTTTAACAATTATTGAACTCAAACAACCACAATTGAAATTGGAAGAAGGAGACAAGTGTTTAGAGTGGTTCTAATCTTAGCAAATACTAAGATTGTCAGTCCACTACCCGGTTGCTTACCCAACCGGGATTTTGAAAGTATTTATTTTATTACCTTCTCAAGGATTTATACAAAATACAATACTTTCCTTACACCCCTTGAACAGCCTTCACTTGAAGTAGATGCACCAACTTGAGGTAGCCTTCTTGAAGTAACTCCAAGCTCCCCCTTGAAGTAGCCTTCCTCTCTAGAAGTAACCTCCCGTTGCACCAGCCTTCTTGAAGTAGCTCAAGGTCTCCTTCTTCACCAAGAAGATCTCCACCCTCTCCAATCCACAGCCTCCAACCTAGGAGTAGCAAGGAGAGTACAAACAATAATAGAGAACAAGAAAGGAAAAAGGAAATTACAACTTATCCTTTTATAGCCCAAGGCTTGATTTGCCTAGATCAAGCGTGTAGATCTCCTAACCAAAGTATATGGAATTGTAATTGTAGTGGATAGGAGATGCTAGCCTATAGGACACGAATTTTGAGCTAAGGAAGGAAGTAGCCAATTGTCACAATGCTCAATTTTCTCACAAACAGATTGCTCAAAGTATGCTTAAGGATTTCTCAAGTGTAACAAGTGTATTTGAGTGTCCTATGGCTTGTCCTATTTATAGGAATGGCATAAGGATGCTTAAGGACGTTCTAGACAACTTCTAGGGGTTTCTAAGTGCTTAACTAGCCGTTAGGTACAAGTTTGTTGCTTTAGCAATGGCTAATTAATTTACTCTGCAGTTGCTGTCAGAGTTCATCTCGGTCGAGGAATGGTCGACCGAGACACCTACTCGGTCGAACTCTTGTCGACCGACAGGCTCTCTGAATCAAGTGTTTTGCAACGTTTATCTCCAACTGCCAACTACCTTGTCAGTTGTGATTAACAGCTACTTTGGGTCTTTCTCGGTCGAGAAGATTGTCGACCGAGAGTGTCTCGGTCGAGGAGTTTGGTCGACCGAGATTGACCCTGTTTCAATCTTTCAATTTAGGCACTAATTATATGTATGAGTGTGCATATGTGATCCTATTTGAAGGGGATGACTTATCTAAATGTGGTGTTTAGCTAGGGAAGATCTAACGCTTGATTTACATGAAATCTAAGTACTTGTACATTATATATTTGTACAAGTTTTTACAAAGCGATTACATTTCATATAAATATGTAAGCATATGGATTTCCCTAGTACTTTGTCATCCACCTTATTCCTGCACACTCAAGTAGCACATTAGATTAATAAGAATGAAATGTTTGTCATTATCAAAACAAAGGGATTTGTAGATGTCCATTTAGCCAACACGTGCATCTCGTCATCACCACCACCCACTCGTCTCGCTCCTCGAACCGATCATCAACTGATCAGTTCACTCCTTGAACCGATCGTCTGGAATGTCAACCAATCGGTTCACGCCTTGAACCGATCGTCTCAGCTGTCATCTGGATGTCCTTCGTTCTTTGACATAACAGGAAATAAAATCTATCCTAATTTTACATTGCTTAAAAGGGAAACTCTGAGTTACATTCGCAGGGAGCAAAGGTAGGAAAGAATCTCGAATTATTTCGAGTTACATCAGGAATAGGAGAGGGAAGATTGGTGTGCAGACCGAGATGCAAGCAACCACATACAACCATACACAGATAGGGTTTATTGGCCATAACCACGCTATACATCCACCACAAAACTCATTTAAGGGCGATGCATATCGAGTGCATTAATAATACATATCATATATGTAATTGGGATTTGTGGATTTAGGGTTGGACATGCATAAAGCCAATTTTATTCACATCGTATGCAATAAATAAAGGCGACAAACCAAAATCGATCATATCGATATTCCTAAAATATAGAGCAGTTGACGTGGCTCTGATACCACTGTTGGGTTTTAGGGGAGGCAGAGAAGGCAGCGGAAACAAAAATTTTCTCCCCCAAACTCGGAACAAGGAAACGCGTCAACGTCTATATAATAGGAAAGGATGGTTTGTGGAATCATACCTTGTCCCGAGGCTTGCTCGGCGACAATACCTCGCACCTTACGCAGTCTTCACCTCCGGTCTTGGACGGTGTCTGTGCAGCTCCTGGTCGCACCGGGACTGACGACTCCTCCTCTCACCAGGACTGTCAGGGTTGACAGTTGTCCTCCTGAGCGGTAGAAACCTCCCACCTCTGAAGCAGTCCACACAGACCACCTGGAACTCCACACTCCTTGTCCCACAAGGAGTTGGAAGGACTCACACCCTCCTGTTGATGTACTAGTCGCCAACACACTCTCCTACTTCCAGTTGCAACTGCAGTTGTCTTTCCCTTGCTGCGCCTCCCTTTGCGGGTAGCACTTGCTCGGGCTCTCTCTCTCAGTTACCAAAACCAAAGAGAACAACAACTTTGCAGAGCAACTGGTTGCATTGAGTTGTACTTTGAGAAGCCCCCAATACCCCTATATATAGGAGGGTCATGGGACAGGGTTCTCTATCCTGGGCAATGCGGGACTAAAATCAGGAGTAGAAGGGTTCGGGATTTTCCACAAAAGCAACCAACTCACAACCTGAACCGGTCGGTTGGGACACATCAACCGGTCGGTTCACAAGTGAACCGGTCGGTTGGTGGTCCTGGTCGGTTCCCAATTGACTTTCCTTCTTTGGTTTCTAATTGGTATCGAATACCAATCCTATTTCCCAATCAAATTGGGCAATTGAAACAAAAGGAAAATTCTCACCAATCCTATTTTCCCAAGTTGCTTGGTTGTACCAGTTGAATCGATCGTTTCAACACTTGAAGCAATCAGTTCACCCTGATCTTGAGCCGATCGACTCAACACTTGAGCCGACCGGTTCACCAAGCTCAACCGACCGGTTCATCACATGAACTGATCGGTTGGGAGTACAAGTTGTACATAATCAGTCAATTGCGATTTCAATCAATCCGGTACTCCAATCAATGTGTCCAACACCTTGAACATTATGATATTGAGCTATCAATTGACTGAGTGTTTAATTGAACTACTAAACTCCTTTAGTAATCAATCCAAACATTGCTTGTGGACAAAACTCCTCTTCCAGGTTAAATCATATGTGTGTGACCCTGCAGGTCCATTTCACATTGGCAGTGAAAGTCCATAACACTTATGACCTCACAAGCAAAGAGTGGTGCCTAGTCACACATCAGTGCTACCCAAGTGAAAGTAGAAAGTTGGAGAACAACTTTCAATCCTACAATCCTTGAATGGTGTTACAGTGAATGTATAATTCCTTTGTCGTTGATATCCCAAATGAACTCGAGGCATGGAACAGTCATCTTGTCAACGTTCATTCACTTTCTTGATCTCAGAGTAGTTTGGAAGAGATATGTATGACATCAATATCACATACTGATTCACACATGTGTGCGCACACCTATTTCAATCCTACTCATCAAGTGGCCTTGGATATCAAACTCCCTCAGGAGGGACAAATCCCATATCTATCACTCACCCCTCAAAAGCCCCATGTGTCAAAGCCACCCAATCATCACCTTTATAACAACCCATGTTTCAGGACTGCGTTTGATGATGTCAAAGTGTGCCCAACGACATGTGTTGAGTGTAGTGATTTCAAGTCAAAGAATCACACTCACCACCATCACTGTGAGTACTGACTGTGACTACCATGTCATGGTTCCATGTGTCAAACTCACGGTGGGTCTGTCTGGTACACTTGTTCTCTAACAAGTACCTATGTGTTTGGTTTGATATCTCTATATCATGACTAATGAGATTATGTCATCAACCAACACTACAATCTAGTCTTGTGTGTCATTGCTATCTATCTACCTTCCACAATGACACCCGACTAGGGACATAACAAGAATGTACAAACTCTTAGCATCCGTATGATCTCATCGTTCAGGTCCTGAACCTGAAGGCATACGTCATTGAGTACTGTCATTCTCTAGACATTCAATCTGTTCTATCACTATCTCATATGACTGAAGCAGAAAGAATTGGAAGCTTGCCTTTGATGTTTATCAAATCAATCTTAATGTATCCCACCAATCATCCCATGATTGGCTCTCAGGGCATACACACCAACAAAGTATACATCTTGTGCACGATATGGTGTCAAGCATACACCATGTGCATGATATGAGGCCAAGTATACACCTCATATACGACATGGAGTCAAGTATATACTCAAATGTGATATGAGAAACCCTAGATGAGGAGTAACCCGATATGGTGATAAGAATACACCACTAGCATGACATAGTGATGAGTTTGTACCTCATGAACGATATGAGTGACACATACATACATCTTGTGCACAATATGGGGTCAAGCACCCACCTTATACACATATGGAATCAAGAAGATATCCTAACCCGATATGGTATTGAAACCCAACATGGGAAAGTGAAACCCGATATGCATTGTAACCCCACACCCTTATCAGTTTTTACACTTGAGCTAGTTGTGACTAATAAGTTGTCTAGCCTATTACTCATCACATGATGAAGGATAGGGGATACCATAAAGGTTTTGAAGGGATATGAGTATAAGGGTCAAATCTTATATGCAAACCCTAAAAGTTGTGTAACCCGATATGAATGCACGATATGGTGATGAGGATACACATCTATACCCAATATAGAGGAAGCACCTCAATCTAATACACTTGATTGAGTGACACATGTAGTGAGATATGTCCAATGATACATTAAGACATAAAGAGTTTCATGCATTTTGATAAGTGCGGGCCAATGTATCTTAAGAGAAGGATTGAGCCAACCTAATGGAGTATGATGTAATCAACATCCTAGTGAGGATGAAAGAGAAACTTATAGTTTTATAATACTCATGTAATGAGTATACTTTGATACTCCTAATAGGTGTGGAGTATGAATTAGGGTTTTGATTCTTGATGAACATACTGGAAACCCTAATCGGTTAATAAAGGGAAACCCTAACCCTAATTATGGTAAGGTTGTATTTCTCTTGTATTGAATGGTGATGATAGGTATGTGATATTGAAACCATGTTGATATCATGAGATAATGAGCATAGCTGAGTATGAGCTATGATGTTTCATATAATACAGATTATATGAGTCTTGTAAGTCATGTGAAATACTTGTACAACAAGTATGATGTTTATACAGGTCTTATGACGTAGAGATGGATGTTGCCTAGTGAGAGGTGACAAGATGTTTGTAAAAGTCTCATGATCTAGAGATTGATGTAAGAGATGGTGATGTTCAAAATAAACTAGGAAAAAGGAAACCCCGTAACATAATAATAATAATAAATGGTTATAAAGATAATAATGAGATCTTGGTCATACATGCATTATGGTTATAGCCAAATAAGGGATATAATGTTTTGAATATGCTAAGATGAGACATGAGGAATACTTGTATCATGTAAAGGATGTGAATGTGTATGATGGCTTGATCGAGGTATAATGCCTAGTAAAGGTGATGTGGTATTCAGTGATAAGTTTAAGGGATTAATATCCCATAATGAAAGTGAAAGGGAAACATAAAGGTGTTCCACTATTATGGAATTATTAGCAATATGGCCATGATAATACATAATTGGTATCATCCAATACCTGGATATAGTTTTACAGGATTGGTATCATCCAATACCTGGATATAACCTTACAATATTGGCATAATCCAATTCCTGGATATAATCTTACAGGATTGGCATAATCCAATACCTGGATATAATCTTACATGATTATAATCTTATAGGATTGACATAATCTAATTCCTGGATATAATCTTACATGATTGGCATAATCTAATTCCTGGATATAATCTTACAGGATTGGCATAATCAAATACCTGGATATAGTCTTATAGGATTGGCATAATCCAATACCTAGATATAGTCTTACAGGATTGGCATAATCCAATACCTGGATATAATCTTACATGATTGGCATAATCCAATACCTATATATAATCTTACAAGATTAGCATAGTCCGATACCTGGATATAATTTCACAGGATTGGTATAAACCAATACCTGGATAGAACATAATGATATATATTCACATGATTGGTACAATCCAATACCTATCTAGCAGATTGGCTGAGGCCAACATATAGAAATGAGGACGATTCATGGATGTCATACCATGATAATAGTATCACAGGATAATATTGAAATGTTGGTATAGTATGATGGGTAAATGATACACATGTTCTTCATATTCTTTATAAAGTGAATAGATGATTTACTGCCCTATCATAGACAGTTACAATACTTTAAAAGATGAGAAATGTTCTAATCTGCTAATCCACAATGATTAACCTTGCTTATTAATATAAACAACCTCTTCTTAGTTTTATATTGTTTACCTATGATAATAACATTGTTGGCGGAGAGTTATATCTCTCACTGGGACAATTGTCTCACCCCGTGGGATTCACAATTTTTAGGTGGACGTGCATGAGGAGGTAGAAACCATTCTGTAGAGGAAGGACAACAACAACAGGGACATCAGTAACAGCTCAGGTTGAGCGTACTGTCTATCGTGTCTTGTAGATAGAAGTCATATGTGTCATCTTTGTACTTTCAGGTCCTCAGATTTAGTACGTGATGGTTTTATGAACAATCTGAGATTTTGTCTAGTATGCCTCGATATTTTATGTTGCTTCAGTATATGTTTTGACAAAACAACTGTTATATGTTATCCTCGAGATGAGATGGTACAAAGTATGTACAATGTGAACCCTGATATATATAAAGTTTTGGTTCTTTCATTAAGATTTTCTAGGAAATGGATCTCTTTACAAAATGGTTTTAAATTTTAGTGATTTTATTAATCCACTGCTTATGATTATTCCGCATAATTAGTGACGATTTGGCTGTCAGTTTGGTGGTGGTCATTACAATAGCCAGGTATTGGATTGTACCAATCCTGTGAGATTACAACCAGGTATTGGATTGTACCAGTCTTGTGAGATTACAGCCAGGTATTGGATTGTACCAATCCTGTGAGATTACAACCATGTATTGGATTGTACCAATCCTGTGAGATTACGACCATGTATTGGATTGTGACAACCCAATTACAAATCAAGCCATCACCAGTAATAATCACAGAATAACTATAAGCAGCGGAATTAACAAAAATCACCAAGAATTAAAACCATTTTTGCACTTAGATCCTCTTCCAGAAAACTCTTACAAAAAGAACCAAAACTTTATATACATGTGGTTCATATCATACATACATTGTATCATCTCATCTCGAGGATAACAAGTACTAGTTGCTCTACTCAAACATATTCAACAACAGCATAAAACCTCGAGGTAAACAAACCAAAATCTTAAGTCATTCATAAAAAAACTAAGAACTATCTCCCAAGGACCCGAGAGTACAGAGACGACACATAGGACTTCTATTCACAAGACATGACAGACAGTGTACTCAACATGAGCTACTACTACTGTCCTTGTTGATGTGGTCCTTCCTCTACAGTCCAGTTTCTACTCCCTCATCCGCGTCCACCTAAAAATTGTGGATCCCACAGGGTGAGACTATTGTCCCAGTGAGAGATATAACTCTTTGCCAATAATATTATTATCACAAGAAATAGTATAAAACTGAGCAGAGGATACTTTATGCAAGTAAACATGTTTATTTTCAATATAAAACAATAACATTGATAACAGAGTTATAAGTCATCTATTTGCTTTATAAGGAATATGAAGAACATGTATAACATCTATCTCCTAAGATGTATAAAAGTAATGAGGCATCAACCAATGTTTTCTATATTCAATCCTTAAGCAAATACGCTACACGGTTGTTTACATGTTCACATTCACACTTATACCCATAGGAGATAAAGTATACCACTCATGCTCCAACCGACCATGACTACGTTAAGCATCGATACCATACAAGGTCAGTGGCAGAGTCGGTTGTCAAGACCTCACCTATCTCGGTCAGTACGAGATAACTGGCATGACATCTTATCCCAACTGCAATTAGCTTTACCGGGGTATAGCGGCAACTTCGCTATAGAGTTACAGCCGTAGCATGTACTCTCTTCGGGAGAAGACCACTGAGCTTTCCTAGATTATTTATCATCAGGAAGACCACTGAGCAATCCTGGTTTAGTTTCATCAGGAAGTCCACTAAGCAACCTAGTGTAGTTGGGGAGTCCACTGAGCACCACGATATAACAATTACATATTCAAAAATATGTATACCGAGTTAAAAATCATTTCACCATTCAACAAATCCTGACACTGAATGGATCTATGGTTTGGGAAACTACATGATAACATTTAACTTTCTTAATTAAGTGCATTACAATATCTTTTAGTATCAATCAAGTTACAAACAAGAATTATATCAGATGCTGCAAAGAAAGATATAATATGTTTATTAAGTACTTGCTTATCCTTTGGAACACATATAACACTTAGAATCTCAATCTCTTATCATTGTCATGCCTGGGTATTCAAACCCTTAATTCATCCTTGAGTATTGTGACCACTTAGTAGGTAACTGTTACCTCTAGGTCATCAGACTAAGGTATTAATTCACATAGTTCACAAAGCTCATTGACACTGTAACATATAAACATTATAGCTCTTACTTAGCTATGCTCATCACCTCATGATTCCTGCATGGTTAGTATATCATGCTAACAACACAATCACATGCATGACATAATCCATGCTATGCAAAAGAAACACATTCTTCCCATTAATTAGGGTTGGGGTTTCCCTTCATCAACCGATTAGGGTTTCAAATCATCTCATCACCCATTCTTAGGGTTACGATTTACCTTTATTGACCAATTAGGGTTTCAAAATTACATCATAAAAGATTAAACCCTTATTCATACTCCATTCATACTAGGAGTATCAACATGTACATATTACATTATTGATGTAAGTTTCTCTCTCATACTCACTAGGATATTGAGTGTACCATACTTTCACTAGGTCGGCTCAATTCTCCTCTTAAGGTACATTAGTTCACCATTATCAAATTGCATTAATCTCATTGCATCTTAATATTGTATTTAACACAACACACAACATATGTCACTTAGTTAAATACATTGGGTTGAAGCATACCTACCATATTGGGCATCATGGTGTATATATGCTAACATGTTGTGTTTGAGATACAACCTTCACATCCTATTGTGTATCCATATCGGTCATGTGGTGAAACCACATCTTCATATCATGTTTAGGGTGTATCCCTTAACACCATATCGTGTAACCATCTCAGGTTAGCTATCACTTAGTTCTTATCATTTCAAGTTATCCTCATATCATGTATGAGCTAGATGCTTGACTTCATATCGGGTATAATGGTATACTTGATACCATATCGTGCACAAGGTGTGCACCATATTGTGTATGTAATATATGTCTCATCATGGTATCATTTGGGAAGTGTATATTCAATACCATATCAGGTTCCCACCTTGGATTGTCATATCAGGTTTGCATGTTGGGTAACATATCAAGTTGCCAAGTTGGTTGACATATCGGGTTAACAAGTTGGGTAGACCATTAAGCTCATAACCCTTTATGCCTTCAAGGATCAGTTCCATCATATAGTTACATGACCAACTAGATATATGGTTGGATTCATTCACAGGAATCCATTACACAAAGGATAGGGGTATATCAGGTTTCATGTTTTCATCTCTATATCGGTTAGGGTTTGAACTCTATATCGTGTAGAGTGTTCAACTAACACTATATCGTGCAAGAGGTATAATCTTAGCCTTGTATCGTGTAAAGGGTGTAAGTAGGTGCTTCTCATATCATTCATAAGGCATGCCTCATATCGTGTATGAGGTATCACCCATATCCATATCGAGTTACCCTTCATCTTGGGTTCCATATCGGTTTTTAAGGTACTTCAACCCCATATCGGGTTGTACCATGATGACGTCATCATCATCAACCTCAAGACCTTTGTCTTTATATTCTAAATCATGGACAACAGTCCTAACAACTTATTGGAACTCAAAGGAACATCAGTTGATCAAAGGAATTAGAAATTAAAAGTAATCAACAAGTTCAATCAATATTGAAAGTGCATAATAACATAGTTTGGTTTAAGTTATATAACCCGCCTCTAAAGCAACTTCCAAGCTCCAAGATTCAACTCTTCATGTTTCAAAGGTTGAAGATGAGCTTCTCCAAGATCCAATACTTGAGCTATCTAGTACTTGCATGATATCTTCACTCCCAATGGCTGATATCACCTTGCTAGGTTGCTATGACCTTGCTTGGCCGATATCCTTTCTCTATGGCCGATACCAAGCTCTACAACTCGATACTACTCATTCATGCACAATATTAGAGGGCCGATACCAAGCTCTACAACTCGATACTCCTCATTCATGCACGCTACTAGAGTGATATGCACTATATCTAAGGGAAAGATGGTAACAAGATCTGAAAATTCTACTAATAGGTGAAGAGAAGAGTATTTATACTTGTGTTTTATGAAAAAGAGTGTAAGAAGTGTCATTAACTTAAGCTACTAAATGCCACATGGTCATGCATGGATTGAAACATATATTTGCATGCATCCCATATTTATCTTGCCATGCAAAAATAAAATCTTAAGGATAATGCAAAGGATAAGGGTCGTCCCTTTGGGTATCTTCTAGGGCAAGTTACCTTCACTCACCTTATTATTATATTCAACACAATCTTTTCCAAAGAAAAGTTGCAAGCCGATACATATGACTTCCTTGAGGTGCTTATCCCATCATGGGCAAAGCCAAGGGCCAAAAAACCAATAGGAGACTTCCTCTATGGCTTCAGGGCCGATAGGGACTCCCATATCAAGTCCTCAACTCGATATGACTCAAAAAAAGGCTATAACTACACTACATTCTTAGTCTTTTTTATTACCAAGAATGCTATCTCTCCAAGATGATTCAAACATAGTGTTTCCTTCTTTCTATATCCTTTAGATGCTACTAGGAAGGAGTAGGGATATTCTAAAAGTGGTAATTTACACATCAACCCTCCATTTTAGTTAATTTTACAATTTGTACCATAATTGATGCACAAAGCACTTAGCATTATTCACACAACTTTTTCACTTAGAATTTAGGCTTTCCACAAGCCACCACTTAGCATCATTCTCTCTATCATGATGTTAGAACACTTTAGGGTACATTCAATATGTGACATTTTGCAATATAATCCCTCATCTTGGGTAAATTGCACTTTACACTCAGACTATCATATAATGCACATATAAATTGCAAATAAGCTCAAACTTGAAAATAAACTTCACAAAGAGTCTTAATTACTTTTTAAAAGATCAAAACAAATTTGTAAGTAACTTACTTAAGCAAAAATTCTAGGGTTAAGCCATAACCCAGGTCAGGGATGTTACACCAATCTTGTGAGATCATGGTCATAAAACTAAGGATCCCATAGGAGTTAGGATACTTTTATGTTTCCCTTTCACTTTCATTATGGGATATCAATCCCTTAAACTCATCATTGAATACCACATCACCTTTACTAGGCATTATGCCTCGGTCAAGCCATCATACCCATTCACATTGATACAAGTATTCCTCATCTCTCGTTTTAGTATATTCAAAACACTATAGCCCTTATTTGGCTATAACCATAAAGCATGTCATAGATTTCATTATTATCTTTATAACATTTATTATTATTATTATTATTATTATTATTATTATTATGTTACGAGGTTCCCATTTCCCTAATTTATTTTGAACATTGCCATCTCTTACATCAATCTCTAGATCATGAGACTATTATGAACATCTTATCACCTCTCACCAGGCAACATCCATCTCTAGGTCATAAGACCTATATAAGCATTATACTTGTTGTACAAGTATTTCACATGGCTCACAAGACCCATTTAATATGTATTATATGAAACATCATAGCTCATACTTATCTATGCTCATTATCTCATGATTACCAACATGGTTATTATTTCATGATAACAACAATATCAAATACTTATCATCATCATGCAATACAAGAGAACTACAACCTTCCCATCATTAGGGTTAGGGTTTCCCTTTCTTACCAATTAGGGTTTCAAGTTATATCAACACCCTTCATTAGGGTTAGGGTTTTCCTATTAAGCCGATAAGGGTTTCCAGTATGATCATCAAGAATCAAAACCCTAATTCATACTCCAAAAATATTATGAGTATCAATGTATACTCATTACATGATTATTGTATAAGCATAAGTTTCTCTTTCACCCTCACTAGGATGTTGATTACATCATACTCCATTAGTTTGGCTCACTCCTTCTCTCGAGGTATATTGCCACATATTTATCAAAATGCATTAACTCTTTATGTCTTAATGTATCATTTTACATAACTCACTACATGTGTCACTCAATCAAGTGTATTAGATTGAGGTACTTCCTCCATATCGAGTATAGAGGTGTAGATATGCTTCCATATCGGGTATAGAGGTGTAGGCATGCTTTCATATAAGGTATAGAGGTGTATCCTCATCACCATATCGTGCATGAGATATATCCTTATCTCCATATCATGCATCCATATCGGGTTACTTCTGCCTTTAGGGTTTGCATATCAAATTTGACCCTTATGCTCATATCCCATCAAAACCTTCATGGTATCATCCTACCCTTCATCATGTGATGAGTGATAGGCCAGACAACTGATTAGTCTCAACTATCTCAAGTGTACAAACCGATAGGGGTGTGGGGTTCCAATGCATATCAAATTTCACAACACCATGTTGGATTTCAACATCATATTGGGTTAGGGTGTATGCTCAACACCATATCGTGTATAAGGTGTATGCTTGATGCCATATCGTGTACAAGATGTGTGTTTGTGTCACTCATATCATCCATGAGGTATAAATTCTTCACTATAACGTGCTAGTGGTGTATTCATATCACCATATTGGGTTACTCATCATCTAGGGTTTGTCATATCAGGTTTGAGTATATACTTGACTCCATGTTGTGCATAAGGTGTATACTTGAGCTCATATCGTGCACATGGTGTATGCTTGACACCATATCGTGCACAATATGTATACTTCATTATCATATCGTGTATAAGGTTTATGCATCCTCATTGTATCGTTTTAGTGATATGTTCACTTCACCATATCGAGTTAGAGGTGCTTCAACCCAATATTGGGTTGAACCATGATGATGTCATCATCATCAACCTCTAGACTCTTGTTCTTATAGTTATAATTCATGGATAACAGTCCTATGTCACTAATAGAACTCATGGATTCATCAACTATGCAAGAAAATTCGAATTGAAAGTAGATCATCAACTATGGCAAGATTGATGGTAAATAATAACATAATTGAGTTCAAGTTATATAACCCGCCTCAAGAGCAACTTCAAAGCTCCAAGCTCTAAATCTTCACATTCCCAAGGTTGAAGATGAGCTTATCAAAGGTCCAAGACTTGAGATCCTATTCCTATACATGATACCAAGACATTATGCACGATATCTAAGAGAAAGAGGGTGGTAAACTTTGAAAATTCCACTAATAGGTGAAAAAAGTGGTATATATAGTTGAGGTTCATGAAAAAGAGTGTATATGAGGTGTCATCATTTTAAGTTACTAGGTGCCACGTGTCCATGCATGGTTTACACGTGTACATGCATGCACTCTTATTTATCTTGACATGAAAAACACTTGAGGATAATCTAGAGAGAATATTTCAGCCATCACTTATCTCTTTGGATAAGATATATCAACTCAATCACCACTTTATTCACAACCTGATACAACTTTTTCAAGGAAGTTGTAAACGGATACACTTCACCTCCTTGAGGTGCTTAGCTCGTAATGTACAAGGCCAAGAGTTCACAAACTGACATGAGACCCCCCCTATGGCTCCTTGGCTGATAAGCACTCTCATGTGAGCTCTACAACCCTATACAACTCATGTAAGGGCTTCAAATATACATCATCTCTTGGTCTTTTCATCACCAAGAGTACCATCATTCAAAGATGATTCAACATGGTGTATCCTTTTTTATGTCTCCTCTAAATGATACATATAGGGATTAGGGACACTCTAGAGGTGGTAAGTTTCATATCAACCCTACATTTTAGGTAAATTACAAATTGTACCAAAATTGGTATACAAGGCACCAACATTATTTAAACAAGTTCAAACTTGGAATTAGGCTTTCCACAAGCCACCACCTAGAATTATTCTCTCTCTTATGATGCTAAAACACATGAGGGATATTTAACATGTGATATATTGCAATATAACCCCTCATCTTGGGTAAATTGCATTTTGGTCCAAAATAAGAGAACATTGCTCAAACGTTATTCAAACAGGACCAAACTTGAAACATAAGTTTGTCACCTGATAACAAAACAATTTAGAGAATTATATTAAAGTTCTAATAAACTTATTTAAGACAAACAAATAGGGTTAGTACTAAACCTAGGTCAGGGATGTTACAATTATCTTCACTTCCATCTATGATGGAAAGAGATCCTAGAAAAATGCACGTACATCACTCGTACAATTTGACATTCTTTATATCCCCACCCATTATTATACTTCTTCTTAGGTCATGTTTTCCCGACTACTGAACAAACTATCTCAGATTATATGTCATTTGATGCATTGATTTATATACAATTATAAGTGACACAGTTTGGTCCGACTAGATACTCTTATGTGTCTTTATAGGAGCACATGGCATGAACATTATAAGGCCCCTGGCCTAGATTAGTGCTTGAGTATACTTGCTTTTCTTAATAACATGATTAACCTTAACATAATCCTATGAGATGCTTTGTTATCATGTGGCATGCTTATGTTTTCAGTTTGGTCCTATTTTGACGATGTTTGAGCTTTGTATGCTTGTTTTGGACCAAGTTGCAATTTACCCATGTTGAGGGGTTATATTACAATTTGTCACATGTTGAGTGTGCCCTCAATGCTTTATCATCATGAGAGAGATAATGATGCTATGCGGATCCTTGTTGGACCTTGGTTGATGAGGTGGCATCATGTGGTGACACTAGGGTTTTGCTTGGTGTTGACCATGTTGAGCTTGGTTGGGTGTTGAGACCTATGTTTCTTGATGGTGTGTCTTAAGTGTGTTTCAACCAAAAAACCTTCTTTTGATGGATTTTGTTTATACCATGGAGATCTTGGTGTGGTTTGGTCAAGATGGTTGGCCTTCTTGTGATGTGTTTTGACTTGGTGGTCTTTTATTGTGGTCGAGACAAGGTGTCTTGATGTTTGTTTGGACCTCTAGGGTGGTGATGACCCAAGTGGTTGATACCCCACCTAGGTTTTATCACCATAGACTGCATGCATGTGTTTATTGGTTGCATGGTTGTTTTCTTGGTGGACAAATGTCCCTTTGGTGCCCTCTTGTGTTGACACCTCACACCTATCTTACTTCCCTCCTCCTTTGAGTATATAACCCCTTTCTCCTACACGCAAGTGATCTTTTCGGCCCTCCTTCTCCTCCTCTATCTTGTGTTCGTCCTTGTAGCTTTGAGGAGCAATAAGGACTGATCTTGGGTGCTTTGGATGTCGACCAACCTTGCATGTGGTGCTTTGGAGCTTGATCGCCTTCCTTGTGGCGATTCTTGGTGATTTCTTGTAACACCCTTGACCTGGGTTATGGCTTAACCCTAGAAGTTTTGCTTAAGAAAGTTATTTATAAACTTTTTTTCTAATATTTTGAAAAGTAATTAAGGCTCTTTGTGAAGTTTATTTTCAAGTTTGAGCTTATTTGCAAACTATGTGTGCATTATATGATAGTCTGAGTGAAAAGTGCAAATTGCCCAAGATGAGGGGCTACATTGCAATATGTTACATGTTGAATGTGTTCTAGGTGTTTTAGTATCATAAGAAAGAGAATGATGCTAAGTGGTGGCTTGTGGAAAGCCTAAATCTCAAGTTATAACTTGTTTGAACAATGCTAAGTGTCTTGTGTACCAATTTTGGTACAATTTGTAATTTACCCAAAATAAAGGGTTGATATGCAAATTACCACCTCTAGAGTGTCCCTAATTCCTCCATGTATCTTTTAGAGGAGATATAAATAAGGATACACCATGTTTGAATAATCTTTGAATGATGGTACTCCTAGTGATGAAAAGACCAAGGAAGGATTGAAGGTAAAGCCTTATATGAGTTGTGTCGAGTTGTAGACTTGATATAGGAGCCCTATCAGCAAAGGAGCCATAGTAGGAGTCTCCTATCATTTTTTGAGTCTTGGAAAAGGCCATGACGGGCAAAGCACCTTAGGGAGGTAATCCATGACGGGTTGGAAGCTCCTTGCCAAAAAGTGTATCGGTTTGCATTATTGATAAGATAAAGATGAGATAGCTTATCCAACAAGATAAAGGATGATCGAAATATCACCTCTAGATTATCCTTAAGACTTTTGCATGGAAACATATATATATGTGTGCATGCATGGACACATGTCAACCATGCATGGCCCCGTGTCACCTAGTATCATAAGGTGAAGACACCTCTTATACACTCTATCTCATGAACCCAAGTATATATACCTCTCCCTTCACTTACTAATGAAATTTTCGAACCCCACAACCCCCTTTCTTGGAGATATCGTGCAAAACACTTAGATATCATGTAAATTAGCTCAAGGATCAAGGGAATCTCGAGAACCAAGCTTAAGGTAAGGCCATGATCGACTTCAACCTTGGTTGAAGCATGATTTCAGGTTATAGATATTCCTCTCTTTCTTTCTTCACCAAGTTCTTAACTATGGTGATTTCTTGTAAATGGAGGAGTTGTGAACGAGCCTTGGACCTTGGATAAGCTCATATTCAAACTTAGGGACGTGAATATTTGGAGCTTGGATCTTTGAAGTTGTTCGTAAGGCGGGTTATATAACTTAAACCCAATCTTGTTATTATTCACCACCTATCTGGCTATACTTAATGATCTACTTTCAATTCCGAAATATTCTTGAATATTTGATGAAATTATGAGTTCTAGTAGTTTCTTAGACCTATTTTCCATGTACTACGATAGTTATAACAAAGGTCTAGATCTTGAAGAATATGGTATCACCTTATAAAGTGATATCGGGTTCAAGCACACAAACAAGTACCTCTAATCCGATATGGTTATGTACATACATCATTAGCATGATATTCTTATGATTTATACATTCTTGCACGATATGGAGATGAAGTTAACATATTGAACACAATATGGTGTCAACCCTACACCTCTTGCATGATATGAAGTAAAGCAAAGACTCCATGCACGATATAGTGTCAAGTATACACTTCTAAATTGATATGCTAAAACCCTAATTTTGAGTAACCCGGTATGAGTGAGACAAGCAAGCACCTCTTGCATGATATGATCATGAATCACACACCTTGTGTACGATATGTTGATTAAGCATACACTTGTGCATGATATAAGACATGGAGTCAAACATATGGTATAACCCGACATGGGTTGAAATACCTTAAACCCGATATGAAACCCAAGATGGGGGTTAACCCGATATGAAGAGAAGTGATACCTCATACACGATATGATGCATGTCTTATGAATGATATGGGAGATACCTACTTACACCTTATACATGATACAAGGCTAAGTCTATATCTCTTACACGATTAAGAGACATTGAACACTCTAAACAATATAGAGTTGGAAACCCAAGGTGATGGGTAAACCGATATAAGTGGTGAGTGATACCACATGGATGATATGATTGATATTTCTTGGAAAATAGTAATAGCACCTAATTCTACCTTGTGAACGATGTGAGGTCAAATTCATACCTCCTGCACGTTATGGTACACTCTACCCGATATGGTGGAAAACCCTAGATGATGGATTGAAATCCGTTATACCCTATCCTTTGTGTAATGGAGTGTTGTAAAAGAATTCAACTAGACACCTAGCTTGTCATGTAACTATATGATAGAGCTGATCCTTGAAGGCATAAAAGGTTATGAGCCTAAGGGTCTACCTAACATGGTAACCCGACATGTTACCCAACATGGAGACCCGATATGATAATCCAAGATGGGAAACTGATACGGTACCTTGTATTTACCACTTAAACAATACATGATGAGGCATACCCTATATGCCAAATATGGTACACACCTTTTGCACGATATGGCACCAAGAATCTATCTTATACTTGATATGAGGTCAAGCACCTAGCTCATACACAATATGAAGCTACCTTGAGATGATAAGAACTAAGTGATAGTTAACCTGAGATGGATATGCGATATGGTGTTAGGGGATACACCCTAAAACACGATATGGTGATGTGGTTATACCACATGCCCGATATGGATACACGACATGAATCAAAGAATGTATCTTAAAGCATAATATGATAGTATACACACATATTGATACCCGATATGGTAGGGATACTTCAATCATATGTATTTGATTGAGTGACATATGTTGTGTGCTGTGTTAATTGCAATATAAAAGATAATGAGATTTGATAATGGTGAACTAATGTACCTCAAGAGGAGAATTGAGACAACTTAATAAAAGTATGGTTCAATCAACATCCTAATGACGATAAGAGAGAAACCTATATATACGTGTTAATCATGTTAATAAGCATGCATTGATACTCCTAAGATGAGTGGAGTACGAATTAGGGTTTGATTCTAGATAATATGATCTTGAATCCTTAATTTGTTAATAAGGGAAAACCTAACCCTAATGAAGGGTGATGGTATGCTCTTACAACCCTAATCAGTTAGATTGAGAAATCCTAACCCTAATAATGGGAAGGATGTACTTTCTTATATCACATGGTGATGATGTAGACAATCCTAACCCTAATAATGGGAAGGATGTATTTCTCTTGTATAATGATGTCATATACTACTAAAGTTTTTACCGTGAAGTGCAAACTATTAAAGAAACATGAGATGATGAACATAGCCCGGAATGAGCTATGATGTTTTATATGATACATATTTAAATGAGCCTTATGAGCCATGTTAAATAGTTGTACAATAAAGTGTGATGATTATACAGTCTGATATCTTAAAAGATAGTTGTTGCCTAGTAAGAGGTGACAAGATGCTTAATTAACCATGTGAGCTATGTGGAATACTTGTACAACAAGTGAGATGAATGCCTTGGTCCGAGGACCTAGAGGTAATGGTTACCTATTACAGAGGTAACAATGCTATGTGGTGATCTAAGGGTTTGAAAACCCAGATCTAGTAATCATGATGATGATGATGATTTGAAGGGATGAGAATTCCCAGTGATGTGATAAGGGACTGAGATCCTGAGTGTTATACATTCAAAGTGTTCCAAAAATCTTAAAAGTACTATACCTTTCTTTATAACATATGTTATAATTCATGTTTGAAACTTGGTTGATGCTAAAAGATATTGTAATGTACCTAATTAATCAAGAGAAATCTCATCACGTAGTGCCCTGACCATAGATCCATTCAGCGTCAAAAATTGATGATGATGAAATGAGTTTAACTCAGAAAGCATATTTTTGAATATGCAGGGGTGATGGACGAATTATATCCAGACGTCACAATGAAGAACTGATGTCGCACCTTTCTTATTTATCCCGGGATGATGTGAATCTCCCGACCAAATGAGGAATTGATGCGTAGAATCCTTCTTCATTCTCTGTGGATCGAGATTGAAATGTGATTCTCCCGAATAGTTGAGGAATTGATGTGTAATCTTCCTTATTCTTATAATCCGGGGATGGATAAACTGAGATCTCCCTAAAGAGAGTACATGCTATGGCTGTAACTCTATAGCAAAGATGCCACTATACCCCAACATGCTATTTGCAGTTGACACAAGATGTCCTGCCAGTAGATGACATGAGATGTCATGCTAAACTAAGTGGGTCTTGTACTGACCGAGACAGGTGAGGCCTTGGCAGCCGGCTCTGTCCTTAACCTTATATGGTATTGATTTCGACTTACTAGTGGTCGGTTGGAGCATGAACGGTATACTTCATCTCCTCAGGGCATAAGTGTGATTGTAATATGTATTCAGCCAAGTAGCGTATTTTTTTAAGGATCAAATATAGAAAGATATTGGTTGATGTACACTTTAGTTATACATCTTAGTTGATAGATGTTATTTATGTTTCATTACATTCCTTGTAAAGTAGATAGATGGTTTATTGCTCCACCATGGATAAATGCATCATTTTTCTTAAGTAAAGAGATTACTTTGTCATGTTTATACAATGATTAATCCTACTTGTTAGTATAAAAGAACCTCTGCTCGGTTTTATATTGCTTATCTGTGATAATAATATGGTCGGCGGAGAGTTATATCTCTCGCTGGGACAATTGTATCACCCCGTGGAATCCACAATTTTTAGGTGGACGTGCACGAGGAGGTAGAGACCTTAATGCAGAGGGAGAACAATAGCTGGGACAATAGTAATAGCTCAGGTTGAGTGTACTATTTGTCGTGTCTAGTAGATAGAAGTCCTATGTGTCGTCTCTATTTTCTCAGGTCCTTGGAGTCAGTACGTAATGGTTTTATGAACAATCTGAGATTTTAACTTGTGTATCTCGAGGTTTTATGTTGCTTCAAGCCTTCAATATATGTTTTGATAGAGCAACTGTTATATGTTGTCCTCGAGATGAGATGATACAGTGCATGTACTATGTGAATCATGATATATATAAGAATTGGATCTCTCAGTGAGAGTTTCCTGGTATTGGATCTCCTTGAAAAATGGTTTAATTCTTAGTGATTTTTGTTAATCCGCTATTTTTAGTTATTCCACAATTATTACCGGTGATGACTTGATTTGTGTTCGGGTCGTCACAAAATTTGGTATCAGAGCTTAAGGTTCGCTGAGTCTACAGAGACATAGGACTAAGGTGTTGAGTCTGTTCTAGTGTCCTCCAGTATATCTTATAGTGACTTCTGCTTATGCAGAAGATAGAGTAAAGCTTAAGGATGTATGGAGAACACAAGGAATACATTGCTAAAAGCAATGTGGTTGCACTAAGAGAAGGTGCAAGGGATTAGGTAAGAGAAGAATGACTGCCTGAAAATCCCCAAGTTGATCCAGCTATGATAAGGAATCCTTCTTTTGATGCTCTTGTTGGGTAGGTTAGGACAACAGTGATGCATATAGTGGACCAGATATTAGTAATACAACCTGGATTACTGGTCCCTAATGATGAAGTTCTGGGCTCTAATAGGATTTCTGATCAACATAGTTATGTTGGGGTAGTTAAAAATGTCGAAAGAACTAAGATACAACAAGAAAACAGAACCTGCTACCAGTGTAGGCAAGTAGGACATTTGATGAGGGACTGTCTAGAAAAGGATAATAAGGTAGGAAGTAAGAAAAGATATGTTCAAACACAGGAACAGATGCCTAATAGTTCTAAAAAGGGGAAGTTTTTGGTGCCACTAATGCAACCAACCTCTAATGCACCAGGTCAGTGGCTACCAAGAAAGGGCAAAGGACCTAATGTTCCACCAACTAGGACTCCTAATTTAGCTTCTACATCAGTAATGAGGCCAACAAGACCAGGAAATGCTTATAAGATATGTCATAAGTATAGATAGGTTGGGCATATTAGATCCTTTTGTCCTAATAGAAAGAAGGGAATGACTCAACCATCGAGGCAGAGTCAACAAGACTCTCAAAGAGAATGGTTTAGAAGTGGCACGCGAGGATGTGGATAGGCATCCTGAGCAGATCCATCTGCATCAAATGATAGAGCACGGCGTTGGAATCAGGAAATGATAAGATTCTATGTAATGAATCAGCCTGAGACAATAATCGATCCATGAATTAAGACATGTCAGATGAAATTGTGTCTTTCTGATATGTCATTTCAAGATTTTATTTGTTAAGTATGAGAAAGTAGTTATTGTTGAGCTTCCTTTGATTAGTCCTAGGAGGACATAAGGAAGATGAGAATTTACATTCTGCTCAGTTTTCTTTAAAATGCTTTATAATTTCTTTTATTTGTGTGAAAGAGGATGAAGTGTAAAGGTGATGTCTAGAGAAAATCCAGGGATGCTAAGTCCTATAATTTGGATAAATATGAAAAGTAAGGTATATGATATTAAACCAGGTGCATACTACCTAATCTCAATACTTGTATACCCTGGACAGGTATTCAACTATTGAAGATAATGTAAGTATGGAACTCTTAGATTGTTATCTTTCTGATTACTCTGATCAAGTAGTCATTTTGAGACAATCTAGTGAGCATAACAAAACTAGAAATATGGCATGGATATTTTTTTATCACATCCTAAGTGCAATAAAATGGAATATGAGATGATCTCAGATCAATCAGTGTGTATGAGGAAGTAAAAAGTATAATCCTCATGATAAGAGAAAAGGAACAAGGGAGATGATCCTTGTTCGATAAAGACGGTGTGAATAGTAAAGATCTTTTCTATAAGTGTGAAAATGAGAAATTTGATAAAATCATAAAATGTTCATGAATATGTTAGACAATAACAAAGGAAGGAGTGATGACATGTAATCATCCTTATAATTCATATGTTGATGGCAAGGAACCTAGGATGAAACAAGAGTAAATGACTCATGAACAGTTGAAAGTTCATGCAATAATCAAGGGAAATGATAATCTTCTTTCTTTGATGAACAACCCTGGGCGATGCTAGGGTGATAAAAGAAATATGTTTCCTTGTGTTCTTTCCTTTAAGGGACATGGTATTTAAGTAAATTTTATGACACTTGATGTGCATGGATTAAAAAATAATCTATAGAGGGGTACTTTGAAAAGTATCAGCTAGTCCTGGATCTTGGTTCAAAGACCACGTTATATGTGATAAGTAATGTCCCAAGATGAAAGAAAGGTCTTATTGTGTGTTTGGCACATGTAACAGATACCAAGGTAAGGAATCCTAGTATCCAAGAACTTTTAATGATATAAGAAAATAAGAACACGAATCTTGATGAATAATGTTTGGTTACCTAGAAGGGATAACCTTGAAGATAACCATAGTATGGATATCAAATGTTAGTGGTTATGCTCTGCATAAACCTAATATCCCTATAACATCCAGAGATACCTTGGAGATAAGTTCTTCATTAATAAGTAGCCTCTCCTTATGACAAGGAAATATGCAGTTAATGGGATAGATGGTACAAGTCATAAGAAAGTTTAGTATTGTGTCAGCAGATTAGAGTGACGTAGAAAATGTATGATAAAGACTTGTAGTCCCAAGTGGGTAATAGAATGTAACTCTAGTCTCTCCATGGAGGAGAAATGTTAAACTAAGTGAGGAGTATGGTAAACTCCCCAGAGTCAAGAATCTTATCACATAAAGTTGTAAGTTGAGAAGGTGATAAGTCAATAAGGTTTGGCACATGAATGATCCAAAGTATAAATAGTATTTTTTTGACTTAGAAAGTGTTACCTGATACAAAATTGACATTACAGTTGAAAAATGTGTCATGTGCGATAGATTCAATGATAACCATGTGTGGAAGGACTTTGTATTAGTCAAAGTTCTATGGCATCCCCAGGACATCCATATATTATTTGGAGATTTGATGATATTATATATGCATAATAATTATCTTTCTTCATCCGGGATTTCGGGGACAAAATCCTTGTTAGGGGTTCATAATTGTAACACCCCTGACCTGGGTTATGGATTAACTCTAGAAGTTTTGCTTAAGCAAGTTATTTATAAACTTGTTCTAATCTTTGAAAAGTGATTAAGTCTCTTTGTGAAGTTTATTTTCAAGTTTGAGCTTATTTGCAAACTATGTGTGCATTATATGATAGTCTGAGTGAAAAGTGCAAATTGCCCAAGATGAGGGGCTACATTGCAATATGTTACATGTTGAATGTGTTCTAGGTGTTTTAGTATCATAAGAAAGAGAATGATACTATTGGAGCATCGACAACTCTACAAATTTCTCTTGGATGTTTAACGGAGTCATTCGTATAAAGGATATGCTCCTTAATTTTGTTGAGATTAAAATTGGAAATGGCAAGCTTGTTGACATTTGGGGTGACCCCTGGTTCAATGGTAAGTTCTTTCATGAGATATTCGACAAGAATGTCTCTATTTGGTCTGGGATTCCTAAAGGTGCTAAAGTGTGTTCTATTATTAAAGACGGTAATTGGAGCATTAAAGATTCTAGATGTTCCAAGATGATCTTAAACAAGCTGAAAGAAATCAGTACTGATAATGACAAGGATGACATATATCTTATGAGGGGCCTGAGCGAGGGTAATTTTAAGGAGGCGTGGAATCTCATTAGAACTAAAGAGGTTGATAATTTGAAGTTTGATTGGCTTTGGAAGACGAAAAGTAGCATGAATGCTAAAATCCACACTTGGAAGGCTATTCATAATAAACTCCCCACCACTGACTATTTGAGAAGAAGGGGGATTCATGTGGTCTCTATTTGCTTTCTGTGTATTAATGATTATGAGGATACTAATCACATTTGTTTTGATTGTAAAGCTATTACTGAGTTATGGGATTGTGCTCTTAAAAATGATATGATTGAAAATATTCCGGATTGTTGGGAAAGTATAACTAAGATGAAAAGTTTGAAGGCAGGTGTCACAGTTCCTACAGTTCTTTATCATATTTGGCTTGAAAGAAATAGAAGAGTACATGATAATACCTATAAGAACATGAGTGCCCTTTGGAAGATTATTGAGGCTGATATTAAGATTCTTGTTGATTGATTCTTGCAGACCTCCTGGGATCTGGCCTTCTGGTTGTCGAGGTCACATCTTGATCTAGTGGTGGTGCTTTGTTGTTGCTGTTTTGGTGATGGTCGAGTATCTTTCTTTTGAATGTGAGGCCCCCTTCCCAATGGTTTTTTTCTTTCTGGCTGAGCGTGCTGTTGTTGGTGTTTTTGGGGTCGCTGGTGGTGCTGATGGCTTTCTACTGCTGTTTTTTTTTCTCTTCTCTCTGTTGGAGCTGCTGTTATCTTGATAGGTGGTTGTTTGATCCTTGGAGGTTTAATGTTTGTTGTGCCCTGGTGTTTGTGTTTATAATAAGGTTTTGTTGGGTCTGTTCTGGTCTAGGCTGGTGGTTTTGGTTCTGGCGATCTGCTCCCCTCTCACTGGTTCAGTAATGGTGGAGTCTTGCTCCCTTCTCACTGAGTGTGATGGTTGAGTATTGGATGATCCTTTCTTGGCGGTTCCTTCTTCTCTTAGTTGTCATTATGATGCTGGATCCTCTTCGAAGTTGCTTGAGTTTCCCTATTGGCTGGAAGATGATGCTGGTGCTTTTCGGATGATCTGTTTGTGCTTTCTGGGCTCGGGCCATGCTGCTAGCAGGGGTTTTATGATGTTTTGAGCTTCTTCTGGTATGAAGATGCCCTTGCTTGGTTTTTCTTATCTGCTGGTTGCTGGGCTATATTTAACCTGCTGCTTGGATGATGTTCTCCTCAGATCATGTCTTGATCTCCTTTCACTGAATTAGTGATGTGATGGCTGAGTTCAGCTCTCCTCTCATGATCAGTGATGATTGAATCTTGTTCTCTCTGGTTTCTGGCCTTGCTAGTTTCTTCTGATGCTTCTATGATTAAGACTTTTGGATGATGATCTGCTGCAGTTGTGATGATCTATTCTGAGCTTTGGAGGCTTTGATGGATGAGTTTTTTTTAGATGGTTGTATGGTTCTGAAATTTTTCTTCGTTTCATGTCTATAGCTGTGGTTTCCCTGCCATTCTTTTAGCGAGGCTCTGCCCATTCTGTTTTACCCCATTCTCTTATATGTAGCATGTATAGTTTTTTTCCTTCTGTCTATCTTCTTCTGAAGGTAGGATGCATTGTACAGACACTTTGTTAGAAAATACAAAAAAAAGCAACACAAGTTTTTACCGACCAAAAAAAAAAGAGAATGATGCTAAGTGGTGGCTTTTGGAAAGCCTAAATCTCAAGTTATAACTTGTTTGAACAATGCTAAGTGCCTTGTGTACCAATTTTGGTACAATTTGTAAGTTACCCAAAATTAAGGGTTGAGATGCAAATTACCACCTCTAGAGTGTCCCTACTTCCTCCATGTATCTTTTAGAGGAGAGAGAAAGAAGGAGACACCATGTTTGAATAATCTTTGAATGATGGTACTCCTGGTGATGAAAAGACCAAGGAAGGATTGAAGGTAAAGCCTTATATGAATTGTGTCAAGTTGTAGACTTGATATAGGAGCCCTATCGACCAAGGAGCCATAGTAGGAGTCTCCTATCAGTTTTTTGATCCTTGTCAAAGACCATGATGGGAAAATCACCTTAGGGAGGTAATCCATGACGGGTTGGAAGCTCCTTGCCAAAAAGTGTATTAGTTTGCATTATTGATGAGATAAAGATGAGATAGCTTATCCAACAAGATAAAGGATGACCAAAATATCACCTCTAGATTATCCTTAAGACTTTTGAATGGCAAGATATATATGTGTGCATGCATGGACACATGTCAACCATGCATGGCCACGCGTCACCTAGTAGCATAAGGTGAAGACACCTCTTATACACTCTATCTCATGAACCCAAGTATATGTACCTCTCCCTTCACTTACTAATGAAATTTTAGAACCCCACAACCCCCTTTCTTGGATATATAGTGCAAAGTAGCTCAAGGAGCAAGGGAACATCGAGCACCAAGCTTAAGGTAAGGCCATGACCATCTTCAACCTTGGTTGAAGCATGATTTCAGGTTATAGATATTCCTCTCTTTCCTTCTTCACCAAGTTCTTAACTATGGTGATTTCTTGTATATGGAGGAGTTGTGAACGAGCCTTGGACATTGGATAAGCTCATCTTCAACCTTAGGGACGTGAAGCTTTGGATCTTGGAGCTTTGAAGTTGTTCATAAGGTGGGTTATATAACTTAAACCCAATCATGTTATTATTCACCACCTATCTTGCTATACTTAATGATCTACTTTCATTTCCGAAATATTATTGAATATTTGATGAAATTATGAGTTCCAGTAGTTGCTTAGACCTGTTGTCCATGTACTATGATAGTTAGAACGAAGGTCTAGAGCTTGAAGAAGATGGTATCACCTTATAAAGTGATATTGGGTTCAAGCACACAAACAAGTACCTCTAACCTGATATGGTTATGTACATACATCATTAGCATGATATTCTTATGATTTATACATTCTTGTACGATATGGAGATGAAGTTAACATATTGAACACGATATGGTGTCATCCCTACACCTCTTGCATGATATGAAGTCAAGCAAAGACTCCATGCATGATATAGTGTCAAGTATACACTTCTAAATTGATATGCTAAAACCCTAATTTTGAGTAACCCGATACGAGTGAGACAAGAAAGCACCTCTTGCACGATATGATCATGAAGCACACACCTTCTATATGATATGTTGATTAATCATACACTTGTGCACGATATAAGACATGGAGTCAAACATATGGTATAACCCGACATGGGTTGAAATACCTTAAACCCGATATGAAACCCAAGATGGGGGTTAACCCGATATGAAGAGAGGTGATACCTCATACACGATATGAGACATGTCTTATGAATGATATGGGAGATACCTACTTACACCTTATACATGATACAAGGCTAAGTCTATATCTCTTACACAATATAGAGACATTGAACACTCTAAACAATATAGAGTTGGAAACCCAAGGTGATGGGTAAACTGATATAAGTGGTGAGTGATACCACATGGACGATATGATTGATATTTCTTGGATGATAGGAATATAACCTACTTCTACCTTGTGAATGATATGAGGTCAAATTCATACCTCATGCACGGTAATGGTATACTCTACCCGATATGGTGGAAAACCCTAGATGATGGATTGAAATCTATTATACCCTATCCTTTATGTAATGGATTGTTGTTAAAGAATGCAACTAGACACCTAGCTTATCATGTAACTATATGATATAGCTGATCCTTGAAGGCATAAAAGGTTATGAGCCTAAGGGTCTACCTAACATGGTAACCCGATATGTTACCCAACATGGAGACCCGATATGATAATCCAAGATGGGAAACCGATATGGTACCTTGTATTTACCACTTCAACAATACATGATGAGGCATACCCTCTATGCCTGATATGGTACACACCTTGTGCACGATATGGCACCAAGCATCTAGCTTATACCTGATATGAGGTCAAGCACCTAGCTCATACATGATATGAATCTAACTTGAGATGATAAGAACTAAGTGATAGCTAACCTGAGATGGATATATGATATGGTGTTAGGGGATACACCCTAAAACATGATATGGTGATGTGGTTATACCACATTCCTGATATGGATACACGACATGAAGTAAAGAATGTATCTTAAAGCATAATATGATAGTATACACACATCTTGATACCCAATCTGGTAGGGATACTTCAATCACATGTATTTGATTGAGTGGCATATGTTGTGTGTTGTGTTAATTGCAATATAAAAGATAATGAGATTTGATAATGGTGAACTAATGTACCTCAAGAGGAGAATTGAGCCAAATTAATAAAAGTATGGTGCAATTAGCATCCTAATGACGATAAGAGAGAAACCTGTATATAAGTGATACTCATGTTAATAAGCATGCTTTGATACTCGTAAGATGAGTGGAGTACTAATTAGGGTTTGATTCTAGATAATATCATCTTGAATCCTTAATTTTTTAATAAGGGAAAACCTAACCCTAATGAAGGGTGATGGTATGCTCTTACAACCCTAATCGGTTAGATTGAGAAATCCTAACCCTAATAATGGGAAGGATGTACTTTCTTAAATCACATGGTGATGATGTAGACAATCCTAACCCTAATAATGGGAAGGATGCATTTCTCTTGTAAAATGATGTCATATACTACTAAAGTTTTTACCATTAAGTGCAAACTATTAAAGAAACATGAGATGATGAGCATAGCCCAGAATGAGCTATGATGTTTTATATGATATAGATTTAAATGAGCCTTGTTATCCATGTGAAATATCTATACAATAAAGTGTAATGATTATGTAGTCTGATATCTTAAAAGATAGTTGTTGCCTAGTAAGAGGTGACAAGATGCTTAATGAACCATGTGAGCTATGTGGAATACTTGTACAACAAGTGAGATGAATGCCTTGGTCGGAGTACCTAGAGGTAATGGTTACCTGTTACAGAGGTAACAATGCTATGTGGTGATCTAAGGGTTTGAAAACCCAGTTCCAGTAATCATAATGATGATGTTGTGAAGGGATATGAATTCCCAGTGATGTGATAAGGGACTGAGATTCCGAGTGTTATACATTGAAAGTGTTCCAAAGATCTTAAATGTACTACACCTTTCTTTATAGCATATATTATAATTCATGTTTGAAACTTGGTTGATGCTAAAAGATATTGTAATGTGCCTAATTAATCAAGAGAAATCTCATCATGTAGTGCCCTGACCATAGATCCATTCATCGTTAGAAATTGCTGATGGATGAAACGAGTTTAACTCAGAGAGCATATTTTTGAATATGCATGGGTGATGGAAGAATTATATCTAGATGTCCCGATGAAGAACTGATGTCGCACCTTTCTTATTTATCCCAGAATGATGTGAATCTCCCGACCAAATGAGGAATTGATGCATAGAATCCTTCTTCATTCTATGTGGATTGGGATTGAAATGTGATTCTCCCGAATAGTTGAGGAATTGATGTGTAATCTTCCTTATTATTATAAATAGGGGATGGATAAATTGAGATCTCCCTGAAGAGAGTACATTCTGCGGCTGTAACTCTATAGTGAAGATGTCGCTATACCCCGACATGCTATTTGTAGTTTGCACGAGATGTCCTGCCAGCAGATGACATGAGATGTCCTACTAAACTAAGTGGGTCTCGTACTGACTGAGACATGTGAGGTCTTAAAAGTCGACTCTATCCTTGACCTTTTATGGTACCGATTTCAACTTACTAGTGGTCAGTTGGAGCATGAACGGTATACATCATCTCCTCAGGGCATAAGTGTGATTGTAATACGTAATCAGTCGAGTAGTGTATTTGTTTAAGGATCAAATACAAAAAGATATTGGTTGATGTACACTTCAGTTATACATCTTAGTTGATAGATGCTATTTATGTTTCTTTACATTCCTTGTAAAGTGGATAGATGGTTTATTGCTCCACCATGGATAAATGCATCATTTTTCTGAAGTAAAGAGATTACTCTGTCCTATTTATACAGTGATTAATCCTGCTTGTTAATATAAAAGAACCTCTGCTTAGTTTTATATTGCTTATCTGTGATAATAATATGGTCGGCAGAGAGTTATATCTCTCACTGGGTCAATTGTCTCACCCCATGGGATCCACAATTTTAGGTGGACGTGCAAGAGGAGGTAGAGACCTTACTACAGAGGGAGAACAACAGCTGGGACAGCAGTAACAACTCAGGTTGAGTGTACTATTTGTCGTGTCTTGTAGATAGAAGTCTTATGTGTTGTATCTGTATTCTCAGGTCCTTGGAGTCAGTATGTAATGGTTTTATGAACAATATGAGATTTTGACTTGTGTATCTTGAGGTTTTATGTTGCTTTAATATATGTTTTAACAGAGCAAATGTTATATGTTGTCCTCGAGATGAGATGATACAGTGCATGTACTATGTGAACCATGATATATATAAGAATTGGATCTCTCAGTGAGAGTTTCTTAGTATTGGATCTCCTTGAAAAATGGTTTTAATTCTTAGTGATTTTTTTTAATCCGCTGTTTTTGGTTATTCGACAATTATTACTGGTGATGACTTGATTTGTTTTCGGGTCATCACATTTCTCTTGTTGGTAAGTGGTTCCACCTTCTTGATCTCATTTTTATTTTGAAACCCTACCTCCCATCTTCCATTTCTCAGCCATTAGACCATGTTTGACATGGTGTCTACCTTGAAGATCTTCTCCTCACAAAGGTTGTGTACTATGTTTTGACATGGTGATACCCAAGTCAGAAGGAGCTCTCTTCTTTCTTCTTGGTTTGGCCTAGGGTTTTCACCCTCTTTCTTGAGCTTCGTTTTGACCATGGTGTTCTTCTATTTTGAGGTGATCTTGTGGACGAAGTGTTGACCTTGGTTGGAGCTTCATCTTCTTCCTTGGAGCTCGTGATCTTGGAAGCTTGGTTCTCTACCTAAGGCAGGTTATGTAACTCTCTACCTTCTTCTATGACTTGCACCATAATGTTGCTTGCATGCTACTATTTTGATCTCTAAACTTGATGCTAATGTGCTAGATGAGGTTATCATGATCTAATATTTAAGATTTTGTAGTATTCTCGTGTGGGTTGCTCTCTTTCTTAAACCCTAATCCCCTGAACTCAGTTTCTAAGTGACGGATGAAGAGAAGTTGTTACATGCAACCTGATTCTTGGTTTTTATCACTAGGTTTTGGTTCGGTCTTTGTGTTTTCTTGAGGTTTTGAGTTGGTTTTCTTGAGTTTGAAGCTTGGTTTTCTTCCACCTAGTTGATTTCTTGAGGGTCCATGCTGAAGATCATAATTCAAGGTTTTGATGCTTTGTTTGCATGAAGTTTTCCATCTTGATGATGATGATTTTCCTTGATGTTAATCTTCTATTTTGGCAGTGGTGTACTTATGTTTTGATTATGGTTTAACCATGTTTTGAGAATGGTTATTTTTCCTTGTGGTGGTTTGACCTTCGTGGTTACTACCCCTTTGATTTTGTCTTGGTCGACACACTTTGGCAATGGGGTGATGGTTGAGATGCTTTACTTTGTTTCGGTTGAAATGTATGACCTTGTGTCA
Source organism: Alisma plantago-aquatica (assembly GCA_963693085.1). Taxonomy (NCBI): domain Eukaryota; kingdom Viridiplantae; phylum Streptophyta; class Magnoliopsida; order Alismatales; family Alismataceae; genus Alisma; species Alisma plantago-aquatica. The sequence continues at coordinate 1,354,736,814 of OY856410.1, read as the reverse complement.
CGGTCACAACCGTAACCCTAAGGGGTTGAGGGTTGTAACACTTAAGGGTCGAGACATATGCTTTGTGTCACAGTTGAAACCCTAACCCTAGTGTGGTCAGGACACTTGTTTTGTGGGTGATTGAAACACTTGATTTTGTCCTAATCGAGACACATGTTTGTTAATGTTCAAGACACTTGGTTGGCTTGTGGTCCAGACATCTATTTTGAGAGTGGTCGTAACACATGTGGGACTTTGTAAGGTTGATACATATATACATGTAAATGTTCGTTGGTACCTAATGTTGTTTAGATAGTTGATTAACCATTTTAATGATGATTCTCTAATCGTCGTATGCTCCAAGAAAGTGGGAGGTGATGAGACTAGGGTTTGGTGATTGAATAATACTATGAAACTCAAATCGGCTATGTGTTTGAGACCCTAACTCTAATCTTAGGGTATGTTATACTTGTTGAACTTGTAAGAATTATAGCATGTGATTATGTTTCCTCTCTCCTAATTATGTGATTCTAACCTTGCAGGTTGAATTAATGTCATAGCTTGTGTATGCTATGGTGGTGATCATATGACATAGGGTGATGGCTATGAGCCTTGATGAGACATGATGAGATATTTGATGTGATGGGTCTTATACCTAGAAGAGGCTTAATGCCTAATATGAGGTGTTATCCTCTAGTGATGTGATTGAGGGACTGATCTCCCATAGTGATGTGACATTGATGGTGGCCTTGTGATTGGTAGTGATATAAGTATCATGTGGTGATGTGACAAGTTCACACCTTATACGTTTTATATCTTCTGGAGTTGTATTATGCCCTTATCTCTATGGAGTTTGTTTAGGGTTTATACGTTGTAACTTGATTGATGCTAAAAGACACACAATTGGCCTAACTAATAAAGTGAAACCCTAATCATGTAGTTGTCATGTCCCATAGATCCATCTTCAACGTCAGTACTTGCTGGATGATGAAATGGGTTCTCCCTTAGTGGTGCTCGGAGTCATATACTATTGAGTATATGCATTTCATAGGATTGGCTGTGGTCATACCTCAGTAGGATTGCAGTTGCGGTCGTAACTCAGTTTCACTAGTGTTGCGCCTATATACCAAGGTAGACTAGGTTGTTTTACAGTTGGACTCTATATGTCACTACAGAGGACTCAGACTGACCGAGGTTTGGAGAGATCATAGGAGTCTGGCTCCTCCTAGATCTTGTATGGCACTGATTTTGACGTAGCAGTGATCAATTGGAGCATGAGTGGTATACCTCATCTCCTCAGGGCATTATAAAAATCATAACACGGCTGTGTAGTATATTTTCTTAGGGTCAAATATAAATAACACTGGTTGAACCCTTTGCCTTATCTTTTTGTTGATTTCTTGAATTATAATGTGGCAAGAGAAGTCAACTGTTATACATGCTCTTCATTTTCCTTCTTATAGTTTTAATTGTTCTACAACTCAGTGGTAACTACCTAGTTTGCTTAATCTACTCTATAAATTTTCTACATGTCGTTTAGCTGAATCTTCTTAACTTGTTAAGTATTTTATTTACATGTGCTTTTAATAGACATTGGCGGAGAGTTATATCTCTTACTGGGATGTTTTGTCTGACCTCGTGGGTTTCCACATATTTTAGGTGGTCGAGCACCAAGAGGTAGAGATCATGTTGTCGAGGCTGAGCAGCAAGAGGAGCAGTAGCTGAGTAAAGGTTGGATAAGTTGCTTGTGTTTTTTTAGTAAATTCCTACATGTCATCCTTGTACTCTCAGGTCCTTGGGGGGAGTCTTGTAGATGTTGTATATCGAGATGATGTTTTGGGTATATGCCTTTGTTGTACATATATTGCTTGTATGTATACGTGAACAGGTTACCTCTTGTAATAGGTTGTGGCTAGCGAGCCAGTAAACAATGCTATGTAATAATCTTTAGACAAGTGTTATATATATGTATATATATAATACAAGTGGATTTTGTGGACTCCAATGTGATATCCTTCCACTTCAGGCGGATATGTGCAAACAATTTTAATTTCATGTGTTTTCTAGTAACCTGGTTGATTAGTGTTAATTCTACATTTTATTTTGAGTAATCTCAGTTTGTGTGGCGCAGGGTGTCATAGTTTGTTTGGTATCAGAACTCTAGGTTTGATGAGTCTACATGGACACATGACTAGGATTTGTGTCTGTTCTAGTGTACTCTAGTTTGTTAATGGTAACTTATGATTATGCAGAAGAACAAGAAGAGAAGAGAAGATGGCTATAGAACACAGACAACATGTTGTTGAGAGCAGTGTTGCTGCACTAGGAGGTGGTGCAAGGAGGCATGAGAGGGTTTATGGAGTGCCTGAGGTACCCCAGTTTGACCCATCCATGATGGAAAACCCTACCTTTCAGTCCTTTTTTGGGCAGTTCATGGCGACGATGATGCATATGGAAGATAAGATGCCCGCAACATAGTCAAGGGCAGGTGTTCCTAGTGCTGAATCTTCAGGAACTGGGAAGACCTTTGATAGGTTGAGGCGAGTTGGGTCTGTGGAGTATGCTGGTATGGAAGATCTAGCAGATGTTGACCTTTGGTTGATGGAGTTGGAGAAGACCTTTAAGATCCTCAACATTTCTTAGGCAGACAAGGTGAAGCATGCTCTGTATCTTTTGAAAGGGAGTGTTGTCCATTTGTGGGCCATTGAGGAGGAGAAAAGGCCCGGTGTTGTGATTGGTTGGGAGGAGTTTCGATGGGAGTTAGTTAGTCGGTACTTTCCTCAAACCTACCTGGACAAGAAGATCAGTCAGTTTGAGAGGAACCCACAAGGATCCATGTCGATCAATGAGTATGAGACGAGGTTTATGGAGTTGCTAAGGTTCTGTCCTCATATGGCTGCTATAGATCAAGAGAGGATCAAGCATTTTGAGAAGGGCTTGAGCACAGAGTTGACTACACCACTGTCATCTTTAGAGAACTGTGAGTGGTTTGCCACATTCATGGAGTCGGTTAGAAGGATAGAAAGGTTAGTTATTGAGAAATAAGAGGCGAGTGCCACGAAGAGACCGACACAATATCAGGGGCAGTCATCTGGAGGCTTCAAGAAGCCTAGGTTCTCTGCACCACAATCATAGTAAAGGTCAGGTGTGCAGATGCAGGTCACCAAGTAAGGGTAGAGACCACAATTTTCCACCACTAGGAGCCCACAACACACCGTTAGTGTCAGTGATGGGGCCGTCTAGGCCATAGTACGAGACCATGACTTGCCGCAAGTGTGGACAAGTGTAACATCCCTGACCTGGATTATGGCATAAACTTGGAAGTTTTGCTTAAGTAAGTTATTTATAAACTTGTTTTAATCTTTTTAAAAGTAATTAAGACTCAAGGAAAGTTTAATTTTCAAGTTTGAGCTTATTTACAAACTATTTGTGCATTATATGATAGTTTGGGTGTAATTTGCAATTTACCCAAGATGAGGGGTTATATTGCAATATGTCACATTTTGAACATGCTTCAAGTGACTTAGCATCATAATATAGAGAATTATGCTAAGGGGTGGCTTGCGGAAAGCCTAAGTTCCAAGTTGGAGCTTGTTTGAATAATGCTTGTGCCTTGTGTACCAGTTTTGGTGCAATTTGCAATTTACCCAAAATGTAGGGTTGATATGCAAATTACCACCTCTAGAGTGTCCCTAATCTCTCTTAGTATCATATATAGGAGAGATAAATAAAGAGGCACCATGTTTGAATCATTTTTGAGTGATGGTATTCTTGGTGATGAAAAGACCAAGAAGAGTTGTACAGTTGAAACTCTAATTGAGTTGTATCGAGTTGTAGAGCTTATATGGGAGTGCCTATCGGCCAAGGAGCCATAGAGGAGGTGCCATATCGCTTTTTCAACTCTTTGCCTTTGACATTACAGGTTAAGAACCTCAATAAGGTGATGGATATCGGTTTACAACTTTCCTTGGATAAAGTGTATTACTTTGTGAATAAAGTGATGTTGAGTTGAAATATTTTGCTCAACAAGATAAATAATTGCCAAAATCTTATCCCTAAATTATACTCAAGAGTTTCACATGTCAAGATAAATATGTTTGCATGCATGGACACATGTCAACTATGCATGGACACGTGGCACCTAGTAGTATAAGGTGATGACACCTTTATACACTCTCTCTCATGAACCTCAATTATATATACCACTCCTTTCAACTACTAGTGAAACTTTTCAAATACTACAACCCTCTTTCTCTTAGATATTATGCATAGTAGTTGAGGAGCAAGGAGGAGCTTGAGCCTTAAGCTTAAGGTGAAGCCATGGTCATCTTCAACCTTGGTTGAAGCATGAATCTCGGGTTGTGATTCTTCCTTTCTTTTCTTCTTCACCAAGTTCTTATCTATGGATTCTTTGCATATAGAGGAGTTGTGAACAAGTATTGGATCTTTGATAAGTTCATCTTCAACCTTGGGAATGTGAAGCTTTGGATCTTGGAGCTTTGAAGTTGTTCTTGAGGTGGGTTATATAACTTGAACCTAATCATGTTATTATTCACCTTCAATCTTGCTATACTTGATGATCTACTTTCAATTTTGAGTTTTCTTGAATAATTGTTGAATCCATGAGTTCTAATAGTTTCATAGGACTATTTTCCATGAACTAGGATAGTAAGGAACGAAATTATAGAGCTTGACGATGATGACATCATCATGGCACAAACCGATATCGGGTTGAAGCACCTCCAACCCGATATGATGATGAAACCCAATAGGGTGTGAAGCGCGCACACACCTCTTGGACAATATGGTGTGACACACACACACACACACACACACACCTCTTGGACGATATGGTGTGACACACACACACACACACACCTCTTGCACGATATGGTGGAAGCACACACCTCTTGCCCGATAAGGTGGAAGCACACACCTCTTGCCCGATACAGTGGAAGCACACACCTCTTACCCGATACGGTGGAAGCACACACCTCTTGCCCAATACGGTGGAAGCACACACCCGATATGGTAATCAAGCATACACCTCTTGCCTGATATGGTAAGCAAGCATACACCTCTTGCCTAATATGGTAATCAAGCATACACCTCTTGCCCGATATGGTAAGCAAGCATACACCTATTGCCCGATATGGTAAGAAAGCATACACCTCTGTCCTGATATGGAGGTAAGCACCTCCAATCCAATATACTTGATTGAGTAACACATGAAGTGTGTTATGTAAAATGATACATTAAGATGTAAAGAGTTTAATGCATTTTGATAAGTGTGGGCCAATGTACCTTGAGAAAAGGGTTGAGCTAACTTAATAAAGTATGATGTAATCAATATCCTAGTAAGGATGAGAGAGAAACTCATACTTTGTGTGATAAACATTTAATGATCATACATTGATACTCCTAATATTTGTGGAGCTATGAATCAAGGTTTTGATTCTTGATAATATGAACTTGAAACCCTAATTGGCTTGAAACCCTAACCGACTTGAAAGGGAAGCCCTAACCCTAATAATGGGAAGGTTATATTTCTCTTGTAATGCACGGTGATGTTATGTACTTGATATTGTTTTTATCATGAAATACTAACCATGCATGTATCATGAGATGATGATCATAGCCAGGTATGAGCTATGATATTTCATATGATACATATTAAATGGGCCTTGTGAGCCATGTGGAATACATGTGCAACAAGTATAATGTATGCCTGGTCAAAGGACCTAGAGGTAATAGTTACTTGATAAGAGGTGATAATGTTCAGTGATGAACTAAGGGTTCGAATACCCAAATCTAGCAATCATGATGATAATAATGTTAAGGGATGAGAATTCCCAGTAACGCGATAAGGGACTGAGATTCCGAGTGTTATGCATTCAATGTGTTCCAAAGATTATGAAAGTACTTGATAAATGTATTACACCATTCTTTGTAGCATCTATTATAATCCATGCTTGTAACTTGGTTGATACTAAAAGATACTATAATGCACCTAGTTAATCAAGTGGAGCCTTATCATGTAGTTTCCTAGGCCATAGATCCATTCGATGTCAGGATTTGCTGAATGATGAAATGAGTTTAGCTTAGAGTGCATATTTTTGAATATGTGGGGGTGATGAATGAATATATCCTTACGTCCAGATGGGGATTTCTGTGCGATCTCCCGAGGAATACCAGGGTTGTCGTGTGATCGCCCTGATGAAAATGTACCGGGGATTTATGTGTGATCTCCCTAAAGAGAGTGCATGTTGCGGCTGTATCTCTATAGCAAAGATGCCGTTATACCCTGACAAGCTAGTTGCGGTTTGACATGATGTCACTGCCAGTGGTCTCATACTGACTGAGACGAGTGAGGTCTTAGCACCCGACTCTTCCATTGACCTTTCTAAGCGGTGGTCAGTTGGAGCATGAGTGGTATACCTCATCTCCTCTTTGCATAAGTGTGATTGTAAATATGTAATCAGCTGTGTAGTGTATCTGCTTAAGGATTGAATACGGAAACATTAGTTGATGTTACATTACTTTTATACATCTTAAATAGATAGATGTTATATGTGTTCTTCGTATTCCTTATAAAGTGAATAGATGATTTATTGCCCTATCTTAGATAACTGCAATGTTTTAAAAGATGATATTTCTCTGTTCTGCTTTTAAACAGTGATTAATCTTGATTATTAATATAAAAGATCCTCTGCTCAATTTTATACTTACTCGTGATAATAATATTGTTGGAGAAGAGTTATATCTCTCGCTAGGACTTTTGTCTCACCCCGTTGGTCCCAACATTTTTAGGTGGATGCAGATGAGGAGGTAGAGACCATACTACAGAGGGAGGAGAACAACAACAGGGACAGTAGTAACATCTCAGGTTGAGTGTGTTGTTTGTCGTGTCTTGTAGATAGAAGTCCTATGTGTCATCTCTATACTCTCAGGTCCTTGGGAGTTAGTACGTAATGGTTTTATAAACGATCTGAGATTTTGGCTTGTATGCCTTGAGGTTTTATGTTGCTTATGTATATGTTTGGGCAAAGCAACTGGTATATGATATTCTCGAGATAAGATGGTACAATTTATGTACAATGTGAACCATGATGTATATATTGCCTTGGTTCTTTCTTTAAGCGTTTCTTAGAAATAGATCTCTTTGCATAATGGTTTTAATTTTTAGTGATTTCATTAATCCGCTGCTAATGGTTATTCTACGTAATTAATGGTGGCAATTCAGCTGTCAGATCATCACAAAGTTTTGGTATCAGAGCCTAAGGTTCGCTGAGTCTATAGAGACGTAGGATTAAGGTTGTTGAGTGTGTTCTAGTGTCCTCTAGTTTATCTTATAGTGACTTCTGCTCATATAGGAGAAGAAGTAAAGCTGAAGGATGGCTGGAGCACACAAAGAACATGCTGCTGAGAGCAGTATTGCTGCACCAGGAGGAGGTGTAAGAGAACAGGCTAGAGAGGAATCAGGGCCCGAGAATCCCCATCTTGATCAAGCTATGCTAGAAAACCCAACCTTTCATGCTCTTTTTGGGCAGTTCATGACCACAATGATGCATATGGCAGATCAGATGCCAGCACCAACACCTAGGGCACCAGTTCCCAATGAGGGACATAGATCTGGTAAGACCTTTGAGTGGTTACGCCTGGTAGGATCCACTGAATATGCCAGTACAGCTGACCCAGCAGACACAGATTTATGGCTCATTGAGTTGGAAAAAGCCTTTAGAATCCTTAGTATCCTAGAAACTGATAAAGTTATGCATGCTGTGTACCTTTTAAAAGGAAGCGTTGGCCATTGGTGGGCCATTGAAGAAGTGAAAAGACCTGGTGTTGAGGTTGGATGGTAGGACTTTCGACGTGAGTTTGTCAGTAGATACTTTCCCAAGACTTATCTGGATGAAAAAATCTCATAGTTTGAGCGGATTAAACAAGGATCGATGAAGATTAGTGAGTATGAAGCTAAGTTCATGGAGCTTCTGCGGTTTTTTCCACACATGGCTACTACAGATGAGGAGAGGATTTGGCATTTTGAGAAGGGTCTGAATGCTGAGTTAACCACACCTGTAGCTGCTCTAGAGAATAGAGAGAGGTTTTCCACCTTTGTGGAGTTAGTTAGGCAAATAGAGAGGTCCATAATTGAGAAACGTAAAGCGAACAGTAGGAAAGGACCTACCCAGTTCCAGGGACAGAGGTTTGGAAGTTTCAAGAAACCAAGGTTCCCTACACCATTAGCACCACATAGGTTCAATGCATAGATGAAATGGACGTCAAGCAAGGGTAGAGGCCGTAGTTTTCTTCCAAGTGGATCCCATAGTACGACATCAATGTCAGTAACAAGACCATTTAGACCACAACATGACATAAACTGTTTCAAGTGTGGGGCATACAAGACATATGATGAGAGAATGATCAGTTAGAGACATGGAGGTAACCCAACCACTGAGGCAGAGTCAAAAAGGATCTCAGAGGAAACAATTCAGCAGTGGCACACGAGGATGTGGACAAGCATCCCAAGCAGGTTCATCTTCACCAAACAATAGAGCACGAAGTCGACAATAGGCAACAAAAAGATTATATGCTATGAATCAGTCGGAGGCAGTAGTAAATCCATGAGTCGTGACAGGTCAGATGGAATTGTTTCATTCTGATATGTCTTCATCCTGCTTCATATCTGTTTTGATTGATCCGGATGCTACACATTCCTTTATCACCCGAGAAGTGATTCATGACTGCAATATGACTGTCAGTTGTAGAGTAGATAATGTGTTATTAGAAACTCCGTTAGTCAGATTTGTAGTGTTGCGGGAGGTATGTTCTCCATGTGTTCTTTCTTTTTCAGAACACAACATTCAGGTGGATCTTATACCACTTGAGATGCACGAGTTTGATGTAATTCTTGGGATGGATACCCTAGAAAAGTATAAGGTTGTCTTGGATTGTGGTTCTAAGCAAGCTATGTTCACAGACAATGATGAGACATGGGTCTTTCAGTGGGACAGAAAGATTCTTCCAACCTATCTAGTGTCAGCAATGGTAGCTGAGAGATTGATGCAACAAGAATGTGAAGCATTCTTGGTACATGTGGTAGACACCAAAGAAGAGAGTCCTAGTCTTTCTGAAGTTCCTATTGTCAGAGAACTCAAGGATGTGTTTCCTGAAGAATTTCCAAATATTCCTCCATCTCGAGAGATTGATTTTGAAATTAATCTAATTCTGGGTACACAACCCATAGCCCAAACACCTTATAGAATGGCCCCTGCTGAGATGGCAGAACTCAAGAAATAGTTACAGGAGTTGCTTGAGAAAGGTTTCATTCGACCGAGTACTTTGCCATGGGGTGCTCCAGTTCTTTTTGTTAAAAAGAAGGATGGGTCTATGGGGTTATGCATAGACTATAAACATCTTAACAAGGTGACTATAAAGAGCAAATATCCTCTACCAAGGATAGATGATCTATTTGACCAATTGTGTGGTGCAACAATGTTCTCTAAGATAGATCTAAGGTCAGGATATCATCAGTTATGTATCAAGGATAGTGACATACCTAAGTCAGCCTTTAGGAAAAGGTATGGTCATTATGAGTTTGTAGTTATGTTGTTTGGACTAACTAATGCACCAACTGCATTCATGTAGTTGATGAATAGAATCTTCCGGCCATTCCTTGGTCAGTTCATAGTGGTCTTCATAGATGACATCCTGATATACAGTAGAGATGATCAACAACATGAACAACACCTTCGTCAAGCCCTGACTTTGTTGAGACAACACGAGCTATATGCTAAGTATAACAAGTGTGAGTTCTGGTTGTTAGAAGTGTCTTTCCTAGGACATGTTATATCTGCTTCAGGTATTTGTGTTGATCCTAAGAAATTGGAGTCTGTTGTAGAGTGGGAATAGCCTAAGACAGCAACTGAGATTTACACTTTCCTAAGTTCGGCAGGTTACTACAAAAGGTTTATTAAAGACTTCAGTGATGTAGCATTACCCCTAACTAGGTTGACCAGGAAGGAGGTTCCTTTTATATGGAATGACAAGTGTCATCGTTCTTTCCAATTATTGAAAGAAAGATTGACTAATGCACCTGTGTCGGTTTTACCTGAGTAGGGAAAGGGATACATTGTTTCTGTGATGCCTCTAAGAATGGTCTAGGATGTGTGCTGATGCAGAGTGATCATGTAGTTTCTTTTGCTTACTGACAGCATAAGAAACATGGGGAGAATTATCCGACACATGATCTAGAATTAGCTGCAGTGGTCCATGCGTTGAAGATTTGGAGGCATTATCTTTATGGAGAAACATGTCAGATTTTTACAGACCATAAAAACTTAAAGTACATCTTCTCACAACACGAGCTGAATATGAGACAACACCGCTGGATGGAATTAATCAAGGACTACAATTGTACAATTGATTATCATCCAGGAAAAGCTAATGTAGTGGCAGATGCACTAAGTAGAAAATCTTCATCTCCAACCATGATAAAGCACAGTTGAATTCTTTAATGTGCTTTAAGTGGGACATGTTTGTCTCTTTGAGACAAATAAATGTACAGTTAAAAGTATCTTTGTTAGCCGAATTGCTGGCCGAGATGCATGTGAAACCTACTCTGAAACAATAGATTAAAGAGGCACAACAGGTTGATACTGTGATTCAGCATGTGAAGACCAGAAAACAAATCAAGCCATCACCAGTAATAATTGCGGAATAACCATAAACAACGGATTAACAAAAATCACTAAGAATTAAAACCATTTTGTAAGGAGATCTAATACCAGGAAACTCTCACTGAGAGATCCAATTCTTATATATATATATAGTACATGCACTGTATCATCTCATCTCGAGGACAACATATAACAGTTGCTCTGTCAAAACATATACTGAAGTAGCATTAAAACCTCAAGGCATACAAGACAAAATCTCATATTGTTCATGAAACCATTACATACTGACTCCAAGGGCCTGATAATATAGAGACGACACATATGACTTCTATCTACAAGACACAATAGATAGTACACTCAACCTGAGCTGTTACTACTGTCCTAGCTGTTGTTCTCCCTCTACAGTAAGGTCTCCCCCTCCTCGTACACGTCCACCGAAAAATTGTGGATCCCACGGGGTGGGACAATTGTCCCAGTGAGAGATATAACTCTCCGCCGACTATATTATTATCAAAGTTTAATCAGTATAAAACTGAGTATAGGTTCTTTTCTATTAATAAGCAAGATTAATCACTATTATAAGCAGAACAGAGTAATCATTTCTCTTAAAATAATAATCTATTTATGGTAGAGCAATAAATCATCTATTCACTATACAAGGGAGTATAAAGAAACATGAATAACATCTATTCAACTAAGATGTATAAGAAGAGTGTACATCAACCAATGTCTTTTCGTATTCGATCCTTAAGCAAATATGCTACACGACTGATTACATATTACAATCACACTTATGCCCTGAGGAGATGAAGTATACCATTCATGCTCCAACCGACCACTAGTAAGTCGAAATCGGTACCATACAAGGTCAATGGCAGAGCCGACTGTCAAGACCTCACCTATCTCGGTCAGTACGAGACCACTTAGATTTAGCAGGACATCTCATGTCAGATGCTAGCAGGACATCTCGTGTCATCTACAAATAGCATGCCGGGGTATAGCGACATCTTCACTATAGAGTTACTACCGTATCATGTACTCTCTTCGGGAGAGGCCCACTTAGCTTTTCCGGATTATAATATGAGGATAAGGAAGATTAAACATCAATTCCTTTCCTGGTCGGGAGATTTTATACTTCAATCCCGATACCACACAGAAATGAATAAGGATTTACACATCAATTTCTTATTTGGTCGGGAGATTTATATCATCTTGTGATAAATAAGGAAGGTGTGACATCAATTCTCCGTTGGGACGTTTGGATATACTTCGTCCTTCACTCCCGCATATTTAAAAATATGCTCTCCGAGTTAAACTCGTTACACCATGAGCAATTTCTGACACTGAATGGATCTATGGTCAGGGCACTACATGATGAGATTTAACTTGATTAATTAGGTACATTACAATATTATTTTTAGCATCAACCAAGTTTCAAACATGAATTATAATAGATGCTATAAAGAAAGGTGTAGTACTTTTAAGATCTTTGGAACACTTTAAATGTATAACACTCGGGATCTCAGTCCCTTATCACAATATTGGAAATTCTCATCCTTTCACATCATCATCATCATCATGATTACTGGATCTGGGTATTCAAACCCTTAGATCATCACTTAGCATTGTTACCTCTGTAATAGGTAAATATTACCTCTAGGTCCTCAGACCAATGTATTCAACACATTTGTTGTACAAATATTTCACATAGCTCACATAGTTCATTAAATATCTTGTCACCTCTCACTAGGCAACAACTATCTTTTAAGATATCAGACTGTATAATCATTATACTTTTTGTAAAGATATTTAACATGGCTCACAAGGCTCATTTAAATCTGTACCATATAACACATCACAAATCATACTTGGCTATGTTCATCATCTCATAATTCTTGAATAGTTTTCACTTTTAACAGTATATGACATTACTATGCAATTCAAGAGGAATACATCCTTCCCGTCATTAGGGTTAGGATTGCCTATTTCAACCAAATAGGGTTTCAAATTCACATCATCACTATGTGATATAAGAGAAATACATCTTTCCCATTATTAGGGTTAGGATTTCTCAATCTAACCGATTAAGGTTGTAAGAGCATACCATCACCCTTCATTAGGGTTAGATTTTCCCCTTGTTAATAATTAAGGATTCAAGATCTAGAATCAAACCCTAATTCATACTCCATTCATCTTAGGAGTATCAATGCATGCTTATTAACATGATTATCACTTATATACATGTTTCTCTCTTATCCTCATTAGGATGTTGATTGCACCATAATTTTTTATTAAGTTAGCTCAATTCTCCTCTTAAGGTACATTAGCTTACAACTATCAAATTGCATTAAATTCATTGCATCTTAATGTTTCATGAGTTACAACTCACCATATACATCACTCAACCAGACACATTGGTTTAAGGTATTCCCACCATATCGGGCATCAAGATACATGTATGCCACCGTATTATACCTAAGATGCACCCTTATCATCATGTCCTGCATCTATATCAGGTATGTGGTATAACCACATCACCATATCAGTTTTAGGGTATATCCCCTAGTTCCATATCGTGTACCTATATCAGGTTAGTTATCACTTAGGTTTTCTCATTCTCAAGTTGACACCATATCGTGTAAGAGCTAGATGCTTGACCTCATGTCGGGTATAAGCTGAATGCTTGGTGCCATATTGGGAACAAAGTGTGCACCATGTCGTGCATGTAATATATGTCTAATCATGGTTCGTTTGGAAAGGGTATATTCAATACCATATCGGGTTCCCACCTTGTTTGCAAGTTGGGTAACATATTGGGTTACCATGTCAGGTAGACCATTAGACTCATATCCTTTTATACTTTCGAGGATCAATTGTATCATATAATTGCATGACAAGCTAGATATCAGGTTGGATTCTTTTACAACAATCCTTCACCCAAAAGGTAGGATGTATCGGGTTTCATGTCATCCCCTAGAGTTTCATCTCTATATCGATTAGGGTTTCAACTCTATATCGTGTACAATGTTCAACTAACACTATATCATGCATGAGACATGATGTTAACCTTGTATCGTGTATAGGGTGTAAGTAGGTTCTAATCATGTACTCCATGAGATATCTCTCATATCATTCATGTGGTATCACTTACCACTATACCGGGTTACTCTTCATCTTGGATTTCATATCGGATCTCTCATCACCATCTAGGGTTTTCAACTCATATCGGGATAGGATATAGACCTAACATGATATCATGCATAAGGTGAATGTATGGACCTATATCATGCTCAAGGGGTGTATAAGTACTTACTCATATCGCCCATGAGATATAAACTTCTCACTGTATCATGCTTGTGGTGGGTTTACATCAACATATCAGATTGCTTATCTTCTAGGGTTTACTATATCGGGTTTGAGTACATGCTTGGTTCCCTATCATGCATAGGGTGCATGACTTGATCTTATATCATATACACAATGTTTGTTTAACAACATATAGTGCATGAGGTATGCACTTCATCATCATATCGGGCAAGAGGTACCTACTCATTACCATATCGAGTTAATGGTGTGTTCAATCCATCATATCGAGTTAGAGGGGCTTCAACCCATATCGGGTTGGACCATGATGATGTCATCACCATCAACCTATAGTTTCTTGTTCTTACTGTTCTAGATCATGGAAAACAGTCCTAATATACTTTTGCAACTCAAAGGAACATCAATTAATCAAAGGAATTTGAAATTGAAAGTAGATCATCAAGTTCAACAATATTGAAGGTGAATAATAACATAGTTGGGTTCAAGTTATATAACCCGCCTTATAAACAACTTCAAAGCTCCAAGCTCCAAATATTCACGTTCCTAAGGTTGAAGACAAGATTATAAAAGGTCCAAGGCTCGTTCACAACTCCTCCATATACAAAGAATCACCATAGTTAAGAACTTGGTGAAGAAGAAAAGAGAGTAATAACTATAACCCGAGAATCATGCTTCAACCAAGGTTGAAGATGACCAAAGCCTTACCTTAAGCTTGGTGCTCGAGCTTCCCTTGCTCCTTTAGCTACTTTTCCCGATATCTAAGTGGTTTGCATGATATCTCCAAGAAATAAAGTAGCGGGGTTCGTAAACTTCCATAAGTAAGTGGAAGGAGAGGTATATATACTTGGATTCATGAGAGAAGGTGTATAAGAGGTGTCTTCACCATATGCCACTAGGTGACACGTGGCCATGCATGGTTGACACATGTCCATGCATGCACACATGTATATCTTGCTATGCAATAGTCTATAGGATAATCTAGGGATAATATCTTGGCCATTCCTTATCTTATAGGATAATATATCTCATCTTTATCTCATAATAAAGCAAACCGATACACTTTTTGCAAGGAGCATCTAACCCATCATGGATTACCTCCCTGAGGTTCTTAGGTCGTCATGGACTTTTCTAAGATTCCACATACCTATAGGAGACTCCCTCTATGGCCCCTTGGCCGAGATGGACTCCCATTCTAAGTCTACAACTCGATATAGCTCAAGTAAGGGCTTCACCTTCAATTCTTTCTTGGTCTTTTCATCACTAAGAGTACCATCACTCAAAGGTGGTTCAATCATGGCGCCCCCTTCTTTATTTCTCATATAAATGATATATATAGGGAGTAGGGACACACTGGAGGTGGTAATTTGCATATCAACCCTATATTTTGGGTAAATTACAATTTGTACCAAAATTGGTACACAAGGCACTAACATAGTTCAAACAAGCTCAATACTTGAAACTTAGGCTTTCCACAAGCCACAACTTAGCATCATTCTCTCTCTTATGATATTAAATCACTTAGAACACATTCAACATGTGACATATTGCAATATAACCCCTCATCTTGGGTAAATTGCACTTTTCACTCAGACTATCATATAATGCACACATAGTTTGCAAATAAGCTCAAATTTGAAAATAAACTTCGCAAAGAGCCTTAATTACTTTTACAAAGATTAGAACAAGTTTATAAATAACTTTCTTAAGCAAAACTTCTAGGGTTAAGACATAACCCAGGTCAGGGATGTTACACAGCAGATCAGGTCAGAGTATGGTAGTGAGAAACGGGACAGTTTCCATGAGTCAGAGGATGAGGTAGTTTGTTACCATGGTAGGATGGTAGTACCTGATGCCAATGACTTAAGAAAGATAGTTATGGAGGAATCTCATTCATCCATGTATGCAATGCATCCAGGGAGTACTAAAATGTATCATAACTTAAAAGATATGTATTGGTGGCCTGGTTTGAAGAAGGATGTAGCTGAGTTTGTTATGCGGTGTCTAGTGTGTCAGCAAGTTAATGCAGAACACCAGAAGCCTACAAGAACATTGCAACCCTTACCTATACTGCAGTGGAAATGGTATCACGTGACAATGGAATTTTTGGTTGGTCTACCCAGAACAACCAAAAGTCATGATTCCATTTGGGTGATAGTTGTAGGTTGATTAAGTTAGCACATTTTCTTCCTGTTAGAACAACCTATACCGATGAAAAACTTGCAAATATATACATAGATGAGATAGTATGGTTGCATGGAGTTCCAGCCACAACTGTGTCTGATAGAGGTCCCCAGTTTACAAGTCATTTTTGGGAACGACTACATAAAGCCTTGGGTACGTAGTTAAAGTTTAGCACAACTTTTCACCCTCAGACGGATGGACAATCTGAAGGGACTATATAGACTTTGGAGGACTTTCTTAGAGCATGTGTTCTTCAGTTTATTCAGTTTATAGGAAGTTGGGACTTACACTTGAGCTTAATAGAGTTTGCCTACAACAATAGTTATCAGAAAATATTGATATGGCACCATATGAAGCATTATATGGTAGACGTTGTAGATCTCTGTTATGCTGGTATGAGATAGGAGAATACCAACTTATGGGTCCTGAATTAGTACAACAGACAACTAAAAAGATTAAAGTAATACAACAACAGTTGAAGGCTGCACATGATAGACAAAAGTGATATGCCGATAAACGTCGTAGACCTTTAGAATTCCAAGTTGGAGACAGAGTGTATCTCAAGGTCTCTCCTTGGAAAAGTGTTCTCAGATTTGGGAAGAAGGGTAAGTTAGCTCCTAGATTTATTGGACCTTACCCAGTGACAGAACGGATTGGAAAGGTA
Organism: Alisma plantago-aquatica; assembly: GCA_963693085.1. NCBI lineage: Eukaryota > Viridiplantae > Streptophyta > Magnoliopsida > Alismatales > Alismataceae > Alisma > Alisma plantago-aquatica. The sequence continues at coordinate 1,354,719,987 of OY856410.1, read as the reverse complement.
GCCTATAGGTTGGATTTTCCACCTGATCTACATAGACTACATCCAGTGTTTCATATATCTATGCTGAGAAAGTGTCATCCTGATACAGAGTTGGCATTGCAACCTGTAGAGGTAGAATGGAATGAAGATATATCCTATGTGGAAGGTTCAATGATGATTCTTGACAGAAGAATCAAGAAGTTGAAAAATAAATACATAGTTCTTGTGAAAGTTCTATGGCATCACCGTGGCATTGAAGAATCCACATGGGAGCTGGAGGAAGAAATTAGGAGGAAGTACCCTTCTCTTTTCTCTTGAGATTTTGAGGACGAAATCCCTGTTAGGGGTTGATAATTGTAACATCCCTGACTTGGGTTATGGCATAAACCTAGAAGTTTTGCTTAAGTAAGTTATTTATAAACTTTTTTTAATCTTTTGAAAAGTAATTAAGACTCAAGGAAAGTTTAATTTTCAAGTTTGAGCTTATTTGCAAACTGTTTGTGCATTATATGATAATTTGGTGTAATTTGCAATTTACCCAAGATGAGGGATTGTATTGCAATATGTCACATTTTGAGCATGATTCAAGTGCTTTAGCATCATAAGAGAGGGAATGATGCTAAGGGGTGGCTTGTGGAAAGCCTAAGTTCCAAGTTAGAGTTTGTTTGAATAATGCTTGTGCCTTGTGTACCAATTTTGGTGCAATTTGCAATTTACCCAAAATGTAGGGTTGATATGCAAATTACCACCTCTAGAGTGTCTCTAATCTCTCTTAGCATCATCTAGAGGAGAGATAAAGAAAGAGGCACCATGTTTGAATCATTTTTGAGTGATGGTATTCTTGGTGATGAAAAGACCAAGAAGAGTTGTATAGTTGAAACTCTAATTGAGTTGTATCGAGTTGTAGAGCTTATATGGGAGTGCCTATCAGCCAAGGAGCCATAGAGGAGGTCCCATATCGTTTTTGCAACTCTTGGCATTTTCCATGATGGTTTAAGCACCTCAAGAAGGTGATGGATATCAGTTTACAACTTTCCTTGGAAAAAGTGTATTAGTTTGTGAATAAAGTGATGTTGAGTTGAAATATCTTGCTCAACAAGATAACTAATGGCCAAAATCTTATCCCTATATTATCCTCAAGAGTGTTGCATGTCAAGATAAATATGTGTGCATGAATAGACACGTGTAAACCATGAATGGACATATGGAACCTAGTAGTATAAGGTGATGACACCTCTTATACACTCTCTCTCATGAACCTCAATTATATATCATGTATTTCACATAGCTCACATGGTTCATTAATTATATTGTCACCTCTCACTAGGCAACAACTATCTCTTTAGGATATCAGACCGTATAATCATTATACTTGTTGCACAACTATTTCTCATGGCTCACAAGGTCTATTAAACATCTTGTCACCTCTCACTAGGCAACAACTATCTCTTTAAGATATCAAACTATATAAACATGATACTTGTTGTACAAATATTTAGCATGGCTCACAAGGCTCATTTAAATCTGTATCATATAAAACATCATAGCTCATTCCTGGCTATGCTCATCATCTCATGATTCATGAATGATTTGCTTTTCATGAAAAAAAACTCTTAGCAGTATATGACATCACCATGCAATTTAAGAGAAATACACCCTTTCCATGATTTCCTATTTTAACCGAATATGGTTTTAGATTCACATCATCACTATGTGATATAAGAGAAATACATTCTTCCCATGATTAGGGTTAGGGTTTCTTAATTTAACCGATTAGGGTTTTAAGTGCATACCATCACCCTTCATTAAGGTTAGGGTTTTCCCCCCTTATTAACACATTAAAGATTTAAGATCATATTATCAAGAATCAAACCCTAATTCATACTCCACTCATTTTAGGAGTATCAAACCATGCTTATTAACATGTTTATTACACATGTAAAAGTTTCTCTCTTATCCTCATTAGGATGTTGATTGCATCATACTTTGGCCCAATCCTTCTCTCAAGGTACATTGGCCTACATTTAACACACTGCATTAAACTCTTTATGTCTTAATGTATTAATTTACATAACACAATTCATGTGTTACTCCATCAATTACATTGAATTGAGATACTTCCATCATATTGGATATAAAGGTGTGTACTTGACACCATATCATACTTTTCATATCAGGCTTGAGGTGTAACCTCAACACTATATTGTGCATCTATATTGGACATGTGGTGTTGCCTCATCACCATATCATTTTTAGGGTGTATCCCTTATTTCCATATTGTGTACCCAAATCGGGTTGGCTATCACTTAGACTTTATCATCTCAAGTTAGAGTTACTTAACCTCATATCATGTATGAGCTAAATGCTTGACCTCATATCGGGTATAAGGGGTATACTTGATATCATATCGTGTATAAGGTGTGCACCATGTCGTGCATGGGGTATGTGCTTCATCATTGTATGGTTTTAGCAATATATACCCAATACCATATCGGGTTACCACATTGGATTGGTATATCGGGTTACCATATTGGATAACATATCGAGTTAGCATATCAGATAGAACATTATGCTCATATCCTTTTATACTTTCAAGGAATCAGTTCTTATCATATAATTGAACAACAAGCTAGATATTTGGTTGAGATCTTTCACAAGAATCTTTTACACAAAATGATACAGTGGGTCGGGTTTCATTCCATCACCTAGGGTTTCAACCCATATCGTGTTATAGTGTTCAATTGACACCATATCGGTTTAGAGTGTACAATTGACACCATATCATGCATGAGGTATGGACTTGAACTCATATCGTGCACAAGGTGCATGTAGGTATCACTCATATCGTTCATGAGGTATCATTCATTAATACATCGAGTTACCCATCATCTTGGGTTTCATATCACCATCTAGGGTTTCAACCCATATTGGGTTAGGATATAAACCTAACACCATATCATGTATAAGGTGAATACGTGACCCCATATCATGCTCAAGGGGTGCATATGTATCACTCATATCACCCATGAGATATACACTTCTCATTATATCGTGCTTGTGGTGTGTTCACATCAACATATCGGGTTACTTATCACCTAGGGTTTATTATATTGTGTTGAAGTTTTATGCTTGACTCCATATCGTGCATAGAGTATATACTTAATCTCATATCATGCAAAAGGTGTTAACTTCATCATCATAACATGCAAGAGGTACATACTCATTACCATATCATGTTAATGGTGTATTCATTCCATCATATCGGGTTAGAGGTGCTTCAACCCAATATCGGGTTAGACCTTGATGATGTCATCATCATCAACCTCTACACTCTTGTTTTTACTGTTATAGATCATGGAAAAAAGTCCTAAGATACTTTTGGAACTTAAAGGAACATCAATTAATCAAAGGAATTCGAAATTGAAAGTAGATCAACAAGTTCAACAATATTGAAGGTGAATAATAACATAGTTGGGTTCAAGTTATATAACTTGCCTCAAGAACAACTTCAAAGCTCGAAGCTCCAAAGCTTCATGTTCCTAAGGTTTAATATGAGCTTATCCAAGGTCCAAGTCTCGTTCAAAAATCATCCATATACAAAGAATCACCATAGTTAAGAACTTGGTGATGAAGAAAAGAGAGGAATAACTATAACCTGAAAATCATTCTTCAACCAAGGTTGAAGATGACCATTGCCTTACCTTAAGCTTGGTGTTCGAGCTCCCCTTGCTCCTTAAGCTACTATGAATGATATCTAATACGGTATGCATGATATCTTAAAGAAAGAGAGTTGTGGGGTTCGTAAACTTCCATTAGTAGGTAAAAGGAGAGGTATATATACTTGGGGTTCATGAGAGAGAGTGTATAAGAGGTGTCATCACCATATACTACTAGGTGACACATGGACATGCATGGTTGACACATGTCCATGCATGAACACATGTATATCTTATCATGCAAAAGTCTTAAGGATAATCTAGAGATGATATTTCATCCATCCATTATCTTGTTGGATAAGGTATCTCATCTTTATCTCACAATTTATGCAAACCGATACAATTTTTTGCAAGGAGCATCTAACTCATCATGGATCACCTCCTTGAGGTTCTTAGGCCGTCATGGCCTTTGCGAAGAGTTCACAAACTGATATGGGATATTCTCTATGGCTCCTTGGCCGATAGGCATTCCCATATCCAGTCTACAACTCGATACAACTCAAGAAAGGGATTCAACTATACATCATCTCTTGGTCTTTGCATCACTAAGAGTACCATCACTCAAATATGATTCAAAAATGGTGTATCCTTCCTTCTATATCCTCTAAAGGATACATAGAGGAAGTAGGGACACTCTAGAGGTGATAATTTCATATCAACCCTATATTTTGGGTAAATTACAATTTGTACCAAAATTGGTACACAAGGCACTGACATTATTCAAACAAGTTCTTTCTTTAGAATTTAGGCTTTCCACAAGCCACCACTTAGCATCATTCTCTCTCTTATGATATTAAAACACTTAAGGTAAATTAAACATGTGAAATTTTGCAATATAACCCCTCATCTTGGGTAAATTGCACTGTACACTCAGATTATCATATAATGCACAAATAGTTTGTAATTAAGCTCACATTTGAAAATAAACTTCACAAAGAGTCTTAATTACTTTTCAAAAGATCAGAACAAGTTTGTAAATAATTTACTTAAGAAAAACTTCTAGGGTTGAACCCTAACCCAGGTCAGGGATATTACACAATGTATGCTATGCATCCAGGTAGCACCAAGATGCACCTCAACCTTAAAGATATGTATTGGTGGCCTGGTTTGAAGTGTGATGTGGCTGAGTTTGTTGCAAGGCATCCTGTGTATCAGTAGGTTAAAGTAGAACACCAGATTCCTGTAGGGACTCTACAACTATTGCCTATACCACAGTGGAAATGGGATCATGTTACAATGGACTTTATGGTTGGTCTCCCGAGGATGGCCAAAGGTCGTGACTCTATATGGGTGATAGTTTACCGGTTGACAAAGACCACAATTTTTGCCAGTAAAGACAACATATATAGCAGAGAAGCTTGCACATATATATGTTAATGAGATGGTGCATTTGCATGGTATTCCAACTACTATCGCGTCAGACAGAGGTCCTCGGTTCACCAATCATTTTTGGGACCTCTTGTACATAGCTTTGGCTATGCAATTGAAGTTCTATACAACTATTCACCCACAGACAAATGGACAGCCTGAGAGGACGATACAATTTTTTGGAGGACTTGCTGAGAGGTCATGTCATACAGTTCTTGGGCAGTTGGGATGTGCACTCAGTTTGATAGAGTTTGCCTATAATAACAACTACCAGAGGAGAATTGATATGGCACCTTATGAGGCGTTGTGTGGGAGACATTGTAGGTCTCCATTGTGTTGGTATGAGACTAGTGAATACCAACTTTTGGGTGCAGAGCTTGTGCAATAGACAATAGAGAAAATAAAGATGATACAACAACAATTGAAGGTAGCCCAGGATAGGCATAAATCATATGCTGATAGCCGTCATAGACCCTTGGAGTTCCAAGTTGGAGATAGAGTGTATCTTAAGGTCTCTCATTAGAAAGGTGTTTTGAGGTTTGGGAAGAAAGGTAAGTTGTCTCCCAGGTATATGGGACCTTATCCTATGGTGGCACATGTTCGGAACGTAGCCTATAAGTTGGAATTGCCACCTAAGTTGCATAGGTTGCATCCAGTGTTCCATGTGTCCATGTTGAGGAAGTGTCATCCTGACACTGAGTTGGTTTTGCAGCCTGTGGAGGTTGAGCTTGATGAGGATGTCTCTTATGTAGAAAGTCTTGTGTTGACCCTGGATAGGAGGATCAAGAAGTTGAAGAAGGAGGATATCATTTTAGTTAAGGTTTTGTGGCATCACCGTGGTGTAGAGGAAGCCACGTGGGAGCTTGAGGAAGAGATGTGTAGGAAGTACCCATTTGTTTTTGCGTAGGATTTTAGGGGCGAAATCCTTGTTAGGGGTTTATGATTGCAAGGCCCTTGACCTAGCTTACTGCTTGAGTATGCTTGCTTTGCTTAATAACATGCTTAATATTAAGCTAATCATGTAAGATGCTTTGTTATCACGTGGCATGCTTATGTTTTCAATTTGGTCCTATTTTGATGACGTTTGAGCTTTGTGTGCTTGTTTTGGACCAAGTTGCAATTTACCCATGTTGAGGGGTTATCTTGCAATTCGTCACATGTTGAGTGTGCCCCTAGTTCTTTGACATCATGAGAGAGATAATGATTATAAGTGGTGCCTTGTTGGACCTTGGTTGAGGAGGTGGCATAATGTGGTGATACTAGGGTTTTGCTTGGTGTTGACCTGTTGAGCTGGGTTGGGTGTCGAGACCTATGTTTCGACCTTGATGGTGTGTCTTGAGTGTGTCTCGATCGAAACACCTTCTTTAGATGGGTTTTGTTTTGACCATGGAGATCTTGGTGTGGTTTGGCCGAGATGGTTGGCCTTCTTGTGATGTGTTTTGACCCTGTTTGCTTGGTGGTCTTTTATTGTGGTCGAGACAAGGTGTCTTGATGTTTGTTTTGACCTCTAGGGTGGTGATGACCCAAGTGGTCGATACCCCACCTAGTTTTTATCATCATAGGCTGCATGCATGTGTTTAGTGGTTGCATGGTTTTTTCTTGGCGCACAAGTTTCCCTTTGGTGCTCTCTTGCATTAACACCTCACACCTACCTTACTTCCCTCCTCCTATGAGTATATAACCCCTTTCTCCTACATGCAAGTGATCTTTTCGGCCCTCCTTCTTCTCCTCTCTCTTGTGTTCGTCCTTGGAGCTTTGAGGAGCAAGAAGGACTGATCTTGGGTGCTTTGGAGGCCGACCAACCTTGCATGTAGTGCTTTGGAGCTTGATCACCTTCCTTGTAGTGATTCTTGATGGTTTCTCTTCTTGGTAAGTGGTTCTACCTTCTTGATCACATTTTTATTTTGGAACCCTACCTCCATCTTCTCTTTCTTTACCATTATACCATGTTTGACATGGTGTCTACCTTGAATATCTTCTCCTTACAAAGGTTGTGATTCTTGATTTGTATCTCCTACATCATAAGATTCCTTGTTGGCATTTTTTGTAAATAGTTTCTAGTTTGATAAAGCAATAAGTATGTCCATAGAACAACTTTGTAACATATATTCATGCAAAGTAATAAGTAGTAAAGTTATTTAAAAAAAAAAATAAATATCTTACGTGTTATACTTGAGTAATGAACATGTAATGTATAGACAGACATGATGTAACGATAATGTGCATTCTAAAAATGTATCTAAAAGTGTAAAAATGGAACTAGGAATAAGAAAGGAAAGTATGAAAAGGAAATGAAAATCACGTACGCATAAGACAACACATTTTTATGATAAAAGTTAACTATGTTAAGCATAGAGTAACATTTTTACTTGCAAAAGTATTATTCAGAATTAAGTGTAACTGTAACACATCAAATGTATTGGATTCTAATTTTTATGAATAGTAGGAGAAAGATCATGATGATCTAATAAAAACTTACTGATATTGTGATAGAATATACAACATAATGATGTGTAAAATGCACTACAAAAGTTTGGTTTACCATGCAAGCATTTATGCCAACATTTTGAACATATATTTTACCAAGAAGAACATATTTTGCTTGTATATTATATATATAAATATAATTATATACCCTATTTGTTCTAATTTCAACTTGACACAAATGTTATTCGAATTTATATATCATTCGATGGCTCAGATTCAACTGCTAAGCTAAGATACTAGTCAAGTATCTGATCTGATATTGATTAACTTTTTGGTCAATTGGAGATTTAGAAAATGGTGCATTCCTTATGAATTTGATCTACTTATATACCTAGTGTGGTGGTGATATTCCAAAAAGATTTTTTAGGTTCAAATGATGGTGCCAAATACTAAGGGAGTTGTGGAAGGAAAATAATATGTATGATATATTGAAAATGTCTTGACAATGTTGGATAGTTACAAGACAACCCCTCTCCTATATATAGGACAAATGGACATGACTATATAGACTTCCATACCTGATTGGACTCTAAATGGGCTTACAAGTTTTGCCCCATATATCATATGACATAATATTACTTTTACTTATAACACTAGATGGAGCATGGGAGATATCACATGTCCATTTTGGAAGACAAATAAAAACAAGACAAAAAACGTAATGAATAAAACATAATATCCCCTTACTTAGCATGACATGTGGTCTCCCCCACACACTACAACAAACATGGATTTTTCTGGTATATAATGATGTCAGAAAAGATGCTAAATCGTGGCAGAATTGTTCTTTTTAAGCATTGTTCCTTACTCCACAGAAAAATATACAATTGTTCTACAATACTACTCAATCATACATTGGTTCTAAACAAGAAGTACCACATACATATTAAACGGTTTAGAACTAATTTGCACTCCTCATATGGTGATATACTATTGTTCTACAATACTAATCAATCATACATTGGTTCTAAACAAGAAGTATGCCACATATATTCAATGTTATTAGGAATCCATGCCTAATGGCTTCTTATTTCATTATTTCATATCATTATTGTCCTAACCTTATTTCAATAAAAATAAAGATGGATACAATGTCATGGAAGAACCTCTTATAGGTGTTCCTTCTTTAAATTTCCACATAAGAAAAACATAAAAACCCCTTGTAAATTTATGAGTAGTTGTTTTCATGGGGTATTCTATGAAACATTTCATGTGGTTGAATTATACGATTCACAATAATAACTAAAAATGGTTGTAACATTATCGATGAATGGAAGTCATAGGTAATTTTCATGTTGCTAAGTAAAATCACTTCGTCCTTTGATAAATTATTCCATGAGTGATGTGTTACCAACACCATTGACTCCTGATGAGGTTATCTTCTATTACTTATAATACAACTTGGCCATACCCTTTATCTCAACAAGAATAATCTGATTGACATTCAAATTCATTAGGAACCCATGAATATAGGTTTCTTGTTTTAGTATTGGAAGATTATCATTTCCCTAACCTCATTGCAATGCAAAAGTAGTGTTTGCAACACCATGGAAGAACCTATATGGTGTCTTTATTGTCTCCTACTATTTAATAAGGTATGGATCCCTAGTAAGGTTAATAGTGGTTTTGATGAGGTTAATTAGAGCTACATGTGAATATGGTAAACATGATGACAAATTTACCACAAAGTAGAAAAGTGGTGTGTTTTGGTTTCATCTTCCCTTCTAACATTTATGATATAACTTCTCTTAATAAAGTTGACTATTACTGTATAAGTGGAAAATCACGAAAATGAAAACACCATGTTATTATTGTAACACATTTCATTAGAAATTCTAGCATGGCATTGGCTTGAACTAAATTAGATTGAGAAAAATATGAACGACATTATAAAGCAATGATGATGTTTGATGCCATATTTTCTAATAATTTTAAGGATGACAACCTATTATAGGATGGATTCCATAGATATTGTGATGTCTATTTGGTAAAGGAAAACCCAAAACCAAGAATGAGCGCATTGGTAGTCATTATAAACATGTCGTGGTCACAAAAGATACAAAATTTGGGAAAGAATGTGAAGATATAACTCAACTCCAAATAACTCAAGGATTAATGAAAACATATAAATAGTCTTTTATATTAATGTGAGGCTTCATTCACATTCATCCCACACCCAAGAGAAGGATATCAAAATGACATGACAACTCAATGCAAACATATCATAATGTCAGACCCTCATCCACATAAATCCTCTAACAAGACCACTATGATATAATCCAACAGATAGAGGCTACACAATCAAAAAAAGAACTTTGTATATATGTATCTATTCACATAACATCACCTACTATAAAACCGCAAAGCTTCTCCCATCATATCAACATATCATCAATGTGTTAGGATAAACATTGGACAACAACCCTCAAACTAGCCAACCAACCACATGCAGAACCCCCGAACAATTATCAACAAATATACATGCAGGAATATTGTCCAATCAAGGAACCCCTCTAGATGGAACCACCAAACATCCAAGAAGCCACCCACCACCCCTGAACTAGCGAAAAGAGAAGTGGAGGACCACCATTCACCATGTTAAAATGGCCAAAAACCAATATAAAGAACATAGGAGTCAACTACAACCAAGGACCAAAATAGATAGGAAAACCAAACTCCAAGCCTGGAAACTTCAAACATTGTGTCTCTTTAAACTGTGACCCTTATGACCATCAAATAAATCTATATAGAGTTACTCAAACTCGTAATCACTATCATCACAACTTCTATGACCATCATCATCTGAAGATCTACCATCATCCCTTGATCTATCTCTAGTTCTGACCAAATATTGCCTCCCTCCCGCATGCCACAAACTATGCAATCTACCCCTGCTAAAACTCATGGTCTGGTGCCTTGACAACAACCTCACAAAAATCACTCTGGTGTTGAGTAAGTCATCTAGGCATCAATGATATTGGATATGCCATTTACCATCATGCACCAAGACCCAACGACTAGGTAGGGGATCTGAAGAGGTAGGGGAATGTAGGAGGTTATCACCGCTAGTTGTGGATAATTCTGCTCCAATATGTCCAACCAATACTAGGCCTGACACTAGAGGAGAGGACAGTGGGCACTCAGGACCTCTAGGGGGATACGAAAAGAGACTCCAAAACCATAGACAAAGGATTCATCTTCACCTTCAATAAGGCCAACCATCCTAGAAAGGGATATATCAAAGTGGATGTCTAGGAAAGAAACACCCACAACTGAAAGGACATCCTCATCATAAACCTCAATGAGTGCTAGCTAATCCGAGGGATTAGAAATACCAGATCTTCAAGGAGAGACCATTCTCACATCACCAAAGGACTATAACATTTTGCTAATATAATCGTCATACTTACAAAAGAAAAAGGAACATGGTCTGCCCAAAACCAAATCAGAGATCTATGTTGACCCAAATTTTCTAAGAAAGCCTTTGAAATGAGAAACTCTTCACTATGCATATGAGATACTATGGACTGCAATAGATTGAGAACATCTTCCTCATTCAAGAAAAAGACAAGGTGTAAAGGAGTGAAATCATCCCTTTACTAAAAATTTGAAGAATTGACATCCATTCCAAACATTCTCAGAGGTATGATGGAATGGACATAGATTTTCCAAATTTATTAAACATTGGTATACAAAAGACCATTAGAAAGTAGCGGAATAAAAAAATAACTGACTATATTCAATTTCATTAATTATTTACAAAAATACATCAAATTCTCCCATTAAGGTTCACATCAAGACACACAATCAGGATCTTAATAGAGGGAAGTCTAGACTACTACAATCTTGTTCCAAGCAAAATAGCAAAATCTCCATCAACTGAGTCCAAGCCAAAAGCTAAGATCTTCCTTGTCTTATCCATCGCCTTGTTCAACACCTGGGTGGTTGGGAAGGCACCCAGCAAAAAGGGAAAGGGAAGAAAAGTATGTGTCACAAAACTAGTCTAGGATAACAAGATAAGTAAAGCAAATAAAAACAGGCTAGGGTTCATCATATGATGAAGATAACAAGAGTATGAGGCTATATATCAAAGAAGCTTGCCATTAACAAATATAATAAAAAGGATTTGCATGTAAGATAATTATGTCTACCTAACTAAGTAGGGTTGAGGCACCTACCCGACCTCTAACCTTAGGTGAGGGGAGAATAAGACATTCCCAGTCACCTAAAATATTATGGGGGAGAATAAGACATTCCCTAGGGAGATTATTTACATACCCTCTGTGGGTGGTTGTACATAAGTACCACTACTTTATTTTAAATAGAACATAAATCCACATGCTAGAAAAAGTATCCATGGCAAGAATAATTATATGAATCAATAAGCATGGCATTGGGGTACCAAGACCCAAGAATAATGTTCCAAAACTGATTTATGAGGCAAGTATAGCAAAAGATTCAAGAGTATGTGAAATAGGGTTTAATAAAGCCTCATTATAGAAAAATAGGTTAAGGCACAATTATTCCCAACTTAAGGTGTAAATGCACATACATAAATAGGGATTGTACATACATAGTACATACATAAATAGGGATTGCACATACATAGCACATACATAAATAGGGATTGCACATACCTCTCTTATTGATATCAATTACTAACTTTCACCACTTTAATTGAGTCCAAGTTCCACTTTGCCTATTTTCAATGTACTAACATGTATTAGAGTACATGGTGCACATTAATATATAGAAACCCTAATTTTAGAACTTTTTAGAAAAATTCAGATTTAGCTTTTGAAAATATCACCAATGAACTTATTAGGTTCTCCTGATCAAGAAAACATATTTTTATGTTAATTTTGGAGTTATGATGATTAAGATGTAATTTTTATGGATTTTATGAATTAAATTCGTTTTACAAAAATCACCCTTCATCAAACCATGAAATCAGACCTTAAAAATATTTTTATTATATAGAGATTAATTTTCTAATTCCAAAACATATTTATTTGTCAAATTTGGATGAGCGGTTTAGAAGATATGAATTTTTCAATACTGACCAATAGGAAGTTGCCACATCATCAAACCGATCGAGATAATTAAAGAGAGAGCGAGAGGGAGAAAACACCATTTGACCCAAGATCAGGTTTGAAGTTTCTTAGATAACCAAACTTGAGATTCTAGAGAAGATAAAATAGCAAGAAACCAAAACCTTAGAAGAATATGGTAAAAAGAGATGGAAATCATCGACTATCAACATAGAAGCATCGGTTTAAAGTATGTACTAAGCAATATATGAGAAGGGGGTTAACAAAACCTGCCTCTAGGAAGGTAATAAGGTTCAAATAGAAAGGATTCCGAGATTAGAAGGTCTGGTTGCTCCAAGCCAAGCTCCTTTCTTGAGCAAAGATCACCTTCTCCACTTTAGAGGTGCAAACCCTAGCAAAAGAGCATGGAGATTAGATGTTTTAGGGTTTTAGGTGGAGTTTTACCACGTATGGTCATGGTTATGACCTAGAAGAAGGTGTAAGGAAGGCTAACAGTATGAAAATAGGGAAGGAAGGTAGGAACTTACTAGTTTTGGTCGAAATTACCAAGGAGGAGCTTTAGAAATCCTAATAGAGCAATTTGGAAGCCCTAGGAACCTTCTTTACCAAGGTAGGCTCCCTCTATTACCTTGGGACAACAACTTCGTGGCCAAATACATAAGGAACTATTATCTAAGCTAGAGGAAAGAAAAGGGGAGCAAGAGTTTTCGAATTGTGAGTTGGGAAGGGGTATACATGGCTATATATAGAAAGAGGTGAAGCATGAGGTGTCTTAAGGGACTTTCCATGTGTCTTTAGTCTAGGGCTTGATGGCCATGCAAGAGGACAACTCATGGACTCTTCTTGGATATCAAAACTCGGTCCTAAGAGCCCACATATCTTTCAAGGCCATCCCACCGTTTTTCAAGAAAGAAATAACCTCATTGGCTGATAGCTTTTAAAGATAAGCACCTTTATAAAGAGGGTAATCCCTATAATGCCCTTGTAAAGGAATACCATCAAACCAAGGTGAAACTAGGTAATGGTTTAAAATCTCATTAATGGTAAGGGAATATATAAGGATTAAAAACCTCCCAATTGGGTAAATTGCATAAAAGTCCAGAATGTACCTAAAATTGCATAACTTGCACAAACAACATCCAAATCGAACCAAATTTGAAACTTAGCCTCATTTTATGTTTTCAAATCATATCAAAAAGTTATATTAAGGTTTAGAGCACTTAATTATGGTAATTAAGCTTTCACTGAGGTATTTGTGCATAAACCCTTATATTGGTACAATTAGTGAATAAATGTTCACTAAACCATTATAAATTCCACTAATTAAATAGAAATGCCAATAGGGATAGAAATGAAAGGAAAATATGGGAAAGAGGGTCAAAAGCCAAAATTCTAGAATTCGGTATGTTACAACACTCCACCCCTTAAAGAGGATTTCGTCCCCAAAATCACAAGCAAGAGGGGAAGGGTGAGTGTGCAACATCTCATCCCAAACTTCATGTTATTTCTCCAACCTTAACTTCCACTAAACAACTCATCAACATATACTCGACAAGCATCTCAACATAGGTTAGGTTCTCAAGGATCACCTAGGTTCCATTATTTAGATATTCTTTTTAGGAGATTTAACGTTATTTACATTTTTGGCTCATTAACATTATATTCATTATGATATCACATTATCACCATTATTTTAATTTATGTCATGTCATAATCACTTTATTACCAAGTAAGTTATATTTCATTATCATCCATGAAACATCGTATATATATTTCTCATTTATTTTACTAAGAATTTGAGCAAAATTATGGGTTACTCATTTCCCTCAATATACTTGATCATTATCCTTAATATTTTGAACTTCGACTTCATTATCCTTATACTACCACATTAAGTTATAACAAATTATTTTGCATGAAATATTCAATTTGTCATTAAGTCTTCATTCAATCGAAATTATGTCACATAAATTACATATATTTATATTAAACGTTATCTCATTGCCACATTATCTTTATTGCTCACATTAATGTCATCATTAATCATTTTCTCATATTTATTTATATTATTGATTTGCACATTTATGTGAATTGAATCACTTCATATTCATATTGAATCCATTCCATGTATTTTAATGATCAAGGTGAGGCATATTACGAATTGATTCACTTTAAGTGACTAATCATGTGTGTATTAGATAATAAGGTAGCATACCATGCATTTCATATTGATGACTTGATTAATATGTGATTAGATGATTATATATATCATTTATGTGCATCAAAGTATGTTAACTGATTATGGCACCTAATGTCATTAATGTTTCATGAAAGGCATTAATGATGTATATGTTAAGGTTAGATGATTACAACCTAGGGTTCAGGTTAATATGATCACTATATTTTACTTATAAAGTATTAAGTCCAAGATTAGGTTACAATTATCTTACTTGTCATTTCATTAGGGTTTATTAGTTTATGACATGGGTAACACCATGCGTATCCATTAGGATTAATATGTGAGTTATTCATATTATGTGCATTAGGTATTCATTAGGGTTTGAACATATAAATTATTCCTCAGATGATCATTATATGTTCATTAATATATAAACAAGCATGTTAGGATATAACTATAACTTGTTTGGACACCACTAAGGTTTCAAGCACAACAACCTCCTAAGTATGGGGTTAGGGTTTCTAAAGATAGTGTAGATAGATTTCAAGATGTCATAGAGCTCCATCCCCCCTAAAGAGGATTTCGCCCTCAAAATCTAACCACCCACCATAATCAAACTAACTATACTCCACCCCTTAAAGAGTTCGACCTATCAAGCCAAAATACACTAGGGTTAAAGGATGAGTCTAACTAAACCATATACAAGATCCATCACACTTCCACTGTGTACTCTGATAGCTCACTTAACCCCAAACTTCAAAGTCTAGGTTCTAGGGATAAACTATCCAAGCATGTGGCCCCAAGGGACATAAGGAGACTATCTTGGTATCCATCCTCAAACAAGTCATCATACACCTAAAACTTAGGGTTCCCAAAGATATACAACATAGATGTCTAAGGTCACTATTGCCTAAAAGCAAACTATTTCAGACAATCCATTTCAGCTTAGGCCAGGCCGGTATCATATGGATCTGGGAGTCCTCGTAAAACAAGCAAGTGGAACAGAGGAAAATATTGCCAGTCCCCAGAACCTGATCCTTTCTAGACACCTTTGCTTCAACTTCATGCCCTAATAGTTGCCTAAAGGCAAACCTAAACAACATAAAGTTATGCATATTTTAGTTATGAGTATTTTAGGGTTTTATTCATCATGATACTAATGTGGAACTATAGGGTCCTAAATCAACCTTTCATCATTTATAGATCAACTATAGGGCAACCATGTCACCTAAAGGAACTATGTAAGGCAGGGATTCTAATTAGGGAGACAAAACTGAAATAGTCAGATTTTGACTACCATGGGCTCTGATACCATGCTCTAAGGGAGTGAAATCACCCCTTTACTAAAAATTTGAAGAATTGACATCCATTCCAAACATTCTCAGAGGTATGATGGAATGGGCATAGATTTTCCAAATTTATTAAACATTGGTATACAAAAGACCATTAGAAAGCAACGGAATAAAAAAATAACTGACTATATTCAATTTCATTAAATATTTACAAAAATACATCAAATTCTCCCATTAGGGTTTACATCAAGACACACAATCAGGATCTAAATAAAGGGAAGTCTAGATTACTACAATCTTGTCTCCAAGAAAAATAGCAAAATCTCCATCAACTGAGTCCAAGCCAAAATCAAAGATCTTCCTTGTCTTATCCATCGCCTTGTTCAACACCTATGTGGTTGGGAAGGCACCCAACAAAAAGGGAAAGGGAAGAAAAGTATGTGTCACAAAACTAGTCTAGGATAACAAGATAAGTAAAGCAAATAAAAACAGGCTAGGGTTCATCATATGATGAAGATAACAAGAGTATGAGGCTATATATCAAAGAAGCTTGCCATTAACAAATATAATCAAAACGATTTGCATGCAAGATAATTATGTCTACCTAACTAAGTAGGGTTGAGGCACCTACCAGACCTCTAACCTTAGGTGAGGGGAGAATAAGACATTCCCAGTCACCTACAATATTATGGGGAGAATGAGACATTCCCCATGGTGATTATTTACATGCCCTCTGTGGGTGGTTGTACATAAGTGCCGCTACTTTATTTTAAATATAACATAAATCCACATGCTAGAAAAAGTATTCATGGCAAGAATAATTATATGAATCAATAAGCATGGAATTGGGTACCAAGACTCAAGAATAATGTTCCAAAACTGATTTATGAGGCAAGTATAGCAAAATATTCAAGAGTATATGAAATAGGGTTTAATAAAGCCTCATTATAGAAAAATAGGTTAAGGCACAATTATTCCCAACTAAAGGTGTAAATGCACATACATAAATAGGGATTGCACATACATAGCACATACAGAAATAGGGATTGCACATACATAGCACATACATAAATAGGGATTTCACATACCTCTCTTATTGATATCAATTACTAACACTCACCACTTTAATTGAGTCCAAGTTCCACTTTGCCTATTTTCAATGTATTAACATGTATTAGAGAACATAGTGCACATTAATATATAGAAACCCTAATTTTAGAAATTTTTAGCAAAATTCGGATTTATCTTTTGAAAATATCACCAATGAACTTATTATGTTCTCCTGATCAAGAAAACATATTTTTATGTTAATTTTGGAGTTATGATGATTACAATGTAATTTTTATGGATTTTATGAATTAAATTCGTTTTACAAAAATCACCATTCATAAAACCATGAAATCAGACCTTAAAAATATTTTTATTATATAGAGATTAATTTTCAAATTCCAAAACATATTTATTTGTCAAATTTGGATGAGCGGTTTAGAAGATATGAATTTTTCAATATTGACCAATAGGAAGTTGCCACATCATCAAACCGATCAAGATAATTAAAGAGAGAGGGAGAGGGAGAAAACACCATTTGACCCAAGATCAGGTTTTAAGTTTCTTATATAACCAAACTAGAGATTCTAGAGAAGACAAAATAGCAAGAAACCAAAACCTTAGAAGAACATGGTAAAAAGAGATGGAAATCATCGATTATCAACATAGAAGCATGGGTTTTAAGTATGTAGTAAGCAATATATGAGAAGGGGGTTAACAAAAATTACCTCTAGGAAGGTAATAAGGTTAAAAAAGAAAGGATTCCGAGATTAGAAGGTCTGGTTGATCCAAGCCAAGCTCCTTTCTTGAGCAAAGATCACCTTCACCACTTTAGAGGTGCAAACCCTAGCAAAAGAGCATGGAGATTAGATGTTTTAGGGTTTTAGGTGGAGTTTTACCATGTATGGTCATGGTTACGACCTAGAAGAAGGTGTAAGGAAGGCTAACAATATGAAAATAGGGAAGGAAGGGAAGAACTTACTAGTTTTGGTCGAAATTACCAAGGAGGAGCTTTAGAAATCCTAATAGAGCAATTTGGAAGCCCTAGGAACCTTCTTTACCAAGGTAGGCTCCCTCTATTACCTTGGGACAGCAACTTCGTGGCCAAATACATAAGGAACTATTATCTAAGCTAGAGGAAAGAAAAGGGGAGCAAGAGTTTTCGAATTGTGAGTTGGGAAGGGGTATACATGGCTATATATAGAAAGAGGTGAAGCATGAGGTGTCTTAAGGGACTTTCCATGTGTCTTTAGCCTAGGGCTTGATGGCCATGCAATAGGACAGCTCATGGACTCTTATTGGATATCAAAACTCAGTCCTAAGAGCCCACAGATCTTTCAAAGCCATCCCACCGTTTTTCAAGAAAGAAATAACCTCATTGGTTGATAGCTTTTAAAGATAAGCACCTTTATGAAGAGGGTAATCCCTATAATGCCCTTGGAAAGGAATACCATCAAAACAAGGTGAAACTAGGTTCTCCAATGGTTTAAAATCTCGTTAATGGTAAGAAAACCTCCCAATTGGGTAAATTGCATAAAAGTCCAGAATGTACCTAAAATTGCATAACTTGCACAAACAACATCCGAATCGAACCAAATTTGAAACTTAGACTCATTTTATGTTTTAAAATCATATCAAAAAGTTAGATTAAGGTTTAGAGCACTTAATTATGGTAATTAACTTTCACTTATGTATTTGTGCATAAACCCGTATTTGTGCATAAACCCTTATATTGGTACTATTAGTGAATAAATGTTCACTAAACCACTATAAATTCCACTAATTAAATAGAAATGCCAATAAGGACAGAAATGAAAGGAAAATATGGGAAAGAGGGTCAAATGCCAAAATTACAGAATTCAGTATGTTACACAAGGCTTGTTGATTGGTAAGACGCTCGATCTCATGTGCCTTTAGCCAAAGACTCAAAAGAATGTGAGAAAAATCTTCCCAGAGACTGACCATTAAAAACCTAGAAAACAACACCATGTGCATCCTCATGACTTCTATTCTTCAGATCAAATCATCATCATCAATCTTAATAAGAGTCCCCCCTAATCCGAGTAGTAACTAAACTCATAGTGGAGTAGGTGAATAGGCTAGCATGTATCTGATTGTTGGAGAGATGGAAATTGCTCGCTCACTGAGTAGGGCATCAACAATGATAGAAACAATGCATTGCCTTATATTGGTTCTACCAATGTGCTCATTTAAAAACAAAGACTTTTAGGGACAAGGAAGAAGGTTGATATGCAACATCACCCACCGCCAGATGGTGTACATGGAGGAGGTTGAAAGATCTAGGGGGGCTGAATAGAGCTTTATGATAATTTGATTAAATTTAATTATTCAACTTAAAGTGTAGTGGAAATATAAAACAAGCCAGCAAGCAGTAGATCAGGTGGTCGCAGCATGAGGCCCCTCATGAAGGGTCCCGAGTTCAAATCCCCATGGTGGTGTTGTTCAGAAATATTTCTCCTATAGCGCATCCAGCCTCTGCGTGACTTAATGGGCTACGCTCCTTACGGGATGGGATTGAGCTCCCCAGGTTGGGCTCGACGCAAGCTTTATGAGTCTCCTGGGTTACCAAAGAACTATAAAACAAATTAGTAGACTAAAGAAGCAACCACAGAGAACACATGATATATAGTGGTTCCATCAAATGATGTCAGTTCACTACCTTGTTGTTCCCAACCAGGATTTGTAAAATGAGTATTTTATTCCTTTTGTATACCGATCCAAAATAAAAAATTACCAGTGTCTTTTGTGACGCAAGACTAACTCTCCTTTTTAGCTCAAGGAGAACTATCACCTTCTTTGACGGGCCACACAAGGTAACCCACTTGGAGAGGATCACAATCCACCTCCACCACCTTGGTTGCAACCTTTAAACTTGAAGTAGCACCAAGAACACTTCACCACAACTTTATTCCTTGAAGTAGTGAGAAGCAACGACACACCATTGTGCAAGAACAAGAGAGGAATAAGGAGATTACAATGCTCTTTTCACAAGATGTACAATTTAGCACTATGGACAAGTGATGATGATCTTCTTCCACAAAATTTAAGCACAGTTGCATTGGGCGGAGAGAACACTCAAGCTAATGCTAGGGCTTAGTCTAGATTGATGGAAATATGAAGTATATGGATTAAGCACTTTGTGAAATATGGTTAGTATGCTCAAGTGTATGTCAATGTATATGCAATTGTTGCTCAATGGATGTGTCTAAGTGTCCTAAGAGCATTACTATTTATACAATTGGTTTACAAGTGTCTAGGACATATTAGGGAGTGTCTAGAGTGTTCTGGATGGTCAACTAGCTATTTGGATGAAGTTAATTAAGGTACAATGGCTAGTTTGATTTCTAATTAAGTTTCATCCAAGAATGCTCCTCAGTTGAGATTTATTTCGACTGGGCACTATCTTGGTCAAAATTTATTTTGACCGGAAATGTTCTAAGTAAAAAAAAACTCCAACCATTATATCCTGGTCAAAGATCAAAAGATGTCCCAGTGGATCTTTGTCGGTCGAGAAATTTTTTGACAGAAGGTGTATTCGATCGACAATAAGTTCGACTGAGAAGGATTATGTTCAAGAATATGCAAAGTATGTGAGGTCCTATAGAGGACTTATTTGAAACCTATAAACCCTAAGGTCTTTACATCACTTGTCCTTACATCATGTCTATCAAATTGTACAAAAAGCACAAGAATACATAAATGTATGGTACAACTTGATTTGCAAGTATCCATATATATATATATGTGTGTGTGTGTGTGTAAGGTATTTGTAGTTGAATGCTAACTTAGTTCCTTGATCATCTAAAATACTCAATACATGAGTTAGTAATATAATTTGGGAAATATCTGCATCATCAAATATGAAATATGAGTGCGGTGTATCCAAAAATCCAACAATATCCCCCTTTTTGATGATGGAAAATATTTCCATAAGATAAATTAAAAGTAGTAAATTTAATAAATTGATTTGTTGATAGCCGATTTATCTCATGGGTTATTCTTTCCCTTTTTCCGAAGTCAAAAAGGGTCAGTACTTATCAATGCTCCCCCTCAAGGAGACACTCCCCCTCAACAAGATAGTCATTTAGAGAGGGAAAACTTATACTCGATGTATTAATTTGAAAAGAATACCAATAGACTGGAAATCCAACAAGATAGACATTAAGGAATAGTCAAAAAGCCATATGATCAAGGAACATTAGAAGGTTGTCTAATTTCCAATGAAAGGAATGATAAGTCCTTCATGACAAAAAGATCCCATAAAGAACAAATATCAAAAAGATACTCTAAACCAATGGTGAGGAGTGTTAAGTCCGCCACAATGTAGAGATGCCATGAAAATCAAAAGATAAAATAAAATTGATTTCTCAACCGTTTCAAGGGATGTTAATCCCTAAAATGATTTGAGAATCCATTAAGCACAAATATTAGGTCAACAAAAGTATCTCTAGACCAAATATAAGGTATGTTAAGCCTATATTGATATAGAGAATCCACTAAGAGAAAAATTAAGAACAATAAAAGTATATCTAGACCAAATATAAGGTATGTTAATACCATATTGATATAGAGACTCAATTAAGAGCAAAAAAGATATGCAAATTATATAAATGGACTTTGAGCTCCCCCTTAATCTCATACCAAGTAAGTAGAGCTCAACGAAAAAGATTTACTAAATGATATACATTTAGGATTCCAAACTTTCATGGTAAAATTTTTATGTCAAATATAGAAACAAAGATATGTAGTATGCTATCAAGATTTAATTCAAGCACTGAAATTTAAATCCAAGTATTCTTAAGAAATAAAGCAACTTTTCTTTTCATACACAAACTAGAATTTGTTAAAAAAAAGTAAAAGTATATTGTGTAAAAGAAAGCAAGTTTGCCTCCAAATAAGTTTGAGATAAGACACAAATAATTTTATCAAATTAAGAATAGGTCAAATCTAAACGTGGTCCTCTTTTAATTCTAATTTGGGGTTTTAGGGACCCAAACCATGTCAAGGGATCCTCTCTTTTGATAATCACATGAAAATGAGTAATGATCAAAACATTGACAATAATGACATGCGATACAAGATATTTAATTTATGTTTTCTATGACATCATTTTTAGGCACATATATAGTTTTGGTCTTTGAATGATATGTCTTTTTGGTTCTAGGCATATGTGAGCATTGATTCTTTGTAACATATCCTAAACCTCATCTTCCTATTTGTTTGGAAGTATTAACTAAGATGTAATCAAGACTTTTGTTCCCTTGCATTAATATGGAAACTTGTTTTTGCAACTCAACATTTTTCAGTAATCTTTTTAGTTACAACAAAGTTTACTTGAGCAAGATTTGGAAGTAGAGAAAATTTTTTATTTACCAAAGAATCATAATCTACATGATTCCACATAATACATTGAGTTTTATAATCATTTAGTTTAGCAACCAAGTCAACCTGTTCTTGAGAGAGAAGACTATTGTTATTTTCAAGAGCAAGCATCTGAGTCTTATAACTCTTGATAGATTCTTTTAATGCACTATATGAAGATTTTCAAGTGTCATTATTAGAGCTAATATTATCCAAATTAACATACAGTTCATCAACAATTTTGACAACTTTCTTCTTTTATTTCTTGAAATCAATATATTCAGCATGAATTTCTTCAAGACTATTTACTAATTCTTCTTCTTATAATTCAAAATATTTACCTCATCAGTTTCATATTCTTTTTCCATAAAACATTCTATCTCCTCCTCTTTACTGTTTCCATTATCATCGTTTGATTCATCCGAAGCAGCTTTGTAGGATTTTTCTCCATTGTCTTTCTTTTTGGATGAGGACTTCTTCTTAAGATTTGGGCTCTCATTTTTCAAACGACCATTCTTTCCACATTCAAAGCATCTGGAAGAAGAGAACAAAGCACTACGAGTTTTGTTATAATGAACTCTCTTATATTTCTTACCATCTACAATCACGACGCTTCTGTTATCATCATCACTTGAGTCACTACTTTCTTGAATGATTTTTCTTGATGATGATCTGGTGATGGCTTTGAAAGAAATATCATCCTCTTCCTTTTTGTTGTTCAGCCTTTATCTTTTCAACCTCGATATTTTCTTCTTCTTCTAGAGTGACTTCATGTGTCTCAAGATTTCCGATGAGTTGCTCTATCTTAAGTGTTGCAAGATCGTTGTCTTTTCAATAGCAGTAACCTTTGACTTGTACCTTGTGGGCAATGATCTAAGTATTTTGGATACTTGACCTTCCTCACTTATGTACTTCCCTAAGACACTTAAGTTGTTGAAAATGTTAGAAAATCTAGCATACATCTCTGCAGTACTTTTGTTAGGTTGCATACAAAATAATTCAAATTTATGCTTTAAGATGCCCATCTTAGTGTTCTTCACTTGTGTAGTACCCTCATGAGTTATTGAGAGTTTGTTCCATATTTCATGAGTAGCATAAGAAGTGGATATACGATTAAATTCACTTGGGCATAAAGAGCAGTGAAGTATGCTTACATCCTTTGCATTTAATGTTTCTTGTTTTACCGTTTCTGCATCCCATTGTTATAGTTTGGTAGTTGGAAGTTTGTATGCTCTAGTGATCATATTCCAAAGATAAAAACTTGATCCTTGGAAATAGTATTGCATACTCCTCTTCCAGTAGGTATAGTTGGTCCTATCAAATACCAGAGGTCTATTCACGTGTGTCCCTTCCATGTTGAGGTTGCCAAGTATTCCCTCCCCCATTCTTCAAGACCTGTTATAGCTCCTTGAAGATCTGCATGATACCAAATTAAAGGTCTAGAGGGGGATGAATAGAGATTTATGATAATTTATTCAAATTTAATTATTCAACTTAAAGTATAGTGGAAATACAAAGCAAACTAGTGGACTAAAGAAGCAACCACAAAAGTTACACAATATAGAGTGGTTCCGTAAACGACGTCAGTCCACTACCTGGTTGTTTTCCCAACCAAGATTTGTAAAATACGTAACTTATTCCTTTTGTATACCAATACACAATATACAAAATTTATTGGTGTCTTTTATGGAACAAAACTAACCATCCTTTTCAGCTCAAGGAGAACTATCACCTTCTTTGATGGCCCCCAGAAGGTAACCCACTTGGAGAGGATCACAATCCACATCCACCAACTTGGTTGAAGCCTTCAACCTTGAAGTAGAACTAAGAGTGCTTCACCACAACCTTATTCCTTTAAGTAGTGAGAACAAACAACACACCATTGTACAAGAACAAGATAGGAATAAGGAGATTACAATGCTCTTTTCACAAGATATACTATTTAGCACTATGGATAAGTGACAATGATATTCTTCCACAAAGTTTAGGAAATATTATATTGGGGGGAGATAAAAATCAAGCAAATGATAGGGCTTAGTCTAGATTGATGGAAATATGAAGTACAAGGACTAATCACTTCAGGAAAGATGGCTAGTATGCTCAATTGTATGTCAATGTATATGCAATTGTTGCTTAATGGATGTATCTAAGTGTCCTAAGACCACTACTATTTATAGGAATGGTTTACAAGGGGCTATGACATCTCAGGGAGTGTCTAGAGTGTTCTGGTTGGTCAACTAGCCATTTGGATGAAGTTAATTGAGATGCAACTGCTAGTTTGATCGCTAATTAAATTTCAGTCTAGAACAATCCTCAGTCGAGATTTATTTCAACCTGGCACTATCTCGGTCGAAATTTTTTTCAACCGAAAATGTTCCAAGTGCAAAAAATATCCAACGACTATATCTTGGTCAAAGATCAAAATATGTCCCAATGACTCTTTTTTGGTCGAGAAAACTTTTGACTGAAGGTGTATCTAGTCGACAATAGGTTTGATCGAGAAGGACTCTATTCAAGAATATGCAAAGTATGTGAGGTCATATAGAAGACTTACTTGAAACCTATCAACCCCAAGGCCTTTATATGAGGTAGGATAGGGTTTTGGGTAGGTTTTAGAAGATCATCACTTGTCCTTGCATCATGTCTATCAAGTTGTACAAAAAGCACAAGACTACATAAATATGTGGTACAACTTGATTTGCAAGTATCCAAATATATATATTTGAAAGGTATTTGTAGTTGGATCTTGACTTAGTTCCTTGATCACTTGAAATACTTAATACACATGTTAGTAATATAATTTGGGAAATATTTGCATCATCGAAATATAAAATATGGGTGTGGCATATCTAAAAGGCCAACAGAGGTACCTTACCGAGATATATGGCTGATGAAGGGTCACTGCAAGGCATATCAAGAGTAACATGCTTCCCTACCATAGAGCAGGCCACTTCTTTGAGCATTCCAGGTGACATGGTCTCGTATATCCTCAGTAAAGTGCTCCTAACCTCCCCCTTCTTTATTGTGAAAAGGTGGCTATAGATAAGCACCTCCTCCCTTTCTTCATGGTGGAGGTGTTGGACATTCATGCATTGAGTAGCGGGTTCAATTTGTTGTGTCTAGATGAGAAACATATTAGGTGAAAGCATAAGATCACTTCTTGATGGTTTGGCTACCAACAAAGTATCTCTTGGAATAGCCACCACTTCAATTTGTTGGTCAAAATCCTCATCCTGATCAAAAATGTTTTCTAAATCCTCCATGGTTGCTTTCAGATCAAGGCTAGCAGCGGATCGGATGAGCTTTCTTGTCACAACCATACGGTGTGCAGATGAAACTTGACCCCAATTATGAGCATCTTCAGAAGGTGGAAGGCAAGGAAGCCCCACAAAACAGCCAAACATAATGGCTGTAGATGCCAAAGCCACAAGAAGGTGCACCCCTAGCTCCAGGTGCGACTGATTGTGAAACAACATAGAAGGGGGATGGAAAGAAAGGGAGGGGACACAATTGCCAAGGAAGTCAGTACTAGAAACCCCAAAGACTAAGGATCTAAACAAATATCTTGCCTTAAGGGCCCGTTAGGGGAACTCTTTCCCTAATTGCCCATCGATTTGCTGCTGCAGAGACAAATTCTAATTTCAACACATGCCCTGAATTTTGAAGGTCACATCTCCCTCAATTTTATAGGTGACATCAATGTCATTGGCATAAGAGTCAAACATTTTTTTAAAGATGGCCTCATTTTATCAAGGTCCATAGATTAACATGAGAAGTTAATTGTAAATAAATATATACCTCTTCCATCTATCACCACATTTTATCAAGGTCCATAGATTATCATGAGAAACAACACGATATTGGTGTTGTTTAGTCTTATTAGCCATGCATCCTGACCTTATAATCTCAACTCCAACCTACAACTCATGTATTTATTTATGTGAATTACAAACTTAGAAAACAAGGAAATATTGAAGGTTTTTGGTAGTCTAAGAGTACCTTTTAATTTCCATTGTAAATTTGAAGAAGCATTTACTAGTAAACAAAATCTACATAGCTATAAAAGGGTGATTTAGAGAAAGGAAGCTCCATCCATATTTTAAGGATGTTTAGGGTTATTATACTTGCACCATGAGCCTGTATGAAGTGAAGGTGAAAAGGCATTTGATTTTTTCTAATAATCTACTACCGTTATCCATGGGCCATGCTAATAGATAAAAAAGTTCAAAAAGTTTGTTGAATTTTTTTGGAAACTTACTAGGTTATATATGTGCGATGTTAAGTTTACTACGCATATGTTGAAATCTTGTGGTGGGAAAGATGAAGCTTGAGGAGAACAATTTGGGTTCAAATGGGATGATTTCCTACGAGATGTCTTGGTGTAGCTTTTGTAGGGGGTAGATGTTTCTATAGGGATTACAAGTTCCATGTTCATGAAGTTAGGGACAAATTGGATGAGTGGAATATTATACACATGTCCATGGCTGGAAGGAGCAGTGATTATATATCAATAATATAGAGCTCAATCCATTATCACACTGATCTATGTGACTTACCCAAATCCACAGTGGAGATAATAAGAAGGATGATGGACATCTTCCTTTGGGTAGGCATGAGTTGTGGGGTGGCTCGGAATGTGATCACTAATTTTATCAACATGTTGGACTCATCCTAAAGGACATAAAAGGGTAACTATATTCCAACAATCTAAAGAGTTTTGATTAGTTTCTCACGAGCCCCGATGGCACATGGGCCTCATGGATGAATGATATGTATGGAAGCCTTTGTGATGAGAGGTACACCTATTGTGCATCTCATTCAATGGTTCCAAAGAACATCAAAATCACATGGAATGGCATCAAGAATTTATAGTCCTCGAACAATGTGTGGGACTGATATCTTGTGATCTAATGCGAAAATATTGGCTCCTTTTCTATGACACTAAGGTTGCTTGGTGAATTCTCCTACATACTAAAGGGCATGTCAAAAATGGAGAACCTTGACATATAGAGGTATACTAGGATAACTACCTAGTACTGATAAACTAAGAACATGGGGTATTGAGGTGGAGCCTATATGCTTGATGTGTAAATAAGTGAATGAAGCACCATATCTATATTGCTTATCTGTTGCATCAAATGTCACTAATGGTAGAATTTATGTACCAACCTATAATGTAATACTTCCATGACTTGGATACATACATATCCTACATCATTGCAAGGAGAGGAGACACATGACCTTAGATCTTGTATAGATCTGATGACACATCTCACTCCATTTAGAAGACCTTATGTTAGCAAGTTGTCTACCTTAAATAAAGTCTCCTCAGCACACATCCTTTCCTCAGTTATAGCTCTAACATAAGCATAAATTGAATGAAACAAGAGGTAAAAAGAGAATATTTGTAAGAGGATTTGGTTAGCCTTTGTCAACACATTTCTATTACACATTGATAAGTGATTTTCTAATAGAATCTATTTTATGAAATTGAGGTTTGTTTTCTTATAATTCTAGTATTTTTTGGCACACACACACACACACAGATATATATATATATATATATATATATATATATATATATATATATATATATATATCCAAATAGTGACACCTAGTATAATAATTTTGATATATATATATATATATATATTCACACACATACATACATACATATATCGAAATAGTGACATCTAGTACAATACTTTTGATTACTAACTCTTTATGATGGTCAGCCTAGAGCAACCCATTCCTCAATTGCAACTCAGTACACACGAACAAACTCTTTTAGACTCATGGTTTATTTTAGAGAAATCATTCATCTGGTGCAAACTATTCTAAATGCACTCACTCCTTTCACAATTAAGCTACTTTTTGATCTAAGTTGATCTTTGTACCTTCAAAAATTGTTCAATCTTTTAATATATTAAAAACACCAATGGATAATAAACTACAAAGATATTATTAGAAACTACAAAGAAGTGCCTTTAGTACACTACAACCTAGTGAGGAATTCTTCATCAATTAAAATTGCATGTTTGTTATGTTCAGTTCTAGATTCCAATTGATATCCAACAAGATAGACCATGGGTATTGTTTAAAATATACTCAAGCACAATAGAAAATTGATTCCTCATTAAATAAAAAAATATTGCACATGCATAAACATGGTAATAAAAGAATAAGACTCTATCAGAGAAGATAATTTATTGTCAACATTCAAAGTGCACAACCATAATAGATATCCAAATTGAAATGGTTAACCAAGATTTAAAGGAACACTCAAATATAGATGAACATTAATATTTATTTAATACACAAGAACATCAAATATAGATGAAAATTAATATTTATTTAATACGTGACTACGTACCAAACGAGGAAATATAAAGAGACATGGAAATTGAGCATATAAAAAATCTCTACACTAAATGTAGCATTTGATTTATACAATATACAACTTGTCTTTCCTTTCCATAAGAAGGAAACTATTTTTGATTGCATAATCCACTAGTTACAAGGTTAAACATTTACATGCTTTCAAATAATCATGATGAATAAGGACAATATAAGAATCATGGTGCCATTCCAAAACCATTTGAAATATATATTAGACAGAGGGATCTGGAGGTTGCATATTGTCAACATTTTTATCAATATGAATTTACATTTAAACCTTGTTAATTATAATTCGATAATTGAAAGTAATTATAGGAATTAAGTTGTTTAAAGGGTTTACGATATTTTTTCTTGGTACATCAAGATTCAAGAAAAAACATAAAACATCAAAATTCATTGCAATTCATAATCTTTAACCCCATTATAGAAAAAGGATCAAAATGAGTGACTAGAGCAAATGAGTCTATACTTCCATAACAACTATCAAAACTATCTAGGTTCAAAGCCAATAATACTTGTAAGGGGCTTTGTGGTTGTTAATTCCAACTTTTTTATACGTCATCACCTAAACTCTTCTAGTTTCTTCTATACACAATTCCAACTGGAAATATATAGAAGCATTGCATGATTCATCTATGAGGAAGAATTTGACTCTTGAGTTGGTTTAAAACCTAGATGAAGAATAATTACTCATTTCAAAATAATTATGATATGCAAATTGTTAAAGGGAAGAGGGTTAGTCACACTCACAAGATAAAACATGTTTTGTATTCTTAGCTTGATGATTGATAGAGTATCTAAATGCTCAAATGATTTCTTACAACTTTAAAACAAGTAACAATTATATTTTGATAAGAATTAAATCTACATGTACAATTTTAGGTTGTTAAATTGTCTCTCTTTAATAAATATTTTGAATGGTAAAATAGAAATAAATAAAAAATAAGGGAATACAAGATCACCATACATAAAACCCATGGTATCCACTAAAAAGTTTACTTTATAGTCTACTACATGCCCCAAGTAAACTTATGTCTTAGTGAATTTTATATATTGATATGTTCATGTAGATTAGTTCTATTTATAGAATAACATGGACATTATTAAATGTAATTTCTCTAAGAACATTCCTTTGTATGAAAACAACCACAATGATGGTAATACAATGTAACACACAAAAGAAAACCAATACACCCATTATATGTTTTTTATCCACACACTATGAATTCTAATATGTTTCTTCCCTTCTAGTATGTGTAACTTATCATTTTGCAAAGAATATATCTTTTTGTAAGAAGAGATTCTAATTGTAGAAATTGATCATCCAAACAAACTTTCTAGATCCTTATGCATTGAGGAGCTATGTTTTATTCTTAAGTCATGCTTCTTGTTTTCTAATTTAGAATATCAAGGTAAAAATGTTGCTGCTCCTACAATAGTATTCTTCATGGGATACAAAATTGCTTCCTTTTGTTAATATGTTTAGTCATCTCATTGTTTATAACAACTCTTTGAATAGAAACCACGTTGGATAGAATTAGTTTTTATTAATACATGGATAGGTTTTGTCATTGTTGTTCCTTTAGATGATGTGGTATTTCACACCTACAATATTCTTTCTATTTTTTGCTACAATAATCAATTACTAATATATTAACAATTGGAAAAAATGAACAAAATATTACATACACAATATGTTGAAAGAGTGTCCACTTTAACTGAGCATTCGATCTATATATCACATAATATGCATTGCATTTTGCACCTTGTTCTTTAGTCATTTGCAATCCTAAGATTATTTGCATTTCTTGCAAACACTGGAGAAGTATTGATTTTTAGGTAGTGATTACAATACACATTGGTGCAAATTGCCCATCATTCAGATTTTTATTACTCTTGCGTCAACCGTGCAGAGTATGTATATACAAACATAATAGGTTTACTCTGTGCGGAAAAGAAATTGATATACTATATGTATTAATTTTTTTATAAATATCATGATGAGTCTATCATTGGTAAGATTTCTTACCTTCTCTAAAAAACTAGTCTTGTATGTCATACATGTGTGGCTGGAACCCAATGACAGTAATTGGAATCAATTCGGAGATGCTATCTCTTTATACAACTCTAAGTATTCCCTACCTTTGATGAAACCCCAATTAAGTTAATGTTGGAAACAATCACTACTTTGAGCAATAGTAGGATACACATGAAGGTTGTTGGACTAGGGCTACAAGACTAACGAGACCGAGAAGATGGTTATACTATTGTAGGAGGAAAGAGAATTTGTGAATAAATAATAGGGTTTCTCAATAACGCCACTCCCACCTGTGAAAGTTGTGTGTTGGCAGATGAATTAAAGTGGACTAAAAGTGTTAAGGAGGGAGTGGCGGTGTGGATCTAATTAGTTAACTCAACACTTCATTCAACATATGTGAGTATAGGAGTTTGTTTTAGCACTTTAGAGAGGTTGAATTGGTGATAAGAATTGATAAGAAGATTCAATGTCGTATGTGATCTGACTGTAAGATTTAGAGAAGAAAATAAATAGATCTTTGTGTAACCTAAAAAAAAAGGATATTTTCTGGACCTTAAGCTGAAAAATTGAAGGAGTGAGTGAGTGGAGGGTATGGACTAGGTCAAACAACATATTTGATTAAAGATTTGAAAAATATTGACGTATTCAAGATTGGAATCTCCGTGTGGGATGGATAACACACCATGTGATGACTTGCTGGGGAGCTTCTATCTTTTGACACGTCTAAGTGTGGACTTACAAACATGACTTGTTTGAAGATGCCTGGAATAATTGATCTAGGACATGACATGTTTAACATATGACACACCATGTTAGCTGTCGCGGGAAGACTAGAAACCCTAAAAATGAGATGCCATGTTGAAAGGATGACACGATGTGTGTGCCGCTATGTGAGAATTGAAACCCTAATAGTGAAACATTGTGTTGGACACCGAAAGGTGTGTTGATTTTTAAAAATCACGAACTCTTATGCAAATGAAGTTACACATCGTGTATGTGACTTACATGACATGCCACCTTCTTTCCAGACAAAAGACCACCCATGCAAACAATGATACACACCATGTTAACTTTGTTACATGGCATTTGACATATTGCCGGGGGATGTTTGACTTGTAGATCTGGAACATGAAAGATCTTTGAATTAATGTCAAATGGTGGAGATGAGTTACACCATGGAAAAGAACACATGGGATTACTGATGTTGAAGAGAAATTCTACTTGTTAGTGTAGTTAGACCTTGATTGGTGATGGCAATGTGAGAAGGGTGACGGCTTGACGATTGCATCTGGACTTTGTGCTTGGGGAAGAGGAACCTAGGGAAGATGAACCCAGGGAAGATGAACTAGGAAAGGGAAACTACATGGGCATGCTAGATGACGAGGAAGATGATAAGATAATAAATATTGTCTAGAGTTGAGGATGGAGATGATGATGATCTTTTATAAAGAAAGGGTGACAAGATGGCCCTGCGGAGAGAGTGATGGATATGGTTGTCAATGGGGAGGTTATTATCTGTTTTTTCTTTACCCTTACCATGTAGGGTACCCTTACCATGTAGGGTAAGGATAAGGGTAAAGATTTTTATTACCCCTTATATGTTTACCCATTACACATTTCCCCACTACCTTAAAAGGGGAGGGTAAGGTCTGGACATTATCCATACCCTTTTATCCTTTTACTTGCGCAAAATTTTAAAAATATATAGAATATATAATATAGGGACATGTATCTAATTTTTCTAACCTAATTTACAAGTGCTGCCTCTCACGTGACCACTCAGCAATGATAACTTATTCTCTGTCATGTAGCCGCCAGAGGCCCAGACTCCTGATGACGCGATCCAATCATCGTGCACTAGAGACCCTCATCTCTGATCTGAGTAGGATTCTTGGGCTCCGACGACTAGAGAAGCTCGATGACCAGATGATCAGAACGATTTGCAAGCGGCACCGTATTCTATTCCTTCGTCTCTTCTTCTAGTAGTCCGTCGGTTCTCTGAGAATGTGGTTGCATGCTCAAAGAGCCGTCCGGTGCGCTGACTGTATTTTTTCCCCCTGACTAGTGGGAACCATGGTATCCTATAGTCCTCCTCGCACAGCCACGCCTGGTAGCTAGAGAAAGCTCAACATTCTTTCTTGTTCCTGGGATCTCTAGCCCTCACCAACAATAATGGTAGCAACATCATCCACAGACCGGGTCAGCAACGGATCATCATAGTTGTGCTCTGCGTTGCTGTTTGTTCATATCTGAAATCTTGTTTTTTTAGTCTGTTCTCACTCAATTGCTTTGTGGTTTTCTCTTATTTGTATACTAGATTCAATGGATAAAGTGGGGAAGAAAAGAAAGCAATCCTAGTGGCAATTTAACCGATTCTACTTTTTTTGTACAATGAGTGAAAAGCATGATAAACCTAAATTAAGCAAACTACAATAGATGTGTGGCATCATTTTGATAAAGTGGTGATTAATGGTGTTCACAAAGCTAAGTGTAAATATTGTTCACACCTTCTCACGAATAGGCCCAAAGACAGAAGCTCTCATGTATCCTACCATGTTACTAGCAAACATTATGCTCAATATAAGAGAAAAGGGCAGCCAACCATAAATCAATGCCTAATAGGAAAGATGGTGCAATGGAAGTAAAAATTTACAAGTTTAATCAGGAGTTAAGTCAACAAGACTTTGTAGAATGATTGTGTTGCATGAATATCCATTTTCAATGGTTAATCATGTTGGGTTTCATGATTTTATTTACAATCTCCAACCTCAATTCAAAATTGTCACTAGCAATACCATAAAGAGTGATTCCATGCAATTGTATGAGAAAGAAAGTGTCAAATAGTATAATGTTCTAGATGGTTTTTCTTCCCGTATCTCACTTACAAGTGATATGTGGGCATCAAATAGGAACAAGGGGTACATGTCTTTAACTGCTCACTGCATCGATGATTTTTGGAAACTACAAAGAAGGATTCTGAATTTTTCCTTTGTAGCTGCTCCTCACACCCATGATAGGCTCTTACAAGCATTGATGGAAAAACTTTATAGTTGGAACATTGATCAGAAATTGACGGGCCTTGTCCTTGATAATTGTACTACTAATGATGCCATGGTTAGAGATTTGAAATATAAGCTTATGTCCAAATGCTATTTATTGTTAGATGGTACAATGTTTAATGTTCAATGTTGTGCACACATATTGAATTTGATTGTGCAAGAAGGTGTTGATGTCATATCCAAAGTGACCAGTAAAATCCGTGAAGATGTGTAATATGTTAGGTCATCCACACTTATACTTCAAACTTTTAATCAAGCTATTTTGCAAGTAAGGGGCCCTACAAATAAGTCCCTTAACTTGGGTGTAGCTACTCATTGGAATTCAACTTTTTTGATGTTTAAGACTGCATTAGAATTCAAAGATGCATTGACACGGCTTTCTGATTTGGATCTAAATTCAAACATATCTCTAGTGATGAAGAGTGGGCTAACATTAGGATTGTCTGTGATGTCTTGGAAAAATTCTATGAAGTAACTAATATGTTTTCTTGTACCTTGTATCCTTCTGCCAATTTTTATTTCATGGATATATGTGCAATTCATATTTGTTTAAGGTAAGTCAAAGATGCTTCTAATGATTTCTTAAAGAAAATGGATGATGAAATGATTTCCAAATTTGATAAGTATTTGGATGGTGCTTGTCCTATTTTGGCTATTGCTTCCATTCTTGACCCACACATGAAGATGAAGTCTCTTAAATTAAGCATGCATGAGGTGTATGGTGCAAAAGGTGATGCAGAAGTTGAGAAGATTAAAGATTTGTTACTTGATATTTATAATGAGTATTGATCTAGTAGTGGAGATGTTACTATTCTAGATGTCTTGATGGAGAATCCATCTCATTTTCTAGTGGACACATTATTGGAAGTGGTGGTAGGACTGACAATACTTCCAGCAAAGTTTCGAGTTACACAACAAGGGTGAATAAGGGACTATCCGTTGAATCTTATACACGCCACATTCAAAATGACTTGCAAACTTATTTATTTAAAGTCAACCGCCCAATGAGATGGAACGAGACTCAATTGGACATATGGCAATGGTGTAAACTCAATGAACCAAAGTTTCCTATAATGACAAGGATGACACGAGATATATTAGCCATTCCTATGGCTTCTGAAGCAACATTTAGCACAAGTGGGAGAGTACCTGATCAATATAGGAGCTCTATGTTACCAAGTATAGTTGAGGGCATTACATATGATCAAGGTTGGATAAGAAGCTCACTTTGTGATAATTTGATGACAATTTTTTTTATTATCTATTACTTATATTGTGAAATACTTGGTATTTATTTACTTGTTACTTACTTCTTTTTTCTTTTGGAACCAAATATTAGCAAGGATGCAAGAATCAAGTTCTGGATGATGATGTGAAAATTGAATTTGAGACTTGAAGGATTTATACTCTTATTTTATGTTTTCTTTTTAAGTCTAGATAGCAAAATTTAAATTATATGATCTTTTTGAATATTTGTTCTTCCAGGGCAAAAGAATGATCACCATTTTCAGGTAGGTACAAGAAGCACATTATTCCTAATGTGAATTTATATTAAGTAACGACTCTCATGTGACATGTTCTAGTAGATTTGTTATATCACTGAACTTGATAGTGTTTTTGTAGAGTATTTGAACTTGTGAGAGTCACTTGAATTTTATTATGGGAAACATATTCGTTGTGGAAAAATGAGATTTGGTGAAACATTGGTATGCTATTGATATTTTCACATATTGAAAATGGATTTATGAATAAAAATTTACTATTGTGAGTATTACCTTATTTTGTATGAAGGTCATATGATTTTGAATTGTATATAGTGTTATATATATTTTTATCAATGAATAAGTTATCAAATTCTCAAAAAGCAACAAACAATGTACACAAATTTCTTTTTTATCGGAATTACCCCTTTACCTTCCTCGTTTACCCCGTGGGAAAGAGGGTAAGGGTAAGAGGAGGGTAAGGGGATTGCTGAAAAGGGTAATTACCCTAACCCTTACCTACTACCCTTTGGAGGGTATGGGTAAGGGTAAAACCTCACCCTCCCCATACCCTCTCCGTTGACAACCCTCATGATGAAGATGGTCCTGTCAGTAGCCAATCTGAACCGGGCGGCCGCTCGCGGGCGGAGATAACTTTTCTCAATCTAGGGTTTTAGTCCTTGAAAAGACTGCTGATACCATGTGGAAGAAAATAATATAAATGCTATATTGATAGTGTGTTGACAATATTGTATGAATTAAACAGAACTAGGAGAAGGTAGACATGACCTTTAAAGTTTTCTAAACTTGACCAGACTCTAAAAGAGCCAACAAAATCCGTTTGTATAGCATAAGATATAATATAACTTCTACTTCTAACAAGATTAAACCTTCTTCCACATTGTTTACAAGACAAATAAAAGACTACATAAATTGATGTTGTTTACATGTACCCAACTCAAGATACATGGAACTCTTCAACAAAATTATTTACATAAAACACGAACCAAACTTCTAATAATCCAAAATAGTTTACACTAACAATGTTAAAAACTATTTTGACTAAAATTATCACTAGTGATTGTTTCTAAAACCTTCATGTGAAACTCAAATCTAATCCTCATGTCTTAAGGCTAAGTTCATTCGTCAACGACGTCCCCGTATAAAAGTCAGATCTTATCTTGTGTTTGTATTTTCTGGGCCATATTACTTCTTAAGATATTTTATATTAATATTTTATGAATCCTAACCGCAGTAACAAAGAAATATTGTACTTGAACAGAAAAAAAAGCAAAAGAGGGCGTCATAGATGGAAATAGAAGACAAGATAAAATTAAGGAAAGATAATATATAAGATAAGATTAATTAGGAAAAAAGCGTTCGCGGTCCCCCCTTTACTTGTCGTACTCGCTGGATTCATAGCGGGTTCGTTAGCTTGGGTGATGAGGGAGTTGGGCACAAGTGGCAACATGTTATTGGGTTTTATAGAATTACTAGTGAACGCACACGTGCATACGCACATGACATATAAAATTTGTTGGAAATGTGCGGAGAGATGACTCGTCCGTGAAAGGGTTCCTACGGTAAAAGATATTTGTGTTGGTTATTTGAAAGGAGAGAATCAAGGAACCCTTTCCTTGAGATGGAGAGAGAAATACAGAATTAAAGATAATAAAAATTATTAGGAGAGTGTGAGAATAAATATTTGTAGGACCAAAATTCCTTGAAAAAAGGAGAGAAGAGAGTGAATGAAGGAGAGCACAACATCAAACTCGCTCTTTTTATAGTAGTATAGAGATAAGGCTGATCTTATAATAAAGATGTGGACGTCGATACCGAATATAACAATCATGTACCACAATTGTATAAAGTTACAAGTGGGTCTTAATATAATGGTCTCATTTGTACATGCATTCCAACCATATGTAACAGTCATGTATGTTGTGCTCGTTAGATAGAAACATCTTCAACATACTTGTTTTATTGTCTGATGTTACGAAACGCACTCGCGCCATGGATTCTTATTCTAGTTGCAATATCGAAGGTTCATGCTGTCATGCCAACTTTACGTCATGCCAGCCTTTTTCCTAGTACTAAAGAACGTCCTGTAAAATTAAAAGTTTGTTCTGGACCTTTTCAACATGAATAATGCTGCATGAACAAAAAATGAGATTAGAAATACGATTATTTTTGTCTCCATATACGTATAACAACAAAACAGAAGATGGAAGTAACTTGTTTCTCTTTTCTATTTTGTTGTTACGCATGTATGAGGACAAAAAGAATCTCATTTCTGATTCTATTTCTTATTCCTATAGCAAACCCCTTCAACATTGAAAAAAGAAAGAGACATAGACAAGTTGACATAGACAGCTGTTGTGCAGGGACTCGCCATGTATTGACTTAAAAACCTATCAACAACAGCCTCATGCTTTCCGTTTCTTGGAGGCGACGTAAGAACTGCAAATCTAAGGACTTTTACTTAAGTAGTTATTTCTAAGAAACATTCAATGGTTTAGATGTCCTTGACGTGCGATTTATTCTTGTGAGCGGTCGTTCTTATTAATTTGTTATAGACTCAACCAGTCTTTCATTAGGTTTAAGCTGCATCGATTGAAATGTAGCTGACGCAATGTGTAGACCAAGGCTGCCCGTGGGGATACTGATTGTCACTTTGTTAGTGCTGAAGGTGTGAAACTTTTGATTTTCTGGTGATAGATTTACGTCTGAAGCTGAACCAACTACTACTGGGAGCCATACACGTCTCGCTCTAAGAATGTGATTTCTAGTAGGTTGTTGAGAACCTCACAAAAACTTGTCTTATTCTGAGGACACGGTCATAATATACAACCCGTCATACGATATATGTTTGAATGTAAATTTGATATCCGCATGCAAACCTTGTCTTTTACTTAGTAGCTTGAACCCGTCACAAGTATGTTTCCCTTACAAGGTATAAAAAGATTAAAAATCCCAATGTCACATTCACCTATTTTTATTACCTAAGCGTCACGTTTCACATCTTAATTTTCAAAATGTCATGTTTAGAGGAACAATGCGTCCTCAGAAAGGAGCATTGCTTTCGGTGAGGCCAATGCATAGTGGGAGATGCATTGCTCTCTCTAGGCACATCGAGTCTCGGTCTGATATGCATTGGCCTCAGTGAAGGACAATGTGTATAGATATATTGATTCCAGAAAGGAGCCAGGCATCCCAAACGGGACACATTTCTCCTGGGTGGAACCAATATGTCCCAGAGCGGGACGTATTGCTGCCACAAGTAGCAATGTATCTCGTTGTGAGACACATTGCTTCCCGTGGCAGCAATACGTCCCGCTTTGAGACATATTAGTCCAATGTGTCTCACTGCGAGACACATTGGCCCTACTAGCGGGACGTCTTGGTGTCACGCGGGAACAATACATCACTCTAAGAGACACATTGGCCTTACAAGCAACCTGACCGTTGTGGCTCAATGACTTTATAGTTGTTGGGACCACAACGGTCGACTGGTGCCATGTGTGGGTAATGCGTCTCTATGGAGGTCACATTGCTTTCAAAGTTGACCTACTTCTCCATACCATTTGCTCCTTTCTTCATCTCTTCTTCTCTCTGAAACAGCTTGGGCTTCTTCTGGACATTGATGATCTGTTAGAGGATTTTTTTCTAGCTCACTCCAAAGGATATATATACATGTTTCTCTTTTCTACCACTAGTATTCTCTGACTAACTACAAAATTCTCTTCTTTCCCTCTGATGGAAGGACTCTTCTATTCTCTTCTCTAGATTTTTGATTTAGAAGGATTTTATCTCCACTTGAGGTATGTTCTTTTCAACCTTTAATGTTATCATTTTATTTACTAATTTAAATATGAGACACCATTAAGTAAAACTTCAACATAATCATTAAAAGAATTAACAACTATCATTTCCCTATAATTAAGAATATAAATCACATAGAAAAATACATTCTACTCTTATGTTGAAATTGGAAATTTAATTACTATTTGTTGTTAAAGATAAAATAATGACATTTTGCTTACAACGAATTGCCTTTGTAATACATTCTACTATCACTCTAAAATTTGAACACATAGAAAAATACATTGTGCTATTGTTCTAGAATTTGAACTCTAATGTTATAAATAAAATTCAAAGAATTAGTTTGCTTACATTTAGTTGTCTTTATATTTTTTTTGAATTTTAGATTATATAAATCAAAATAAATAAATATATTCGTGTGTTTTATAATGATAGGAACATGGCATCTAGTTCAAGTGGAGTTATGAAGCTACAATTGGATGGCTAATTTGTGATACAGCTTGATTGCTTACACGAATTAGCTTCGATAGAGGATTCCATAGTATTGTCAAGAGGGTTTGAAGATTTTGGTTGGCCAAAGTGCTACTTCTTTGCTACACAGTAGTAGAGTGGCACCTCCCAGATAAAGTACTTGGATAGTTTGGATATGTTCAAGTACAAACTAGTCTTGCATTTCTACATATTAGTAGGATAGATGAGATTGGCTAGATCACTATAGGTGGGAGGTGCAACTTTGGAACAAAAAACGTGAGCATATAGTGTCCCAACCACCGCTAGAGACAATCTTCGCTCTACATGTTCACTACAACTAGTATCATTTAGTCTATTTAGTGGGACCGCCACCTGAACCACCAAAAACATAATATCTGACCAATTATAGTTAACATGACTTTGTGAGTATAACTAATAGTTTGTTGCATTTATTACCTAATATATTCCATTTTGGTATTTTATTATTTATATGTACATGTAATCTTGTTAATGGGCCGAGACACAAGTGCACATACTAATAGTTGTGGAGCATGCACCTGACATGTTAGAGATTAGTTTAAAACATTCAGGGGGGCTACTTTAACACTCTTCTCAAATATGCTCATCTATATCATATGCAGTCATCCACATGCCAACTCATACTCATCCCACTCCTATTCCTACTCCTGCTCCTACTCTTAATCCTAATCCTACTCCTACTCATGTTTCTACTCATGCCCCTGCTCCCACTCCTATTTATACTCCTACTCCATGCTCATGTTCCCATTTCTCTCCTCACTTAGTAGGTTTGGGGTAATGAGGACAATATGATAATGCATGCTCTATCTCTACTCCATATGCCACCCACCTATCACCCCACCTCCAAATACACACTACCACGGACATGATCTTCTTCTTCTATTCATATACCCCATTGGTGTATTTCTCAAATGCTTCCAAGTGAACTGAAAAAAGATAGTGCTTAAGGGGAGAGATCACACCACAACTACTAGGAAGGTATTGTGCTTTCTATCCCTGACAATGATGCTAGAAAGCTTGGTGTGTTTCTCAAACACTGCCAAGTGAACTGGAAAAAGATGGTGCTTAAGAGGAAATATCACACCACAACTACTAGGGAGCTATGTCACTTTCTATCCCCGACAATAGTGCCAGAAAGCTTGGTGTGCATTTTTTCCCAAGGCACGCCTAACCAATTGAATTTTGGTTAGATGCACCTTTATCACACGCAACAACATCAATCTATAAAGCCTTAATATAATTTCTCACATAAACTAACACCCTTCACCTACAAATGCACGGGGCCGTGTTACGAGATAGGAAAACGACAAGTTAGGGTTTGAACTCAAGAGAGAGGGGGGGCACTAGAGATAGGTTAGTTTTGGCTAGGTTCCTATTGTGGAGTCTAGGGTTGAAGGGTCTAAAGGTTGATTTTGGGTGATTATAACAAGGTTGAAAAGTAGTTAAAGGAGAGCAAGAATCAAAACCTAAGTTAACCCTAGACAATTTAGTTCTAATGAGCAAGAAAGTCAAGGCTAAGGAAGAAATGGTTAGAAAGGAGAAAATTACACTAAGGCAAGCAACAAGAAATCTACACTACACTAATCTATAAATTAGGACTAAAGGGGAATTAAAGTCCTAAACTATCAAGAACAAGGCAAGAGCAAGTCAAGAGACTAATTAAGCAACAAAAGAGATAACTAAGATAACACTAGTTAAGCACGAAAGCAATTAGGGTTTTAACATAATTATGGGAAGTGTAGGCTGTTTGGGGGAACGTACTTGTCAATTGTGTTGGGATTATAACATGAAAGCATTACTTTTTTCATTTAGATTACCAAACAAAACAACAAGATAGATTCTAGTGAAATGCCCTAAACAACTAATTGTCCATGGGTGGAGTAAGGTGTGTAAAGGGAAACTAACCCATAGCACCCCCTATCCAGCCTTTTAGACTCAATTGGATTAGGGTTTAGGTGGAATTATACTAGGATCTAATC
This sequence comes from Alisma plantago-aquatica, assembly GCA_963693085.1. Classification (NCBI taxonomy): domain Eukaryota; kingdom Viridiplantae; phylum Streptophyta; class Magnoliopsida; order Alismatales; family Alismataceae; genus Alisma; species Alisma plantago-aquatica. The sequence continues at coordinate 1,354,678,198 of OY856410.1, read as the reverse complement.
TAGTTTAGGTTTCTAGGTTAGAATCTCCTAGGGAAACTGGGGCCGAGGGTAGTAATGGAGGGTGGAAATGAGAGTTTTACATCTCACATCACCTACCATCTAGCCTTTAGGAAGATCCACACCAATTACATTAGGTGCCTCTAAACTAGATACTTAGATCTCTCACCTAGGTTTAGGAGAATTGATTAGCATGTAGGAAGATGGGTAGCTATATAGGGATCCACTAAGCGGACCTAGGAGCAATTCCCAAAATAGCTACATACACACAATTTCCTAGAATCCTAGGTGATTTTGAGCACAAACCAATAAGAAATTTATCAAAAATGAAATGAAAGTAGAACATAATAATTGAAAATGAAATTACAATGTTTACATATCACTTTCCCCCGACGTGGTATCAAAGTAACATTTTTCACCCCAAACAACCCACCTTGGGGCCTAGCTACTAATAACAAAGGAAATACAAAAATGGAGAAAGAAGGATAATTGTAGGAGTGTAAAGCCATAATATCTTGGTGGAGACTCCACCTTATCCACCTCCTAGCAGTAGAAACTCGAGCACCTCCCTCCTTCAAGGTGGGATAACATGGATATGGGGTTGAAAATGGCCAAAACCCTAAAAATAAGGGTTTTGGGGTGGAAGGTAATGGAATGGTAGTGGAACGGAGCAGTGGGTGGAGTGGATGGACGAGAGGGGGATAAGATGGGATGAGAGGTAGCTAACATCGTGCTCCATCCACAACCAAGTATATATAGGTGGTGGGGAAGCACTAGGTCAAGTGGGGGTATAATTGGAAATGCAGTGCAAAATTGTGCTAGGTTGTCTGGCCAACATGTCCGTGTTGTACATCACGGTCGTGGTGGAAAGGGTGCACCACAGTCGTGCTGGGATGGAACGAGTGTGGTGTTAAAATGGAAATGAATTCAGGTTGTGTTTGGAAGCTTGGGTAGCACGACCATGCTGGGAAGCACAACCATGATGGGTCGGTGGCACCATGGCCATGCAAGGGCACATAGACATTCTAGGTCAGAGATGAGATGGTAGTAGTGATGGGACGAGCATGTTGGGGCTTGGCATCACGACCGTGTTGGGTCCATCTTGGCATGGTCATGGCAGCTTGCACGGTCATGCTGTTAAGTCTTTTCTTTAATGCATGAATTGTGCTTCTAGCGCAATTTTTAACTACAACAAATAAAAAGAACATAAAATATTATTAATATTTTGGTTCTTTTTTCCTTGCTACAACTTATAAAAATCGTTGCTTTGAACGATGCTTATCAACACATATGTTACTTGACCCCACACCCATGCTTGGGGTCTTCTAAGGTATCTTGAGGTTGAGCTTTGGATCTTAAAGGGATTCTTTGCTTAACTTGACTCTTGGCCACTAGGGGTAGGTTGGTTGAATTTCTTGGACCTTCCTTGGACTCATACAATAGTAAAGGAACCCTAGGATCACCTTTCTTCTCTCCTATCCAATCAAACATGGTCCAAGTACCTGAAAAACATGCAAACAATGTCCATTAGTGCATTCAATGATAATACACAAATTGAATAAAATGAGATGCATTCTAATAGAGAAAGATGTGACTAAAGTGCAATAAGACACAAGATGATGCCCTAAAATAGGGTTGCATCACCACCCAAAATTGAAAACATACTTGTCCTCAAGTATGCTCCAACTAAATCTCTATTCAATATTCAACAAGTAAGAAATGACAAATGCATTGCAATAGTTGTATATTGACTAAATGAGCTCAATGATGACTAAGTACATGTATTTCACCTCTTTCCTCCCCTCTTTCACAAACCAATCATGATTAAAGCAATGAACATACAAACTTCAAATATAGGGCATAGAATACACATTCAATCCATATGGATTTCATACAGTTCTAGGTAAACTATTTCATGGTGGTAACAATAGAAAATGACTAGGGTTCTTATTTTACCTTCATGAATTCAATCTCATAAGTCAAACCACACTAAGTAACCCACATAGCTACAAAAAATGGTGAAATAAGCTATATTTGATGTTTCCTAGATCAATGGGCATGCAAATAGAAGAAAGAGGTAGCGCTAAGAGGTTGGAGTGCTAGTACATAGGAGCACTCATTTTTTCTTTATTTCAATGCTATTACATAGGAACATATTTTATTTTCTTTTATTTATTTTTCTTTATCCTTGATGTAGGTAGGTCATATGGTGGTAAGAGTGAATTGGGGGATATAAATATGGCCGTCCCAAACATTTGGAGGTAGCTAAGGCTGATATGTTCTCTTGACATCTTTTCATGAGGTGTACTGATAAGAAATGATGAAATAAAAGTAAGTCAAAGAGGGGTCACTAGTGTGAGCTTCAACATGAGAGATCGTGCATGAAAATTACTCCAACAACTTCATCAAGCAATGGCACACCACATGAATGAGAAATGTGAAAACCACATTTTTTTATCATGAGATTCGAAAAACCCAAAGCGTTTGTGGATCTCTTAAACCACAATTCAACCAAACATTACACAAGCCTGAAAGAGATGATTCACACATAGAATTAAGAATTCAGACCATTTAGCAATAGACATGAGAACGTAGCATCACTTGTCAAAGGCCAACATTTTCTATTCAATAAGTAGAGATTGGGTCAAAACATGTTTTTAGGCATGAAATTCCAAATTTGGGCGAAATTGGTCTAAATGGTGCCAAATTGCCTTCAATCACATATAAGTATTACTTATGAAACATAAGAAAGAAACAAGCAAGTCCTATATGAAAACATGCAAAAATTACAAAAGTCTACATGGAATAGAATGCACGGTAAAAAGAGCATTTTTTTGAAACTTACATAAAAATGCAAGAAAGTGAACTACATCATATACGTGTATGCAAAGCAAACAAAAAACCTACGTTAGATAGAAAAGTAGTAAAACATAAGTAAATGGCAGGGTGAAATGAGAAATGACTAAATTGAACGACGCACCACCGTACCACCTCAAAATTTTGAATCTTGCTTTCCTCAGTATGACACTAAAGTATAGGAGTGATAGGGTAGATGATCATTACTGCTGTCATGGCTCAGGGGTGCTCCTCCTTGTGGTGGAGGATACTGGTAGTAACTACCCCAGTAGTATGACTATGGAGGCATGTAAGTCTCCTGATACCCGAACAATGCAACCCATAAATCTTTCCCCCTCTCGGGATTCCTTTACACCTACACGTTCTAAAAGCAATACATGTCATTTATTTGATGGTGCATCTTCTTAATATCCAACCACATTGCATATTATCTCCTCTAGTGCTCTCCTGTGATCTATGAATGCCCTCCAACCACTCTTATATCATAGACATGTCGTAGTCTTTCAGTGTGGACTGTTGTCCTGTCGTCTCCATCTCTCATCTTGTCACCCTCTATGTTTCTCTTTCTTCCACCACTCTCCTCTTCTTTGCTATTTGTGACTCTCTTAGACATTCAGGTAACACTGTAGGGTGTTGCTACCATGTATCTCTTGGATGCTCCTCTCCCCACATCATCAAAGTATCCAAGAATCCTAGAGATGGGCCAAGTGAAATCCCTGCATATAGGGGGTTGACTTGGTATATGATCTTCCTATCAAACAAGAAAATCATAGAATAGGTACAATAGATCCACATGATTCCCCCTGCTGCCTTTGTATACCTAGTCAAATTCATGATCTAGGGCTAGGGCAATCAAAGTCACAATCCTCCCATTACAAAAGGACTCTTTCTCTTGGATGGAATTTTATTCATGTGATTAATAATAAGCACCCCTAGATTTATATGCTTTCCTTATACCATCTATCCTAACAAAAAAGATCTTTCTCTATGCAACTATCTTGATTCTCATATAGGGTGAAAATAGTGTTCGCTAGAACCTTCTATACATAACACAAGTAGGGGTTATGGATCAAGCTAGTCTTTGATTTACTTGCTAAATAATTGATGTGCCCATTGAATCTTTCCACATTGATGCATAGTTCACATTTGAGTCCTTGTTTGTCCTCCCTTGATAAAGGAGGGTTGCCACATCAAGCCTGGGAGCAAAAATATTGTTAAGTAAGGAGGCGGTGAGGAGGAAACTTTCATTCCCCAATTTGAACTAGAGAGCTTCTTCCCCGTCATATGTGACCTTCTTCAGTGTGGCAAATAATTGGCATGTAAGATCCAAATAGGTCTCCTTGACAATGGTTGACCGGCCTAAATCACACATCCAAAAGGAGCAGATTCAATGTAGTCAGACTTTTAAAGAGATAACCTGACTCTCAGGCCCCTGCAACGATAAACAAGGTCCGATGTAGTGATCGGGGTCGAACACAGGGACAAGGTTGGCAATGTTAAGTGCACATAATCTAATGCTCTTATACTCCAGATAAAGAGGGTATTTTAAGGGGTGTTCCCTGAGGAACGATGACACTCAAACCAAAATAAAGCAAGTAAAACAAAGATAATAAAAACAAAAAAATACGAAAATAAGATGTAACAAGTATAAGGAAGGAAACTCAGATCTGGTTTCACCTACTAAGACATCTCACCAACATGCAACATCATCTCTCTCTCTCTCGTATACTTCTATTAAGATTAGAAGCAACCATCTATAGTGTCTATTCCACTCTCTTTCAAGATGAGGATAGATCTAAGTCTAAGGGTAGCCTCTCTCTCAAGATGACCACACATAAACCACAAAGCATAACATATGATTTAAAGCTTTAGCATTCCAACACTCTCGTGCATTCGTACTACTCCATCACATATGATAAAAGTGATATTACTCTCTCGAGATATCAACTATCAAACATCACAAGATGGTATCTAAGCATACAAGTGAAGCATTAAAATAGGTGTATGGAGATAATCTTGACAAGAGTATATATATTCAACAAAAAGAGACAATATACATGTTGAGAGAGCCTTAGTGGCTACTCCCAACCCAAGTTAAGGTGTTTATCCTCTCATGCTTGCAGACAACATAACGACGTTTTAGAAAGATAGATACATGAAGTCCCACAAAATGAGGAGGGAAGTATAATGGAATGGAATGACAGATCTAGACAGAGAGAGAAGGAACGTGATATGCCATGATACTTCTTCAGATTTGGATCTAGCACGTCGATAGCATGGATGATCTTCTTCTCTCAAAGAAGGAGGCTTTAGTCTTCTCTCTCCTCAGCTTCCACCTTTGGAGATCCAAGACTGGTGGATGGAATGGAGTGAGTCTGAGATGCAACAACACTTTGTGGCCCTCTAGATCTGATCTATGATCTCCTCCTTTGACAAGACGGGTGGGTGGCCTATTTATAGGCACACTCCACTGACTTAAGCCTCGACCATGGTCACGGTCCGGTTTGGGGAGGTGTGAGACCGCAGTCATGGTCTACTCTTTATTCCTTCCTTCATTGCGGTCGAACTTGGTCGTGATCTGGATGTGTCTTCGTGGGCGGGGATCATGATCGAGGTTGAGATCTCCTCACTTGGTCGTGGTCTGCAGGTAGCTCATGGTATGCAAGGATCACAACCCCATTTAGATCACGGGCTTCTTTGAGGTTCACGATCTCCAAGGTTTGCGACCCCTGGGTTGATCAAGCCTTCTGTAATGACCGTGACCTTAGCAATGATCTCAGCCTCAAGCTGATCGCAGTCTGGTTTGAATGCAAAATAACTGCGAGCTTAAGGCAGTTGAAGATCTCGACCGTGTTGATATGGTCCTTGTTGTACAAGTGGGTCGCAATCGAGGTAACGACCGTGACTTGGGCTATAAATGTACCTGAAAACAAAGAAAGATGTGTAAGTGAAGTCTTAGGCAAAAAGATGGTAAAATTTTGGGGAAAGCTAGTAAAAGATATACTAAAAGAGGTGTAAAATATATACAAAAAGTACATAAAATAAAGCATTATCAACTCCCTTAAACTTAGAATCAAGTCTGTCCTCAGGCTAAGTGTAGGTTTGAAAACTTAGAGAGAGAAAGAGCAAACTTATGTGATAAAAATTTTAGAACTTAACGCGACTGAGTTATCTCATTCTTGCATCAAGACTATTGTGGTATGTTCTCTAACCTTGAAGTCTCATTCCTCCCTCTCAACTAGAGTTGCATAACTTCATTTTCTTACCATTGCCTTCAATTGTAAAAGGTTCCTCCTTCTCAACTTATCACTCCTTCCCCTTAGGTAATAACCATACTAATACAAGACCTTTTTCGAGGGGTAGCTTTCACACCATTTCTTTATTTTCAGTTGTCCCTATGCTAATGTGTTCGGGTAGGGTTAAGGCTTCAAGTGTTTTCCTCTTCCCTCTTAACTCCTCACCCACAACTATCATAAGAACAATATTTCCCTTTTTGGGATTCTGACTTTAAGTTAGGTGGTTTCACGAGTTTCATTCAGGATTGGAAGTGGGTAAGCTTAGCTTTAAGATTCCACTTACGGGCATGCCATATCTGCATTCATGAGTGAAGTAATACACTGGTAGTGTGGAAACTTTTGGCATCTTTTTGGGAACAACTCTCACTATTATTATTTTCTTTCTTTTTGGATTTTTATATCTCCTTTCAGGCTTGGGTGAGAGGAATTTTTAAGTGGTCTTCTGTGCGGCCAAGCCTCATTTTAGATATGCTTTGAAAAGGGTAGCTGTTTCCCTCTCTACAGAGATAAGGATTTTTTGGTCAGAAACATCAGGTGAAGGTGGTTGGTCAGAAGTGTGGCTAGGTGAAGTTCTCTAGTCTCTGAGGGTTTCATGAGTTAAGGTTGTCACATGTACAATGTCTTATTACAAGAATGAGATAGAGCAATATTGATATGTTTCTCATTTTACGCGTGTATATATTGGTTGCTCGTTTATTTCTCTCTAGGAAGATGAAAGTACTACAACTTTTAGCAGGAAAGAAGGCTAGATTCTGAATAAAATTTTTAGGCAAAAAGGTAGAAGCAGTTTGTGGAACTTAAATATGTACATGCAAAAATTTAGGAAAATTTCTGAAAATTTTTGAGAGGTAAAAAGATAATAAATGTACCCCTCTAGCCCGTTTATGACCCCTCCCCCAAACTTATCCTACACCCTATCCCAGGGTGTCAAAATTTAAGTGAGACGTATAAACAAGCTTTCTTTATTCTTTCTTGTTGTATTTGGAGGCCCACTCAGACTCGAGGAGCATGCTTGCATATACTCCTCATAGTGCATGGTAATGTTCGTACTGCATGCCCTCCACCTTGGTGTTCATATTTGCTAGGGCCATCATCTAGGATAGATAGAAGAAGCCGTAGTCATTTGATAGGGTCACCCGCTTGGGGCTCCTATGGTAGAACTACGTCTTCTTGAAGTCTTTTCCCTCTGTGTGCTTGTACCCTTTGCCATGGCTTTTTATCATATCAACAATCGCCTCTGCACATGTATTGTCCTTTTCTTCTATCGAAGTCTTTGCGATCGTCATGTTAGTCTTTTTATTAAGTGCAAAGGCTAAATATGAGCTGTTGTAGAGGATTATAGTCCTTTTGACGATATTGACGACCAACAAAGTCCAATGATTGTCATGAAGAATCGGCAGAAAGATATAGTCTGATAGGGACGTCGCCAGGCATTGTTGCAGGCACTCCTTTTCGCCTGACCGTTTGTCTTTCAAGATGTCATCTATCAGTAGGAAGTATGCCATGTGAGCATTCAACATGTTGTCACTTAGGAGCACCTGGTAAGCTGACATTATGCTTACTGAAAGATATCCTTCTATTTTTAGAATTTCTCGAAGGCCATATTTTAGCACACAAATGTTGTCTCTCTCGAAGATGACATCTCCCGACAAATCATCTTCTTCCAAGGACCTCATAATGATATTCAACACTTCTAAAGATAGGCTAATGCAGCTCCATCTATCAAAGTCCTTGAAGGAAGATGTAACTTCTCCCACTGGTCCGTCGAGTTTTACATCAACCGTTTCTTCTTCTTCAGCCTCTCCCTCTTCAGGTTGTTCTTTTAAAGGCTATTCTTCTGGGATTTCTGCTACTGGAGGCTGCTCTGGTTCGTTTTCTGACGTGTGCTCTATAGCTTTTCTAGTGCTTTGATTCTAGCCTTCTTTCCAAGCTGCAGCTCTGGATGGCTCTGTTGTATCGACCCACATGGTCTTCAGTTGTTCCCTCCAAGTCACCTTTTCAGGAAGAGGGATATCTTTGTGAAGTCTCCGAGGTACAACTTCTGAAGGCATCATTGGGTCACTAAAGAAGCGACGATCATAGATGACCTCCATGGTGTACACACCCCACAGTCCATGTAGGTCCTCATTATCTATATCTTCTAGGGGGATGCCCTTGTTGATGGCTTCCATCATTCTCAGCACTATGAAGGTGCAATCCCTCGAGCCAACCTCTTCTTGAGGGACCTTCTTATTGATGGAGAAGAACTTCCAAAAGCCCTATAATTTGTCATATGCTTCTTTGATTGCTCGTTGTAGACACAGTGGTATCTTTAGGGCGTCTCTGGCATCTTTCCTTTTATAGATGAGCGCGGTGCTGTCCAGTTCAGCCACACAACAGTTGAGCACTGTCGTCTTCCGCTCATATAGTTATACAACGATCAGTGTCCAATGCCTTACATTCCTTATGGGCAGTAGTACACATCTTATTCCTCCTCTACATACGACTGCCTTCAGCTCAGTGACATCTGCTGCCTTATAGTCTTCTTTGTAGAGGAGCTAGCCAGATGTGTCATTCCATTGAAAACTGGCCGTGGCTTGTCTGGGTGTAGGAATTCTTCCAAGAGTGTAGTGTAGAGCACCTTAAACAGTCTTTTATGTATTCACGTCTTTTTTAGGAAGATCCCTTAGAAGTGATCCATAGTTAGACGTCTACCCTTGTTATGATACAATATGTCGGACCCAGGTAGATCATCGACGGTGTCTGCCAAGATGTGGACGTCTCTGCATGTAATCCATAACAATGTAGACATGTCCATCTCCTTCATTTTGCACGGCAGGGGAGGAGCCACACCTAGTCTTTCTTTTTTAGCTGGCGTACTCTGCTTCCTGGCAGGCTCGTTTGTAAAGAAAGTGGATAGCCCGCCATCCTCATTGTCAGATGTTCCTTCATGTGTCGAAGGTGCTGAAGTTTCTTTGATAGTCGGCACAGTTGTGGCCACTTGCTTTTCTTCTTTGACTGTCGGTAAGGTTGTAGCCACTTGTTCTGCTACTTCTAAGGAAGCTTCTGCAACTATGTTGTCTTTGATATTGCTTTCCTCAGAAGTTTGGCCTAGTTTGGCAGCCACTAGAATTGCCAGAGTTGCCTCCATCTTTCCATCATAGAGGTAGCCGTTATGCTCATTGTGTCTTTGGAACATGAGGAACTCATTGCTCTTGTTGAGACTGGCACCCAACTCAGCTAGCATGTTCTCGAGCTCGTCGGTCCCTGTCGCACTGAAATCTGTCATTGATGCAGCGACTTCTTCTCGACGAGCTAAAACTTGCTGTTATTCTTGTGTTAGCTTACTTGTAGGCAGGGTCATCTTCTGTTCTACTTGTCTACCACTACTTTTGTTAGTTTCTTCTCTTTCTTCTTCAGGGCTGCTATTGAGATCGAGCCCCCTTGACAATGCTTTGGTTTTTGTTGCGTCTTTGTCGTTAGGGGAGCTCAGTTGTTGTGGATTTTCCTTCTCCTTCTGCTCAGCCGCTGGTGCCTTCTTTACATTCACTTTCTTCTTTTGACGCCTCTGCCCCCATGTCAGTCCCTCCCATGTTGTCGTCGTCATTGCCATCGTGACTGGAGGGACTCGATGAGGAATGTGCTAGGCTTGCCGAACGCTTTGCTTTATTCTTCCTCCGCCGATCCTCGATTTCTTCGCATTCTTTTTCGAATTTCCGACTATCCTCTTTTGAGGCGTTGACGTTCTTCTTCTAGGCTGGTCATCACCATATCATAGCCGCGACACATGTGTTTTTTGTTGGCTCAAATGGCGTGCCTCTCCTTCTTTAACTCCTCCATTTCTTCCTTCATTGCCTTCAACACTCCCATCATTATCCATTGGTTGCTTAATGCTTCTTGTATGAAGTCTAGGAGTGCTTCAGTTCTGTCATTGAGGACCTGTACCTACATTGTTAGCATAGACAAAGAATAAGTAATATTTATATTTAGTTCAGTGGTTTGATGCCATGTGGGAACCTAGTACACCCCCAAAAGAGGGTGTACGTTGTTGTTGGTGTGGCTGTTGTTCCATGCACATCGTTGACGTGCTAGACCCCGCTGGTTGCAGAGGTGGTGGTGGTGGACCTTATCCTTTCTTCTCCTGCGGGTCTTGTTGGTCCATGTCGGCTCCATGGACTTCTGGTTCCGGTGCAGCTTAGGAGTCCCGTTCTTTCGGCTCAGCCTCTAGTTCATCGTTGGGCTGCATGCTAGCTACTATGGCTTCTTCTTTCTCCGCTCTAGCTCCACTGTAGTTACTTCATTGTGTGGCTTCACAAGTGGGGGCTCTTTATTCACCACTGTCTCTTCTAGAATGAGAGGTGAGGGGGCTGGTAGTTCTGCAACTTTTGGCATTGCAGTTGGCGTGGCCGGTGTATCAGATATCTGCCTCTTCTTTTGCACCACCAGCTACTTCTGCTGCTCTGTTCTCTTCTTCTTCTTCTTCTTCTTCTTTATCATAGCTTGGGCACTGCTCTCTCTGACTGTAGATGCTTGTTCCATGTCAGTTTGCAGTGCCCCTGAGCACATCTTCTCTATGTCATCCTGGGTCAGCTGCAGTTTGTGAGTGTCGTAAAACGTCATCTCTAGAAGGGGAGGAGCTTGTTTGAGCAGCTCTGCTTGTAGTACAGTTTCTCCCCCTTCTGCACCAGAATCCCAGTGTTGACGAGAGACTTGATATCTATTTTCAAGTGTCCCTTCATCACCTTATACTTCAGGATCTCTTCTGCATCCATAAAGTATTGGGTGATCTTTGTTATTTGACCACCCATGCAATATTCCAAATTCCTTCTTTCTTCTCCTCCCACTGCCGTAGATAAACGTTCGATTAGTATCTTTTCGATATTTACTGGCTTCTTGTTTATCATCGAGCATATTAGGAACAAGTCCCCCTTGCTTGCTCCTCCCATCTTAGACCTCATGTATATGATGTATGTCATTATCTTCTGGATTGTGCGAATGAATCATGAGGTGATCAGGGTGACCTTTGAGTTCTTCGAGCTGTGTTCTTCTTTGCCGGTCAGCTCTTCCCACATCCGGTGGCTATTGTAGCAGACCACTTCCTTTTCTCCTGGGGCGGCAGAGCAGTCTTTGGCTTCATCTTTTGTCTTTATATTCACCACGGCCTCTGTGACCGTGTAAGGCTTGCCTCCTAGCCTTACCTCTAGTTTGTAATCTCTGCCGCCCGCCTTCCTTGTGTCCTTATCCATGGGGATTTTATCTAGGGAAGATAGGAGCTCTGTCGATAACTTCTTGAAGGACTTGGCCTCAGATGTGCATAAGGTGCGTAGCTTTGCACCATCTAGGAATTTGATTACCCTGTCATAGATTCCCATTTTCTTGAAATCCTCTACGTCCAGGTACCTAGTTGGGTTGAAGAGCTTGTTCTGATACATCCAGTCATAGGTAGACCGGTGTACGTAGTTTCTTGGTATGAATGGGGGTTTGCCAGATTCTAGTGATGTCTCCCCCGTGACTTCTTTCTCTCAGTTGGCTATTTCTATCTCTAGCCCCCTTGGCTTCTCAGCAACCACTGGTTTCGCCTTCTTGCTGCCCTTGGTCTCCTTGGGTGCAGCTTTCCTTTTCTTTTCCTAAACTCGGGTCTCTGATTCTTCTGGTTGATACTCAGAGGTGTTTGTTTGTTCTGTGGCTTGTGGAGATTCCTTCGGTGTTTGGTGACCCAGGATCCTCTGATACTGTTCAAGTTACATCTGCATCTCAAGCCTTTTGGCTGCTGGCAGATATGTGTTTTTCTTCAGTCCCACTACCAGATCTGCCACTATCTTTTCTACCTCCTTCAAAGATGTTGCCCTCCTTTGGATGGAGTTTCTGGTCGTGGGAGAAGACATTTTGCAAATTTTTCATAATAAATTAGTTTATATTTGATTTAATCAGTGATTAATTTTTTGCAATTGTCTGGGAAAATTTGTTAAGTTCAAATTTGTTTATAGGGACCGTGACCCGTGGTCTTTTGGTGATACAATGGACACTGCGGTCGTGGTCTTGTGCAAGAGTTAAGTTGGTCGTGGTCTGATGTGGTGAATTGAGCAGGTCGCGGTCTAGGGGATTGTGACTTCAGGCTAATGTCTTCAACATTGTGACCCACGGTATGGTCCTGATACTCATGTGTTTGAGAGAACACCACGACCAGGTTAGTTCGATGTGTAGATCTCAGTCACGGTTGCTGTTGAAGCATATCATGACTTGTGGTCTATCTACGTCTGGTTCAATGGCTCCACTTTCCTTTCATCCCTGCTCTATTTGGGGTAGGTAGGTAGGGCAGAGGTCGAAGGTGTTTGATCATTGATGCGCTCAACGGTGGGTGGTTGCGCCGATATTTTTTTAGGGTTTTTAAGATTTATTTGAAAACACCACCCTAGGCATGCAGGGTTTTGATCGGTAAGAATGAATGGCCGTGGAAAGAAGGGAAGGGTCGAGGCGCGACGATGCAAAAGGTGGCAAATGATGAAAGGAATCGAGTGACAGCGCGAGGCGAAATCGGCGATGATGGCGGTGGTGAAGAATTGTGGAAACGGCAGGCGAAAAGCAAAAATAGGGTTGGGATGGTTACCTTGCTTGACAGACGAGATGATGAAATAGAGGTGAAGGCGCGGAATCGAGTCAGCTGCGGTGAAGGAGGTTGGTCGCGGTCAGGCGATTCGTTAGAGTCGGAGGGTTTAACTCAGGCTCGAGAAGGCAAAAAGCGAAGGGAATAAGTAAAACCGAGGTTTTAGCATATATAGGAGGGGTGACCACGACCACGGTGTGTTCAAAACACGACCGCAACCCACGATCTCTTCTCCTCAAGAAAATACTCAGGTTGCGGTGTAGGCGGTTAAGTGGCAGCACCGCAGGTCGCAGTGTATTACCTTGCTTGAAGCAAAGTTAACACCGCGACTGTGATCTAGAGCGCGGTCATAGCACCTTGACCAAAGCAAAAATCAATTCATCAATCAATCATATTTTTAAAAGAGGGATAGGATATGTACAAAACTTAATAGAGAAGGAAACTAATCAAACTAAAAAGGTAGGAAAAGAAAAAGATAAGAGAAACAAAAAAAACTTGGGTTGCCTCCCAAGAAGTGCTTGTTTTAAGTCTCTAGCTTGACTTCATAACCATTGATTCCTTGGTTCTCTCAGTTGGGTGTTACAATTCCTCATTCCTTTCCACTGGTGACTGATTGGGTTCCTCCAAACTAATTTCAGACCTTCAGACAAAATCTTCTTCTTTGTAAAATATTTTCACTTTGTGACCATTAACCTTGAAGGTTCCTATTTTATCCCCTGAAGTCTCCATCATTCTTGATGGATATATCTTTACTATAGAAAAGGGGCCCGACCATCTTATTCTGAGTTTTCCTAGGAAAAGTCAGATGCTCGAATTAAATAGAAGCACTTTGTCACCCTCACTGACATCTTTGTTCTATAGATGGGCATCATGCCACACCTTAGTCATTTGTTTATAAATTTTTGCATTTTTGTAAGCATGTAGTCTCAGCTGTTCGAGTTCTTGAAGCTGGAGAAATCTCTTTTTCCCTTCCTTCTCCAGATCCATATTTAGGAACTTGATCACCCACAAAGCTTTATGCTCAAGCTCAAGGGGTATATGACATGATTTACCATAGATCAGTCTGTACGGCATTGTTCCTATAGGCGTATTATATGCAGTCCTGTAAGCCTAGAGAGTGTTGTCGAGCTTCATAGACAAGTCTTTCCTAGTACAACTGATCGTCTTCTCCAATATTTGTTTTATCTACCTATTGGACACTTGTACTTGTCCTGAGGTCTGAGGATGATAGGGTGTAGTGACCTTGTGCTTTACCTCATATTTCTTCAATATTGCCTCAAATTGTTTTTATCCAAAGTGTGATCCTCCATCGCTTATAACAGTGCGAGGCACTCCAAAGCGTGGGAATATGGTATTCTCAAATAGCTTGATCACTGATTTCGAGTCACAAGTATGAGTTTCTACTGCCTCGACCCACTTGGACACGTAGTCGATGGCTACAAGGATGTACTGGTATCCTTTCGATGACGGGAAAGGGCCTATATAGTTGATTCCCCATACATCGAAGATCTCCACTTCCACCTATTCAGCCATAGGCATTGCACTTCTTTTGTTGATATTACCAGTGAGTTGGCATTCCTTACATGCCTTTACAAAAACATCACGTCTTTAAACAGGGCGGGCCAGTAAAACCTAGATTGGAGTACCTTCACAGCAGTTCTCTCTCCATTGTGGTGCCCTCCATAGGGCGAAGAGTGACATTCTTCCAGGATCAATGAAACTTCTTCCTCGGGTATACATCTCTGATATAAATTATCAAAACACCTTTTAAACAATAACGAATCATCCCAATAATAGTTCTTGATGTCAGAGAAAAGATTTTTCTTCTGGTGATACATGATCTCAGGTGGCAGCTGGCCACAGGCCAAATAGTTACAAATATCAACGGACCATGGTAATATCTATTCCTCTAATTGAGCCATCAATAAGACTTCATCAGTGTAGTTATCATTAATAGGAAATTGATTTCCCTCATCGAGAATGATTCTAGATAAGTGGTCAGCTACCACATTCTCCTTTCCCTTCTTGTCTATAATTTCATGATCGAATTCCTGCAACAGCAGAGCCCATCGTAGTAGCCTTGTCTTGGTATCTTTCTTTTGCATAAGGTAACGTATATCCCCATGGTCAGTATACACTTTCACCTTGGACTCTATAAGGTATGACCAGAACTTATAAAATGAAAAAACAATCGCAAGCATTTCCTTCTCAATGGTGGTATAATTTACTTGAGCTTCGTCCAATGTGCTACTAGTGTAATAGATAACATAATGCTTTTTGTCCTTCTTTTGTCCTAGGACTACACCTATGGCGTAATCACTAGCATCACATATTATCTCAAATGGCATCTCCCAATCCGGGGCTTCTAGGATAGGTGCAGAAGTCAAAGCTTTCTTTAGGGTGTCGAAAGCTTCTAAGCATTCACCGTTGAATTTGAAAACTGCGTCCTTGATTAGAAAATTCGATAGGGGTTTTGAGATTTTTGAGAAATCCTTGATGAACCTTCTATAGCATCCATCATGGCCTAGAAAACTTCTTACCCCAGTCACAGACTTCAGTAGTGGGAGTTTGGAGATAGCTTCAATTTTTCTTAGATCCACTTCGATGCCCTTCTTGGAAATTTTATGTCCTAAGACAATACCGCTCTGGATCATAAAGTGGCACTTTTCCTAGTTTAGGACCAAGTGTTTCTCCTCGCATCTCTATAGTACTAAGGATAAATTTCTTAGGCAGGCATCAAAATCTGTCCCATATACTAAAAGGTCACCCATAAAAACCTCTACTATATCCTCCAAAAAATCAGAGAACATAGAAATCATGCAACGTTGGAAAGTTGCAGAAGCATTGCATAAGACAAAAGGCATTCTTCTAAAAGCATACGTACCATAGATGCACGCAAATGTCATTTTCTCTTGATCATCCAGATGGATTGGAACCTGATAAAATCCAGAATATCCGTCCAAGAAATAGAAGTAGTTGTGGTGGGCAAGTATTTCCAAGACTTGGTCAAAGAATGGTAGGGGAAAATGGTCTTCCTTTGTGGCTGAATTCAATTTTCTATAATCTATGCACATCCTCCAGCCCATAATAGTTCTCGTGGTGACTTCATCACCATTATCTCCCTTTACCACAGTCACCCCCTCTTAGGCACTACATGAATAAGGCTTACCCAGTTGCTGTCGCTTATCAGGCATATAATCCCTGCATCCCGTAGTTTTAATATTTCTTTCTTGACTACTTCTTTTAGCATCTGGTTCAATTTTCTTTTAGGCTAAACCAGTGGCTTAGTAGATTCTTATAAATTTATACGGTGCATGCAAAGGGCTGGGTTAAGCCCTTTGATGTCTTTGATAGAGTATCTGATTGCCTTTTTGTGTTCCCTTAGCTCTTTCAGGAGTCTTTCCACCTGCTCTTCTTTTAGGTTTGCATTAACGATGAAAAGATTCCTTTCCTCATTATCCAAAAATTCGTATTTCAATCCTTCATGGAGTGGTTTCAGTTCTGGTTTCGGTTTGGGAGCCTCTTGCTCTTTGCTCAACTGTTCCAGAGAAGCATATTTTACAGTCTCAATTACTTCCTCGTCCTCACTGAGATCTTCTTCACCTTGGTTTAGATAATCTAGAATTTCAACCACTTCCAGGTCTTCCACCAGAGGATTTGGGTTGTTCAGGGCCCTCATCAGGGGATCTACTATGGCCTTTTCCTCTTGGACTTCCTCGCAGTATTGGTTGTAGCTCTCCATGAAGTAAACTGACTCAAAAAGAGATGGCCTCTTCATGGTATCTTTCACCTTGAAGTCGATATGGTCATTTACAAACCGGAGAGCTATAATGCCTTCAGCAACATCTATCAAAGCCCTACCAGTTGCCAAAAATGGCCGTTCGAATATCATTGCACACTTTGGGTCTTCAATAGTGTCTATTACAACAATGTCATAAGGAATGAAGAATCATCCCACATGGATCGGGACATCTTCTACTATACCAACAAGTCTCTTGAACGTGTGGTCCACAAGTTCAATCCTCATGTTTGTTTTGACCATATCAGTCAATCCCAATCTTTGAGCTAAACTTAGGGGCATGAGGCTAATGCTCGCTCCCAATTCTGCTAGACCCTTCCTTTCAATGTTGTCCCCAACACCAAAAGGGATGTTCAAAGCTCTGAGATCTTTCTTCTTAGTTGGCAATCCCACCTGAACAAAGGCACTGGACATGTTGTCTAGATGCATGGTCTTGACATGGTCTCCCCTCCTTCTCTTTGTGATGAGATCTTTGAAAAACTTTGCATACGTAGGCATTTCCTCCAAGGCATCAAGAAATGGAACATCTATGTGTAATTTCTTCACCGCTTCCATAAATTTTTTGTATCTTTCTTGAGATATGCCTTGATGAGCTTGTACAGGAATGGGGACCTTGGTGCACACATATTTTTCTTCGTGATGATTTCCTCAACAGGATCCGGATCCCTAACTTCTCCACTTTTCTTTTTACTTTCTTCGACAGACTTTCCCTTATCAGTAGACTTCTCAGAAGAAACTTTTTTCTTAGGTTGTGGTTCCTCATCTTTTCCTTCCTTATTGTCGCCTCCAGTTCCAGAATTGTTTAGTGTCCTACCAGATAGGAGGGTAGTCATTTTAGCAGTCTCCGTATTCGATGGAATTTTTCCCGAAGGATTCTTCACCAACTTTGCCAACTGCACAAGATGTTTCTCAATTTGGCGTTGGTGTGTCTGCATATCTGCCATCTAAACTTGCATGGTTGTCAGGACCCCAAAATTAGCTAGAGCACTTTGGGATAGTTGATCATTCACTATGGCTTGCCTCTTGGAGAAATCAAATAATTGGGCAACTAAGTCTTGTTATTTGTTATCCTTTCCTTGTCCTGATCCTTGGCCTTAGCTTGATCCTTGGCTCAATCCTACTCCTTGACAATTCTGATTCTTACCTTATCCTGAGTAGTTGTTCTTGTTGGTTTGATAGTTGGTCGTCCGAGTATACTGAGTTTGTCTGCTTCTCTTTTTGAAACCTAGCAGCGGCCTTGGCTGGTTGTTCAGTTGATGTAAATTCTCAGCTGCATCCTTGTTTTTGCAATTGAAATCGGGATGGTCTGGCCTCTTGAAGTTAGCATGGGAGACATTCTCAGCCTCTTCCTCACTTTCACTATCATTGGATTCCTCCAGCCTGGTATAAATGCAGTTGTCAATTCCGTACCCTCCCTGGCCGTAGGTAACACACTTAATCACTTTATCCACATGTTTCCTGCCCTTGCTTCTTGAGTCCTTCAACTACTGAACATCAGTAGCTATCATTTGAATCTGGGATGTGATCGCCTCCAGAGCCTTAGCTTCAGCAAACCTTCCTTCATTGGTCTCCTTCTTGGCATATCCTCTGTCATTTCTATCATAGTCTATGCCTGCTTGCAGCGCAACCATGTTCTCAATGATCTTGATCGTCCTGCTTGGTTTCTCTCCTAGGAAATCACTTCTTGCTGTGATATTCAGTGATGTCCTCTCAGCTGGGGTCATCCCATTATAGAAAGTTGTAACTAAGAAACCTTTTCCGTAGTTACGGTGAGGGAAATCCCGTAGATATTCTTGGAATCTCTCCCAAGCCTCATGCAAGTTCTCACCTAGCTTCTGCATGAATGAGGTTATCCTTTACCTATTCTGAATTTTTTTCTTAGTCAGATAAAACTTTGTGACAAAGGCATCAGCAAGATCCCTCCAGCCGTCTAGAGAGTGATAGGTAGGCTGAGGTACCAAGACATTGCTTTGTCTTCTAGGGAGAAGATAAATCCCTTGAAATAGATTACCTCTTGGGGGACTCCTCTCATCTTGATGGTATCACAAATATTTTTTAAGGCATCAAGGTGGTGGTACGGGTTTTCGTTTTTGGAACTTCCCCGAAAAGACTTGTTTTGAATCATCGAGATTATAGTAGGCTTTAGTTCGAAGTTTGCTGCATCAAAGCGTGGGATTATGATGGGGCATCTAGACTCGTTGGCCCTGGTAGCGGCCAATTCACAAAGAGTTTTGTCTTCTTCGTCATCTTCTTCACCATTCCTGTGGTTGCGATCTCTCTCGCCATCCCGCTCGCAATCATCATTGTTCCTTCTATGTCTGCGGCGATGCCGAAGATCTTCATTATGATGGTCGTCCTCGCGACGGTCATCTTCGCTTCGCTCTTCATGTTCTTCCTCACGTTCTTCATGCGCTTCTAGTTCAGGCTCCTCTCTTTCTCCTCTAGAGGGAGGTGGATCACGCGAGATCCTAGCACGTTCTTCACCGGAGTGGTGGTCGTCCCTTTAACGAGGCATCTTGTCTCACGGAAGGAACAGAAGCTCGAATGGAGATTAAACTTGCCTTTTTCGGTTATCCAAACAAAACGTATGATCGAGTCAGAAAAATTGGACAAGTAAAATGAACTGTAGTAACTGTAAGTTAGCAGGGCTAAAGATTTAAGTGCATTCAAGCTTATTACTAAGCTTGAGGCATGGGAGTATACAGGTGTGGACTCACGTTCTTAACAGTGCCATTTTGCCTCATCCCCGACAATGGTGCCAAAAAGTTGACCGACCTAAATCACATGTCCAAAAGGAGTGGATTCAGAGTAGTCAGACATTTAAAGAGATAACCCGACTCTCAGGCCCCCACAATGATAAACGTGGTCCGATGTAGCGATCAGGGTCGAACACAGGGACAAGGTTGGCAGTGTTAAGTGCATAGACTCTAATGCTTTTATACTCTAGATAAAGAGGATATTTTAAGGGGTGTTACCTGAGGAATTATGGCACTCAAAACCAAAATAAACCAAGTAAAATAAAGATGATAAGAACAAAAAAATACGAAAATAAGATGTAACAAGTATAGGGATGGAAAATCAGATCTGGTTTCACCCACTAAGATGTCTCACCAACATGCAACATCATTTCTCTCTCTCTCTCGTATACTCCTATCAAGATTACAAGCAACCATCTATAGTGTCTATTCCACTCTCTCTCAAGATGAGGATAGATCTAATTCTAAGGGTAGACTCTCTCTCGAGATGACCACACATAAACCACAAAGAATAATATATGATTTAAAGATTTAGCATTCCAACCCTCTCGTGCATTCATACTACTCCATAACACATGATAAAAGCGATATTACTCTCTCGAGATATCAACTATCAAACATCACAAGATGGTAGTTAAGCATACAAGTGAAGCATTAAAATAGGTGTATGGAGATAATCTTGACAAGAGTATATATTCAATAAAAAGAGACAATATACATGTTGGGAGAGCCTTAGTGGCTACTCCCAACCCAAGTTAAGGTGTTTAGCCACTCATGCTTGTGGACAACATAACAGTGTTACAGAAAGATAGATACATGAAGTCCCATAAAATGAGGAGGGAAGTATAGCGGAATGGAATGACAGATCTAGACAGAGAGAGAAGGAACGTGATACGACACGATACTTCTTCAGATCTGGATCTATCATGTTGATGGCACAGACGATCTTCTTCTATTGAAGAAGGAGGCTTCAATCTTCTCTCTCCTCAACTTATGCCTTTGGAGATCCAAGACTGGTGGATGGAATGGAATGAGTATGAGATGCAGCAGCACTTCATGGCCCTCTAGATATGATCTATGATCTGCTCCTTTGACAAGATGGGTGGGTGGCCTATTTATAGGCACACTCCACCAAATTATGCCTAGAATGCAGTCGCGGTCTGATTTGGGGAGGTGTGAGACTACCGTCGCGGTATGCTCTTTATTCCTTCCTTCATCGTGGTCGAACTTGGTCACGATCTGGATGTGTCATCATGGGTGGGGATCGCGGTCGAGGTTGAGATCTCCTCACTTGGTCGCAGTTTGTAGGTAGCTCGCGGTCATGTAGTGGCTCGTAGTCTGCAAGGATCACTACCCCATTTAGATCGTAGGTTTCTTTGAGGTTCACAGTCTCCAAGGTTCATGACCCCTGGGTTGATCAAGCCTTCTGCAATGACTGTGACCTTAGCAATGATCGCAGCCTCAAGTTTATCGCTACCTCAAGCCGAGCGCAGTCTGGTTTGAATGCAAAATGACCGTGAGCTTAAGGCAGTTGAAGATCTCGACCATGTTGATATGGTCCTTATTGTACGAGTGGATCACGGTCGAGGTAACAATCACGACTTGGGCTATAAATGTACCTGAAAACAAAGAAAGATGTATAAGTGAAGTCTTAGGCAAACAGATGGTAAAATTTTAGGGAAAGCTAGTAAAAGATATACTAAATGAGGTGTAAAATATATACAAAAAGTATGTAAAATAAAGCATTATCAATGGTCAACACATCAAACAAACTCAATGGTTTCATGAATTCCCAAAAATAAGAAAAGATGCCCAACGCCTTCATTTTATCCTGGTAAGCATAGTGTGTAGCAATCAACCTACATGTCAGACACTCTAGATGCACTATCTTTATCATTTGGTTGTCTCTCCTGATTAGGACCTCCTCATGTTGTTCCTCTTGTTCCTCCTCATTCTGTGTAGGTCGTTCCTCTTCATGTTGTGCATCTTGCATTTCTTCATCCTCATGATCAAGTACTAGTCTCCGCCTTCGAGCTTGCAACTGTGACACATCAAAGGAAATGGAAGGCCAGTCTGATGTAGATGGGGCTATTGTCTTCAAAGAGGTCGAGGTTGCTGCAGTTCCTCCACATTGTGGTTGAATTGTGGACTCCTCCATGACAGAGTCCACCACTAAATCCAAGTCAACGATCGCCAAATGGGTTGATCCATAGTGAGAGCCTGTGGTGGGCGGTGGTGGTGGAAGAGCCAAAGGCATCAGTTGTGTTGAATATGAGACATTTTTGGGCTAAAGGCCATAGGAGATCCAGGTCTTAGCCTCCTCCTTCAATTGCTTTGTTACCTTCTTCATTTTGTGTGGATTTCTAATGGTATATGAGGAGGAAAATAGGTTTTTGTATGCTGGATAGTTGGGACAGAATGGAGATGAGAGTGGAGACTTGCGGGTGGAAAAAAAGTAGGGAAGCAAGTTGGAGGCTGGGGAAGGTTGTTGGAGGTGAATGGAGGTCGATTGGGGGTGAACGGGGAAGAACCAAATCTTAGGGAGTCCTAGATGTTGCCACACGGTCATTGGTCGCATGTATATGGTTGTGGAGGTCACAGAGAATGAAATGATTGAGTTATTGGAATAGCTGGAATCAAAGGTTAAGTGGGTGTCCTGTGGATAGAATGGCCATGTTGCGTGTCACACTCATTCAGACTTGCTGGTTCCATGACCATGATGCATAACATGGCCGTGGTGACTAGTTAGCCATACAACTACGGTGACCGACACACATTTTCCGGGTGTGCTTCTTTTCTTCAATTTCTCTATGATTTCCCTATGAATTTTGACATCCCATCATGGCCGTTCTATGATACCATACCCATGGTGGCTACTGTAGCAGGTGGTTTCAACTTGTAAATCCTCAATTCATCAAATCTTTAAACAAATGATTTTTTCCAAAGCTCTTAACATTTCATTTGATTTGTCTCATTTCATTACTTTATTCACATGTGCATCTAAAATATAAAAAATAATAAAAACAAGTGTGCATGTGTTTTCTTCAAAAAGTAAAAAAAAATAACCAAACAGTGTCAAAATTTGAAGGTTGGGTGAAAATTCCCCAAACCTAGGTGGGTTGCCTCCAACTATTTCTAAGTTTCATGCCAGGCTTATTGTAGTTCCCTCAATCCATCAACCATTGGAAAATCTTGTGTCTCCACTCTGGAAGTAGACACATCCATCATTTGCATTTAAAGTTTGGAATTTGATCTATTGATCATAGAAGTTTCCACTTGGTGTTCCACTTGGATCTCCATCCTTCAAGTAATAGCTGAGCTCTTCAAGGGAACATGCTTAATGTCCTCATATTGATCTCACATGGTTGGGGTCTTGAACATACAAATCTTTATCTTCATGTCCACAAAATAGACTATCATTGTTTGCTACACACATGTATTTCAAAATCAGCTGTAGATAGGAATGGTCCACCCAAGATGATGGGAATCTTCCTATCCTCTGGGTCCATGTCAAGAACAATGAAATCATATGGCAAAATTGCTGCCCTTTCTTTGTATATCATCACTAAGACATCATCTGCTCTTCCTATCATCACCAAGACATCATCTGCTCTTCCTCTCAGCACCTTGATGGAGCGGTCCTCTGATTGGAGAGTACAATGAGATGGTTTCAACTTGCCTAACCCCAACTCAACATAAACACTATAAGACATCAAATTCAAACTAGATCCCAAATCAAGTAGGGATTGTTCTCTGTGTTCCCCCTATGTTTCTAGGTATGAGTGGGGCTCTTGGGTCTTTCCTCTTCATGAGAGGTGAAGGTTGTATGATAGAGCTCACTTGTTCTATCAACTTGATTTTCTTAGGTATCCTCCAAGTTGATTTCCTCTTGACAATGCACATGTCCTTGAGAAACTTGTCATAAGATGGAATATTTTTTATAGCATCTAACCAAAGATATATTCACCTTGACTTGTTGAAACATCTCTAAAATGTCAACATTGTGTTTTTGCCTCCTTTTTTATGATGGAGGCTCATCCAATGCCTCAGGGAATGGTGGCTCACTTGATTTTGCAACATGCCCTTCTTATGGCATGAGATGAGGTGGAACACTATGGATTATAGAACTTGCAAATGGAATAAAAAGTGGAACACATGGTATCACATTCTAAACATGAGGTACCATAGGATCAAGTTCATTTATAGCAATCACTGTATCACCACTTTATTTCTTTGATGTTGTTTCATCAACATGCCCTTGACTCACATTATCATTTCCCAATTCATTATTGGGCTGCTCAATGTCTTTACACTCCTTAGAACTATCATCACACTAATTTGCTCATGGTGGAGAGGGGGAGCTTGTTGGGGATATCAAGGAGGTGAAGGTGGCCCTTGGTATTTGAATTGAGGTGGAGAATGAAATTAAGGGTGGTAAGGGAAGTGGTGGGATGGTTGTGGTGATGGAGGTTTCAGAGATGTATAAGGCTTAGGGTGGCCTTGAAATTGATATATGGCCTGCACTTGCATTGGAGGTGGACTATTGAAAACTTGAGAGGCACCCATTGGTCCACTTGCTTCATTAAAGTTCATTATGGGTTGGGAGAATAGTTTTACTTCCACTTGAATAGCAAGTATTGAAGAGATCAGCTACACTTTTTGCTCAATATTTGTCACATTCTTTTGAACATCATCAAAACTTTTCAACCTAGAGAGAAGTTCATCCTCAAACCTTAAGCTTTATCTTGGACTTTGTGTTCCAGTTTGCTATGAGAATAAAGTACCTTCACTTATTCACAAAGAGACTCAATAAAGTTAACTGAGTGACAAGGAACACTCCACATTTGATTCTTCATAAAGTTCATCATTTCCACAAGAATCTTCATCATTTGTGCGGTTGAGTCACTAGAAATTGAAGGTGTCACACCAATGGCTCAAACACCATAACTAACCATTCTAGAAGCTCATATCCTTGAATTTTCTTCTAAGTTCTCAACCAATGGACATGACTCTTTGGATGGTATAGCATAATGAAAGCACCCCCATAAGAAGAATATACTATACCTTGACCCATGTGGGAGAAATTGGAGTAAAAGGATTGAACAAGCTGACACAAAGGAATTTCATGGTGTGGACACTTTGTCAGCATCTTCTGAAATCTTTCCCAAGCATCATGGAACTGCTAATTTCCCATTTGTTGAAGCTCACTAAGTAATGCCACATTTGTTTCATCCTTGCAATGGAGTAGAATTTATTCAGGAAGGCATTATTCATGCCCCCCCAACTCATGATGTCCCTTCCCAAATGATACCAATCTTTGGCCATGTCTTTGAGGGGGAATGAGAACAAGGTCATCCTGATTGAGTCATCTTTGGTCGTCAAAATCATGAAGGTAGAGAATATTTCTAGAAAAGAATACATGTACTTTTAGGGGTTCTCACTCTCCAAGGCATAGAACGTGGGAAGGAGCCCAAGAAAATCAGGAGGGATGGAGAATTCCTCCCCTGAAAACTCTATTTGTAGTTGGCGATTTGTAGCTGCTAGGCATGCATGTATTCATGAAGTGGCTTGTGAGGTGCATTTTGGTCTTCCATATTGTCTTCCTCGGGTTTCTTGTCACATTCACAAGTGACACACAAACAAAAGAGGACAAGTTAGCAAAACAATATGCAAAAATAATACAAAAAATAAAGAATAAAGAATAGTAATGGTGAGGTCAGTCAGAAATGTCGAAGCTAAACTAACTAGCTAGGTCAAGAGACACTCTACCCGAAGCATGCCAAGAATATTGGTATGTTTCTCAAATGCTACCAAGTGAACATGAAAAATATGGTTCTTAAAGGGAGAAATCATAACACAACTAATAGGGAGCTATGGCATTTTTTATCCCCAACAATGATGCCAGAAAGCTTGATGTGTTTCTCAAACACAACCAAGTGAACTGGAACATGACAATGCTTATGGGAAGAGATCACACCAAAAATACTAGGGCTTTATGGCACTTTGTATCCCCTACAATGGTGCCAGAAAATTTGGGTGCACTTTTTTGCCCGAGGTACACCTAACCAATTGAATTTTGATTATATGCACCTTTAACACACACAATGGGGTCTTTAAATTTATAAAGCATTAATAGCCTCTCTCACTTAAACTAATAATATTCACCTACAAGCACACATAGTCTTCTTATAGTACATGAAAGCAACAAGTTAGGGGTCAAACCAAAGAGAGAAGGGGGACATTAGATCTTGGTTAGTTTTGGCTAGGTTCCTATTGTAGAATCTAGGGTTCAAGGGATTGAAGGTTGAGTTTGGGTGACTACACTAATGTTGTACAAGCAATTAAAGGAGAACTAGAATAAAAAACTATGATAGCCCTAGACAATATTGTTCTAATGAGAAAAAAAGACAAGTCTAAGTAAGAAATGGCAAGAAAGGAGAAAATTATACTAAGGCAAGCAAGAAGAGATCTACACTACACTAAACTAGCAATTATGACAAGTCTAAGCAAGAAATGGCAAGAAAGGAGAAAATTACACTTAGGCAAGCAAGAAGAGATCTACACTACACTAAACTAGCAATTATGACTAAAGGGGAATTTAATACCTAAACTAACAAGAACAAGGCAAGAGCAAGGCAAGAGACAAATTAAGTAAGTAAAGAGCTAACTAAGCTAACACTTGTTAAAAAAGAAGGACATTACAATTTTAATGTAATTATGGGAAGTGTAGGCTGTTTGGGGTAAAGTACTTATCAATTGAGTTAATAATAACATGCAAAGATTATTTTTTCATTTGTACTACCAAACCAAACAACAAGCTAGATGCTTGTGAACTTCCCTAAACTACTAATAGGCCATGGGTGGAGGAAGATGTTTATGGGGAAACTAACCCCTAGCACCCCCTATCCAACCGTATGAGACTCACATGGATTAGGGTTTAGGTGAAATTCTAATAGGATATAATCTAGTCTATATTTCTAATATAGTCTATGTTTCTAGATTAGAAGATCCTAGGGTAATTGGGGGTCGAGGGTAGTAATGGAGGGTGGAAATGAGGGTATTACACCTCACATCACCTACCATCTAGCCTTAAGGAAGCTCCAAGTCAATTACACTAGGTGACTCTAAACTAGATACTTAGATCTCTCACCTAGTTGTAGAATAATTTATTAGCATTTATGAATAGCTATACATGGATCCACTAATTGGACCTAGGAGCAATTCCCAAAATAGCTACATATAAGTCCTAGAATCCTAGGTGATTTAAAAAACAAACCAATAAGCAATTTATAGAAAATGAGATGACAGTAGAGCATAATCATTGAAAAATGAAATTACAATGTCTACATATCACTTTCCCCCAATATGGTATCAAGGTAACATTTTTGACCCCAAACAACCCACCTAGGCGCCTAACTACTCATAACAAAGGAAAATACAAAAGATGAAGAAAATAGACTAAGTAGAGGAGTGGAAATCCATGGTATCTCAATGGAGACCTCTCCTTCTCCATCTTCTAGTAGTAGCTGCTCAAGAACCTCCCTCCTTCAAGGTGGGATGACATGGATATGGGGTGGAAAATGGCCACATTCATAAAAAGAACAGTTTTAGGGTGGAGGTGATGGAATGGAAGTGGAATATGGTAGTGGATGGATTCAATGGATGAGAGGGGGCTTAGATGGGCTGAGAGGTAGCTAGCCTCATTCTCCATCTTCCACCCAAGTATATGTAGGTGGTGGGAAAGTATTAGGTCAAATGGGGGGTATAATGGGAAGTACAGTGAAAAACTCTACTTGGTTGTCTGACCAACACTATTGTGTTGTACATCACAGATGTGGTGGCAGGGGTGCACGATGGACGTTTTGGGATGAAAAATGGTCGTGATGTGAAAATGGAAATGAAGTCTGGTTGTGTTTGAGGTTTGAAGCTTGGGTGACATGGGCGAGCTGGATGACATTGCCACGTTGGGTTGTGGCACCATGATCGTGCAAGGGCACATGGTCGTTATGGGTTGGAGATGAGCCGGTGATTTTGATGGGCACGGACATGTTGGGGCTTTTCACCTCGATTGTGTTTGGCTGCATGTGTGTGCTAAGTCCATCTTGGCATGATTGTGGCAACTTGCACGACCCTCCTGCTAAGTTTTTTCTTCAATGTTTGAATTGCGCTTCTACAATGATTTTGAACTTGATCAACACAGATGTTCCTGGGCACCACGTCCATGTTGGGGTCTTCTAAGGCATTTTAAGGTTGAGTTTTGGATCTCCAAGGGCTTCTTTTATTAACTTGACTCTAGGCCATAAGGGGTAGGTTGTGGAATCTCATGGACCTTCCTTGGACTCCTCCAATGATGAAGGAACCATAGGATTACCCATCTTCTCTTCTGTCCATCCAAACATGATCTTCGGTCCTAAAAAATACGCAAAGAACATCCATAAGTGCATTTGATGATAATATAGAAATTGAGGAAAATGATATGCTTTCTAACATATATAGATATCACTGAAGTGCAATACGGCACAAGATGAGACCCTAAAATAGGACTGCATCACCCACCTCCACAATATTTTGGATGTGCAACATATGTGCCATCACATGTACCACTTAATGATACTTATGTCCCCCCTAACTTATCGAAACCCCACTTTAGTCAACCTAGTATATGGAGACCATCACCCCACCTACACCTTTCCATCTAAGGCCTTACATCCATCAACCTCTTGTTACACTGTCAACACCCATTGAGGAATTTCCAGATGAGATCTCTACATAGCAGTCACATGTACATGGATGTGGGTGAGTATGTACACAACAAGCTAGGCGAGGATGGGGACAAAGACGTGCTTGATTTGTTTTTTCTTCTTCTTATACTATCATGTAGATCAGCCTCTGCGTAGGCATACATACATACATACATATATATATATATATATATGCTTTTTACTTGGATTTATGTATATGTACATTATCTGCTCTTTATGTACTTGGATCATGATTAACTAATATGTGTCTTTATGCTATCATTTTGCAAAACTAAATAATTATTACAATGAACAAACTCTAAAAACACTTGCAATGGATAAATATATGTCAAAATAAAGTCAAATATGTGTTGATATGATTGATAAATATCATGTTCAATGTTTCTTTATGATTGACTAACATGTGTCAAACAAAGTCAAATAACATGTGTAATGAAAGATATTAAATACATAAATAGTAAACACACACACACACATATATATATATGTATATATTATTCAACATAAATATATTTATATATAAGGAAAACAATTAAATTTACATAAAAAGGTAATATGTCCAAAGAACATACACATTGCCATGAGAGCAACACGTCCTAGTAGGTCACACATTTCTCCTAAACATGAGCGATGCATCACCAGCTGAGACGCAATGCTTCTTGTGGGGATAGTGTGTCTAGGAAGTGACACATGTCTCATAGAGAGGTAATGCATCCCAGTCAAGGACACATTAGCCCCATCGAGAACAATGCATCTCGGGCTGGGACATATTGCCTTTGAACCATGAAATTGTGGTAGTTGAGTTGTCAAATCTGACATTTAGGTAATGAAATAGTTAAATGTGTCATTTAATTTTTTTTAGCAAAAAGACATGTTTTTTTATTTCTCTCATTAGCATTCATTTATCCCCGCTCCCACAAACAAGAAAAAAGTCAAAAGTCTCATTCAGTCACCATAGTAAACAAGACATTAACGATTGAATGTGGTGTTTCTCACTTCTACATCCAATTGGCATCAAGACAACATCCATAATCGATGTGATACTATTAGTAATCATGATTTGTAACTTTCACTCACAAGGTTCTAGTTACTGGTTGTCAAAACATGGCATTATGGATGTTCAAGTACCACACTATTTAATGTAATATATAACATATTTTTTTTCAATTACAAGGAATTGGTGTGTTTCTCAAAAGTAGACAAGTTGACTAGAAAAAGATGATGCCAAAATGGAGAGGCAACACCACAACTATTGAGTAGATATGGTGCATTCTGTCCCCAACAATGACGCCAAAAATCTTTGTGTATCTTTCCCAACCCCAATGTATACACATCTAAATCAATTGAATCTGGAATAGATGCGCACACCTCATGGGGTCGAACACACAACAGTAGATCTTTCGAATTTACAAAGGGGCCAAAACTGACATACTCACCTAGACTAACACGCTAACCCGCAAGCGCACGGGGTCGTGCTATAGTATAGGAAAATAGAAAGAATAGGGTCGATCCACATGGAGAAAAGGGGGCACAAGAGCTAGGCTAGTTTTGGATAGATTTTTACTGTAGAGTCTAGGGTTGAAGGGTTTAATGGTTGGTTTGGTTTTATTACACTAAGGTTTTGTGCAATTAATGGAGGACAAACAAGATAAAAACCTAAGCTAACTCTAGACAGTTAATTCTAATGAGCAAGGAAAGATGAGCTAAGCAAGAAAAGGAAGAAAAGGAGAAAACTACACTAAGGCAAGCAAGAAGAGATCTACACAACACCAAAATAGTAAACTAGCCAAAAGAGAAATTAAAGACCTAAACTAGCAAAAACAAAGCAAAAATAAGGCAATGAACTAATTAAGCAAGTGAAGAGCCAAACAAGTAAAGGCTAGCTAAGAAAGAATGCAATTAGAGTTTTAATGCAATTAAGAGAAGTGTGGGATGTTTGGGGGATGAACTTGTCAATTGGATTGGGGGGGTGATAACATGTAAACATTATTATTTCATTTAGATTATCAAACCAAATAGCAAGCTAGATGCTAATGAATTGCCCTAAACTACTAACTGGCCATTGATAGGACAAGATGTGTATAAGGGAACTAGTCCCTATCACCTAATACCCACCCTTATGAGGATCAATAGGGTTAGAGTTTAGATGGATTTCAATTAGGATCTAATCAAGCCTAGGTTTCTAGGATAGGAACTCTTAGAGTAATTAGGTGTAATGACCCATTTTCAGATTGAGCATCTAATTTACTTGGATGATTGCATGCTTATCTAGTTTGATCATTGTTTAAAGCTTGATTAATGAAGGTAGTTTAATTATGATGTTTTAAACATAATGAGAAAATTTAATCATACTTTGATTTATATAATTAGGTTTTGAAAATTGAAAACCCTAATGGGCCAAATTAGGGTTTTGGTAGCATATTAAAACAAAATTTAATAAGTATAGTGGTGCACTCAATGATTTTTAGTATTTTATATACAACTCAGATTTAGTTTAAATTTGGATATGGTTTGGATAAATAAAATATAATCATTTATAAAAAATATCAGAATTTTTGAATAATTTTATGACCTATTCTCCAGCCGAGTTTCCCTGGACAAATTAAGCCAACCATGTATTCAAACTGAAATATAACAGTATGGTATTTGAATTTTATCTTTTTATTGGTAAATATAATTTATATGAAAATTTAAGTGATGTCTTAAACTCCATTATGGATATTTTGTTAAATTTTCATAATTTTTGGATGATGTTTGATCTCTACAGAGAGGGGTGTCGGTCGAGTTTTCCCAGAATAAACTCAGCCAACCATGCATTCTGGATGAAAAATAACAGTGTAGTATTTTTTTTTGAGAGGATTTAATTTTTATTTATTTATTGGTAACTTAGATCAATCTAAAATTTTATTGGAGCTATGAAATTTTGTTTTAGACAACATGGTATTTTTATAATTTTTAGAGGAGATTTTCCTATTAAGTAGATGATTTTTAATAACATATTTTATGATAGAAAAACCTATTGAAATAAAAGAAAGTGTAAGTTGGGTCAATTTGCAATTGACCCAAGCACCTTAATTGATCTATATGAGCAACCTAGAACCCAAGGATATCTCGTATTTCATGATACAATCTAGAAAAACAAAATCCTATAGAAATAGGAGAGCTAGGGTTTTGAGAGGAGAAAGTAGAGGAGATGTTGACGTAGGGTTTCACTATCTGAGAAATGATGAAATCGAGTAAGTTTAGCTTCTTTGCATGGTATTTCATGATGAATATTCTCTCACATGTCAATATTACGTCCCTCTCTAATTTGATTTGAAATGATATTAAATCTCCCTCTTTTCTCACTATTTCTATCCTATTCACCATTTCTAGGGTTTTCGAGTTGAGAGGAGGAGGAAATGGATTCAATTGCTAGAGTTTGACTAGATTTCTAGAAATTCAGAGTTTTACCTACGGTTTTAAGGTGATTGTCACCTTAGGTGAGTATTTATATCCCTACTAAGATATGTATTTATTTTGAAAGCCGGAATCTAACCGGCTAAAATAATCAGAAACCTTGCTTGTATTTGTTTGTGATTGGGTATTGATTTTGGAGAGATATTAGGGAATCAAATTCTACTAATTTTGATTATTCCCCATTGAACTAAACTTGCTTAGTTCCCAATATATTGATTGACATTCCACAGAAAATTCTACGTATAGAGAACTATGTTGTTTCATGTGAGCATTGCCTAAAAATCAGCCGAATGGTAGATATCCTTGGGAGTTGACTTGACATGTATACAGTCATATTTGAATTATATTAGAATGTATTATAGAAGTGTTTTATTGAGTCTTGTTGAAATTTAATATGATATACAAATAAATATCAGTATGAGGTGGCAATATTCCCTATTTAGGGTTGTGTTGAAGGATTGAATCAAATGAGTCAATTAATCAATGCATATTTGTGATTGATGAATGATATATGTAAAAATGGAAACTAGGGTTTCCATGTGTGTGAATAGTACTAATGAACCCTTGTGCACCATGATGAGATTTCTGAATGATATGATTCTTATGATGTGTTGATCTAAGTATGACTTCTTGAAAACCCTAGAAGTTTAGTATTAAGTCGAGTATGCGTGATAAAGCTAGAACTTGTATATAATGTTGTAAATGTGTTGAAATGCTGGAGTGTAAGTATTAATACTTCAATCGAAGATGATAAGTCCTACTCATATGATATACTCTTAATCTGTCTATTTTAGTATAATTTATGGAATAATGAGTAGCCCTCACATGAATGTGGGTTCTTTTATACAAGTTACATAGCAATGAATTGTGAAGGATGATTAGAGATTATGGTGTAAGAAGATGTAACCTAGTTCATTATTTTTACCTAAAGTGAGTATTATAATAAGGAATGACCATTGTTGATTATGGGAATGCCATTAGAAGTCAATGATATGACACACTGTCTAAATATAACAAATGATATGAACAAAAATGTACTGAATGGTGATGGCAAGTTAAAGATGAAACTAATGAAGTTATTATGACGAGGTCTTTAATCTTTTATTTTATTTACATGTGGATTAACCCAAATTGAATGAATATACTAAAATTAGACTTTGATGGACGCCAATGAGAAGAGAAGCATTGTATATCAAGTGAATTAAGAATGATTGGTTCCAATAATGTAATGAACATGACATGAAAGAAGTTGAGACTAATGAATATAAAATGAAGGAAAAAGATGAGAATTAGCAGATGAATCTAAGAAAGTAACTCTAAATATAAAATGATGAGTTATATGATGCTAATGAATTATGCTCTCAAATGAGGGGTTAAGGAATGCACATAATTGTAGTTGACTTCAACTAAAAGATGAGGTTAAAGAATTTGAATTGATTTACAAGAATGTGTTCTTGGATTGTGATTATTTGATAGAACCCTTTCACTCTAAGGATATACTATTCTAATGGACTTCAAATGATATTCAACATGTGTTGATTAGTAACCCTAACTGAAGAATGTGAAATAAAAGAATAAGAGAACTAAGTTATTATGCATGTTTATGTGTGAAATTCATTTGCATTTATTGAATTTGGATGGAATAAGTATATGTTGTATGATAAATATATTCTGAGTATGATGAATGATACACAATATCTATATGCTTTTATTGTTTCTAGTTCTAATTTTTCTGTGAATATTTGTTGGGAATTGTGATATGGAATGAATTGATAGGAAGTATGTTGAGATTGAATTTAACATGAGTGTTTACATTTGAGAAACCCTGATGAGGATAAATGTTGCATAATGA
Organism: Alisma plantago-aquatica; assembly: GCA_963693085.1. Lineage (NCBI taxonomy): Eukaryota > Viridiplantae > Streptophyta > Magnoliopsida > Alismatales > Alismataceae > Alisma > Alisma plantago-aquatica. The sequence continues at coordinate 1,354,644,838 of OY856410.1, read as the reverse complement.
GATTATGTCTCAGGCACAAAGCCCCTTGATGATGATAGAACCCTAATGGGATAAATGTTGGACAATGAGATTATGTCTTGGACGGAAAGCTCAACCATGATGACTGGTATGAGATGATTTAGAAATGTAAAGAATTATTTGTTTTGCAAATTATATATTTTTGTGCTTCTTATTTTAATCATTTTCTCTCTTGATAAGTCTAATTTACTACATGACATGCTAGTTGCCTGAAAATATACACATATGATAAATTATGATTGAATCTTCTTTAACATCAGTAAAAGGGATTAACAACAAATGAAATGATGACACATCTAGTTAGGTGCACTAAACACTGTGAGTTTCCCCAAGGTCCACACTAGGGGAAAAATGGATCTGCTTGTAGTAATCGATGAATTATGAGAAGGATTTCTGGAGTGTGGATCGAGACCTTAAAGGTTAGACCACCAAGATTTAGGAGTGAGTCATCTGGAGTGGCTCTAGACCTAAATCCTTGTTGTGGAAGTCTATGTCCATGAGGATTAGACTCTTATGAAATGAAATATGCGAAATATGAAAAATATGAGAAATGTTGTGATATGTGATGTACTATTTTGCTGGTTGCTATTTCCTGTACTTGGGATGAGGATGTGAGCCTCTTTAGGAAAACCTGAGGTGGCCACAGTTTGTTGTTGATATCTTAGGGTGGTTGTCTAAACCCTAAGATAGTGATGGTGAGTCGTTGACATGAGAATCAGGCGTGTCGACTTCTACTTGGTGAGGTACAAGCCAAGTAGTTTCAGGTAAAATGAATTAAAGATGGCAAGCCGTGTAGGTTATGATTTGAATGTGTGTTACATTCCTAGTACCGCTAGCTGATGATTTGGATTGTTGATTATGCTTCTTGTTGTGGAAAATAATCATTCTATTATAGAGATTATCTATTTCATATATCACTCTCGTTGACAAGTAGTAAATGTTGAAATTTATATACACTTTGAAGATGGTTTGGATTGCTTGTTATGTGATAGTATTGTATGGTAGCCATGTATTATGTGTACTTCAACTTCAAGACTATAGGACATGTTCCTAGTCTGGCTAGTGGGCTGTTACAAAGATGATGTTAATGTTATGTGTTGATTCAATATGTTTATATGTTGACTTGTTACTCATACTAAATGATTGTTAATCTAAACTAAGAAGTATCTACAGATTTGTTCATAGACATGCTCTAAAAGATGTTTTAAAGCTATAATTGGTTTAAATGATTACCTTATCTGTTTGAATAGATTACCATTCTAAACTAGATTTCACTTATGCTAGAACTATCTGCTAGACTTTTCAATATCTGCAAGTTTCTTTTGAGTTCATTATACCTAATATGATGCTAATGCATATACCTAGCTTGAGTGGGAGGCATCCACTCACTGGGGTTCTATATGAGTCTCATGAGGTTGTTTCAAATGTTTTTAGTTATAATGATATCCAACAGAGATCATGAAAAAGAAGATATAAATAAAATAATCTAGATAGATTAGATTGTCCCTGTACACTTTTTCCCAGGATGGGTAGTATACAAAGTTTGCTTATTAGTGTACTTGTATCAATAGTAAATTGAACTACACGTGAGTAGTAAGATTTAATTTTAGATTTGATAGAGTTGAATATGATGTGTGATATTTGAATGTTATTTTAGTGATGTGACATTATTTTAGAAGGTTTTATGAGAAAGAAAAAGGAAAAAATTACTTGTGGTTTTCGTATACTATTTTAATCGCCTTTGTTGAGAATCTGTTGGTTTGCTTCATAATTGGTATTAGGTTTAGGGATTATCTCTAATGGTAGGTAGTTATTCTAATCAAAAGAGAGGTCTCGACAATAGGGGCCGAGGGTAGTAATGGAAGGTGGAAGTGAGGTTTAGACCTCACGTCAGCTACATTCTAGCATTAAGAAGGCTCCAAGCTAATTACATTGAATGCTTCTATACAAGATACTTATATCTCTCACTTATATGTAGGAGAATTGATTAACATGTAGGAAGGGGAATATCTACCTAGGGATCCAGTAATTTGACCTTGGAGCAATTCCCAAAAAGAGCCATATATAAGTCATTTTCCTAGAATCTAGGTGATTTCAAGCACAAGCATAAAGCAATGTATGAGAAATGAGATATAAATATAACATAATCATTAGAAACCAAAATTACAATGTTTACATATCACTTTCCCCTAACATGGTATCGAACTAACATTTTTGACCCAAAACAACCCACCTAAGGGGTCTAGCTACTTATTGAACAAGAAAGTACAAAAAAAGAGGAGAAAGAGGTAGAAGTATCCATGGAGCTCAGTGTATATGAAGAAATCCTCCTATCTAGTAGTTGAGAGGATGTGATCCTACATCCTCCAAGGTGGAATGCCATGGTATGATGGCAGAAAGTCATCAAAACCATAAGATTCTAGGGTTTTGGTGGTAGAAATGGTGAAATGGAGTGGAAATGAGATGGAAATGGTGAAGGGGAGAAAATGGAGGGCTAAGAGGTGGTAGGAGGTATCTAATGGTGGCCTCCATACACCACCCATGTATATATAGGTGATGGAGAAGCACTAGGTCAAGTGGGGGTTTAATGGGTAATGCGATGTAAAAAATTGGATAGATTTGTGAGTAGCACGACGTGGTAGGTAATGAGTATAACAGTCGTGGTGGATGGGAACGACCAATGTGAAAAATGGTGAAAGTCACATGTTGACTTTTGAGTTTTGAATGGTTGGTGGCATGACCGTGGTGATCACCCCAGACGTGGTGATCACCATAGTCGTGATGGCTAGGTGGCAACATGGCTGTGTTGTGTCACACGATCATGGTGGGTAGGGAGTGAGTTGGCCATTATGTGGAGCACACCTATTCTAAATCTGGTTAGAACAATCATTCTGGCTACCATGACCATGTTGTTGTATTCATAGTACATCTGTGCTATCTAGCATGACCGTTTTTCTGAACTTGGTCTTCACTTCTTGATTTGCTGCTCTCACTATGATTTTTAGTTGGTCTAGCACAACCGTTCCTTGGCACCACAGCTGCACTGTGATCTTCACTTGCATTTTGAGCTTCAGCTTTGGATTTAAATTGTTGTCTTTGCTTCACTTGAGTCTTATCCATTGGGGTGGGTTGGAGAAGCTGTTTAGATCTTCCTTGGACCCCTCTAGTGGTGGAGGAACCCTAGGATCATCCTCCTTCTCTCCCATCCATACAATCATGGTCCAAATACCTGAAAAACACACAAAGAATGTTCATATGTGCATTTGATAGAACATACCATATTGAGGTAAATATCATGTAATCTAACATGTAACATGTATAGATGTGATTAAATGTAATAAGACACAAGATGAAGCCCTAAAATAGGGCTCAATCAGGAACCCTTCCTTAGAATGCACCACTTTGTGATGCCCTCTAAAAGGTAAACCATGGGATGAATCATGTCATTGGGGGGACACCACGATGCTCCAAATCAAATGTCGGTCACTATTGCACCATGGCGGAGGCCATAGTCAAACCCATGCCCCTTCATTAAAGATTTTCAAGTCACACCACTTGGATACTCCCCGCCCCAAAATGATTATTTAATATCATTGTTAGAGTTTTAGTTTTGTTTGCTAATAGACTGTATTCTACACTTAAGTACCAACAACATCACATGAAGTTTGCATATGGTTATGAGATCTTGGGGGGGGTTCTCTTTATTTTGAGATTCAAGTTAAATTAAAATATCTACCAGGATTACTTTAGTTCACTCCTAGAAATTGAGAAGGGGTTTAACACCATGCAATAATTTCCAAGTAGGTGATGTCATTGGTGTAGCTAGAAAATGCAGAATGAGTGGGCATTTCTCAATGACGCATCTCAAAGGGATGAAAGAACCAATAATTAAGGACAGAGCACAAGATATTTATAACTAAAACTTATGGAAAATACAATGCATGCTTATGTAAGTTGAAAAGTTGGGGTAGGGAAATGACCCACCCTTGGTTATGTGATTCTACCAATGGGGATGTGTTCCACACCTTCCACCATTGACAAACATTGACCACAAATATAAGGGGAGGGGGAATCAAATAATAAAGTAGATGAGCTAATATAGTCATTTTATTGAATTAGGAAATAATGATCATACACATTTTCTTCTTATAAAAGAAGGCATAAATGTATAAATTTAGAGTTTGAAAATTGATGATATTATGTATATACACATGTACATCAAAACCTATTTAATTCTACCTAGGGAGATGAAAAGAACTATTTATAGAATAATTATTTTTATAATTAAAGATATGTTAAGTAAACTAGTCAAAGGCATGATGTCTTATGACATCTTGTTATGTGTTGATATGAAGTATCCATAATTAATAAGTCGACAATGTCCTTTCAGGAGAATTGTTGTCTCAAAAATGCCTTACAAGAGAACCTAGTTTATCATCTTTGTGAAGGACACAATGACATGGGAGATCAATCTAATTCTTTTCTTTTAGATTTGTCTAGTGCTTACTTCTATTTGCATGAAATTGTGTAATAGATGCAAGTTGATCCAGGCTTTCTGAATTCTTCAAATAGGTAGGATGTATATTTGATGTGCAAAGTTAATTTTTGGGTTTTGTACCATAGTGGCCGCATGACTATGGCAATGATACATTTTACATAATTTAATTAAATGGTTTGAGGAATATTGAAAAGATGAGGATACCCAAAAAATTAATATCATCATAACCATTACCAAGAACTCATTAAAAATACACGAGTTGATAGAAAATATCTCCTTCCTATCTCAATGGAAAAAAAATAAAAAAGTAAACCTGTCAACAATGGGACATAAGTCCTGTGTGTTTTGAATGCCTATACGTAACCAATTTCATTTCTTCAGCAGAAAGGTTTTGCTTTACCTTCACATTGCAGCTTATTCCATAAGAAATTAGAATCTATGGAACATATATATTGGTCATGCAAGTTCTCTAGGAGGATTTGGACCTAGAATGAAGATACCATTCAGAACGCTCCCAACAACTTTCATGATGTTATTTGTTGCATAGGGAGAAAAGCTCACTTGCTGAATGTGGCTACTCTATATCAGATTTTTAGGATGAGGATCAATACCATTTTTATGACAAATAGCCCAATTTTGCTACCACATGGGATCTTATTAGCTAGAATTTTGAAAGCCTATGCGTGTATAAATAGTTTTTTTGTGAGTTCATAGATTATAGCCACTGAAAATGTAATATATAATATCCTAGTTATGGATAAAAGTAGCTTACTGATAACACTCAAATTCAGGCATCTATGCTAAGCATTTATTTATGGTTTTGTGTCATTATAGCCTTAATATGCCAAAATAACCCTAGATTGTTATCTTTCAGTAATTTATATCTTTTCATAGATAAAGTTGCTCAACTAGCCAATTTTGGGACTTGTAGGCACCAAACCTAAAAAGACAATTATTTTTAAGATTCATCCCCAACACATGGTTTTTGTATCAGTTAGACTTCCATCCTTCGTGACCGCGGGATGCATCGCGACCACGACTACGACCGAGGCATCCACCGTGACCACGGTCATCACCACGACCGTGGCAAGTAGAACCACGACCTGGATCAACACCTCAACCATTTCGCCTATAAATATCCACCCCTCTCCACCTGAAGAGAGGTTCTGACATTTCGGAGGTTCCCAGAGCCCTGTGGGAGGGTCCAGAGGTCTGAGAAGGCCGAAGTTCTCACCATACGCCCGTCTCTTCACTGTGCTTCCATCCTCCACCATTTTCCACCATCACCCACCCATTTCCACCCATTTCCTACCATCTACTATCATTTTCCACCTCCGTCCACTCACCAAGCTGCTGTTTGGGGCAGATCTAGAGACAAAGGAGGCCAAGGAGTCCAAAAGATCAAGGAGGACAACCCAAAGGATGAGATCCGGCCTATACGGAGGCCAATGAGCGAGATCCACTTCTCCTCTACGGGCTAAATCTCTCCTTCTCCTTTCTTCTACTATTCTCCTTTGTTTCTGTAAAAATGATGTTCTTCCATCTTTGTTCGATGCCAATTATGCTTGTCCATGGCTAGTTGAGCTCCTTCTTGGCTATGTAGCCCTTTTTGGACATGCTTATATACTTTTACCTTAAGCAAATAGTTTTATTCTAGATCTAGTACGTTTCTTGTTCTATCTTCTCTTTCTGGTTATGATTGCTAGTTTGGTTGATCTCTTTCTTTCTTGAACTGCTATTTCTTCCTATATCGAGAGATTCGTTGTAGGAATAGACAAGAGAAGATAGTTTGGATCAGAATTTGAAAGGAGGATGGTTCAAGGTGATCTGTGCAAAATTGTAGACCCGGGCTGAGCCCACTACCTAGTTCTGTGTGGATCACATCTGTTCCTGACATCTCAGAATGTTCTAGACCTGAGAGGGTATCTAGAATGTTCTAGGATGTTGATTTTTCATCCTTGAGAGAGGTTTCATATTGTCGATGGGTTTTAGTCATGCTACATGAAAGCGAGTGGGATGACCCCACAGAAACAGACACCACAGTATGTACCATATCTGGATGTAGGTTGCTTGTTCGGGTGTTTGAGGGTTGTCTATGCCTGAGAATGGGTGCATAGACTGCCCAACTTGTGGTTACATAGCCAGGAAGTCATTCTCCCTAATTAGTAGAATCCTACAGACTCTGTTTTGTTTTCTTTTATTTGATTTGTTTTATTTTGTGATAATCTGCTAGACTAGTTCTAGCTCCATAGTTTTATCGACTATCAGATTGGCATATCTGACTTAAGAGCAAGATCTTAAACGTCCTAAAGGTCCCCACAACCCTGTGTTCGACCCTGTATATCTACTTTGACCTCGTAATAAAGTTGCGGGGGTTCTTAGAGGTTTTAGGTTATAAATTTAAAGTTTGATTCCTTCTGAGTCTGCCTCCTTTCCGGACACGTGATTTAGGCCGATCAACTTTTTGGCGCCGTTGTCAGGGATGTGGTTTTCCACATTCACATGCCCAAAGATTTTGTTCTTTCATCCATAAGACTGTATATATGTAACGCCTGGGCCCACTACCCAAGGCTCTAGCAGAGTTTCAGGAATGATGACTGGCCCCACAGACCACCACTAGTCTTAACTGCACACTTTTTTGTCCACTCACACGCAATCCAGGATCAACTTCCCGACTGGTCACCCATCCTAGTACTACTCCAAGCTGAGCACGCTTAACTATGGAATTCTTTAGAGATGGACTCCCAGAAAAGGAGGTGCACCTTGGTGATATGGGTAGTCCAATCATTCCTTTTAAGATCATCTTATCCAAGACTTGAAATCCTAGGACGTTACAATCTCCCCCACTTAGACTCTTGACGTCCTCATCAAGACTCAACTATAAGGCCTCATAATCTGACCCCATTTCAGTGCGGACCCAAAATGGCCCGTGGACACCCAGCTCCCGATCATGGAATACCAGCGCAAGGGTGGCTACGTCAACCATGGACATCCCTTTCCTACATGCCTGGACCACACAGCTCAAGACTGGCATGTCACATGCCCATGTGGGCCCCACCTACTAGAGGGGTTATGGCTCTGATACCATTTGTAACGCCTGCGCCCACTGCCCAAGGCTCTAGCAGAGTTTCAAGAATGACGACTGACCCCACAGACCACCACTAGCCTTAACTGCACGCTTTTTTGTCCACTCACGCGCAAGCCAGGATCAACTTCCCGACTGGTCACCCATCCTAGTACTACTCCAAGCTGAGCACGCTTAACTATGGAGTTCTTTAGAGATGGGCTCCCGGAAAAGGAGGTGCACCTTGGTGATATGGGTAGTCCAATCATTCCTTTTAAGATCATCTTATCCAAGGCTTGGAATCCTAGGACGTTACAATATATATGCATAGTTCTTCTTTTATTTTACACATGCTTGTTCATATATACTGAATAGCTTTTCTTTTCTTTTTCTTATACTTTTTCAGCCATGGACCTTACTTCAGCAAGGCAGGTCATCTTTTCCACCTATCCTCCTGAGTTCTTTTGCAGTTTCGACTGCTGGCAAATAATTGAAGGCCGTGCTCTATAGCTAGTCGAGCTATACTCACCTCCACCGTCATCATATATTGAAATTCCAACAAAGGAGATGGCAGATCATTGCTCGACTTCTGCGTTGACATGGGATCAAGAGTTGATTAGAGGAGTGGAGCTAGATGGAGAAAGTGTCAAAACACTCACCACCTCCTTAGCTCCTCATCTCCAAGAAAATGTCGATCCGCTCCAACAGCTACTAGAAAAGTAGGATCATCAGCTCCAAGTAGCCACTGAGATTGCAGACCGCAGTAGAAGTATACTTCAAACTATTGAACAAGGATTTGTCCAAGTGCATCAGTCTGATACAGCGGGTTTCCAACACAAGTGCATGGTAGAATCGACGAATCTTGAAAGCATTGCTGCTCAAGTCCAACAACTTCATGAAAAGGATGTTGAGCAGAGTAGGAGGCTTAAAGAGCTCATTGATTTGTTTATCATTCAATCACAAATGACATCACACAACCATGAAGATTACAATCATCATGACCACTCCATTGGGCCTAAATTGGAGCATGCTTTACCAGCCTATTCAGACCGCCAAATGGATTCACCCAAATTTTTCTGTGAAAACCAACCCACCTGGGGAAGCCCTTCATTCTATCTAGGTGATTCAGCTAATAAACCAATGGAAGATACAAACCACATGCATGAATGGTTCTATGATGATGATGATCAGGGTAGTCGAACAACCTCACAACATGAAGGTCAATTTGAGGAACCTGAATCAGACATTGACCCAGACCAGGGTGATATCTCTCATATTGAGACATGTCACTTCGCTTTGAGCAGTACACCGACCATGGTTTGGAACAATTTGTTCGATGAGGATGACAACAACTATTCCTGATAGTGGAGTGAATATACTGATGATGACGAGTTGGAGCAGCATGAGCTGACATTCACCACCATCCCATTACAAGGCTTGGTGGACATTGGAGGAGTAGGATGGACAATCCATTACAACATGGCTGCTGAGCATGAAGATACCCCAGACCCCATAGAAGGTGACAAGCTTGGGATGGTAGAACTACAAACAGATTCAACTGGGGATACTTCTTGTTCAAAAGATGATTGGATGACTCAGACTGTATATAAAAATTTGTCTAAGCATCCAACCTCATATTCAGAGGTGGAGAAAGAAGAGAGGAGTCCTCTAAAAAAGCTTTTGGATTCTCCCCTCTGTCTCATCCTGGTTCGACATCATAGGGCCTTCCTATTTAGATTCATATCCTAGAAGGTACCTTGAAGATGATTTGTCGAAGAATTCATCTCAGTGCAGTTCAAGACAATTCCAGCACAAGGATGAGTTCACTGAGTCATCATATTCTATTCCTCTACTTCAGACTCAGAAGGATCCAGATCTTCCCCACTTGTTCTCCTACATGGAGGACCCCATCGCTAAGACACAGGTGACACTAATCCCAAAAATTAGGATTTGGGATCCCAATTTCGGTATTGTGGGGCAGCCAACCCCTTCCTCTTACTCCTTTCTTTTCTCTTTTTATTAAAATAAATTTTGTTTTTCACGTTCTTGCTTAGATAGTTTCTTTCTAACTGCTTTTACATATCCTTGCATACATGCATCATGCTAGGACTTTTAATAAATTTCTTTCCCGTACAACCATGCATTCCTTCCCTACTATACTAAGTTTAAGGCTTGCTCGAGGATGAGAAAAGTTTTAAGCTTGGGGTGGTAGGGCTAGTCACGCTTCTATCTCTTCATTTTTCATGCATGCATGTTTACTTTGTGCATTTAGCATAAATTTTAAATATTTTGCAGACTTTGTTTCATAATTTGTAGCTTTGCAATTAAGGATGTGCAATGAAAATCTTAGAACTAAATGCTTATCCTTATGCCTAAATGCACAATTTTTCATCTTAAACTGCTTGATCTTTTGCTTGACTTTCTCATTGACTCTTTCCTTAAGTATGGTAATAAGTCTGAGGTTATGCACCTTTTTCATAGATTAAAACATTGTTCCCTTGATCTATGTTGTGAATGAAAAATCCAAGATATAGGACCATTGGAAAGAAGCTAGAGTGTGATCAAAACTCCTAACCGTGTTGTTCACAACTTGCCTCTACTCTAAGGATCCTTTTATCATAATTACTACTTTCACACAGGTATCAAGCAGATAATGATGAGTTTTGAGCTATAATCAGGTTAAAGTGTTTTCCTCGATGGACTGTGCGCTCTCTCACCCTAGATTGAATCAAAAAGATGAAAAAAATAATAAATTTGGAAAAGAGGCTTGGTCACCACAAAAATCCCAAAAATATCAAAATAGTTCTCACTCAAGCCTATAAAAATAAAATGCAGAGAATAAAAGCCTGTGAGTGAATAAATGAGTGTTGTTTTCTCTTTTAGGAGATTAGAGAGTCACAAGGAACCCCTAGGAGAGCTATGAGATCATCCCAGTAGCAGGGTTGGTTCGAGTGCAGTATGAGGAGTTCGTCTCACTGCTTTGGGCCAACTAGCTCAGACTACATGGATTGTTGCTTGTTACATGGACCAACCTGATGTAGATCGTGATCCTCAGAAGTCATTAGAGTCTTTTTGCTTTTGTTGCTTCTTAGGACTTGAATAAGTGGGAGGTGCTTGTTCCCGATTGGTCTACATGAATACATGATGATGGCTCATTGCTCATCACCCACGCGATCACCTATGTGACAATGCTTTTATGCTTAATAATTATGATTTAAATCCTCATGAGTATCGACATATTGTAGTGAATTTGCTTAATCTTGTTTGAACAGTCTTTGATCTTACTTTAGCAGGATTATGCTCGATTGGTGGGGGTTTGCTCTGAAATGACACATGTCAAGAGAATAGATGTTTTAATTTTTTTTCTTAACCTTAGCAATTTTCTCCAAGGTTAATTTGGATGTTATCTTTTTGTTCTTTGAGCATAGTCTTGCTTGAGGACAAGAAAAGGTTTAAGCTTGGAGTGGTTGATAACACCCAAATTCAGGCATCTATGCTAATCATTTATTTATGGTTTTGTGTCATTATAACCTTAATATGACCAAAATAACCCTAAATTGTTATATTTTAGTAATTTATATCATTTCATAGATAAAGTTGCTCGACTGTAGTAAAGTCCACCCTATATGGATGGAGCTCCTGAAATCAAATGCGCCCCTCAGCTTCTGGAATGAGGTCAACCTCCACAAATGGGTTAAACTCAACCTTAAATATTCTGAAGATCATCAAATCATGTTCATGGTGGCGTGTTGGCACCTGTGGAAACAAAGGAACCTGTGGGTTTTTGAGAAAAGAGAAAAAATGATACAGAACCAAGTCCATATGATCAGAACCAAAGTTAAGCTCAATGTTCTCGCTTGGCAATCTGCGAGTATAGAGGAGAAGGACACCATTTCAACGGACAGGAAATGTCCATCTCAAGGTAAACTGAAAATTAATACAGATGCTGCTTACAAAGGTCGACGAGGATCTATTGCTGCAATTGTTAGAAATGACAAAGGAGAATGGCTGGGTGGTATAGGTCAATCTATCAAAGCCGACTCTCCTTTTGATGCGGAGCTGCAAGCCGTGGAGTTAGCCTATAAAATCTGTTTAGTATGCAACTTGAATAATACTGTCATTGAGACAGATTGCAAGCAGGTTGTCACTATTATAAGAGAGAAATATAAAGATAACCCCAAGTATGCTAGAAGGTTATGGGCGATGCAGAAGCAAAGAAGTCATTCTATAAGTCTAAACTTCGAAAAGAGAGAAGGCAATAGCCTTGCTGATTACCTAGCCAAGTATCACCTCAAAAACAAAAATGGAAACGGTGTTTACCACAAACTTCCGGATGACACACCTAGTAACTTTGAAGATGTCTCTTGTAATGGTCGTAGTACGACCATATTTAATTTTCAGCAATTTTCTAGAATATGTAGTACCAGTTTGAGTTCGCTTGCAAGAGGTGGGCAAGATGAATAAAATCGCCACCTGACTTCCCTAAAAAAAAAGTTGCTCGACTAGCCAATTTTAGGACTTGTAGGCACCGAACCTGAAAAGACATCTATTCTCTAAGATTCCTCCCCAACACATGGTTTTTACAGCAGCTAGACTTCCATCCTTCGTAACCACAGGATGCACCACGACTGCGACTGAGGCATCCACCAAGACCGCGTTCATCCCACGACCGTGGTGAGATGGACCGCGAACTGGATAAACACCTCAACCATTTTGCCTATAAATACCCACCACTCTCCACCTGAAGAGGGGTTCTGACATTTTGGAGGTTCCCAGAGCCCTGTGGGAGGGTCTAGAGGTCTGAGAAGTTTGAAGTGCTCACTCTACGCCTGTCTCTTTAGTGTGCTTCCATTCTCCACCATTTTCCACCATCACCCACCCATTTCCGCCCATTTCCTACCATCCACTATCATTTTCCACCTCCATCCAGTCACCAAGCTGCTGTTCGGGGTAGATCTAGAGACAAAGGAGGCCAAGGAGTCCAGAAGATCAAGGAGGACGACCCAAAGGATGAGATCCTACGGAGGCCAAGGAACGAGAGATTCTTCTCCTCTACAGGCTAAATATCTCCTTCTTCTCCTTTCTTCTACTGTTCTCCTTTATTTCTATACAAATGATGTTCTTCCATCTTTGTTCGGTGCCAACTACGCTTGTCCATGGCTAGTTGAGCTCCTTCTTGGCTATGTAGCCTGTTTTGGGCATGCTTATGTACTTTTACCTTAAGCAAGTAGTTTTATTCCAGATCTAGTATGTTTCTTGTTCTATGTTCTCTTTCTGGTTATGATTGCTAGTTTGGTTGATCTCTTTCTTGCTTGAACTACTATTTCTGCCCATATCAAGAGATTCGTTGTAGGAATATACAAGAGAAGATAGTTTGGATCGAAATCTGAAAGGATGATGGTTCAAGGTAATCCGTGCAGAATCATAGACCCGGGCTGAGCCCACTACCTGGTTCTGCATGGGTTGCATCTGTTTCTGACATCTCAGAATGTTCTAGACCTGAGAGGGTATCTCGAATGTTCTTGGATGTTGATTTGTCATCCTTGAGAGAGGTTTCATATCATCGATAGGTTTTAGTTACACTATGTGAAAGTGAGTGGGATGACCCCACAGGAACAAACACCACAGTACGTACCATGTCTGGATTTAGGTTGCTTGTTTGGGTGTTTGAGGGTTGTCTATGCCTAAGAACGGGTGCATAGACTACCCAACTTGTGGTTACATAGACAAGAACTCCTTCTCCCTGATTAGTAGAATCCTACAGACTCTATTTTGTTTTCTTTTCTTTGTTTTGTTTAATTTTGTGACAATCTGCTAGACTAGTTCTAGCTCCATACTTTTATCGACTATCAGATTGGTTTATCTAACTTAAGAGCGAGATCTTAAGCATCCTAAACGTCCCCATGTCCCTATGTTTGACCCCATATATCTACTTTGACCCCGTAATAAAGTTGTTGGGGGTTCTTGGAGGTTTCTAGTTATAAATTTAAAGTTTGATTCCTTTTGAGTCCGCCTCCTTTCCGGACGTGTGATTTAGGCTGATCACTTGCTTAATGATAAAAAAGTTCATATTTTTTTATCTTTTTTGGATGAGGGAACTCCCTTGTTCAAACAAAGATAACATATGTTTCCATCATGGGCATGAAATTTACATGAACTAGTAGTAGTAAGAGAGTTTAGGAAGTATGGAGTTTCCAATCCTGACTTTGTCAAATTCCATGTGATTTTTTCCAAATGCTTTCTTGAATTATTTTGTAACTGTGACCATTTAATCGATTTATGAGCAGCAACATCCATACAAACTTGAACCAACTACAACATTGTAGAATTATATCTATGGGTACATGGATCACTTTTTGAAGAGAAGCCCATGTTCATTCAAGGAAAGCATGTGTTTTCCAAAAGTGTTTCCAACACTAGTGGGAAGCAATCAATATTACCCCTTCATTCCTACCTATAATGGACCAAACAAAGGGCCTCTTATGCAAGGCATGTAGCCAAACCACAGATTTTGCACAATCACTCCTCATTCACTGATGCCAAATATAGCCATTCAACCATTTCCATGTAGCCCCAAGTCCACACCACACTCTTAATTACATAGACAAAAAACGTATCCACATGAACATGAAACTTATAATGATAGAAAGACACCGATGAAATGAGTGTGCATGTTTCAACATGTGTAACATAAAGCCATGTCACCAATATGAGCCCTTTTTATTCCATGAGAACACGTTTAACCAATCAACCCAAGTGTATCAAGAGGTACCCTGATCAAGAACATAGGGGATCTAGACGAGTAGGATTCCTCAAATTTTTGGTGCAATAGTTCTTCAATCTCTTATGTGTTTCCAACATAGTCTAGGCATGGAAAGGGACCCCATATATATAAATCCATGCTTATAGGTTGATATATGAAATTGGTATGCATTATCTAATAATATTATTCATGTAAATTTACATAATGACCAGTAGAGATAATAATTTAATCTAATGTCTACAAAGAGAAGAAGCAATGGGAGATATCAATAGGCATTATAGAGGACAAATAGAATGAATTAAACTCAATTTCTAGGAGGACATGAAGAAGCCATAATAACTTGGTTGGTTTCATCGTTCAAGTTCCTCACCATCCTTATCAAAGGTTTTAGGATGGAAACAACTACACTTCAATTGCTTCAATAACCTTATGGTCTTGATATGGTCCATATGACAACATGGGGACCAATCATTATATTGTGACTATTCTTGATTGCAAGGAACAACACAATAAAAATATGTGTGTCTTTGACTTTTTCTATTCTAAGTAAAGGATATAGAAAAATTGGTGCAAACAAATATGGCACTATTTCCTTATTAGAATCATCTTCATAGTGAGACCTTGATAATTTCTTATCACATTTGTGAGTTAATGATAACAAATTTGTGTTCGAATTACACATTTTCTGTTGTCTAGAATTATATGACTTTATAGTTAGAAGATGATTGATATTGTGCTTTGACGTCATTCTTAACATGCTAAGGTTTGATTAAAACTTTAACATAGGTATGATTAGACAAACATATTTTTATCATAGTTTAAGGGGAATATTTGTGCACAAGACATTTCTCAAGGCTCATGGGTTAGAAATTGAAATAAGCCCTACACGAGGTAATATTTTGAGTTTTTACTAAAGCTTGAAAATAATTTGGATGCTTATTCAAAGTTTCATCTAACTTCTTTGTTATTGTGAAATGGTATCCGCTGGTGTGGTACTCAACCAACATGTTGGAAATTTGACTAAACGAGTCGGCTCAAAATTATTACACATACCAACTTGTTGTGGGTTTGGGATGACTATTTTGGTTAGATAATGAACCTTCACTAGAGTTTTTGAAAGTCAACTGACATTTTACCACTCAAGCCACTTCCACCCAAAATAAGATGATTTGGTCAATTAGGAAGTCAATCAAAATAGTAATAGAAACATACAACTCACACAACAACTTGACCAATATATCAATAAGTTGGCTAACCGGTGCTCCATATAGATCGAAAAAGGAGTATATATATCTTTCTTAAACAAAAAAAGTGGATTATATATATGCATATGCAGTAAACTTAATTCATTTTTGTGTGACACCATGAGTGATTAATGGATATTCACGAGGGGTTGAATCTAAGGATCTTTAATGATCAATCATGGTTGGATATAAAATAAAAAAATTCTTTTCCAATTAATAAATTTCTTGGGAAAGTGCATATTGGATTCATGTTATTATTGGAAATATTTGTGTACCTAATATAGAATAAATTTGATCTCATATTTAAGTTAACCTAATTCGTTTTCTCATTTTCCAATATTTCTCCTAGTTAACTAGTTTTGACATAAAGTATATAGTGGTGAAGTAAATTGAAGGTTTCTGAGACATTTTTGAAGTTTGACTAATGAGAGCTAGAAACTATGATATATACACTATTTTCAGTGGAAAAAAACCCTATCTACATACTTACTGTTGAATTAAGATGTTTATTATCTTTATTTACCAATATCGGTTCATTATGAACAACATTTATTCTACAAATTACAAACATGTAGAATAAGTGAATTTTATATAGGATAATTTGAAATACCAATAGTTCCATTTGTTCTTATAATAATAGTAATAATTGTTGGTATGAATGCCTAGAGAGCCAATCATATGATGATTGTAATGGCATAAATTGTAATTGATTTGATTAATAAATAAAGTCAACTTTCCAATTTTCTCTATTTAATTCAATTATGAGATAATGATGTAACATTATAAATGTCTGGATAATTATATTACTCAATGACATATGTCTCAAAGTACGTGACTTGGGGAAATGAGATCATACAGATGTTAATAGTACGTATATATTCTCATTATGTTCTTGATTAGTTGTTATTATGGAATGTTGATAGACAACAATGACACATAAGATCAGAGTGTGAGTTGGTTGATGACAAAGTCTCATTAGCCAAGATATGGCTATATCAAAACAGTCATACAAATACATGTTAGAGAACCATTTATTGGATAGACCCTCCATGAGACTGACACATGGAAACCATTACCATGGTAAGTCACAGTCAGCTCTCATAGTGATGGTGGTGTTTGTGGTTCTTAGACCTGAAATTACTGTACTCATCACATGTCGTTCGATATGCTTTGACATCATCAAACATAGTCTTGAAACATGGGTTGTTATAATGGTGATGATTGGGTGACTGTGACACAAGGGGACTGATTGTGAGTGATACTTGTGAGATTTGTCCCTCCTAAGGGAGTATGATATCTAAGACCTCTCGATTAGTGAGATTGAGAAATGCATGGCCATGCACATGTGAGTCAATATGTGATATTGAGCTTACATATATCTCAGACAGTCTTCTCTGGTTCAAGAAACAAGATTGAATGTTGAAAGGGTGACTACTCCATTCCTTGAGTTCAATCAGGATATTAGTGACAAAGGAAATATACAAGTACTGCAACACCATAACCAAATTGAAGGTTGAAGTTGTTCCCCAACTTTCCATTCACTTGGGTAGTACTGATGTGCCACTAGGCACCACTCTTTGCTTATGATGTCATAAGTCAATTATGGACATTCACTACCAATGTGATATGGAACCTATAGGGTCACCAACACAGGTCTTGACCTAGAAGAGGAGTTTAATCTTAAATGATGATTGAATTGATTACAAAAGTATTTAGGTATCCGATTCATGCAACAAATCAGCTAGATACACTTATAGACTGTAACATCCATGACCTAGGTTTAGGGATAACCCTATTTGTTTGGATTAAATAAATTTATTAGAACTTTAATATAATCCTCTAAAGTATTTTATTATCATCTGACAAACTTATGTTGCAAGTTTGGTCCTGTATGAATGATGTTTGAGCAATGTTCCCTTATTTTGGACCAAAATGCAATTTACCAAAGATAAGGGGTTATATTGTAATATGTCACATGTTGAACATGCTTTAAGTGTTTTAAAATCATAAGAGAGATAATAATTCTAAGTGGTGGCTTGTGGAAAGCCTAAAATTCCAAATTTGAACTTGTTTGAATAATGTTAGTGCCTTGTGTACCAATTTTGGTACAAATTGTAATTTACCCAAAATGTAGGGTTGATATGCAAATTACCACCTCTAGAGTGTCCCTACTCCCTATGTGTATTATTTAAAGGAGGGAGAAAGAAGGAGACACCATGTTTGAATCATATTTGAGTGATGGTACTCTTGGTGATGAAAAGACCAAGAAAGGGTTGAATATGAAACCCTAATTTGAGTTGTATCGGGTTGTAGACTTGATATGGGAGTGCCTATCAGCCAAGGAGCCATAGAGGGGATCCCATATCGGTTTTTGGACTCTTGGCAAAGGCCATGATGGCCTAAGAACCTCAAGGAGGTGAAGTGTATCAATTTATAGCTTCCTTAGAAAAGTTGTATCAGGTTGTGAATAAAGTGGTGATTGAGTTGAAATATCTTATCCAACAAGATAAGTGATGGCCGGAATTTTATCTCTAGATTATCGTCAAGTTTTTTGTATGTAAAGATAAATATGAGTGCAGGCATGTACATGTGTCAACCATGCATGGACATGTGGCACCTAGTAGCTTAAAGTGAGGACACCTCACATACACACTTTTTCATGAACCTCAACTATATATACCATTCCTTTCACCTATTAGTGATATTTTTTGAATCTTACTACCCCCCTTCTCTTAGATATCGTGCATTGTGAAAGGGTGTCGTGCATAAAGCCTTGATATCGGCCATAATGAAGTGATATCGACCAAAGTAAGGTGATATCGGCCAAAGTGAAGTGATATCGGCCACAAATGGAGTGATATCAGCCACAAGTAAAGGGATATCATGCATGAGTGGTAAGGTATTGTGCATGGTTATAAGGAGAAAGAAGGAGCTCAAGTATTAACCCTAATGTGAGGCCATGATCATCTTCAACCTTGGATTAAAGCATGGATGTAGGGTTGAGATCTTCCTTTCTTTTCTTCTTCACCAAATACTTATCCATGGTGATTCTTTGCCAATAGTGGAGTTGTGAAGCTCATCTTCAATCTTGGGAATGTAAAGATTTGGAGATTGGATCTTTGAAGTTGGTTTTGAGGCAGGTTATATAACTTGAACCCAATTATGTTATTATTCACCATCAATCTTGCTATACTTGATGATCTACTTTCAATTTCGAATTTTCTTGGATAATTGATGAATCCATGAGTTATAATAGTTGCATAGACCTGTTGTCCATGAACTAGAATAGTAAGAACGAAGGTCTTGAGCTTGATGATGATAACATCATCATGGTCCAACCCGATATCGGGTTGAAGTACCTCTTACCCGATATGACAAACCCTAGATTATGAGCAACCCGATATAGGTGATCCAAGTACCTACCTCAATCCCAATCCAATTATGAGTTTATACCTCATGGACAATATGAGTGACACATACACACACCTTGTGCACAATATGGGGTCAAGCACTCACCTTATACACACTATGGTGTCAAGTATGCACCCTAACCTGATATGGTGCTGAAACACAACATGGCAAAGTGAAACCCTATATACATTGGAATTCCAAACCCTTATTGGTTTGTGCACTTGAGTTGAATTAGACCAACCTATGGTGAAGGGTAGGCCGATAACATGAAGAGTTGATGAGTTATGAGCATAAGGGTCTAACCCGATATGCAAACCCTAATATTGAGCAACCCGATATGGATGCACGATATGGTGATGAGGATACACCTCAAGCATGATATGGATGCACGATATGGTGATAAGGATACACCTTAGACACGGTATGGATGCCTGATATGGAAGCATACACACACCTTGATGCCAGATATAGTGGAAGCACCTCAATTCAACATGCTTGATTGAGTGACACATGTAGTGTGTTATGTCAAATTATACATTAAGACGTAAAGAGTTTAATGCATTTGGATAATTGTGGGCCAATGTACCTTAGGAGAAGGATTGAGCCAACTTGATAAAGAATGATGTAATCAACATCCTAAGTGAGGATGAGAGAGAAACTTATACATGTGTGTCAATCATGTAATGAACATATATTGATACTCCTAATACGAGTGGAGTATGAATTAGGGTTTGATCCTTGATGATATGATCTTGAAACCCTAATCAATTAATAAATGGAAACCCTAACTCTAATGATGGGTAATGATATGATGTGAAACCCTAATCGGTTAATAAGGGGAAACCCTAACCCTAATGAAGTGTGTTGATATGACTTGAAACCCTAATCGGTAAGAAAGGGAAACCCTAACCCTAGCGATGGGAAGGTTGTATTTCTCTTGTATTGCATGGTGATGACATGTATTTGATATTACTGTTATCATGAAATACCAACCATGCTGGTATCATGAGATAATGAGCATATCTAGGTATGAGCTATGATGTTTCATAAAATACAGATTAAATGGGTCTTGTAAGCCATGTGAAATACTTGTACAACAAGTATAATGTTTATATTAGGTCTTATGACCTAGAGATGGTTATTGCCTTGTGAGAGGTGACAAGATGTTTATAAAATTCTCATAATCTAGAGATTGATGTAAGAGATGGAAATGTTCAAAA
The DNA here is from genome assembly GCA_963693085.1 of Alisma plantago-aquatica. Classification (NCBI taxonomy): domain Eukaryota; kingdom Viridiplantae; phylum Streptophyta; class Magnoliopsida; order Alismatales; family Alismataceae; genus Alisma; species Alisma plantago-aquatica. The sequence goes on along the minus strand of OY856410.1, from coordinate 1,354,624,620 downwards.
TAAACTAAGGAAATGGGAACCCCGTAACATAATAATAATAATAATAATAATAATAATAATAATAATAATAATAATAAATGGTTATAATGATAATAATGAAATCTTGGTCATACATGCATTATGGTTATATCCATAGAGGGATATAGTGTTTTGTATATGCTAAAATGAGATATGAGGAATACTTGTATCACATAAAGGATGTGAATGAGTATGATGACTTGACCAAGGCATAATGCCTAGTAAAGGCGATGTGGTATTCAATGCTGAGTTTAAGGGATTGATATCCCACAATGAAAGTGAAAGGGAAACATAAAGGTATCCCAACTACTACAAAATCCTTAGTAATATGATGCATAATCACATGATTGGTAGAGTCCAATACCTGACTGGAAATATATAATGCATAATCACAGGATTGGTAGAATCCAATACCTGGCTAGAAATATATAATGCATAATCACATGATTGGTAGAGTTTAATACCTGGTTGAAAACATATAATGCATATTCACATGATTGGTATAAACCAATACCTGGCTGGAACATAATGATGTACATTCACATGATTGGTATAAACCAATACCTGGTTGGAACATAATGATGTATATTCACAGGATTGGTAGAAACCAATACCTGGTTGAAACATAATGATGTACATTCACAGGATTGGTATAAACCAATACCTGGCTGGAACATAATGATGTACATTCACAGGATTGGTATAAACCAATACCTGGCTGGAACATAATGATGTATATTCACAGGATTGGTAGAAATCAATACCTGGCTGGAGAATTGACTGATATTAATACCTATAAGGTATATTCATAGGATTGGTAGACACCAATACCTGGTTGGAGGATTGACTGTGGCCAACACTGGAAATATGAATGATTCACTAATATCATACCATGATAATGTTGTCACAAGATAAGCTTGAGATGTTGGTATAGCATGATTGGTAAGCAATATACATGTTCTTCGTATCCCTTATAAAGTGAATAGATGATTTACTGCCCTATCATAGATAGTTGCAATGCTTTAAAAGATGAGATTGTTCTAATATGCTTATCAATAGTGATTAATCTTGATTATTGATATAAATGATCCTCTACTCAGTTTCATACTATTTACCTGTGATAATAACATTATTGGCAGAGAGTTATATCTCTCGGTGGGACTTGTGTCTCACCCTGTGGGATCCACAATTTTTAGATGGACGTGCACGGGGAGGTAGAGACCGTATTGTAGAGAGAGAACAACAACATCAGGGGCAGCAGTTACAACTCAGGTTGAGCATACTGTCTGTTGTGTCTTATAGATATAAGTCCTGTATGTCGTCTCTATACTCTCAGGTCCTTGGAGTCAGTACGTAATGGTTTTATAAACGATATGAGCCTCGAGGTTTTATGTTGCTTCAGTATATGTTTTGACAAGGCAACTAGTATATGTTATCCTCGAAATGAGATGGTACAATGCATGTACAATGTGAACCATGATGCATATATATTACTTTGTTTTTTCTTCCTTAAGAAGTTTCTTGGAAATGAATCTCTTTGTAAAATGGTTTTAATTTTTAGTGATTTTTTTTTAATCCATGGTTAATGTTTATTCCGCATAATTGCTACGATGATTTGGCTGTCGGTTGATAGCGGTCGTCACAAGTTTTGGTACCAGAGCCTAAGGTTTGCGGAGTCTACAAAGACATAGAACTAAGGTGTTTAGTCTGTTCTAGTGTCCTCCAGTATATCTTATAGTGACTTATTCTTATGCAGAAGAAGGGGTACAACTTAAAGATGTCTGGAGAACACGAGGAACACGTTGCTGAGAGCAATGTTGCTGCACCAGTAGGAGGTGCAAGGGATCAGGCAAGAGATGAATCAATACCTGAGAATCCTCATTTTGATGAAGCCACGCTAGAAAACTCATCCTTTCATGCTCTCTTTGGGCAATTCATGACCACAGTAATGCATATGGCAGACCGGATGCCAGCACCAACATCTAGGGCACTCATTTCCAATGAGGGACATGGGTCTGGTAAGACTTTTGAATGGCTATGTCGTGTAGGAGCTATAGAATATGCTGGAACAACTGACCCAACAGATGTTGATCAGTGGCTCACTGAGTTACAAAAGGCTTTTAAGATCCTTAGTATCCCAGATGCTGACAAAGTCAAACATGCCGTATACCTTCTGAGGGGTAGTGCTGGCCACTGGTGGGCCATAGAAGAGGTAAAAAGGAATGATGAAGAAGTTGGTTGGGAGAAATTTTGTCAAGAATTTATCAATAAGTATTTTCCATAAACATACTTAGATGAAAATATCTCACAGTTTGAGAAGGTTCGACAAGGAACCATGTCAATTAATGAGTATGAGGCTAGTTTCATGGAACTTTTGTAGTTTTGTCCTCAAATGGATGCTACTGAGCAAGAGAGAATCTGACATTTTGAGAAAGGAATGAATGCTGAGATGTCAATCTCGGCAGTCATGTTAGAAAGTAGAGAGAGATTTGCCACATTCGTGGAATCTTTCTGGAGGATAGAAAGGTCTTTGACAAACAAACATGAGGCAAACCTCAAAAGGGGGTATACACAGTCATAGGAACAATTGTTTGGTGGTACTAAACAGCCAAAGTTTTCGGTACCACCCATTTAACAATAATTTTTTACACCAATGCAGTGGTCACCGAGCGAGGACCAAGGTTGGAGTATACCTCCAGGAACTCCTAGTGTACCTTTAGTATCAACAAAAGGATAGTTGTTAAAAATTTCCTTTGGTTAGTCCCTTGGGGACACAAGAAGAAATGAAGAGGACTAGAATATATGTTTAGTCCAATATTCTCTTATATGTTTTGAAATTTCTCTCTTCATGTAGAAAGGGAAGAGATGTAAAAGAAAAACCTAGAGAAAAATTAGAGATACTAAGTAGTAAAATCTAAAGAGATGTTAAAAGTAAGAAACATAATATAAAACAAAATGCATACTACCTAATTTCATTTCTTGCATACCCTGGCCAGGTATTCAACTATTGAAGGCAAGGTAAGTATGAGACTCTTAGATTGCTATCTTTCTGATTACTCTGATCAAGCAGTCATTTTGAGACAATCTAAAGAGCATAATGAAATGGGAGATGTAGCACAATATATTTCAACCACATCCTAATTTCTATAAGAAGGAATCTGAGTTAATCACAGATCAACTTATAAACAAAGGAAGATGTTGAATATAATGTATACCTTGGTCTAAGGACCTAGAGTAATGGTTACCTGATAAGTGGTAACAATGTTCAGTGATGAACTAAGGGTTTGAATACCCAGATCTAGTAATTATGACAATGATAATGCTAAGGGATAAGAATCCCTAGTAATGTGATAAGGGACTGAGATCCCGAGTGTTATGCAATCTATGTGTTCTAAAGAACATGTGAAGAGTAAAGATCTTTTCCATGATGTGAATATAGATAAAATAAAAAAATGTTCATGAACATGCTAGACAATAACAAGGAAAAGAATGATGACATGTAATCATCTTAATAATTCCTATGCTGGTGGCAAGGAACCTAAGATGAAACAAGATTGAATGACACATGAACAGTTGAAACTTCATGCAATAATCAAAGGAGGTGATAATTTCTCTTCTTTTACAAACAACCTAGACAATGATGGGCAATAAAAGGAATATGTTTCCTTATGTTCTTTCCTTTCAGGGACATGGCAATCAAGTAAGTCTTATGACACTTGATGTGCATGGATTAGAAGTAATCTATAGATGGGTACTTTGAAAAGTATCAGCTAGTCCTGGATTTTTGGTTCCAAGACAAAGTTATATGTGATAAGTAATGTCCTGAGATGAAAGAAAGGTCCTATTATATGTTTGATTTTAGCAAAAACAACAGAAGGTGGACATGATGAGGATGTGTGTTTTTTTGGGTACATGTAATGGATACCAAAGTAAGGAATCGTAGTATCCAAGAACTTTCAATGGTATGAGAAAATGAGAACATAACTCCTGATAAGATGATTAATGTTGGTTACCTAGGAGGATCCAACTTTGAGATTATTCTAGTTACATACTATGCTATGGATATCATATGTTAGGGGCTTATGCTCTGCATAAACATGACATCGATAAGAATGTATTAATTGAAGGGACATTGGAAAGATCATCTTGGGGAAAAGCTTATCAAGAGAAGTATAATTCCTTAGAATATCCCTATCTAGATCTGTTGATGTAGCTTATACAAATAGCATCTAGAGATACCTTTGAGATAGTTTTTCTTTGTTAAGTAGCCTATCCTTATGACAAAAGAATAAACAACTAACGGGGTAATAGGTACAAGTGATAAGGAATTTTAGTGTTGTGTCAGTAGATTAGAGTGGCACAACAGAAGTATGATAATACTTGTAGTCCCAAATGGATGACAAAATGTAACTCTAGTCTTCCCTTGGAGGAGAAATGCTAAACTAAATGAGGGGTATGGAAAACTCCCAAGATAAAAAATCTTATTACATAAAAGATGTAAGTTGAGAAGGTAAAAAATCAATGAGGTTTGACACCCGAGTTATACAAAGTATGTATAGTACTTCTCTAACTAAGAAAGTGTTACCTGACACAGAATTGACTCTACAGTCAATAATGAAAAGGACAGTTGAATATGTGTCTTGTATGACAGATTCTATAATGACCCTGAATGGAAGGACTTTGTGTTGGTCAAAGTTCTTTGGCATCTTCATAACATCAAAAGTTTTATATGCAGACTTGATGGTATGATGCATGAATAATAATTGTCTCCCTTCATCAGGGATTTCGGGGACGAAATCCTTGTTAGGGGTTTATAACTTGTAACATCCCTGACCTGGGTTTAGGGATAAACCTATTTTTTTTTGGCGTAAATAAGTTGCTTAGAATTTTAATATAATCCTCTAAAGTATTTTATTATCATGTGACAAACTTATGTTGCAAGTTTGGTCCTGTTTGAATGATGTTTGAGCAATGTTCCCTTATTTTGGACCAAAATGCAATTTACCCAAGATAAGGGGTTATATTGAAATATGTCACATGTTGAACATGATTTAAGTGTTTTAACATCATAAGAGAGAGAATAATGCTAAGTGGTGGCTTGTGGAAAGCTTAAAATTCCAAATTTGAACTTGTTTGAATAATGCTAGTGCCTTATGCACCAATTTTGGTACAAATTGTAATTTACCCAAAATGTAGGGTTGATATGAAAATTACCACCTATAGAGTTTCCCTTCTCCCTATATGTATCATTTAGAGGAGGGAAAAAGAAGGAGGCACCATGTGTAAATCATATTTGAGTGATGGTACTCTTGTTGATGAAAAGACCAAGAAAAGGTTGAATATGAAACCCTAATTTGAGTTGTATCGGGTTGTAAACTTGATATGGGAGTGCCTATAAGCCAAGGAGCCATAGATGGGGTCCCATATCAGTTTGTGGACTCTTGGAAAAGGCCATTATGGCTTAAGCACATCAAGGAGGTGAAGCGTATCGGTTTACAACTTCCTTAGAAAAGTTGTATCAGGTTGTGAATAAAGTGGTGATTGAGTTGAAATATCTTATCCAACAAGATAAGTGATGGCCGAAATTTTATCTCTAGATTATCCTCAAGTGTTTTGCATATCAAGATAAATATGAGTGCATGCATGTACACATGTCAACCATGCATGGACATGTGGAACCTAGTAGCTTAAAGTGAGGACACCTCATATACACACTTTTTCATGAACCTCAACTATATATAGCATTCCTTTCACCTATTAGTGAAAATTTTCGAATATTACCACCCTCCCTCTCTTAGATATCGTGCATGGTGAAAGGCTATCGTGCATAAAGCCTTTATATCAGCCATAGCAAGGTGATATCTGTGATAACCTAGAATTTTAGGGAAAATTTAAATTGAGGAATTAGTTATCCAATTTCACTTCATCTAAGGGTGTGATTAGTGATACAAATGATGATCATGATATCTAATCAAGCTCAATTATGATAAATATCATGTGTCGATATAATTGGGATAATATGGTAAGACATCCCTTGGAAAAACATATGTATTCTAATGTCTAAGTAATGATCAATGCCTGAAATCATGATCATATTAGGTTTATGATGATTCATTGAAAATCAGTGGGCATTTAAGGTTGATTTGTGTAATCATGAAAGTGACCTCTTCGAGTAGCTCATTTAGGTGACAATATATATATGCGTATGGAATTCCTTGTGGTCATGAGTTAGATTAAGTGTTTCTAAGGTTATGCTAGGATTTCATGCCATCTTGACATACTATGTGAGAATTATTATCCTTGGAAATTTGGATACATAGGGGATATCTTTTACAGATATTATAAGCAATAAATGATTTTCTTGGGGTTTTTATCTGATGTGCAAGGAACAATGGTCTATTAGTAAGGATTTTGGGGCACATGTTAGCAGATGGGATAGGTTACACCTAGATTTCAGTTGTCACCTACCTCCGTTTCTTACGGATGAGCTAGTACTCGAGAGACTTGGTCCCCTATGCACACATCTGAAGTAAGGGGAAAAAGATCTAGACCTGGAGCAAACCACTAGCCCCGCCAGGCTCAGATCCTTCCAACAACCCCTCTATCATAGGACGTGGATGATAGATGGGGGAGTTTAGCTGTGTTCTAAACCCTCCCTTCTCCATCGCTTTTTACAGTAGAGGCAAGACCCCCAACATCATCTCCGACCCCTACCACCACTACTTCTTCCCTACTTCCAAACGCCACCTCAAGTCCGCTGTCGACGACCACTTTAACCACCGACATCAGCGCCCACAGAGATCACAACAATGATCCCTTACACCCAGTTCGGATTGGCACTGACGACAGCGACACATGCAAATAGCAAGCGTCACTGCCTACCTTTGGATCCTCACCTCACCAGCAACAACCTGCAGCAGTCAATGGCACTGCTCCTCTACCAGCCCGCCGTACAACCCAAACACCTGCTCTACCGTGGCCCCAGCCAGAGGACGTCGTGTCTTGCATAGTGGAAGCACGGTGGCGCCTAAGAGCAAGTGGCGGCGAGCCTGCACAGGCATCATCTCAGAGGTGTGGCCAATATTCCAAGTAACCACAAGAGGCAGGGTGATGGCGGCGAGCTCATTGCAGCCAGAAGGAGCGCACAAGGGTAATGCTTAGCCGCCAGTTCATCACTGGAGACCGGAGCAAGCCCTTCATGGCGGCAATGGATAGGAAGACCAGGAAGCGCAGAATACATGGAGTTCTCCTATGCTATCACTCTGATCTATAGAGATCCGAGGCCTTGTCAGAGGCTGAGTCCTCACTGTGGCCCAACCTTGCGGCGACTCCGTGAGTAGGTCACAGAACCAGATGATCACAGAGAGATCGAGAGCGGGTGCGGGTCAACGTGTAGGTGTGTTTGAAACTGCACAAAGGTGGCAGAATTGAGGGATACGTCTTCATCTCTGAGCTTTGCTATTTGCACTAGAGGTGCTTGCGCCGACGGCGGCTTGGGTGGAAGAACACCCACGCACGCAGGCGCAACGCTGCGTTGGGTTTGCGTGGATCAACAGAAGGAGAAAGGAGTGAACCAAATCCAAGGCCAGACCAGGTCCAAACCACTGAACCGGCCCACAACAACAAGCAAAGCTGCCGTGCGACCCAAATGGGACACGTGGCGCGTTCTGGTTGGCCGAAGAGGTAAGAAATTCCAATAATATATAGATCTTTGAAAATGCATAATAAATAGCTTGTTTATCAGAAAAATACAAACAAAATATCCATAGACTCAGAAAAATGCTCTCTTTATTATGAAATCCCTAGATCAGTCCTTTGATGCACATTTACTGATCCTATATAGTTTAGATGATAATACCCCAATTAGATTTCATTAAATGAAATATTTTGTATACAGTTGACATAAACTCTCATAAAATTCTTATAGAAGCCTAATGATTACTAAACCTAATTTATGGAATCTGATCCGAATATTATTTCTAAATATTAGGGTTTTCCCCATTAATGCATAATTAGATGCTTTCAATCTCATACTAATGCTAGAAAATAGATTAAGCATCAGAAAATTATGAAATTTGAAATAGACCATAGTTATGACCTTTAGACCAGTATAAAAATATTAGAGGCAAGATTAGGTCAGTTTAAACCTAGGTTTGGCCTAAACCCTAAGTTAGACCTAAAATATCTATGACATAATGGACCATGTATTAATGATGATTAATTTGTTATTAATCAGGTGATGACCAGATTATCTAGATGGCCATGGAGGTATAAGAAATCTCTGAACTCAGGTACGTGGGTTTTTATTAAGTATAAGACTAGTTTTCATGAATGCATAATGATATGATGTACTTTGGATGCTTGTGTTTGCATATAAATTCTTGGATGTGTATTAGTAGTATATGCTCTGCAAAATATTAAAGAACATAAAAGAATATAGATGGTTTGTAGCTACTGAGTGGATATATGCTCTCTCTCTCCGTCAATCCTCTCTCTCTCTTCCTCTAAATATAAGGTCAGCACTCGGTCCCCATAGTCCAAGGGTCGGGGACAAATTAAGTGCGACATCTCTCTCTCTCCCCTCTAAATATAAGGTCGACACTCGGTCCCCATAGCCCAAGGGGTGGGGAAAAATGAGGTGTGACACCACTTAGTAGTACAAACACATCAAAAGACATCTAAAATATGTGTTTACCTGATTATCGCTTTAAAAATGTTTTCTTGTACTCTTTCTTTCTCAAGTTACTTTAATTATGCTAGCATATTAGTATGTATCTTTCTACCCACGTACACAACACCTTGTGTGTTGATTCATTATTTCACGTATGTTTTAGGTTCAGAGCTAGCGTGGAATAAAAGATGGGAAGTGAGCAGTTGTCTAGGTTGTACCTTTTGTGTAGATCCTGTTAGCATACATGTTTAGACTTGTGTAAAATTCTCTTATAATATGCAATTGTAATTCATGTTGTAATAATGTACATGTTGAATGTTGAGATTGTGTTATGGTGTTTGTTATATTGAACGTTCATGTATGCGTATTATGCTTCCGCATCGCTCTCTGATATGATTGGTTGATGTTTTCAGATTTTGACATCTTATTCCCAATAGGGTTTGGAGAAGACAAAATCCGGGGACGTCACAGTTGGTATCAGAGCATGAACAATAGCTACACCTGACAATTGCTCACCATGAAACATAAAAATAAATTTCACCTTTCACTTTAAACCCTAGAAACTTAGTAAGCTGTTCTATAGGAATAAGGTTTGACTTAGCCTCTAAGTTAGAACCTAGATGTTCGAGAACTAGGTTTAGACAAGTGTGAGAAACCCTTTCCATATAGAGCTCATATGTAATGGGTAGCTACACTAATCTACACCATGTTCTCACCATTTCACTAGGTGACATGGCACTGGACTATCTACTGTGTGTAGGACACTCGAGTTTGCTGGTTTGGTTTTGTTTCCCAATCGGCTCGCACCTCGACAATTTTCTCTGACGCCTTCTTTCTCGGAGAAAAACTATATAATATTTTATTAGATATATGTAAATATAAAATTGTGTCCCTCACACAGGAGAGTAGTGGGTGTTCATGCAACCTAAGTGAAAGGGAGTGACATCAGTCTAGAAGAGAGAGTAGTCTAGATTAGATGTCTAGAGCCTTATCAAGATATGTGATACATAGATTCGATGATAGAATGATAGTTGAAATAAGCATGTGAAATCTTATCTAAGTTTGATCTCTGATGCTATAAGTTTCCTTATAAAGGTTTAAGTTGTATATTTGTTGAATCCAATTTTGTAGAATTTATGCAAAATCTTGATGAGGAAAGTACATTCCTTTTTCTTACTTAAGATCAGCTAAGTTAAGATAGAAATGAGTGTGCATGAGCCTCAAACTCTTATATAAGGAGGATGTCTAGTGGTAGGATGAGATATGTGGTGAACTCTAGAGAGAGTAAAACCCACAGGGAGAGGGTCATAGGACCTAGCCTCCAATATATGAGATATGTGTTAAAAATGTCCTACACTAGATTATTCTCGAGTGTTGAGTTGAGTCCTTATGCATGATTCAAATCTATATGAGAGAATTGGGTAAAAGAAAAAGATGGGTAGATGACCCATATGATAAAGTCAATCCTTTGGCTGAGTTAGGTCCTAGCTAGAGTGACATATTTTGTGAATCTCATCATTAGTTGCAAGTGAGGTAATATATGAACTCTAGTTATGAGAGTATTATGCTTTGTGCAAAAGATACTCAAGATACATGTTCTCCCTTCTTCTTATCTTTCTTAATATATGATGATAGAAACCTCACTTGAGCTATATAGATGATTTATATATATGAGGAGTCACTTGTATAAGCTTGACCTATTTTATATTTCCTTCCTATATCATACATGTAGCACCCAAGATTCAAATCATGATAAGTTTGACTTTAAAATATTCTCTTCCCCTTCATATGAAACATGAAAGATATGATGCTGAGATCATGGGATAAACTTAGTATATTCTCTTTTTCCCTTCACATAATACATGCAAGACATAAAAAGTTGAACTCATGAACTTGATATAAAGATATTTTTGGATCATAGGATATATGGTCAGAAATATAGTTCATAACTTTGATCCTTCTAAATATATGCTTCTAAGTTGAGTATGAATATCACACCATATGGTGAAACCCTAATGGTCAAGCATGTTACGTAAGCCCTTCTTATGTAGAAAAATCCTAATATCAAGGATGAAGATAAATCTCCTCTAATACTGAAATCATTGTATGATGTTGATCATAAAACATGTTAATGATGTTAGATTTGAATGATCTAAATACCATGGCATAAATGAATTCCTCTTGAACTTTTAAAAGTATGAACAAAACATGTACCCTTAGGGGTGATGTAATCCTAAGATATCATAATGTCATGTTATGGCTAAGACATTAAGTGATGTTTCCACATATATAAGGTGGGGTGGACACACCCAAGAATCTCTAGACTCGAAGCTGACAACTTAGAGTACATGTAACTATGGTGGTCTTAGAACCCAAGCAATGGTGATGTATATGAAGTTGAACCCCTAAATATCCTCTTAAGGATGAGATTGGTTGAATTTCGGGGACGAAATTCCATATAAGATGGGGTGAATGTGATAACCTCGAATTTTAAGGAAAATTTAAATTGAGGAATTAGTTATCCAATTTCAATTTATCTAAGGGTGTGATTAGCGATACAAATGATGATCATGATATCTAATCAAGATAAATTATGATAAATATCATTTGTCGATATAATTGGGATAATATGGTAAGACATCCCTTGGAAAAATATATGTATTCTAATGTCTAAGTAATGATCAATGTCTGAAATCATGATCATATTAGGTTTATGATGATTCATTGAAAATAAGTGGGCATTTAAGGTTGATTTGTGTAATCATGAAAGTGACCTCTTCGAGTAGCTCATTTAGATGACAATATATATATATATATATATATATATATATATATATATATATATATATATATATATATATATATATATATATATATATGCGTATGGAATTCCTTGTGGTCATGAGTTAGATTAAGTGTTTCTAAGGTTATGCTAGGATTTCATGCCATCTTGACTTACTATGTGAGAATTATTATCCTTGGAAAGTTGGATACATAGGGGATATCTTTTACAGATATTATAAGCAATCAATGATTTTCTTGGGGTTTTTATCTGATGTGCAAGGAACAATGGTCTATTAGTAAAGATTTTGGGACACATGTTAGCAGATGGGATAGGTTACACCCATATTTCAGTTGTCACCTACCTCCGTTTCTTACGGATGAGCTGGTACTCAGGAGACTTGGTCCCCTATGCACGCATCTGAAGTAAGGGGAAAAAGATCTAGACCTGGAGCAAACCACTAGCCCCGCCAGGCTCAGATCCTTCCAACAACCCCTCTATCATAGGACGTGGATGATAGATGAGGGAGTTTAGCTGTGTTCTACACCCTCCCTTTTCCATCACTTTTTACAGTAGAGGCAAGACCCCCACCATCATCTCCGATCCCTACCACCACTACTTCTTCCCTACTGCCAAATGCCACCTCAAGTCCGCTATCGACGACCACTTTAACCACCGGCATCAGTGCCCACAGAGATCACAACAATGATCCCTTGCACCCAGTTCAGATTGGCGCTGACGGCAGTGACACATGCAAATAGCAAGCGTCACTGCCTACCTTTGGATCCTCACCTCACCAGCAACAACCTACAACAGTCAATGGCACTGCTCCTCTACCAGCCCGCCGTACAACCCGACCACCTACTCTGCCGTGGCCCCAACCAGAGGACGTCGTGTCTTGTGCAACGGAAGCACGGTGGCGCTTGAGAGCAAGTGGCGGCGAGCCTGCACAGGCATCATCTCGGAGGTGTGGCCAATCTTCCAAGTAACCACAAGAGGCAGGGTGATGGCGGCGAGCTCATTGCAGCCAGAAGGAGCGCACAAGGGTACTACTTAGCCGCCAGTTCATCACTGGAGACTGGAGCAAGCCCTTCACGGCGGCAATGGATAGGCAGACCAGGAAGCGCAGAATACATGGAGTTTTCCTATGCTATCACTCCGATCTATAGAGATCCGAGGCCTTGTCAGAGGCTGAGTCCTCGCCGTCGCCCAGCCTTGCGGCGGCTCCGTGAGTAGGTCACAGAACCAGATGATCATAGAGCGATCGAGAGTGGGTGCGGGTCAATGTGTAGGTGTGTTTGAAACTGCACAAAGGTGGCGGAATTGAGGGATTCATCTTCATCTCTGAGCTTTGCTGTTTGCACTGGAGGTGATTGCGCCGACGGCGGCTTGGGTGGAAGAACACCCACGCTCGCAGGCGCAGCGCTGCGTTGGGTTTGCGTGGATCACCAGAAGGAGAAAGGAGCGAACCAAATCCAAGGCCAGACCAGGTCCAGACCACTGAACCGGCCCACAACAACAAGCAAAGTAGCCGTGCGACCCAAATGGGACACGTGGTGCGTTCTGGTTGGCCGAAGAGGTAAGACATTCCAATAATTTATAGATCTTTGAAAATGCATAATAAATAGCTTGTTTATCATAAAAATACAAACAAAATATCCACAGACTCAGAAAAATGCTCTCTTTATTATGAAATCCCTAGATCAGTCCTTTGATGCACATTTACTGATCCTATATAGTTTAGATGATAATACCCCAATTAGATTTCATTAAATGAAATATTTTGTATACAGTTGACATAAACTCTCAGAAAATTCTTATAGAAGACTAATGATTACTAAAACTAATTTATGGACTCTGATCTAAATATTATTTCTAAATATAAGGTTTTCCCCCATTAATGCATAATTAGATGCTTTCAATCTCATACTAATGCTAGAAAATAGATTAAGCATCATAAAATTATGAAATTTGAAACAGACCATAGTTATGACATTTAGACCAGTATAAAAATATTAGAGGCAAGATTAGGTCAGTTTAAACCTAGGTTTGGCCTAAACCCTAAGTTAGACCTAAAATATCTATGACATAATGGACCATGTATTAATGATGATTAATTTGTTATTAATCAGTTGATGACCAGATTATCTAGATGACCATGGAGGTATAAGAAATCTCTGAACTCAGGTACGTGGGTTTTTATTAAGTATAAGACTAGTTTTCATGAATGCATAATGATATGATGTACTTTGGATGCTTGTGTTTGCATATAAATTCTTGGATGTGTATTAGTAGTATATGCTCTGCAAAATATTAAAGAACATAAAAGAATATAGATGGTTTGTAGCTACTGAGTGGATATATGCTCTCTCTCTCTCCGTCAATCCTCTCTCTCTCTCTTCCTCTAAATATAAGGTCGGCACTCGGTCCCCATAGTCCAAGGGGCGGGGAAAAATTAAGTGCGACATCTCTCTCTCTCCCCTCTAAATATAAGGTCGACACTCGATCCCCATAGCCCAAGGGGTAGGGAAAAATGAGATGTGACACCACTTAGTAGTACAAACACATTAAAAGACATCTAAAATATGTGTTTACATGATTATCACTTTAAAAATGTTTTCTTGTACTCTTTCTTTCTCAAGTTACTTTAATTAGGCAAGCATATTAGTATGCATCTTTCTACCCACGTGCACAACACCTTGTGTGTTGATTTGTTGTTTCACGTATGTTTTAGGTTCAGAGCTAGCGTGGAATAAAAGACGGGAAGTGAGCAGTTGTCCAGGTTGTACCTTTTGTGTAGATCCTGTTAGCATACATGTTTAGACTTGTGTAAAATTCTCTTATAATATGCAATTGTAATTCATGTTGTAATAATGTACATGTTGAATGCTGAGATTGTGTTATGGTGTTTGTTATATTGAACGTTCATGTATGCGTATTATGCTTCCGCATCGCTCTCTGATATGATTGGTTGATGTTTTCGGATTTTGACATCTCATTCCCAATAGGGTTTGGAGAAGCCAAAATCCGGGGACGTCACAATATCGGCCATAGTGAAGTGATATCGGCCATAGCAAGGTGATATCGGACATAGTGAAGTGATATCGGCCACAAGTGGAGTGATATCGGCCACAAGTGGAGTGATATCGGCCACAAGTAAAGGGATATCGTGCATGAGTGGTAAGGTATTGTGCATGGTGAAAAGGAGAAAGAAGAAGCTCAAGTCTTAACCCTCAGGCGAGGCCATGATCATCTTCAACCTTGGATTAAAGCATGGATCTAGGGTTGAGATCTTCCTTTCTTTTTTTTCTTCACCACATACTTATCCATGATGATTCTTTGCCTATAAAGGAGTTGTGAAGATCATATTCAACCTTGGGAACATAAAGCTTTGGATCCTGGAGCTTTGAAGTTGTTTTTGAGGTGGGTTATATAACTTGAACCCAATTATGTTACTATTCACCCTCAATCTTGCTATACTTGATGATCTACTTTCAATTTCGAATTTTCTTGAATAATTGATGAATCCATGAGCTCTAATAGTTTCATAGACCTATTTTCCATGAACTAGAATAGTAAGAACGAAGGTCTTGAGCTTGATTATGATAACATCATCATGGTCCAACCCGATATCGGGTTGAAGTGCCTCTAACTCGATATGACAAACCCTAGATTATGAGCAACCCGATATAGGTGATCGAAGTACCTACCTCAAGCCCGATACAATGATGAGTTTGTACCTCATGGACGATATGAGTGATACATACACACACATTCTGCATGATATGGGGTCAAGAACTCACCTTATACACAATATGGTGTCAAGTATACACCCTAACCCGATATGGTGCTAAAACCCAACATGGCAAAGTGAAACCCGATATGCATTGGAATTCCAAGCCCTTATTGGTTTGTGCACTTGATTTGAATTTTACCAACATGTTATTTAGCCTATCACTTATCACATGGTGAAGGGTAGGCCGATACCATGAAGAGTTGAAGAGTTATGAGCATAAGGGTCTAACCTGATATGCAAACCCTAATATTGAGTATCCCGATATGGATGCACTATATGGTGATGAGGATACACCTCAAGCATGATATGGATGCACGATATGGTGATAAGAATACACCTTAGGCACTGTAAGGATGCCCGATATGGTGGAAGCACCTCAATACAACATTCTTGATTGAGTGACACATGTAGTGCGTTATGTCAAATTATACATTAAGTTGTAAAGAGTTTAATGCATTTTGATAATTGTGGGCCAATGTACCTTAGGGGAAGGATTGAGCCAACTTAATAAAGAATGATGTAATCAACATCCAAAGTGAGGATGAGAGAGAAACTTATACGTGTGTGTTAATCATGTAATGAACATATATTGATACTCCTAATATCAGTGGAGTATGAATTAGGGTTTGATCCTTGATGATGTGATCTTGAAACCCTGATCAATTAATAAAGGGAAACCCTAACCCTAATGAAGGGTAATGATATGATTTGAAACCCTAATCAGTTAATAAGGGAAAAACCTAACCCTAATGAAGGGTGTTGATATGACTTGAAACCCTAATCGGTAAGAAAGGGAAACCCTAACCCTAGTGATGGGAAGGTTGTATTTCTCTTGTATTGCATGGTGATGATATGTATTTGATATTGATGTTATCATGAAATACCAACCATGTTGGTATCATTGGATAATGAGCATAGCTAGGTATGAGCTATGATGTTTCATATAATACAGATTAAATGGGTCTTGTAAGCCATGTGAAATACTTGTACAACAAGTATAATGTTTATATTGGTCTTATGACCTAGAGATGGTTGTTGCCCAGTGAGAGGTGACAAGATGTTTATAAAAGTCTCATAATCTAGAGATTGATGTAAGAGATGGCAATGTTCAAAATAAACTAAGGAAATGGGAACCCTATAACATTATAATAATAATAAATGGTTATAATGATAATAATGAAATCTTGGTTATACATGCATTATGGTTATAGCCAAATGAGGGATATAGTGTTTTGAATATTCTAAAATGAGATATGAGGAATACTTGTATCATGTAAAGGATGTGAATGGGTATGATGACTTGGCTGAGGCATAATGCCTAATAAAGGTGATGTGGTATTCAATGATGAGTTTAAGGGATTGAAATCCCATAATGAAAGTGAAAGGGAAACATAAAGGTATCCCAACTACTATGGAATCCTTAGCAATATGATGCATAATAACATGATTGGTAGAGTCCAAAATCTGGCTGGAAATATATAATGCATAATCACAAGATTGGTAGAATCCAATACCTGGATGGAAATATATAATGCATAATCATAGGATTGGTAGAATCCAATACCTGGCTGAAAACATATAATGCATATTCACATGATTGGTATAAACCAATATCTGGATGGAACATAATGATGTACATTCACATGATTGGTATAAACCAATACCTGGATGGAACATAATGATGTACATTCATAGGATTGGTAGAAACCAATACCTGGCTGGAACATAATGATGTATATTTACAGGATTGGTAGAAACCAATACCTGGCTAGAGAATTAATTGAGATTAATACCTATAAGGTATATTCACAGGATTGGTAGACACCAATACCTGGCTGGAGGATTGACTGAGGCCAACACTGGAAATATGAATGATTCACTGATATCATACCATGATAATATTGTCATAAGATAAGCTTGAGATGTTGGTATAGCATGATTGGTAAACAATACACATGTTCTTCATATCCCTTATAAAGTGAATAGATGATTTACTACCCTATCATAGATAGATGGAATGCTTTAAAAGATGAGATTGTTCAAATATGCTTATCAACGGTGATTAATCTTGATTATTAATATAAAGATTCTCTGCTCAGTTTCATACTGTTTACCTATGATAATAACATTATTGGAGGAGAGTTATATCTCTCACTGGGACTTGTGTCTCACCCCATGGGATCCATAATTTTTAGGTGGACGTGCACGAGGAGGTAGAGACCGTACTACAGAGAGAGAACAACAACATCAGGGGCAACATTAACAACTCAGGTTGAGCGTACTGTCTGTCATGTCTTGTAGATAGAAGTCCTATGTGTCGTCTCAGTACTCTCAGGTCCTTGGAGTCAGTACGTAATGGTTTTATAAACCATCTGAGATTTTGGCTTGCATGCCTTGAGGTTTTATGTTGCTTCAGTATATATTTTGACAAGGCAACTGGTATATGTTTTCCTCGAAATGAGATGGTACAATGTATGTACAATGTGAACCATGATATATATATATTACTTTGTTTTTTCTTCCTTAAGAAGTTTCCTAGAAATGGATCTCTTTGCAAAATGGTTTTAATTTTTAGTGATTTTTTGTTAATCCATGGTTAATGTTTATTCTACATAATTACTATGAAGATTTGGCTGTTGTTTGATAGAGATCATCACATAGACGATTGGCTCACTAAGTGAGACATCCGTTTGGAGTGTCAGGTGGTTGGTTCAAGAGTTTAGACGGGCGTTTGGAGGATCAGGGCTGATTCGAACTGAAATTGCCTAAGTTATGCTCAAACTGGGGTGTGAACTGACCTGCTCATTCAGTCAAACCGATTGGCTCAGCTCGGCTCACCATATGACCGTATGGGTAAACAAGATGGATGTCTTACATGGGTGAGACCGCTCACTAGGACGAGGAGTGTTCTAGATACCTTCCCAAATTTGATCATTTCAATTGCACATTACTTGTTGTGCAATGGGAAATAAATTGCCAATTTTGTATGCAATTGGGAAACTTCCAGACGACCGTCTCATAGTGGAATATGACCATCTTGCATGCCATATGACCATCTAGGTCACTACACAACTGTTTGGGTGGTTGTAGGTTGCGAAAATTTGAGATCTTCCAATCCTTTCCACTCCCGCATCGATTGGAAACCCTGACCCAAACACTACCTATAAATAGAGGGGTATTGAGAGCTTCCCAGAGCACAACATAGACAATTGAGAATTAGTTTCTCTGAAATTATTGTCCTCTGTGGTTGTGGTAAACAAGAGAGCCCAAGAAAGTCCTACCCGACTAAGGAGGGATAGCTACGAGAGAGAACAAGTGAGGATCATTGTTGTGGGAGAGGAAGTTAGTGACTAGTATGCCAACGGGAGGGATGACTCCTTCCTATCTATTCTAGTGGGACGACATGAGTTCTAGGTGGTCCGTGTGGACTACTCTAGAGGAAGGAGTCTTTTGGCTACTGCTCGGAGGGCAACATCAACTCACAATCCATGGTGAGATTGCAGGAGGCACAACAGAAGCCCTCCAGTCTATTGTCTGTGGTGAAGACTAGGAGCTGTACATGAGCTGCACAGACACCGTCCAAGAGCAACTAGTCAATATATGCGTATCTACGATGATGAGGAGATGTCACTAGACTTGATCTAGAACTAGGTATATCCTCAAAACCATCCTTCCCATCTTATAGTTATGGACGCGATCTGTTGATTTATGGGGAATATGGTAGATAATTTTTTATTTCCGCTGGCTACTCTGTAGCCATATTTCCCTATAGTGGTATCAGAGCCAACATCAATTCACTATATCATGGGATAAGCAATAGGATCCATTTTTTTTTCGTTCTATTATTGCATGCAATGCGAATAATATCTGTCCAATCAAATACCACAATAATCCCATACTAATATATATATATATATATATATATATACAATTTACATGCATCTCCCTAAAGTGGTTTTGATGGTAATGCATAGCATGGTTATGGCCAACAACCCCTATTATCTGTGCATGGTTGTATGGTTGTTTGATCCTTTTATCTCAATCTGCATACCGACCCTCTATCTTTTCTTCCCAATGTAAAAGTATTATTCTTTCCTACCCTTGCTCCCCTCGAATGTAACTCGAGGTTTCTCTATAATTATGTACAAGTAGGATAGTTTACTTTCCTATTATGACAAAGAAGATGATGTTCTAAAGGTGAGCCAACTGGATGGAGGACCAAGGAAGACCATAACGATGAGCCAAACCGACCGCCTGGTGGACCTGACCGATCAGATGGAGGAGCCAACAGATGGTGGACAGAAGAACCAGACGACCGGTGAGATGACCTAACAACCGGTCAGGAGGCGAGCCCATCAGTTCAAGGGTTGACCTGATCAACCCGAATTGGCAAGCACGGATCTTCATAAACAACATGTTTCTACATGTAATGTAGACCTAGATGTGGTGATACCTTGTGGCTCCAATGAATTATATTCAGCTGGCCATAACCATAACTTTCATTTATTGCATGTTTTCATTGTGGGATATATCATATATATAATAAGTAATATATATGTGGTGATTGGATAAAGTATATGTATTTATAAATACAAACTCCCTAAAATATATTAAGTCTTAGATGCTTTCCAACAAAAACCCACATGAAAAGCTTGATCGACCAAGCATAGGTTATGCCTTTGCGTGGTGCACTATGTATCTCGTGGAAGTGTGCTAATAGATATGTAGGTTCTGCCTCTGTAGGGTGCATATCTATCATGTTGGCTATTGGGTCAGAATTAAACTGGTGATTCTTAGAGCATCAAAGCCTAGAAGCTTGCAAATGTGTATGGCAAGGAGTTGCACATAATGTCTATCTGGAATTGCATATGATGCAATGAAACGTTTGCCTACATTGATAGTTAACTGTGTTTTGTGGTGTTGATCGAGCCACACTTGAATTATCTTAGATCTGGCCCAATAGAATATTGTACACTGTAATATTCTGAATTGATATGTGAGGGCTATCAATTTGATATAAAATAGTGGGAGTGATAATAATTAAAGACCTAATTAATATTGTCAAAATTTTCAAATAAAATCAAAATTTTTTGACAAATAAAAATTTCTATTGTAGAATCAAATGATGAACAAATCTGAATTGTGGTTGGTCCTTTAAATGACAAACTTGATGGGACTAATTTCTATGACTGGTTTTGGACTTTGAGAAGGGTTCTCAATGAGGAATGTAAGCTCTACATCCTTGATAAACTAGTGCTAGATATACCTGCTCCTGATGCACCTAGGGCATGAGTGGATGCTTACTGGAAGCATGCCAATGATGCCTTAGAGATAAAGTACCTTATGCTTAGCTGCATGAACTATGAGTTTCATGAGCTGTACAAGGACATGCGTGTTTTTGAGATGGTAACACATCTTAAGAAAGTGACACTTGACCTCACAAAGCAAGAAAGGGATAATATCCTAAAGGTGCTACTTGAGTCTAAGCTGACAGAGGGAACCTCAGTGGAAGAGCATGTGCTCAATATGATTGGACATGTGTATCATCTTGAATAACTGGGATTCACCTTGATCCAAGAGTTGGACACAAATATGATTCTAAAGTCAATGCTAGAATCATATAACCGCTTTATTGCATGTCATCATGTAAATAATGTGGCTGACCACATGTCAGACTTTCTTGCCATGTTGATCAATGTTGAAGAAAAATTGAAGAAGGACAAGCCCATGATGATGATCACTGGATCTGAGTCCAAGGATCAAAGCAAGACCAGGAAGAGTTTTGAGGTCAAGCCTAAATCCAAATTTTCAACACTCAAGATAAGGAGAAAGAAAAGTATAAGTGGAACTCATCATTTGCACTTGAAGGCTTTTAGGAAGCAGAAGATGGGGATGGTGATCTCCACTTCTGGTATATACGTTACTAAGATAATTCCATCTACTTATTCATCATGGGTACTAGATATCAGATGTGGATCTCACATATGTTCTCATATTCCAAATCTAAAAGGAAGTAGGCCTTTAGGAAAAGACAAGGTGGAATTGTGAGTTGCCAATGGAGCAAGAGTTGCGGCTAGTGCAGTTGGAACCTATAGTATATCTCTATCCACATGACTTGTAATAGTTTTAAAGAACTACTATTATGTACCTGCTATAAATAGAAACATCATTTCTGTATCTTGTATGGACAAGGATGCTATTGAATTCTATATTAAAAATGGTCGATGTTCTATTTCTAAAGATGAGATCTTTTTATGGAAATGCCTCAATGTCTTATGGTCTTTATTTGTTAGATCTAAAGATAGATGTTTATAATGTGAATACTAAAAGACTAAAACTCAACAACTCAAACAAGACATACCTTTGGCAATGTTGTCTAGGGCACATAAATGAGAAACACATATCTAGACTCCATAAGGATGGTTATCTAGACTCTTTTGATCTAAAATAAATAGGGACATGTGAATCTTATTTGTTGGGCGAGAAGGCTAAGATCCCTTTCATTGGAAATAGTGATAGGGCCAGTGAGCTATTAGGACTCATACACACTGATGTGTGTGGGCCTTTTAGAACAACCTCTAGAGGTGGGTATCAATACTTCATTACCTTTACTGATGACTTCAATGGGTTTGTCTATGTTTATTTAATGAAACATAAGTCAGAAACTCTTGAAAAATTCAAGTAGTTTATGATTGAAGTACAAAACCAACTTGGTAAAAGTATTAAGGCACTTCATTCTGATTGAGGTGGATAATACTTAAACCAAGAGTTTGAGAACTTTCTTAGAGCCCATGGGATTTATCCCAATGGACTCCACCTGGAACACCACAATATAATGGTGTGCCAGAGAGAAGGAATCACACATTGTGAGATATGGTGTGATCAATGATGAGTTTAGCTGAGCTTCCGCCTACCTTTTGGGGGTATTCTCTACAAACCACTGAGTTTACACTAAACTGAGTGCCATCTAAAATCAGTTCAAAAGACACCATATGCGATATGGAATGGGAAGCATCCCAATATGTCTTCTATGAGGATTTGGGGATGTGAAGCTTATATTAAAAGAATGTTTTCTGATTAGCTTGGTCCTCAATATAATAAATGTTATTTTGTTGGATATCCTAAAGAAATAAGAGGATATTACATTTATTCCATATCTGACAACAAAGTGTTTGTTGTGAGGGATGTTGTATTCCTTGAGATGGATTTCATTTCCAAAGGAATCAATGGGAGGAAAGTGGAACTCAAAGAGGTTCGAGACCAACAAGAGAACATTGAACTGATAGATGAACAAGAGGAACCAAGAGAATCACAAGGTGTTGTGGAATCTCAAATTCCTCAAGTAATACGTGAACCTCGTAGATTCAATAGGACATGCCTTGAGCCTAAGAGATTTGGATATCTTGTGACTCAAGAAGATAGTGAATTGGTCATAGAAGATGAGCCAATAACCTATAAAGATTCTATTGAGGGACCAGAGTCTGAGAAATGGCTTGAAGCCATGAGATCTGAAATAGATTCCATGTATGCCAACAAGGTATGGACCTTGATGGATCCACTTGAGGGGGTAAAACCTATAGGGTGCAAATGGGTCTTCAAAAAGAAGACTGACATGTATGGAAAAGTTCAAACCTATACAGATAGATTGGTTGCAAAGGGTTTCAGACAAGTTCAAGGTGTTGAATATGACGAAACCGTTTCTCTGGTGGCCATGGTTAAGTCCATCAATATCATGCTTGCTATTGTAGCTTATTTTGACTACGAGATTTGGCATATGGATGTTAAAACCACATTCCTTAATGGAAATCTTGTTGAGGATGTGTACATGGCACAACCTGAGGGTTTTATAAATCCAAAGTTTGCAAATAAAGTCTATAAGCTACATAGGTCAATCTATGGATTGAAATAAGCATCTCGGAGCTGGAATCTTCACTTTGATGGGAAAGTCAAAAAGTTTGGCTTTATTCAAAATGAATATGAACCTTGTGTGTACAAGAAGGTAAGTGGGAGCATAGTGACATTCTTCATATTATATGTAGATTACATATTATTGATGGGGGATGACATCCCTACTTTACAAAAGGTAAAGACATGGCTTGGAAATATATTTTCTATGAAAGACTTGGGAGAAGATTCCCACATCTTGGGGGTAAAGATCTATAGAGATAGATCCAAAAGATTTCTTGGACTAAGACAAAGCACACACATTGACAAAGTGTTGAAGCGGTTCAACATGGATAACTCAAAGAGAGGAAACCTGCCTATGAGTCATGGTGTCTCCATCTCTAGAGCTCAATGTCCCAGTTCTTGTGAAGAAAGGGAACACATGAGTCTGATTTCATATGCCTCATCTATTGGATCAATCATGTATGCAATGTTGTGTACTCATCTAGACATCTCGTATGCCTTGAGCATGGCGAGCAGATATCAGTCAGACCCAAGTGATGCTCACTGGATAGCCATGATGAACATCCTCAAGTATTGGAGAAGGACTAAGGATCAATTCTTGGTCTACAGAGAAGAGGAAGATTTGATGGTAAAGGGTTACACCGATGCGATCTTTCAGACTGATCGAGATGATTACAAATCACAATCATTCATATTTTCCCTAAACAATAGAGCTATAAGTTGTAAGAGTTCCAAGAAAGAGACAATTGTTGATTCTACAACAGAGGCAAAGTATATTGATGCATTAAATCTAGAAAAGGAGGCAATATGCATCAAGAAGTTCATTATAAAACTTGGGGTCATTCCAAGCATCAGCAATGCAATCGAGCTGTATTGTGACAACAATGGAGCTATTGCACAAGCTAAGGAATCCAGGTCGCATCAGTGCTCAAAGCATATACAAAGGCGGTTCCATCTCATACGAGAGATCGTACAATGAAGAGATGTAAAGATTTGTAGAGTACCAACTGAGAACATTATAAATGCATGTGGATGATTGGCTCTAAGTTGCTGGCCCCTTGATAAAGGCACTTTTGTAGAAAAAGCATGATGGTCATTTTAGATCACTTGGAATACGATTCGTGGGTGATTGGCTATAAGTGCAAGTGAGAGTCTGTTGGTATGTATGCCCAGAGAGCCAATCATAGGATGATTATAATGGAATAAATTATAATTGATTTGATTAATAAATTAATGCCAACTTCCAATTTATTCTATTTAATTCAGTTATGAGATAATGATGTAACATTATAAATGTCTAGATAATTATATTATTCAATGACATATGTCTTCAAATACGTGACTTGGGGAAATGATATCATACATATGTTAAGAGTACATACATACTCTCATTAAGTCCCTGATCAGTTGTTACTGTGGAAGGTTGATAGACAACAATGATACATAAGATCATAGTGTGAGTTGGTTGATGACACATTCTTATTAGTCATGATATGGCTATATGAAACCAATCACATAAATGCATGTTAGAGAACAGTGTATCAAACAGACACACCACGAGATTGCACATGGAAACCATTACCGTGGTAAGTCATAGTCATCTCTCATAGTGATGGTGGTATTTGTGGTTCTTAGACCTGAAATCACTACACTCATTACATGTCGTTCCGTATGAGTTGACAACATCAAACACAACCCTGAAACATGGGTTGTTATAATGGTGATGATTGGGTGACAGTGACACATGGGGACTGACTGTGAGTGGTACATGCGAGATTTGTCCCTCCTAAGGGAGTATGATATCCAAGACCTATCGATTAGAGAGACTAAGAAATGCATGGCCATGAACATGTGAGACAATGATATTGATCTTACATATATCTCAGTCAGTCTTCTCTAGTTCAACAAATAATATTGAATGTTGAAAGGGTGAGTACTCCATGCCTTGAGTTCAATTAGGATATCAATGACAAAGGAACTATACAAGCACTGCAACACCATACATAGATTTTAGGTTGAAGTTGTTCCCCAACTTTCCATTCACTTGGGTAGCACTGATGTGTGACTAGGCACCACTCTTTACTTTTGATGTCATAAGTTAGTTTTGGACATTCACTGCCGACGTGATGTAGGACCTATAGGGTCACACACATAGGTCTTGACCTAGAAGAGGAGTTTAATCTTGAATGATGAATGAATTAGTTAATAAAGTCTTTAGGTATTCAACTCACACAACGAATCAGCTGGCTACACTATCAGAAGATCGGCTCACTGAGTGAGATGGCCGTTTGGAGTACCAGATAGTCATCTCAAGAGTTGAGATAGATGTTTGGAGGATCATGGCTGATTCAAATTGAAATTGGCTAAGTTGTGCTCAAATTGAGGTGTAAACCGACCAGTTCATTCAGTTGAACTGATTGGCTTGGCTCGGCTCACCAGACAACCATCTAGGTGAGCGAGACATCTATCTTGCATGGGCCAGACCTCTCAATTAGGCTGAGGAAGGTTCTAGATACTTCCTAAATTTGATTGTTTTAATTGCACATTACTTGTGAAGGAATTAATGTTTAGCATGAATGAGAAACAAATTTCTAATTTTGTATGTAATTGGGAAACTTCCAGGAAACCGTCACGCATGCTAGACAACCTCCTGGGTCACCAGACGACCGTTTGGGTGGTCGTAGTTGTGAAAATATGAGATCTTTTGGTCCCTTCCACTCCCGCATTGACTGGGAACCCTGACCCAAACCCCGCCTATAAATAGAGGGTTATTGGGGGCTTCCTAGAGCACAACACATACAATTGAGAATCAGTTGCTCTGACAATTGTTGTCCTCTCTGGTTGTGGTAACTGATGCAACCCTATTTTAGGGATCCATCCTGTGCCTTTTTGCATGATAATCACATCTAAACAGTTTACAATATAAGTTATTCCCCTCAATGTGATCTTTTATGATAAATGCACTTATTTTCCTCCTTTTGTGTGTATTTTAGGGCACTTATGCATGGATTAATGCATGGGAGAGAGATGAAGGATGTCTATGGGGTCTGACACCCCAAGAGTGGACCTACCTCTTCCCTGAACTGTCCTTGGATGCACAAGAGCAATTAAAAGAAAAAGGAGGATAGATGAAGAAGATGAAGTAAATATCAGCACCAAAAGGCCCAAAATGATCATGGTACATCCACCACAACCATGATAATTTATGCACAAAGAGCTCCAAAATCAACAGGGAATGTGCTCAATTTACACATGAATGACCATGGCCGTGGAGCTCAAAATGGCCGTGGTCACTGAAGACCCCAGGGCCGTGGCCCCCATAATGGTCGTGGCCAACACACTCCAACTCACCCGTGGCCCTCACCTCGCCCATAGTGATTTATGCACAAGGATCCCCAAAATTAATAGGGAAGTGGTCCATTTTACACGTGAATGAGCACAGTCGTGGCCATCATCATGACCGTGTCCCTTGAAGACCACCTCACCCGTGGTGCTCCCCACGCCCATGGCGAACTGAAGACACGATGACCTCTAAGCTGCCTCGCCCGTGGCCTCCTCCTCCAACACGTCTGTGGTACCCCACATGGACGTGGTACTCCCTACACACCAGGACTGTGGCACCCAGCCACAGTCGTGACCACCATAGATACTTATCATTTCCACTTCACTTCCCACCTCAGCCGTTCCATAGCCCGTGACCATGCCATGCAACCCCTACCACGACCATGGCACCTCAATACGGCCGTGGTGACCACCTAACCCTACCCATTTTCACCACTATTTTTCCTACTTTGCCCCTATTTACCATAGTGCTTCCCCACCACCTATAAATAGATAGGTGGCAGCAACAACATGAGGGTTACTCTCCCCCAACTGCCATTACTCTTCCTTACCCTCTCTTGAGCTATCATTGCATTCCCCTTGCATTTATGCGCTCCACCCACCATTTCCACCATAGAAACCTAGTTTTCTAGGTTTTCTACCATAACTCCCTTCATTTTCATGCCCATCATCCACCTTGGAGGAAGGAGGTCACCCTACACTAGCTAGGAGGTGAAGAAGGAGGATCTACTTCGAGCTCCATGAAGTCCTATCCCCTTCTTCTCATTTCTTTTGCCTTTTCTTTGATTATGTCTAGCTAAGCCCCTAGTGGTGGGCTGTTTGGGGGTAAAAATGTGACTTTGATACCATGTTGTGAGAGAATAATTTGTAATGAACATAATTTTATTTTATGATGATTACCTTTTCTTCTATCTCATTTCCCATTATCTTGCATGTGGTTTTTGCTCTTAAACATAAATTGCTTGCTTTGTGATGTTTGATGACACTTAGATTCTAGGAGGAATTGGAATGTATGTAGCAATCTTAGAAATGGCTCCTTGGTCAAATTAGTGGATCCCTAGCTAGCCCCCTTTGTTCCTACATACATATCCCTCCTTCTACAAGTGAGTGTGAGATCTAAGTAGCTAGTGTAAATGTGATTAGTCCAATTTCCTAGAGCTTTCTAAAGGCTAGATGGCTAGTAGCATGAGATGAAAGGCCCTCAACTCTACTCCCATTCCTACCCTTGGATCACAATTACCCTAATACCACTTACCCTAGAAACCTAGACTTGACAAGTCCTACTAGAATTACACCTAACCCTACTTTTCCAACTAGTAGTACAAGGTACATTCTAATAGCACTTGCCTTGTTGTTTGATTTGGTAATCTAGATTGAATTGTGGTAATTGCATTCCTTGTTGAACCCTTCCCCCAATTAATATCAAATCACATTCCCAAATGCCCCCTACCTAATCCATTGCTTGAAGCCCACCTTAGTCTTCTCACTTGTTAATGTTAGTTTAGCTTAATTGCCTTTGTTTCTTCTAGTCAATTTCTTAGTCTTGCTAGTTAGGGTTAACTTAGATTCTTATTTTCTTTAGTGTTTAGCTTAGTTCTTAGTTGCTAATTGCCTTACTAGAGTAGTGTAGATCACCTTGCCCTTGTTTAGTTGATTGCTTAATCTAGTTTCTTAAACCTAACTTACCTAGGATAATTTAGTCTTTGGTAATCTATCTCTCATATTGCCTTTACTTGCTTGCTTGCTTAGTGTAATCAAACCAAAACCCCTTTTGAACCCTTCAACCCTAGTCTTCACTTTAGGAACATAACCAACACCAACTAAGCTCTAGTGCCCCCTCTATTCTTGTGGTTAGACCCCCTTTACTTGCCTCTCACCTATACTATAACATGACCCCGTGCGCTTGCGGGAGCATATTTTAGTGATTGTGAGTGAATTTAGTTTGGGGAAACCCTACAAATATCGAAAGACCACACGTGCATGCAAAACTGCACCAAGCTTTCTGGAATTATTGCTAGGGATAAAGGTGCTCGACCTAGCTAGTTAGCGTAGCTTATCTTTTCCTATTGCCCTCATCATTGCTATTCTTTATTCTTTGTTCACTTTTGCATACTTCCATTCTAACTTGGTTTCTTGTTGCTTGTTTGTGTATTGTGCAGGTGACAGTTGTGCATGTGCCATACACATTCTACTTGTACTGACTTGCTGTTGTATGACCTTGAGATAGGTAGGAGGAGATGCCAAAGCCGCCACAAGTAGCACCAAGCAGCCGACATTGCAGAAAATGAACCCCATCAAAGAATTCACCGTGAATGGTTAAAGGTTGAAATCAGTTGTGGAAGTAGGTCCAGAAAAAGCCAATCAAAGTTTTGATATCGTGATGCTATTAGAGGAACATCAGCTTGATGAGGAGATGTGCTTGAATGCACATGAGAGAGACATTTACTTCAAACATGCTTTGGGGATCCCATGAGGATGAATGAAGTCAAGAATCAATAAGCCCGACTGAAGGGGTAAAATTTAGTGCTAGTGGGAGGCAACCCACCTATGTTTGGGAACTTTTTCACCCAACCTTCACTCTTTGATACTTTTGTTTTCTTTTCCATGAAATACACACACGCATACTTATGCTTGATAGTTTTTGTTTGAGTTTTGATGAGACACAGATATAGGTTGAAGAGAGAGATAGAGAGGGAAATACATGGTTGTTGAAGTTGAAATGTGGCCAAGAATCATTTTTTTTGCAAAGATATCAATTTTTTTGAATTTGAGTTGACAAAGTACTGCATGAAGAACCACCACGGCCATGGTGCCTCAAAACGGTCGTGGTGATTTAAGTGCAAAACCTCAAGAAAGTTATAGTAACTCCACCAAATTTGTGAAGGAATGACCACGACCATGGAGAAAAAAATGGCTGTGGCCGTCTTCACGGCCGTGGCAACATGAAGGCAAGATAACCGTGGTGAATTAAATGCAAAAATTCAAAGGAGTTATAGGGATGAAGGAGATTTTGTACATGAGCAACCAAGACCATGGTGAGCCACCACGACTGAGGTGGGAGGAGCACACCACAGCTGTGGCACCCACCATGACCATGGCGGGAGTCAATCTACAGCCATCTCCACCCCCACCATGACCGTGGCACCCACCACATCTGTGCTACCAAACCCCCACCACAGTCGTGGTGGGACCCAACCCACACTTTTTTTACTTAAACCCAACAAAACACCAGGACCACTATCATTTGAAAACTCATTTACTCAACTCTAGAACGGCCGAGGCAACGTGCTCTGCCCCCCATCACTCCCAATCTTGCTTCTCCAGCCCAAATCCTCCAAGAAATCAACCTCAAATCACTTTCTACACCACCACCACCTCTCCCTCTAGTGTTTCCACCCCAATACCTCCACCAATCGAGCCTCCATCTCCATTTTGTTTTCCACCTCACCTATAGGATCCCCACACAAAAACTCACCAAAATCCACCCATTTTTGCCCAAAACCTCCAACCTATCCATCCTCCATCATCCAAGCAATCATTCTAACCTATTCCACCCATCAATCAACCTCCATTTCACTTTCTCCATAAAAATCTGAATTTCACAGCCATACCACCACCTCCATATCAAAAAAAAAAGAAGGGAATTACTATGGCAATGAAGAAGGGGCTCGAAAGGGCCTTGAGGCGATCACCGAAGGCAAGGTGTGCACCAAGAGAGCCTCTTCACAAGTATCCATGCCTTCCCACACCCCTTCACCATCAAATTCCATGCCCAATTGTTCCCCCACTCAATGTCTGTGAGTGCATCCCACACTCAGTCATCTGACAGCCACCACATCACAGACGAGACGTACAGGGAAGAGGAGGAGGAGGAAGCATCAGAGGAGAACATTGATGATATGATTGATGAGGTTGACCTGGAGGTAAAAACTCGCCAAAAGTGGGGCAAGGGGGCTGCATCCCCATCTTCATCAAGGTTGCCTCTACGATCCACTCTAGCAAGACACTCTACCTCCTCATTGGGGGAGAGACCACAACAACATCCACAAGCAAGGCAACAATTGATGATAGAAGAAGAGGATCAACCACAACAATACCCTGAGCAACGAGTACCGCTGAATCTTGACTCAAGCTCAGGGTCAGATCCTACATGTTTGAGGAAGATGATGATGATACTGTTGAAGAGGAAATGGATTCTGAGCCAAAGGACACTTTGGCATACTTGGAGGGGGACAAACTGAAGGGGTTTGGAAAAGATCCCGAGGGAACAACTTATGGTAGAGGAAAAAGAAAGATGCAGATCACACCCATCTACCCCAAGCGCATGTTTAGCAGAGTGATCACCACTAGATATGGGTGTGGAAAGGTATCTCGACGCCTGGGAATTAAAGCAGATGTAATAAGGAAGTTGATGTGACTTGGTTTATGGAAGGTGCTCTTCACAGCACAAACCACATATGTGGAGTTCAGTCAGCATTTTTTGCCACATTAGAGAAGATCAAGGTCAAAGGGGAGGAAGCTATCAAGTTCGCAATGTTAAAAAAAATTCACACATTCACTACTTTTGAACTGAATTGCATCTTTGCAAAGGACCCTCAAGAAGCCGAAAAAATGAGTGATGGCTTAATTGAGAGGGAGGTTGACTTAGACTACAATGATTTATGGTACAGTTTGACAGGGACACCGGGGTACAAAGATAGGAAATCAAAGACAATGTTGATCAGCAACCCCTTATTCAGATATGTACAGAAGGTCCTTGCCCACACAATTTTAGGGAAGTATGACAATCAGGGCAACATCTCCCAAAAGGACCTCTTTGTTCTACATGGTTTAAATAAGAAACTGCACATCAATGTAGGATCGCTCTTGATAGATCACATGAGGACAACTCCATTTAAAAGCAAGACTCCATTTGTTATGGGAGGGATTGTGACCTCAATTGCTATATCCCTAGGTTTTGATGTCACCAGACTGAAATAGCAAGAAGGAGCTCAATTTGTTGATCTAAAGTATCTTGTGCACTCTCAAATGATCAAAATCAATTACAAGAGGCTATTATACAATGTGAAATCTGTAAGATCAAGAGTTCTCAAGCTTCCCTATCACACCATCCCACTTCTCTGTGCCTTAGGCCTCCTCGACCTACTACATGACAAGCTGAATCAATGGGAGTGAGCCAACCCCCGGGAAAACTTCAACCCCACTGCTGCACAAGAAGAAGAAATAGCAGAATCAAATGCACAACAACAAGAAGAAGAGGGAGGATAACAAAGAAGAAATCCCTGAAGGGTAAGAAGAAGGGATGAGGCAACATCCCAATTGTAGGAGTCTTCAATGAATGCATATGATATGTCATCCACCCATGCACAACTTGAAGGCATCTAGAAGACATAGCAAGACATGCAACTCATACATCAATACATGTGGTAGGACCAACAACGAATGCATTAGTAGGTCAACCACTTGTACTACTACCACCATGTGTAGGCACAGAGAAACCCTAAATGGGGTGAAGATTTTTGGGGTGGTATTTTGGGAAACCAAGAGACCTACCCTCCCCCTCAGGATGCTTATTGGGGCCATTACTACAAGTTCCCTCCAGCCCATCTAGGACCTCCACCTCCTTAGCAACACCAGCTAGACCTACCTAAACAGCCACTGCAGGGAGACTTTCCCTTTGATTCACAACCCCGACCATGATCTTCACCCTACTATCCCTAAACTTGAGTTTCATGCTGAGGACATCATGATTCAAAAGTTTGGGGTGGTAGGGCAATATGCACCACCCTATCTTGATCTCTCATTTTGTTTGCACCTATCTTACCTGATCTTTGGAGTTGCTTGCTTTTACCCTTGTTAGTTTAAATTTCTTCTTGCTTGCATCCATGCATACATGTAGTTCAATTTCATGCATTTTTGCGTAATTTTTCAAATTTTTTGCTCTCCATGCCATGAATTGCATTCTCATGTAGTTTTTGGTAATTTTTGTGTGTTTTAAATTAGGATTTACTGTTTTATGCTTTAAATTCCCTAAATATAGGTTTACATGTGATTGATTGCAAATTGGCAACATTTTTCCCAAATTTAAATAGTCTTGCCTAAAAGCATGTTTTAACTTAATCTCCAATGTTTTAAAATGAAAATTCAGGGCTTTGACAAATGCATGCCGTTTTCTTAGATTTTATTGCTATGTGGTCTTGATTGTCGACTTTTTACATGTGCACCGCTTCTCTCAAGTTTGTGAATGTTTCAGTTGAAGTGTGAATTGAGCAAGCTATAAACACTTAGAGCTAAGGCTGTAAATGGACATGGGTATACCTGCATACCCTCAAAACCATACCTTCTAAACCCATTATGGATGTAAATTTTTATAACCACATAGCCACTTATCCTTGTACCCATGTATCCGCCTCTCAATGGGTAAGGTTATGGTTATGTATGTACCCATACCCTGTACACCCATATACCCATTTAAATATATCTTCATATAAAAAAAATTATATTAGAATGTAATGGTGCATATTTTAGCACTCAAAATGTGGAAGTATAAGTATCTTAAAATAGTAAAAGTTTATATTAGAATGTATGATCCATATTGACCAATGTGAATGCAAGACAACATGATGTCTGAGATCAATCATTGACTTTGTTATTCTATAATAATGTAGTCAAACTCTGTAATGTTCACCAATAGATCCAATATTCATCATTCTTTTTTTATATTTTGATTTAGCTATATCAACATGTTACTCTTGGTTGTTCTTTATAAGATGACATATTATTTATTCATCAACTACTAGATTCATATAAAATAGAATACATTTGATGTCATACTAGTATCAATATCACCTAATTAGTTTGGTGTGTGTTATACCCAAAGTCTATGTTGTGTTATTGTAGCAAGTTCATTCATAACCATATACCCAGTTACCCATCCAATACCCAATAGTTATGTGGGTATGGATATGGTGCAGGTATAAATTTTGAAAAAGTGGGTATATACCCATACCAATACCCTCTAAACTAAACAATTTAGGTTATAGATATGACCATAACTGCACCATACCCTACCCAATTATAGCCATACTTAGAGCCTATGGAACCACTTGATATAAATGTGAATCTCATGTTGTTCAATCATGTGGTGTGATATGATTTGATGAAGTGTTGGATTAGTTTTCATGTATGAAATCTTATGTTGAGGACTACACTAATGACCCCTCTTTGACCCGATTCTTCTTTCATCATCTTCATACCTCTCCACCTCATGAAAGGATACCTAAGAGCACATATTCAGCCTTGGACACCTCTAAAAGTTTGGGGTGGCCATATCTACATCTCCCCAGTTCACTCTATCCACCATGTGCTCTATATACACCAAGGGCAAATGAAAAGAAAAAGAAGAAAATAAAATGCAAAAAGAAAATAAAAAGATGCACCTATTTAAGAGAATTTAAATAAAGAAAAGATGAGTGTGTAAAAGCACTCCAAAAATCTTTCCAGAATCCTTTCTTCCATTTTCATACCCATTGAGCTAGAAAACATCAAATCTACATCACTTTACCCTTTCTACAACCATGTGGGTCATTTGGTGTGGTTTGAGACATAAGATGGAATGCATGAAAGTGAAACAAAACTCCTAGTCATCTTTGATCAATGCCAACATGAAACGGCTTACTCAGAATGATATGATGAACGTATTGAAAACTCATGCATTCTACGCTCTATATTTGAAGTTTGTCTGCTCAGTGCTCATTTCATGATTGGTATGTGATAGAGGAGAGGATAGAGGTGGAACACATGCACTTAGTAACTTTTAAGACTATTTAGTCAATAATCATCTTTTTCTATGCATTTGTCACTCTTGTTTATAGAAAGAAATTGAAGAGAGAGATTAAGTTGGAGCTAGAAAGAAATTGAAGAGAGAGATTAAGTTGGAGCATATTTGAGGGCAAGTATGTTCTAAGTTTGGGGTGTTGATGCATCCCTATTTTAGGGCTCCATCCTGTGCCTTTTTGCATAATAATCACATCTAAACAGTTTAGATTACAAGTTATTCCCCTCAATGTGATCTTTTATGATAAATGCAGTTATGCCTCCTTTTTTGTGTAATGTAGGACACTTATGCATGCTTTAATGCATGGGAGAGAGATGAAGGACGTCTATGGAGTCTTACACCCCAAGAGTGGACCTAGCTCTTCCCCGAGCTATCCTTGGATGCACAAGGGCAATTCAAAGCAAAAGGAGGCTAGATGAAGAAGATGAAGTAAAGATCAACACCAAAAGGCCCAAAATGGCCGTGGTACATCCACACGGTCATGGTAATTTATGCATAAAGAGCTACAAAATCAACAGGGAATGTGCTCAATTTACACATGAATGACCACAGCCGTGGAGCTCAAAATGGCTATGGTCACTGAAGACCCCACAACCATGGCCCCCAGAACGACCGTGGCCAGCACACTCCAACTCGCCCGTGGCGATTTATGCACAAGGATCCCCAAAATTAATAGGGAAGTGATCCATTT
Organism: Alisma plantago-aquatica; assembly: GCA_963693085.1. Taxonomy (NCBI): domain Eukaryota; kingdom Viridiplantae; phylum Streptophyta; class Magnoliopsida; order Alismatales; family Alismataceae; genus Alisma; species Alisma plantago-aquatica. Next base: position 1,354,589,575 of record OY856410.1, on the reverse strand, counting down.
TACACGTGAATGACCACGATCGTGGCCCTTGAAGACCACCTTGCCCGTGGCGCTCCCCACGCCCATGGCAAACTGAAGACATGACGACCTCCAAGCTGCCTCGCCCATGGCCTCCTCCTCCAACATGACTGTGGTGACCCACACGGCTGTGCTACCCCCTACCCACCACGACTGTGGAACCCCCCACTGCCATGGCCAATGTACATACTAATCATTTCCACTTCACTTCCCACCTTGGCCATTCCATAGCCCACGACCGTTCCATGCAACCCCTACCACGGCCGTGGCACCTCAACACGACCGTGGTGACCACCTAACCCTACCCATTTTCACTAGTGTTTTTCCTACTTTGCCCCTACTTACCCCAGTGCTTCCCCACCACCTATATATAGATAGGCGGTGGCCACAACATGAGGGTTACTCTTCCCCATCTGCCATTACTCCTTCTCACCCTCTCTTGAGCATTCATTGCATTCCCCTTGCATTTATGCTCTCCACCCACCATTTCCACCTCATTTCCACCATAGAAACCTACTTTTCTAGGTTTTCTACCATAATCCTTTCCATTTTCATGCCCATCATCCACCTTGGAGGAAGTAGGTCGCCCTACACCAGTTAGGAGGTGAAGAAGGAGGATCTACTTCGAGCTCCCTGGAGTCCTATCCCCTTCTTCTCATTTCTTTTGCCTTTTCTTTGATTATGTCTAGCTAAGCCCCTAGTGGTGGGATGTTTGGGGTAAAAATGTGAATTTGATATCATGTTGGGGGAGAATAATTTTTAATGAGCATAATTTCATTCGATGATGATTGCCTTTGCTTCTATCTCATTTCCCATTATCTTACATGTGGTTTTTTCTCTTAAACATAAATTGCTTGCTTTGTGATGTTTGATGACATAGATTCTAGGAGGAATTGGAATGTATGTAGAAATCTTAGGAATGGATCCTAGGTCAAATTAGTGGATCCCTAGATATCCCCCTTTGTTCCTACATGCATATCCCTCCTTCTACAAGTGAGTGTGAGATATAAGTAGCTAGTGTAAGTGTGATTAGTGCAATTGCCTAGAGCTTTCTGAAGGCTATATGGCTAGTAGCATGAGGTGAAAAACCCTCATCTCTACTCCCATTCCTACCCTTGGCTCTCAATTTACCTAATACAACTTACCCTAGAAACCTAGACTTGACAAGTCCTACTAGAATTACACTAACCCTAATTTTCCAACTAGTAGTACATGGTACATTCTAATAACACTTGCCTTGTTGTTTGGTTTGGTAATCTAGATTGAATTGTGATAATTGCATTGCCTTGTTGACACCCCCAACTAATATCAAATCACATTCCCAAATGGACCCCCTAACTAATCCATTGCTTGAAACCCACCTTAGTCTTCTTGCTTGTTAATGTTAGTTTAGCTTAATTGCCTTTGTTTCTTCTAGTCAATTGCTTAGTCTTGCTAGTTAAGGTTAACTTAGATTCTTGCTTGCTTTAGTGTTTATCTTAATTCTTAGTTGCTAATTTCCTTGCTAGAGTAGTGTAGATCACCTTGCCCTTATTTAGTTGATTTCTTAATCTAGTTGCTTAAACCTAACTTACCTAGGATAATGTAGTCTTTGGTAATCTAGATCTCATATTGCCTTTACTTTCTTTCTTAGTGTAATCAAACCAAAACCCCTTTTAAACCCTTCAACCCTTTTGCTTTAGGAATATAGCCGACACCAACTAAGCTCTAGTGCCCCCTCTATCCCTGTGGTTCGACACCCTTTACTTGCCTCTCACCTATATTATAACATGACCCCGTGCATTTGTGGGAGCATATTTTAGTGATTGTGAGTGAATCTAGTTTGGGGAAACCCTACAAACATCGAAAGACCACACGTGTATGAAAAATCACACCAAGCTTTCTGGTGCCATTTTTGGGGATGGAGGCAGTCACCCTATCTAGTTAGCATTGCTTAGCCTTTCCTATTACCCTCATCATTGCTATTATTTATTCTTTGTTCACTTTTGCATACTACCATTCTAACTTGGTTTCTTATTGCTTCTTTGTGTATTGTGCAAGTGATAGTTGTGCATGCACCATATGCATTCTACTTGTCCTGACTTGGTGTTGTACGACCCTAAGATAGGTAGGAGGAGACACCAAACCCACCGCAAGAAGCACCAAGCAGTTGACATGGTAGAAAATGAACCCCATGGAAATGCTCAAACACCATAGCCCAACCGCCCCCTCCACGAGTATTTCACCCCGGGGAACTACAATTCTCCCATTACCACCCTTGTTGACCAAATGCTGGATCAACAGTTCTCCATTCCACCCACACTCCTTGGACTCCTCCCTTCCTACTATGGGATGGAGAATGGAAATCCCTACCATCATATCGACGCCTTCCTTGAGATTGTTCCACCATCCGCACCCCCGCTGCCACTGATGACTCCATCCGGAGGACTCTCTTCCCTTTCTCTCTAAAGGAGAAAGCCAAAGAATGGTACATTTCAAAGATGGATCTGGTGACGTGGAATGCAGTCAAAAATGAGTTTCTCAAGAAGTTCTTTCCAATTGCCAAGCCGACTCACATGCGAAGATGTATCACCACCTTCGCCCAAAAGGAAAATGAACCTTCCCATGAGGTGTGGGAATGATTCTAGAAGCTCCTACGTGACTTCCCTCATTACGAGGTACCCTTGTGGTAGCTGGTCCAAGTTTTTGCACTGGGCTTGAAGAGTTAAGACAGAACAATTTTGACTCATCATGTGGAGGCACATTCATGGCGAAGGCACCCAAGGAGTCGTGGCCATTGTTTGAACACCTTACTGAAAATTCTCACCATTGGGGTTCTATTAAAGGGTAATAATGTAGCCAGAACTACATCACTCCACCTCCTCCTATAGCTCACTCGCACACCACTTCCAACCATGACATGATGAAGATGATGGCAGACATGATGAATATGATGAAGAGCCAAGCTGGTAGTTCTTCTAGTCAATCCACCATGGCGGTTGAAGCTAAAGAAGAGGTAGTTCATGCTCTACACTCTTTTGGAAACCAGAACAACCAAGGTCCTATGTTTAACAAATTACACTCCCCAGTGGAGAAACCATCCTAACTTTTCATGGAAACAAAAAAATGAAGATGGTCAAGGACAAGGGTAGCCAAGGCCAAGGTATAGCTTGAAATTTGAAGATGAAGTGCTTGGAAGATTGAGAAGTTTGGATGAGGTAAAGGGAGATGTGTCCTCTCATGGTCAGTCCATTAACTGTCTTGAGCAAAGATTGGACCAAATATCTCTTTCACTTACTAGGAGGGAGGAAGGAAGACTCCCATCCCAACCAATGCCAAATCCAAACAATGATGGGAACTTTCATGGGAAATGCTCAAAGTTCATATGCTCCACCTTCATATCAAGCACCACCAAATCCCTATGCTCCACCACCTCCTCAAGCTCCTCTCAATTATCAATATGCTCCACCTCCACCTCACTCATACCAATAGCTCCCTCTGCAATATCACCCCGATCCACAACAACCACAACCACAATTCATCCTTCAAAATCCCAACTCACCCCACCAAAGGCCACCACCACCTCAAAAACCACAACCATATCCACAAGCTTCCTCCTCCTCCACCCATGAGCATGTGAAGGCAGTGATGGTTTTGAGTGATTAGACTTTGGAGCAGTCCCGTGGTACTATTGTTGAGAGGGCAACCACCGAGGATAGAGGTGATACTGTGATCAGACGGGTTGATACTAAGATCTAACTTGAGGATACTATGATAGGAACTAGAGTTGATATCGTGACACTGAGTAGTGATACTATGATACCGAGCAGTGATACCATGATTCTAGTTGATGATTCTATTGATCCGAGCTGTTTAGGAGCTCAACTTCCCCCATTTCCTGATGCTCTTAAGGAGCCTTCTATTGGGAGAAGAAAGAAGAAACATATTGAATATATCATGGAAACTTTCAAACAAGTGAAGATAAACATTCCTTTGCTTGATGTGGTCAAGCAAATCCCTTCCTATGCCAAGTTTCTAAAAGATTTGTGCACTTTTAAAAGAAAAACAATAGGGAGAATGCCCAAGAAGGTCAATCTCACTGAGCAAGTGAGCTCAATTCTACAACACACCATGCCAAGAAAGAGGAAAGACCTCGATGCTCCTATCATTTCATGCTACATTGGGGCACACCGCATAGACCAAGCCCTTCTATACTTGGGTTCTAGCATGAACTTGATGCCATATGATGTGTTTTTTGAGCTCCAAATGGGACAATTAGGTCCAGCTTATTGTACTTTGTAGTTGGCTGACCGATCGGTGAAGACACCTAGAGGGCGTGTTCATGATGTGCTAGTTAGACTTGATGATGAGACTTCTACTTTCTTCCCCACTGACTTCATTGTGCTAGATATGGAAACAAACACAAGAAGAGTACCTATAATCTTGGGGAGGCCCTTCTTAGCTACAGCTAACGCCATGATTCACGTGAGAACTGACACGCTTGAGCCGTGCGTTAAACACAAGTGCACATATCAAAGTAATATAGGCCTTGTGAGGCCCGAGTTGAACTCAGGGAAACATAAATTTCAGTAGACTACTACTAACTGGTCGCGATCAGCTAGACCGATTGGAAAAGTTGATTGTTGGTTTTTGAAACAAAATAAAATTAAAACAAAGAGATAATAAAAGCGAGCGATGATTAAATGTTTAGTTTAATAAGATGGAATGGGAATCCTTAGGGTTACAGTTTCACCGCAAGGTCTCGCCGCAAGCAATTCTACACAACTAGCATAATTTGTGCCTTATCCCTGATTATGGCTTGTAGTTAAAATTGTTTGCTTCCGCAATACAATTTACTACCTAGTTCTAGGTCAGTTCCACATCAGTAGTAACTTATACCCTATATTTAAGTGCTTTAATCAATTCCTTGGGTATCCACCAATAACCGTACATTACCTTGTCTAAGGAATTTATTAGTTAATGTGTTAATCGCGCCTTTTCAACCACTAATCCTCCATCAAGAGCAATTAACAACATTAGAAATTAACTATGGTGATCAAGCATAGTAAATTACGATAGAAACATGATAACATATCAGGGAGATTGAGACAAATTCTGATAATCAATGTAAAATTGTCATACAGCGATTCCCTGGGCTACTCCTGGTCCTAAGGACAATGGAGATTATCCCCACATGTTCATCTCAACAATACACATGGAGAAGAAAGAGGAAAGCATGGGGAAACGAATGAAAATATGATGTAACCCCTAAAACACAGAAGATCCAGGTGATCCTCGATGCGTGACGTCTATTTTACAGCCTTCCGACAGTAGAAACACCCGTCTACAGCTTTGGAATCGTCTGGGGCATAGCTCTGCGCTCCGTTCTTTGCTCTCCTTCCTTCGGAACTTGTGCGGCTGAGTGCAACATGATCCCTCAGTGCTGGCCGTCTTTTATTAGGTACATGTATGACTTACAACCGCCAAAGATCACGACCACTCGATCGTGGCAATTTTGGGTGAAATCCTGATCTGACGGCGTCGATACCATCGACGGGGTATCGATGGTATCGACACCTTAAGGTGCACTTTTGACGCTAGAGACAATGGACTCTGTCGGTAGAACCTAGTGATATCTCGATACTATCGACATTCCCATCAATAGTATCGACGAGCTTGACTTCATTCCTACTGAGACAATCTCGAGACCATCGACAGCGTTGGTCGATGGTATCGACTTGGATGTTCTCCCTCCAGCCTGGTTACTATTGCCATGTCGATGGTATCGACCGAACCGTCGATAATATCGAAGGATCCTGGTATACAAAGAACTTGAAACAAAGAGAGGAACACAAATCAAATCCGAGAAATTTGATAATTCATACAAAATAAGATAAAATAAGATAAATTTGATGCATACAATGATTATAGGCTAAAGGAAATAAATCATGCCATTATAGTCACAAAATGACAAATAACGACACAAAACAAATATGAAACCAACCTATAAATGTGACTCAAAATCCCTACATCAAACTCCCCTAAGCTTGAGTCTTGCTCATCCTCGAGCACAAAACTATAAAATCTGATTGAAAGGGTCAACTAAAGAACACAATCACAGAAATGATATCTCAGTATGATTCCCACCTGCAAAACACATACGGACCCTTACCAACCATGAAACGATAACTACCCTTTAGGTGAAAATAATCATTCATGATAGATGTCCATCCCAAGATCATGAACACTATCAAGTAAAGTAGTTAATATAAGAAAACCCTCAGGTTCAAGCTTGGTGCATCTTGTGATCTCCTATCTACATTGCTCATTTTCTCTAACTACCACCTAAATGGAAGAAGATCTCCTAATATACATGAATTGAGGAGGAAAAAAATGGGTGGCCGACCACTTAGAGCAACGGGTGGATGGAATAGGTGGCTGTGTAAGAAATGGAAGCACAGTACAGTCGATCATGCGAAAAACAAAAATGACCTATAATGATGAGAATGTAGATGAAAATGTCCTAATGCTACATTTTTGGTGGAATGGTGCATGCACTATCATTTCATCTCAAGGTGAGATGGATATCTAAGAAAACTACACCATGTGCTTATTCTTCTTAATATGAGGGTGAGAACATGTTCCTTTCTTCCTCTTATTCATACTTACCTTTTCAATCTTATATTTTTTTCACTTTTTTTTCTCTTTTTTTTTCAAGCCCTCATTTTCATAAATGACAATGGATTATTTGTTGGGCTTCCTTTTTTTATATAGCTTGTACATTTGATGCATTCTATTCAGAGGGTATGGAACAAATTCACCACCTATAATGTTTTCAGAAGAACGTAAAACACATGACATACTGTATGCTCAAAAGATGTGAATGCAACTACATAATGATAGATATGCAACTACCATGACATGCACCTAAGGATAATGTGCATATTTAACTACTTTATACTTTTTTTTTTCAGGAAAAATTATGTAACAATAGCTATAATGCACTACCTATCTACATGGAATGCAATCAAAAGTGAAAGACAGTAATGTGCTCCCAATTCTTATGGTGGAGTATGAATGAAATTGCAGTGGACCAGATCACATGACTAAATGACAGAACCTTTAGAAAGAATTATATGTCCCTCCTTACTGACTTACGTACCAATTAATCAAGGGATTTCTATCTCTCACTTCAAATTAAAGTCACGTTAACGTTTGGTTTGTTTAGGCTCAACATCCATATCAATCCTCTTAACATGAACCATAAGGATACACAATCATGTTCATATGTTTTAAAGTTGACCTACCCAATGAGTTTCACAAGTGATGCCCTCAAGTTCTCACAAGACAAGCTTACAATTTCTGTAAGCTGTTTCATTAAAATTCATTCTCTCACAAACCCCCAAGTGAAAACATCGAGATGACATGCAATTACATTAGACTCCACTGATTACACTAGATAGATAGTGGATCCTAGAAAACATTGAATCTAGCAATTAAGAAAACTAAGATAAAGAAAGATGAAAATTGCAAAAACAAACAAAAGATGAAATAAAATAAATAAAAAACTAGATAGATGTTGTTCCAGCACCCCCCAAGCTTGAACTCGACTATGGCCTCATAGTCAAAATGCAAACTTAAGAGGTGGAACATCGATACCCCTTTACTGCTCTGGTGGTGGGTGTGGCGGGTACTGGTGGCCGCTGGGATCCCAAGTAGGATAATGCCCTGGAATGACATGTTAGATGGATCATTGGTGGTGGCTGTGGGTATCCTCCAAAATAATTCTGGCTCCAGTAATGGTCATAAAATGGATGTTGCTGCATCTCCATCCTATGCAACATGTTGTGGATGTTTTCTTGGTTGGATAAGAGGAGGCGCTCATTCTTGTAGATGGCTTGCTGATTCTCAAATAGCCTGTTCGTTGTCCCCTGAATACCTGCAAAAGATGCAGTATGCTAGTGTTGTGTCTGCTGAATGTCCTGGAGCATGGTGTACATGCTCTGCATTGAATAGACATCCTCTCCACCTTGAGAGGGATGTGGTGGCGACAGATGGGAAGAGGACGAGGCTCCAAAGTGTCGTGGTCACTTTCGTGGAGCAACTCGTCGTCGAATAGGAACGGTAGCTTCCTCCTCAACTTCTTCATCATTGTCGCCTTTTGGTACTTCTACTTCAGCTTGCTGTTATTCTTCATCTAGATCAATATCAATGATGGGCCACCTGTAAGCTTGGCCAGGCCAGAGGTTGAATGCAAGGTCGGGAAATTCCCTCCTTTGAAAAACACTTCCCACGTGGAAAGTGGCATAGACAGTGCTGTGGCGGACTTCGAGGAGGCCCGCGTTCACAAAGTAGCTCAGATTGAGCGTATTCTTGCATTCCAACTTGGGTAGCCCGAACAGATCCAGGCCAAGGTACATGGCGACCGGAGTGATTAGACCCCCAAAATAAACTGGGGCCCTATGAGATGTGTTCCTCTTGACCGCCATGACGCGCGTGAGGAAGAAAGCTCCAAAGTTGATACATTTCCTCTCCAGCAGACTATAGAGGAAGAGCAGATCTATTTCCTGAAATTTACTTTGAGACAGTTTAGATCTTGCAAAGGTGTTGGATAAAATCTGGTGCAAAACCTTTACAAATGGATGCTCAAAATCATCTATAGAGGCATGGTGCCAGCTGATCGAGTACCCCTCCGGTATAGTAACTAATGCCGAATACATGGCATCGTAGTCGGCATTCTACGGTGGCTAGCGCAGGTCGCTATGCCCATGAGACCACCCATAAATCCCATTGAACTTGTGAAGAGTCATTGTATAATCCTTGTTGTATAGGCAGAAAGAAACTCGCCCCTCTTTCCATTCAGTTCGTGCTGGTACAAGCTCGTTGGGGATGACATAGATATCTAGAGATGCCATAAACTCTATGATAATCTCCTTGTAAGTTGACCACCCGTTGATAAATGGATGACCGTCAGTGTGATCATGGCATAATGTTGGGGACTCCCTCAATTTCCCCTAAAGAACATGGGCCATGTTGGCCTCAAATCCTAGGTCCTTGATGAGTTGCCTGTCTCCATACCAGGTAGGCTCGATTGAGTGCTTCCATAGCTCTTCGTACACCTTCTTGATCTCCAATGATGGGTGGACTAGCCTCAGGCGAGAGACTAGTCCTTGGGATGGGGCAGGTAGGGCAGGTGAGATAGCCCTGGACGATGAAGTGTTGGATCTCACCATTGTTGCACGGGCAACATGTGAGAGAGAAAGAGATTAAGAAGGTTGCTCGGAGAAGATGGTCGATGAAGATTGGAGAAGATAGAGATCCGTGAAGTCGGTGGAGACGCTCAGGGAAGACCGTTGGTGAAGATCACTGTAGCTCCTGGGTGCTTAGAGATGCTAGGGCTCAGAGGTGGAAGATATGCACTTAAGGTGTGAGTTGGATTGAAGAAATGCATCCCTTTTTATAAGGGCCGACCGCCGCTACTGTTGGCGCATTGATACCATTGATGGGTCATCGATAGTATCGACGACTGGCAGAATCCGTGGCTCGCTGCTATCGACGGCTCTCGTTGGCTGGATGGATGGGGTAGGGATCACTGAAGTGTCGATGGTAGCGACGGGGTGTCGATACCATCGACGGTGCCCATGGATCGACATTGTGGACTGCTCGATGAAGACGCACAGATTGCTGACTTGGAGTGTCGATAGCATCAATGGTATGTCAATGGTATCAACACCTATGTATACCTTTGATCCTCACGAGGTGGTGGCACTGGTATCGCGCTGTTGGCGTGCCGATACCATCAACCAGGGTGTCGATAGTATCGACATTACTGAGACAAACTGTTCTGAAATTCTTCAGACATCTCGCGACCAGCGACGGAATGGTCGATACTATCGACCTTCTCCAGTCTCGATCATATTTTGCTCTATTCCAATGTCGATACTATCGACGAGGCCGTCGATACTATTGAAGGAATGAAATTTCTATATCTGCTTCACTGTTCTAAACTCGATACCAGTGACACATGTGTCGATGGTATCGACATCATTCCAACCCTGCACACTCAACAAACACATCAGGGTATCATTTTTATAAACTAAGTACAAAATTAATGAACACAATTTAGGAAAATGAAAAATAAAGAACTTAAACGTGTAATCTACCAAGGTTGGGTTGCCTCCCAACCAGGGCCCTTCTTTAATGTCTGAGGCTAGATGCAATCATGCTCATTCTTCATCAAGTGCAATGAGGTTTACCTCATGCAACTTTTTCATGAAATCCTCTTCGTAGTAGTGCTTAAGACGCTAGCCATTCACCAAGAACATCCTTTCACCATCTCTCACCATCACAGCTCCATGTGGATGCACTTCCTCCACAACAAATGGTCCATTCCATCGGGACTTCAACTTCCTGGGATGTAGTTTTAGCCACGAATTGAACAGCAATACACTCTCACCTTTTGAGAAGACCCTCCTTTGGATGTGGCGATCATGTAATTATTTTGTCCGTTCCTTGTAAATCTGGGAATTCTCGTAAGCGTTCATTCTCAACTCATCTAACTCATTGAGCTCGAGCAACCTTCTCTTCCCTGCAACATCAATGTTCACATTTAACTTCCTTAGCACCCAATGCACCTTGTGCTCTAGCTCCACCGACAAGTGGCACGCATGCCCGTAGGCCAACCTAAATGACGTAGTGCCTATAGGAGTCTTAAAGGTGGTGCGATATGCCCAAAGTGCATTCGGTAGGAGCATGCTCCAATTCTTCCTTGATGCGTTGACAGTCTGTTCCAGGATTTTCTTTATCTCCCTATTGGAAATTTCTACTTGACCCTGTGTCTGCAGATGGTAAGGGGTGCCCACATTGTGCTTTACCCCATACTTGCTCAAAAGTGGAGCAAACTTTTTGTTTGTGAAATGCGTGCCTCCATCACTGATGATCATGCGGGGGACTCCAAACCCGCAAAAGATGTATTCCTTTGCGAACCTACACACTACCGCAACATCATTAGTCCTAGTGGGTATCACTTCTACCCACTTTGAAATATAATCAACAACAAGTAAAATATACAAATTGGAATTTGAGACACAAAGGGTCCCATGAAATCTATACCCCACAAGTCAAAGACTTCAACCTCTTGAAACACATTTAAGGGCATTTCTTGTATTTTTGAGATATTGCCTGCCCGCTGACATGCATCACATTTTCTAAATAGGGTGGGCCAATATAGGCCACTCTCCAACTCCTTCAAAACCATCCTCGAGCTAGCATGATGGCCGCCGGTGGGCATTGTATGACAATAGCAGAGCACACTGTCATACTCAAACTCTGGCACACACCTGCGGAGAACACCATCCCTCCACTATATCAAAAGAATAGGGTCATCCCAAAAATAAAATCTCAACGAATAGAAAAACTGCTTCTTCTCTTGATAATTCCAACCCTCGGGTAGTTCTTTGCATGCAAGATAATTCACTATCTGTGAAAACCACAGATCTTTGTATTTAATTGAAAGAATTTGTTCATCCGGAAAAGTCTCAGTAATGGGTATGTTAGTATCTTTCTCATATACCCGCTTAAGGCGAGACAAATGGTCCGCAACCACATTTTCAGTGCCCGCCTTATCCTTAACCTCAATGTCAAATTCTTGTAAATGAAGTATCCACCTAATAAGTCTAGGTTTCGCTTCTTTCTTTTCCATTAAATATTTTATTGTGACATGATCCATCCATACCACCACTTTAGATCCCACCAAGTATTGCCTAAATTTCTCAAAAGTGAAAACCACGGCAAGTAATTCTTTTTCGATGGTGGTATAATTTAATTGTGCATCATTCAATGTTTTCGACGCATAATAAATGACTATGGGTTTGTTTGCAAGGTGTTGCCCAAGAACGGCCCCCACAACAAAATTGGATGTGTCGCACATGAGCTCAAATGGTTGACTCCAATCCAGAGTCTGCGCAATCAGTGCAGAAATCAAGCATTGTTTAAGGCTCTCAAAAGCATTCATACATTTTTCATTAAAATAAAAAACCGCATCCTTCTCAAGCAACTCAGAAAGAAGCTTAGCGATTTTGGAGAAATCCTTAATAAACTGGTGATAAAATCCCACGTGACCAAGGAAACTTCTAACTCCCTTCACCGAGTTTGGTGGAGGCCATTTGGAAATAACCTCGATTTTTACTGGATCCACCTCCAGTCCCTTGCTAGACACCTTGTGCCCTAGCATAATGCCCTCACTAACCATCATGTGGCATTTCTCCCAATTGAGGACCAGATGAGTGTCCTCACATATTTGCAAAACTTTATCAAGATTATAAAGACATTCATCAAAAGATGCACCGTAGACCGAGAAATCATCCATAAACACCTCTAAACAATGTTCAACCATGTCAGAGAAAATGGCAAGCATACAACGTTGAAAAGTGGCTGTTGCGTTGCACAATCCAAAAGGCATTCGGCGATATAAAAAAATACCATAAGGACAAGTGAAAGTAGATTTCTCTTGATCCTTAGGTTCAATCGAAATTTGGTTGTAGCCAGAATATCTGTCTAGAAAACAAAAATGAGAGCGACCAGCCAGTCGCTCTAAAATCTGATCAATGAAGGGTAAAGGAAAATGATCCTTTAGCATTGCAGTGTTCAATCTACTGTAATCTATGCAAACCCGCCACCCAGTAACCAACCGAGTGGTGACATGCTCATTCAACAAATGTTTAGTTACCGTAATTCCCCCCTTTTTAGGGACTACCTGTATCGGGCTTACCCACATAGAGTCTGAGATGGCGTAGATAATTCCCGCTGAAAGTAACTTGATCACCTCCTTCTTGACAACCTCCATCATGGTAGGGTTTAGGTGGCGTTAGGGCTGAATCACAGGTTTAGCTCCTTCAACAAGTCGGATCTTGTGTTGGCATAGAGTAGGGGAGATCCCCTTGATGTCCGAGACTGACCACCTGAAAGCACCATGGTGGTTCTTCAACACGACCATCAATTATTCTTCTATAGTGGCACTCATATATGCCGAGATAATGACTGGTAGCTTTTCATCCACTGCTACGAATGCATACTTCAAATGAGGGGGCAACGACTTTTGCTCCAAATCCGATGGATTCACCAAAGAAGGCTGCAATGGGGTGGCAGTGGTCCCAAATCTTCAAAGTGCCTAGAATAGTAGCAGGGCAAAACTTGAAGCATCTTCACACATTCTTGTAGCGATGTGCTCCTCATCCAGTCATCCATAATATTGAGCAAGCAAGCTTCAATAGGCAATTGAGGATAAGATTCTTGCACTGAGGTCTTCACAGCGTTATCCTCAGTAGACAAACAAACTTCTTCGTCTTCATTATTTGGATATCCCACTTCCTTAACAAGAGAAACTACCTTGGTTTGCTCCATGATATCCACAACAAGTGTCCCCCTGTCTATCTTGGGCATGACATGTGATACGGTTTCCCTAGACAAATGGAAATGTTGTGTTCAAAGTGTCTGACTTTATTACACTGTCCTTGATCTTGTGATGATTTTGGGTTCGTTGGCATTTTTATTTCAAACCTATCATCAGCTATGCCCATGGTTAGACGGCATATACCCATTTCCAAGATCATGTCAGCTATATCCTGGAAGGGTCTTCCTAGAAGCAGCTCGTTCCCTTGCTCATCTTGCATCTCCATCACGAAAAATCTGCTGGAAAAAAAATCTATCCACCTTGACTAGAACATCCTCACAAATCCCATAAGGCCTTACGATTGAATTATCTGCAAGTTGGATCATCCTATTGCTCCTCCGGGATTCTTTAAGACCAAGCTTCTTGAAGATGGAGAGAGGCATCAAGTTGATGCTTGCTCCTGAGTCACAAAGGGCCTCTCCAAATCTCGTCTTTCCAATGTAGCAGGAGATATTGAAACACCCTAGATCCTGTCTCTTAGGTGGCAATGTCCCTAGAATGAATGCGCTCACCAGTTCTTTGAGTACCACTACTTACGTACCTGGAATCTTCCTCTTCTTGGTAATAATGTCCTTCAGAAACTTACCATAAGAAGGTATCTACTCAATTGCGTCAAGCAGTGGGATATTGACAGATAATTTTCTAAAACTGTCAAAGAACTTCTTAAATTGTTGATCGACCTTTTTCGCTTTAAGGATGTTCAGATAGGGAACCAGGACTGTCTGTTATCTATGGTGTGGTGGCACGTATGGCGTCCTTTTCTCTACATATTTCTCTACAATAGGTTGCTCCGCAGCAGTCTCTGCACTGTTCTCAACAATTGGTGTGACTTCAACTTCCTCTATGGCCTCACCTGTAGCTTATGGCTGTGATGTGTTTGGTTCATCGGCCTTAGAGTTTAAAATTTTCTTTCCACTCCTTAACAAGATAGCCTTGGCTTGATGGTTCTTTCCAGGAACATCAGTATTTCCTAGAAAACCCTACTGTGTCAGCTTAAACTTGCAATTTCAACTGCCATCTTTGCTAAGGACGTCTCAAGCATCCTCATATGTGCCCCATGGCTTTGTAGAGTCTGACCAAATTGGTTCATAAATTCCCCTTGTGCCTTAATTTGATTGCCGAATGTGCTCATCAACTCTTGATTTTGCTTTATTACTTGATTGAGCAACTCATTGCTCTTGTCCTCTACTTTTGGCTGTGGCTTCTGATCCGGATCCTGCAGAAAATTGTTTAGATCCTTCCATGAGAATTTCTTGTCTTTCCTCCACGAATAGTCATTGTTCCTATAGCCCTGTTGTTGGCGCATGAACTTAGCCTGTGCCTCATCATCAGATCCTTCATTATCTTTTGCTAGAAGTCTCTTCGCTGTCAAGTCCATCTTCTCATTTAATTTTTTAATGGCCTTTGCATCCCCTACAACCTTGACCTGTTCTGGTACATCTCTTTCACCCCAAGACTGATTCTTAGCCATATTCTTTAAAATCTCTCGACACTTGGAATCTTTGTTGTTTAGAAAGAACCCTGTTCCAGTTGAGTCTGGATTGTTCCTATCATGTTCGTTAAGAGCAAAATAAAAGATCTTTGCTTAGGTTTCTAAATCCAACCCATGATGTGGACATTTACGCAACATGATATTAAATCGCTCCCATGTCTCTGAGTATGTCTCGCTGGCTTGTTGTTTGAAGTTGTGTATCCTCCTCACGAGATCATTTGTCTATTCGGGCAGAAAATACCTCTCAAAGAACACTTCAATCATCATGTCCCATGATTCAACATATTCATCATCCAGATTGTAGAGCCACTCCCTTGCATTTCATGCTAGAGATGATGGAAATAATTTCAGATAAATGGCTTCCTATGGAAACCTATCCACCTTCACCATGTCACAGTTCTCCACAAACATGCTGATGTGGGCCACTGGGTCCTCATTTTTGAGTCCATGGAATGCCTACGACTTGACCAACTGAATAAGCCCTAGGTCAATCTTGTAGCTGGGTATGTTGATAGATTGTTTCTTGATTGGCCCCTTCTGTGCAGAAGAAGAAGAAGCCTTAATCTTCTCCCAAATGGTCTGTTCCTCGACCATTGTGAAAACCTCAAGTTCCTGTTCAATGTCTTCGAGTGGTGTATTTATCTGCTCGTCTACAGTACCCGATGGCAGAATCTCAGGTGTCGATTGTGTGTAGTCTGTACTACGCGTCTTCACCATACACTAATACCTGCAATATGAATAATCAAGTAAGTGCAGTGCTAGAACGAACAAAGAGTCTGAAAGATAGACTATTAAGCTCAAAAATTAAAATTGTAATAGAAAGTGGCCTAGAATGGCTGCTTGCAGCACTCGTAGTGCTGAAATTTGCCATTTCCCCGGCAATGGCACCAAAAACTTGACACACTTGAGCCGTGCGTTAAATGCAAGTGCATGTATCGAAGTAATATAGGCCTTGTTTGACCCGATTCGAATGCAGGGACATGTAAATTTCAGTAGACTACTACTAACTGGTCGCGATCAGCTAGACCGATTGGAAAAGTTGATTGTTGGTTTTTGAAACAAAATAAAAATAAAACAAAGAGAAAACAAAAGCGAGCGATGATTAAATGTTTAGTTTAATCAGATGGAATGGGAATCCTTAGGGTTACGGTTTCACCGCAAGGTCTCGCCGCAAGCAATTCTACACAACTAGCATAATTCATGCCTTTTCCCTGATTATGGCCTGTTGTTAAATTGTTTGCTTCTGTAATACAATTTACTACCTAGTTCTAGGTCAGTTCCATGCCAGTAGTAACTTATACCGTAGATCTAAGTGTTTTAATCAATTCCCTGGGTATCCACCATTAACCGTACATTACCTTGTCTAAGGAATTTATTATTTAATGTGTTAATCATGCCTTTTCAACCACTAATCCTCCATCAAGAGCAATTAACAACATTAGAAATTAACTATGGTGATCAAGCATAGTAAATTATGATAGAAACACGATAACATATCAGGGAGATTGAGACAAATTATGATAATCAATGTAAAATTATCATACAACGATTCCCTGGGCTACTCTCGGTCCTAAGGACAATGGGGATTAGCCCTGCATGTTCATCTCAACGATACACATGGAGAAGAAAGAGGAAAACATGGGGAAACGAATGAGAATATGATGTAACCCCTGAAACGGAGAAGATCCAGGTGATCCTCGATGTGTGCCGTCCGTTCTACAGCCTTCTGGCAGTAGAAACGCCCGTCTACGGCTCTGGAATCGTCCGAGGCATAACTCTGGGCTCCGCTCTTTGCTCTCCTTCCTTCAGAACTTGTGCAGCTGAGTGCAATGTGATCCCTCGGTGCTGGATGTCTTTTCTTACAGCCGCCAAAGGATCGCGGCCGCTCGATTGTGGCAATTCTAGGTGAAATCCTGATCTGACGGCGTTGCTACCATCGACGGGGTGTCGATGGTATCGACACCTTAAGGCACACTTCCAACGCTAGAGACAATGGACTCCGTCACTAGAACCTGGTGATATCTCGATACTATTGACGTTCCCGTCGATAGTATTGACGAGCTTGACTTCATTCCTGCTGAGACAATCTCGAGACCATCGACAACGTTGGTCGATGGTATCGACTTGGATGCTCTCCCTCTGACCTGGTTATTGTTGGCATGTCGATGGTATTGACCGAATCATCGATAGTATTGATGGGTCCTAGTATACAAAGAACTTGAAACAAAGAGAGGAACACAAATCAAATCCGAGAAATTTGATAATTCATACAAAATAAGATAAAATAAGATAAATTTGATGCATACAATGATTATAGGATAAAGGAAATAAATCATGCCATTATAGTCACAAAATGACAAATAATGACACAAAACAAATATGAAACCAGCCTATAAATGCGACTCAAAATCCCTGCATCAAGAACCTGGACCATGTATGTGACATTCATGTACATGAAAATCCGGTTGAATATCTTCAAGTCTTCAATTACAGCCGAGGTGTTAGGTGCCACTAAAGAAGATTGCTATCTTGTTGAGTGCCTTGATGTGATTGTGGAGGAGTGCCTACATGCGTGGATTCAGATAGCCACTCAAGGTAGAGGTTTAGAGCCCATTGTTGAGTTCCCCAATGATGATGATGAAGTGAACAAGCTAGCCTTATTGGCTACAAGCGAGGACCTCCCATCAAATTCTGATCCATTGAAGAACTCTCTTGAAGAACCTCCAACTCTTGAGCTCAAGTCACTCCCTGAGGGATTGAAGTATGCATTTCTAGGCTCAAATGACACCCTCTTGGTGATCATTTCATCTATTCTCTCTCCGTAACAAGAAGAGGCATCAATGAAAGTCCTAAATAAGAACATTCAGGCCATTGGTTGGTCCATTGCTAATTTTGAGGGGTATTAACCCCTCCATATGTGTGCATAGGATTTATTTGGAGGATGATGCAAGGTCGACCTGCCAAATGCAAAGGCGGTTGAACCTAAAATTGAAGGAAGTTGTGACTCAAGAGGTTGTGAAGTTATTAGATGCTGGGATTATTTATTTGATTTCTGATAGCACATGGGTGAGTCCCATCTAGGTTGTACCAAAGAAGGGTGGGATCATAGTGGCAGAGAATGTGGATGGTGAGATTATGCCTATTATAGAACAATCCAAATGGAGAATGTGTGTAGATTGTCGAAAGCTCAATGAGAATACTAAGAAGGATCTGGCATGACAAAGTTTCTATTGCTTTCTTGATATATACTCTGGGTACTTCCAGATTGTTGTGCATCCTTCGGAGGAAGAAAAGACAACATTCACTTGCCGAGTGGTACTTTTGCGTACCATAGATTGTCGTTTGGGTTGTGTAATGCCCCTTCTACTTTTTAGAGATGCGTGACCTCAATCTTCGCCGATATGCTTGATTTGTGACTTGAAATGTTCACAGACGATTTCTCAGTTTTTGGTAAAACCTTTGATGAGTGTTTTCTCCACTTGTCTGCCGTACTTGAGAGATGCATGAAGGTTCACCTCATGCTATCCTGGGAAAAGAGCCACTTCATGGTACTCGAAGGCATAGTTTTGGGCCACTGGGTTTCAAAAGACGGTATTGAGGTTGATAGAGCCAAGTTGGGCCTCATTTCTACTCTCACCATTCCTTCTACCGTAAGACATATCCAGTCTTTCTTAGGACATGCAAGTTTCTATCGCCGCTTCATCAAGGATTTTAGCAAGATCTCGAGACCTCTCTGTCATTTGCTGGAGAAAGATGTTGAGTTTCATTTTGATGACAAGTGTGTTGAAGCCTTCAACCACTTGTAGGAAAAGCTCATTTCTGCTCCTATAATACAGCCCCCAGACTTCTCTTTACCGTTTGAGTCCATGATTGATGCATCCGACATGGCAGTGGAGGCTGTGGTGGGCCAAAGAGTTGGTCGGATTCTGCACACCATCTATTATGCTAGAAAGACTCTATACGAAGCACAAAGAAACTACACGAGTATCAAAAAAGAGTTGCTTGCAGTTATCTTTGCTCTTGACAATTTTCGATCATATCTTTTGCAAAATAAAGTAGTGATATACACGGACCATGTTGCATTGAAGTATCTCATGGTGAAGAAAGACTCAAAGCCAAGATTGATCAGTGGCTTTTGTTGCTTCAAGAATTTAACATTGAGATTGTAGACAAGAAGGGAGTGGAAAATTCAGCCACCGCCATCTCTCCCAAATTGAAGCACTCTTTGATGATACAAGTAGAATCAAAGAAACAATGCCGCATGCGAAACTCTTCCTACTCTCATCCACTCAAAGGCCATGGTATAAACACATAGCTAACTTCTTAGCTAGTGGAAGGATACCAAGCACATGGATAAGGGAGGAAAGGAAAAGGCTGTTTGCTATGGTAAAAAAATATGTTTGGGATGATCCTCATCTTTTCAAATATTGCCCCGACTAACTTATTAGGAGATGTGCTCCGGAGATGGAGCAGAAAGAAATTCTATCTATGTGCCATTTCATGGTTTGTGGAGGTCATTTTGGTGGAAAACGCACGACTGCCAAGGTTCTGCAAAGTGAATTCTATTGGCCCTCCTTGTTTAAAGTCTCTCATGAATTTTGCAAGTGCTGTTTGAAGTGCCAAAAGGTAGGAACTATCTCAAAGAGAGAAATTATGCCTCTATCACCCATTCTTGTGGTGGATGTGTTTGATGTTTGGGGGATTGACTTCATGGGTCCTTTTCCTCCCTCTTTTGGATATGTCTACATTTTGGTTGCCATTGATTACGTGTCAAAGTGGATTAAGGCTGTTGCAACTAGAATAAATGATCACAAAGTGGTGTGTGATTTTGTGAAATCAAATATCTTTATCTGGTTTGGTATTCCAAGAACAATGACTAGTGATGGGGGAAGTCACTTCATCCATCACACTTTTGAAGGCCTTCTTAAGAAACACAGAGTGAGTCATCAGGTGGCTACTCCTTACCACCTCCAAACAAGTGGTCAAGTTGAGTTAGCCAATCGGGAGATAAAGATCATTCTAGAAAAGACGGTGAGACTAGACATCTAAGGGTTTAAATACCTAGATCCAGTAATCATGATGATGTTATGGGATGAGAATTCCCAATAATGTGATAAGGGACTGAGATCCCGAGTGTTATACATTCAAAGTGTTCCAAAGATTATCAAGTTACTACACCTTTCCTTATAGCATCTGTTATTATTAATGTTTGAAACTTGGTTGATGCTAAAAATAATGTAATGTACTTAATTAATCAAGTGGAATCTCATCATGTAGTTGCCCTGACCATAGATTCATTCAGTGTCATAAATTGTTGATGGTGAAACGAGTTTAACTCGGAGAGCATATTTTTTAATATGCGAGGGTGAAGGATGAAGTATATCCATACGTCCCGATGAAGAATCGATGTCGCACCATCCTTATTTATCACGGGATGATGAGAATCTCCCGACCAAATGAGGAATTGATGTGTAAATTCATATTCATTCTATGTGTATTAGGATTGAAGTATAAAATCTCCCGACCAGGTGAGGAATTGATGTATAATATTCCTTATCCTTATAATCTGGGAAAGCTAAGTGGTCTTCTCCTAAAGAGAGTACATGTTGTGGCTGTAACTCTATAGCGAAGATGTCACTATACCCCAGAAAGCTATTTGCAGTTGACACAAGATGTCCTGCCAGCAGCTAACATAAGATGTCCTGCTAGTTGTCTCATACTGACTGAGACGGGTGAGGTCTTGACTGCCAGCTCTACCATTGACCTTATATGGCACCGATTTGAACTTAGTAGTGGTCAGTTGGAGTATGAACATTATACTTCATCTCCTCAGGGCCTAAGTGTGATTGTAATATGTAACCAGCCGTGTAGTGTATTTGCTTAAGGTTTGAATACGGAAGACATTAGTTAATGTATACTTCTTTTATACATCTTAATTATATAGATGATACATGTTTCTTTATATTCTTTGTAAAGTGAATCGATGATTTATTACTCTATAATAGATAGATGTATTACTTTAAGAGAAGAGATTATTCTATTTATCTTATAATAGTGATTAATCTTGCTTGTTAATATAAAAAGACCTCTGCTCAGTCTTATACTGTTTACTTGTGATAATAATATTGTTGGCGGAGAGTTATATCTCTTGTTGGGACAATTGTCTCACCCCGTGGGATCCACAATTTTTAGGTGGATGTGCACGAGGAGGTAGAGAATGTTCTGTAGAGGGAGAATAACAACGGCCGGGGCAGCAGTAATAGCTCAGGTTGAGTGTATTGTCTGTCGTGTCTTGTAGATAGAAATCCTATGTGTCGTCTTTGTACTCTCAGGTCCTTGGAGTTAGTACGTAATGGTTTTATGAATGATTTGAGATTTTAGCTTGATTACCTCGAGGTTTTATGTTGCTTATGTATAAGTTTTGGCATAGAAACTATTATATGTTGTCCTTGAGATGAGATGATACAGTGTATGTGCAATGTGAACCATGATATATATAAGTTTTGGTTCTTTCAATAAGAGTTTCCTGGAAGAGGATCTCTTTGCAAAATGGTTTTAATTTTTAATGATTTTGTTAATCTTGTACTTATGGTTATTCCGCAATTAGTTACTAGTGATGGCTTGATTTTATGTCGGATCATCACAAAGTTTTGGTATCAGAGCTTAAGGTTCATTGAGTCTATAGAGACATAGGACTAAGGTGTTGAATTTGTTCTAGTGTCATCCGGTATACCCTATAGTGACTTCTTCTTATGCAGAAGAAAGGGTGAAGTTTAAAAGTGACTAGAGAACTTGAGGAACATGTTGCTAAGAGCAATGTTGTTGCACCAGGAGAGGGAGTAAGGTATCAGGAAAGAGAAGAATGAGTGCCTGAGAATTCCCATCTTGACCCAATCAGGATAGAGAATCTTGCTTTTTATGCTCTTGTTGGGTAGGTTAGGACAACAGTGATGCATATAGTGGACTGGATACTAGTAATACAACCTAGGTTACCAGTGCTCAATGCAGAAACTTTGGGTTTTGAAAGGGTTCCTAAATGACATAGTCATGTAGGAATAGTGGAATATGTGGGAAGGATTAACATATGGCAAGAAAATAGACTCTGCCATAAGTATAGACATATAGTACATATGTGATGGCAATACCCAAGGAGGGGCAATAAGTTGAGAATTAAGGAAAGGTCTCTACAATTCTAGAGACATTTGTCTAGTTGTTCTAAAAAGCCAAAGTTATTAGTTCCACCAGTGCAATAAATGCCTAGTGCACCAGGGTGGTAGTCACTAAGTAAAGGCAAAAGTCCTAACTTTCCACCTGTAAGAACTCTTGACTTAGATTCTACATCGGTAATAAGATCGATAAGACCATCGTACGAGGACAAGACATGTTATAGATATGGACATATTGAGCATACTAAACCCTTTTGTTTAAAAGAAAAGGAGGAAATGACCCAACAACCGAGGCATACTCGGTAAGGCTTACAAAAGTTACAACCAATAGTGTAAAAAGGAAAAAAGTAACAACATGAAATAGTTAGAATCTATGTTTTGAGTCAACCTGAAGTGGTAGATGACTGCAAGGGGTGACAGTCAGATAGAGATTTTTCATTTTGATATGTCTTCTCTTGATTTTATTTGATAATCATAAGAAGGATTGTTGTTGTTGACTTCCCTTTGGTTGTCCTATGGGAATAGGGGGAGAAATGATGAGGACTAGAATTTATATTCTGTCTGGTATTATTTTAAATGCTTTATAATTGCTTTTTTCCATATAAAAGAGGCAAAGATGTAAATGAGATTCCTGGAGAAATCCAGGGATATTAAGCCATGTGACTTGGATGATATGAAAAGTAAAGTATACAATGTAAAACAAGGTGCATACTACCTAATCTCAATACTTGTATACCCTGGCCATGTATTCATCTTTTGAAGGCAAGGTAAGTATGCGACTCTTAGATTGTTATCTTTCTTATTACTCTGATCAAGTAGTCATTTTGAGACAGTCTAAAGAGAATAATGAAACTAAAAATATGGCATGGATATTTCTATTCCATCCTAACTGCAATAAAATAGAAACTGAGTTTATCTCAAACCAGTATGTGTGTATGAGGAAGTAAAAAATACAATCCTCATAATAAGAGAAAGGGGACAAGGGAGATGATCCTTGTTCAATAAAGGAATATGTTTATGTTCTATCCTTGTAGGGACATGACAATTAAGTAAGTCTTATGACACTTATAATCCCAGCTGGCTAGGGCTCGTGAGTGCTCTGGCGACCTAGTAGTTTCCCCAGAAGTGGCGTCTCTTGTTGGGGGGGAGGAGGCTGGCACTCATCTAGCTAGAACCCTCTCCCCCTGGGCTCTTCCCCAAACCCCTCCCACTTGTCCGACGTCTGTTTGTTCTCTAGGTGCGATCTGCCTCCTGCGGTGTCTCGTTTTCCCATTTCCGTGACGCTTGGGATTTCTGCTCGTGAGCAGGTGTCCCCGGTGGTCTCACCTTTGGCTGGCGGCCCAGATCCAAGAGGACGACGACCGATGGTGGTGAGCTCTAGGTGGCGGTGGGCTATTTGGTTGAGCCCCCTCTCATTCTGTCTATGTGTTTGTTGTAGGTCGTGGAGTTGGGTGCTCCTACAGATGGACGGTGAGGTTTGGGCGATTCCTTGGTGTACCGAAAGAGGGAGAGAAATTGGGTTATGAGCTGTGAGGATGCTCACACCCCCTATTCACAGGGGTGTTTGGGAGTGGTGGTGGGGTTACTCGGCACTTTCTACCCCTCACCTTCCATCCTTGCATGCCCTTTCTCCTCTGAGTATGCGCCAACTGAGCTTTTTTCCCCCTTCCCAGCTCTCTAGAGTGTTGCACCCAAGATGTTCGAGTAAATTCATGTGTGAGTGTTCTGTGAGCTTGGGCAGTTTCTTGACTGGCCTCACTTGTTGTTCTTTTCTTTTCTTTTTCTGGGTTTTAGCCGTAAGCAGCAGCTTGTTAGTTTTGCTTGTTGTGGTTTGAGTCGAGCTCTCTAATTTTCTGGTGGCCTCAAGCATGGATGAGATAGTGATCTCTATTAGTGGTATTTAAAACTTCTTCCATGATATTCTCATAGACTCTTGTAGATTGTTGGCTCCCATCCTAGACAGCTGCTTTAGACAGCTACAACAAGAGGTGGTTGGCATAGAAATTTACCTATCGCATCCCTATCTGAGTCATGTGCTATGTCGTTCTGCCAAAGGAGTTGTGCCTTGGTACCCTGATGTGATCTTACTATCTTGTTGATGTCGTATGGCTTACTATTAATGTTTATTGAGCTTTAAAAAAAAAGTAAGTCTTGTGACACCTGATGTGCAGGGATTAGAAGTAATCTATAGATGGGTACTTTGTATATTATCAGCCAGTCTTAAATTTTGGTTTCAAGACAAAGTTATATGTGATAAGTAATGTCCCAAGATAAAAGAAAGGTCTTATTATAGGTTTGGTCTTGGTAATAACAATAGGGAGATGGATACGATGATGATGTGATTTGTTTTGGGCACATATAATTACCAAGGTAAAGAATCCTCGTATCCAAGAACTTTCAATGGTATGAGAAAATGAAAACATGACACTTGATTAGATGATTAATGTTTGGTTACCTATAGGGCCAACTTTGATATAACTATAGTATGGATATCATATGTTAGGGGTTTATGCTCTGCATAAACATAACATCAATAAGGATATATCAATTGAAGGAACAATTGTAGAATAGTTTTGGGAAAAGTTATCAAGTTAAAAATAATTCCTTAGAATATCCCAATTTAGATCTGTTGAGGCAGCTTATACATAACATCTAGAGATACCTCTGAGATAAGTTCTTCTTTGATAAGTAGCCTCTCCTTATGACAAAAAATAGACAGCTAATGAGATAGTTGGTACAAGTCATAAGTAATTTTAGTATCGTGTCAACAGATTAGAGTGGCACAACAAATATATGATAAGACTTGTAGTTCCAAGTGGGTGACATAACGTAACTCTAGTCTTTCCTTGGAAGTAAAATGCTAAACTAAGTGAGGAGTATGGAAAATTTCCAAGGTCAAGAATCTTATCATGTAAATATATGACAAGTCAATAAGGTTTGACACCTGAATTATTCGAAGTATGAATAGTACTTCTCTGACTTAGAAAGTGTTACCTAACACAGAATTGACACTACAATCATTAATGAAAAGAACAGTTGAATATGTGTCCTGTATTACAGATTCTATTATGACCCTGAATGGAAGGACTTTGTATTGGTCACAAGTTCTATGGCATCTCTAGGATATCAAGATGTTATGTGGAGACTTGATGATATGATGCATGAATAACAATTGTCTTCCTTCATCCGGGATTTCGGGGACGAAATCCTTGTTAGGGGTTTATAATTGTAACATCCCTGACCTGGGTTAGGGTTCAACCCTAGAAGTTTTTCTTAAGTAATTTATTTACAAACTTGTTCTAATATTTTGAAAAGTAATTAAGACTCTTTGTGAAGTTTATTTTCAAGTTTGAGCTTAATTGCAAACTATTTGTGCATTATATGATAATCTGAGTGTACAATGCAATTTACCCAAGATGAGGGGTTATATTGTAAAATGTCACATGTTGAATGTACCTTAAGTGTTTGAATATCATAAGAGAGAGAATGATGCTATGTGGTGGCTTGTGGAAAGCCTAAATTCTAAATAAAGAACTTGTTTGAATAATGTTAGTGCCTTGTGTACCAATTTTGGTACAAATTGTAATTTACCCAAAATATAGGGTTGATATGCAATCATCACCTATAGAGTTTCCCTACTTCCTCTATGTATCCTTTATAGGAGAGAGAAGGAATGACACACCATGTTTGAATCATATTTGAGTGATGGTACTCTTGGTGATGCAAAGACCAAGAGATGATGTATAGTTGAAGCCCTTTCTTGAGCTGTATCGAGTTGTAGACTTGATATGGGAATGCCTATCGGCCAAGGAGCCATAGAGGAGATCCCATATCGGTTTGTGAACTCTTTTCAAAGGCTATGACAGCCTAAGCACCTCTAGGAGGTGATTCATGACGAGTTAGATGCTCCTTGCAAAACGTTGTATCACTTTGCATAAATTGTGAGATAAAGATGAGATACCTTATCCAACAAGATAAAGGATGGATGAAATATCATCTCTAGATTATCCTTAAGACTTTTTCATGATAATATATACATGTGTTCATGCATGTACTTGTGTCAACCATGCATGTCCACGTGTCACCTAGTAGTATATGGTGATGACACCTCTTATACACTCTCTCTCATGAACCCCAAGTATATATACCTCTCCTTTTACCTACTAATGGAAGTTTACGAACCCCACAAATCTCTTTCTTTGATATATCATGCATACCCTCTTAGATATCGTGAATAGTAGCATATGGAGCAAGGGGAGCTTGAACACCAAGCTTAAGGTAAGTCCATGGTCATCTTCAACCTTGGTTGAAGCATGATTTTTGGGTTATAATTATTTCTTTCTTTTCTTCTTCACCAAGTTCTTAACTATGGTGATTCTTTATATATGGAGGAGTTGTGAACGAGCCTTGGACCTTGGATAAACTCATATTCAACCTTAGGAACGTGAAGATTTGGATCTTGGAGCTTTGAAGTTGTTCTTGAGGCAGGTTATATAACTTGAACCCAACTATGCTATTATTCACCTACAATATTGTTGAACTTGTTGATCTACTTTCAATTTCGAATATATTTGATTAATTGATGTTACTTTAAGTTCCAAAAGTATCTTAGGACTGTCATCCATGATCTAGAACAGTAAAAACAAGAGTCTAGAGGTTGATTATGATGACATCATCAAGGTCTAACCCGATATTGGGTTGAAGCACCTCTAACCCAATATGATGGAATGAATACACCATTAACACGACATGGTAATGAGTATGTACCTATTGCATGTTATGATGATGAAGTGCACACCTTGTGCTCGATATGAGGTTAAGTATATACTCTATGCATGATATGGAGCCAAGCATAAAACTCCAACATGATATTATAAACCCTAGGTGATAAGTAACCTGATATGTTGATGTGAACACACCACAAACACGATATAGTGAGAAGTGTATATCTCATGGGCGATATGAGTAATACATATGCATCCCTTGAGCATGATATGGGGTTGTGTATTCACCTTATACACGATATGGTGTTAGGTTTTATCCTAACCCGATATGGGTTGAAACCCTAGATGGTGATATGAAACCCAAGATGATGGGTAACTCGATATAGTTATGAATGATACCTCATGAACGATATGAGTGATACCTACATGCACCTTGTGCATGATATGATGTCAAGTCCATACCTCATGCATGATATGGTGTCAATTGTACAATGTAAACCAATATGGTGTCAATTGAACACTCTAACCTAATATGGGTTGAAACCCTAGGTGATAGAATGAAACCCGACCTACTGAATCGTTTTGTGTAAAAGATTGTTGTGAAAGAGATCAACCAAATATCTGGCTTGTTGTTTAATTATATGATAAGAACTGATTCCTTGAAAGTATAAAAGGATATGAGCATAATGGTCTATCCCATATGCTAACCCGATATGTTATCCAATATGGTAACCCGATATACCAATCCAATGTGGTAACCCGATATGATATTGGGTATATATTACTAAAACAATACCATGATGAAGCACATACCCCATGCACGACATGGGGGGCACACCTTGTACACGATATGATATCAAGTATACCCCTTATACCCGATATGAGGTCAAGCATTTAGCTCATACACGATATGAGGTTAAGTAACTCTAACTTGAGATGATAAAATCTAAGTGATAGCTAACCCGATTTGGGTACACGACATGGAAATAAGGTATACACCCTAAAAACAATATGGTGATGAGGCAACACCACATTCTCGATATAGCTGTACGATATAGTGTTGAGGTTACACCTCAAGCCCGATATGAAGAGTATGATATGGTGTCAAGTACACACCTTTATATCCAATATGATGGAAGCATCTCAATTCAATGTAATTGATGGAGTAACACATGAATTGTGTTATGTAAAGTAATACATTAAGACATATTTATTTTAATGCAGTGTGTTAATTTGTAGGCCAATGTACCTTGAGAGAAGGATTGAGCCAATGTATGATGCAATCAACATCCTAATGAGGATAAGAGAGAAACTTTTACATGTGTAATAAACATGTTAATAAACATGGTTTGATACTCCTAAAATGAGTGGAGTATGAATTAGGGTTTGATTCTTGATAATATGATCTTGAATCTTTAATGTGTTAATAAGGGGGAAAAACCCTAACCTTAATGAAGGGTGATGGTATGCACTTAAAGCCCTAATCGGTTAAATTAAGAAACCCTAACCCTCATCATGGGAAGGATGTATTTCTATTATATCACATAGTGATGATGTGAATCTAAAACCATATTCAGTTAAAATAGGCAATCCTAACCCTAATCATGGGAAGGATGTATTTCTCTTAAATTGCATGGTGATGTCATATTCTGCTAAGAGCTTTTATCATGAAAAGCAAATCATTCAGGAATCATGAGATGATGATCATAGCCATGTATGATCTATGATGTTGTATATGATACAGATTTAAATGAGACTTGTGAGCCATGCTTAATATATGTACAACAAGTATAATGTTTATATAGTTTGATATCTTAAAGAGATAGTTGTTGCCTAGTGAGAGGTGACAAGATCTTTAATAGAACTTGTCAGTCATGAGAAATATTTGTGCAACAAGTATAATGATTATACAGTATGATATCCTAAAGAGATAGTTGTTGCCTAGTGAGAGGTGACAAGATAATTAATGAACCATGTGAGCTATGTGAAATACTTGTACAACAAGTGTGATGAATACCTTGGTCTGAGGACCTAGAGGTAACAGTTACCTATTAAAGAGGTAACAATACTCAGTGATGATCTAAGGGTCTAATTACCTACATCCAGTAATCATGATGATGATGATCTTACGGGATGAATATTCCTAGTAATGTGATAAGGGACTGATATCCTAAGTGTTATACATTCAAAGTGTTCTAAAGATTATCAAAGTAATACACCTTCCTTTATAGAATATGTTATAATTCATGTTTGAAACTTGGTTGATGCTAAAAGATTATGTAATGTACCTAATTAATCAAGTGGAATCTCATCATGTAGTTGCCCTGACCATAGATCCATTCAGTGTCAGAAATTATTGATGGTGAAACGAGTTTAACTCAGAGAGCATATAAGGAATTGATGAGAATCTCCCAACCAAATGAGGAATTGATGTGTAAATTCATCTTCATTCTATGTGTATCAGGATTGAAGTATAAAATCTCATGACCAGGTGAGGAATTGATGTGTAATCTTCCTTATCCTTATAATCTGGGAAAGCTAAGTGGTCTTCTCTCGAAGAGAGTACATGTTGCGACTGTAACTCTATAGCGAAGATGCCGCTATACCCTGACAAGCTATTTGCAGTTGACACAAGATGTCTTGCCAGTAGCTGACATAAGATGTCCTGCTAGTTGTCTCATACTGACCGAGACAGGTTTGGTCCTGACATCCGGATCTACCATTGACCTTATATGGCACCGATTTGAACTTAGTAGTGGTCAGTTGGAGTATGAACGGTATAATTCATCTCCTCAGGGCATACGTGTGATTGTAATATGTAATCATCCGTGTAGCGTATTTGCTTAAGGATCGAATACAGAAGACATTGGTTTATGTACACTTCTTTTATACATCTTAATTAGATAGATGTTATATATGTTTCTTTATATTCTTTGTAAAGTGAATAGATGATTTATTACTCTATCATAGGTAGATGTATTACTTTAAGAGAAGAGATTACTCTATTATGCTTATAACATTGATTAATCCTACTTGTTAATATAGAAAGACCTCTACTCAATTTTATATTGTTTACTTGTGATTATAATATTGTTGGCGAAGAGTTATATTTCTCACTAGGACAATTGTCTCACCTCGTGGGATCCAAAATTTTTAGGTGGACGTACACAAGGAGGTAGAGACCGTTTTGTAGAGGGAGAACAACAATGGCTGGGGTAGCGGTAACAACTCAGGTTGAGTGTACTGTCTATCATGTCTTGTAGATAGAAGTCCTATGTGTCGTCTCTGTACTCTTAGGTCCTTGGAGTTAGTACGTAATGGTTTTATGAATGATCTAAGATTTTGGCTTGATTACCTTGAGTTTTTCTGTTGCTTATGTATAAGTTTTGGCAAAGCAAATGTTATTGTTGGATCAATGGGCTCTAGAAGGGGGGGTTGAATAGAGCTTCACAAATTCTCACAAGATAAATTATACCACCAAATTATATATTTGAAAAGCTTAAACAAGCAAAAATTTGATGTCCTAATCTAACATTCATAGCAAGGATGAGAGATAGTGAAAAACAAGCACTTAGACATGTGGTTTATAGTGGTTCCATGTCCTAAACTTAGGAGCAATGTCAGTCCACTACCTAGAGTGGGTTAGTCTCTAGGATTTGCAATATTGGTACTCTTATATTCCACAATAAGATTATAAGACACAACAACCACACATCTAAGGGCTTAGTACCTCAAGCAAAGATTTTCAACTTATAGAAGGAGCTTACCCACTTGAACCATGGAGTCTTCGGCCATCAACGTGAACTTACCCACTCCTTTCTTCAAGTCTTATGCCTTTAAGGGATTACCTATCTTCCTTGAGCGTTGCCTTGCTTCTCTCCTTCACTCAGAGATCTGGAGCACCTATCTCCTTCACTTGGAGACCTGGAGCAGCTTGCCTTCTTCAATCTTGAAGAACAACACCTCCTTCTCCTTCACTTGGAGAGGGATCTTCAACTTGACTTCAATAGGAATTGAGGTTGGAAGATAGAGGAGGAGAGCTTTACAACAATACAGGGAGTAGCTCTCTTACACAGGAACCTATCTCATTCATACTCATGAATTTGACTTGAAGGTAGAGAGAGAAAGGGGCTCAAAGGCTTAGAAAACTCTCATCTATGCTCAGACTAAGTTTGTAATGAAAGAGAAACCTTGGAATGAACTCCAAGTGTTCTATATATAGCTGAGGGTGTTTCTTTGAGTTAGGTGAACTCTTGGGCCGAAATATAGTCATTTTCCTTCAAGAAAACGTCTCTATTTTTGATCAAATAAACCACCAATGGTCACATCACTTTTTTCTACAAATTCCGTACAGTGCAATCAGTCGAGTTTCAATAAAGGTAACTCGATCGATCAAGTAAAAGACAAAACCGATATTCAAACGGTCGGTCGAGTTTGTCCTGGGAAAACTCGACTGATCACTGAAGATCATTTTGGTCAGCTACTTGATCGGTCGAGTTCTATGTAAACCAAACTCGACCGATGCTATCTCCAAAAATTGACCAAGATGGATCGGCCGAGTTTGTCCTAGGGAGAAACTCGACCGATTGACATCCTAATGTCAATTTTTGAATATGCATCTAAAGTGATCTAACATTGGTGTTTTATGTCCCAATCAATTTTCTCACCTTAGTTACAAGTCAATTCATCATTACAAGTGATTACAAATATGTTCTAAGGTCATTTACATAGATTTCCACAAAAGCACACTTGTAGCTATTTGACTTGAACTTGAGTCAATCTGGAGTTTTGGATTTGGGATCCTTTTCGTGTACCTAATACCTGAAATCAATCTTTAATACACATATTAGATACATATGAATGGAATGGTCAAGTCATTATCAAAATATAGGCAATGTATAACCTCTAGGTCAACATTCTCCCCCTTTTTGACAATGACAGACCATTCCTCAAACATATTGAAAAGGATGTAGAAATTATACCTTTGCTTTGCAAAATAGGGAGATTCATGAAATGAACAATGTGAATTTCTCCCCCTCAATTTGTGCTTCTATTAATCTGCATGGTTAATCTATCTACACAATGCAGTAGAAATATACATGTAGTATGTAGTCCTTTGCAAGTTCACATAATAAGTAGTGAATTGAACAAGAAAGAATCTCACTAGCAAAAAGAAACATTATAGCCAAGAAAAACCAATATGATTGAGTTTCAAGAGTTGAGCTATCTCTTGAAATATCTCTCCCCCTTTTGACATTATCAAAAAGGTGGGGGGGGGGTAGAAGAGCATAAGCCAGGTCTTCTCCAAAACACACACAACCATATATGCAAAGGAATGAACAACAGTGTAAAAGCATATATCACACAAGGATAAAATATAACATACATGCCAAGTCATAATCAAAATATAACTCAAGATGGCACCAACACATAGGATAAAAATAGAGGAAATAGCCATAGTGCACATCAAAGATATTACAACTCAGATATACGTCCACATGAGAGCAACGACAAGCACAAAAGTGATAAAAACAAAGATAAGAAATAGTACAACTCAGAAGAATGTGCCAAGATGTTTCTGATATAAAATAGTCTAGAAAGATGTATATAATAAGCATGCTAGACTACAAACAAAGAAACCACCTAAACATCTAAGCTATCTATATTAACAATGTCCTCATCACCAGGTGTGTAGTCCTCATCCCCGTCAGAAGGTGGAGCAGTAGTGCCAGCATCATCATCAACACCATCACCATCGCCGTCGTCGGAAGCATCCTTGTTGTCACCTTCATCATCATCAACATCCTCAACCTAGTCTGGCATCTCCTCATCAGTAGGAGGTTCAAAAGAACGACCGGGCCAGCGGGCATTCTGCTCAGGCCAAGACATACCAAGAGCGTGAAGCTCATTGGCCTGTGGGAAAGACGGGAGTAGAGTCACCCAGAGAGGCTAGCAGGGTGGCCAGGGGGCCAACAGGTAACGGGAGGACGGCAGGAGCGGAGCTACCAGTAGCAAAAGGTGGCGAAGCAGCAGCGAAAGGTGCAGGAGCAGGACAGTAATGATCATATGCATATGAAGCATAAGCATTACCGGGATAGGGCTGGTAGGCAGAGTAGGGTGATGCACAGGAGAGATTCATGGTTGACATGATGGAATATAGATCCTGGTGTAGGTGGTCCTGAACCTATTGGTTGTATGCCTATTGATGCATCATATAACCCAAAAGGGTTTCATTTGACACACGGAAAGACACATGGCTGGGTCTAGGAGAGGGTTGCGGTGGTGGAGCTCGGGTGGAGGATGGGGTAGCTGAAGCGGCTACAAAGGCAGAAGCATCAGAGGCAGAGGAAAACACAGGAACAAACTTTTGAAGAGTGGTTTCACTAATACAAACACCCTTTCTGGCGATCGGATAATGGAAGTCAGAAAAGAGACATTTGTCAGTGACGAACTTGAAAAAACCACAAATCAAGGCCGGGTAGGGTGGGTGGGTGCCTTTGGTGTTCTTTCCAGTGTCGAAGCAGGTCATGTGATGTAAGATATACCTGGTCCACTTGACACCGATATTGTTTAACAAACAATACATAATGACTGCGGTGTTTTTGACAATGTCCGTTTGATTTCTCTTTGGATGGACATTACATTTAATCACCAAAGCCAGTATGCGCCTCTTTAGGTCAAGAGAGGAGGAGGGCAGGGTGGACTTCTTCTTATAGGCCACGTTAGGTTTCTTCAAACACCGATGAATATCTGACAACGTCAATTCATGGTGTTTGTAAAAACCTTCTGGGTCAAGAAGATCAAAATACTCTCCATAATCCTTACGCCATGTGTCATTTTCCTCGTCTCTGGAAAAAAAGACATTTAAAGTATCCTCGGAGAGTTGGAAGAGACGATCGGAGATCATAGAAGTAAGAATTACTTGAGTATTCGACGATGGGATGAGCGAATCGTAGTTCCAACACAAGTTGGCGTAGAACTCGTGAACAACCTTAGTGCTTGACATGGAGTTGTTAAAGCAGTCACATTCGATCGCTAGGGTGGACAAATGGTGGGTGGCGAGAAGCCGAGAAATAGAGGCAATAATCGCTTGATACCTAGAGGAAGGATCGATCAAAGCACGGAAAGGAAAAGGGCTTCGGGGAAGAAGGTCCTTGTACCTATTTACAGCCTCAATCAACACAAAGGAGGTATTATCAAATGGAATCAAACGATTATTAGATGAGGAAGTTGGAGCATTGCTTGGAGTAGGATGTTTTCATCTATGAGAAGCCATGGAAACAAAAACGAGATGAAAAACGTGCAAACAAGCAATAACAAACCTCAAACGCTGAACAAACACCACCAATGACGCCCGGGAAGGTCAAAAACAAGGTTTCTAGGTCGATCTAGGGCTAGGAACGGGAGGTGCATGGCTGGTGTTGAGAGCTGAGGGCTAAGAGGTGAGGAATCGTTCGTCTATTTTCTTGTTGAAAGGGAAAATAGTCGGCCGATCCTAACTTTTAAGTTGGCTCAGCCCACGGATCGGTCGAGTTCTGTGTATGGAAAACTCGACCGAACGGTCCACTGAAGAACTACTCTCGGCTCCTGATCGGTCGAGTGTTTCAACGTGGAAACTCGACCAAAGGTCAATGTGACCTAAAAGTCACATTCTTAGTTTCTAGCCATATACATGCCAATTAAATTCATTTTTCCATTCTATTATGTATCATTAACATACTTAGGCACAGTTAGCTCATCATTGGGCACTATTTTGTGATAAAACATGGAATTCGATAAAAACCCAAAAACAAGCAAAAACTAAGCTTGTTAACAAGAAATTTTGGGCAGATTGAAGCATATATAGGCATATAAGACGAGAAATGACATGATCAAGCATATAGGTTGAAAACAACTAGCTAGATCACACAGAAACATCATCTAAAGCAACAATAAGTAGTTTAGATCAAATAAAATTAAATTGATCTCTAGCTAGAAGTTTAGTAAAGATATCTGCCAATTGATTTTTCGTGTCCACATGCGTGATATAGATATCCTTCTTGGCAATGTGATCATGGAGAAAGTGATGGCGAACCTCTATTTGCTTAGATCTGCTATGCAATATAGGATTGTAAGAAAGATTAATTGCACTAGTATTGTCACAAAATATAGGAGAAGCATCAAAAAATATGTTATAGTTTTGGAGCATTTGCTTCATCCATAGGACCTGAGCACAACTCCCGACTGCAATGTACTCAGCCTCAGTAGTTGATAATTCCACGGTGTTCTATTTCTTGGAGAACCAAGACACCAAGCATGGTCCTAGGAGAAAGCAAGTGCCACTTGTGCACTTTCTATCAACCAAATAGCCTCCGTAATCCACATCACTATATGCTCTAAGAGTAAAATCCCTTAATTTAGGATACCATAGTCCAAAATTTTGGGTTTTGGCTAAGTACCTCAAAATCCTCTTAACAGCTATAAGATGTGATTTTCTAGGGCTAGATTGAAAGCAAGCACACAAGCCAACACTAAACATAATATCAGGTCCAGAGGCAGTTAAATAAAGTAAACTTCCAATCATACCTCTATAGAGCTTCTCATATACTTTCTCACCTTCTTCATCTTTATCAAATTTGGCGGTGTTGGACATGGATGTATCCATTGGCTTCATATTCTCCATCCCAAAGCATTTGAGTAGTTCATTTGTGTACTTGCCTTGATTGATGAAGTTTCCTTCTTTGGTTTGTTTGATTTGAAAGCTAAGGAAGAAGATTAAGTCACCCATCATGCTCATCTCAAACTCACTCTGCATAAGAGAACTAAACTCCTTGTAAATATCAAGATCAGTTCCACCAAAAATGATATCATCAACATAAATTTGAATAATAAGAAAATTGTTAGAAGTGTGTTTTAGAAACAAGGTAGAATCAACTTTGCCCATGACATACCCATTATCTAACAAAAAGTTCTTTAGTTTCTCATACCAAGCTTGAGGTGCTTGTTTGAGTCCATAGAGAGATTTTTACAACATGATTAGGTAGCTTGTCATTTTCAAAGCCTGGAGGTTGAGCAACAAATACTTCCTTCTCGATTGTACCATTCAAAAATGCACTTTTAACATCCATTTGATATAGCAAGAAATTTTTATGACTAGAAAAAGCAAGTAGCATTCTAATGGGTTCAAGTTTAGCAAAGAGCATAAGTTTCATCAAAGTCAATACCTTCCTGTTGGTTGTAACCTTGAGTTACTAACCTTGCTTTGTTTCTTACCACTTTGCCTTGCTCATCTAGCTTGTTGCGGTAGACCCACTTGGTGCCAATGATCTTTCTATCACTTGGTCTTGGCACTAGAGTCCACACACAATTCTTCTCTAATTGCTCCAGCTCTTCTTGCATAGAAAGGATCCACTCATCATCACCAAGGGCTTCTTTAATGTTCTTTGGCTCTAATTGTGAGATGAAGGCAGTGTCTGCTTGTTCTTTGTTGTATGCAGCTTGTGTCTTCACTCACTTGAATGGATTGTCGATGATAAGTTCCTTGGGATGATTCTTTGCAGAGCGGGGAGTAAGATCCTTCTTTTCTTCTTTTTCTTCTTCTTCAATCACTTGCTTGCCTTTGTTTTCTATGTTGAGATCTTTTAAGATAGGAATTAAGTCATCTACAACATCATTATCCCCAACATGATTGCTAACAACAGGGTTAGTTTCAATAAAATTAACATTAATAGATTCCTCAATTTTAGACAATTCAATGTTGAATACTCTATATGCCCTGCTAGTAGTGCTATAGCCTAGGAAGAAAGCCTTGTAAGATTTCAGATCAAACTTGTCAAGAGAATCCTTCCTGTTTAAAACAAAGCAAGGACATCTGAAAACATGGAAGAAATCAATAGACGGCTTTCTACCGTGCCATAGTTCATAGGGGGTTTTCTTTAAAGAAGGATGTGTAAAAACTCGGTTTTGCACAAAGCATGAGATGCTAACAGCTTCATCCCAAAACTTGTTAGGAGTGTCATACTCAAGAAGCATGGTCCTATCCATCTCTTGTAGTGACCTGTTCTTCCTCTCTACAACCCCATTTTGTTGAGGCATACGAGGAGAAGAGAAATTGTGCGAATAACCATATTTCTCACAAAAGTGCTCAAAAAGATCATTTTCAAATTCTCCCCCATGATCACTACAGATAGAAACAATCTGGCAAGAAGCTTCATTTTCATCCTATTTACAAAATCTTGAGAAAACATCAAGAGTGTCACTTTTAGAAATGAGAAAGAAGGTCCAAGTATATCGAGAGAAACCATCAACAATAACACGACAATACCTAGAACCAGAAAGGGTTTGCATTCTCATTGGTCTGAATAGATCAATATGAAGAAGTTCAAGAACTCTCTTGGTACTCATGACTATGAAGGAGGATTTGGTTTGTTTCCCTAGTGTACAAGGTTGGCATTCCTCATCCTTTTCAAAATCCAATTTGGGAAGTCCTCTAACCAAGTTCTTTTTGCTCAATTTCTTCATTTGATGCATATTCACATGACCCAAATGGCGTTGCCAAAGAGAAATATCATTTTTATCCACTACCAAACATCTATTTAGTATGGGATTAAGAACATAAAGAACAATAACATAAAGATTACCATTTCTAGTTCCCTTATATATGACATTGTAAGAGAGGGAATCTAGAAGCAAACATTCTAAGGATGTAAAAAACACAAGATATCCATTATCACATAGTTGACTTACACTAATCAAATTGTGATGTAGGCCATCAACAAGAAAAACATTCTTAATACATAGTTCATTGCCTACATCACCCTCACCTATGACCTTACCCTTCTTGTTGTCCCCGAAGGTTACCGATCCTCCTTTCTTTTTCACAAACTTGTTGAAATGGCTGATTTCTCCAGTCATGTTCTTAGAGCAGTCACTATCAAGAATCCATCTCTTTTTAACCTGCAAGAAAGAAGGATGTCAGAACCCAACTCAAACTTTGGGATCCGGGGTTAGCTTAGGGACCCATTTCATCTTTGGGTTAGTCCCCTTGGGCTCATGAGGACAATAAGTAGAGTAATGGTCATCACATTTACAATGAACACAAACCATAGGGTTCTTAGAGTCGGAAGTCTCTCCATTGAAGATAGGAGGTTCCACACTCTTCTTCTTACCCTTATTCTTGCTCTTTTTCTTACCTTTGGGAGCAGTCCCATCATATCCCAAACCTCTAGTACCAACATGTTTAGTAGAGTGTTCTAGGACATCGTTGAGGGATTTCTTTCCCAAGAGAAACTTTTGTAAAGAAGATCTTAACTTGGCATTATCATCACTAAGGTTAATGACAGTAGTAGAAAGACTAGCAAGATCATCTCTAGCAACTTCAAGATAGAGGGCTTTAGTATGAAAATAATCTTTTTCTAAATCTATGCTAGCAACTTCATTACTTTGCAAAATAGGTCTAGAAGATAAGTCATTTACTTGAGCAAGCAATTTGGAATTTTCAGATTTAAGCAAAACAATTTCTCTTTGATAAGCATAAACTTCATTTCTCCTAGCATCATCCATGAGTTTGAGTTCCACATTTTTAGTTTTAAGAACATCAAGCTCATCTAGGCACTTTTGGTTTTCTATCTTAAGATTTTCAATATTTTTAAGATATACACCATTCTCAACCTCTACTCCATTATGTTGAAGCTGAAGGTCAAGAAATTTCCCTTACAAAGAGTCTATGCTATCAAGGAGCACTTTTTCATTTTTACCAAGGATTTCAATTTTAGCATAAAGATCATCAACTATCTTGCCTAACCTTTTCCTTTTAGATTTGCATTTAGTAAAGGATGATTGGCATTCATTTAACATATCAATGATAGTTTCTTTAGGCAGCTCTAGCAAATTTACTTCACTTACCTTGCTTACCTCACATACATCTTCACTAGTAGAGACCATGAGAGCAAGATGGCATTCTCCATCTTCGGAGCTTGAGGAGCTTGAAGAAGACTCCTCCCAAGTTGCATGGGCTTCTCTTGATCTTTTTTTTTCTTGTCCTTCCTCTTATACTTGCCTTCTTTCCTGTACTCTTTATCTTTCTTGTGGCTGCTCTTGTGGTGGCTCTTCTTGGCCTTGGGGCAGTCACTCTTATAGTGGCCTTTTTGACCACACTCATAGCACCATGGAGTTGAAGAGGAGGGCTTGCTCTTGAAGTGTTTGCCCTTTGAGTAGTTTGCCTCATGCTCATTAGGGCCTTCATCTTCCTTTGAGGAAGGGCTGGGGGACATCAAAGCAAGTTGTTGTTGTCGCACCATTTCTTCAATTTGTGCTTTGAAGGTTGTGTCCTTTATCTTCTTGGACTCTTTTTCTTCTCTCTTCTCTTCCTCTTCTTACTTTTCAAGCCTAGGCTCATGGGCTTGAAGATTACCAACCGGCTCCTCGGTTGATAGCTCACTTAGCTTGTACACCTCTTCAATGGATGTCACTTTGGGCTCCCATCTCTTTGGAAGAGATCTCAAGATCTTAGAGTTGATGGTGCCTTTGTCTAGCACACTCCCAAGGGCTGCCAATCCATTTATGATGGCATTGAGCCTAGTGTACATATCAGCCACTCTCTCATTCTTACCCATCTTGAAGTTCTCTAGAAGACCACCAAGCATGTAGATCTTGGCTTCCTTCACTTGCTCGGTTCCTTCATAGGTGACACACAATTTGTGCCATATCTCATGTACGGTGTCCCATGAGGAGATACAGTTTAACTCGGATGGAGTGAGGGAAGTGTAGATGATGCTCACAACTTTGGTGTTGAGTTGAGCATGCTTCATTTCAGCTTCAGTCCATGTAGTGATGTCCCCCTTTGGATCTTTATATTTGAGGTGGACTATCTTCCACATTTCATAGCTCACACCTTGGAGATAGAACTGCATCCTTCTCTTCCAATAGAGGAAGTTGGTGTCGTTGAAGACTAGAGGTCTCATGGAGAAGCTTCCTTCTAGGTTAAGTGAACCATGTGCTGAATCGCCCATCTTCTCCTATTTGTTGAAGTAGTTTGGAGAAGACCTGCTCTGATACCACTTGTTGGATCAATGGGCTCTAGAAGGGGGGGGGTTGAATAGAGCTTCACAAATTTTCACAAGATAAATTAGACCACCAAATTATATATTTGAAAAGCTTAAACAAGCAGAAATTTGATGTCCTAATCTAACAGTCATAGCAAGGATGAGAGATAGTGAAAAACAAGCACTTGGACAGGTGGTTTATGTTGGATAAATTGGACATTATTATAATCCCTTTGTTTCGATGATGACAAACATTTCATTCTTGTTGATCTAACGTGCTACTTGAGTGTTGCAATAACTAGGTGGATGACACAACTTTGGAAGATCTATATGCTCAAAATGTTTCAATTTCATGATTGTAATAAAATGTAAAAACTTGTACAAGTATATAATGTACAAGTACTTAGATATCATGTAAATAAAGCATTTAGATCTTCCCTAGTCAATCACAACACTTAGATATGTCATCTCCTACAATAGTGTCACAACTGCACACTCATACACACACTAAGTACTTAGTTTAAAACATTGAAACAGGGTTAATCTCGGTCGACAAAATTCTCGACCGAGACACTCTTGGTCGACAAACTCTTCGATCGAGAATGACCCAGGTAGCCGTTAGACACAACAGACAAGGTAGTTTGGAGTTGGACTAGAATGTTATACATACTTGCTCCAGACAGTCCCTCGGTCGACAAATCCTCGACCGAGAAGGACTCTCGGTCGACAAATCTTCGACCAAGAATGTCTTTGTCTGCAATTTTTAGGATTAATTAACTAGCCTAACGGCTAGTTGAGCACTTAGAACCCCCTAGAAAGTGTCTAGAACGTCCTTAAGCATCCATAGGCCATTCCTATAAATAGGACAAGCCATAGGACACCTAAAACACACTTGTGCTACACTTGAGCAAAATACTTGCAATTGGCTATTCATTCTTGTGAGAAATTGAGCAACTCCAACATTGGCTATTCATTTCCTTTACTCCAAATTCGTGTCCTATAGGCTAGTATCTCCTACCCACTGCACCTATACTTCCATATACATTGGTTAGGAGATCAAAACACTTGATATAGGAAATCAAGCCTTGTGCTACAAGTGGTATTGTAATTTCTATTTTTCCTTCTTGTTCCTTTTTATCCTTTGTACTCTCCTTACTACTCCTAGGGTTGGAGGCTGCAGATTGGAGAGGGTTTGACTTCTCAGGTGGAGAAGGGTCTTCTCGGTGGAGAAGGTGGACTTTGGACTCTTTCAAGAAGGTTGTCTCAACGAGAAGCTACTTCAAGAGGAAGGCTACTTCAAGGGGAGCTTGAGGTTACTTCAAGGAAGGCTGCTTCGAGGTTGGTGAGACTACTTCTAGGTGAAGGCTGTCCGAAGGGTTTGGTGAAAGTGTTGTAATTTTATGTAACATCCTTGTGAGGTAATAAAATTAAATACTTTCAAAATCCCGGTTGGGTAAGCAACCGGGTAGTGGATTGACTGCCTTAGTATTTGCTAAGGTTGCAACCACTCTAAATCCTTGTCCCCTTATCCAATATTTTTGTGGTTGCTTAATTTGGTTGAATTATTATTAAAATATCATAAAACCCTATTCACCCCCTCTAGTGGTTTTTCATTTGGTATCAGAGCAGGCTTCAAGGATCTCTAATCGAGTCTTGAAGAATGAAGGGTGGTGGTGTCTACAACTGCAAGCAAAGGAAAAGCATGGACAAATCTTCAACAAGTTGCAATTAGTGCTTAGGAACAAGGCACACTACACCTAGCTGTCCATGGAGGTCAAAGAAGGAAGATGTGCATAAAGAATGCCTTATTGCTACAATAAGTGAAGAAGAAGAAGAAGAGGTAAGCCTTTTTGATTTACCTAAAGAAGATTTAATTACTAGTCTTCAAGAAACACATGAAAAATATATTGAGTGCAAGAAGAAATTAAAGAAATCAAATAAAGTAAATGATGAGTTACATGCCAAACTTCTTGCTCTCACATATGAAAATGAAGATCTCAAAAAGGCTATTGAAGATCATGATATTAAGCTAAAATCAGTAGAAGAAAATTACAATCTTCTTTCCCTAGAAAAGATAAACTTGCAAACTCAAGTAAATGATCTTCAAAAACAACCTATTTTGTGTACACATCTAGATTATGATATTATTGTGAAAGAAAGAGATTCTTTATTATCTAATCTAGATCAAGAAAAGTTAGATATCAAGAAGAGAATGGATGAGATTGTTAAGTTGCAACAAGAAGTGAGTAGTTTGAGTAACAATGATATCCTTGATAAAATCTTAAATGATTCTTATCGTTAAATTGGAAGGAGAGGACTAGGTTATAAGCCTAAAGGAAAATCTTATCAAAAACCTAGTTGGAGAAAGACACAAGTGCTAGAGAATCAATCTATGTATATACCTAGAGGCAAATATACATATGTACCCAAGAACAACCTAGAATAAAATCATAGAAAGAGATATGAGGTTGATTCCATATGTTGCCATTATTGTTTATGTCTTGGACATTATTCCTTCTCATGTCCTTACAAGAAAAAGGATGTTGAGTTAGTATGGGTTCCAAAGCCCCCAAACTAAATGAATATAATTAAGTTGAGATATGACCAAAAACTCTAAGTTGAATATCTCTATGTCTATCTCAACTTAACATAATGAGATAACAAATTGATTCAAGAAATTAAAATTTCTAACTTGAAAATACACATTTTAAATAAATCTGCAGAGACACATCTTTTAAAAAAAATTGTCTAAATTTGGGTTCCCAAAACCTAAAGATTTGAATATGATTAGTTGATATTTGATCTAAATGTTACTTTGATATTTATATGTTTTATCTCAACTGAGTTTTCAAATTGCATAATTGAATTGAAAATGATCTATGTTTTACTTGGAAATAATTTCTGAAAAATAGTATAGAAACATTCTCGGTCGAGATACTGTTCGACCGAGAACACTGTCGGTAGAAGATGAGCTAGCCGAGTAGATTACTATTTTGAAGTTTGCAACAAATCTGATAAAACTTGTACAAACAGTAGCATTCTCAGTCGAGAAAAATGTCGACCGAGATAAAATTCAGTCGACAAAAAGTTCGACCGAATCAAGTTCTGTTGAACCTATTTTCATTAATCTAGTTTGCTATCAATTTGTTATTATTGATTGATTTAATATGCAAATCAAGAATGAATCTAAGAGACCATTTTTTTATTCAAAACATATTGATCTTTTGTATCATGAAATTGTTGAATAAAGGTATAACATTATGAATATGAAATATTTTAAACATATTGCAAAAATGCTATATGAAGACTGATATTGAATATATCTTATTCATTGCTTGACAAGTTTATTAAGCATGTTCATTTACATGGTTTGTCTTAAATTTGAAAATTTATGAACCTTGAATGAGATTATTTTGGTTTATCCTCTACATGGTTGGGCTTAAAACTGAAAACTATGAACCATGTTGGTTTAATCAAGCAAATTACTGTTTTATCATAATCCACATGGTTTTTCCTAAAGAATTCCTTGGTCTATCTATATAGGAACCATGCGTATTAAAATTTAGTTCAAATAATCATAATCATCGTATTTATATGCTTCTATCTTGATCATTGTATTGTGGATATACTTCTAATGTTCTATCATAATTATTGTGCCATAATCTTTGTGTTTCATTGGTTTGTCTAAAATAGTCTTTGATCCATATATACAAACCATGAATGGATATTGTTTTTTGATCATTATGATTCATCTCATATGAAGATGCCATTTTGCATAAATAGTAAAACTTCATGGCACAAATGCATTTTAAATTAAAAATCTGCAGAAATTATATTTCACATATAAGTGTTCAAATTGGAAATCTGTAGAAATTGCCTCTGGGTTGAAATCAAGTTTGACCAAGGGGCGCTATGGTCGAAGTCAAGGTCGACCTAAAATAAGCTTGACAAAATGCTTATTTGTACACCATTTTACTGCACTTAATCTTAGTATCTTGATTCAAAATGTGTTTATCATATTGAAAACATAATTTTAGTGCATAACTCTCATAAAAGGTCAACTTATTATGATCTAATATTTTTTTGACCTTAGAATCCTTAAATTATCTTAATTATAAGAATAAGGGGGAGCTCACAAAAACTATTTTGATTATAAGATTAAGAAGCTTACAAAACTTTGTAAACATCATT
Source organism: Alisma plantago-aquatica (assembly GCA_963693085.1). Taxonomy (NCBI): domain Eukaryota; kingdom Viridiplantae; phylum Streptophyta; class Magnoliopsida; order Alismatales; family Alismataceae; genus Alisma; species Alisma plantago-aquatica. The sequence continues at coordinate 1,354,545,533 of OY856410.1, read as the reverse complement.
TGAAGCTTGTTATGACCTTAGTATACTTAAAAGTAATTTCGGTAATGAAAACAAAGAAACCTGCAATATTCATGAATATGACATATATCTTGTTCCTAATGGAATTCTCTAAACAAATTAGGGCTTAACATCCTGTGTATGTGATTAGAGATACATTGTACTATAAGCTTAAAAAAATCTCATATCATTTCAGGGCTTAACATCCCTTGTAAATGGTTGAGAAACTATTAATATATTCATGAGCTTAAAGGATTCTCATATCATTTCAAGGCTTAACATCCCTTGTAAAATGGATGAGAAATCAATATGTATCCATCATGAGCTTAAGGGAATCTCATTTCATTTTTAGGGCTTAACATCCCTTGTAAAATGGATGAGAAATCAATACACATATGCCATGAACTTAAAAGGAACTCATATCATTTCAAGGCTTAACATCCTTTGCAAATGATTGAGAAATAAATTGTGGCTAAATTTAACAATAATTGGTTTTCATTAATCCCTTGCTTTTAAATTGAATATCTCTTTAAGGGGGAGCATAGCATAAAATTAAGGGAGAGAAATAAAAAGTCATACTAAATGATTATCTTGGATATCTTTTTGAAATGACAAAGGGGGAGAAATAATATAAAATAAAAACATAAAGTAAAATGAGTTTTCATAAATCTCGGGCCAGTACACACTTGCAAACAAGAGAATGGCTACAAAAGGTAAACTTTAGTATGAAACTCATATGATTTATATTTCCTTATTTTATATTTAGGAAATGTTTGTCATCTTCAAAAGGGGGAGATTGTTGGCTAAATTGGACATTATTATAATCCCTTTGTTTCGATGATGACAAAAATTTCATTCTTGTGGATCTAACGTGCTACTTGAGTGTTGCAGGAACTAGGTGGATGACACAACTTTGGAAGATCTATATGCTCAAAATGTTTCAATTTCATGATTGTAATAAAATGTAAAAACTTGTACAAGTATACAATGTACAAGTACTTAGATATCATGTAAATCAAGCATTTTGATCTTCCCTAGTCAATCACAACACTTAGATAGGTCATCTCCTACAAAAGTGTCACAACTGCACACTCATACACACACTAAGTACTTAGTTTAAACATTGAAACATGGTTAATCTCGGTCGACAAAATTCTCGACCGAGACACTCTCGGTCAACAAACTCTTCGACTGAGAATGACCCAGGTAGCCGTTAGATACAACAGACAAGGTAGTTGGGAGTTGGACTAGAACGTTATACAGATTTTCTCCAGAGAGTCCCTCGGTCGACAAATCCTTGACCGAGAAGGACTCTCGGTCGACAAATCTTCGACTGAGAATGTCTCTGTCTGCAATTTTCATGATTAATTAACTAGTCATTATTAAAGCAACTAATGAATACCTAATGGCTAGTTGAGCACTTAGAATCCCCTAGAAAGTGTATAGAATGTCCTTAAGCATCCATAGGCCATTCCTATAAATAGGACAAGCCATAGGACACCTAAAACACATGTGTGCTACACTTGAGCAAAATGCTTGCAATTGGCTATTCATTCTTGTGAGCAATTGAGCAACTCAAACATTGTCTATTCATTTCTTTTGCTCCAAATTCGTGTCCTATAGGCTAGCATCTCCTACCCACTACACCTACACTTCCATATACATTGGTTAGGAGATCAAAACGCTTGATATAGGAAATCAAGCCTTGTGCTACAAGTGGTATTGTAATTTCTATTTTTCCTTCTTGTTCCTTTTTATCCTTTGTACTCTCCTTGCTACTACTAGGGTTGGAGGCTGCGGATTGGAGAGGGTTTGAATTCTCAGGTGGAGAAGGGTCTTCTCGGTGGAGAAGGTGGACTTCGAACTACTTCAAGAAGGTTGTCTCAACGGGAAGCTACTTCAAGAGGAAGGCTACTTCAAGGGGAGCTTGAGGTTACTTCAAGGAAGGTTGCTTCGAGGTTGGTGAGACTACTTCTAGGTGAAGGCTGTCTGAAGGGTTTGGTGAAAGTGTTGTAATTTTATGTAACATCCTTGTGAGGTAATAAAATTAAATACTTTCAAAATCCCGATTGGGTAATCAACCGGGTAGTGGATTGACTGCCTTATTATTTGATAAGGTTGGAACCACTCTAAATCCTTGTCCCCTTGTCCAATATTTTTGTGGTTTCTTAATTTGGTTGAATTATTATTAAAATATCATAAAACCCTATTCACCCCCCCTCTAGTGGTTTTTCAGTTTAGAGTGGTTCCATGTCCTAAACTTAGGAGCAATGTCAGTCCACTACCTAGAGTGGGTTAGTCTCTAGGATTTGCAATTTTGGTACTCTTATATTCCACAATAAGATTACAAGACACAACAACCACACTTCCAAGGGCTTAGTACCTCAAACAAAGATCTTCAACCTATAGAAGGAGCTTACCCACTTGAACCATGGAGTCTTCAACCATCAACATGGACTTACCCACTCCTTTCTTCAAGTCTTCTGCCTTCAAGGGATTACCTATCTTCCTTGAGAGTTGCCTTGCTTCTCTCCTTCACTCGGAGATCTGGAGCACCTATCTTCTTCACTTGGAGACCTGGAGTAGCTTGCCTTCTTCAATCTTGAAGAACAACACCTCCTTCTCCTTCACTTGGAGAGGGATCTTCAACTTGACTTCAATAGGAATTGAGGTTGGAAGATGGAGGATGAGAGCTTTACAACAATACAGGGAGTAGCTCTCTTACACAAGAACTTGTCTCACTCATAATCATGAATTTGACTTGAAGGTAGAGAGAGAAAGGGGCTCAAAGGCTTAGAACACTCTCAACTATGCTAGGACTAAGTTTTCAATGAAAGAGCAGCCTTAGTGCTTGACATGGAGTTGTTAAATCAGTCACGTTCGATTGCTAGGGTGGACAAATGGTGGGTGGCGAGAAGCCGAGAAATAGAGGCAATAATCATTTGATACCTAGGGGAAGGATTGATCAAAGCACGAAAAGGAAAAGGACTTCGGGGAAGAAGGTCCTTATACCTATTTACAGCCTCAATCGACACAAAGGAGGTATTATCAAACATAATCAAACAATTATTAGATGAGGAAGCTGGAGCATTGCTTGGAGCAGTACGTTTTCATCTATGAGAAGCCATGGAAATGAAAACGAGATGAAAAACATGAAAACAAGCAATAGCAAACCTCAAACGCCGAACAAACACCACCAATGACGCCCGGGAAGGTCAAAAACAAGGTTTCTAGGTCGATCTAGGGCTAGGAGCGGGAGGTCTAGGGCTGGTGTTGAGAGCTGAGGGCTAAGAGGTGAGGAATCGGTTGTCTATTTTCTAGTTGAAAGGGAAAATAGTCGGCCGATCCTAACTTTTAAGTTGGCTCATCCCACAGATCGGTTGAGTTCTGTGTATGAAAAACTCGACCGAACGGTCCACTGAAGAACTACTCTCGGCTCCTGATCGGTCGAGTTTTTCGGGGTGGAAACTAATTCGACGGTCAACCTGACCTAAAAGTGACATTCTTAGTTTCTAGCCAAATACATGCCAATTAAATTCATTTTTCCATTCTATTATGTATCATTAACATACTTAGGCACAGTTAGCTCATCATTGGGCACTATTTTGCGATAAAACATGGAATTCAATAACAACCCAAAAACAAGCAAAAACTAAGCATGTTAACAAGAAATTTTGGGCAGATTGAAGCATATATATGCATATAAGATGAGAAATGACATGATCAAGCATATAGGTTGAAAACAACTAGCTAGATCACATAGAAACATCATCCAAAGCAACAATAAGCAGTTTAGGTCAAATAAAATTAAATTGATCTCTATCTAGAGGTTTAGTAAAGATATCCGCCAATTGATTTTCACATGCGTGATATAGATATCCTTCTTGGCAATGTGATCACGGAGAAAGTGATGGCGAACCTCTATTTTCTTGGCTCTACTATGCAATATAGGATTGTAAGAAAGATTAATTGCACTAGTATTGCCACAAAAGATAGGAGAAGCATAAAAAAATATGTTATAGTCTTGGATCATTTGCTTCATCCATAGGACCTGAGCACAACAACTCCCGGTATCAATGCACTTAGCCTTAGTAGTTGATAATGCCACAGTGCTCTGTTTCTTGGAGAACCAAGACACCAAGCATGGTCCTAAGAGAAAGAAAGTGCCACTTGTGCACTTTCTATCAACCAAACAGCCTGCGTAATCCGCATCACTATATGCTCTAAGAGTAAAATCCCTTGATTCAGGATACCATAGTCCAAAATTTTGGGTTTTGGCTAGGTACCTCAAAATCCTCTTAACATCTATAAGATGTGATTTTCTTGGGCTAGATTGAAAGCGATCACACAAGCCAACACTAAACATAATATCAGGTCTAGAGGCAGTTAAATAAAGTAAACTTCCAATCATACCTCTATAGAGCTTCTCATCTACTTTCTCACCTTCTTCATCTTTATCAAGTTTGGCGGTGTTGGACATGGGTGTATCCATTGGCTTCATATTCTCCATCCCAAAGCATTTGAGTAGTTCATTTGTGTACTTGCCTTGATTAATGAAGTTTCCTTCTTTGGTTTGTTTGATTTGAAAGCCAAGGAAGAAGGTCAACTCACCCATCATGCTCATCTCGAACTCACTCTGCATAAGAGAACTAAACTCCTTACAAAGATCAAGATCAGTTCCGCCAAAAATGATACCATCAACATAAATCTGAATAATAAGAAAATTGTTAGAAGTGTGTTTTAGAAATAATATAGAATCAACTTTGCCCATGACATACCCATTATCTAACAAAAAGTTCTTTAGTTTCTCATACCAAGCTCGAGGTGCTTGTTTGAGTCCATAGAGAGCTTTTTGCAACAAATAAATATGATTAGGTAGCTTGTCATTTTCAAAGCCCGAAGGTTGAGCAACAAATACTTCCTCCTCGATCGTACCATTCAAAAACGCACTTTTAACATCCATTTTATATAGCAAGAAATTTTTATGACTAGAAAAAGCAAGTAGCATTCTAATGGATTAAAGTCTAGTAACAAGAGCATAAGTTTCATCAAAGTCAATACCTTCCTATTGGTTGTAACCTTGTGCTACTAACCTTGCTTTGTTTCTTACCACTTTGCCTTGCTCATCTAGCTTGTTGCGGAAGACCCACTTGGTGCCAATGATCTTTCTATCACTTGGTCTTGGCACTAGAGTCCACACATGATTCTTCTCGAATTGCTCCAGCTCTTCTTGCATAGCAAGGATCCACTCATCATCACCAAGGGCTTGTTTAATGTTCTTTGGCTCTAATTGTGAGATGAAGGCACTGTCTGCTTGTTCTTTGTTGTATGCAGCTTGTGTCTTCACTCTCTCGAATGGATTGCCAATGATAAGTTCCTTGGGATGATTCTTTGCAAAGCGGAGAGTAGGATCATTCTTTTCTTCTTCTTCTTCTTCTTCAATCACTTGCTTGCCTTTGTTGTCAATGTTGAGATCTTTTAAGATAGGAATTAAGTCATCTACAACATCATTATCCACAACATGCTTGCTAACAAAAGGGTTAGTTTTAATAAACTTAGCATTAATAGATTCCTCAATTTTAGACAATTCAATGTTGAATACTCTATATGCCCAGCCTAGGAAGAAAGCCTTGTAAGATTTCAGATCAAACTTGTCAAGAGAATGCTTCGTGTTTAAAACAAAGCAAGGACATCCGAAAACATGGAAGAAATCAATAGACTGCTTTCTACCACGCCATAGTTCATAGAGGGTTTTCTTTAAAGAAGGATGTGTAAAAACTCAATTTTGCACAAAGCATGAGGTGCTAATGGCTTCAGCCCAAAACTTCTTAGGAGTGTCATACTCAAGAAGCATGGTCCTAGCCAACTCTTGTAGCGACTTGTTCTTCCTCTCAACAACCCCATTTTGTTGAGGCGTATGAGGAGAACAGAAATTGTGCGAATAACCAGATTTCTCACAAAAATGTTCAAAACGATCATTTTCAAATTCTCCCCCTGATCACTACGGATAGAAGCAATCCGGCAAGAAGCTTCATTTTCAGCCCATTTACAAAAGCTCGAGAAAACATCAAGAGTATCACTTTTAGAAACGGGAAATACGGTCCAAGTATATCGAGAGAAATCATCAACAATAATAAGACAATACTTGGAACCACGAAGCGTTTGCATTCTCATTGGTCAGAATAGATCAATATGAAGAAGTTCAAGAACTCTCTTGGTACTCATGACTCCTTTGGATTTGAAGGAGGATTTGGTTTGTTTCCCTTGTGTACAAGGTTGGCATTCCTCATCCTTTTCAAAATCCAATTTGGGAAGTCCTCTAACCAAGTCCTTTTTGCTCAATTTCTTCATTTGATGCATATTCACATGACCCAAACGACGATGCCAAAGAGAAATATCATTTTTATCCACTACCAAGCATCGATTTAGTATGGGCTTAAGAGCATCAAGAACAATAACATAAATATTACCATTTCTAGTTCCCTTATATATGACATTGTAAGAGAGGGAATCTAGAACCAAAAATTCTAAGGATGTAAAAAACACAAGATATCCATTATCACATAATTGACTTACACTAATCAAATTGTGATATAGGCCAACAACAAGAGAAACATTCTTAATACATAGCTCATATCCTACATCACCCTCACCTATGACCTTACCCTTCTTGTTGTTCCCGAAGGTTACCGATCCTCTTTTCTTTTTCACAAACTTGTTGAAATGGCCGATTTCTCCAGTCATGTGCTTAGAGCAGCCACTATGAACAATCCATCTCTTTTTAACCTGCAAGAAAGAAGGATGTCAGAACCCAACTCAAACTTTGGGATCCGGGGTTATCTTAGGGACCCATTTCATCTTTGGGTTGGTCCCCTTGGGCTTGTAAGGACAATAAGTAGAGTAATGGTCATCACATTTACAATGAGCACAAACCATAGGGTTCTTAGAGCCAGAAGTCTCTCTATGGAAGATAGAAGGTTCCACTCTTCTTCTTACCCTTGTTCTTGCTCTTTTTCATACCTTTGGGAGCAGTCCCATCATATCCCAAACTGCTAGTACCAACATGTTTGGTAGAGTGTTCTAGGACATCGTTGAGGGATTTCTTTCCCAAGAGAAACTTTTGCAAAGAAGATCTTAACTTGGAATTATCATCACTAAGGTTAATGATAGTAGTAGAAAGACTGGCAAGATCATCTCTAGCATGAAATAGGTCTGCCTCAAGATAGAGGGCTTTAGTATGAAAAGAATCTCTTTCTAAAGCTATGCTAGCAACTTCATTACTTATCAAAATAGGTCTAGAAGATAAGTCATTTACTTGAGCAAGCAATTTGGAATTTTCAGATTTAAGCAAAACAATTTCTCTTTGATAAGCATAAACTTCATTTCTCCTAGCATCATCCATGAGTTTGAGTTCCACATTTTTAGTTTTAAGAACATCAAGCTCATCTAGGCACTTTTGGTTTTCTATCTTAAGATTTTCAATATTTTTAATATATACACCATTCTCAACCTCTACTCCATTATGTTGAAGCTCAAGGTCAAGAAATTGCCTTTGCAAAGAGTCTATGCTATCAAGGAGCACTTTTTCATTTTTATCAAGGATTTCAATTTTAGCATAAAGATCATCAACTATCTTGCCTAACCTTTTCCTTTTAGATTTGCATTTAGTAAAGGATGATTGGCATTCATTTAACATATCAATGATAGTTTCTTTAGGCAGCTCTAGCAAATTTACTTCACTTACCTTGCTTACCTCACTTACCTCACATACATCTTCACTAGTAGAGGCCATGAGAGCAAGATGGCATTCTCGATCTTCAGAGCTTCGGGAGCTTGAAGAAGACTCCTCCCAAGCTGCATGGGCTTCTCTTGATCTTCGTTCTTTCTTGTCCTTCCTCTTGTACTTGCCTTCTTTCTTGTACTCCTTATCTTTCTTGTGGCTGCTCTTGTGGTGGCTCTTCTTGGCCTTGGGGTAGTCACTCTTGTAGTGGCCTTTTTTACCACACTCATAGAACCTTGGAGTTGAAGAGGAGGGATTGCTCTTGAAGTGTTTGCCCTTTGAGTAGTTTGCTTCATGCTCATTAGGGCCTTCATCTTCATTTGATGAAGGGTTTAGGACTTCAAAGCAAGTTTTTGTTGCCGCACCATTTCTTCAATTTGAGCTTTGAAGGCTGTGTCCTTTATCTTCTTGGACTATTTTTCTTCTCTTCCTCTTTTTGTTTGTCAAGCCTAGGCTCATGGGCTTGAAGATTACCAACCAGCTCCTCGGTTGATAGCTCACTTAGCTTGTACACCTCTTCAATGGATGTCACTTTGGGCTCCCATCTCTTTGGAAGAGATCTCAAGATCTTGGAGTTGATGGTGCCTTTGTCTAGCACACTCCCAAGGGCTGCCAATCCATTTATGATGACATTGAGCCTAGTGTACATATCAGCCACTCTCTCATTCTTACCCATCTTGAAGTTCTCTAGAAGACCACCAAGCATGTAGATCTTGGCTTCCTTCACTTGCTCAGTTCCTTCATAGGTGACACATAATTTGTGCCATATCTCATGTGCGGTGTCCAATGAGGAGATCCAGTTGAACTCGGATGGAGTGAGGGCAGCGTAGATGATGCTCATAGCTTTGGCATTGAGTTGAGCATGCTTCATTTCAGCTTTAGTCCATATAGTGATGTCCCCCTTTGGATCTTCATATTTGAGGTGGATTATCTTCCACATTTCATAGCTCACACCTTGGAGATAGAACTGCATCCTTCTCTTCCAATAGAGGAAGTTGGTGTTGTCGAAGACCGGAGGTCTCATGGAGAAGCTTCCTTCTAGGTTAAGTGAACCAAGTGTTGAATCGCCCATCTTCTCCTACTTGTTGAAGTAGTTTGGAGAAGACCTGCTCTGATACCACTTGTTGGATCAATGGGCTCCAGAAGGGGAGGTTAAATAGAGCTTCACAAAGTTTCGCAAGATAAATTAGACCACCAAATTATATATTTGAAAAGCTTAAACAAGCAGCAATTTGATTTCCTAATCTAACATTCATAGAAAGGATGAGAGATAGTGAAAAACAAGCTTTTGGATAGGTGGTTTAGAGTTGTTCCATGTCCTAAACTTAGGAGCAATGTCAGTCCACTACCTATATTGGGTTAGTCTCTAGGATTTTCAATCTTGGTACTCTTATATTCTACAATAAGATTACAAGACACAACAACCACACATCCAAGGGATTAGTACCTCAAGCAAAGATCTTCAACCTATAGAAGAAGCTTACCCACTTGAACCATGGAGTCTTCAGCCATCAACATGGACTTACCCACTCCTTTCTTCAAGTCTTCTGCCTTCAAGGGATTACCTATCTTCCTTGAGCATTGCCTTGCTTCTCACCTTCACTCGGAGATCTAGAGAACCTATCTCCTTCACTTGGAGACCTGGAGAAGCTTGCCTTCTTCAATCTTGAAGAACAACACCTCCTTCTCCTTCACTTGGAGAGGGATCTTCAACTTGACTTTAATAGGATTTGAGGTTGGAAGATGGAGGAGGAGAGCTTTACAACAATACAGGGAGTAGCTCTCTTACACAGGAACATGTCTCACTCATACTCACAAATTTGACTTGAAGGTAGAGAGAGAAAGGGGATCAAAGGCATAGAACACTCTCAACTATGCTAGGATTAAGTTTGCAATGAAAGAGCAGCTTTGGAATGAACTCCAAGTGTTCTATATATAGCAGAGGGTGTTGCTTTGAGTGAGGTGAACTCTTGGGCCGAAATATAGTCGTTTTTCTTCAAGAAAACGTCTCTATTTTTGATCAAATAACCCACCAATGGTCACATCACTTTTTTCTACAAATTCTGTATAGTGCAATCAGTCGAGTTTCAATAAAGGTAACTCGACCGATCAAGTAAAAGATAAAACCGATATTCAAACGGTCAGTCGAGTTTGTCCTGGGGAAACTCGACCGATCACTAAAGATCGTTTTAGTCTGCCATTTGATCAGTCGAGTTTTGTGTAAACACAACTCGACTGATGCTATCTCCAGAAAATTGACCAAGATGGATTGATTGAGTTTGTCCTGGGGAGAAACTCGACCGATTGACAGCCTGATGTCAATTTTTGAATATGCATCTAAAGTGATCTAACATTTGTGTTTTATGTCCCAATCAATTTTCTCACCTTAGTTACAAGTCAATTCATCATTACAAGTGATTACAAATATGTTCTAAGGTCATTTACATAGATTTCCACAAAAGCACACTTGTAGCTATTTGAATTGAACTTGAGTCAATCTAGGGTTTTGGATTTGGGATCCTTTTCGTGTACCTAATACCTGAAATCAATCTTTAATACACATATTAGATACATATGAATGGAATGGTTAAGTCATTATCAAAATATAGGCAATGTATAACCTCTAGGTCAACATTCTCCCCCTTTTTGACAATGACAGACCATTCCTCAAACATATTGAAAAAGATGTAGAAATTATACCTTTGCTTTGCAAAATAGGGATATTCATGAAATGAACAATGTGAATTTCTCCCCCTCAATCTGTGCTTCTATTAACCTGCATAGTTAATCTATCTACACAATGCAGTAGCAATATACATGTAGTATGTAGTCCTTTGCAAGTTCACATAATAAGTAGTGAATTGAACAAGAAAGAATATCACTAGCAAAAAGCAACATTATAGCCAAGAAAACCCAATATGATTGAGTTTCAAGACTTGAGCTATCTCTTGAAATATCTCTCCCCCTTTTGACATTATTAAAAAGGCAGGGGGGTAGAAGAGCATAAGCCAGGTCTTCTCCAAAACACACACAACCATATATGCAAAGGAATGAGCAACAGTTTAAAAGCATATATCACACAAGGATAAAAGATAACATACATTCCAACTCATAATCAAAATATAACTCAAGATGGCACCAACGCATAGGATAAAAATAGAGGAAATAGCCATAGTGCACATCAAAGATATTACAACTAAGATATACATCCACATGAGAGAAACGACAAGCACAAAAGTGATAAAAACAAAGATAAGAAATAGTACAGCTCAAAAGAATGTGCCAAGATGTTTCTGATACAAAATAGTCTAGAAAGATGTATATAATAAGCATGCTAGACTACAAACGAAGAAACAACCTAAACATCTAAGCTATCTATATCAACAACATCCTCATCGCCAGGTGTGTAGTCCTTGTCCCCATCAGAAGGTGGAGTAGTAGTGCCAGCATCATCGTCAGCACCATCACCGTCACCGTCGTCGGAAGCATCCTTGTTGTCACCTTCATTAGCATCAGCATCCTCAGCCTAGTTTGGCATCTCCTCATCAGCAGGAGGTTTAAAAGAATGAGCGGGCCAGCAGGCATTCTGCTCAGCCCAAGACATACCACGAGCGTGAAGCTCATTGGCCTATGGGAAAGACAGAGTAGAGTCACCCAGAGAGGCTAGCAGGGTGGCCAGGGGGCCAACATGTAATGGGAGGATGGCTGGAGTGGAGCTACCAACAGCAAAAGGTGGCAGAGCAGCAACAGAAGGCGTGGGAGCAGGATAGTAATGATCATATGCATATGAAGCATAAGCACTACCAGGATAGGGTTGGTAGGCGGGGTAGGGTGATGCACAGGAGTGATTCATGGTTGACATGATGGAATACAGATCCTGGTGCAGGTGGTCCTGTACCTATTGGTTGTACGCATGTTGATGCATCATATAACCCAAAAGGGTTTCATTTGACACACGGAAAGACGCACGGCTGGGTCTAGGAGAGGGTTGCGGTGGTGGAGCTCAGGTGGAGGATGGGGTAGCTGAAGCGGCTGTAGAGGCAAAAGCACCAGAGGTAGAGGAAAACACAGGAACAGACTTTTGAAGAGTGGTTTCACTAATACAAACACCCTTTCTGGCGATCAGATAATGGAAGTCAGAAAAGAGACATTTGTCAGTGGCGAACTTGAAAAAACCACAAATCAAGGCCGGATAGGGTGGGTGGGTGCCTTTGGTGTTCTTACCAGTGTCAAAGCAGGTCATGTGATGTAAGATATACCTGGCTCACTTGACACTGATATTGTTTAACAAATAATACATAATGACTGTAGTGTTTTCGGCAATGTCTGTTTGATTTCTCTTTGGATGGACATTACATTTAATCACCAAAGCCAGTATGTGCCTCTTTAGGTCAAGAGAGGAGGAGGGCAAAGTGGACTTCTTCTTATAGGCCACGTCAGGTTTCTTCAAAAACTGATGAATATCCAGCAACGTCAATTCATGGTGTTTGTAAAAACCTTCTGGGTCAAGAAGATCAAAATACTCTCCATAATCCTTACGCCATGTGTCATTTTCCTCATCTCTGGTAAAAAAGACATTTAAAGTATCCTCGGAGAGTTGGAAGCAACGACCGGCGATCATAGAAGTAAAAATTACTTGAGTATTTGGCAGAGGGATGAGAGAATTGTAGTTCCAATGCAAGTTGGCGTAGAACTCATGAACAACTTAGTGCTTGACATGGAGTTATTAAAGCAGTCACGTTCAATCGCTAGGGTGGACAAATGGTGGGTGGCGAGAAGCTGAGAAATAGAGGCAATAATCACTTGATACCTAGGGGAAGGATTGATCAAAGCACGTAAAGGAAAAGGACTTCAGGGAAGAAGGTCCCTATACCTATTTACAACCTCAATCGACACAAAGAAGGTATTATCAAACGGAATCAAATGATTATTAGATGAGGAAGATGGATCATTGCTTGGAGCAGGACGTTTTCATCTATGAGAAGCCATGGAAACAAAAATGAGATGAAAAACGTGCAAACAAGCAATAGCAAACCTCAAACGCCGAACAAACACCACCAATGACGCATGGGAAGGTCAAAAACAAGGTTTCTAGGTCGATCTAGGGCTAGGAGCGGGAGGTCTAGGGCTAGTTTTGAGAGCTGAGGGCTAAGAGGTGAGGAATCAGTCTTCTATTTTCTAGTTGAAAGGGAAAATAGTCGACCGATCCTAATTTTTAAGTTGGCTCCGCCCACGGATCGTTCGAGTTCTATGTATGGAAAACTCGACCGAACAGTCCACTGAAGAACTACTCTCGGCTCCTGATTGGTCGAATTTTTCAGGGTGGAAACTCGACCGAAGGTCAACCTGACCTAAAAGTGACATTCTTAGTTTCTAGCCATATACATGCCAATTAAATTCATTTTTCCATTCTATTATGTATCATTAACATACTTAGGCACAGTTAGCTCATCATTGGGCACTATTTTGCGATAAAACATAGAATTTGATAAAAACCCAAAAACAAGCAAAAACTAAGCATGTTAATAAGAAATTTTGGGTAGATTGAAGCATATATAGGCATATAAGATGAGAAATGACATGATCAAGCATATAGGTTGAAAACAACTAGCTATATCACATAGAAACATCATCTAAAGCAATAATAAGTAGTTTAGATCAAATTAAATTAAATTGATCTCTAGCTAGAGGTTTAGTAAAGATATCCGCCAATTGATTTTCCGTGTCCACATGTGTGATATAGATATCCTTCTTGGCAATGTGATCACAGAGAAAGTGATCGCGAACCTCTATTTTCTTGGATATACTATGCAATATAAGATTGTAAGAAAGATTAATTGCACTAGTATTGTCACAAAAGATAGGAGAAGCATAAAAAAACATGTTATAGTCTTGGAGCATTTGATTCATCCATAGGACCTGAGCACAACAACTCCCGGCTACAATGTATTCAGCCTCAGTAGTTGATAATGCCACGGTGCTCTGTTTCTTGGAGAACCAAGACACCAAGCATGGTCCTAGGAGAAAGCAAGTGCCACTTGTGCACTTTTTATCAACTAAATAGCCTGCGTAATCCGCATCACTATATGCTCTAAGAGTAAAATCCCTTGATTTAGGATACCATAGTCCAAAATTTTTGGTTTTGGCTAGGTACCTCAAAATACTCTTAACAGCTATAAGATATGATTTTCTAGGGCTAGATTGAAAGTGAGCACACAAGCCAACACTAAACATAATATCAGGTCTAGAGGTAGTTAAATAAAGTAAACTTCCAATCATACCTCTATAGAGCTTCTCATCTACTTTCTCACCTTCTTCATCTTTATCAAGTATGGTGGTGTTGGACATGGGTGTATCCATTGGTTTCATATTCTCCATCCCAAAGCGTTTGAGTAGTTCATTTATGTACTTGCCTTGATTGATGAAGTTTCCTTCTTTGGTTTGTTTGATTTGAAAGCCAAGGAAGAAGGTCAACTCACCCATCATTCTCATCTCAAACTCACTCTGAATAAGAGAACTAAACTCCTTGCAAAGTTCAAGATCAGTTCGCCAAAAATGATATCATCAACATAAATTTGAATAATAAGAAAATTGTTAGAAGTGTGTTTTAGAAACAAGGTAGAATCAACTTTGCCCATGGCGTACCCATTATCTAACAAAAAGTTCTTTAGTTTCTCATACCAATCTCGAGGTGCTTGTTTGAGTCCATAGAGAGCTTTTTGCAACAAATAAACATGATTAGGTAGCTTGTCATTTTCAAAGCCCGGAGGTTGAGCAAAAATTACTTCCTCCTCGATTGTACCATTCAAAAATGCACTTTTAACATCCATTTGATATAGCAAGAAATTTTTATGACTAGCAAAAGCAAGTAGCATTCTAATAGATTCAAGTCTAAAAACAGGAGCATAAGTTTCATCAAAGTCAATACCTTCCTATTGGTTGTAACCTTATGCTACTAACCTTGCTTTGTTTATTACCACTTTGCCTTGCTCATCTAGCTTGTTGCGGTAGACCCACTTGGTGCCAATGATCTTTCTATCACTTGGTCTTAGCACTAGAGTCCACACACGATTCTTCTTGAATTGCTCCAGCTCTTCTTGTATAGCAAGGATCCACTCATCATCACCAAGGGCATCTGAAAACATGGAAGAAATCAATAGACGGCTTTCTACCGTGCCATAGTTCATAGGGGGTTTTCTTTAAAGAAGGATGTGTAAAAACTCGATTTTGCACAAAGCATGAGGTGCTAACGGCTTCAGCCCAAAACTTCTTAGGAGTGTCATACTCAAGAAGCATGGTCCTAGCCATCTCTTGTAGCGACATGTTCTTCCTCTCTACAACCCCATTGTGTTGAGGCGTATGAGGAGAAGAGAAATTGTGTGAATAACCCGATTTCTCACAAAAACGTTCAAAATGATCATTTTCAAATTCTCCCCCATGATCACTATGGATAGAAACAATCTGGCAAGAAGCTTCATTTTCAGCCCGTTTACAAAAGCTCGAGAAAACATCAAGAGTCTCGCTTTTAGAAATGAGAAAGATAGTCCAAGTATATCGAGAGAAATCATCAACAATAACAAGACAATACTTGGAACCACGAAGCGTTTTCATTCTCATTGGTCTGAATAGATCAATATGAAGAAGTTCAAGAACTCTCTTAGTACTCATGACTCCTTTGGATTTGAAGGAGGATTTGGTTTGTTTCCCTTGTGTACAAGGTTGGTATTCCTCATCCTTTTCAAAATCCAATTTGGGAAGTCCTCTAACCAAGTTCTTTTTGCTCAATTTCTTCATTTGATGCATATTCACATGACCCAAATGGTGATACCAAAGAGAAATATCATTTTTATCCACTACAAAGCATCTATTTAGTATGGGCTTAAGAGCATTAAGAACAATAACATAAAGATTACCATTTCTAGTTCCCTTATATATGACATTATAAGAGAGGGAATCTAGAAGCAAACATTCTAAGGATGTAAAAAACACAAGATATCCATTATCACATAGTTGACTTACAGTAATCAAATTGTGATGTAGGCCATCAACAAGAAAAACATTCTTAATACATAGCTCATTGCCTACATCACCCTCACCTATGACCTTACCCTTCTTGTTGTCCCTGAAGGTTACCGATCCTCCTTTCTTTTTCACAAACTTGTTGAAATGGCTGATTTCTCCAGTCATGTGCTTAGAGCAGTCACTATCAACAATCCATCTCTTTTTAACCTGCAATAAAGAAGGATGTCGGAACCTAACTCAAACTTTGGGATATGGGGTTAGCTTAGGGACCCATTTCATCTTTCGTTTGGTCCCCTTGGGCTTGTAAGGATAATAAGTAGAGTAATGGTCATCACATTTATAATGAACACAAACCATAGGGTTCTTAGAGTCGAAAGTCTCTCCATGGTAGATAGGAGGTTCCACACTCTTCTTCTTATCCTTATTATTGCTCTTTTTCTTACCTTTGGGAGCAGTCTCATAATATCCCAAACCGCTAGTACCAATATGTTTGGTAGAGTGTTCTAGGACATCGTTGAGGGATTTCTTTCTTGAGAGAAACTTTTGCAAAGAAGATCTTAAGTTGGCATTATCATCACTAAGGTTAATGACAGTAGTAGAAAGACTAGAAAGATCATCTCTAGCATACAATAGATCGGCCTCAATATAGAGGGCTTTAGTATGAAAATAATATCTTTCTAAAGCTATGCTAGCAACTTCATTACTTCTCAAAATAGGTCTAGAAGATAAGTCATTTACTTGAGCAAGAAATTTGGCATTTTTAGATTTAAGCAAAACAATTTTTCTTTGATAAGCATAAACTTCATTTCTCCTAGCATCATCCATGAGTTTGAGTTCCACATTTTTAGTTTTAAGAACATCAAGCTCATCTAGGCACTTTTGGTTTTCTATCTTAAGATTTTCAATATTTTTAAGATATACACCATTCTCAACCTCTACTCCATTATGTTGAAGCTCAAGGTCAAGAAATTGCCCTTACAAAGAGTCTATGCTATCAAGGAGCACTTTTTCATTTTTATCAAGGATTTCAATTTTAGCATAAAGATCATCAACTATCTTGCCTAACCTTTTCCTTTTAGATTTGCATTTAGTAAAGGATGATTGGCATTCATTTAACATATCAATGATAGTTTCTTTAGGCAACTCTAGCAAATTTACTTCACTTACCTTGCTTACCTCACTTACCTCACATACATCTTCACTAGTAGAGGCCATGAGAACAAGATGCCATTCTCCATCTTCGGAGCTTGAGGAGCTTGAAGAAGACTCCTACCAAGCTGCATGGGATTCTCTTAATCTTCTTTCTTTCTTGTCCTTCCTCTTGTACTTGCCTTCTTTCTTGTACTCCTTATCTTTCTTGTGGCTGTTCTTGTGGTGGCTCTTCTTGGCCTTGGGGCAGTCACTCTTGTAGTGGCCTTTTTGACCACACTCACATCACCTTGGAGTTGAAGAGGAGGGCTTGCTCTTGAAGTGTTTGCCCTTTGAGTAGTTTGCCTCATGCTCATTAGGGCCTTCATCTTCATTTGAGGAAGGGCTGGGGGACTTCAAAGCAAGTTGTTGTTTTCGCACCATTTCTTCAATTTGTGCTTTGAAGGTTGTGTCCTTTATCTTCTTGGACTCTTTTTCTTCTCTCTTCTTTTCCTCTTCTTGCTTGTCAAGCCTAGGCTCATGGGCTTGAAGATTACCAACTAGCTCCTGGGTTGATAGCTCACTTAGCTTGTACACCTCTCCAATGGATGTCACTTTGGGCTCCCATCTCTTTGGAAGAGATCTCAAGATCTTGGAGTTGATGGTGCCTTTGTCTAGCACACTCCCAAGGGCTGCCAATCCATTTATGATGACATTGAGCCTAGTGTACATATCAACCACTCTCTCATTCTTACCCATCTTAAAGTTCCCTAGAAGACCACCAAACATGTAGATCTTGGCTTCCTTCACTTTCTTGGTTCCTTCATAGGTGACACACAATTTGTGCCATATCTCATGTGCAGTGTCCCATGAGGAGATCTAGTTGAACTCGGATGGAGTGAGGGCAGCGTAGATGATGCTCACAGCTTTGGCGTTGAGTTGAGCATGCTTAATTTTAGCTTCAGTCCATGTAGTGATGCCCCCCTTTGGATCTTCATATTTGAGGTGGACTATCTTCCACATTTCATAGCTCACACCTTGGAGATAGAATTGCATCCTTCTCACTTCCAAACTCTACCCATAACTGTCGTATCATAGTATTACTCCACTGCACGTCTCTGATTTTGTGCCTCAAAGTAGGATTCACCTGTAACTGTGCTAGCAAACATTCCAACATGGATACTTCCAACTTCACATTCATCTGACGCAATGAGACTAATATGTCTCTTTTATGGCACACCAAGGAACATAACTGTGCCTTATCAATAGACGATGATGATGAAGACTTCCTGATCAAAACATCTACCACCACATTTTCCTTCCCTGGATGGTAATTTATGGTGCAATCATAGTCTTTGATTAACTCCATATAGCGTCATTGTCTCATGTTCAACTCCTTCCATAAAAAGATGTACTTTAAGTTCCTATAGTTGGTGAAGATCTGCCACTTCTTGCCATAAAGGTAGTGGCTCCATATCTTCAAGGCATGAACCACTGATGCAAGCTCAAGATCATGGGTTGGATAGTTCTCCTCATGATTCTTCAACTGTCATGACGCGAAAGAGATCACATTCTTGTCTTGCATCAACACACAACCCAATTTGAGACATCAAAAAAGACAATATAGCCTTTTCCCTACTCTGGAAGCACTAGCACTGGTGCACTTGTCATCTTCTCTTTCAAAAACTAGAAAGAACGTTGACACTTGTTGTCCCAGACAAAAGGCACGTCTTTCCTTGTCAACTTTGTTAGGGGTAACACCATTGCACTGAAGTTTTTGATGAACCTCTTGTAGTAGCCTGCCAGACCCAGAAAACTACAAACTTTTTTCAGTGTCTTTGTTTTCCCACTCTATCACAGATTCAATCTTCTTGGGGTCCACAGGAACACCCTTAGCAGATATCATGTGCCCTAGAAAAGACACCTCCTTCAGCCAAAATCACACTTGTTGAACTTAGCGTACAACTTGAATTGTCTCAACAAGGTCAATGTCTGGCAAAGATGCTGCTCATGTTGTTGACTATCTCTAGAGTATATCATGATATCATCTATAAACACCACCATGAACTGGTCCAGATACGGCTGAAACACCTTATTAATCAAGTCCATGAATGTTGACGGTGCATTGGTTAGCCCAAACGACATAACCATGAACTCATAGTGATCGTACCTTGTCCTTGAAGTTGACTTTGGTATGTAATATGCCTTGATCCGCAACTGGTGATATTATAATCTCAGGTCTATCATGGAGAAGACTGCAACGCCTCATAACTGGTCAAACAGATCATCAATCTGTGGCAAGGGATACTTATTCTTTACCGTCACCTTATTCAACTGTCTGTAATCTATGCACAACCTCATGGATTTGTCCTTCTTCTTCTTCACAAACAACACGGGAGCATCCCATGGAGACGTGCTCGGTCTGATAAAGCCTTTCTATAGCAGCTCTGCAACTATTTCTTTAACTCTACCATCTCAGTTGGTGCCATCTTGTATGGTATCTACGGTATTGGTTGTGTGCGTGGGACTAGATTGATCTCAAAATCAATCTCTCTGACTAGAGGAACACCTGATAACTCATCTGGAAACACATCCTCAAACTCACAAACAATTGGTACCTCCTGGATACTTGGGCTCCTTGCCTAGTATCTACCACATGTGTTAAGAATGCATCATAACCTTGCCTCATCAACTTCTCTACTACCATCGCTGACACTAAATGTGACAACCCAATTACAAATCAAGCCATCACCAGTAATAATCGTGGAATAACCATAAGCAACGGAATCAACAAAAGTCATTAAGAATTAAAACCATTTTGCACATAGATCCTTTTCCAGGAAACTCTTACAAAAAGAACCAAAACTTTATATACATGTGGTTCATATCGTATAAACATTGTTCTATCTCATCTCGAGGATAACCGATACCAATTACTTTACCTTAACATATACTAAAGCAACATAAAACCTCGAGGTAAGCAAACCAAAATCTCAAGCTGTTCATAAAAACCACTAAGAGCAATCTCCCAAGGACCTGAGAGTACAAAGACGACACATTGGACTTCTATCTATAAGACACGACAGACAGTGTACTCAACCTGAGCTACTACTGCTGCCCCTATTGATGTAGTCCTTCCTCTACAGTCTGGTTCCTAATCCCTCATCCACGTCCACCTAAAAAGTGTGGATCCCACGGGGTGAGACTATTGTCCCAGTGAGAGATATAACTCTCTGCCAACAATATTGTTATCATAGGAAATAATATAAAAACTGAACAGAGGATTTTTCATGCGATTAGTAGGTATATTTGCAGTGCAAAGCATAAATATTAATAACAGAATTATAAGCCATCTATTTTCTTTAAAAAGGAATATGAAAAACATGTATAACATCTATCTACTAAGATGTATAGAAGTAATAAACATCAACCAATGTCTTCTGTATTCAATCCTTAAGCAAATACACTACACGAATGATTACATGTTCACATTCACATTTATGCCCAGAGGAGATGAGGTATACCACTCATACTCCAACCGAGAACTAGTAAGTCGAAATCGATAGCATACAAGGTCAGTGGTAGAGCCGGCTGTCAACACCTCACCTGTCTCGGTTAGTACGAGACCACTTAGACTTAGCAGGACATCTTGTGTCTGCTGCAATTAGCTATGTCGGGGTATAGCAGAATCTTCTCTATAGAGTTACACCTGTAGCATGTACTCTCTTCAGGAGGAGACCACTAAGCTTTCCCAGATTATTTGTCATTAGGCAGACCACTGAGCGATCCAGATTTAGTTTCATCAGGAAGTCCACTGAGCAACCTGGTGTATTTGGGGAGTCCACTAAGCACCCTCATTTAGTTTGGGGAGTCCACTGAGCACCCTCATTTAGTGATTACATATTCAAAAATATGCATACTGAGTAAGACTCATTTCACCATTCAGCAAATGCTGACACTGAATGGATCTATGGTCTGGGCAACTATATGATAATATTTAACTTGCTTAATTAGGTGCATTTTAGTATCTTTTAGCATCAATCAAATTACAAACAAGAATTATATCAGATGCTACAAAGAAAAGCATAAATGTATTTATCAAATACTTCCATGTTCTTTGAAACACATAGATCACTTAGAATATCAATCTCTTATCTGCATCATACTTGGGTATTCAAACCCTTAGTCCATCACTAAGTATTGTCACCACTTAGCAGATAACCATTACCTCTAGGTCATCAGACCAAGGTATTTATTCACACAGTTCACATAGTTCAATAAATCTATTTCATTTAACATCATAGCTCTTACATAGCTATGCTCAATATCTTATGATACTTGCATGGTTAGTATATCATGCTATCAATAATTTCAAACACATATCATAACCATATAATGCTAAAGAACACATTCTCCCCAATGAATTAAGGTTATGATTCTCTTTTATCAACTGATTAGGGTGATTTCATTATCAAAGATTAATCCCTAAATCATACTCCATTCATCTTAGGAGTATTATCACATGTTCATTACATAATTATCTTTCCAAATCTTAGTTTCTCTCTCATCCTTACTAGGATGTTGATTACTTAATTCACCTTTTAAGGTCTACTAGCTCATCATTTATTAAATTGAATTAAACTCATTGTGTATCAGTATTGTATTAATCATATACATCACTTAGAAAAGCCTAATGAATTGGAGCATGTCTACCATATCTGGTATCATGGTGTATAATGTTTATCCTATCATGCTTGAATATGCACATATCATCGTATCATGGATCCATATTAGTCATGTGGTAAAACACATCATCATATCAAGTTTAAGGTTTATCACCTAACACCATATCGTGTAACCATGTTGGTTTAGCTTCAACCTCATATCGTGTATGGGTTAGACTCTTGACCTTATATCGGGTATAGAGATGTATTGGATTCTCATATCGTGCACAAGAGTGCACCATATCAGGCATAGGATGTATTACCTCATCATGTATTGTCTAAGTGCTATATCAGTTTCCCATCTTGGATTTACCATATCCGATTCTCCTCTTAGGTTTACCATATCGGGTTCCCATCTTGGGTTTACCATATCGGTTTGCATGTTGGATATCATATCAGGTTACCTATATTAGATAATCCCTTAAACTCATATCCTATTATACTTTCAAGGATCAGTTTTATCATTTCAGATACATAACAAGTTATTTACTTAGTTACTCTTCAACCCATCACAAGGTAGTAGGGTATATCGGGTTTCAAAGGCAAATCATCTGGGGTTCCCTTTCTTCATCTAGGGTTTTCATCATATCGTGTGAAAGGTATGACCTTATACTTATATTATGTATAAGGTGCAAGTGTGTATCTCCATATCATCCATAGGACATGCCTTATATTGTGTATGAGGTATTACCCATTTCCATATCGGGTGAACCACCATCTTGGGTTCCATATCGGATTTCAAGGTTCTTCAACCCATATCAGGTTGTACCATGATGGTCATCATCATAAACCTCAAGACCTTTGTCTTTCTATTCCAAATCATGGACAACAACCCTAACTACTTATTGGAACTCATAGATATATCAATTAATCAAAGGAAATCAGAATTTGAACATAATCAACAAGTCTAACAATATTGAAAAATGGATAATAATATAGATGGGTTCAAGTTATATAACCTTCCTCTAAAGCAACTTCCCAGCTTCAATCTTCAACTCCCCATGTTCTAAGGTTGAAGATGAGCCTCTACAAAATCCAAGACTTGAGATATATCTACTTCCAATGGCCGATATCACCTTTGCTAGGTTACTATGACCTACTTGGCCGATATCTTTTACCTTTAGCCAATACCAAGCTCTACCACTTAGCTCTCCTCACTTATGAATGATACAAGAGTGGCATGCAAGATATCTAAGGAAAGGTTACTAACACGATTTCAAAACTTCTACTAACAAGTGAAGGGTAGGGTATTTATACTTGGGGTTTATGGAAAAGAGTGTAAGAGGTGTCATTATCTTAAGCTACTACATGCCACCTAGACATGCATGGTCGACACATATTTTTTCATGTATTCCATCATTATCTTGCCATGCAGAAATAAAAGTTCAAGGATAATGCAAAGGATGAAGGTCGGGCTCCTTGGTTGTCTTCTAGGGCAAGCTACTTTTCACTCACTTTCTTATTATATTCAACACAAACTTTTCCTAAGAAACATTTGTAAGCTGATACATATTACTTCATTGAAGTGCCTTGCCCGTAATGGGCAAAGTCAAGAATCCACAATCGATAGGAGACTCCCCCCCTATGGCTCCATGGCCAATAGGGACTCCTATTCTAATTCCACCACTAGATATAGCTCATATATATAACTTTCAACTTATGCATTTTCTTAGTCTTTTCATTACTAAGAGTGACATCACTATAAGATGATTCAAACATAGTGTCTCCTTCTTTATCTTTCCTCTAAATGATACTAGGAAGGGGTAGAGACAATTTAAATGTAGTAATTTACACATCAACCCTATATTTCAAATATATTACAATTTATAACATAATTGATGCACCAAGCACTTAGCGTTTTGCAACAAGTTCTTCACTTAGAATTTAGGATTTCCTCAAGCCATAACGTAGCATCATTCAGTCTTCTCATGATGTTAAAACACTTATAATACATACAACATGTGACATTTATAATATAACCCCTCATCTTGGGTAATTTGCACTTTACACTCAGACTATCATATAATGCACACATAGTTTGCATATAAGCTCAAATTTGAAAATAAACTTCACAAAGGACCTTAATTACTTTTCAAAATATTAGAACAAGTTTGTAAGTAACTTACTTAAGCAAAACTTCTAGGTTTAACCCATAAACCAGGTCAGGGGTGTTACACCAGACACATCAGAAGAATCTTCCTATCTCCTTGGAAGATCCATGTCACACCACCATCAACAAATGTCGCCACTTTGGAACTACAGTCCAAGGACACCTAATACTTCTAAAAAGTATCCATTTCAAGGATCACTTCGAATCCATGCATGTCAAGTGGTATGAGGTCCACTTGAATGCTATGTCCAGAGAAAGAAAGGACACACCTCCCGCAATTTGGCAGAACCAACCAATGAGGTTTCTAAACGAAGACTATCCCATCTACAAATAATAGGAAAATAACAATTAGCAATCACTTCTTGAGTGGTAAAAGAGTGCATAGTACCCGGGTCAATCAAAATAGACATAAAGCAAGAAGAAGACAAATCAGAATGAAATAACTCCATCTGACATGTCACGACTCACAAGTTGACCACTCCTTTTGGCTGACTCATGGTGTAGAATCGAGTCATTGCTTGTTGTCATCCCCTTCCTCTTCTAGATTGTCCAGAGAAACCATCTTGTGATGTTTGTCCACACCCTCAGCCTCCACTGTTGTTAAACTGTTGCCTCTATGAGCCATGCTAACTCTGTCTTAGTTATTGGGTCACCTCATCATCCTTCACCATACATGCCCACCTCAGATGTCCTACTTGTTGTGATGACCCGACAGATGAATTGCCACCAGTAATTATGCAGAATAACCATTAGCAGTGGATTAACAAAAATCACTAAAAAATAAAACCATTTTGCAAAGAGATCCATTGACAGGTTACTCTTAAAGAAAGAACCAAGGCAATATATACATCATGGTTCACATTGTACATAAATTGTACCATATTATCTCGAGGATATCATATACCAGTTGCTTTGCCCAAACATATACATAAGCAACATAAAACCTCGAGGCATACAAGCCAAAATCTCAGATCGTTTATAAAACCATTACATACTAACTCCCACGGACCTAAGAGTACAGAGACGACACATAGGACTTCTATCTACAAGACACGACAGAAATCACACTCAACCTAAGTTGTTACTGCAGTCCCTGTAGTTGTTCTCCTCCCTCTACAGTACGGTCCCTACCTCCTCGTCTGCATCCACCTAAAAATGTTGGGACCAACGGGGTGAGATAAAAGTCCTAGTGAGAGATATAACTCTCTTCCAACAATATTACTATAACAAGTAAATAATATAAAACTGAGCAGAGGATCTTTTATATTAATAATCAAGATTAATCATTGTTTAAAAGCATAATAGAGCAATATCATCTTTTAAAGCATTGCAGCTATCTAAGATAGGGAATAAATCATCTATTCACTTTATAAGGAATACGAAGAACGCATATAACATCTACCTATTTAAGATGTATAAAAGTAATGTAACATCAACCAATGTTTCCATATTCAATACTTAAGAAGATACGCTACATGGTTGATTACATATTTACAATCACACTTATGCCCAGAGGAGATGAGGTATACCGCTCATGCTCCAACCGACCATTGCTTAGTCAAAATCAGTACCATACAAGGTCAATGGAAGAGCCAGCAGCCAAGACCTCACCCGTCTCAGTCAGTACAAGACTACTGGCCGTGACATCATGTCAAACTGCAACTAGCTTGTTGGGGTATAGCGGCATCTTTGCTATAGAGCTACAGCCGCAACATGCACTCTCTTCAAGGAGATCACACATCAATCCCCATTACATTTTCATCAGGGCGATCACACGGAAAACCTGGTATTCCTCGAGAGATCGCATAGAAATCCCTATCTGGACGTAAGGATACAATCCTCCATCACCCCCACATATTCAAAAATATGCACTCCGAGTTAAACTCGTTTCACCATTTAGTAAATCCTGACATCGAATGGATCCATGGCCTGGGCAACTACATGATAAGGTTCCACTTGACTAACTAGGTGCATTACAGTACCTTTGAGCATCAATCAAGTTACAAGAATGGATTATAATAGATGCTACAAAGAAAGGTGTAATACATTTATCAAGTACTTTCATAATCTTTAGAACACATTGAATGCATAACACTCTAGAATCTCAGTCCCTTATCAGATTACTGGGAATTCTCATCCCTTAACATTATCATCATCATGATTGCTAGATCTAGGTATTCAAACCCTTAGTTCATCACTGAACATTGTCACCTCTTATCAGGTAACTATTACCTCTAGGTCCTTAGACCAGGTATACATTATACTTATTGTACAAGTATTCCACATGGCTCAAAAATCCCATTTAATCTGTATCATATGAAACATCATAGCTCATACATGGATCTTCTCATCATCTCATGATACCTGCATGGTTAGTATTTCATGATAAAAACAATATCAAGTACATAACATTACCATGCATTATAAGAGAAATACAACCTTACCATTATTAGGGTTAGGGTTTTCCTTTCAAGCCGATTAGGGTTTTAAGTTCATATTATCAAGAATCAAAACCCTAATTCATAGCTCCACAAATATTAGGAGTATCAATGTATGCTCATTAAATTCTTATCACACAAAGTATGAGTTTCTCTCTCATCCTCACTAGGATATTAATTACATTATACTTTATTTAGTTAGTTCAACCCTTTTCTCAAGGTACATTGGCCTACACTTATCAAAATGCATTAAACTCTTTACATCTTAATGTATCATTTGACATAACACACTTCATGTGTTACTCGATCAAGAATATCGGATTGGAGGTGCTTACCTCCATATCAGGCAAGAGGTGTATTCTTACTTACCATATCGGGCAAGAGGTGTATGCTTGCTTACCATATCGTGCAAGAGGTGTATGATTCCTTACCATATCGAGCAAGAGGTGTATGCTTGCTTACCATATCGGGCAAGAGGTGTATGCAAGCTTACCATATCGGGCAAGAGGTGTGTTCTTCCACCATATCGGGCAAGAGGTAAGAGGTGTGTGCTTCCACCATATCAGGAAAAAGGTGTGTGCTTCCACCATATCGGGCAAGAGGTGTGTGCTTCCACCGTATCGGGCAAGTGGTGTGTGCTTCCACCGTATCGGGAAAGAGGTGTGTGCTTCCACCAGATCGGGTAAGAGGTGTGTGCTTCCACCTTATCGGGCAAGAGGTGTGTGCTGCCACCATATCGGGCAAGAGGTGTATGTGTGTGTGTATCACACCATATCGTCCAAGAGGGGTGTGTGTGTGTCACACCATATCATCCAAGAGGTGTGTGTGTGTGCTTCACTTGGGTTTCATCATCGTATCGGGTTGGAGGTGCTTCAACCCGATATCAGTTTGTGCCATGATGATGTCATCATCATCAAGATCTAGACTTTCATTCCTTACTGTCCTATTTCATCAACAACAGTCCTATGAAACTATTAGAACTCATGGATTCAACAATTATTCAAGAAAACTTGAAATTGAACGTAGATCATCAAGTATAGAAAAATTGAAGGTGAATAATAACATGATTAGGTTCAAGTTATATAACCCGCCTAAAGAACAACTTCAAAGCTCCAAGATCTAAAGCTTCACATTCCCAAGGTTGAAGATGAACTTATCAAAGATCCAATACTTGTTTACGTCTCAATGAGGCTTTATGGGATTATACAACTACATAAAAAGCCTCAATTGGCACCACACTGTTCAAGCTTTTGTATGGAAAGAGATGCCATCTATCGATTGAGATGCAACACAAGACATTATGGGCTTTGAAGACCATGGACTTTGATAGAGAGAATGCCGGAATGAAGATAAAGTTTTAGGTGAATGATTTAGAGGATTTGTGACATGAAGCTTATGACATGTCTAAATGCTACAAAGAGAGAATAAAGTTTCTACATGATAAGATGATCAAGAAGAACGACTTTGAGCCCGAAAAATGGGTATGTCTGTATAACTCATAGATGAAGTTCTTTCCCAGAAAACTCCAGCCTAGATGGGAAGGGCCTTATCTAATCAAAAAGGTGTATCCATCCAGAGCTGTGTTGATTTGTGAGAAAGAAGGAGCTAAAGAATTCACTGTGAATGGTCAAAGGTTGAAATCAGTTGTGGAAGTAGGTCTGGACAAAGCCAATCAAAGTTTTGATATCGTGATGCTAGTGGAGGAACATCAACTTGATGAGGAGATGTGCTTGAATGCATATGAGAGAGACATTTACTTCAAAAATGCTTTGGGGATTCCACGAGGATGAATGAAGTCAAGAATCAATAAGTTTTGCTGAAGGCGTAAAATTTAGCGCTAGTGGAAGGTAACCCACCTAGGTTTGGGAACTTTAACACCCAACCTTCACTTTTTGATACCTTTGTTTTCTTTTCCATGAAATACACACACGCACACTTGTGCTTGATAGTTTTTGTTTGAGTTTTGATGAGATGCAGGAAACATGTTGAAGAGAGAGATAGAGAGGGAAAGACATGGTTGTTGAAGTTAAAATGTGGCCAAGAATAATGTTTTTTGCAAAGATATCAAAATTTTCGAATTTGAGTTGACAAAGTACTTCATGAAGAACCACCACGGCCATGGTGCCTCAAAACTGCCATGGTGATTTAAGTGCAAAACCTCAAGAAAGTTACAATAACTCCACCAAATTTGTGAAGGAATGACCACAACCGTGGATAACAAAATGGTCGTGGCACATGTTAAACAACACCGCCATGGCGACATGAAGGCAAAATGGTCGTGGTGACCAGCACGACCGTGGTGAATTAAATGCAAAAATTCAAAGGAGTTGCAGGGATGAAGGAGATTTTGTATGTGAGCGGCCAAGACCGAGGTGAGCCACCACGGTCGAGGAGGGAGGAGCACACCACTGTCGTGGCACCCACCATGACTGTGACGGGAGTTGATCTATAGCCGTCTCCACCCCTACCACGACTGTGGCACCCGCACGGCCATGCTACCAAACCCCCACCACGGCTATGGCGGGACCCGGTCCCACACTTTTTTTCACTTAAACCTAACAAAACACCACGACCCCTATCACTTGCAAACTCATTTGCTCGACTCCAGAATAGCCGTGGCGATGTGCTCCGCCCCCAACACTCCCAATCTTACTTCTTCAGCCAAAATCCTCCAAGAAATAAACCTCAAATCACTTTCTACACCTGCACCACCTCTCCCTCTACTATTTCCACTCCAAAACCTCCACCAACCGAGCCTCCGTCTCCATTTTCATTCTCCACCTCACCTACAGCTGACCCACACAAAAACTCACCAAAATCCACCCATATTTTTCCAAAACCTCCAACCTATCCATCCTCTATCATCTAAGAAACCATTCTAACCTATTCCATCCATCAACCAACCTCCATTTCACCTTTTCCAAAAAAAATATTGAATTTCACAGCCATACCACCACCTCCATATCCAAAAAATGAAGGGAATTACTAAAGTAGTGAAGAAGGAGGCTCAAAAGAGCCTTGAGGTGATCACCGGAGGCAAGGTGCGCACCAAGAGAGCCTCTTCCCAAGTCTCCATGCCTTCACACATCCTTTCACCATCAAAATCCATTGCCCAATTTTTCCCCTAGTCGATGTCCGTGAGTGCATCCCACACCCAGTCATTCGACAACCACCATATCACAGATGAAACGTATAGGGAAGAGGAGGAGGAGGAAGCATCAGAGGAGAACATCGATGATATGATCGATGAGGTTGACCCAGAGGTGACAACCCGCCAAAAGCAGGGCAAGGGGGCTGCTGCCCCATCTTCATCAAGACTACATCCGCGGTCCACTCCAGTAAGACACTCTACCTCCTCATTGGGGGAGAGACCACAGTAGCAGCTGCAAGCAAGGTAGAAATTGAAGATAAAAGAAGAGTATCAACCACGGTGATACCCCTAACAATGGGTACTACTGAATCTTGACACAAGTATAGATGAGGATTGTTGCATAAGAATGCCTTTTTTAAGAATTGTATTGACCAATTAATTAATATAGAACTGGGTATACAATATGAACGTTGATTGATTGTTTTTTTAACTAATTATAAAATGAAACCAATAAATAAATTTGGGATAAAATATGATTAACATACCAAGGAAATATTTCATGAACATTAGCATGCTATTCCCTCTCTCAATATCCAACTAATCATAAACACTATCAAATGAAACCATAAAAGAATTCAATTTTTTTGAATAAAGAACTTGAGAGATAGGATTATCGCCCCATTTACATGATCATGGTATTTGGGATATCCCATATTCTTTTTTCTAAGGACAACTCATAAATTGTAGCATTAGGGTGTCGATATAGGAGACCTGATGTCTAAAGTCCATCTTACACATTTGTGATATTGACAAG
Organism: Alisma plantago-aquatica; assembly: GCA_963693085.1. Taxonomy (NCBI): domain Eukaryota; kingdom Viridiplantae; phylum Streptophyta; class Magnoliopsida; order Alismatales; family Alismataceae; genus Alisma; species Alisma plantago-aquatica. Next base: position 1,354,515,429 of record OY856410.1, on the reverse strand, counting down.
ACCAATCACGCAATCAAAATGGTGAACCACGAAGGAAGTCAATAAACATGAATTCTATGTAAACCATAGTTCATACAATTAAGTGAACAAAAAATACAAAGACAAATGTTTACACGCACATCTCACAAAAACCACTAATCATGATATTAGGGTATAAGTTGAGGATTTGACATAATACAAAGATCACTTTTAACACTTTTTTCTGATTTCAAACTCTTATTTTCTCTCATTCAACCACATAAACTTACATTACAAGGGAATTTAAGTCTTGATTCCTTTAATCCGATTTCAACGGTAAAGATTTATATCTAAATATTCATTCTCTTTCTCACACTTTCATGTACATATGACTTGATAATCACATGCATTCTCTATTATTAAGAAAACAATGTTACACATAATCATTTACAACTCTCTTAGTTCTTTACAAGGACCTAGAGTGAAAAGGAGAAATATAACTTGACTAATATAATACTTAGCCCTAGTGGAAGATCTACTCTCGCATTGCAATTCTTCAATCCACACAGTTTGCCCCCACAAATGTTGGGAGTAGAGGGGTGAGCCCACTTGCCCAGTGAATGAGTACTTCAAAGAAATAGTTTAAAGTACTTTAATAGTAAAAAGATACATTATTGAGCACTAAACTTAAATTAGAACAATAATTAATCATCACAAACATATAATTGGCATCATTGCTCTAGATAAATACAAGAAAAAACAAGAAGTAAATCAATAACTAATTCATCTCAAGGAAACTTGTCATTCAAAAACATACAAAAGACATGTTCCTCTAGATAACTACAAAGAATAAATGAATATATGCACACACTTGATTCATCTCTCATTCTTTTTATTATGCTCTAAACCCATTAAAGTGTCCATGACATGTGAAAGCATCATAACATGCTACAATATCAATGTAAAAAGACTTAGAAGTACACTCGAGTTCCTAAGTCTATAGTTTTAACGATCGCATTTGCATAAGGCTTCATCATGTTTAGCTCTCAGTGGCTAATGGGATCGTCCAGATAATTGGACTCCTCCTCTAAACTAGGGTACTCAGACAAAGATTCAAAACACATGTTATCTCTACATCAGTGGTTCAACAAGTGTCAACCAACTAATTAGCATCATTGGAACCACCAAAATCTCTGGTTGATGTTGGGTACCGCACTATCATAAGGAGTCTGATGTACTGGTCAAGACCCTAGCACCCTACCAATATGATCCAACTTACCTCAATCTAGAATGCCTCCATTCGAGAAGCATGTTTACTCCTCATAGTGCATGCATTCCTATGAAGGATTCTATAGTGGTCAAGGCATCTAGTGTCTAATTAACTCTTTAAATTCATGGTACAAACATCAAATCAACATTTATTAGCTTAATCTTGTAAACAATTCTTTTTTATAGATTATCTGTAATAAGTATTTTAAACTGAGCTACAGAAACACCTCATATCATACTAAAACACTGAAATGTAAGTACTTGATTTTCTAAAAGCCCTATCTTTAGGTTTAATTTGTCTCATTCACATATGACATGACTCACATAAGGATTTAATACATCAGAACCTTTAACTAATAAAAAGACTACTTCTAGAAGCTCACACACTACCAAATATATATATCCAACCTTTTTATATAATGAATTAGGATTTCCAAGCCATTGGCTAAAATATCATGCATCAAGAATAACTTTGAATGATTAAATCTATAATGTTAAAAAGAATCACTTCTACTATATTTCATGATGTCTATTCACAAATTTACAACTTTTAACTCATCTAGGGTTTCACACTCTTTACTAAGATATCAAGAATACATTGATAACTTCAACTAAATCCCTAGATAACATCTGACGTAGTGGTACTAAACATTATGATAAACAATCAGGTAATAAATAAGAAGATTCAATAGGCAAAGTTTTTCACTTAGTTATACAACAATTTAGATATGACCGAAAACCCTAGATATTAGAAATTCTTCTAAAACATTTTGTAATAACTTTGGAAATTTCATTCTAGATGTTTTATAACCATTTCTAATTCATCATCTGAATTCATCACATTAGGAACTAATTCATTTCTAGATCATCCTACAAAATCAACAACTAAAAAGCATATTTAGGGTTTATATTCACATACAAAGGAATTCAAGATTTTAGTGGATTTAATGCAATTTCATGAAATCTACTATTACTGAAAGTACCCACTCACCTACGGTGTAAACACCTTAAACTCATAGTTCCACATGTGAAATTCTTGAATCTCAAGTAATTCACCATTTTCTTATTCCTTCCAACTCAGAAACCCTAAGAATGGAGAATCATAGAGGAAGAGTGACAAAAGAGGCCGACTTGATATAATTTCAAATCAAATTAGAGGAGTGACGAAATCTTGGCATGTGATATAAGAATCACCAAGAAAATCTATGTAGAGATGACAAACTTATTTAATTTCATCAACTCTAGGAAGAGAAAACCCTAGATTTCCATCTTCACCACTTTCTCTATCCACATCATAACTCCCCCTCTCTCTATAGGATATGTTTTCTCTCAAATGAATCACCAAAATATAATATTTCCTAATGTGCTTGGTTACTCCTATAGAGCAATTAAGGTGCTTTGACCAATTGCAAATTAACCCCAGCTTTCACTTTCTTTTATTTCAGAAGATTTCCTATCATAACAATGCTACTAAAAATTGTTTACTTAATAGGTCACACTCCTTCAAAAATTATGAAAAATTGGAATATTCTTTGTTAAACGTTTCACAACTCCATTCAAAATTTCATACCATTATGAGTTATCAATAAATAAATAAAACCAAACACTGCACTACTATATTGTAGTCTAAATCAAGGTTGGGTAAGTGATGCAACCCTAGAAGACCCCCCAAAACGATCATGCAAGCTACCATGACCATGCCAATAAGGATCCAGAACAACTGTTCTTCTAGCCACGGATGTGGTGTCTTGATTCCATCATGCCTGAGCATAAAAATGGCTCTACTCCTCTAAAATGACTGTGTGGCCTAGAATTCCCATGCCACCATCATCCTTACACAACTTTGGGGTCTACCATGACTGTTCTACCCAAGCCTTCAACTCCAAATTCATTGTCCCAATGCTTACCTCACACATTTCACTCTAGCAGAATCATTTTTCCCTCCTACACCATGGCCATGTTGCCCATAACCGTCATGGTAAGCTAGGATCTATACTTCTCAAACTCTAGTTATTCAAAACAAATGCACACTTAGAGTTTTCATTAGGTTTAAAATTTCACAACTAGATATCTCATTATTAATCAAGGTTAATTAATGATCATTACAGTAAGTACACAATTATTCATTTAAACCCTAACTTGATGCTAAGATGTAACTGGGCCATAACAAAAACATTCAGGTAATTGGGCTACTACTAGAAGCCTATTAGAGAAATACTTTCTACCCCAAAAAATTATAACATACACGGGAAGAGAGAGCATACCACATAGTCATGCTAGTGGCATTGGAAATTGGTAGATGTGGTGTCTGGTGCCAATCTTCATGCAATCTTGATGAACAAACCACCAGACACAACAACAACATATTGTTAGTTGTTCATTGAAAATCTCCAATGATGACTATGTTTTCTACCCTTGTGAATCAGGTCTAGAAAGGAGAGTACCATCCTATTGGGTGCATCATATGTATGGACTTTATAGCAAGCCATGTTGGCCCACCAATGGCCTCACTAAGTTTCAGTGCAATAACTTATTATTGGGTTTACAATGCCCTAACAATACACTGACTGGTGGACTATTCACTCGACTAGCTTGTAGAATGGCCACTTTTCCATCTTGAGTGGTAGCGGTATTTGGTTGACTAGATAATCCTATTGATGGCACATATGATAGATTGGATTGACTAGTTTGTCTTGTAGTGGAATTCCTTGGCCTCGTGATAATCATCTAGATGGTTGCCTAGTGAACTAGCTCAATGATTAGACTGGGCATCAATCTCTCTTTTAGTATCTCTAGTCTCTGAAACATCTAGGCTAGTGGGATGACTAGTATATTGAAGAAATGATTTTGCCTAACCTATGCTCTAAATGTCAATGTACCAGCATGACTAGCTGATCGCCTAGTTGATTTATTCAAATCTTCTTAAACCCTTATTGCAAGAAAATAGCTCACTAGATGCTCCACTTGATTGACTACTTGGATTGATTTTTGATCTCTTTGAGTGACTAACTAACCAATCCAGTAGCAGGACTAGCCCATCGACTACCATATTCTGGAGATAATATTGATCTTTGTTGATTTCTGAATCAAATTAATGGAGATGGGGGGATCATGGTATTCTTGGGGAATGATTGGGTTTTGTGGGAGTTTGGAAGGCTTCCTCTTTGATTTTTATTCCCACATTTATTAACACAAAATCCCAAATAAATTGTAAAAATACTAAAACCCTAAAACAAGTGGATACATAATTAAAATAAGTGTGCAAGTAGTTAAACTAAGCACGATATAAAACTAGAAATTAGATGGTTAGATATTCATCATTTTTGTCTTAAAAACTAACCTTAAGTTCAATGTATGGGTCCTATATTTGGGTTCTTGGGGTAGTTAGGGAAGAAACATATCTGTAACTCATCAAGTGTGTTATATATATTTGGTATTGAGTTGGAAATTCCATGTATTATATAAGATAGTTCTTGATAGATATATATGAGGAAATTCCATGTATTCTATAATTCCATGTTTGGAAAAGAGACTCCTATAGAAACACCCTTCCTCCTACATATGTAGTGTTATGTGTGGTGGTAGTCAACAGAAATCCATAATCTATACCGTATTTGTTTTGTAGTGAACATTGAGGTTGCACCCTATCACATTGCTAAATATAACGAACTAAGGGGAAATACCAAGTTGATTTCCTCAAATTTTTGGTGTGATAGGGATTCTTTCTTGTATTCTAGTTTTACAATAGGGTTATTACCATTACTATGTAGACATGATACATGGAAAATAAGTTCATGAAAAAAATTGTGGAAAATTGAGATCATTGCCTGATAAGTTTAGTTCTTGAGTCTATTCTACACTATATCTAATTGTTGTTATAATTTCTTCTATTAGTGAATTCTAATAAACCTAAAATATCTCATATAGATTTTTTCTTATACCATTTTCGGTTACTTTTATATACTTATTATGTTGAATTTATAATTGTTTACTTGGTGATGGTATTTACCAAAATCAATGTATCATTTCTATTTAATTTGTTTAAAATAAATATAATAAATCGATCTTTAAGGCTACATTGATGAAATCAAATTTTGATAGTGACTTCACCATTCTATTCATTTGTGTCTAGTGGAAATCTCCAATGGCTTCATATTTATAAACTCTAGAATTAATGTTCATAATACGTCATACACGAAGACTCAAACATTGAACAATTGATATTTTACCTCTAGGCTCATTAATATAAATAAATTTGATTCCATCTGTGACTTGTAATTAAATTTACACATGTAATAGGTTAGTTGGAATGAATTTCAACAAACTATATATATGAACTCTAGCCGGACTTACTGTGTCAGGTGAAGTTTTCTTGGTAAAATTCAGCCTACCACAATGTGTGGGGTTCCCTATGTACTCAATTTGACATAACTTACTTTTTTTAAATTCAAACAAGCAAAGAAACAACCTCATATATAAAGTCTCATCAAAAAGTTTCTATAATATTTATTTTATGAATCTCTAATCTCTTTCTTTTAAATAAATATTAAGATACTGATTAGGGGTTTTTCTTGAACTTTATCAGTTCCCTCTTTCAGTTACAGTGATTACTAATACTTTGTATAGTATAATTGTTATCTTATGAATCTTTCATGTCTCTCTTCCAATTTCTCTATCCAAAGTGATTGAATCTCTTCATTAGACAAGGAATGTTTAGGGTAGTTGGCAAGAGGTAAGCATATATGACCCTCCAATAGGTTATTATTTCCTTTCTTGGGAAAGGAATTTTGTTTCTCTGTGGCAAGAAAGCAAAGGATACTTAGTATGTTATATATCTTAGGTATATAAAAGGTTGTACTCAAGTGGTTAATAAATCATAGAGAATAATCACTCTAGATAGTGGATGTATAACATGTCAATCATGAACCGTTGCCAATTATTATGTTCATTTATGGTTTTAGATTATTACTCTCCCTTGTCTTAATAATATTGTGATATAATTTTTAGCTCTAAAAATCTTTTGGTTAGGTTTTTAATTGCTCAATTTACTCCCCCAAGCCAAGCTCCTACAAGTGGTATTAGAGATTTTTTTTCAAAGCAATATATCCACAAGTTGAAGAATATGCACAACAACATTCTAGGACGTCACAACCTTGAGCCAGGATACTTCCCTTTAAAAAAAAAATTGGCCATTCTATTCATCCCGTGGCCTGGGCTCGATCCTGGGACCTCTCGCTAACAAACTAAGTGTCTAACCATCTTGGTGTCTTCTGTTAGACAGGATACTTCCCTTTCCTACTTGGGGAATCAAATTTGATATGTGAAAAATGGTAACCCTCCCTCCTAGTTTATTGCACTTATATTCTTAGTAAGGATGACACCCTATCATATTTGACTTATGGTTTTATTTCTAGGTTCTGTCATGAATTTACTATGTAGTTTATTTTGTTGAGAGAGTATGATAATCATGGATGCCTAGTGGGATGCCTTGTGTTAGCCAAGTACTATATCATTTAAATGGATGCCATCCTATTCCAATATCATATATGTGTGAGTTATTTAATAATTTCTTCCAATAATAATGACTAGTTTTTATTTCAAAGACTACCTCACATCTCTTTGACTGACATAGGTTACAAATGATGCACCAACAATGGAAGAAGAGTTTTATAGGCTTGTACTATATCATCACTTGTTGGTTTTGAATTGTTTAATTTGAGTTACTGAATGCAATAATATCATTATTCTAACTTGTAATTAAAGTTTTCTTTCTTCACTACAACCAGTTATAACTAGACATCATCTCGTACGATTTTTATTAAACTATACACAATAAAATCATTCTAAAATTAGTCCTAGAACTTTTAGAGTGGGTACCAGTTCTATTAGCTAGTTGTGCAGTCTAAAGTTATCTCCTATACTCACATCCCAATTTTATATCAATCTTTCGATATGACTGTTGACGAGTTCAACTTATGTGAGAGCCCCCTAGGTATAGTGTTTGAGAACTGTCTATTAGTTTAATCAGCTTCATAATTTGCTTACTTCAATATTTAATAAAATAGTAACTAATGTACTATTATACTTTGCATTTTCCATATTCCATCTCTAACTTGTTATAAAAAAAATGCATATGAGTGCAATAAGCGGTGATTATAAAATATTGTTTAGATTACTAAAATCACAAGGAATTCCATTGCTCTTGTTCTTATTATTTTAACTATGCTTAGATGAAGTTTGATTTTAAGTTAACAAGGTATCACATAACATGTTAAATCTAATTTTTTCCTATTATAATCAATATAATATTGTGTTCACAACTTTTTATACAATTAATTCATGTCTTTTTCCATGCAAAATTTTATTGTTTGGGATGTATCTATTTCTGACCCATGAATTAACATTGTAATGGTGTCATTCAGATTTTTTTGGAATATATTGAATTAGAGTTGAACACTACAAAAGAATTAGTCTTTCTTCAAAAAATAATCATGTGACAAACTCCTCTATGAAGGGCCTCAAAACTAGGTTTGGTTGTGAGGCTGACCCTCAAAAACGGAATGTGAGGAGAAACCATATGACAAAAAACTAGTGTCCCTAAAAAATATAGGGTGCACCTCAAAAAGGTAATTTTTACGGACAAATTTGTCTTTGCGGATGCATTTTTTAATTCTTGTAGATACTTTTTGAAGAGATTTGATGGTCTTGGAAGATATATTATAATAATCTATTTGATATTATGGGAGGTTAATATCGATATTTTATTTATTAATCTTATATATAGTCGTTACTCTAACAAATATTGATTCTTTTATCTAAAAAGTATTAAATTTAAAATCATAGAAATATGTGTTTAATATTCAAACGACAACATAAGAAACATTCAACACCTAACTTTCTCACACAAAATTCAAATCACCACAAAACCAATATTTATATTTTAAAAATAATCCATACATTTTGTTGTTGATGTCAATAATATTAAAGAAAAAGTAAATTTGATATTGATAACAATTGACCTATTATGACCCAAAACCCTTAAGAGGATAATGTCTTTATATGCCTTTAAATGATGGGGTTCTCTTCATCAATGTTGGTCCTCATATGATTAGCAACATCAGTACTTTGCTCCTAAAAAGACAAAAAGGTAGCAATAACATTTGAAGTCAACATCCTAGTAGAAAAAATGAACTTATCGTAATAATTCATTTTTGGTCTAATCTAAGGAGCATCAAGGGTTTAAATCTATATTTGAAAGTAATTCCAATATTTTATTATGAATAGTAACAAAAAAGTTACACGAAAACTCTATGGAGGCACCCATTGACCATTGCCATTGTATGAATTAACATAATGATAAATATGCAACTATCATAGAAATTGAGGACCTTTTTGTGAGTAGGCCTACCTACACATGGTTTTTTTAGATATACTACTGACCAAAATAGTTTTGGGAGAATGTTCTTCCTGATCTTTTAATAAATAATTTATTTCTAACATTTATCTAGTTGTCCCAGTTTTGATCTTTTTACTAAACACCCCAAAGGAGTATATATACTCAAATACTAACAATAAAGAACAAACACACTATATTCATTGAGGGTGTTGAGGTAACAACAATGTATGCATAGTAATAGCTATGATGAATTTTGAGATTGAAGTATCCCATTCTTTTGTGTTTGGTTGTGTTAAAGGGTTCCATTGGTCAAAGGCAATGCAGAACCGGTCATGCTGTAATAAATTGCGCAAGTACGTAATTATACGAAGCATATGTCTTTAGGGAAGTGTTCATTCCACTCCCTTGGAAGGAACTATATAAGATTCATTTTTGGAGAACTTTAGGGGGACATGGGCACAAAGAATTAAGTTTAGGTGTATAGTTGCTAAACTTGTTTGTTGTTAGTCTCCCCACTGCCATAGAACTTTTTTTGATCAAGTCAACCACTTCTTATCTTCAACTAGATATTGGGGAGATTGATTGGACCAAGGATATAGACCTTAACTATAGTTTGCTTCAATGCGTTAAATCACCATTCTCACTAATGTGATTGGGAAGTGGTCACCCTATATAGAACCATGTTTTGTCATGGTGTTTGGGCTTCAGATGGCCTTATAAAAGTAACAAGGCGATCTATACCTATGTGTTGCCTCAATAATTATGGATGAAAATCATGATTTGTTAATTATCTCCATTAAATGTATGAGTGAGATCTATATTGACCAATAGTTCATCATTGATTAGCTCATCTAACATCTTTCCATTTATATGGTGCCGAACACAACTAAAATTAAACAAAGCTCTCTACTCTGCATTACTTTTTTACCCAACTTCAAGTCAACTCAAGTCTAGCACAAGAATAACCTTCACGTGATCCCCATCCATCCAATCTAGTTGACATGAACATGCGTTCCAACACAATTCATCATTGAACATCTCTTATTCCATGTATCTGCCACACAATGCAATAGGCGTAACACAACACAGGTAAATGAGAAGTCATGCATCATCTTTCAATTGTCTTCTGTATGAGGATAGATTGTCTGTGATATTTTTGTCTAGGTGAGGCTACTTGATACAACACATGTATCACTTACATACTTGTTTACAAGTTGTAGTCAGAGAGAATATGACCACTTTAGTAGCATTTACAAGTTGAAATATAATCATAGTCCTATCTTACCCAATATAAATTAGGGAAAAATGATATATGTCACGTCTATAAGATTTGAAAAACATTTCTTGAAAACTACATGTGCTTTGTTCTAGGGATATTTTATTAGAGATGGTGCATGTTAATATGTTATGATCACAAATGTATATATACATGCTGATCGTTTCCATTGATACCTAATCGACACTCTTAGAAAAAGTGTTTCCATTTTTTGGATGCTAGTAGGTTAGAAACTAAAAATTGATGCCACCAAATAATGCATATACTATAGAGATGGTGTCTAGATGATGATATCATGAGTAGTCTAATGTTTTGGTCCTTCATCTAGGCAGCAAATGGTACCAATCTCCAATTGAATTGAGACCTCCTGTTTCAATTCCTATCAAGGTTAATAAAATACTTACATTTTTCAGAACTATGTTCTACTTGAGTCCACGTTACAAAAATACTTATGTAATATAATACTCCTCTCTGATTGCTCTATTTTCTTTAAGGGATATGCTCTGATTCCACAACTATATTCCATTTTTCACATGATTGTCAGAGCAAGCGAACTGAGTACCGAAAAAGAGAACTGAGTTAATGACATCTAATTCAAATTTTTATGAAGTATTAAAGAAAGGAAAAGGAATGATAAACCTGCTAGAAAAGAGAGATGCAAAGAAATATTCCCATCAAGAGCTCCCTAATGCAAAAACAAAAGAGACTAGCTGCTGGTATGATTCAAGAATTGACAACACCAACCTGCAAGATAGACTTAAGATAGAAAATTATGACTGGATCAAACTTAGAGACTCCAACAAAAAGTTATTTCACATGTACATAATTTCAAGATGTAGGATCTCGATCATTACTAAGTTTCATAATGATGATGGCACCCATATAGATGGTTAAAACCATTCTTAAATATTTGGTTCTGACCCATTTCTCCATTTTTTGTTTGAAACTAATGCACCAAAGGAAATATTCTTTTTTCACATGAACTTTTCTCTAGCCTAATAAAGCTACCCACTAAGGTTGGAATCCATAATCATCTTATGAGAATGACACCCCTATAAGATGGTGTCCATGTGTCATAAATGCTAGGTTTGTTCTAGATAAATGTTTGCCCTATTAAAAGCTTAATTGTTTTTGAAATTCATATCAGACTAGATTCATCTTACTAGAAAGCTTCACATATATAAGGATTGTCATATTTATATTGCTTGTTGGATGGGTCCACATCTATGTTGATGCAACCGAGAGAAAAGCCACAATCTACTAAAAGATGATAGAGAAAATATCAATGTTAATATATTATATAGAATACCTCATTAGAATCCTGACCTACCTGTGTGAAGGACACCTAGGAAGATGTGTAACTTGTGTCTTTCATTGGAGGGTGACTTTGCAAACCTCTATCAATAGGAGGGCTCCATCTTTAAGTAGTAACCATTAAGAAAGTAAATTTGAATGCCAATATTTGTATATGGATATCAACATCTACATTAGTCTGTAGTTATTAGTAGGTACCTATGGATGAAATCTTGGTGGACATCCATTTGTAGCACTTTGTATAGGAACCATGCCTCCAAAATATTTACTTTCAACACCTTACATGTGAAACATGTTTGCCATAGGTCTAGTTGGATTATGTTGCATGCAAAATATGTTTGATTCAGCTTCACTTGAATTACCTTGGCCTGGAAACATGTTTAAGTCAGCCCTACTTGATTTATCTTTCCTAGAAAACATAGCTACATCAATGCCACTATCTCACCAAATTTATTCAATACTACTTGGTATGATAAACCTAAGGTTGAGTTTTATTCCATCCTATTTTGGATTTACTCTTCCCTAACTTTGCTTTTTGAAAATGAGATAGTTCTACACGATATGATGTTATTCTTAATCTAGACTCTTCTCAACACCTAACTTCAATTTTAATGACTGGATAATTGTGATGTGATTGACATTACCAACTTTCATATATATATTCTATGATGACCAAGGATGGTGAGGTTTTCTCTACTACCACCATTAACTAGTGTCTCGAGAAACTCGGTTCCAAGTTTTACTTTTCTCCCTATCCTCCTTCCCTATACATGTTCCCTACACCCATTTTATCTGATTAGAATTTTCTTTATATGAAAACTAAATGTTCTATCCCTAAAATAAGTAGGAAATTAGATATAAGAAATTACTAATGTGAAAAAAATCATATAAAAATTTAAGAAAACATAATTACATATTTTATAGTTGGGTTATAGGAGGTTTAATATGAACATGATATTCATTGTCAAACAAATCCATAGAATCTATACCGACTAGAAAACTAGACTTACCATGGTGACATTTCAATGATAGCCTAACGAACATCATTGTATCAAAAATATGATGTGGTAAATGTTCATCTCAATTCCTTTTCCACTTTATATAGTATGCACAAGTGCTACCCAATTTTATTGATTATCAAGTGATGAGTGCAACAACACATGTTATAACCTCATATTTCACTTGTATTTTAAATAATTGAGATGCAATTATTCTATGAAAAGAGACTAGTTTGGAAATTTGGGTGCTTTGTTTTAAACAATGAATTTCATTGCAAATTTCCCTTGAATGATAGATTTCATGAATTCTACTATTTTATTAATCCAATGATGGATAAAAGGAAAAAGGATAAAAGAAAAAGAAATAGATGACTGTGTGTGCATGAGAGAATTGTGTAGAATTCTCTAGAATGTGGCATGGATGGCCACTAATAATTAGTGTTCATTTTCACATGGTTTATACTATAAAGAATAGATAAAATAAAGCAAATAGAAAAAGAAGATAGAGAAAAGGATTAAATTTGGTGCCTTACATGCATAAAATAGAGGGAGACTTGCATATGAATAGAAGTCCCTTTTCTTTTCGGGTTTTGGACTCAAAAATTTCCCATGGCTATATAAAGTCATTATAAACTTTCCCTTCAAATTTAAGAGAAAAAGGAGTTTCTATGTGGTGGTGTGAGTAATTAATTTGAGGTTTTACTAAAAGAGAAAAATTCAGTTGCTAATGTTATTCCAACAAATCCCAAAAATTAGATAAGGATTGAGAAAGTTAGTAATACCTTTCCCTCAAAGTTTCATAGAGAAAGAAGTTTCCTAATGGCCTATAGTGAAGTGTGAAGAGAGTGGGACTTGGTTGCAATTACTACATGTGACTCCTATTAATCGTTTGCCAACTTTGGGACTGGTTAGTAGTGCCCCAATGATATGTCACATTTTACTTAGCCACTGGATCAATGATCAATGTCAATGGGGTTTCTTCAACGTCAGACCAAAAAGGAAAGTGACGCCCATCAACCCCTTTTCCCACAACCCCTGGCTCACTCTCTCCTTCTCTGGTTTCTTGCTATCTCTCTCTGAAAACTACACCCAAGCCTTCTTCTCTCCAAGCCAAATTGTTTGAGCATTGAAATAATGACACTTAGTGCCTTGAACTCCAAGTAAGGGCGGACCTGTTGCCATGGATCTCAACATGTGAATCCAGAGAACCAAAACCCTGAGACGAACCATCATGGGATATAAAACCTCAATCTCGACTGTCTCACCCAATAATTTTTTCCAAACCACGACTGGTCTGGAACCAAGACGAAGCATCGACACTTAGTCGTGTGCTGTCCTAGAACCAGATGCTTGTCGATCCATAGGGGATGACCACCATGAGTTGTATAGAGGGGACTACAACACACCTGAAGGGATATCGGTGATCACTCAATCATTGTTTTGGCGTTTAGGCAGGGTCTATGGTACCTTTTCCTTGTGTCCTAGAAGCTTTTCCTAGACCATAGAATCCAACAGCCGTTCTCCTATTATAAACCATCTCTGGTGGAATCAAGGCCACCTTCGAGTTTGGATAAGGCCAAGGAGGGTGCTCGCACCATCTCTAGGTATTTCGACATTTTGGAGCATGAAGTCAACTTGTCAGTTGACTCACCCCAAGTGTAGACACAGGATAATCAGAAGGTTGAAGATGTAACCTGCTAGAATGACATTTTCACCCTTAAGGTTATCAAAGCGAGACAAGGGAAAAGCTATCCTTTACCCACTATTCTACCCCAGGAGCATCGAAGCGGGCGGCTGAGTTGGCCATAGGCCATTGGCCAGGCTGAACCTATGAGGAAAGGGTCTAAGACCCAAATCGTTGACATGGAAATCCCTCATTGGCCAGTTAAAGGTAATTTTATAATAATTTTAATAAATTATTGGTATTTCTAATGAAAACAAGTTATATATGTATTTTTCTCAGAAAAATACATAGAATTCAATAAAAATATAATCATGATCTGCATTTACTTCTAGTTTGAAAAGTGCCCAAAGTTAGCATCTTTAATGTGTTAAATGAACTAGAACTGTAGTTACTGAGATTGGAGGATTCTAATATGTCCAATTGATGTTGATGATTAAAGACTAATCCTTTATGAATAAAAAGAGCAACTTGAAAGTTATTTGAGTTTAGCAACCCATGTTTTGGATAGTTAGGGTTTCCTTGAGATAAAATGTGTAATTAATGTTGGATTCAAGTTTGTAAACCCAATGGACATGAAAAGTGGCAATTAGGGTTTGTAGATCCAAACCCTAATGAAACCCTAAAGTTAACCTAGAAAACCCTAACTTGAGATCCAAGATAGTCTTAATGATGATTTGGATAAAATAATAATACATGGGTACATTGCTTTAACTTTCAGGATAACTTTGCTTAGTTGGTTGATTGATTGATTGCTCTTGCTTGGACAAATAGAACTCCTAATCAAGGTATGTGGATATGGGTAATATTACTCATCTTAGTTTCACAACATTTTCTGAGGTTTCACTGATTTGCTCGAAAATTAACTACTTGGATGGACTTTGATTCTTGCAACTAGCCGACGAGCGGTACCTCAACTGGTTGTAGCACGGGGCCCCTCATGAAGGGTCCCGAGTTCGAATCCCATTGGGTGTGCTACTAAAAAATGATTTAGCCCATCGCGTCAGCAAGCCAATGATGCGACTTACTGGGCCACTATCCTTGCGGGTGGGGTAGTGTCTCTCAAGTTTTACCTTGCCAAGACTTGTCACAAATGTGGCGAGCCATGAGGAGGGGTTCCCCGGTCACAAAAACAAAATCTTGCAACTATAAAGTGACTATGGCTATCACCATATATATGTGCATGACTAGGTCAAATCCTAATCCTCCTATGTAGCTTTGTGTATATATGGAAAATTGATGATCTAGGTATTGGTCTACCTTGGGGTAGGATCAGTAGATTATCATGAGTCAGGTTTGGTCTAGCTTGGGTAGGATCATATGACTATACATCTCTAGGTCTTGGTCTACCTTTGGGGTAGGACCAAAAAGGGCTATTGAGAACCTACCATATTGGAGAGGTAGTATCCATGTCCACTATAGGTACAACACGGAGACTTGGATAGATCATGATTGAGTAGTTATGTTTAAGATGTAAAGGTTGATCTGTTAAACAATAGTTTTGTTGCAATATGTTGTTACAACTAGATGCAAACATTTTGTTTCCCCCATTATACTGAACGATGTTTTGTTTGTCGGAATTTTAGGCTAATCTACTGTTACATCTATAAGATTAATGGAAAGTGGATATCCAATAAAAGGTGACATTGAAGAAGAACAAGGCTATATAATGTTTGGAATATATTTAGATAGTTCTAGCCTTGGGTAAAATCCTGAAATCCCATTTTTGAAAAGGTATGTGAAAAGAAAAAATTTTATATCCTGCATTAAGCTTAGTTGTGGTAGAATTTATTAATTATTTTTTATTATTTGCAAAATCATATGATCCTATTTGGGATACCGACTCTAGCTTCTTGGAATTCCTTAATTGGGGGTTTCCAGGGGTGGGGTCATTACACTTGGTATCAGAGCTTGGTTTTCCATATGATTTCTAGCAATTATTAAATTTTACAAAGTCTATAGAACCCAAAGCGAATTATTAGAGTGTTTTCCAAAGGCAATGATGTCTAGAAAGGACCACGATCTGGGGGCTGGCAATATTTTCCTCCATACTGCTATTCGGCTTATGAGGACTCCTGGAACCGTGCTTCTTGCCTAACCAAAGTCAGAGGAATTTACTCAAAACAACATACTTATAGAATTTCTCATCTTTTTCTTCAATTATCTACCCTCTTCACTCACTGAACCCTAGGTACCTGTATCTGCTCTCTTTATCCCTTCTGAGTACTAGGGTTATGAATATCAGGGATTAAGGCATCCTTCACCAAATAATAAAAGTGGAGACAATGATAAAGAGAAATGTTTGATGGGTTTATCCCCTATAAAGGTAAGGCCTAGATGGACTGGGGTTGGATAGTAAAACAACTACAGTGGGTCAAGAGAATTGCAAAACCTAATGTACATGTTGTAAACCCTAACCTCAACCCAAAACCTTAACCGTGGGGTATAAGCAGAGTAGAAGGAAAATAATAGCATCACCATAATAAACAATAAGTAGTGGATAGGGTAAGAGAGAACCTAGTAAGCTGGATACCTTAGTTTGCCCATGCATGCAAGTGCATAGATTAAGGCATGCATGATACACGTGAAGGACTTGGATATATAGGTGAAACATAGACAATCAATGGTTGCATGACTTGTAGTGCAACTTTTGGTTGTGGTGACCTGACCTAGGGTGGGTCATCCCTGAAAAGGAAAAATATATATATGAGAGGAATAACTCCCTAAATAGAAAGGTCATGTTTTGAATAGAAAGTTTAAGCTTCTCTAGGTAGGAACCCTAATAGAAGTAGGAGATAGACATGCACCTACATGGAAGTGAGTGACATCAAGGCTAGAAATGTTATGTAATGAGATTATATGGTTTATGATGACCTCAGTTGGGTTTGAGGATTTGACTATAGTTGTGACATAAGATTTAATAATACAAATATGTACGCTTCATCATATAAGGTGGGAATCTGTAAGAGCCTCAACCTCATCTATAAGTGGGGACCCCTAGTGTTAGGAACAGTGATAGTTTTAAATCCTAAGAGGATGGGTCCTAAAAAGAGGAGGATGGGAACCTAGATTCCAAGGTATGTGGAATCACAAGAGGAATTTGTATGAAATGTCCTAAACCAGACTACCCCTGAGTGCAAGAGTTGAGTTGTTGTATGCATGACCACTAGATGCTTGTTGTACCCTAAATGTCCTTGGAAGGACCAAACCCTAGACATGGAGAAGGAGGCTTCTTATATTGTTGTGTGGATGATATGAGTGCCTACCATCAAGGTGAGGGAAAGAGAGTCCCAAGATCCTGGAGAGGTACACAATGATAATATGTTGGGAAACCTCATACTCGTACTGACAATTTCCTGTGTAGACTCTAAGGGTCTTTTACATGAAAGAGAATGTTGGGAAGAAAATGCCAAACCATGTTTTGGTTCAATACATGCTTGAGTGGCTAAGTCATGCAGTTTTGATGACCTGTGCTAAGGAAGTAAACCTAAGGTTCCTAGACTAAAGAGGGGAAGTGGTGGTACCTAGTGCATATAATTCTCATGAGATTGAGTGTGTTCAAAGGGATTAAGCATGGAACCCCCTCAAGTTTTGGGTTATAGGAAAATCCACTTGGTCTAAGATATATGTTTGATGATCCACACACACAAGTTGGTGTCATATGTATGTATGAAACTGGTCCAACCTTGAGGAATGATGAATGAGTACGACATAACAGAAAACTTAGAAATGGTTTAACAAGTTCTCAACTTGCTAGCCACAAGTAAAATCTCACCACCCATAATATTTCACATATATTACATGTGAAACTATTTTGAAGAAAGCTAAGTTCATATTGTTGGTATGTATGCCCAGAGAACCAATCATATGATGATTGGGATATGGCATTAGATACCTGATTTGATAATAATAAAGGCAAGCTTCCAATTTATTTTGTATATTCAGTTATGAGATAATGAATTACACAATAAATGTCTAGAGAATGATATTACTCAATGATGTATGTCTTCAAGTACATGACTTGTAAGAATGAGATCATATGGATGTTAAGAGTATATACATTCTCATTATGTCCCTAATCGATTGTTATTATGGAAGGTAGATAGACAACAATAACACATAAGATCAAAGTGTGAGTTGGTTGATGACTAAATCTCATTAGTCATGATATGGCAATATCAAACCAAATACACAACTACATGTTAGGGAACAATGTATCAGAGAAACCCAGCGTGAGATTGACACATGGAATCCATCATCATGGAAGTCATAGTCAGGTCTCACAGTGATGGTGGTGGTTATGGTTCTTAGACATGAAATCACTGCTCTCATCACATGTCGTTGGGTACACTTTGGCATCATCAAATGCAGTCCTAAAACATGGGTTGTTATAATGGTGAATATTGGGTGACTTTGACACATGGGGATTGACTGTGAGTGATAGATATGATATTTATCCCTCTGATAGGAGTATGATATCCAAGGCCTCTTGATTAGCAAGACTGATAAAGGTATGGCCATACGCATGTGAGTCAATATGTGATATTGAGCTTACATATATCTCATGCATCCTACTCTAGTTCAAGGAACAAGATTGAATAATAATGAGGATGACTACTCCATGCTTCTAGTTCAATCTGGATATTAGTGACAAAGGAACTATACAAACAATGTAACACCATACACAGATTGTAGGTTGAAGTTGCTCCCCAACTTTCCATTCACTTGGGTAGCAATGATGTGCGACACCACTCATTTGTTGTGATGTCATAAGCTAGTTATGGACATTCACTTCCAACGTGATATGGAACCTATAGGGTCACACACATAGGAACTCATCTAGAAGAGGAGTTTGATCTTGAATGATAATTGAATTAAGTACTAAAGTGTTTAGGTATTCAATTCACATAACAAATCGACAGATTGGCTGACTGAACTACCAAATGACCATCTCAGTGGGTGAGACATCCGTTTGGGTAGCCAACCGAGTGTCTACAGTGTTGAGACGGCCATTTGGGTTGTCAGGCAGATCAGAAATTGAATTGGCTTAGTTCTGCCCTATGAATCGATCAGTTCAAGCTATTGAACTGATCGGCTCGACTCAAACTCACCAGACAATCATATGGGTGAATTAGACAAGCGTCTCGCTTGTGTGAGGTGGACCGGTTGGGATGAACAAAAGTGTTGGAGTTTTCCTGAACTTGTTTCAATTGCACATACTTGGGGTGCAAGCACCATAATGTATGACATTAATTAGGAAATGATTTTCTAATTAATATATGACTGGGAAAGTGCGAAACAACTGTATCACGTAGTAGACGACCATCTTGCTTGGTAAGATGACCGTTTCATCGCACGCAGGTTGTGAAACTTCCAGAAAAGTTGTGAAAATTCAAGATCTACTTGTCCTTTCCACTCCCACTTTAGTCCTGCATTGGATGGGGACTGGGAACCCTGACCCTAACCCCTCCTATATATAGAGGGGTACTGGGGGCTTCCCAGAGCAGATATACTACACAGACAATTGAGAATCAATTGCTCTGAAAATTGTTGTCCTCTCTGGTTTTGGTAACCATGACAACCCAGACACGTCCTACCTGGCTAGGGAGGGACAACCATAGGAGAGGAAGAACTGAGGATCATTGTTGTGGGAGAGCATGTTGGTGACTAGTACACCAACGGGAGGGACAACTCCTTCCTGTCTGTTCTTGTAGGATGACAAGAGTTCTAGTTGGTCCG
Source organism: Alisma plantago-aquatica (assembly GCA_963693085.1). NCBI lineage: Eukaryota > Viridiplantae > Streptophyta > Magnoliopsida > Alismatales > Alismataceae > Alisma > Alisma plantago-aquatica. The sequence goes on along the minus strand of OY856410.1, from coordinate 1,354,495,798 downwards.
TATGGACTGCTCTAGAGGTAGGAATCTATTGGCTGTTGCTAGGAGGGCAACCTCAACTCACAATTTGTGGTGAGATCTGAGGAGCCGCTACAATAGTTGTTCGAGTTTGATGTCTGTGGAGGAGCAATCAGACAAGTCTGAGTGTGACTAGGAGCTGCACAGACATCATCCAAGATAAAGTACACATCTACATCAATGAGGATTATCACTGGACTTGCTCCAGGACTAGGTATATCTTCATGAAACCATCCTTCCCTTTGCATAGTTATTGATGCAATTTTTGGTTAATGGGAAATATGTCAGTAAAATTTTTGTTTCTGCTGCCTACCTGATGTCAGATTTCCCTATAGTGGTATCATAGCCATGTCAATTAATTATGTTTTGGCATAATCGATATGATCAAATTTTTGGTTTTAGCGTGTTTATTTATTGCATGCGATGTGATTATTTAAATTGGTTGATGTGCAAGTCCGTCTAAATCACCATATAGGAAGCCAAACGAATATATATATGATATGATATATATGCAATTTACACGCGTCACCATAAAACCTATTTTGATGGTGGATGTAAAGCATGGTTATGACCAAAACCCCAAATCTGTGTGTGAATGGTTGTGTTTATTATTCCTATTGTTAATCATTCTGCATACCAAGCCTCTCTCTCCTTCCAAATGTAAATTAATGCTTTTCTTCCTATTTCTCCTCAAATATAACTTGAGGTTTTCTCAATAAATAATGTAGTATGAAATAAGATAGTTTTAATTTATGTTTCCACATGAGATGACGATCTGTACAAGACAAAATGACCGACTCATGAGATGACCCAATTGACTAGAGGACCAAGGAGGCCAGATAAAAGGAGGAAGAACTGATCGACTGGTGGCCCAATCGATCGGCTAGAGGTGTCTAGACGCTGCTTGGACCTGAGAACCAGGCAACCATTTTAGAAGAGCCCAACCAAGAAACCAAGAGGCGAGCCGATCGGTTCAAGAGTTGAATCGATCAACCCAGATTGGTTCAAACATAGATCATCACCAACAACAGGTTGCATATGATGTGGACCATAGGTGGTAGTAATTCCTTGTAGCATTAAGGAATTACATTAGATGGCCATAACCATCACTTGTGTGTTTTATTTATTTCATGTTCTCGTTTGTGGTTATTAGCATGTATATGATACATACTATATATGTGGTGATTGGATAAAGTATATGTATTTATACATACAAATTCCCTCAAATATAATATCAAGTCTTAGATGCTTTCCAAAAAAGTGGCCCACATGAAAAGCTTGATCGACCAAGCATAGGTTCTGCCTCCGTGGGGTGCATCGTCTATCTCGTGGAATGTGATGGTAATAAAGTAGGTTTCGCCTCCGTAGGGTGCATTATTATTGTGTCAGCTTTTGGGTCAGGCTTGACTGGTGATTCTCAGAGAGTCTGGGCCTAGAGGCATGCAAATGATCATGGCAAGGAGTTGTGTATATAATCTATCCAAGAGTCTCATATGATGTAATTGGCATGATTGCGTACCTTGATAATTGACTATGGACGCTGGTGTGGTCCGGGTAATAGTTGAATTATTTTGGATCTTGGCCCACTAGAATATTGTATGCTACAATATTCCAAATTGATATTGAGAGATATCAATTCAAATAAAATAGTGGGAGTGGTAGTTAATTAAAGACCTAATTAATATCGTCAAATTATCAAATCAAACCAAATCAAAAATGTTTTGAAAAGTTGTAATATTTCTTTGTAAATACAAATGTCAAATACAAACACGTTCAAATTGCGATCAGTCCTTGAAAAGGACAAAATGGGATAAAGTTCCATGATTGGTTAAGGACTTTGAGAAATGTTCCCATCAATGAGATAAACCTCTATGTCCTTGATAGACCAATTCTAGAGGAACCCATTCCAAAATAGCCTAAGGCTAAATGGATGCTTATTGGAAGCATGCCAATGGTGCCAAAGACATTTGAACACCTAATCCTCTATTGTATGAACTATGAGTTGTATGAACAACATGAATACATGGACATTCTTGAGATGGTAACACATCTTAGGAATCATGTAAAGCAAAGAAGGTATAATGTCTTCCAAGCGATAATTAAGTGCAAATTGACAAAGGGAGGTCCAGTAGAACCCCATGTGCTCAATGTGATTGGACATGTGGAATGAATGGGATTTCTCTTAGGTCAAGAGTTGACCATGAATTTGATTATGCAAGCGTTGCATGAATCATACAATCAGTTTATCAAATGTTTGGCATGTGGATGCCAAATCAAGGAAGAAGGAAAAATCTGTGATGGTGATCAACAAAAGTGAGTCCTAGGGCAAAAGCAAGGCTAAGAAGTGTTCTGAGGCTAAGCTGAAGACCAAGTCTTCTGCACTCAATATATGGAGAAGGATAAGTGTAAAAGGAATATGTCCTTTTCACTTAAAGGATAAAGAAAATAAAGTGCCATCATTCTCACTTGTTTGGAGATTGGAAAGGAATTATCCTCTTCATAGAGGATCTCATGAAGAAGATAAAGATAGAAATCTCTACTTCAGGACCTGAGAAGAATTAAGCTAGAACTATATGGAGCAAGGGTTTCTTCCACTATAGTTAAAGGTTGTCATTCATGGGCACATAATAGAATTAGAGAATTGTTATTGTGTAATTTCCAAACATCATATGTTTTGTATGACAAGAACATTATGATCTTTTATGACAGTACACTATGTCTCACAAACTATACTTGATAGTTGTAGAGACAAATGTGTATGACACATATATGGAATGACTTGATAACTCAAACAATGAATACCTATAGCACTATCATCTAGAGTGCATAAATGAGAAATGCATTTCTAGAATCCATATGATGGTTATCTAGACTCTTTTGGTTATTGAATCAATAGAGACATGCATATCTTATTTGTTGTGCAAAATGACAATAGCATCTTCACTAGATGTAGTGGGAGGTTGATTATTCCATTAGGACTAGTACATACTGATCTACATAAACCTTTTTGGATGAATGCTAAAGGTAGTTACAAGTACCTCATTATATTTACTGATATGATCAAAAGATATTGAAATTTGTATTTAATGAGATACAAGTTTGGATCTCTTGAAGTGTTAAAGGAGATCATAAATGAAGTATGTAAATAAATCAGTAAAAGTATTAAGATACCTCGATATGATCGATGTTGAAATACGTAAACCAAGAGTTTGAGGACCTTCTGGGAGATCATAATAGTGTATCATAAAGAACTCCACTTGAAACATATTGATGTGTCAGAAATAAGGTATCACACCCTATTAAGTCATGGTGAGATTATCAATAAAATCTAGCTAATCTTACAATTTCTTATGGGCACATGCTTAAACACTAAAAAATGTACCGTCTAAAATGGTTCAAAAGATACCATATGAGATATTGCTTGGGAAACATCCCAATGAGTCTTTTGTAATGATTGGGATTGAAGTCTTATATAAGAAAATGTTTCTTAAAAGATTTATCCATAAATCACATGAATGTTATCTTGTTGAATACTACTTATATTCCAAGCCGACAACAAAGTGTTTGTTACTAGGATGGCTGAATTCCTAAATGGAAATTAGTTCCAAATGAATCAGTGGGATTAAAAGTAGAGCTCGAAATGTTTGAGAAAAACAAAAAAAACATAGAACCTAAAGAGGTACGATAGGAACAAGGAGAATAACAAATTGTTGTGGAATCTCAAGTTCCTTTGTAAACACAAAAAGTCATAGTTCTAGTAGAGCACGCCTTGAGTTTGATAGATTATGATATCTTATAAAATCAAAAGGTGTGCAAGTTGATCATAGAGATGAGTCAACAACCTTCCTATAAACTATTGAGGGATCAAAATCTAAGAAATGGCTTAAGGCATTATGATCAATGATGGACTCCATGTAAACCAACAAGGTATGACCTTGGTGGATCTACTTGAAGGGGTAAAACCTATTGGGTTCATTTGGGTCTCTATAGGAATACCAACATGGAAGGGTAAATTGGGTACAAAGATTTTCAAATTAGTTCAAGGTGTTGAGCATGATGAAGTCTTTCACCAGTTACCAAGGTTAAATCTATCTAGATCATGCTTGCTGTTGCAGCTTAGTATGACTATGAGACTTGGCATATGGGTATTAAAACAACATTCCTTAATTGGAATAATCAAGAGGATGTGCATGTGACACAACCTAATGGTTTTATATATCCATTAATGCAAATAAACTCTATAAGCTACAAAGGTCAATCTGAGGATTGAAGCAAGCATCTTAGAGTTGGAATCTTTGATTTGACAAGATAGTCAAAGGGTTTGACTTAGAATGAAGATGGAATCTGTGATTACAAAATATTTAGTGGGAGCATATTGATATTCCACATAATGATGGGGTATAACGTCATTATCCTATAAATATTAAAAACATGGCAAGGAAAGTACCTTCTATATGAAGGGTTTAGGTGAAGCATCCTATGTGATAGGAATCAAGGTCTATAGAGATAGATCTAGAAAGATTCTTGACCTAAGTAAAAGCACATACATTGGTAAGAAGTTGAAGGGTTCAACATGCAAGACTAAATGAGAGAAAACTTGTCCATGTTTCATGGAGTTAGTCTTTCAAGAGCCTAGTGTACTAGTTCTTGTGAAGAACATGGACACATGGGTAGATGCCATTGGATCTATCTTGAATGCAATGTTATGTACTTATTTCGTTATCTCGTATGTATTTGACATGATGAGAGAATATCCATTCATCTCATATGTATTGACATGATGAGAGGACACATATATACCTACCTACCAATCTCATATGTATTGGACATACGAGAGGGTATATGTCAGATACCAGTGAAAGTCTCTAGAATACCATAATGAACATCCTTATGTGTTTTTGAAGCACTTAAAGGATTGGTTACTTGGTTATGGTAATAAGGGAGAGTTGGATGTAAAGGGTTACACCTACGAAAGTGTTTGACACTAAACGAAAATTGTAAGCTAGAAAGATTTCTGAGCTAATGATAATTGTTCAAATCTACAAAAGAAGATGAGTATCTCTGTGCTATAAGAACAACAGAGGATATTCTATCGATCAAGAAGTTCATATGGGTGAACTTATGTGAGGTTCCAAATCATTGATGACATAGTAGAAATACTGATGACAACAATGGATCTACTAGTTAGGCTCAAAATCTCAAATAGCATACTACGACACTTCCATCTCATACGAATAGTCATACAAAAAAGAGATGTGAAAATTGCAAAATACCGACTTAAGGCAAATGTTGCTGAACCTGCTATAAAAGCACTTGCGCATCAAAAGCATGACGGTCGTGTTAGGTCACTCAGGATGAGATCTGTGGGTGACTGGCTCTAAGTGCAAGTGGGAGTCTGTTGGTATGTATGCCCAGAGAGCCAATTATATGATGATTGGGATATGGCATTAGATACCTGATTTGATAATAATAAAGTCAAGCTTCCAAATTATTTTGTATATTCAATTATGAGATAATGAATTACATAATAAATTTCTAAAGAATGATATTATTCAATGATGTATGTCTTCAAGTACGTGACTTGGAAGAATGAGACCATATGGATGTTAAGAGTATATACATTCTCATTATGTCCCTGATCAGTTGTTATTATGGAAGGTAGATAGACAACAATAACACGTAAGATCAGAGTGTGAGTTGGTTGATGACTAAAAATCTCATTAGTCATGATATGGCAATATCAAACCAAGCACACATATACATGTTAGGGAACAATGTATCAGACAAACCCACCGTAATACTGACACATGGAATCCATCATCATGGAAGTCATAGTCAGGTCTCACAGTGATGGTGGTGGTTGTGGTTCTTAGACCTAAAATCACTGCACTCATCACATGTTGCAGGATACACTTTGACATCATCAAATGCAGACCTCAAACATGGGTTGTTATAACGGTGATGATAGGGTGACTTTAACACATGTGGATTGACTGTGAGTGATAGATATGGGATTTCTCCCTTTGATAGGAGTATGATATATAAGACCTCTTGATTAGTGATACTGAGAAAAGTATGGCCATACACATGTGAGTCAATATGTGATATTGAGCTTACATATATCTCATGCAGTCTGCTTTGGTTCAAGGAATAAGATTGAATAATAATGAGGATGAGTAGTCCATGCCTCTAGTTCAATCTAGATATCAGTGACAAAGGAACTATACAAACAATGTGACACCATACATAGATTGTAGGTTGAAGTTGCTCCCCAACTTTCCATTCACTTGGGTAGCAATGATGTGTGACTAGGCACCACTCATTGTTTGTGATGTCATAATTAAGCTAGTTATGGACATTCACTGCCAACATGATATGGGACCTATAGGGTCACACACATAAGAACTCATCTAGAATAAGAGTTTGATCTTGAATGATAATTGAATTAAGTACTAAAGTGTTTAGGTATTCAATTCAAACAACAGATCGATAGATTAGCTGGCTGTACTACCAAACAACCATATCACTGGGTGAGATGACCATTTGGACAGCCAGACGAGCGTCTCAAGTATTGAGACAGTTGTTTGGGTTGTCAGGCAGATCAGAAATTGAATTGGCTTAGTTCTACCCTATGAACGGACTGGTTCAAGTTGTTGAACCGATCAGCTTGACTCAAACTCACCAGATGACCGCCTGGGTGAATGAGACTGGTGTCTCGCTTGTGTGAGGTGGCCCAGTTGGGATGAATGAAAGTTCTTGATTTTTCCCAAACTCGTTTCAATTACACATACTTGGGGTGCAAGTAAATTAATGTATGAAATTAATTAGGAAACAATTTGCCAATTCATATCTGACTGGGAAAGCACGAAATGACCATCTCGCTTAGCGATACGACTGGATCGCATCCCATATGATTGTCTCGCTTGGCGAGACGACCGTTTCGTCTCTCGTAGGTTGTGAAACTTCTAGAAAAGTTGCAAAAAGTCAAGATCTACTTTTTCTTTGTACTCCTGCTTTAGTCCTGCATTGGTTGGGAACTGGGAACCCTGACCCTAACTGCTCCTATATATAGAGGGGTACTGGGGGTTACCCAGAGAACAACTACTACACAGACAATTGAGAATCAATTGCTCTTACAATTTTTGTCCTCTCTGGTTGTGGTAACTATGAGAGCCTAGTCAAGTCCTACCCGACTAGGGAGGGACAACCATGGGAGAGAAATAATTGAGGATCATTATTGTGGGAGAGCATGTTGGTGACTAGTAAACCAACAGGAGGAACAACTCCTTCATGTCCATTCCTGTAGGATTACAGGAGTTCTAGTTGGTCTGTGTGGACTACTCTAGAGGTAGGAGTCTGTTGGTTACTTCTAGAAGGAAAACATCAACTCACAGTCTGTGGTGAGATCTGAGGAGCTACTGTAGTAGTTGTTCGAGTCTGATGTCCGTGGAGGAGCAATCAGACAAGTCTGAGTGTGACTAGGAGCTACACAGATGACGTCTAAGATAGAGTGCACATCTACATCAACGAGGATTGTCGCTGGACTTGCTCCAGGACTAGGTATATCTTCGTGAAACTATCCTTCCCATTGCATAGTTATTAACGCAATATGTTGATTAATGGGAAATATGTCAGTAAAATTTTTGTTTCTGCTGCCTACTTGAAGTCGTATTTTCCTACACATATTCCAGAATATAAAAAAAATAATTTATATTCATATATAATGTTTCATAAATATCTATAATATTTTTCTACTTCCTGTGTGTTTGTCTCCTACATGTTCATCAATTTCCTTGTCATGTGTTCATGTCTATGTATCTTTACAAGTTTCTACCATGTTTGTGCTTCAGAGCTTCGATCACCAATATTAACATTCCAAACAATGTTCTTCTAGATATTAATTGGTATCAAAGTCTTAGTTCTTTTGTGAAACTCCAAGATGTAGCTAGGGTATGGACATCTCCAATCCGTGAAGGCACTCTACTCTCACATAAAAAGATAATATTCCAAACTAAAAGAAAAACTAGCTATGTATAGAATTCCACTCCATATAGCTAATGTTCTTTTAGTACCAACTAAATGAATACTTCAAACGCATACTAGTAAAATTTCATGGCAAGCATGCATTTTAGATAAATATTTTCTTTTGAAAAATTATATGAATATAAGAGAATAAGCATCTTGAGACAAACATGTAGTAGTAAACGCCATTGGCCTATGTCGTGAAAACTAGATTATGGGATGATGATCAAACTACACTTGCACTTCTAGATTTGTCTCTAAGCATAGCTAGACATACAATGAATGAAACATAAATGGATAACTAAAAGTACAATCAATTGCAAGCATGATAGAAGATAAATTTTAACCCATGCAATTTAAAACTTTAAAATTAGCTTCTTCATCCTTAGAAGGTAAAGTGATTGACAATTGTGGTAAATTTATTTATTATTTTGATAGTAACAAGCATGGAAAAGATAGTGTAGTCATTCTACAAACATGTATAATAAAAAGACCCTTATAGATTCAATTCATTCTTATGTAAACTACAATTAAAAGGCAAAGATGGAAATATAAGAACATTATAAATTGATCTAATAAGCTATTAAATCTGTACCTAATATGGGGTTAAATTTAAAGGGTTGTTGAAACCATGCTACTATATAAGTAACAAAAATCAAACCTAGGTTTCCAATTTTAACAAATTTACATTTGTCAAAAATTTTCAATTTCAAGGCTAGGTGAAATGTGCACTGAGTGGTGTGTTGCTAGGTTAACATTTTGACCCAATTTATTGAATGTAAGATGCAATTTGAAAATTTTAGCATACAACATGTTGGCATGCTGACTGACAGTCGAAATGAGGACATTTTCACTGAAAGAGCCAATACAAGGCTGAAAAGATAGTCTAGGCAACATGGATTTGGAGAAGGTATGGCAAATCAATTGTTTTTCTATTCTAAGTTATAGATCATTAATGTATCATTATTAAATCATCCTACACAACAGGATATAGTATCAAAGAAAGGTATATGTGGATATAACTTCTATGCTGAATTAGCCCAAAATTTTGGTCTTTTGTTGAGATTCAAATTTGCTTTTTGTTTATTTGATGAAGCAACCAAGTTTTGTGTATAGTACCATGAAATCCTACCAAGATCCATTCCTGATGAATTTGTTTTGACCAATATGGTATTCCACCATTAATTATAGAGTATCAATATTTTTCTTATTTAAAAATGTTAATAGTATAGTTAATGCGCTCACTTATAACTAGAATGAATTTCAGTAAATTTTGCAATGGTTTCCAACATTTGAATTTATAATAAATTTGACAAAATCTATTGATAATAATTTCAATTCAACCATGATTGATGTTCAGTAACACCTAAATCTGCTTTAATCACTTATGTCATTATATTATGTCTATATTACTGCTGAGGTAGGGGCAGGGAACATAAATATGCACCCATGCTCTCCCAAATTCATTGCTTTTAGAAGGTAGGATGCAAACCAACACAATATCAAATTTATTTATTGCCAAGTTCTTCGAAAAGTATGGAGGTTTACTATGTGCTTCCTGTTTAAATGGGAAACTATGCAAATATTGAAATCCTTCAAAGAAGTGGTGTAAATTATGCAGTGGTTTATATCTTTAATGGTGGAAGTGGAATTAGATCCATCACCCTAATGACTAACTTTCATGGTAGGAGAAGTCAATACTAAAGAATATACTTCAAGCGGCTTTTGTCAGACTGATAATTAACATCACAATAAGGAAGGATGTTAAAGAAATATATTATTTTTTAGCAAAATATTACTTTAGCTTCTTATTGAGATAGAATATACATCATGCAACCAAGCTAAATGAGATGGAAATATCATTTAGATTAGCTTTAGTGAAATACTCAAAACTACCTTTGCAACATCCAATTTTCAATTAGCCACTAGAAAACTTATCCAATATGTAAGGTACATGATAGCTCGCAAGCCCTAGTTTGAAACTATAACAAGATGATAAGAACTCTACAACCATCAAAATTCTAGTTATCCACCAAAAAAATGTTAATAACTCTATAGAAGTAATGGAATGTAGATGTTAGGATTAGTTATAAATTCAATTAAGCTTTATCCATTCTTTTCAAAGCATTCTACATACACATGATAAAAAATAAATAATCAACATTTGCTTTGTAGGAAAATGGAATATCTAACTCCTCCAATGCCATATAAATAACTATAGTTGTTCAAAAGTGTTGCAAATATTTTATAAATGGTCATCATGACTACATGTAATCAGGTTCAACTTTTTTGTATGGAATAACATATACTACGAAAAATGATGAGTCATGTGGATGGCTGAATCACAATCATCAGTTGAATCATGACTAAAATGTAGGTGAAACAATAGAATGGAGAACTAGTGATGAGCTAAATCTAATATTCAAGATAGTTCGTTATGCAAGGTGCATTGCTTACCCATAGAAAGTAGTGATGGAAGTAATGCAACAGATTGTTCAGGATTAGCTTGTGTTGGACCCAATGTCTGTTGTGCCCTCCATAAGGTTGCATACTACTTCAGTTGGTGCTAGTCCTTGTGTTAGATCTTAGCTCTACTCTTCCCTCTGTGATGATCGCCTGATATTCCAATTGGCGGTTGTCCAAAGGTTCCACCCTAGTTGAAGACAATAGTACTTTGAGTATCCCCCGTTGTACCCTCATAAGAGATAGAGAAGCGTCCTCCGACGGGGAGGGGTGGTGGTGGAAACTGAGAATGAGGCATGAAACAATTTTCGTGGCCAAAACTCATGCATTAGTCACTTTGTGTTAAAAAGTATTTATAGTATTAAAGTTTATAGTTATGAAGGGAAAGTATCACATGATGGAGGGAAGTAGTTTTCATGAGATCATTAACGTGCTAAAATAGTTGTGAGGGATTATTTCCTTGAAAATGTTCACTTATGTTGGATACATAGTTGAGGGATCTAGTATCACATTTTAAGGGTGAGGCATCTCAAGTAGTCTTTGGTATTTAGAGTTCTTGGTTCCTCATAATTGTCCTTTAATAATAGCCCTATTTTTTTAGTGGAAGTTGAATGTTGATTCTTGTACATCCAAAAATAATGGAATTAGTTGGTGGAGGTAATTCATTAACATTACATCAAGATTACTTAATTTATAACTTACTATTAGCTTGGTCCTTTCTATATGTTAAATACAAACTGGAAACAGATGATATCCCCAATTTAATTGAATGTCCTAGGAGAGGGTTATATCTATAGTGATACTTGAATTCATATCAACACATAAGGGTTACTAGTGATTAAATTTTGATATCAATTATGAGGGCATTAACGTGACAAGACCTTCAAATGATAGTTGTGAGATGCATGTCAATCAGGGCGTCTAGGAGATACTTGGTTGAGACCATTGAAGAAGAACTACATACTTCAATAAAGAAGAAAATGTGTTCACATACTAGTTGGAAAATATTCTCTATGAAAGTAACACATTCTGGTTTAAATATAGCACCACTATATGGTAAATTAGGTATGTTATCTGGAAAAGTGAGTTGAACCAAATCCAATAGAATATACGACTTGTAATTTCTTTTTTCCTGCAATGGGGGATATAGAATAAAAATTCAGTCAACATTTTGGTAAGAAGATCTAGTCAAATAAGTTTTGCATATTCTCCTTGGATTTTGTGCCAAAAAATAGGATGCAAATTAATCAAATTGTTGATAGATTATCAAGTATAATCTAGCAAGTGAAAGACTAGACTATGAGTGGAAATATATCATTTTGAATCTTTAAGACACATTTTCCATTTCGTAAGATTTATATCTATCGTTAAGATTGATTCCAACCTTTTATTGTTGTCTAGCAGTGTAAAAAAGAGGATCATGTAGAACCACATCACCATCCCAAGCATAAAGCAAAGTAAGAACAAAGAATGCTTGAAATGCTAATTATAAATAAGAAGCAAACTAGCAACATGTACATTGAAGAAAAGTTCTGCCATGGTAGGTTTGAACTTTGAGAAAGTAGTCTTGATCGAAATTACAAGAAGTATAAGTTACATTCATAGGGAGTTCAATACATGAGGGGGATGAAGAGTATGCATATATATGTATGTGTGTGAGTCTATATATATATATATATATATATATATATATATATATATATATATATATATATATATATATATATATATATATATATATATATATATATATATATATATATATATATATATATATATATATATATATATATATATATATATATATATATGGTTGTTTGTTTAATACCCGCCGGGTAACTTTGTTTGACTACCCGTGCCTGGAAACACGGTGACACATTTTGTAAATATCAACACGCTGACTCTCGGCTCTCCGTATTGGCAAAGTTCCTAGCTCGCAGTTCCGGAGGAGCGGCGCTGGGCAGGACTCGAGCGTGTAGAATCAGATTTCTAGGTGGTCAGGTAGCTATAGCTCTACCCTCGATCATGATTGGGACTGCAACAATTCTACAAAACCATGTCATCGTCGGCATTGTAAATGCAGACAAATAAATGCTGATGATGATGACATCATACATACTTTGGTGTTGTCGGAGTTGCCGTTGCTTTTGGGTCCAAAATCCAGCATGTTAAAGACAACACGGCAGCATCTTCCCTCACTGGAGCCACTGCCTTCGACTTGGCTGGAGGTGGCGGAGGCAATGTCGCTCCAGGTGCTCCAGATTCCATTGTTCCAAGCAACCGATTAGCAATCACCCATGGCAGCAGTACAAGGACTTGCCGCTAGCACATGGACTTGTAGTACAAGGCAAAGCCTCATCATCGGTTATCCAGCCATGCTCCAGGAGAGGGAAAGCCTCGTCGCCGGAGATGTCGTCAGTCCATGAAACAAATGATACCTGTGCGACAGCCACAGCTTGGCACACATGAAGTCCACCGTTGCCCTGTTCATACCTGATGGTCAGTGCCTTCCTCTTCATGCCTTAGTCTGCGGCAGCTGGGTACAGAGGATGAAGCAAAGCAACGACGTCTACAAGATCTTTACTGTATTTACATGGAATGCAAGGCATACGAGATTGCTTGCATTTTCCCAAAGGCAGAGTGTTCGAGTAGATCCAATGAAACGACTACCACCGCTATACTTGTTGTAATGCCAAAGATGGCTTCTGTGTTATACATCTTTACTCCTTCGCTTGAGATATATAGGCAAGTAGTCATTGTTCTGTTTATTTGCATTCCAGTTGGTTTTCTATTACTATGTGAGTTCCAGCCATATAAGTTTTTTTGGGGGAAATAAAACCAACGTCAAGAAAAAGTTGATGACAAAGACTCAATCGGAAGAGACATGTTGACTCATAATCTATAAGTTCTACTTTCTTTCTACTGGTACAGGATGCCGTTGGTTCCTTGTTCTACTGGCCACTACTGGTTGTTGTGTTTGCTGGCTCATATTATTATAACTTAACAACAGAATTTGGGACTTTTACTCTATGTTTTTAATTTTTTCACTTCTTTTTGCTGATTCAAATATCATGTTCCTTTAACACAGATGCCAAAGATGGCTTCTGTGTTAAAAAAACAATGCGAGTAACTGAAGCATTATTTTCAGTGTCACATAATTACTTTTTGTGTCTCGTTGTTACTTTAGTGTCGAATAGTTACTTCTTTTATCATATCATTACTTTTTTTGTCTCGTTGTTACTTTTAGTGTCGAATAGTTACTTCTTTTATCATATCATTACCCCTCAAAAGCACTTCGCAACAATTTTTAGTTTCCAGTATTGAAAACAAATAAATTATGGACATAGCAGGGTGGCAATCAACTAATTTTAGATAAAACCAGCAGGATGTTCTTGTAATTTAGTTTATGAGGCTTTCCTGTAAATACGACAGAGTGACCAAAGTGAATTCTTGGATTGCTTAAGTGGTTTGAAGCTTGAGATTTTTTTCTTGGCTTTCTAGTAATTCCCAGAAAGCAACTGAATGTAGAGATTGAAAGGTTGAAGTCAATAGACAGATTCCCTCATTGCTAAGTGCACATTACATGCTTGACAAAATGATCGTATGTACTGTATATATATGCTATAATTTTTGTAAATTGGTACTACGATTCATGATTCATGAAGGTGTATTTTACTGCTTTCTGTCGGTTAGTGTCAACTTATGAGCGATTCAAGTTTAACTGTTCTTGAGGATACGCGTCTCCCTCTCCAAGTTGGCATCCATCACATTCTCTAGCATAAACTTGGATTTTGAATCCAGCTCAAAAGTAACACTAAGGCCCTCAAAAGTAACACGTGGTTATTAAAACTAACTTATTAGATACTGAAAGTAATAACAAATGTAGGTTATAGTTTTCTTAAGGTTTGATGAGCCACGATCAACCCAGTGATATGTATATTCATATCATTATTATAATATTTTTATGTGTATATGACTTTTGACATTAAAATGTAACTAGGTGACTAAGATATGAACCTCAAACATCATATGAACAATTTACATTATAACAAGATGTTGTTTATGATTGAGTATGTATTCATGGAAACAAATTGAATCACAAAACTAACTATCTGACATCGAAAGTAATACCAATGAATTTATTTAATTTTTGAATGGCTTTTGGAATACATACATTTTTGGATTAGTACAATTTTTTTCATGGTTTGTTCAGTGTACTCACGAAATGTCAGTTTTTGCTACTATGCCATACACTGGAAGAGTTACTTTCTGGTCGCTGGAGTTACTGTTTATATCATCACAGATACTCTCAGTGTTCTCGCAGTTACTCTCAGTGTTATCATAGTTACTCTTAGTGCTATCAGAGTTACTCTTAGTGTTCTCTCAGTTACTCCTTAGTGCTGTCACAGATACTCTCAGTGTTCTCGCAGTTACTCTCAGTGTTATCATAGTTACTCTCAGTGCTATCCGAGTTACTCTTAGTGTTCTCTCAGTTACTCCTTAGTGCTGTCACAGATACTCTCAGTGTTCTCGCAGTTACTCTCAGTGTTATCATAGTTACTCTCAGTGCATATCAGAGTTACTCTTAGTGTTCTCTCAATTACTCATTAGTGTTGTCACAGATACTCTCAGTGTTCTCGCAGTTACTCTCAGTGTTATCATAGTTACTCTCAGTGCGTATCAGAGTTACTCTTAGTGTTCTCTCAATTACTCTTAGTGTTCTAGCAGTTACTCTCAGTGCTATCAGAGTTACTGGCAGTGCTATTTGAGTTACTCTCAGTGTTCTACCAGTTACTCTCGGTGCTATCAGAGTTACTCTCAGTTCTATCTGAGTTACTCTTAGTGTACTTACAGTTACTCTTAGTGTTCTTACAGTTACCCTTAGTGTTCTTATAATTACTTTACGAGATCATCACTCTTCCTGTATTTTGACTTGTGTTTGGAATCTATTGTTGTGTTACCTTAGTGTTCTTATAATTACTTTTGTCTGTTGTTGATGGTAATGTGCTACTGCTACTTCTAGTATGATGAGCTGCTGCTACTACTGTTGTTAAGATCATTCTTGTTTTGCTGATTATGAGTTGCTGCTACTATTTCTACTGATCGTGTTGGTGTTGTTGCTACTGCTATTGATGTATATGTGGTTCTATCTTTTTCAATGGAGTTTGTATTGATTAGTGTGTCAGTGAGGCATGTTCAAATCTGTAATGGGTTGTTCTTTCTTCAGAAACAGAGCATCGCCTTAAACAAATTTTCCGGTGAGCTTCAAAATAAAGTGCAACTATTACACACAATGCATCCTAATTGCTTAACGCAATAGTTGTTCCATAGACCTTAAGGGTAATTATCTCACAATAGAAGACATTTAACGTTGATGAGCGTGATCGTTGTTCCTTGTAACATACACAATTTACAATAAAAGATGCTGGAAGTTTAAGCTCTCCACGGTATAGAAAATCATACATAATCTTGGGAGAAGCAAATACATCACTATGGTTCAGCTAGCAGAAGTGTTGACATCCTGAGTATTTCACAATCTAAAGTCGACTAGGAAAGTGTTTGCACCTGTATTGCTACTTGGATAGAGTGCACAACACAATTTGAGAAAGTAACTTCTTACATTAGTTAAATTATATCCAATGAATACAATTACTTGTAGTTGAATAAACAATAGAATATATTCTTAACTATGGCTAGTAGTTGATGTAGCCTTTTCAAACAGAATGAAATTACCCATGTAGAAGTCAATCTAGATATTGACCACCAGTACACGATGCTTGTATGACAAACTAGAAAGGGAATAGACAATCAAATACTTAGAGTGCATTCATTTCAAGTGTAGGCTGCGATCATCAAGTGCTAAGAGGAAAGATCACAATGAGGCATTTGGTCAAACACAACACATGCTTCTAAGGCATTCAGTCGACACAGGCTTTCAAGACTGGCGCAACAGGGGCTCTCATCCTCACCGACCTCACCCTCGGCCTAGGCTCCAACATCAACCCCCTTTGAAATGGCTCCATGGATGTCTTCAGTCTCCAGGCGGTAAACAATGTCAGATTCAGCATTGGATCCAATCTTCTCATCTTCGATCTGGCCACAGATGACGACCACAGTCCCGGCGATCTTGACCTCGGCACAGAGGAGGAGGGGGCTCTACTGGTCAGCCTTGTGCTTCGGCTAGGTGACACGCTTGAGCTCCTCGGCGTCGAAAGCCGCCTTGTAGAAGGCGACAGCCTCCTCGACCTTGTTCTTGGGGACGAAGAGTTGTGGCTTGAAGGTGAAGGTCACCTTAGGAGCCACGAACTCCGCCGCGGAAGCCTCAGGGATGGTAGCAACGGGAGCCTCCTGCGCCATTGATGGAAAAAGGGAAACCGCTGCACGGCTGGAGAATCATGTTTCTCTGTAGCAGCGGCTTGGGAGTGGTAGTAGTGGAAGAGGCCGTGGTCGAAGACGGGGTGTATGCCACCTTCGGAGAAGATCTCGTCGGTGGGACTGATGGCCGGTAGGTCTGTCTCATGGGGTGCGAAGGCGAACTCGAAGTCGACGTCGTCGCCATCCTCGCCACGGCGTGGACGCTGTGAGCCACGGCAAAGAACATGCCTCCGGGCTGCGGGCCGCCAGAGTGTCAGGCAGAGGTAGAAAGTTGGGATGGCCGAAAGGGAGAGCTAGTCCCAAAGTGTTCCCCCAAAGTGTCCGGTCAGATCTGGAAAACTCAGCGCAGCGATGAGTGACGAGTAGAAGAAGACCGGCTGATTTGGGATTTGAGGATATGAAAGACCGAGTCTATTTACAAGTTATGCCACCGCTTTTGTATTGACGGGTAGCCAAACATTGTTACCCACCGGGTATTAAAAATGTTCTCTCTCTCTCTCTCTCTCTCTCTCTCTCTATATATATATATATATATATATATATATATGTCAGGCTAGAATATACTCCAGTATACATATACAGTGTACACCCCAATGGTATTTACCTATCTAGACCATGTGTTTTCAAAATCTAATCCATTGATCTTCATGGTTACAATAATAATTGACCACGTACAAAATTTGAGCTCATTTGGATGAGTGTAAGTCACTCATCTAAGGACAATAAAATTGACACACAAAACTAATTTGAAATGTATAATTTTTGCCTCCTTAAGATGCACGACCTATAAGTGTCCAAATGAGCTGAAATTTGTTAAATAGTATGTTCTTATGATATTTAAGAAGATCAGTCGTTCAAATTTTTCAAGAAGTTACTACGTCTTTAAAAATGACTAAGGTGTACGGTGCCTCCAATTTACTTGAGAAAACACTAGCCTCTCTCTCTCCCTCTCTCTCTTTATACACACACACACACACACACACACACACACATATATATATATATATATATATATATATATATATATATAGTCAGGCTAGTGTACACTCGAGTGTACCGGAGGCACCGTACACCTCAGTCATTTTTGATGATGCAATAAATTTTTGAAAAATCTAAACCGTTGATCTTGTTAATTATCATAAGAACATACTATACAATAAATTTTAGCTCATTTGGACACTTATAGGTCGTGCATCTAAAGGAGGAAAAAATCATGTATTTCAAATTAGTTTTGTACGTCGATTTTGTTGTCCTTAGATGAATGACTTACACTCACCCAAATGAGTTCAAATTTTGTATGTGACCTTTATTATTATAACCATGAAGATCAATGGATTAGATTTTGGAAAAACATGGTCTAGATAGGCAAACACCATTGGGGTGTACGGCGTGATATGTACACTCGAGCGTATTCTAGCCTGACTCTCTCTCTCCCTCGCTCTCTCTCTCTCTCTATATATATATATATATTGTGTTTTATGAAAAGAAGAGTTCTTCCAAACATGAACCTGGACAAGAATATTTACATGAAAGAAATAGTGATGTGTCATATTTGTATAACTCATTTGGTTTCCCGAACTCCTCCCCAAATAGCTAGGCAAAATTGCTTGATCGTAGATGTTGTTAATTATCTTCTTCTCGTGATGCACTTAGGGAGGAATTCTCAAGAACCTCATTTTGGAAGTTGAGTAGTCTAATGATGGATGATAACTTTGATGACATATATTGCAAACGATTTTGGTTAAGAACACCTAGATTTGTGGCCGTTTCACTTGACTGATAATAAATTACCGCCACGCAGGGTGAGGTGGGTCTAAATCTGCCGTCCCGAACTTCTTGTCCCGACGTGTCGTGTTAAATCTCTACCATACACACCATATTAATTTTGTTTGAGTTAAGCTTTTAAATAATTATATGGTTGAGATTTTATGAGATACAACCAGAACAACAAGTATGGGACAACACATTTGAAGGCAGGTGAGGCTGGACGTGACATGTATGAGGGAAGATTCACTGTTCTTGGGTTGGATAGGAATGTGCTACACCTAAAGTAATATTTGTACACGTGTTGGTGCAAGTAATACTGTTGGGCTTGGATCAAATGTCTTCCACACGTAGCATTACTTTCTGGAGGGTGTAGGCTACTACTTCATATTCACGCCTGGATTAGAAACTTCATCCGTCAATAAAAGTGTTATCCATTTACTTTGCATCTGTAAACAAGACTACAATGGTCATGAATTTGAATCTGCGTTTCTGTCTCCAACAAGACTACAAGGGATTATTTCCTTGAAAATGTTCACTTATGTTGGAAACATAGTTGAGGGATCTAGTATCACATTTTAAGGGTGAGGCATCTCAAGTAGTCTTTGGTATTTAGAGTTCTTGGTTCCTCATAATTGTCCTTTAATAATAGCCCTATTTTTTTAGTGGAAGTTGAATGTTGATTCTTGTACATCCAAGAATAATGGAATTAGTTGGTGGAGGTAATTCATTAACATTACATCAAGATTACTTAATTTATAACTTACTATTAGCTTGGTCCTTTGTATATGTTAAACACAAACTGGAAACAGATGATATCCCCAATTTAATTGAATGTCCTAGGAGAGGGTTATATCTGTAGTGATACTTGAATTCATATCAACACATAAGGGTTACTAGTGATTAAATTTTGATATCAATTATGAGGGCATTAACGTGACAAGACCTTCAAATGATAGTTGTGAGATGCATGTCAATCAGGGCATCTAGGAGATACTTGGTTGATACCATTGAAGCAGAACTACATACTTCAATAAAGAAGAAAATGTGTTCTCATACTAGTTGGAAAATATTCTGTATGAAAGTAACACATTGTGGTTTAAATATAGCACCACTATATGGTAAATTAGGTATGTTATCTGGAAAAGTGAGTTGAACCAAATCCAATAGAATATATGACTTGTAATTTCTTTTTGCCTGCAATGGGGGATATAGAATAAAAATTCTGTCAACATTTTAGTAAGAAGATCTAGTCAAATAAGTTTTGCATATTCTCCTTGGATTTTGTGCCAACAAATAGGATGCAAATTAATCAAATTTTTGATAGATTATCAAGTATAATCTAGCAAGTGAAAGACTAGACTATGAGTGGAAATATATCATTTTGAATCTTTAAGACACATTTTCCATTTCATAAGATTTATATCTATCGTTAAGATTGATTCCAACCTTTTATTGTTGTCTAGCAGTGTAAAAAAGAGGATCATGTAGAACCACATCACCATCCAAGCATCAAACAAAGTAAGAACAAAAAATGCTTGAAATGTGAATTACAAAAAAGAAGCAAACTAGCAACATGTACATTGAAGAAAAGTTCTTCCATGGTAGGTTTGAACTTTGAGATAGTAGTCTTGATCGAAATTACAAGAAGTATAAGTTACATTCATAGGGAGTTCAATACATGAGGGGGATGAAGAGTATGCATATATATATATATATATATATATATATATATATATATATATATATATATATATATATATATATATATATATATATATATATATGTGTGTGTGTGTGTGTGTGTGTGTGTGTATATATATATATATATATATATATATATATATATATATATATATATGTCAGGCTAGAATATACTCCAGTATACATATCACAGTGTACACCCCAATGGTATTTACCTATCTAAACCATGTGTTTTCAAAATCTAATCCATTGTTCTTCATGGTTACAATAATAATTGACCACATACAAAATTTGAGCTCATTTGGATGAGTGTAAGTCACTCATCTAAGGACAATAAAATCGAAACACAAAACTAATTTGAAATGTATAATTTTTGCCTCCTTAAGATGCATGACCTATAAGTGTCCAAATGAGCTGAAATTTGTTAAACAATATGTTCGTATGATATTTAAGAAGATCAACCGTTCAAATTTTTCAAGAAGTTACTACGTGTTTAAAAATGACTGAGGTGTACGGTGCCTCCAGTTTAATTGAGAGCACACTAGCCTCTCTCTCTCTCTCCATATATATATATATATATATATATATATATATATATATATATATATAGATATATATATATATATATATATATATATATATAGAGAGAGAGAGAGAGAGAGTTAGGCTAGAATACACTCGAGTGTACGGATCGCACGAATACACTCAAGTGTGTTTGCATTTCAAGACTATTTTTTGCAAAATGTAAACCGTTGATCTTTACCGTCATACTATAACTAGGCTACATATAAATTTTGAGCTCATTTGGATGAGTGTAAGTCACTCATCCAAGGGAAACAAAATCAACGCGCGAAACTAATTTGAAATGCATAATTTGCGGTCTTCATAACATGAGCTATACATATCCAAATGTGCTCAAATTTTGTGTATGAGTTGTTCACGATATGTTTAGGAAGATAAACGGTTTATATTTAAAAAAAAAATATTGCATCATGAAAAACTACTTGAGTGTATTCCGCTCCGGATACACTCGAGTGT
The DNA here is from genome assembly GCA_963693085.1 of Alisma plantago-aquatica. Taxonomy (NCBI): domain Eukaryota; kingdom Viridiplantae; phylum Streptophyta; class Magnoliopsida; order Alismatales; family Alismataceae; genus Alisma; species Alisma plantago-aquatica. The sequence goes on along the minus strand of OY856410.1, from coordinate 1,354,474,417 downwards.
ATTCCGCTCCGGATACACTCGAGTGTATTCTAGCCTGACTATATATATATATATATATATATATATATATATATATATATATATATATATATATATGTGTGTGTGTGTGTGTGTGTGTGTGTTTTTTTTTTATTTATGAAAAGAAGAGTTCATCCAAACATGAACCTGGACAAGAATATTTACATGAAAGAAATAGTGATGTGTCATATTTGTATAACTCATTTGGTTTCCCAAACTCCTCCCCAAATAGCTAGGCAAAATTGCTTGATCGTAGATGTTGTTAATTATCTTCTTCTCGTGATGCACTTAGGGAGGAATTCTCAAGAACCTCATTTTGGAAGTTGGGTAGTCTAATGATGGATGATTACTTTGATGACATATATTGCAAACGATTTTGGTTAAGAACACCTAGATTTGTGGCCGTTTCACTTGACTGATAATAAATTACCGCCACGCAGGGTGAGGTGGGTCTAAATCTGCCGTCCCGAACTTCTTGTCCCGACGTGTCGTGTTAAATCTCTACCATACACACACCATATTGATTTTTTTAGAGTTAAGCTTTTGAATAATTATATGGTTGAGATTTTATGAGATACAACCAGAACAACAAGTATGGGACAGCACTGGTGGGACAGCACATTTGAAGGCAGGTGAGGCTGGACGTGACATGTATGAGGAAAGATTCACTGTTCCTGGGTTGGATAGGAATGTACTACACCTAAAGTAATCTCTGTACACGTGTTGGTGCAAGTAATACTGCTGGGCTTGGATCAAATGTCTTCCACACGTAGCATTACTTTCTGGAGGGTGTAGGCTACTACTTCATATTCACGCCTGGATTAGAAAATTTCATCCGTCAATAAAAGTGTATCCATTTACTTTGCATCTGTAAACAAGACTACAATGGTCATGAATCTGAATCTGCGTGCTGTCTCCAACATACTAGGTATTTGGCTCATTAGGGAGTTGCACACTGTTTTGAACTTAATGTACTCTTTTTTCTCTCTGGGTGTCTTCGGGCCATGCAAATCTTCTCTGTATAGTTCCAATTTTATCGGATGTCTCCGATAAAGTGGGGCAGTGGTGATTAGTCATTTATCAGTTACACTTCAAATTTGGAAGTACCATCTTGCTGAAGGTATCCTTGATTAAATTATGAGAACACATTCTCCCAAGACAATCTCTTATATTTAATGATATATACCTTTTCAAGATTATCATGAGATGATGTCTGCTCACAACTTTGAATACATATAAGGGAGTTGACTCCATTTGAAGAACCTTCCAGTAGGCAGCTTGTCGGGGCTGAGCAGAACTAGTTGCACAGCAACCTCAGCTGCCTCAGCAGCTGAGTGGCTTCCCTTGCCTCCAGTCATTTCGGTTCTGGTGTAGCCTGGACAATAGCTGTTCACGCTTAACCTGGTCAGCTGGTTCTCCTTAGCCAGTAGCCGTGAGTAGGTGTTGAGGGCAAGCTTTGACACTGCATAATCGGTCCAAACCTCTGGCCATCCAGCTTCCCTCCATGTTCCTGCCTTGGCATGGACCAAGAACTGGGCAACAAGGCGGTCGATGACACCCTCAGTCAACTGTCCTTCCACGTCCTTGAATATGTTTCTTAACTCAGTACTTCGAAGCTTCTGTATGTCGTTCCAAAATGATTCAAGTCAGAAGAATTCAGCTTTATCTTGTCTTAGGAATTGACTCAGAAGCCACAATTGTACTTACTCCTATTGATCCAAGTCGCGAGCTGATGTTCAGGATCCGTCCGCTTGTGGGTGATCGTCTGAAGAGAGGCAGGAGAGCCTTGATGAGCGATTTGGAACCATGGAAGTTGGTCCTGATCACCGTCTCAGCTTGGTCAACGGAGTTTGTGTCAGTGCTATTGAAGGAAACACCAGCATTGTTGACCTGAAATGCCGATTTGAACACAACCGCTAGGCCCAATCAATCTGGCGTTATATATATATATATACTTGATATATAAACAATTAAGAACAGTATGTGTGAAAAAATCAACACCGTTCCTGTCTACTACTCTTATCGATATTGAGTCATTTATTAGCTCGCTCTCAGTTCAGCATATAGTGTATCTTTCTTGACGATAAGAAGACGTTTTCATACTTTTCTACACGATTCTTTCTTGTCATCTTGCCGATTTTGTTTTGCCTTCGATGTTGATTAATTGTACGTGTATCCAACTCGATCAACACCGAGTGTGTTTAGCATTTAATCATTCTTGTTGCGCTTTAATTTTTTAGGAGTAAACCTATAGAACGGCATGTTATTCACAGAGAAAGCATTCATTTGACGGGCAAAAACTATTAAAGTTCAAGGCCATGATTTTAGATTACCCAAAAAACAAACATAATTTCGTCAAATGATTTTTTTTTCTCTCAAAGACACAACTCGATTATCAACTGGATAGGGAGCGTTGTACATTTATGAATGCCACCCTTTCACTCAGTGAAAATTAGGTGGCCCCAATGTAGTTAAAGTGCTACACTGTATAGCATTTTCTTTTCATTGAAAAAGGAGATACATTACGTCTCTATAAATTATATAAGCGTACAATGATATCCTTTCAGTCACTATAAACTTTGATAAAACTTTTTGAAATGATAGTTGAGTACAACAGAAATATGTTAATATTGGATTTTCTGTGACAGTGTGAATTGTTTTTAAGATTGTCAATAATGAATTAGGTTGGTTGCATATGAGGAGATGGCACGCTGAGTTAATGAACTTATATATATCAGATCCATAACATCAATGTGTGAGTGTACGATAGTTCAAATATAATCTGCATAATTTCTTATAACCCTCTTTTTATATGGTTCAGTTAGCAAATTACACAACGGGGGGTTCAGATGGAGCCTGTCAATGTCATAGCTTTCGAAATATTCGATTTGTATAAATAAAGGGGGTGTGTAATTTAACGATATGATAGAATATACGGGGACGGTTTTTCAGAAAATTCTTAAATATGAACAGTTACTAATCATTGATGACTCGAAACGGCACTGTTTGACCTAACAGAGCCATGCATGCACATGCGATCCAGTCTCCCAATTTAGCGCCAACGGACCCGTACCACGTGGGAAGTGGGGGAAGCGAGTAAGGAGAACGATTTAGGTAATCAACAAGGACAACGAAGTGGGTGGAAACTTACAAGGATGTCGACCCCTCCGAACTTCTGGCCAACCCACGCTGCGAAATCCCTGATCGACGCCTCGTCTGCCACGTCAAGCTGACGGAGCACCACTCGCATATTCCTTTGCTGGCTGCGGAGCGCGGCGACGGCAGCCTCGCCTCTGCCGGCATCTCTGGCCGTCAGGACCACCGTCAGGCCGAGCTCCGCCAGACGCTTCACAATCGCGAGGCCGATCCCCCTGTTCGCGCCGGTCACAATTGCGACAGTTTCCTCCGACCACCATCTGCAAAATGAAGCAGGCCGATTATGAAAAAGAAGCTAGAGTAAATGCCGGAAGGGGATCAATGATACCATAAAAGAGGGGAGGAGGGAGGGAGACGCTGGAGAGTTTGAAATTACTTGTTGGCAGAGGTGAAGGTTGATCTGGTGGGAGGAGCCGCCAGAGTGGTAGAGGGCATCATCAAAGCGGAATCCATGGTAGCTGAGAATATCTACGTACAAGAAGGTTTAGAACAGAGGAAGCCGGAGATCTGTAGCGCCGCCGTGATGCGAGGATCCTTTTATGCTGTCTGCTTGGTGTTGTTGAGGAGGAAGAGGGAGCCACACCCACACTTTATAGTACTGGTGGCCATCTACTCATCTAGCTAGTTGGAGTAAGTTGGTTGGCCATGATTAAACTAACTAACTTCGAAGCGCGTAGCGTAATTGCATGGATTAAAATACTGAACGGCCCGTTGTGGGGCAGTGAACCACCGACCTGATTCGGTAACAGTCTACGCGGCGTGACTTAGGGAGATCCGGATTATGTTACCAACTGGCAGTTTGAATGAGAGAAAATAAAGACGTCGTACATAAATGATAAAAAAAGATTAAGATTGCTAGTGTTTACTATACAATGACTGGACCCTTAGATTTGCAAACGAAACGTCAAAGAAGAATTCATATGTGACATAGATGATAGATGCCCCTTTGAAAAGCACCTACAATTTCCTATGCTCTATATAGTTAATTTTGTGACGAAACAAGACAAAAGCTGAGATCATACGCTGACTGACAATGCAGAGCTCAAGAATTCTGGAGAAGGTTCATGTTGCTGTGGATGATGTTTAATGATGTATTATCATGTAGGAAAATGTCACGATCTAGGAAACGCAAGATTCATGATACGCTGTCCACCCAATGGTAGTTTGCATTAGTGTTATGTGGCCCTCTTTATTCCACTTGACTAGTTGATCCTTAGAGCTGTTTTCTTCTCTAATTATTGACTTCTTTTTTGTTGACCGTGTGGTGTTACAACTGTTTGACGGGTTTGTTTGGTTTCATAAACACTGATTCCTAGAATGTTGTATTTCTTGTGTATTGACAGTTTCAAAGGGTTTACCAGAAAAACATCAGAAAACCTCTATTCCACCCAAGAACATAGCCATGTCCCACCTAATCAATTTGGTTCAACCAATGTGACCAGGTTTATTTATCGGAAATTCTTAGCGTAACCAGACCTGCATCCATAATCAGAACCCACCTCAACACCCGACCTACACCCCAATTTGACCGTTCGGTTGAATTTTTTTCCCTCGTCGAGCTCATGAACCCCGTAAGTGCCGAATGAGCCAATTGCAGGTCGCCTGAGAACGCCGCGGCGGCGCTCCTAAGGCGGGGAACCAGGTGAGGACGAAGTCGTCGCCGACGGGGTATGAGTATGAGGAGCTGTCAATTCCGGGCGGTGGAGTCGATGCCTAGGAGGGTCGGGTGGACTGATAAACAACCACGGAGGAGGTGGGGAGTCGTGCAGCCCAGGCCGCTGGCAGAGGGAAGGGATTCCTGAACCGCCTGCCATGCCGCTGGATCACCTCCGAATACTGTTGCGTATTGTCGTGCAGCTGTACCAGGCCCCGACCGAATGAGGGGATGTCGAGGTGGAGATGGAGTACGCTGATTAGCAGCCTTGATCCCGTCTTGTATACCACCATTGGACCCTAGCCAGATCGGAATGCATTGTGTTGGTGTATACCCCACTCCAGAAGAGAAGATAGGGAGCTTCGAGGCAAAGATTTGGAATCTTTCTTACATGCTACTGTCCTCTGAGATAAGTTCGTTTAAGCGGTGGAAATCAATTACGGGATCAATGCCGGAACTTAAAAGAGTTTACATTAATAACTATAACTCATTCCAGTTTATGGGTAGCGGAGTAAAGTGCGAATGTTCGGTTCACAAAATACGCAGAGCATTCTCTTGACTTAGATCATTATATCTTTTTTTTTCTTCTAATGGTGAATCAATTTCATGAATTCTCATTGGCTTCGTAAACTAGAGACTTGTTCTTACAAATTGTATATACTGCCTTACACATGGAAGTAGATAAGTATATACTAAACTGTACAAATAACAATACACATGCAATAAGTTTATGGTGCAATACACAAGAGTACAAAATAATAAACATGACAATAAATTTGTGTACACAACAATACAAATGGCAGTACATATTTGTATAAGACAACACACAACAATACACATGACAATACATATGTTTAAAAATTATACACAAGAGTACACATGGAAATACACATGTGCACAAAAATATACACAACATTGCACATGTGTACACATCTATATACAAGAATGTACAAGTGCGTATAGAATTATACACGTGCATGAATGTGTACCAAACTATACACAATAGTATGCATGGCAACACACATCTGTACAATTATACAAATGGCAGTAAAAATATGTACACAAAAATACACATTACAATATATATACGTACAAGACTATACACAATGGTTTAATATGGTTTAATATTCATCCCGAGTACTTATCCACATTCTTGTACAAATTTAGGTACAACTCAGCTTCATAGACTCAGTACTACCGACACCACAAGTCGGTGGTATCGACTTCACGTCATTACTGGACTAGGAGATTCGCCCAGACTCGATACTACCGACACCCAAAGTCGGCAGTACTGAAACTACGTCAGTAAAGTACAAGAATGAATCGAGGAAACTCAGTACGACCGAGTCCACAACTCGGTACTACCGAGATGGCATCAGGGAGACAGTGCTCGAAAGACCTAAGGACTCAGTGCTATCAAGACAAGTCGATAGTACTGACATTATGATGAATCACCGCTACCCTAGAAACTTGGTACCACTGTTTAGAAAACTGGCCGCTTAGGCCGAATAATCGGCCGAATATTCCTTTTTAGGGGTCTACCGCTCCGATTATGAATAATCGGCCTATAATCGGTCCAGGACCGATTAATCGTCCGATCGGGGGAATAATCGACCGATTAATCGGCGATTTTCAAAATCAAATGCTAGTAATAATTTTTTTTACATTAATTTTTTCTAATACTACTATTGGTCATTACAATTACATTCTCTTCTTCCAATTTACATATTTGGTCTTCTCCTCATGTTTTCTCTATAAGTTTATAGTTAGTGTTTATTGAACTGATCCTTACTGTTGATGTTTTCTTCTTTAATTTCATTAATGTTTCTAATTACTTCTTAATGCAATATTAGTCTATGACTTATCAATGTTTCTAATTACTTATCAATGTTTTTTTCCCTAATTTCATAAATGTTTCAAGTTACTTATTAATGCAATATTAGTCTTATCACTTATCAATGTTTCTAATTACTTATTAATGAAATATTAGTCTATGACTTATCAATGTTTCTAATTACTTATTAATGCAATATTAGTCTATTACTTATCAACGTTTCTAATTACTTCTTAATGTGATATTGGTCTATGACTTATCAATGTTTGTAATTACTTATCAAAGTTTTCTTCTCTAATTTCATCAATGTTTCTAACTACTTATGAATGCAATATTAGTCTATTACTTATAAATGTTTCTAATTACTTATCATTGTCATTATTATATGGTCAATATATAATTTACATATCTTTATGGTTAATATTAAAAAAATCAAAACTGATTAAAACTGAATATTTTCCCGTTTATACTCCCACATACCGTATATACTATATTCGGTACCCTCTCCGCCCGTACACCGATTACCGCTTTTCAGAACAATGCTTGGTACTACTGACTTTCTAGTCGGTACTACCGAGTCTGCCCGATCATGGTCCAACAAGACTGTACACATGGTCCAACAAGATTGTACACATGTGTACAAGACTGTACACATGTGTACAAGACTGTACACGTGTGTGAAAGACTGTACACATGGTCCTACAACACTGTACACATGGTCTTACACATGTACCACAAGACTATACACATAGTCTTACAAGACTATACACATGTGTACAAGATTGTATAAGACTGTACGCATGTGTGCAAGACTGTACACATGGTCCTACAAGACTGTACACATGTGTGCAAAACTGTACACATGGTCCTACAAGACTATACACATGGTCCTACAAGACTGTACACATGTGTACAAGACTGTACACATCATCTTACACATGTGTCACAAGACTGTACACATAGTCCTACAAGATTGTACACACATGGTCCTACAAGACTGTAAACATGTGTACAAGACTGTACACATGATTCTATAAGATTGTACACATGTGTACAAGATTGTTCACACGTGTCACAAGATTGTACACATGGCCCTACAAGACTGTACACATGTGTCACGAGACTGTACACATGGTCCTACATGACAGTACACATGTGCATAAGATAGTACACATGGTCCTACAAGACTGTTCACAAGTGTCACAAAACTGTATACATGGTTCCATAAAACTGTACACATGGCCCTACAAGACTGTACACATGTGTCACAAGATTGTACACATGGCCTTACAAGACTGTACACATGTGTCACAAGACTATACACATGGTCGTACAAGACTATAAACATGTGTACAGGACTGTACACATGGTGCTACAAGATTGTACACAAGTGTCACAAGGCTGTACACAAGTGTTACAAGACTGTACACATAGTCCTACAAGATTGTACACATGTGTACAGTCTTGTACACATGTGTCACAACAAGATTGTACACATGGTTCTACAGGACTATACACATGGTCCTACAAGATTGTACACATGGTCGTACAAGATTGTACACATGTGTCACAAGACTGTACACATGGTCCTACAAGAATGTACACATGTGTACAAGACTGTACACGTGGTCCTATGAGACTGTAGACATTGGCCTACAAGACTGTACACATGTGTCACAACATTATACACATGGCCCTACAAGATTGTACACATGTGTAATGATACTATAGACACTGTCCTATAAGATTGTACACATGGCCCTACAAGACCGTACACATAGTCCTACAAGACTATACACATGTGTACAAGACTGTACACATGGTCCAAAAAGACTGTACACATGTGTACAAGACTGTAAACATGTGTGCAAGACATTACAAATGGTCCTACAAGACTGTACACATGGCCCTACAAGACTGTACACGTGTACAAGACTATACACATGGTCTTATATTTATGTCACAAGACTGTACACATGGTCCTACAAGACTGTACACATGTGTCACAAGATTGTACACATGGCCCTACAAGACTTTACACATGTGTCATGAGACTGTACACATGGTCCTACAAGATGGTAAACATGTCTACAAGACTATACACATGGTCCTACAAGACTGTATACAAGTGTCACAAGACTGTAATATTTTTTACAAGATTATACGCATGGTCATACAAGACTATACATATGTGTCCCAATACTGTACACATGTGTCACAAGACTGTACACATGGTCCTATAAGACTGTACACATGTGTACAAGATTGTACACATCGTCCTACAAGACTGTACGTATAGTCCTACAAGATTGTACACATGTGTACAAGATTGTACATGTAGTCTTACAAGACTGTACACATGGTCCTACAAGATGGTACACATGTGTTCAAGACTATACACATACTCCTAAAAGATGGTACACATGTGTACAAGACTATACACATGGTCCTACAAGAATGTACACATAGTCCTACAAGACTGTACACATGTGTACAAGACTGTACACATGGTCCTATAAGCCTGTACACAGGTGTCACAAGAGTGTACACACGGTCCTACAAGATTGTACACATATTTACAATATTGTACACATGGTCCTACAAGAATGTACACATGGTCCTACAATGTTGTACACATGGCCCTACAAGACTGTACACATGTGTCACAAGATTGTACACATGGCCCTACAAGACTGTACACATGTGTCACGAGACTGTACACATGTGTCACAAGACTGTACACATGTGTCACATGGTCCTACAAGACTGTACACATGTGTACAAGACTATACACATGGTCCAATAATACTATACACATGTGTACAATAATGTACACATGGCCCTACAAGAATGTACACATGTGTACACGATAACACACATGGTCCTTCAAGACTGTATACATGGTCCTACAAGACTGTACACATGTGTACAAGACTATACACATGGTCTTACACATGTGTCACAAGACTGTACACATGTCTACAAGATTGTACACATGGTCCAACAAGACTGTACACATGTGTACAAGACTGTACACATGTGTACAAGTGTGCAAGACTGTACACATGGTCCTACAAAACTGTATACATGGTCTTATAAGATTCTACACATGTGTACAAGACTGTACACATGGCCTTACACATGTATCACAAGACTGTACACATAGTCCTACAAGACTATACACATGTGTACACGACTGTACACATCGTCCTATAAGACTGTACAAATGTGTACAAGACTATACACATGTGTATAAGATTGTACACATGGTCCTATAAGACTGTACATGTTTACAAGACTATACACATGTGTGATAAGATTGTACACATGGCCCTACAAGACTGTACACATGTGTCGCAAGACTGTACACATGGTCCTATAAGATGGTATACATATGTGCAAGACAATACACATGGTCCTACAAGATTGTACATGTAACATCCCTGACCTGGGTTATGCTTTAACCCTAGGTGTTTTGGTTAAGAAAGGTAATTATATGCTTGATATTATCTTTTGAAAAGTAATTAAGTCTCAAGAGGAACTTATATTTCAATTTTAGTCCATTTTGAATAATGTTGAAAGTAATGTTTTACTTATTTGGACTAAAGTGCAAATTACCCAAGTTGAGGGGTTAAATTGCAAATTGTACATGATAATATGTTACTCATGTGTTGAAACATCATGGTAATGAAGATGATGTAGAGGTATGGCTAGTGAAAGCCTGAGTACCAAGAAAGAGCTGATAAAGTAATGTTTGTGCATTAAAAACCTAGTTTTGGTGTAATGAGCAATTTACCCAAAACCCAAGGTTCAATATGCAATTTACCACTTCAATAAGGTCCTTAATATTCTTGGCATCTTTTAGTGGATATAAAATTAGAGGGGCATCTCATTTGAGCTACTTTGAAGGAGAGAGAATCTTGATATTAAAATAATCAAGATTTAAGCATAATTGAAATAATGCAAAATTAATTATATTAAATGGATTGCCCTTCAACCAAAATTGTGTTGGTTGAAATCCACACATATGGACGTCCTTGTGCCTTGCAAAGGCAAAGGAAAGATCAACGTGAGTGGAGAACCCACTCACATTAAGAAACTAAAAAGAATTATCCACTCACTTATGGATAATTAATATTATAAAGGTTAAGGTGCTTAATTTCTTTTCCCTTAATTCATGGATAATGTAAGGGAGTTCGGTGGAGATAAAGGTACCTTTTCATGTAAGGAACCAAGGGGGAAGAGGTGGCAACAATTTTGGATTTAAAAGATTTGCATGAAGCATTTTCTCTCTCATTGATTTTCTTATAAAAACACCCTTTACCACTCAAACTAAGGACTTTTTCGAATCCACTTCTTCCCTTTGCTTGCAAAAATGATCAAGGGAGCTAGGAACAGCAGTAAAATGACCCCCAACCTGTTGGTAAGCTTCTTGACCTTTGTTCATCTTGATTTTTATGGTGGAAATCACAAATCAATGCATGAATTCTTCTTATCTCGATCCTATCTTCACTTCTAACCATTCCTTTTCACTCAAAAGCTTGAGGAACAAACCTTGTGGTATGGAAAAGCTTCTTTCACCATTGTTGATGTGAAGCTCCAAGCTTTGAAGCTCAATTGGAGGCGGGTTATATAACTTGAACCCCTATTCATTGTTATTGAATTCAATTCTCAATCAATTATGTTCAATTGCTCTTCTTGCAATTCCTTTGATTAATTGATGCAATTACCATGATAATGGTAGTAGTTTTCGATAGAATAAGGCTTGATGATGATAACATCATCTTAGGCACACATTCCAACAAGTTTGCTTTGTAAACGGTTTCAAGAGTTTGGTCCAAACGGTTTTACCAAACTGTTTGGAGGATTGGTCCCCAAACCGTTTAGAAGGGTTGACCGTTTGAGGTCAGGTCCCTAAAACATGTTGGATGATGATCCATTTGATCCAATTGATTAATTCAATATATGGACAATCCTTCAATTAGAAATCCTAGTCGGTTAAGTGCTGAAATTGCAATTGTTTAAATTAAAAGTTTGGGTTGATTTGCCCAAACGGTCTCAAGACCGTTTGGAGGTCAACCAAGACCGTTTGGAGGTCTAGGGTTGAGTATGGTTGAATAATTGAAGAGTTAAAGATATCAAATTGAAGTGAAATCAATAGTTAATTTGATGATCAATCCAATGATGCAAACCCTAATTGGATTTCATAAATTTTAAATGAATGATGAGGCAAACGGTCTCAAGACCATTTAGAGGTCATCTAAACAACCTCAAGACCATTTGTAGGTCATCCAAACGACCTCAAGACCGTTTGAGGCCAGGTCATATCATAACTTGATGATGATTCATTGATTTCAATTGGATTAGTTCCACAATGATAACCATTGATGGTTCCTTGATTTCAAAACCCTAATTGATGGGTTCTTGATTATAAATCTTTTTTCAATTGGGTTCAAAACCCTAATTGATGGTCCAATTGAAGGATGGTTCAATAGTTCAATTGATGAATAAATCAAGGAGTCAATTGATAGGCAGTTCATTGATGGAAAGCTTGGATTGATTAAGTGTTGAAAGACTTTTTGGTCCATTCAGTTTTGAGAGGGTTTGGACCAAACGGTCTCAAGACCATTTGGAGACCCTAGCCCATTCGGTTTCAACATCTCTCTTACTTAAACGGTTTCAAGGGCAATATTCCCAAATGGTTTCAAACTGTTTGAACCCTAAGAATCCAAGACCGTTTAAGGTCTAAGTAAGCAAGATCGTTTGAGTTTCAACATGGTTAATCCATTTGGCCATCTAATGTAATTAAAGATTTAATTGGTCAATTCAATTGGATACCTCATGTAATTGAAGGTTCAATTGATCAAATCTTCTGGACATCCTAGAAGAGGATGAGAGAGAGAGAGATTCATACATGAAAAATAATCATGCAGCAATCAAACCTAGTACATTGAAAATGACTGAGGTATACAATTAGGGTATGATCCTTGAGGAAGAGATCATAAAACCCTAATTGAGTTAATTGATGAACTCAAACCCTAAATTAGGGCAATTCTAAGTGAAACCCTAATCGAGGAGGATAATGTGATATGAATTCAGAGTAATGACGTGAGTAATCCTAATTTAGGATATTTTGATGTAAAACCCTAATTAGGATGAATAGTAAACCCTAACTATGGGTTATTGAATATAAACCCTAATCTAGGGTGATGTGATGTGAATAGTGAATCCTAATTCTAAATAGGGTGAAGGTGTGTGAAACCCTAATTCTGGATTATACTATATAGTGTAAAACTCTAATCTTGGATAAATGAATCATTGGTCCTAATTGATCAAAGGGGATGAGTACCTTGTTTGAAATGAAATGGGAAACCCTAACCCTGGTAAGGGAATAGTGGTGAAATACTTGAATAGTATGAAACTAAAATATGATTGATATATCTGTTATCATCTGTGCTAACCATGCAGGTATACTGAAATGATGAACATAGCTAGGTATGAGCTATGATACTTTATTTGTTGAAATTATTTATTGGGCCTTGTGTGCCATAATATGCCTTGTTGCCTAGTAAGAGGTAACAAGAGAGTTAATGGGCCTCAAGTGCCAGATGAGATGCTTGTATAGAAAGTGTCATGTGTACCTTGGTCAGATGACCTGAAGGTGATGGTTACCTGAAATAGTGGTAACAATGCTCAGTGATGAGCTAAGGGTTTGAATACCCAGAACCATATGTTTATGGCATTGAGTTTGAAATGAGGGACTGAGATCCCAATGTCTTTTAGAGACTAAAAAGTAACTGATGAAAATAGTACATGTTTCTTTATAGCATTTGTCCTAATAAGTTATGTTTGAAAACTTGACTGATGCTAAAAGAATATGATAATGTACTTAATTAATCAAGTGAAAGCTATTCATGTAGTGCTCTGACCATAGATCCATCATCGTCAGTAGTTGGTGATGGTGAAACAGGTTTTCCTATGGGATCTCCTGGAATTCTCATATTTTGAATATGCGGGGGTCAATGGGAGAAAATATCCTTACGTCCTAATGGGGGAATTGATGGAAGGTAAAATATTAAACCTCTCATTCCTTCATTGTATGTTCCGGGATGGATGTAACACTAATCTCCCGATGATGTTAATGTCGGATCGATGGAGGTAAACATGAAATCTCTCGATTGCAAAGAGAGTGCAGCCGCCACAGTAGCTCTATAGCGAAGATGCCACTATACCCTGGAAAGCTATGTAGCAGAGACACAAGATGTCATGCATATGATCTCGCACTGACCGAGATGTGAGAAGTCATGGAAGTCGGCTCTTCCAATGACTTTGTATGGTATCGATTTTGACTTCGCAATGGTCGGTTGGAGTATGAGCGGTACACCTCATCTCCTCAGAGCTTAAATTAGTTTGAAAAATGTAATCATCTGTGTAGCGTATTTGCATAAGATTGAAATTTGAGCACCATTGGTTGATGACTATCCTGCTTAGCATGTCCTGGATACATAAATGTTACTTATATTCTTTAGTTCATTATTGAAAAAGAGACATGTTGCCTTAACAAGTTATAGCTAAAATACTTGAATAGGAATGTTGCTCTAATCTGCATAGATAATTATTTATCTTCCATTGAAATATTTTATCCCACTGCTCAATTTATTTCTATTAAACTGCTATAATAATGTTTACGGTGGAGAGTTATATCTCTTGCTCGGGCAATTGTATAATTGTCTCACCCCCGTGGGATTCAACATTTTTAGGTAGACGCAGACAAAGAGGCAGAACCTTTGTAGCAGGATAAGAGCAGTAGCAGCAACAACAGTGACAACAGTGATATCCTAGGTAGGGATACTAGTTGTCAAGTTATGTACATAAAGTCCTATGTGTCGTCTCTGTACTCTCAGGTCCTAAGAGTCAGTAAATAATGTTTTATAATCGATTTGAGATTTTGGTATGATGCTTCGAGGATTTTGTTACTTATGCTCTTTAGCAAAGTAATGATGTATATATATTCCTCGAAGGAGAGATGGTACATGGAATGTACAATGTGGACCAATATGTAAATATAATACTATGGTTTTTGTTTATAGAGTTTTCTGGTAATGAATCTTTTTATAAAATGGTTTTAATTTTTAGTGATTTTTAGTAATCCGTTGCTAACGAAACGCTTCCGCATTAGTTAATCTCGTTTTTATGAGTTGGATGCCACAATTAGTGGTATCAGAGCTATAGGTTTGCTGAGTCTATAGAGACATGGGATTAAGGTCGTTGAGTCTGTTTTAAGTGTCTTCCAGTTTATCTGATAGTGTCTTCTGCTCATATAGGAGGAGAAGAACTTGAAGATGTCTTGATCACATGATGAACATGCTGCTGAGAGCAGTGTTGCTGCACCAGGAGGAGGTGTAAGTGACCAAGATAGGGAGGAGCCTGTACCTGAACAACCCCAGTTCAATCAAGCAGATATGGGGAACCCAGCCTTCCAAGTCATGTTTGGACAGTTCATGGCAGCCATGACTGATAGGATGTCACTACCTGCACCTAGGGCACCTACTCACCATGAAGGACATGGAGTTGGCAAGACCTTTGAAAGGCTTCGTCGGGTGGGAGCCACGGACTATGCTGGCACGACTGACCCAGCTGATACAGATTTATGGTTGACGGAGCTGGAGAAAGCTTTTAGAATCCTCAACATCCCAGAAGCTGAGAAGGTGAGGCATGTTGTCTACCTTCTGAAGGGGAGTGTTAGTCATTGATGGACTATAGAGGAAGGGAAAAGACTAGGACTTGAAGTCATATGGGATGAATTCCTACATGAATTTGTTGCTAGATACTTCCCTAAGACGTATCTAGATGAGAATATCTCTCAATTTGAGAGGTGAGGCAAGGACAGATGAACATTAGTGAATATGAAGTTAGGTTCATGGAACTTTTACAGTTCTGTCCGCACATGGTAGCTACGGATGAGGAGAGGATTCGACATTGTGAGAAGGGGTTGAACGCTGAATTGACCACTCCTGTGTCTGATCTGGAGAATAGGGAAAGATTTGCCACTTTGTAGGGGGATGAAATCCCTTTGTAGCGGGTTAGCTTGTAAGGACCCTAACCTCCGTTTAGGGTTTACCCTGTTTGATTTGCTTAAAACTGATGCTTAGTTGCTTGCTAATCACCTTTAGTGGTAATTAGGGTTTGGTTGTTCTTTGTTGAGAGTTGGAGGTGCTACTTGCAATATACCCAAGTTTAGGGTTTGTGGGCAAGTTTGCCACCTTGTGAGGTGTTCCTCCCTCTCCTTGCTTCCTCTAGTGTTGAGAGGAAGGTTTGGGCCCATTGCTTGAGTTCCTTTGGGCTTGGTTGAGCTGGTTGGGCCTTGTGGTGCATTGCCCTTGCTTGGTTGAACCTTGTGTCGGGAAAGAGGATGCTTGTGTCGCCCAGGCTGTGTCGCCCAGGGTTGTGTCGCCCATGGGGGAGGTGTGTCGTCCAGGTGTGTCACCCATGGACCTTTGACCTTCTTTGACCTCATTTGTGTCACCAGTAGTGGACACTTGGTGCTTGGTGCATGCATGTGGCAATAGACTTGGACATGTGTTTAGGGC
This sequence comes from Alisma plantago-aquatica, assembly GCA_963693085.1. Lineage (NCBI taxonomy): Eukaryota > Viridiplantae > Streptophyta > Magnoliopsida > Alismatales > Alismataceae > Alisma > Alisma plantago-aquatica. The sequence goes on along the minus strand of OY856410.1, from coordinate 1,354,458,165 downwards.
ATGCTAGAGTGGTGGTTTTTGCACCTGGACAAGTGTCCCTAGGTGGGCGACGCCTTGCTTTGCTTTTCTTTGGTTTCTCCTCCATCCCCTTCTATATATGTGTTTCCTTTCCCTTGCTAAGGACCCCTTTAGTTCCTTAGTCTTCTTCTCCTTGGTGCACGACACACCCTCCTCTTTTGCTAGCTTGGTGGCCGATACCCTTGGTGGATCTAGCTTGGTGGCCGATCCTTCCTTGGAGTCGCCTTCTTCCTTGGTGGTGCTTGGAGCTAGGAGCTTGGAGCTTTCATAAGGCGGGTTACATAACTCCTAACCCTAACTATATTACCTTCTCTCTATGTTCTTATATGTTGCTATGATCATGTCGGCTATATGAGTTGCTAGTTAGTTCCTTGCTAAGTTGTTCTTGTTGGCTGAACCTTGTGTTCTAGGGTTTCTTGGTGAGAAATACTCCCTTCTCTCCTAGGTCTTGAGGATAGAGCTTGAGTTCTAGTATCATGAACAACACTCCTCTCTCGTTTGAGTTGAGAGGTGAGCTTGTATTCTCGTAGCTTGAGCAACACCCTCCTCTCACCATGGACTTGAAGGGTGAGCTTGGTGGTAGTTGTGGACCTTGTTAAGGTTGTCCCTTATGTTGCCCGATTCCTGACAAGAGATGTGCAAGACTCCTCTCTCGTTTAAGTTGAGAGTTGAGCCATTCTCTTGATCCTTTAGGGTTTTGACACCCTTGAGCTTGAGGATGGTGGTGACCATGTCGGGATGTATCTAGCCAATATGGCGTTGGTGGTGACATTGTCGTTAGCATGTGTTGCTAGACGTTACATTATCCTTGTTGCACCCCTTGGTTGCCTATTGTTAGTTGGGTGCACGGCACGTCTGGCTCGAGTGCCCGATATGCCTTTGGACGACACCTGTTGGACATTATGCTTGACTCCTGCCCGACACACCTATTTCAGGTGGTTAGTTAGTGTTGCTACACCTTTGAGCATTGGGGCATTGCAATCTCGACCTGCGTTGCTTTGGGTGTTGGCCGATACACTTAGTCTGAGATGGTAACCTGGTGCACGACACTAGGGTGCACAGTGTCTGTGTTGCATGACACAACAAATGCACAATGCTACGTTGCCCGATATACCTTGAGCCTAGATGCCCAATATGGTGTTGCCCATCATACCCTGGATGTGCATGATATAGTAGACCACATCTATGCATCTCAATACAACATCTCACATGTATGTGATCATCTTTATGTTATGTATAATGCTGAGATAATGATAAGCATGTAAGATGCCTTGCTTGGTGATATGACTACAGGTTGAGGCATGAATGATATCATATATATATATATATATATATATATATATATATATATATATATATATATATATATATATAATCAATCAATGTTGCCCTATGTTGATAATATGAATCTTCTGATATCCATGATGATTGTGCATACTAACCATGCAAGAACATATGCATAGCCAGGTAAGGGGCTATGAGATATATATGTTTGAGTAACACTGCGTTGATGGTTACTCTTGATAATGAAATGCATGATGTACTTTGGTCTAAGGACCTGAGTTTGACTAAAATACTAGAATTTCTATCCATGATGATGATGTAAGCCTTGAGAGGCAGTGAGACTATGTGATGAGGGATTGACATCCCCTGGAAATGTGATGATCCTTGTGATGGATCTAGATGATTGGCAAGAGTCCAAGTGATAACATGTAATGTTGGATCCTTGTGGTGGATCATGATGATGTTGATTATAATAAAAGCATAACATTGAGTTTTATGTTGATTATTCTTGTTATATTTTGCATGTTGTATAACTTGGTTGAATCTTGCAATCCATATAAAAGATACTAATTAATCACAGTGGAATATATCATGTAGTTTCCCTGGCCATAGATCCATCATCGTCAGGAACTGGTGATGGTGAAACGGGTTCTCCTGCGGGTTAACCCGGAGCGCATATTGTTGAGTATGTGAGGTTTCTCCTAGCCTAAAATAGTGAGGATTCGAGTGCAGCTACGGTTGCAGACTCGGGATGTGTATAGGAGCATGGTGAACAAGCCCATGGCTCAGGATATGTGATATGGGAGCATGAATGTATTCATGGCTCAGAGCACGGTGAACTGGCCCGTGGCTCAGATATACTAGCGTTGAGACCTGTACCGAGGTGGGCTAGCGGATGGGTAGCCTATGGAGCTGACCCTGTGGTTGAGGCCACTTAAGCACGAGACTGCGGTCCTACTTGTGTTATACTCATACTCTGACTACGAGGTGGGAAGTCGTGGAGTCTGGATCTTCCATTTGACCTTGTATGGCACCGGCTTTGGGTTTCGCAACCGAAGGTTGGATTTGAGCGGTATGACTCACTTCCTCAGGGCATAATAATATGTAATCCATTCGTATAGTATTTATTGCTTAAGACAAAACACGGAACATTTGTTGAGGCCTTGCTTGTGTAGTTAATCTTATTATACATGCAGTTACTTATACGTTCCTCATGTTATGTGATAAGATCTTATAATTTTATGTTCCATAAAGAGATAATTGATGATATGTCCTCCATACAGCCTGGTAAGTTTGTTGGTACAAATAGCCCTACTGTATAGACTGTTATTATTCTACGTTTTACTATTTATCTTCTACTGTTGCTTTATCCTCTTGGTTTTATAGTTTTGGTCGGGAGTTATGTTTCTCGCTGGGACAATGTTTAACTGTCTCACCCCGTTGGTTTTCAGGTGTTCGAGCTAGACGTGGTGGTGGTCGCAAAGTTGTGGTCGAGCAGCAAGACGAGCAGTAGAAGGCAAGAAATAGACATGTTGCTATTTTGGTCATTTCATAGTAGAGTCTTAGAGTCATCCCTATACTCTCAGGTCCTTGGAGGTGTTTTGACGTTGTTTCACGATGTATAGCTGTTGATGGTTTGTATATCCTACTGCTGGCTGGATGTGGGCTGTTATGTATAAATAACAGGTGATGAACTCTTGTGATGGCTTGACAGCTGATCCCCTAAGTTGTGGACACGTATCAAGGCTTGTAAATGTTTATATCACATGTTTTCTTATAGGATGAGGACCGGAATGTAATAGTTTCCCAGTTTATCCGCTTTCTGCAATCGGTTTTAATTAACTCGTATTTTTGGTAATCCGTGTTTAATGGTGATTTCCGCATGTTTTCATGTAACACCTCGCTGTCTATGTGATAGTGGGATGTGTTGCCACACTAAATCTCTTACTATAAGAAAACAAAGATTTTTTATAAATACAACTGTATATTTGGAATGTAGGTTGAATGAAATGTAGGTTGACTGAAATATGAGTTTATTTTATCTTAAGTGATTTTATTATGAGTTTAAATAATAATAACTTAAGGACCAAGAAATTGGCATGTATCTTTCCTATTTTAAATATAACGTTTTAGTATGAGGAGGAGAGAGTAATATAAGACTAGTGTGAAACCTTTAGATAGTTTAGATTCTCCTACTATAAGAAAACAACTTTTATTTAAATACAACAATATATTTGGAATGTATTTAATGTATTGAATTATTGCCTTACTATGGAATTATAGGGGAGGTTAAACCCGCACCCTTGACCTGTAGCATGGCAGTTTGATCCAAGATTGACACCAAGGATCATCTCCTACCTCATGACAGGGAGGGAAAGAATCATGACCCGTACTATCTCTCTCTCTCTCTCAAATCATCTCCCTTTCACTCTAATCACATAAACCTCATTGGAAATCCCTTAAGTGATTGAGGAGATTAAGAGGAACTAAATAAGCCCTTGCGTCTAGCCTCTCATTCAAAAATTATGAAATTCCCAACCCTCTCTCTTAGCCTCTCACCCTCATCGAGTAACAATCAATGAGAATCCCATTATCAATCCTATATAAGCTATTTAAGAGAATATCCTACACCCTTACACCAAAAGAAATAATTGATCGAGAAAGAGGTTGTAGTTGGTCCTCAAGCTCTGCCTCTACTTCAGGAAACCTACCCCGACAACCGTACCAATTAACATGGTTGAGAGTACTAAAAGTTTCCCAAGATGCTTTTTCTGACCCTCAAGTTGTAGCATGATTCATCAAGGAATCGACACCATATCCTTTACCCACCACATCCTTCCCTAATGTCAACGAGGTCATCATGCCACCCCAGACACTATGGGAAGCATCTCAAGGTTCCTGGTAGATTCATGATTTTTCTATGATCCTTTTGAAGGGTCTATGTGAGTTTTTACTCTTTACACTTAAGGAATCGCAACCATGGATACCCAATTTTTTTATTCTATAGGTAGATCCAAAGGGCTATACATGAATGGTAAGACCTTATGAATGCAATTGAGCCTTTATTTGGTCCTCCCAATCATGGGACCATAAATTCAACGATCTAATTGACCCCTTAATGGGTGGTCAAAGATCTTGGTTAGGTATTCCCATGGAGCCAATTATGTAATGATTGACATGGCATAAACCATAAAGGATTTGATTAATACCTATAAAGGCAAGCTTCCAATTCATTCTATTACACTCAGTTATGAGATAATGAGGAAATATTATGAATGTCTAAAGAACGACAGTACTCAATGGCATATGTCTTTAAGTACGTGACTTGGAAGGATGAGATCATACGAATGTTAAGAGTATGTAAATTCTTATTATGTCCCTAGTTGGTTATTATAGTGGAAGGTAGATAGAAACCATTAACACATAAGACTAGAGTGTGGGTTGGTTGATGACAAATCTCATTAGTCGTGATATAGCATATCAAACCAAGCATACAGATACATGTTAAGGAACAATGTATCAGATAGACCCACCTTGAGAGGGACACATGAAAACCATCATATGGTAAGTCATAGTCATGTCTCATAGTGAAGGTTGTGATTGTGATTCTTAGACCTAAAATTATTGCACTCGTCACATGTCGTTGGGTACACTTTGACATCATCAAACGTAGTCCTGAAACATGGGTTGTTATAAATGTAATGACGATGACCTGGAATATGAGTTAAACGCTATTTTTTTGGCTAATAAAGTTTCTTAGAACTTTAATATAATCCTCTAAGGTGTTTTGTTATCATGTGACACACTTATGTTTCAAGTTTGGTCATGATTGAATGTTGTTTGAGCAATGTTCCTTTATTTTGGACCAAAGTGCAATTTACCCAATATGATGGGTTATATTGCAATATGTCACATGTTGAATGTTCCTTAAGTGTTTTATCATCATAATAAAGAGAATGATGCTAAGTGGTGGCTTGTGGAAATCCTAAGTTCCAAGTTTGAACTTGTTTGAATAATGCTAGTGCCTTGTGCACCAATTTTGGTACAAATTGTTATTTACCCAAAATGTAGGGTTGATATTCATATTACCTCCTCTAGAGTGTTACTACTTCCTCGATGTATCATTTATAGGAGATATAATGAATGATACACCATGTTTATATCATTTATGAGTGGTAGTATTCTTGGTGATGAAAAGACCAAGAAAGGGGTTGAATGGAAACCCTAATTTGAGCTTGTATTGAGTGTGTCGGGTTGTAGTGTTAAATGGGAGTCCCTATCGGCCAAGGAGCCAAAGAGGAGACCCTCATATCATGTTTTTAAATCTTTTAATTTTCAAAAACGAGCTAAGCACCTCAATAAAGCAATGAATATCAGCTTGCAACTATCCTTGGGAAAGGTTGCATTGAATTGTGAATATAATAATGTGAGTGGAAGTGGCTTGCCCTAGAAGATAACCAAAGGGGGGATGACCCTTATCCCTTGAATTATCCTCAAGTTTTTATTTTTCATGGCAAGATAAATATGGAGTGCATGCAAGAACATGTGTCAATCAATGCATGGCCATGTGGCACCTACTAGTAGTAACGTGATGACACCTCTTACACTCTCTCCCATGAACCTCAAGTATATGTACCCTTCTTTTCACCTCTTAGTGAAATTTTTCGAATTCTACCACCTAATTTCTCTTAGATATCTTGCATAGAGCCTTGGTATCGTGCATAGGTGATGTGGTATCGTGCATAGGGCTTGGGTATTGGCTATAGCAAGTGGTATTGGCCATATCATGTTGATATCGACCATTGCAAGTTGATATTGGCCAAATAAAGTGATATTTTCCACAAGTGAAGGGGACATCAGCCACAAGTGAGGGCATATCGTGAAAAGGTTCTAAGGTCAAGAAGGATCTCAAATCTTAACCCTAAGGTAAGGCCATGATCATCTTCAACCTTGGATTGAAGCATGGGTCTAGGGTTATGATCTTCCTTTCTTTTCTTCTTCGCCGAGTTCTTAACTAGGGTGATTCCTTATATATGAAGGAGTTATGGAAGAGCCTTGTAATTTTGATAAGTCATCTTCAAACTTAGGAACATGGAGCTTTGGATCTTGGATCTTTTAAGTTGTTCTTAAGCCGGGTTATATAACTTGAACCCAAACATGTCATTATTCACCATCTTTCTTGCTATACATGATGGTCTACTTTCAATTCCGAAATTTTCTTGAATACTTGATATATTTATGAGTTCTAGTAGTTGCTTATACCTGTTATCCTTGTACTAGAACAAGTAGAAAAAATGTCTAGAGCTTGAAGATGATGGTATCACCTTATAAAGTGATATCGGGTTCAAGCACACAAGCAAGCACCTCTTTGCCCAATATGGTGTGAAGCGCGCACACACCTCTTTGATCGATATGGTGTGAAGCACACATACACCTCTTTTCCCAATATGGTATGAAGCACACACACAACTCTTTTCCTGATATGGTGTGAAGCACACATACACCTCTAAAGTGATATGGTAAGCAAGCACACACCTCTTGCCCGATATGGTGTGAAGCACACACACACCTCTTTGCCCGATATGGTGTGAAGCACACATACACCTCTAAAGTGATATGGCAAGCAAGCATACACATCTTTGCCCGATATGGTGTAAAGCATACATACACCTCTTGCCCGATATGGTAAGCACACATACACCTCTAAAGTGATATGGGTAGCAAGCATACACCTCTAAACCAATATTGGGTTAAGCATACACCTCTTAACCAATATCAGTTTAAGCATACACCTCTTGGACGATATGGTGTTGAGCACACATCTCTAAAATTATATGGTGGGTAACCCAATACACTAAATGAAAAAAGTGGTAAGGTGGTTAATACCCTAGACCATGTGATGGCCAGTACACTAAAGTATGGTGTGACCAATATCTTCAAGTGAGGAGAGGATGTTACATCCATTTAGGGTGAGGGTGATACACCATACGGTTGGTAAGGTTGATACCTTTATGGGTAAGTGTATGAGGGACATGATGATGCCTAGCTCGATATACACCTAGCCCAATACGTGTGTTCAACTTGACATACATGATTCAACCCAATACACCTTGTAAAGGTGAGGGCAAGACACTCTTAGGAGTGATAAGTGTAACACCAAGTAATGGTGTGGCTAATACCTTGATAGGTGAAACACCTAAAGTGGTTGATAATGGTCAATCCTATATCAACAATGTCTTAACCTGAGATGAGTTCATATCACTTGATGATAGTTGGGTAATTCAAGTGTGTGACTTATGGCCAATAAACTACAGGATAAATGTGATGAGTTAGTGCATAAAGTATTAGGATGGGAAATACCCTAATATAAGATAAGTTGATGAACTTAAGCAAGTTAAAAGTGATGAGGGAAGTGATACACCAAGGCGTGATAAATATCACATCTATCACCTCAAGGTTGATACACCTTGATGTACCTCAAATCCAATATACTTGGATGAGTAACACATGAAATGTGTCATGTCAATTGTTACCTTAAGTTGTAATGAGTTTAATGCACTTTGATAAGTGTAGGCTAACATGCCTTGATAAAGGGTTAAGCCGAGTTAATAAAGTATGATGTAATTAATATCCTAGTGAGGATGAGAGAGAAACTCATACTTTGTGTTGATAATCATTTAATGATAAATGATGAGAATAAATAAGTATGATCGAATACTTATGATATCAATATATGCTCCTATATGTGTGGAGCAATGAATTAGGGTTTGATCCTTGATAATATGATCTTGAAACCCTAAATGGTTAATAATGGGAAAACCTAACCCTAATGAAGGGTGATGGTATGATTTTGAAATCCTAATCAATAAGAAAGGGAAGCTCTAGCCCTAATGATGGAATAGTGGTATTACCCTTGTATTGCATGGTGTTGATATGTATTTGATATGGATACTATCATGAAATACTAACCATGCATGTATTATGAGATTATGAGCATAGCCAGGTATGAGCTATGATGTTTTATATGATAAAGATTTAAATGGGCCTTGTGAGCTATGTGAATATTTGTTGCCTTGTGAGAGGTGACAAGATGCTTAATGGGCCTTGTGAGCCATGTGAGATGCTTTTGCAACAAGTATCATGTATACCTTGGTCTGAGGACCTAGAGGTAATAGTTACCTGATAAGTGGTAATAGAGTTCAGTGATGAACTAAGGGTTTGAATACCCAGATCTAATAATCATGATGATGAGAATGTTGAGGGATGAGAATTCCCAGTAATGAGACAAGGGATTAAAATCCTAATGTTATTTATGTTCTAAATATTTGAAAAGTACTTGATAGATGTATTACACCTTTCTTTGCAACATTAGTTATAATAATTCATGTTTGAAACTTGACTGATGCTAAAAGATACGATAATGCACTTAATTAATCAAGTGAAATCTGATCATGTAGCGCCCTGACCATAGATCCATCAGCATCAGTATCTACTGAATGGTGAAACAGGTTTTCCCACGAGATCTCCTGGAGGGAATATTTTTGAATATGTGGGGGTGATGGGTGTGAATATCCTTATGCCCTAATGAGGGATTGATGTGTATATAATTGAGATCTCTCAATCCTTCATTATAAAGTCCAAGATAGATGTATCATGAATCTCCCAATGATGATGAATGCCAGAATTGATGTGTAGATAACTGATATCTCTCAATCCTGAAGAGATTGCATGATGCGATTGTAGCTCTATAGTGAAGTTTCCAGTATACCCTGGAAAGCTATTTTGCAGTTGACATGAGATGTCATGCTTGTGGTTTTTCACTGACCGAGACAAGTGAGGTCATGGCAGCTGGCTCTTTCATTGACCTTGTATGGTATCGATTTTGACTTCATAGTGGTCGGTTGGAGTATGAGCAGTATACCTCATCTCCTCAGGGCATAAGTGTGATTGTAAAATGTAATCATCCATGTAGCATATTTGCTTAAGGATTGAATACAGAAATCATTGGTTGATGTAACATTTCTTTTATACATCATAAATGGATAGATGTTATATATGTTCTTCCTTTTCCTTATAAAATGAATAGATGATTTACTATTTTATCATATATAGTTGCAATGCTTTGGAAGATGATATTGCTCTACTCTGCTTAAACAGTGATTAAATCATGTTATTAATGTAAAAGAATCCTCTGCCCAGTTTTATACTGTTTAACTCTAGCAATATTATTGTTGTAAGAGAGTCATATCTCTCACTGGGACATGGGTCTCACCCCGTTGGTCACCAACATTTTTAGGTGGACGTGGATGAAGATGTAGAGACCATACTATAGAGGTACATCAATAGCAGCAAGGACAACAGTAATAGCTCAGGTTGAGTATACTATATGTCATGTCTTTTACATAGAAGTCCTATGTGTTGTCTCTGCACTCTCAGGTCCTTGGAATTAGTATGTGTTTGTTTTATGAACAATAGAGGTTTTGGCTAGTATGCCTCGAGGTTTTATGTTGCTTCAGTATATGTTTTGACAAAGCAACTATTATATGTTATCCTCGAGAAAAGATGGTATATAGTGTATGTACAATGTGAACAATGATGTATGTAAGGTTTTGGTTCTTCCTTAAAGAGTTTTCCTAGAAATGGATCTCTTTGTAAAATGGTTTTAATTTTTAGTGGTTTTTGTTAATCTGCTGCTTATGATTATTCTACATAATTAGTAATGATTTGGTTGTCTGTTTGGTGGTGGTTGTTATAAGTTTGGTATCAAAGCTTAAGGTTTGCTGAGTCTACAGAGACATAGGACTAAGGTGTTGAGTCTATTCTAGTGTCCTCCAATATACTCTATAGTGACTTCTGCTTATGTAGAAGAAAGGGAGAACTTTAAAAATGATTAGAGAACACAAGGAACATGTTGCTAAGAGCAATATTGTTGCACCAAGAGAGGGTGGAAGGGATCAGGCAAGAGAAGAATGAGTGCTTGATAATTCCCATCTTGACCCAATCAGGATAGAGAATCCTATTTTTATGCTCTTATTGGGCAGGTTAGGACAATAGTGATGCATATAGTAGACTGGATACTAGTATTACAACCTAGGTTACTAGTCCTCAATGTAGAAACTATGGGTGGCGAAAGGGTTCCTGAATGGCATAGTCATGTTGGAACAGTGGAAAATGTGGGAAGGATTAACATATGGTAAGAAAATAGACTATTCCATAAGTATAGATAGATAGTACATATGTGATGGCAATGCCCAAGGAGGGGCAGTAAGCTCAAAATTAAGGAAAGGTCTCTACAATTCTAGAGACATTTGCCTAGTTGTTCTAAAAAGACAATTTTTTTGGTGCCACCAATGCAATAAATGCCTAGAGTACCAGGGCAGTAGTCGCTAAGTAAAGGCAAAGGTCTTAACCTTCCACCTGTAAGAACTTCTGACTTAGTTTCTACATCGGTAATAAGACTGATAAGACCATAGTACAAGGACTAGACATGTTATAGATGTGGACATGTTGAGCATATAAAACTCTTTTGTTTAATAAGAAGGGAGGAAATGACCCAACAACCGAGGCAAACTCGACAGGGCTTACGAAAGTTACAACCCAATAGTGTAAAAAGGCAAAAGCAACAACATGAAACAACCAAACTCTATGTGTTGAGTCAACCTAAAGTGGTAGATGACCGCGAGGGGTAACAATCAGATAGAGCTTTTTCCATTTTGATATGCCTTGTCTTTATTTTATCTGATAATCATAAGAGGGATTGTTGTTATTGACTTCCCTATTGATTGCCCCATGGGAACACAGGGAAGAATTCATGAGAACTAGAATTTATATTGTAATACCCCTGACCTGGGTTATGGCTTAACCCTAGAAGTTTTGCTTAAGTAAGATACTTACAAACTAATTCTAATCTTGTGAAAATAAATTAAGGCTTCTGGTGAAGTTTGTTTTCAAGTTTGAGCTTAGTTGCAAACTATTTGTGCATTATATGAAAGTCTAAGTGAAAAGTGAAATTTACCCAATATGAGGGGTTACATTGAAAAATATCACATGTGAAATGTGTTCCCAGTGTTTTAGTATCATAAAAAAGAGAATGATGCTAAGTGGTGGCTTGAAGAAAGCCTAAATCCCAAGTTATAATTTCATTGAATAATGCTTGTGTTGTATGCACCAATTTTTGTATAAATTGTAATTTACCCAATGAATAGGGTTGGAATGCAAAATCACAACCTCTAGTGTAACCCTACTTCCTCTATGTATCTTTGGGAGGAAAGATAAATAAGGGGGCACTATGTTTGAATCACCATTGAGTGATGATACTCTTGGTAATGAAAGACCAAATGTGAGTTGAAGGCAAGAGCCTTATATGTGTTGTATCAAGTTGTAGACTTGATATAAGGAGCCCTATCGGCCAAGAAGCCAAAGTAGGAGCCTTCTTTCAGTTTTTCGAGCCTTGGAAAAGGCCATGATGGGTATATCACCTCAAGGAGGTGGCTCATATCGAGTTGCAAAGCTCCTGACAAAAAGTGTATCGGGTTTCTTATTTAATGAGATAAAGATGATATAGCTTGCCCAACAAGATAAGTAAGGGCTGAGATATTGTTTCTAGCTTATCCCCAAGACTTTTTCATGGAAAGATATACATGTATTCATGCATGGACACGTTTCAACCATGCATGGCCATGTGTCATCTAGTAGCTTAAGGTGAAGACACCTCTTATATGCTTTATCTCATGAAACCAAGTATATGTACTCCACCTTTCACCAACTTATGAAAGTTTACGATCCTCATAACCATTTTCCTTGGATATATCATGCAAAGACCATTAGGTATTGTGCAAATTAGCTCAAGGAGCTAGGAGAGCTCAAGCATCAAGCTTTAGGTAAGGCTTTGATCACCTTCAACCTTGGTTGAAGTAGGATATCGGGTTATGGATATTCTTTTCTTTCCTTCTTCACCAAGTGCTTAAGTATGGTGATCTCTTATCCATGGAGGAGTTGTGAATGAGCCTGGACCTTGGAGAAACTCTTCTTTAACCTTAGGACTTGAAGCTTTGGAGCTTGGAGTTTTGAAGCTACTCATAAGGCGGGTTACATAATTTGAACCCTATCATGTTATTATTCATCACCTAAATTGCTATACTTGTGAACTACTTTTAATTCTGAAATACTTTGAAATAGTGGATGAAATTATGTGTTCTAGTGGTTTCCTAGACCTATTTCCATGAACTTCAACTATTAGGATGAAGGTCTAGAGCTTGAAGAAGATGGTATCACTTTATAAAGTGATATCGGGTTCAAGCATGCACACAAGTAGCTCTAACCCGCTATGGGTATGTGTGGACATTTCTTGCACGATATGCTTGCATGATATGCATGAACGATATGCTTGTGTGATATACTTGGATGATATGATTGCATGATATGAAGTCAAGAGTAGATTCTATGCACGATATAAGGTCTAAAGTATACTTGAAAGCTGATATGAAACCCTAATTTGGGTAACCCAATATAAGTAAAGAATAGCAAGTGATCTTGCAAGATATGATCATGTAATGTATCTTTGGTACCTGATACCTTGAAGTACACACATCTGATGCATGATATGAATACTTAAGTAAACCCTAATGTATGATACATAGTATGGATTCAAGAACAAAGTGTAACCCGATATGGCTGGAATACATCTAACCAATATGAAACCCTAGATAAGGTTAACCCAATATGAAGATGGATGCTAGCTCATACACGATAAGAGTCATTCTTGTTGCATGTTATGAGAGATACCCCACTTATCCTTATGCACGATACAAGTCTAGACCACACCTCTTACATGATATAGAGGTAGTGAACACTCTAATCAACATAGAGATGGAAATCTAAGATGATGGGTAAATCGAGATGAGTGGTGGATGATACCACATGTATGAGATGAATGATATCTCTAGATTGATAAAGAATAGAACCTACTTTTATCTTGTGAATTATATGAAGTTCAAACTCATACTTCATGCACGATATGGCATGATGTAACCAATTTAGTGGAAAACCCTAGATGAGGGATTGGAATCTGATATACCCCCCTTTTTGTGTAATGAATGGTGGTATGAGAATTTAATAAGACCATTAGACTGTCAAGTAATTATAGGATAAGGATGATCCTTGAAGGAATGAAGGGGATATGAGTTTCAGGGTCTACCTAAAATGATAACCCGATATGCTACCTAAGATGGATGCCCAATATGATACCCGATATGAATGCCCAATATGGGGCTTATTTTGTGCACGATATGGCACTAACAACAAAGTTCATATCTGATATGGGGCCAAGCATCTAGCTCATACCTGATACAAAATTAATCTGAAGTAATAAGATCTAAGTGGTAGTGCATCTAATGTGAGTACATAATATGTTGATTAGGGTTTACACCCTCAAAACATGACATGGTCATGTGGTTATACCACATGCCGATATGAATATATGACTTAAAGTAAAGGATGTGGTTTAAAGTATAATATGATAACACACACATCTTGACACCAATATGGAAGTGACACTTCAATCATGTGTGATTGATTGAGTGACATATGTTGAACGTGGTGTTAAATGAAAGATAATGTGAATTGTTAATGATGGACTAATATTCCTCAAAATGGAGGATTGAATCAAAAGTATGATGTATTTGATATCCTAGTAAGGATGAGAGAAAAACACATGCTTGTGTGGTTAATCATTTAATGATAAATGATGAGAAAATATATAAGTATGATTGAATACTTATGCTATCAATGTATGCTCCTAGAATGTGTGGAGCAATGAATTAGGGTTTGGATTAATAATATGAACATGAAACCCTATTCGGTTATAAAGGGAAACCCTAACCCTAATGATGGGAAGGTTGTATTTCTCCTATGACATAAGCCTTGTGAGGCATGTTAAATACTTGTATAACAAGTATAATGATTAATGGCCTTGTGAGCCATTTGAATAAGTTATTGCCTAGTGAGAGGTGACAAGATGTGTAATGGCCTTGTGAGACATATGAATAAGTTGTTGCCTAGTGAGAGGTGACAAGATGTGTAATGGCCTTGTGAGCCATATGAATAAGTTGTTGCCTAGTGAGAGGTGACAATATGTGTAATGGATTTGTGATCCATATGAATAAGTTGTTGCCTAGTGAGAGGTGACAAGATGTGTAATGGCCATGTGAGCCATACGAATAAGTTGTTGCCTAGTGAAAGATTACAAGATGTGTAATGGCCTTGTAAGCCATATGAATAAGTTGTTGCCTAATGAGAGGTGACAAGATGTGTAATGGCCTTGTGAGCCATGTGAATACTTATACAACAAGTGAAATGAATACCTTGGTCTGAGGACCTAGAGGTAATGGTTACCTGTTACAGAGGTAACAATGCTATGTGATGACTTAAGGGTTTGAATACCCAGATCCAGTAATCATGAGAATGATGATGTGAAGGGATGAGAATTCCCAGTAATGTGATAAGGGACTGAGATCCCAAGTATCATGTGTTTTAAAGATTTGAAAAGTACGTGATAGATGTATTACACATTTCTTTGTAGAATTTGTTGTGATTAATAATGATAACTTGGTTGATGCTAAAAGAATGTTGTAATACACTTAATATATCACTAGAAACCATAAAATGTTACCTTGACCATAGATCCATCAATGTCAAAATTTGCTGAATGGTAAAACGGGTTTCCCACGGCATAACCCGGAATGCATATTTTTTTAATATGTGGAGGCATGGAGCCTAAGTGACCATGACTCAATAATATCATAAGAATGTCTCAACAGAGCATGGTGAACTGACCTATGGCTCAGAGCACGGTGCCTATGTGACCATGGCTCAAGATCATGGTGCCTATGTAACCATGGCTCAGAGTATGGTGCCTAAGTGACCATAACTCAATAACTAGGGATGGTTGTCGTAGATGTTTCCCCTAAGAGAGCACAATTGATGTTATAGCTCTAAGAGAGGATGCCTACGTACCCTGGTACAACTATATTGCAATTGACACAAGATGTCCTTCTAAGACTAAGTGGTCTCGTACTGACGAGACAAGGGAGGTCATGGTAACCGACTCTTCCATTGACCTTGTATGGTACTGACTTGTGAGAAGTTTGTGGTTGGTTGGAGATGAACGGGGTATGCTTTATCTCCTTAGGGCATAAGTGTGATTGTAAAATATGTTCAGTCGTGTAGCATATCTGCTTAAGGATTGAATACGGAAAACATTGTTTGATGCACAATACAGTTATACATTTTAGTTCATAGATGTTATTTATGTTTCTTTACATTCTTTGCAAAGCAGATAGATGATTTATAACTCTACCATGGGTAGATGTAATGTTCTCCTCGAGAAAGGAGATTATCTTATTCTGTTCATACAATGATTAATCTTGCCTATTAAATATAAAAGAACCCCTACTCAGTTTTATAATGTTTATCTGCAATTATAATATGGTTGGCTGAGAGTTATATCTCTCGCTGGGTCAATTGTCTCACCCCGTGGGATCCACAATTTTTAGGTGGACGTGCACAAGGTGGTGAAGACCTTTCTGTAGAAGAGGAACAACAACCAAGGTAGTAGTGACAACTCATGTTGAGTAACTGTCTGTCATGTCTTATAGGTAGAAGTCCTATGTGTCGTCTCTGTACTCTCAGTTCCTTAGAGTTGGTTTGTAATGGCTTCATGAACAATATGAGATTTTGGCTTGTATGCCTCGAGGTTTTATGTTGCTCCATTATGTATTTTGATAGAACAACTATTATATGTTTTCCTCGAGGTGAGATGAAACAATGTTGTACAATGTAAATCATGATATGTACGCATTTTGGACCTTTCAGTAAAGGTTTTATGGACAAGGATCTCCTTGCAAAAAAAATGGTTTTAAATTTTAGTGATTTTTGTTAATCTGTTGTTTATGTTTATTCCGCTTAATTAGTAATGATTTGTTTGTCAGTTTGATGACGTTCATTTCAAGTTTGGTATCAGAGCTTAAGGTTCGCTGAGTCTACAGAGACATATGACTAAGGTGTTGAGTCTATTCTAGTGTCCTCCAGTATATCTTATAGTGACTTCTGCTTATGCAGAAGATAGAGTAAAGCTTAAAAATGTCTGGAGAACCTAAGGAGTACATTGCTGAAAGCAATGTTGCTGCACCAACAGAAGGTGCAAGGGACCAAGCGAGAGAAGAACGACTGCCTGAAATCCCCAAGATGATCCAACTATGATAATGAATCCTTCTTTTTATATCACTGCTAGGCAAGTTAGGACAGCAATGATGCATATAGTGGAATGGGTATTAGCAACACAACCCAGATTACCAGCCTCCAATGATGAAGTTTTGGACTCCAACAAGATTCTTGATCAACATCAGCATGTTGGAGAAATGGAAAATGTTAAAAGAAATAGGTTACAACCCAAAATTAGGGTTTTCTATAGGTGTAGGCAGCCTGGACATATCATAAAAGATTGTCCAGAAGAAGATAATGAGGTAAGAATTAAGAAAAGGACTATCCAAACTCGGGAACAGAGGCCTAGTAGTTCCAAAAAGGGGAAGTTTTTGGTACCACCAGTACAACCAATGTCTAGTGCACCAGGGCAGTGGCTACCCAGAAAGGGTAAAGGACCTGATGTTGCACTAGTTAGAACTCTTAGTTTGGCCTCTACATCGATTGTAAGGCCGACAAAGGCGGGGAATGCTTATAAGATGTGTTATAAATGTAAACATATTGGGCACATTAGATCCTCTTGTCCCAAAAGAAGGAGAAAATGACCCAACCACTGAGTCAGAGTCAGTAAGACCCTCAAAGGCAGTGGTCTAGTAGTGGCATTCGAGGACGTAGACAAATGTCCCGAGCAGGTCCATCTGCACTGAGCAATAGAGCACGACGTTGGAATCAGGCAACGACAAGATTCTATAAAAAGAATCAATTTGAGACAGTAAACAAACCGCGAGATGAGACATGTCAGATGAAATAGTATCATTCTGATATGTCATTTCATGATTCTATGTTAAATATAAGAAAGTAGTTGTTATTGAGCTTCCTTTGACTAGTCCTATGAGGACATAAGGAAGACGAGGAATTATATTTTTCTCAGTATTCCTTTAAATGATTTATAATTGCTCTTATCTGTGTGAAAAAGGATAAGGTATATATGTGATGCCTGGAGAAAATCTAGGAATACTAAGTCCTATGTTTTGATGATATGAAAAGTAAGGAATATGATAGTAAACAAAAGGCATACTACCTAATCTTAATACTTGTATACCTTGGCCAGGTATTCAACTATTGAAGATAAGGTGAGTATGGAACTCTTAGATTGTTATCTTTCTGATTACTCTAATCAAGTAGTCATTATGAGACAATATAGTGAGTATAATGAGACTGGAAATATGGTATGGACATTTGTATTACATCCTAAGTGCAATAAAGTGGAATCTGAGATGATCTCAGAATAGCATGTGTGTATGAGGAAGTAAAGAGTATAATCCTCATGAAATGAGAATGAAAACAAGGGAAATGATTCATGTTTGATAAAGTCTGTGTGAATAGTAAAGAACTTTTCCCATAATATGGAAATGGGGAATGTGATAAAACCATGAAATCTTCATGAACATGTTAGACAATAATAAAGAAAAGGATGATGATATGTAATCATCCATATAATTCCTATGCAGAAGGGAAGGAACTTGAGATGCAACAATTATAAATGACTCATGAATAGTGAAAGTTCATGTAATAATCCTAGGAGATGATGAGGTCTCCTCTTTGATGAATAACCCTGGGAAATGATGGGGTGATGAAAAGAATATGTTTCTCTGTGTTCTTTCCTTTTAGGGATGTGACAATCAAGTGAGTCTGAGGACACTTGATGTGCATGCGTTATAGGTGATCTATTGATAGATACCTAGAAAAGTATCAGTTTGTCTTGGACTTTGGTTCCAAGATAAAGATATGATGTGTTTTTGACACATGTGAAAGATACCAAGGTAAGCAATTCTGGTATCCAAGATGTGCCAGAAGGTATGGGAGAGTGATAATATGACTCTTGATAAGATGAATAATGTTTGATTACCTAGAGGGGCCAACTTTGAGATAACTCTAGTAGGAAAATCATATGTTAGGGGTTTATGCTTTGCATAAACATAACCTTGATAAAGATGTATTATTTGAAGAAACAATTGCAGAATCATTTTGGGAAGAAACTTATCAAGCTAAGGATAATTCCTTAATGTGTTCCTATCTAGATCTGTTGAAGAATATTACTCATAACATCTAAAGATATCTCTGAGATAAGTTCTTCTTTAATAAGTGGCCTCTCCTTATTACAAGGGAATGTACAAATAATAAGAAAATTGGTACATGTCATAAGAAAGTTTTGTGTTGTGTCAAACAGATTAGAATGACACTGAAAATATATAATAAGACTTGTAAAGTCTCAAGTTGGTGACAAAATGTAACCATAATCTCTCCATGAAAGAGAAATGTTAAAACTAAGTGGGGTTTGACACATGAATCATTCAAAGTATGAACAACACTTCTTTAATATAGAAGGTGTTACATGACACGGTATATATACTACAAGTCAATAATGAAAGGGCAGTTGAATATATATGTCTTGTATGACATATTCAAATGATAACCCTGAGTGGAAGGTTTGTGTACTTGTCAACATTCATGG
Organism: Alisma plantago-aquatica; assembly: GCA_963693085.1. Taxonomy (NCBI): domain Eukaryota; kingdom Viridiplantae; phylum Streptophyta; class Magnoliopsida; order Alismatales; family Alismataceae; genus Alisma; species Alisma plantago-aquatica. The sequence goes on along the minus strand of OY856410.1, from coordinate 1,354,439,150 downwards.
CATCTACATCACATTAATATGTTATGTGGAGATTTGATGACATGAGGCATGAATGACAATTGTCTTCCTTCATCTGGGATTTTAGGGACGAAATCCTTGTTAGGGGTTTATAATTGTAATACCCCTGACCTGGGTTATGGTTTAACCCTAGAAGTTTTTCTTACATAAGATACTTAAAAACTGATTCTAATCTTATGAAAATAAATTAAGACTTCTGGTGAAGTTTTTTTTCCAAGTTTGAGCTTAATTGCAAACTATTTGTGCATTATATGAAAGTCTAAGTGAAAAGTGCAGTTTACCCAAGATAGAGGGTTACATTGTAAAATATCACATGTGAAATGTGTTCCTAGTGTTTTAGTATCATAATAAAGAGAATTATGCTAAGTGGTGTCTTGAAGAAAGCCTAAATCCCAAGTTATAACTTGTTTGAATAATGCTTGAGATGTATGCAACAATTTTGTTACAAATTATAATTTACCCAATGAATAGGGTTAGAATGCAAAATCACCACCTCCAATGTAACCCTACTTCCTCTATGTATCTTTGGGAGGAAATATAAAGAATGGGGCACTATGTTTGAATCACCATTGAGTGATGATACTCTTGGTAATGAAAGACCAAATGTGAGTTGAAGGAAAGAGCCTTATATGTTTTGTATCGAGTTGTAGACTTGATATAAGGATCCCTATCGACCAAGGAGCCAAAGTAGGAGCCTTCTATTGGTTTGTTGAGCCTTGGAAAATTCCATTATGGGCAGAGCACCTCAAGGAGGTGGCTCATGTTGAGTTGCAAAGCTCCTCACAAAAAGTGTATTGGGTTGCTTATTTAATGAGATAAAGATGATATAACTTGCCTAACAAGATAAGTAAGGGCCGAGATATTGTTTCTAGGTTATACCCAAGACTTTTGCATGGCGAGATATACATGTTTGCATGCATGGCCACGTGTCAACCATGCATGGCCACGATTCATCTAGTAGCTTAAGGTAAAGACACCTCTTATATGCTTTATCTCATGAAACCAAGTATATATACTCCACGTTTCACCAACTTATGAAAGTTTACGATCCTCATAACCATTTCCCTTGGATATATCATGAAAAGACCCTTAGGTATCATGAAACGAAGCTCAAGGAGCTAGGAGAGCTCAAGCATCAAGCTTTAGGTAAGGCTTTGGTCACCTTCAACCTTGGTTGAAGTAGGATATTGGGTTATGGATATTCTTTTCTTTCCTTCTTCACCAAGTACTTAACTATGGTGATCTCCCTTCCATGGAGGAGTTGTGAACAATCCTGGACCTTAGAGAAACTCTTCTTCAACCTTAGGACATGAAGCTTTATAGATTGGAGTTTTGAAGCTACTCACCAGGCGGGTTATATAACTTGAACCCCATCATGTTATTATTCATCACCTAAATTGCTATACTTAATGAACTACTTTTAATTCCAAAATCCTTTGAAATAGTGGATGAAATTATGAGTTCTAGTAGTTTCCTAGACCTTTTGACATGAACTTTAACTGTTAGGATGGAGGTCTAGAGCTTGAAGAAGATGGTATCACTTTATAAAGTGATATCGGGTTCAAGCATGCACACAAGTAGCTCTAACCCGATATGGGTATGTATGGACATTTCTTGCACGATATGCTTGCATGATATGCATGACCGATATGATTGCATGATATTATTGCATGATATGCTTGCAAGATATGCTTGGAGGATATGCTTGCACAATATGAAGTCAAGAGTAGATTCTATGCACGATATAAGGTCTAAAGTATACTTGAAAGCTGATATGAAACCCTAATTTGGGTAACCCGATATAAGTAAAGAATAGCAAGTGCTCTTGCATGATATGATCATGTAATGTATCTTTGTTACCTGATACCTAGAAGTACACACATATGATGCACGATATGAATACATAATTAAATCCTAATGTATGATACAAGATATGGATTCAAGAACAAAGTGTAACCCGATATGGTTGGAATACATCTGACCAATATGAAACCCGATTTAACCCGATATGAAGATGGATGCTAGCTCATACACGATAAGTGTCATGCTTGTTACATGATATGAGAGATACCCCATTTATCCTTATGCATAATACAAGTCTAGACCACACGTCTTACACGATATAGAGGTAGTGAACACTCTAATCAACATAGAGATGGAAACCTAAGATGATGGATAAACTGAGATGAGTGGTAGATGATACCACATGTATGAGATGAATGATATCTCTAGATTGATAAAGAATAGAACCTACTTTTATCTTGTGAACGATATGAAGTTCAAACTCATACTTCATGCACGATATGGCATGATGTAACCAATTTAGTGGAAAACCCTAGATGAGGGATTGGAATCTGATATACCCCCTTTTTGTGTAATGAATGGTGGTATGAGAATTTAATAAGACCATTAGCTTTTCAAGTAATTATATGATAAGGATGATCCTTGAAGGAATGAAGGGGATATGAGTTTCAGGGTCTACCTAAAATGGTAACCTGATATGCTACCTAAGATGGATGCCCGATATGATACCCGATATGGATGCCCGATATGGGGCATATCTTGTGCACGATATGGCACTAAACAAAAAGCTTATATCTGATATGGGGTCAAGCATCTAGCTCATACCCGATACATATCAATCTGAAGTAACAAGATCTAAGTGATAGTCCATCTGATGTGAGTACATAATATGCTGATTAGGGTTTACATCCTCAAAACATGACATGGTGATGTGGTTATACCACATGCCGATATGAATATATGACATAAAGTAAAGGATCTAGTTTAAAGTATAATATGATAAAACACACATCTTGATACCAATGTGGCAGTGACACTTCAATCATGTGTGATTGATTGATTGACATATGTTGAACGTGGTATTAAATGAAAGATAATGTGAATTGTTAATGATGGACTAATATTCCTCAAAAAGGAGGATTAAATCAAAAGTATGATGTATTCAATATCCTAGTAAGGATGAGAGAGAAACACATGCTTGTGTTGTTAATCATTTAATGATAAATGATGAGAAAATATATAAGTATGATTGAATACTTATGATATCAACGTATGCTCCTAGAATGTGTGGAGCAATGAATTAGGGTTTGGATTAATAATATGAACAGGAAACCCTATTCGATTATAAAGGGAAAACCTAACCCTAATGATGGGAAGGTTGTATTTCTCTTATTACATAAGCCTTATGAGGCATGTTAAATACTTTTATAACAAGTATAATGATTAATGGCCTTGTGAGACATATGAATAAGTTGTTGCCTATTGAGAGGTGACAAGATGTGTAATGGCCTTGTGAGCCATATGAATAAGTTATTGCCTAGTGAGAGGTGACAAGATGTGTAATGGCCTTGTGATCCATATGAATAAGTTGTTGCCTAGTGGGAGGTCACAAGATGTGTAATGGACTTGTGAGCCATATGAATAAGTTGTTGCCTAGTGAGAGGTGACAAGATGTGTAATGGCCTTGTGAGCCATATGAATAAGTTGTTGCCTAGTGAAAGGTGAAAAGATGTGTAATGGACTTGTGAGCCAGATGAATAAGTTGTTGCCTAATGAGAGGTGACAAGATGTGTAATGGCCTTGTGAGCCATGTGAATACTTGTACAACAAGTGAAATGAATACCTTAGTCTGATGACCTAGAGGTAAGGGTTACTTGTTACAGCGGTAACAATGCTATGTGATGACTTAAGGGTTTGAATACCCAGATCCAGTAATCATGATAATGATGATGTGAAGGGATGAGAATTCCCAGTAATGTGATAAGGGACTGAGATCCCAAGTATCATGTGTTTTAAATATTTGAAAAGTACGTGATATATGTATTACACCTTTCTTTGTAGAATTTGTTGTGATTAATAATGATAACATGGTTGATGCTAAAAGAATGTTGTAATACACTTAATATATCACTAGAAACCATAAAATGTTGCCCTGACCATAGATCCATCAGCGTCAGAATTTGCTGAATGGTGAAAAGGGTTTCCCGCGGCATAACCCAGAATGCATATTTTTGAATATGTCGAGGCATGGAGCCTAAGTGTCCATGACTCAATAATCTCATAAGAATGTCACAACAGAGCACGGTGAACTGACCCGTGGCTTAGAGCATGGTGCCTATGTGACCATGGCTCAAGAGCATGGTGCCTATGTGGCCATGGCTCAGAGTATGGTACCTAAGTGACCATAACTCAATAACTGGGGACAGTTGTCATAGATGTTTCCCCTAAGAGAGCACATTTGACGCTATAGCTCTAAGTGAGGATGCCTACATACACTGGCATAACTATATTGCAGCTGACACAAGATGTCCTGCTAAGCCTAAGTGGTCTCGTACTGACCGAGACAAGGGAGGTCATGGTAACTGACTCTTCCATTGACCTTATATGGTACCGACTTGTGAGAAGTTTGTGGTCAGTTGGAGATGAACGGGGTATGCTTCATCTCCTCAAGGCATAAGTATGATTGTAAAATATGTTCAGCCGTGTAGCATATCTACTTAAGGATCAAATACAGAAAACATTGTTTGATGCACAATACAATTATACATCTTAGTTCATAGATGTTTTTTATATTTCTTTACATTCTTTGCAAAGAAGATGGATGATTTATAACTCTAACATGGGTAGATGCAATGTTCTCCTTGAGAACGGAGATTATCTTATTCTATTCATGCAATGATTAATCCTTCCTATTAAATATAAAAGAACCCCTGCTCAATTTTATAATGTTTATCTATAATGATAATATGGTCAGCGAAGAGTTATATCTCTCACTGGGAAAATTCTCTCACCCCATGGGATGCACAATTTTTAGGTGGACGTACACAAGGTGGTGAAGACCTTTCTACAGAAGAGGAACAACATCTAAGGCAGTAGTGACACCTCAGGTTGAGTGTACTGTCTGTCATGTTTTGTAGATAGAAGTCCTATGTGTCGTCTCTGTACTCTCAGGTCCTTAGAGTTGGTTCGTAATGGTTTCATGAACAATATGAGATTTTGTCTTGTATGCCTCGAGGTTTTATGGTGCTCCAGTATGTATTTTGATAGAGCAACTATTATATGTTGTCCTCGAGGTGAGATGAAACGATGTTGTACAATGTAAATCATGATATGTATGAGTTTTGGACCTTTCAGTAAAGGATTTATGGACAAGGATCTCCTTGCAAAGAAAATGGTTTTAAATTTTAGTGATTTTCGTTAATCCACTGTTTATGTTTATTCCGCTTAATTAGTAACGATTAGTTTATTAGTTTGATGACAGTCGTTTCATATATTCTGTTCAATATTCTTTTAAATGCTTCATAATTGCTCTTATCTGTATGAAAGAGGATGAGGTGTAGAGGTGATGCCTGGAGAAAATCCAGGGATGCTAAGTCTTATGTTTTTGATGATATGAAAAGTAAGGAATATGATAGTAAAAAAAGTGCATACTACCTAATCTCATTACTTGTATACCCTAGCCAGGTATTCAACTATTGAAGATAAGGTAAGTATGGAACTCTTAGATTGTTGTCTTTCTGATTACTCTGATCAAGTAGTCATTTTGAGACAATCTAGTAAGCATAACGAAACCGAAAATATGACATGGCTATTTTTATCACATCCTAAGTACAATATGATGGAATTTGAGATGATCTCAAATCAACCTGTGTGTATGAGGAAGTAAAAAGTATAATCCCCATGATAAGAGAGAGAATAAGGGAGATGATCCCTATCTGATAAAGTCTGTGTGAATAATAAATATCTTTTCCATTATTTGGAAGTGGGAAATGTGATAGAATCATAAAATGTTTAGGAACATGTTAGATAATAACAAAGAAAGGAATGATGACATGTAATCATCCCTATAATTCCTATGTTGATGGAATAGGACCTAGGATGAAACAAGAGTAAATGACTCATGAATAGTTGAAAGTTCATGCAATAATCAGAGGAGATGATAATCTCTTCTCTTTGATAAACAACCCTAGGTAATGATGGGGTGATAAGAGGATGATGTTTCTTTGTGTTCTTTCCTTCTAGGGACATGGCAATCAAGTGGATCTTATGACACTTGATGTGCATGAGATAAAAGTGTCCAATTGATGGATACTTAGAAAAGTATCAGTTTGTCTTAGACTTTGGTTCCAAGATAAAGATATGTGTAACAAGTAATGTCCCAGGATGAAAGAAAGATCCTTTTATATGTGTGGTTTTGGTAATAACAATAGAGAGATGGGAATGATGAGGATGTGATGTGTATTTGAAACATGTGACAGATACCAAAGGTAAGGAATTCTGGTATCTAAAAAGTATCGAGTGGTATGGGAAAGTAAAGACATAACTCCTAATCAGATGATTTATGTTGGTTACCTGGAATGACCAACTGTGAAATCAGTATAGTTACATAAAATAGTATGGACATCATATGTTAGGGGTTTATGTTCTGCATAAACATGACATCGATAAGGATGTATTAATTGAAGAAACAATTGTAGAATCATTTTGGGGAAAAGCTTATCAAGCTAAATATAATTCCTTAGAATATCCCTACCTAAACCTGTTGAGGCAACTTATACATAACATCTAGAGATATCTCTGAGATAAAGTCTTCTTTAATAAGTGGCCTCTCCTTATGACAAGAGAATGTACAACTAGGAAGATAGTTGGTACAAGTCATAAGAGAGTTTTGTGTTGTGTCAACAGATTAGTATGGCACAACAGATGTATGATAAGACTTGTAGTTCCAAGAGGGTGACAAAACGTAACTCTGGTCTTTCCTTGGAGGTGAAATGCTAAATTGAGTGAAGAGTATGAAAGACTCCCTAGAATCAAGAATCTTATCATATTAAAGATGTGAGTCAATAAGGATTGACACCTAAATTATTCGAAGTATGAATATTACTTCTCTAACTTAGAAAGTGTTATCTAACACAAAGTTGACTCCACAGTCAGTGATGGATAGGACAATTGAGTATGTGTCATATGTGATAGATCTTATGATGATCTTTAATGGAAGGATTTGTACTGGTCAAAGTTCTATGACATCTCCATGACATCAAGATGTTATGTGGAGACTTGATGATATAATGCATCAATGACAATTGTCTTCCTTCGTCTGGGATTTCGGGGACGAAATCCTTGTTAGGGGTTTATAACTTGTAATGACCATGACTTTAGATATGAGTTAAACCCTATTTGTTTTGGCTAATAAAGTTGCTTAGAACTTTAATATAATCCTCTAAGGTGTTTTTTTATCATGTGACACACTTATGTTCCAAGTTTGGTCCTTATTGAATGATGTTTGAGCAATGTTCCTTTGTTTTGGACCAAAGTGCAATTTACCCAATATGAGGGGTTATATTGCAATATGTCACATGTTTAACATGCCTTAAGTGTTTTAGAATCATAATAAATAGAATTATTCTAAGTGGTGTCTTGTCGAAAGCTGAATTCCAAGTTTGAACTTGTTTGAATAATGCTAGTGTCTTGTGCACCAATTTTGGTACAAATTGTAATTTACCCAAAATGTAGGGTTGATATGCAAATTACCACCTCTAGAGTGTTCCTACTTCCTCTATGTATCATTTATAGGAGATATAATGAATGATACACCATGTTTAAATCATTTATGAGTGGTAGTATTCTTAGTGATGAAAAGACCAAGAAAGGGTTTGAATGGAAACCCTAATTTGAGCTTGTATTGAGTGTATCGGGTTGTAGTGTTAAATGGGAGTCCCTATCAGCCAAGGATACAAATAGGAGACCCCCATATCGTGTTTTTAACTCTTTTACTTTTCAAAAACTAGCTAAGAACCTCAATAAAGCAATGGATATCGGCTTGCAACTTTCCTTGGGAAAGGTTGCATTGAATTGTGAATATAATAATATGAGTGGAAGTGGCTTGTCCTAGAAGATAACCAAAGGGGGATCGACCCTTACCCCTTGCATTATCCTCAAGTTTTATTTTTCATGGAAATATAAAGATGGAGTACATGCAAGAAATGTTTCAATCCATGCATGGCCATGTGGCACCTACTAGTAGTAAGGTGATGACACCTCTTACTCTCTCTCCCATGAACCTCAACTATATATACCCTTCCTTTCACCTCTTAGTGAAAATTTTCGAATTATACCACCTTGTTGCTCTTATATATCGTTCATAGGTGATGTGGTATCATGCATAGGCTTGGGTATCGGCCATAGCAAGTGGTATCAACCATAGCATGTTGATATCATCCATAGCAAGTTGATATTGGCCATATAAAGTGATATTGGCCACAAGTGAAGGGTATATCGGCCAAAAGTGAGGGCATATCGTGCATTAATAGTTAGGTATCATGGAAAGGTGATAAGGGTCAAGAAGGAACTCAAATCTTAACCCTAAGGTAAGGCCATGATCATCTTCAACCTTGGATTGAAGCATGGATCTAGGGTTATGATCTTCCTTTCTTTTCTTTTTCACCAAGTTCTTAACTAGGGTGATTCCTTGTATATGAAGGAGTTGTGAATGAGCCTTGGACTTTTGATAAGTCATATTCAACCTTAGGAACATGGAGCTTTAGAGATTGGATCTTTGAAGTTGTTCTTAAGGTGGGTTATATAACTTGAACCCAAACATGTTATTATTCACCATCTTTCTTGCTATACATTATGTTCTACTTTCAATTCTAAAATTTTCTTGAATAATTGATATAATTATGAGTTCTAGTAGTTTCTTAGACCTGTTATCTTTATACTAGAACAAGTAGAACGAAGTTCTTGAGCTTGAAGATGATGGTATCACCTTATAAAGTGATATCAGGTTCAAGCACACAAGGAAGCACCTCTTTGCCCGATATGGTGTGAAGCACACACACACCTCTTTTCCCGATATGGTGTGAAGCACACATACACCTCTTTTCCCGATATGGTATGAAGCACACACACACCTCTTTGCCCGATATGGTGTGAAGCACACACACACCTCTTTTCCCGATATGGTGTGAAGCACACACACACTTCTTTGCCTGATATGGTGTGAAGCACACATACACCTCTAAAGTGATATGGTAAGAAAGAACACACCTCTTTGCCTGATATGGTGTGAAGCGCGCACACACCTCTTTGCCCAATATGGTGTAAAGCACACATACACCTCTAAAGTGATATGGCAAGCAAGCATACACATCTTTGCCCGATATGGTGTAAAACACACGTACAGCTCTTGCACAATATGGTAAGCACACATACACCTCTAAAGTGATATGGGTAGCAAGCATACACCTCTAAACTAATATTGGGTTAAGCATACACCTCTAAACTGATATTGGGTTAAGCATATACCTCTTGGACGATATGGTGTTGAGCACACATCTCTAAAATTATATGGTGGGTAACCCAATGCACTAGATGACAAAAGTGGTAAGGTGGTTAATACCCTAGAACATGTGATGGCCAATACACTAAAGTATGGTGTGGCCAATATCTTCAAGTGAGGAGAGGATGTTACATCCATGTAGGGTGAGGGTAATACACCATATGATTGGTAAGGTTGATACCTTGATGGGTAAGGGTATGGGGGACATGATGATGCCTAGCTCGATATACACCTAACCCAATTCATGTGTTCAACTTGACATACATGATTCAACCCAATACACCTTGTAAAGGTGAGGGAAACACACTCTTAGGAGTGATAAGTGTAACACCAAGATGGCGTGGCTAATACCTTGACAGGTGAAACACCTAAAGTGGTTGATAATGGTCAATCCTATATCAACAATTTCTTAACCTGAGATGAGTTCATATCACTTGATGATAGTTGGGTAATTCAAGTGTGTGACTTATGGCCAATAAACTATAGGATAAATGTGATGAGTTAGTACATAAAGTATTACGATGGTAAATACCCTAATAAAAGATAAGTTGATGAACTTAAGCAAGTTAAAAGTGATGAGGGAAGTGATACACCAAGGCATGATAAATATCACATCTAGCCCCTCAAGGTTGATACACCTTGATGTACCTCAAATCCAATATACTTGGATGATTAACACATGAAGTGTGTCACATCAATTGTTACCTTAAGATGTAATGAGTTTAATGCACTTTGATAAGTGTAGGATAGCATGCCTTGAGAAAGGGTTAAGCCTAGTTAATAAAGTATGATGTAATCAATATCCTAGTGAGGATGAGAGAGAAACTCATACTTTGTGTTGATAATCATTTAATGATAAATGATGAGAATAAATAAGTATGATTGAATACTTATGATATCAATATATGCTCCTAGATGTGTGGATCAATGAATTAGGGTTTTATCCTTAATAATATGATCTTGAAACCCTAAATGGTTAACAATGGGAAAACCTAACCCTAATGAAGGGTGATGGTATGATTTTGAAACACTAATCAATAAGAAATGGAAACCCTAACCCTAATGATGGAATAGTGGTATTACCCTTGTATTGTATGGTGTTGATATGTATTTGATATGGCTACTATCATGAAATACTAACCATGCATGTATCATGAGACTATGAACATAGCCAAATATGAGATATGATGTTTTATATGATAAAGATTTAAATGGGCCTTGTGAGATATGTGAATATTTGTTGCCTAGTGAGAGGTGACAAGATGCTTAATGGGCCTTTTGATCCATGTGAGATGCTTGTGCAACAAGTATCATTTATACCTTGGTCTGAGGACCTACAGGTAATAGTTACCTGATAAGTGGTAACAATGTTCAGTGATGAACTAAGGGTTTGAATACCCAGATCTAGTAATCAAGATGATGATAATGTTGAGGGATGATAATTCCCAGTAATGAGATAAGGGATTGAAATACTAAATTTTATATGTGTTCTAAAGATTTGAAAAGTACTTGATAGATGTATTACACCTTTCTTTGTAGCATCTATTATAATAATTCATGTTTGAAACTTAACTGATGCTAAAAGATACGATAATGCACTTAATTAATCAAGTGGAATCTTATCATGTAGCGCCCTGACCATAGATCCATTAGCGTCAGTAGCTACTGAATGGTGAAACAGGTTTTCCCACAGGATCTCCTGGAGGGCATATTTTTTAATATGGGGGGGTGATGGGCGCGAATATCCTTATGCCCTAATGAGGGATTGATGTGTAGATAATTGAGATCTCTTAGTCCTTCATTATAAAGGTCGGGATGAATGTATCATAAATCTCACGATGATGATGAATGTTGGGATTGATGTGTAGATAACTGAAATCTCTCAATCCTAAAGAGAGTGCATGTTGTGGTTGTATCTCTATAGCGAAGTTGCCAGCATACCTTGGAAAGCTTTTTTGCAGTTGACATGAGATGTCCTGCTTGTGGTCTCACACTGACCGAGACAAGTGAGGTCATGGCATCCGTCTCTTCCATTGACCTTATATGGTACCGATTTTGACTTCATAGTGGTCGGTTGGAGTACGAGCGGTATACCTCATCTCCTCAGGGCATAAGTGTGATTGTAAAATGTAATTAGTCGTGTAGCATATTTTCTTAAGGATTGAATATGAAAATCATTGGTTGATGTTACACATCTTTTATACATATTAAATGGATAGATGTTATACATGTTCTTCCTATTCCTTATAAAATGAATAGATGATTTATTTTTTTATCATATATAGTTGCAATGCTTTAGAAGATGATATTGCTCTACTCTGCTTAAATAGTGATTAAATCCTATTATTAATGTAAAAGAATCCTCTACCCAGTTTTATACTGTTTAAATATGATAATAATATTGTTGGTGGAGAGTTATATCTCTCGATTCGACATGGGTCTCACCCCATTGGTCACCAACATTTTTAGGTGGACGCAGACGAAGAGGTAGAGACCATACTGTAGAGGTACATCAACAGCAGCAGGGACAATAGTAATAGCTCAGGTTGAGTATACTATCTGTCGTGTCTTGTATATAGAAGTCCTATGTGTCATATTTGTACTCTCAAGTCCTTGGATTCAGTACATCTTTGTTTTATGAACAATATGAGGTTTTGGCTAGTATGCCTTGAGGTTTTATGTTGCTTCAGTATATGTTTTGACAAAGCAACTGTTATATGTTATCCTCAAGAAGGAGATGGTATAGTGTATGTACAATGATGTATATAAGGTTTTGGTTCTTGTTAATCCGCTGCTTATGATTATCCCACATAATTAGTAAGGATTTGGTTGTCAGTTTGGCGGCAGTCGTTACAATAAAGGTGATGATTGGGTGAATTTGACACATGGAGATAGACTATGAGTGATAGATATGAGATTTGTCTCTCCTACTGGAGTATGACATCCTATAAAGGTGATGATTGGGTGAATTTGACACATGGAGATAGACTATGAGTGATAGATATGGGATTTGTCTCTCCTACTGGAGTATGACATCCTAGCCACTTGATAAGTGAGACTGAGAAATGCATTCATGTGCACATGTGAATCAATATATGATATTGAGGTCACATTATCTCGAGACAGTCTGCTCTTGGTTAAAGGAACATGGATTGAAGGTTGAGAGTATGATGAGTCCATTCCTTGAGTTCACTCCGAACATCAGAGGCAAAAGAATTATACAATCACTACAACACCTTACATAGATTGTAGGTTGAAGTTGTTCTCCAACTTTCCATTCTCTTGGGTAGCACTGATGAGCGACTAGGCACCACTCTCTGCTTGTGATGTCATAAGTTAGTTATGGACACTCACTACCAATGTGATATGGGACCTATAGGGTCACACACATAGGAACTCATCTAGAAGAGGAGTTTATGTTGAATAACGATTGGATTTCTTACTAAAGTGTTTAGGTATTCCATTCATGAAACAAATCAACAAACTGACTGATTGAGCTGCAAAACGACCATCTCAAGAGTTGAGATGGCCGTTGGGGCAGCCAGACGAACATATCAAGTGTTGAGAACATTTGGATTGTCAGACTGATTAGAGTTCAAATAGGGTAAGTTCTTCACAAATTGAGGAGTGAACTAACCAATTCAAGCAGTTAAATCACCGGATTGACTCAGATTCACCATAGAGACGTATAGGTGAGTGAGACAAGCATCTTGCATGGGTGAGACGGATCAATTGGGATGAATAAAGATTTTGGATGTTTCCCGAATTGCTTCGATCACACATTTTTTTTATACAAGGAATTAATATGTGATATTAATTGGAATCGAAATTTCCAATTTCGTGTGTGATTGAAAAACTGCCAGACGACTGTATGGAAGTGCAAGATGACTGTCTCATGTGACTAGATGAATGTATGGGTCACTAGACTGCCATTTCGGTTGTTACAGGTTGTAAAAATTCAAGATCTTCCAGTCCTTTCCACTCCCTCACAATCTCGTACAGACTAAGAACCCTGACCCTAACCTCTACTATAAATAGAGGAGTATTAAGGCTTCCCAGAACACAACACAGACAACTAAGAATTAGTTCCTCTGACAATTATTGTCCTCTCTAGTTGTGGTAACCGAGAGAGCCCCAAGCAAGTCCTAACTGACAAGGAAGGGATAGTGACAGGAGAGAACTACTGAGAGTCGTTGTTGTGGGAGAACACATTGGTGACTAGTACGCCAATGGGAGGGACAATTCCTTCCTTTCTGTTCTAGTTGAACGACATGAGTTCTGGTTGGTCTGTGTGGACTACTCTGGAGGTAGGAGTCCTTTGGAAGTTTCTAGGAGAGCAAAGTCATCTTGCTGTCTATGGCGAGACCACAAGAGTGCTTCAGAAGTTGTTCGTGTTCACTGTCCGTGGTGAAGACCAGGAGCTACACAACCACCGTCCAAGACAAATTGGAAATAGTTGCATAGAAGCAAGTTTTTGTCACTAGACTTGCTCCAAGACCAGGTATAACTCACTAAACCATCTTTCCTATTTCATAGTAGTTGACACAATATTTCTGGTATGGGAATACAGATAGATAAAAATTTCTGTTTCCGTTGCTATTCTCTGTGCGCGTATTTTCCGACGGTGGTATTAGGTCCACATCAATTTACTATGTTTTAGGATAACCGATATGATCAGATTTTTGGTTTAAATGTTTATTTATTGCATAAAATGTGAATATTTAAACTGTCTCATATGCGTATCTGATCAAAAGACCACGTAATCCCAAACATATATATATGTATATATATATATATATATGTATGTATATATATATATATATATATATATATATATATATATATAGAGAGAGAGAGAGAGAGAGGGTCCGGCTAGAATACACTCAGAGTGTATTCAGAGCTGAATACACTCAAATAGTTTTTCATGATGTAATGTTTTTTTTTAAATCTAATCTATTGATCTTCTTATACATCTTTTGAATAGCTCATACTCAAAATTTGAGCACATTTGGACATTTGTAGGTCATGTTATAAAGACCGCAAAAATTATGCATTTCAAATTAGTTTCATGTGTCAATTTTGTTGCCCTTGGATGAGTGGCTTACACTCATCCAAATGGGCTCAAAATTTGTATGTAACCTAGTTATAGTATGACGGTGAAGATCAATGGTTTACATTTTGCAAAAAATAGTCTTGATATGCAAACACACTTGAGTGTATTCATGAGATCTGTACACTCGAGTGTATTCTAGCCTCTCTCTCTCTCTCTCTCTCTCTCTCTATATATATATATATATATATATATATATATATATATATATATATATATATATATATATATATATATATATATATATATATATATATATATATATATATATATATATATATGCAATCTACAGGCGTTGCCCTAAAAATGGTTTTATGGTGGATGTGTAGTGCGGTTATGACCAATACCCTATATCTGTGTGTGGTTGGATGGTTTGGTTCCTATTTATCTTAGTCTGCGTACCGGCCTCTACCTCCTTCTTCCCAATGTAAAGTTAATTCTTTACTATCTTTGCTCCCCTCAAATGTAACTTTAGGTTTCTCTTATTCAATGTAATAAAATAGCAATAGGATAGTTTCTTTTCTTACAACGACGAAGAAGATGATCATCACCAGTTGAGATAACAAATTTGTAAGATGATCCGACCGTTTGGAGGACTGTCGAGGATAGGAAGATGGAACCAGACGACCGCCTGGTGGGCCCAACCGAATGTTTGGAATGAGTCCAAACATAGGCTAGACCGGAGGCCAAACAATCGTCTAAGATGACCAATCGACCGACCAAGAGGTGAGACGATCGGTTCAACGGTTGAACCGAGCTCTACCCAGATTAACAAGCACATGTCTACACCAACACCAGGTTCATACATGTGATGTGATGATTGACCTAGGTGGTGGGAATTCCTTGTATCTTCAAGGAATTACAAGTAGACATGGCCATAACCATTGCTTTTTGTTTATATTGCATGATTATGTTGTGGGATATATCATGTATATGATATGTACTATATATGTGGTGATTGGATACTATATATATATATATATATATATATATATATATATATATCCCTCAATCAAACATATTAAGTCTAAGATGCTTTCCATTAGCAATACACATGAAAAGCTTGATCAATCAAGAGTAGATTTGCACAAAGCATGGTGCACTGTCTATCTTGTGGAAGTGTGATGGTAGATATGTAGATTTGCACAAAGCATGGTGCGCATCTATCGTATTGGCTACTGGGTCAGGCTTGACTAGTGATTCTTAGAGTGTCTAAGACCAGAAGCATGCAGATAATTATGGCAAGGAGTTGCGCATATCTTCTATCCAAGAGTTGCATATGATGCAATTCATATGATTTCCTACTTTAATGGTTGATTATGGATGCTGGTGTAGTTCAGGTAATAATTTAATCATTTTAAATCTAGGATCATTAGAAAATTTATTTACTGTAATTTTTCTAATTGATACTTGTCAATTTGAACAAAAATAATGAGAACGATAATGAATTATACACATAATTATCGTCCAAATTTTAATCAAATAAAAAATGAGTTTTTGACAAAATTGCAAATTCTTTTGTTGAATCAAATTGCAACAAACAACAATCACTTTTCTCTATCATCGATCCTTGAGAAGTATAAAATTATTGGGAACAACTTCCACGATTGGTTCAGGACACTAAGAATCATTCTCACACAGGAGCACAAGCTCTATCTCTTAGAGACGCCAAAACTAGATGAACCACCTCAAAATGAGCCAAACGCTGACAATGATGCTTACAAGAAGCATACTGAAGATGTCGTGGATGTCTAGTGTCTAATGCTATGCTCCATGAACTATGATTTGTAGAGAAAACATGAGAGCATGGATGTTATTGAGATGGTTACACATCTCATGAACATGTTCCAAGATCAGGCAAGACAAGAGAGATATGATGTCTCCAAGACACTATTAAAATGTAACATGGCAGGAGAAGATCCAGTAGGTCTGCATGTGCTCAAGTTGTTGGGTATGTGTACAACCTTGCTAGATTAGGATTCCCATTGGGTCAAGAGTTGGCCATTGACATGATTCTACAGTCTCTTTCAGAGTCATATAGTCAATTTGTCATGAACTACAACAGGAACGACTTTGACTAGTCATTAACAGAGTTGTTGGGCATGTTGAGAATAGTTGAGGGATAAATGAAGAAAGACAAGCCCAAGTTTGTGATGATGATCAGCAAGACAAAGGAGAATTCTAAAGGAAAAGACAAAGCTAAGAAGGGTTCTAAAGCTAGCCATAAGCCCAAGTCTTTAGATCTCAAGGAAAAGGGAGGTGTGAAGAAAGTAAGAGACAATTGTCACCATTGTCACCAGCCTAGACATTGGAAAAGAAATTTTTGACTCTGGTTAGAAAAATTAAAGAAGAAGAAGGAAGGCACTGAGGCCTCCACTTCAGGTATACATGTTATAAGATAAATTTGATTATTTCATCATTTGGTATGTGATGCCAAATAGAGATCTGACATACTGATGTATATGATCTGACAAGAAGTAAAATCCCTCATGGAGGATAAAAGATAGACAAGGTGGAGCAAGAGTTGCAAAAGTTTTAGTCTACATCTAAATTTATCTTAGCCCAATGTGCATGTAATAGAGTTAATAGAACTGCTAATTCAGTATGCCATCAATTAGAAACATTTACTTTAAATCATCTTTTGTGACAAGGATGATATATCAATAAAAGATTAATGTTTCTATTTCAAAAGATATGATCTTACATGAAAATTCCCAAATATCTAATGATCTTTGTACGAAAGACTTTGAGATGAATGTTTATAACGTTAATACCAAAGGATTATAATTGATAACTCAAGACTATCATTAACATTAGTCACCTTGGATGTATATACAAGAAATGCATGTTTGGAATACATATTTATGTTAATTTAGATTCCCTTGGTTATTGAACCTAAGGAAATATGCAAATCTTGCTTGTACATAAAGTGACATAGAATCCTTCAATAGATGTAGTGGGAGGGTAAGTCTCCATTCGATCTCATACATGTGATGGATGAAGAACTTATGGAATGAATGCTATGGATGATTACTTAGACCTCATATTCATTTAATGGTAATATGATGATATGTACTCAGTAAAATGGAAATCTCTTGAAATTTTCAAGGAAATTATAGATGAAGTATGACTTTGATGAAAGTATTAAGTAACGTTGATAAGATCAAATGTTGACATACTTTACATCAATACCTTGAGTACCTTCAAAGAAATGATTGCGATAATGTATCACAAGTCAAATCCATCTGAGCATGATGATGTGTTAGAATGAAGGAACTATACCATGACATGTCATGATATAATTATCAATCAATCTAATCTTCTTGTATCCTCATAAATATAAAGCTATCACTAAATGATGTACCGTCTGAATGGTTTATAAGACATCATATATGATATGAATTGGGAATGTTCTAATGGGTCTAAAAGGATTGAAACCTACATTGAGAAAGTAGTTTCTTGAAGAAAATTTATCCATAAACCATAATTATTGAATGTTAGTATTACTCCCAATCTAATAAAAAAAGTATTTTGTTGAAAGGATAACTGAGTTCCTAAAGAATTAGCGGGAGCTAAAAGTAAAACTCAAAATATTCGAGATCAACAAAGAGATACAATGAGAACTAAGAGAATCACAAGTTGTTGTGGAATCTCAAGTTCGTCATATAATACAGTATAAAATAGTTCTAGTAAAATATGTTTGAAACTGAGGATTGTGAATCCAATGACTCAGACAATTGGGTCATGGCATGATGAGCTAACTAATCAACTAGAAGCTATTAAGTACCATAATTTGAGTAATGGCTCAAGGCCATTATGGAGTCCATGTAAACTGACAAGGTATGACCTTGATAGTACTACCTGAGGAGTAAGACCCAAAAGGTGAGGTTGGGGTCTTGTGGCAAAGTCCTACATGGATGACATAAAAGGACAAATAGGTTGAATAAGTTTTTTGAATCAGTTCAAGTTGTTGATCAAAATAGAAATTATTTACCAATTGTAAAGATTGTTGTTGTGGTTAAAATAGACTATGAGATTTAGCATATGAAGATAAAATTGGATTCCTTAAAGGAATACATGAAAGGATGTGTATGAGACACACCCTAAAAGGTTTTATAACTTCAATAATGCATATAGAGTCTATAAACTACAAAGTTCAATCTGGGATTGAAACAAACCTCTCAGAAATGGAATCTTTTAATTTGACAAGATAGTCAAATAATTGACTTAAATCAAGATAAAAGATAAAATATGTGATTACAAAAGATTTAGCAGGAGCATATATGAATATTCCATATGTGATGAGGAATAACATCTCAATATTTTGAATATTGAGAAGTGGCATGGAAAAAACCCTTCAACAATGAAGGACTAGGTGAAACATCTTACGAGATAATAATCAAGACCTATGAGATAGTTCTTGAATGTTTCACCATGGAAGTTTGAGCACATACAATAGTAATGTGTTGAAGGAGTTCCACACGGAATGATTCAATGAGTGAAAATCCGGATTTGTCTCTCATGAACCATAAGTTCCAATTCTTGTGAAGAATGAAAATAACATGATTAAGATGCCAAATGTTGGAGCAATGGATCTATCATGAGTTCTATTATCCCATATAATCTTGTATGTATTGGACATGACAAGATGATGGTCAATTCCAATAAGGGTTATTAGAAAGTCATTAAAGATATGTGTTAGTACTTGAGAAGTATCTAAGGATAGATTGCTAGTTAATAGAGATAGCTATAAAAGGAAGAGTTGGATGTAAAGGGTTACATCAATGCAATCTTCCATAATGACAAAGAAGATCACAAATTAAAATATGTTTGATTTAAAAGGAGAAATGTTGTTAGTTGGAAGGTTTCAAACTAATATCCATTCTACAATAATAGTTGAGTACACTTGTGTTATGAACACAAAGTGATACTCTATGGATCTAGAAGTTCATGTGATGAGCTTATAGATGTTCCAACCATTGATGACCTAGTGGAAGTAATGTGACAACAATGGAGCTAAGTGTTGGGCAAGGAATATCAGATACCATATTATTGTAGTTTCATCTCAGAGCAAAGAGATAAGGAAACATGCAATATACCGACTAATAGCAAAATGTTGCTAGCCCGCTCGATTAAGTACTTACACAACAAAAGCATGATGGACATGTTTGGATCACTAAGAATGAGATTCATGGGTGATGAGCTCTAAGTGCAAGTGAGAGTCTGTTGGTAAGGTATGCCCATAGATCCAATCATGTAATGATTGACATGGAATAAACCATAAAGGATTTGATTAATACTTATAAAGGAAAGCTTCCAATTCATTATGTTTCACTCAGTTATGAGATAATGAGGAAATATTATGAATGTCTAAAGAATGATAATACTCAATCATGTATGCCTACAAATATGTGACTTGGAAGGATGAGATCATACAAATGTTAAGAGTATGTACATTCTTATTATGGCCCTAGTCAGTTGATACTCTGGAAGGTAGATAGACGCCAATAACACATAAGACTAGAGTGTGGGTTGTTTGATGACAAAATCACATTAGTCATGATATGGCAATATCAAACCAAGCACACAAATTATGTTAGGGAACAATGTATCAGACAGACCCACCTTGATAGGGACACATGGAACCATCATATGGTAAGTCATAGTCAACTCTCATAGTGAAGGTGGTGATTGTGATTCTTAGACTTGAAATCACTACATTTGTCACATGTCATTGGTCTCGCTTTGACATCATCAAAAGCAGTCCTAAAACATGGGTTGTTATAAAGATGATGATTGGGTGACTTTGACACATGGGTATAGGCTGTGAGGGATATATATGGGATTTTCCCTCCTACTGGAGTATGATATCTTGGCCACTTGATAAGAGAGACTGAGAAAGACATGCACATGCACATGTGAATCAATATATGATATTGATGCCACATTATCTCAGACAGTCTGCTCTTGGTTCAAGGAACATGGATTGAAGGTTGAGAGGATGTTGAGTCCATGCCTCAAGTTTGTTCTGGACATCAGAGATAAAGGAATTATACAATCACTACAACACTTTACACATATTGTAGGTTGAAGTTGTTCTCTATCTTTCCATTCACTTGGGTAGCTCTGATGTGCAACTAGGTACCACTCCCTTCTTGTGATGTCATAAGTTATTTATGGACACTCACTGCCAATGTGAGATGAGACTTATAGGGTCACACACATAGGAACTTATCTTGAAGAGTAGTTTATCTTGAATGACGATTGGATTGATTACTAAAGTGTTTAGGTATTCACGCAACAAATCAATAAATTGGTTGACTGAGCTGCTAAACAACCATCTCAAGTGTTGAGATGACCGATTTGGAAACCAGACGGGCATCTAAAGTGTTGATACAGTCGTTTGGGTTATCATGCTGATCAGAGTTTGAATTGGCTAAGTTCTGCCCAAATTGAGGAGTGAACTGGCCGGTTCAAGTTGTTGAACCCACCGATTCAACTCAAACTCACCAGGCGGCCGTCTGGGTGAGTGAGACAAGCGTCTTGCATGGGTGAGATGGCTCAGTTGGTTCAAATAAAGAATCTAGATGTTTTCTGAATTGTTTTGATTGCAGTTTTCTTGTGGTGCAAGGAATTAATATGTGATATTAATTGGAATCAAAATTGCCAATTTCATGTGTGATTGGAAAACCACCAGATGACCATCGGGTAGTGTGAGATGACCATCTTGTGTGACCAGATGACCATCTAGGTCACCAGACATTTGTTTCGCATATCACAGGTTGCAAAAATTCAATATCTTTCGGTCCCTTCCACTCTTGTACAATCCCGTACAGAATGGGAACCCTGACCCTAGCCTGTACTATAAATAGAGGGGTATTGGGGGCTTCTCAGAACACAACACAGAGAACTGAGAATTAGTTCCTCTAAAAACTACTATCCTCTCTGGCTGTGGTAACTGAGAGAGCCCAAGCAAGTCCTACCCGACAAGGGAGGGATAGCGACATGAGAGAACAAGTGAGAGTTGTTGTTGTGTGAGAGTACGTTGGTGAATAGTATGCGAACTAGAGGGACAAATCCTTCGTGTCTGTTCTAGTTGAACAAAAAGAGTTCTAGTTGGTCTGTGTGGACTACTCTAGAGGTAGGAGTCCTTTAGGTGCTTCTAGGAGAGCAAAGTTAGCCTACAGTCTGTGGCTAGACCACAGGAGCACTGTAAAAGATGTTTGTGTTCACTGTCCATGGTGAAGACAAGGAGCTGCACAACCACCATACAAGAGCAATTGGAAATTGTTTTGTAGAAGTGAGTTGTTATCACTAGACTTGCTTTGGGACCAGGTATAACTCTCTAAACCATCCTTCCTATTTCATAGTAGTTGATGGGATCTTGCTGGTATGGGATTACATATAGATAAAAAAAAATCTACTTCTGTACTATGTGTCTGTATTTCCCAACAAAAGCAACTTCTAATGAGGAGCATAATGAAAAACACCTAGAGTTGTCTGACCTAAGTTCCCATTTGGCACGTGATTCACATATGCACTACACATAGGCAATATGGTCACTTCCCTGACCAAATAAGCATGCCCCCTCCTAATTAAGAACATCTTAGTATGTTGACGTGGACACTCTTGTTTAGACAATTAGATTCATTATGTAACAATTCTAGGAATTTATTTATAAATTACAACATAATATATTATATATAATTGACAATGAAAAAACTATAGTCTAGTATTAATACTTTCAAAGCATTCGTTGGTTCCTAGATCATCAAGTAGTTTATATGCATCATCTTATATTGGTCTAGATGAAGAACCCAATATAAGGATTAGAAAAATATTATTATGCAAACATTTGCTCTACCTTACAATCTGATTTGGTTATTAAAGTGTAGGTTGATTATAAAAATACCATAATGTTTAACACATTCTAAACATACCTTAACTTGATGCTTATATTATATAGTGTTTGTTGGTTGGTTGAATGGAGAACTTGGGGTGGAATATATGTACACTTAGGATTTCCCCCAAAAATGGGATTCAAAATATGGAAACCCTAGAATCAATCCCCAACTTAAATCTACCCAACCCTAAACCCTTGTTGAACTAAAACCCTATCTTAGGTTTTGTATGCTTTTTATGATAACACTTTAGTGAATAATTTTAATGAAAATTAACATTTATTTCTTGATGAGCCTTGTAGAATTGCTTAATATCTAGGCATGTGAGTAAATCATAAGTAACTTGCTAATTGAACTTTTGAATTTTCTTTCCAGATTCTCAAAAGTTTTGATTGAATACTTTAAATTCACGTTCAATCATAAAGTCCATATGAGTATCACTTGAGCTTAGAGTATTGAGAACCCTACTCATTACTTTGAGGCTTTTAAGGAGAATTCCACTGCTGTACATAGTGAGAAAGACACTCAGACCTTAGGAAAAGTAGAAACAAAGTTTGGAACAAAACTGACACACCCTCAGAAATCCAACAAGAAAATAGATACAACACTTTGGAATGAAGACATTTTTGGTTAGAAGAATTTTAGCATATCTAGGTTCAAGATAGAAACTAAGAGTTTAAATGTAAATTAAAATATGTCTTTCCTTATTTGGAAAATTTCTATTTTGACATCATGTATATTTTGTTATTTAAAATATTGTTCTCTATGTATCCTCACATATGGACATAAAAATATGACCCACAATGTTTGATGATGTTTTATATAAGATAAAATGAATCCAAGATAGATAATCATTGAATCTTAATTTAAAGGAAAAGAGAACGAATTAGATAGAATTTTATTTCAATTCCTTTTCTTTTTTATAAAAAACCTTAGGTTTTTATTTTACATGAACATATTTTAACTCCTTTGAGGATAAATTAGACTTATTATATTTATGCCAAACTCCTTTCTTGATATTAATAATTATTATGGTTTTCTTAATTTGGATCTTGATCTTGGGAATTTAAAAGAATGCCCTTGCCCTTACAGTCCCCATTTATGGTGATTATGGGGATGGGTCTCTACAATGAAAATTTGAGCTAATGTCCATATAAATGACCTTTATTAATTATTAGTTTCAAAATTCTATAGATACATAAGGGAATCATTATGGTTTTTCTATAAGGTGATAACATATATGATTGGATGAGATCCTTAGAGTTCTTCTATTCTGTGACACACCGGTCACATCAAAATGAGATTAGTCAAGATCAAAATGCGAAATTAACACTAAACATCTATATTACTAGAAAACAAGCTAAATTAAAACCGATTTCATATAACATCCTCAAGTAGAAGATCATTACATCAAAGTCCACAAACTGTTACAAAAGATAACTTGTTCATACATACATGCCATACATGTACAAGCATGGCATACTGCCAAAAACCTTGTATCAATGAACATCATCTACAAAAAACCCCTAAGGACCTGAGAGTATAGGGACAACACATAGGACTCTAGTAAAAAACACTAGTAGCACATCCAACCTTCAACATCTATTGATCTCCTTGCTTCTCTTCCTGAACTGCATGATCTCTACCTCATCGTGCACAACATCCTAAAAGATGTGGAAACTCACATAGTGAGACTAACGTCCCAATGAGAAATATAACTCTATGCCAACAACTATTATTAACATAGATAGGTTATAGAGTAAAAAAGTAATACTATTAATAGGATGAGAAGATTTAGCTAAATGATATAAGTAAAACTAATATCATTGATTAAGTAGTTTAAGTAACTACAACTGATCAGTAGAACACCTTTTACCTTTAGAAGTAATATGAAGAATATGTATAAAAGATAACAACCAAGTAGTATAAGAAACAAGGTAAAGGGTCATCCAATGTGAAGAATATTTAACCCTAAGAAAATATACTACACGACTGTATTACGTCCTTTATTATTCCCTGAGGAGATGAGGTATACCAATAATGCTCCAACTGACCATTGCTAAGTCAAAATCATTGTCATATAAGATCTAGGAGAGTTGGACTCCTATGATCTCCCACACCCTCAGTCACTCTGAATCCAACACAGTGACATATAGAGTCAAACTGCAAATCGGCCTAGTCCACCTTGTATATAGGCACAACACTACTGAGACACGACCACAACCATTCTACTTCCAGGGTATGATTACAACAATTCTTGAAAACATATCATCTGAGATACAACTTCAATCGTTCTCCTTTTGGGGAATGACCACAGTCATCCTCCAAATTTAATGATTGTGATGCAAGAATATATCCTCAACTTGCACCCTCGCGTATTCAATAATATGTGCTCCGAGTTTCCTACAAGAATTACTTGTTTCGTCATCCAACAAGTAATCACACTAAATATGGATATATGGCACATGGAAACTACATGATTAAGATTTTACATGATTAGTTATGCCAATTGGGTGAATTAAGGATGCATCATACACGTGGACATACAAACCCTATTCATTCTAGCAAGCATAACTGTAAAACAACTCTAGTAGATATAATACATATGAGTTATAAAATTGTCACATCATCACATGATATCACTGCCATATAAGGCCATCATCATTATTAAATCATCTTGGAATAACCATCCATTAGCACATCATTGGATGATATCACCTCAACTAGGCACAAATCCTTTGCCAGGTCATAAGACCCAATCACATAATTCTTGTACATCATCATTATCTCATCATGCCTCATAAAGGTTCATAATCATCACCCTGTGTCATATAAGAGATGACATAGAAATTACCAGCTATGATGCACATTCAGCCTACAACATTAGGGTTACACAAGTAGGAGAGACAAAACATCATTACATGCTAATAACTTCAAGCAAGCTCAACAATTACATCATATGCCCAAATTAGGGTTACGAGTTCCATAGATAGTCGAATAAGGTTTCCATCCCATCACTCAACATCAACTCTAGGAACATCACCTCCCACATTCTTGGATCACATTAGGGTTAGGCATTATTATTATGATCAACTAATCATTCCAAACATTGCTATGTATTGACCAAACCACATAGCAACCACATGACTTACATGCACAGTGACCACATGACCCAACAGGTACAGCGACCACATGACTCACATGTATAGTGACCACATGATTTAACATGTGTAGTGACCTCCAAAGATCAAAGAGTAACAACCAACCAAATTGATCCAGGTGTAGTGACCAAACCATTTAAGCAAATGTAGCGACCACCCTAATTAGGGTTAGGGTTTGTTGCTATCCAACCAACGTAGCAACCATATCAACATAAAACTAAGGTTTTATTGACCCAACCAAACCATCTTGGGTAGCAAACAACACAAGGCTCATATGTTGCGACCCCAAACAACAACTTATATAGAGACCTAAGTGGCTAAGGGTTAGGATTATGGTGACCAAACCAGAACCCTAGCACACCATCAACATGGTCATAACAACCCCAAGAAACCAAGGGAACATGTTGACTGAATCAAATGCTTAACATCAAGAAGCTCAAGCTTCACCAAGATGACACCTCATGAAAGGATGAGAATAAAAACCATTAAACTCTCATCACCAAAATTAGCAAGGAAACCATACTAAGAAAGAGAAAACCAACATCCCACACATGTACTCAAGGATCAAAACCTCTATCTAGCTCATGATGGCCGAAACATAAGCATAGAGGTAGAGCCAAAAAACAAGGTGCATGTAAGAACCATCAACTCCACCATTTACTTGGATTTCAAATTCATAAATTAGGATTAAGAGAAAGAGAAATCTATACAAGAATACTTCATAATATTAAACCCTAAGACAAGATATCATCATCAAGCAACTTAAGATCATATTTTAGAAATGAATTAACATACATGCAAGGTAAAGTGAAACAATAGTAAAACGGAAAGTTATATAACTCGCCTTGAGGTGAAGATCCACTCTAATGCCACGAGCTCCAAGAGATAAGGAAACACCAAGCTTGGATCAACTCCAACTCCAAGCAAGATCACCTCAAGTTAAGAAGAACACACCAAGGTCAAATGATTCTCAAAAGAGAGAGGGTAAAACCCTAATTTGAAAAAGAAAGAGGAAATGAGGAGGAGATCTTAATCTCACTCAGGTACTACCATGGTCAAACCACACTCTTGATCTCTATGGAGAGAAATTCCTCAAGATAGAAACCATGGTAATCCATAGTCTAATGACCAAGAGAAGAAAGAGAGAGGGTAGGGTTCAAGGAAAAAGAGAGCAAAGAGAGATAAACTACTTACCAAGATCAAGGATCACCAAGAACCACCAAAAGACGATGGTCAAGCCTTAGATAACCACATGCAAGAAGAAGAAGACCACATTCTCTAAGACAAACACCTCCTCGTGTACCACCAAGCTCAAGGCCAAACACAATCAAGAAGAGAGCTAAAGGGGATACTTGCATGTGAAAGGAAGGGTATATACACTCAAGGGTAGGAGAGAGGTAGAGATTATGAAGTGTCAAGATACTAGAGTGTCTCATGACACATGTTCCTTAAAACCATGGCCATGCAAGAACTCTAGATATGCATGCATCAAAGGGTGATAAAACCAATGTAGTGTAGCGACTGTTACACTGTGTCACCCAACAATAGGCTGACAAACACATCAACACAAGCAAGCCCTAGTGAACCCAACCAAAGGCAAGGCACCTAGGTCTCTACAAACCAACTAAAGCAAGGTGTTCCAGTCGAAGCACTCTCAAGGACACAAAACACAGGTCTCTACAAAGGTCACACCAACATGGCCGACACTACCAACTCAAGCATCCATGCAAACCCTAACATAAATACCCATGATGCCACCTCATCAACCAAGGTCCAACAAGGTGGCTGTATGCATCATTATCTCTCTCATGATTCCAAGGAACAAGAGGCACATCCAACATGTGACAAATTGCAAGATAAATGCTCAACATGGGTAAATTGCAACTTGGTCCAAAAGCAACATATATATAGCATAACTAGATCAAACATCAACTAAACTGAAAACATAAAGGTGTCACATGTTATTAAGGTGCATCACTGTACTAAATTAAGGTTTAAGCATATTATTAATCCATGCAAGGAAGATCAAGCATTAAGCTAGGTTAGGGGTCTTACAACCATAAAACCCTAACAAGGATTTGCCCCCGAAATCCTATGCAAAAAGAAATGGATACTTCCTATGCATTTCATTCCTTAAGCTCCCATGTGGCTTCCTCTACACCATGGTGATGCCTTAAAACCTTGACCAAAACGATATCCTTCTTCTTCAACTTCTTCACCCTTCTATCCAATATCAACACATGGCTCTCCACATATGACATGTCCTCATCCAGCTCAACCTCCACTAGCTGAAACACCAACGCTATGCTAGGGTGTCACTTCCTCAACATATAAACATGAAAGATCAGATGCAACCTGTGCAACTCAGGTGGTAGCTCCAACTTATAAGCCACCTTCCCAACATGCGCCACTACAGGGTAAGGCCCCATATACCTGGGACCCAACTTACCCTTCTTACCAAATCTCAGCATGCCTTTCTAAGGAGATACCTTGAGGTACACCTTGTCTCCCACCTAGAACTCCAAAGGCCTCTGATGATTATCAACACAATAATTATGCATGTCCTAGGCAAACTTCAACTATCTTTGTATCATCTTGATCTTTTCTATTGTCTATTGTACAAGCTTAAGACCCAAAAGTTGATATTCACCGGTCTCATACCAACTCAACAGATCCCTACAATTCTCCCATACAAAGCCTCATAGGGTGCCATGTTGATACTCCTGTGATAGCTATTGTTGTATGCAAACTCTATCAAACTAAGGTGTACATCCCAACAACCCAAAAATTGCAAGACATAGGCTTTCAAAAGGTCCTCCAACATTTGTATTGTCCTTCCAGACCATCCATCCGTCTGTGGATGGAATTCCATACTAAACTTCAATTGCGTACCCATAGCTGTATGTAGACGCTCCCAAAAACAACTGGTAAACTGAAGGCCTCTGTCAGACACTATCGTCACTGGGATACTATGAAGATACACTATCTCAACAATACACACCTATGCAAGATTCCCAGCTATATATGTTGTCTTCACATGGAGGAAGTGTGATAACTTAGCCAAACTATCCACTATCACCCATATGGAATCATGACCTTTGGCTAACCTAGGAAGTCCAACCACAAAGTCCATCATGATATGATCCCATTTCCACTATGGTACATGTAATGGTTGCAAAGTCCCTACAAGTTTTTTATGCTCTGCCTTAATCTGCTGACTCATAGGACACCTCACCACGAACTCAGCTATGTCACACTACAAGCCAGGCCACCAATATAGATCTTTCAGATTGTGGTACATTTTTTTATTGTCTGGATGCATAACATACATTGAAGAGTGAGCCTCTTCTAGAACCAACTTCCTCAGATTATCAACATTAGGAACTACTACTCTACAATGGTAACACATTGTCCCATCCTATGACTCATGGAAGCCATCATGCTTCTCACTACCAAATAATGCTTGGATCTGCTATATCACTATATCACTCTGTTGTGCATCTCTGGTCTACTGCATCAATGTATGCTTCACCTCTAATTGTGCCAATAGTCCAGCCAACAAGGAGGGTCTGTGAGGATCTGATACTTCTCCCCATAAAGGTAGTGTCTTTAAATCTTCAAAGCATGGACCATAGCAGCAAGCTCCAGATCATGTGTCAGGTAGTTCTCCTATTTTTTCTTGAACTATCGTGAAGCAAAAGAAATCATTTTCTTGTCTTGCATCAGCACACAACCCAAACTATTCTTTGATGCGTTATAGAAGATGATATAGACTTTTCCTTGTTTAGGCAACATAAGCATTGGTTCACTGGTCAACTTCTCCTCTAAAATCTAGAAAGAATGCTGACACTTGTGATTCCAAACAAATGGCACACCTTTCCTCATCAACTTTGTTAGGGGTAATACTATTGCACTAAAGTTCTTGACGAACCTCATGTAATAGCTAGACAAACACAAGAAACTATAGATCCCTATAAGTGTCTTCGATTTCTCCCATTCTAGCACTGACTGAACCTTCTTGGGATCCACACCAACACCCTTAGCAGATATCATGTGTCAAAGGAAATACACCTCCTTCAGATAGAACTCGCACTTCCTAAATTTAGCGTACAACTTGTGATGTCTTAACATGGTCAATGCTTGTCATAAATGTTGCTCATGATGTTGGAAGAATGTCGTCAATGAACATAACCACAAACTAATCAAGATAAGGCTGGAACACTCTATTCATCAGATCTATGAATGTTGTTGGTGCATTGGTTATCCCAAACGACATATCCACAAACTCATAATGACCATATTGAGTCCTAAAAACTGACTTGGGTATGTCATCGACGTTGATCCGCAACTGATGGTATCCCGACCTCAGATCTATCTTCACAAATATTGTAGCTCCTCTAAACTGATCAAACATGTCATCTATCTGTGACAAAGGATACTTGTTCTTGATTGTCACCTTGTTCAAATGTCAAAAGTCAATGCATAATCTCATAGATCCATCCTTCTTCACAAACAACATGGGATCACCCCAAGGGGATGTACTTGGTCTAATAAATCCCTTCTCAAGTTACTCCTACAATTGCTTCTTTAGTTCTTGCATCTCAACTGGTGCCATCATGTATGGTGTTTGTGATATAGAATGTGTACCAAGAACCAAATTGATCTCAAAATCAATCTCTCAAGGTGAAGGAACATTGAGAAACTCGTTAGGATACACATCCTCAAACTCACAAACAATTGGTACCTCCTACATACTAGGAATCCTCACCTTAGTATCTACCATATGTGCCAAAAATGCCTCACAGCCTTGCCTCATCGACCTCTCTATGTCAATGCTGACACCAAACACATCAAAAGTATCTTCCTATCTCCTTGGAATATCAACAAAATATCACCATTGAAGAACATTGCCACCTTGGAACTACAGTCTAAGACCACCCAATACTTCTCCAAAGGATTCATTATAAGGATCACATCAAACCCATACATCTCAACTGGTATAAGGTCCACTTAAATACTGCATCCTGAGAAAGAAAGAAAATAGTATGGACACACCTCCCACAACTTGGCAGAACCAACCAAAGGGGTTTCTAAGTGAAGACGATCACATCTACGACTAACATGCAAAAAATTTCTAGCTATCACTTCTCTAGTGATAAAACAATGAGTCACACCTGGGTCAACCAAAATAGATATCAATGAGGAAGAAGACAAATTAGAATGAAATAAATCTATCTGACCTATCATGACCTAAGGGTTGACTACTACTTTCAGCTGAATCATAGCATCGAATTGAGTCATTTCCTATTGTCACCCCCATCCTCTACTGACCTATCAATACAAACCAACATGTGATGTCTGATCACATCCTCTGCCTCTGCCACTTCTAAAATGTCGCTACCTCAACTCTTTATGACTCTGTCTCGGCTGTTGCATCACCTCCTCATCCTTCATAGGACAAAATAACCTCAAATGTCCATTCTTATCACATCTATAATAGGTCCCTATGCCAAACTGCGGCCTAGACGACCCTATCACTAAAACTGACGCCGCACTGTGAGCTCCAACTGGTGGAAAACTATGCCATCTACCCTTGTTTGGTTACCACTGTGAGTGAACAACCGATCTAAGATATGATTGAGGTGCTGAAAACCTAGGCTTCTTGAAGCCTCTAGAAGACTGCCCCCAAAACTATGCCAGTCTCTTCTTGCCATTAGCTTCACACTTCTCCATAGTTGACCGTTCAATCCTCCTCACAGACTCCACAAACGTGTCAAACCATTCCCTATTCTCTAAATATAATACCATAGTCACCAACTCTGAACTTAACCCCTTCTCAAAACATCTGGTCCTCTCCTTATCTATCACAGCCATGTGTGGGAAAAAACTCAGAAGTTCCATGAACTTGGCCTTGTTATCATTGATCATCATAGATCCCTGCCATATCTTCTCAAACTAAGAGATCTTCTTGTCTAGATAGGTTTCTATGAAGTATCAACTCACAAATTCCTGCCAAATCTCCTCCCAAGTGATCACTACTTAAGGCCTCTTCTCTTCCTTAATGGCCCACCAATGGCACCTTATCCTCTTTCAAAATATTGAGGATCTTGAAGTCCTTCTCCAACTCAATCAACCACATATCTACATCTACCGGATCCGTCGTACCATCATACTCTATCACCCCCACATGCCTTAACCTTTCAAAGGTCTTCATAGAACCTTGGGATTCCCCATTGGAGACAACTACCCTCGCTTGGGGTATGGAAATTCTATCCACCATATCCATCATTGTGACCGTGAAATATCCAAACATGGACTAGAAAATGGGATTGGACACAACTGCTCGGTCGAACTGAGGTAATTCAGGCACTCCATCAACCCTTGCCTACCTCCTCGCACCACCTCCTCATTCAGCAACACTGCTCTCAACATGTTCTTTGTGTTCTCTAGACATATCTTTTCTTTCTTCTTCTTCTTATTCTACCTAAGCTAAAGTTATGATCACATATGTTGGATGACACAAGAGCATAAACAAACCCTAGTCCTATGAACCTATAGACACAGTGAACCTAGAGCTCTAATACCAACCAAACTATGACACACTGGTCACACAAAAATGAGATCACTCAAAATCAAAACACAAAATTAACACAAAACATATGATTACCAAAAAAATACGGTAAATTAAAATGGATTTCTTATAACAACCTCCAGTAGGAGATCATTACATCAAAGTCCACACACTATTATAAAAGATAACATGTACAAGCCATACATGTACAACCATGGCATACTAACAAAAACCTCGTATCTATGTAAATCATCTACAAAACACCCCCAAGGACCTGAGAGTACAGGGATGACACATAGGAATCTACTACAAAACACTAGCAACACATTCAACCTTCAACATCTACTGATCTTCTTGATGCTCTTCCTCAACCACATGATCTCTACCTCATCGTGCACAACCACTTACAAGATGTGGAAACCCATAGGGTGAGACCAACATCCCAACAAGAGATATAACTCTCTACCAACAACTATTATTAACACAAATAGGTTATAGCATAGAAAAGTAATACTATTAACAGGATGAATAGATTCAGCTAAATGATATAAGTAAAACTAATATCACAGATTAAGTAGTTTAAGTAACTACAACTAATCAGTAGAACATTTTTTACCTTTAGAAGGAATTTCAAGAACATGTGTAGAAGATAACAACTAAGCAATATAAGAAACAAGGAAAAGGGTCATCCAATGTGAAGCGTGTTTAACACTAATCAAATATAGTACACAATTGTATTACGTCTTTTATTATGCCATGGGGAGATGAGGTATATCACTCATGCTCCAACTGACCACTGCTAAGTCGAAATATGTGCCATATAATATCCAAGAGAGCTGAATTCCTATGATATCCCACACCCACGGTCAGTCCAAGTCTTTCATAGTGACATATAGAGTCAAACTGGTAATCAGCTCAGTCCTCCTTGGTATATAGCCATGACACTAGTGAGATAAGACTGCAACCCTTCTCCTTCCAGGGTATGATTACAACCATACCTGAAAACATATCATATAAGATACAAACTCAACATTATCCTACCGGGGTATGACCGCAGTCATCCTCCAAGTCCAATGATTATGGATGCAAGGATATATCCTCAAATTTCACCCCCCGCATATTCAACAATATGCACTATGATTTCCCTATAGGAATTACTCATTTCACCATCCATCAAGTGTTGATGCTGAAGATGGATCTATGGAATAGGGAAACTACATGATTAATGTAACATACTGAAATTTAGTGCTAAATTTAATTTATTAGCTATGACAAAAAAAATCCTTCAAAGTTGAAATTTCCTTCATCCAAATTTGCAATCATGCTTACACTCCATTTGAAATATCTTGAAACTCAATCCCCAAAATACAGTTTGTCTTTATTTTGGCATGGTCATTCCACTTGGTACTCACAGTTGAACAATTGAACTCCACTAAAATTTCTTGACTTTGGAATTACATAAAAAGACGTTGTTGACATTTTAATATTAAAACTTGAATTAATTATGAGAGTAGTTACTTTGGGCTATCTAGACGCAATGAGTTGGTATGTTAGTTAATCAAATTAATAGCCTTTAGAACATATTGAGGATTTAAAAAGAAATAGATATATTGTCAGAGAGATATAAAATAGCAAGAAGAAAAAAAAAAGAAACTGAATTGGTTTTAATTAGTGGTTAATTGATATGATGGATCAGGGCCCATCTGGTCTTCATCCCTAACCCAGTGCACGGTCGTGCTTCTTTACTACGGAGGCCGTTACAGTGGCCCTTGGTCTCTTGGATCTACTAGATCCGGTCTTCACTCCATGGAACCGCCAACCTATCAATCAAAGGTGAGAACGCTCAAAACATTGGAAACCATTAATGGTTCTAGAGTTGAACGAAACGATCGGCGAGCCATTGCTATGGCTGTGCGCTGCCTCAGGTTAGACTGGTAACACCAGGGATGTCACCAAGCCATCAGATGTAAACCCTAGCAACGCCACACCTACATAAAGCCTCACAACCTGTCTCTAGCAAGACAAAGCGGAAACAAGACCTTCAACCAATTGTGCCCCATCACCTCACCCCACCGCACACACCCCTACACCTCCTCTGACCTGATCTAATCAAACTCTACCACCAATCCCCCATCTCACACCCTGCTCCCAAGAACTGGGAATTCAACACACACTTGCAACCTAGACTCCACGTCCAGCCTGAAGTGACAAAGTGATGGATTTGAGGAGTCCTCAACACCTTCAAGTCGTATACACACTCTGGTTGATCCCTTGTTGTCACCGAAATCACAGAACATCTAAATAGATTGGATTCAACCCGAAACCACCAATACCACCCATCGCCAACAACAGATCATGTCACCAGTCCTCATTAATCCGGTCCACTCTTGGCACACATTTCTACCTTAGGTAATGAGGATGAGAAGAAGAAGCATCATCACCGTCAGCATTGAAGGTTAGATTCACCATGGTGCTCAGTCAAACACACTCTCCAAACCTGATGCCATGACCTGTTATAGGAAATGTTAACCAAGACCTCGTCTCCTCCGATCACTTACCTCTGACAGATCTATAGATCATGTTCTTCGTTTCCTTCAGCATCATCATACCTTCAACATCGTCTTCAGGTCATCATCTTGTAGCCCCTCGTCACCTCCCATCTAGGACAACGACCGCCTACCAATCCACCACCATCCTTGTAGCCCTTTATAGATCTTCTTCGATAGTCCTACACACTCTTTAACCCCAACGGCCATGCTTGGCCTACCTTCTTAGCACCTCACCACCACAGAAATAGACATGCAACTGCAGACTCATCGCGGACCTGCAACAACCTGGTAGACGACCCCACAACCTTCTGAATGGGACGCTCCATAAGCGCGGCTGAAGATCTCACCTCTACCTGGACTCCTCGATGTTGCTCACATTTCCCTCAATTTAGAAGCATCGTCCATGCCCGTTGACCTACAAACTCTTGCTTTCGAGCTTATTCTCTGATTTCAAGACCCCATGTGCATCGCTCCTTCCTCCCAGAGGCAACCGCATACACACCACCCATGTCTCAGATCTCTTGGATGATGCCAAGATTAATTCTGAACTGGGGATGCAATGCCCCATCAAAACCTGCTCGACTCCAGCCTGGTCAGATCTAAGATCACCAAAGATGACACCTACCATCAAGGATCCCTGTCATTTGAGTTCAGTTCTTCATAATTGAAAAGCATGGACCTGAAACCAACCTCCTGGCCCTTTACTCTGCCCACACTAAGATTGTGAGAGGTTTGAAGATTAGGGAGCATGTAGATCTACTCAAGTCATCAGTACGTGAGAATGACTCCCAAATACAACGAGTTGTGAGAAATATTCACGTATCTTATATTTCAGAACTATAGAAACTTAGTGACTAAAACAAATAATAATGACCATGCTAGATTAGGGTGATTAGAAGGTGTTTGAATATGTTTTATGTAAAATGAACCATAATAGTAACACATATTAGTTGGTCATTTATAAGTAGTAATCCTATTAGTATACGTATCAATAGGTATGCATATCTCTGTACTGATACTAATAGATAAAGTAAGTACGTAACTTCAGAATTGGTGCTCACAATAGATTCTAATACCAAAAAGTATAACTAATGATATGTTGGACTGATTATTAGATAGTATTTAGGATATATATACACAGACATAGTAATAACGACAAACTATACTAATAAATCAACTGACTTAGTACTAATCAGGTTGGTTCCCATAATAGTACATGTATGAATCTTTGCACAATGACTTATAATAAATTTGTGTATATCTTACCAGTATTTATGAACCTTAGGATAACTTATTAAATCCAATATTTTTGATGTTTTGGATAGTACATGGTATATATTAAGTTATAAACCTAGTTATATTAATAATACATTCTATTTGATCCAAGATTTTTGTACTGCAAATATATAAATAATAATGCACTAATAACAGTTAAGTAGAAATATATGATTAATAATGATGAGAATAGTTCAAAAATATCCATGCTATACCGTGTTATACAACTAAACCCTAGAAAAAGAAATCAAGATCAAAGTACTAGCATATGAATAGTATGTATAGAGGTATGTAGAATTAATCCCTAAATATCCCTAGTAAGATATATTAGTAAATAGACACTTGATCCTAGTGACTAAATGTAGTTGTAACATATGGGAAACACATATGGAGTTTTCTATTATAATAAATAAAATATATGACATGAATGAAGGAGAGAGTATAGACATTAAGAAATTTATGTTCATAAATTTAATATAAAGAGAATGTGGAACATTAGGTCAAAGTCTATAATATGAAGGTTGACAATTGAATGCGTAAGTATGTGGATGACTTAGACACTTAATCCTATAGTCAATAACTAAATATTAATATGTATATGATCATGGATGACCATACATGGACACAAATATGCTAAGGATAATATGCTCACTTAATAAGATGACAAACCTAGATGAAAATATATAAATCATAATTAAAAATAGAATATGAAATAGTAATCCAATGTGGAAAATAAACTAATCCTAGATAGGTCAATTTGAACAACTTTTAACCCTATGATGATATAGAATTCGTTTCTTATTAGATCTCAAAACCTTGAAGCTCATTGAATTATGAGTGAGAAATAGCTTGGAATCTTTCTTGGTGGAAAAGGTACTAGATTCTCTATTTTTATATAGAGTTATTAACTTCCCTCTTGAATTCCATGTACATTATTTATTGGAGAACCCTATACTTTGATAAGCCTTTCTTGCTTCTTTGAAAGTTCACCACCTCATATTGATTATTGTTTGATTGCATTGAATATTATAATAGCACTTGACCTGATCTATTTGGAGTTTTCACTCCCTGGACTTTGGTCCCTTTGGGCTTTGGCCCCTTAGATCTTTGGCTCACTTGAGGTAGGGTATGTCCCGCCGCCCTATGCATAGGTGTAATGGATTAGTTGTCCCCAGTCGACTGGTTAAAATAGCAGTACTTAAATATTTGACAACAAGTCCCATACTTACTTGCCTTTACTACCAAGGATAGAAATAAAAGCATAAGTTGCCATATATGTACCTTGTCCTAAAGTACTTAGAATATAATTCCATGATCAAGTAGATTTTGAACTCTCTATCTAGACATAGACTTATTTTGAATTAGGGATGAATAAATAGTAGTTGAGGTAGAGGTGACTACTTTTGTAATGAGGTCTAGTAGAACATCCCTCTGATACCTAGGTATACAAATGTGATAGAGTACCCTAGATTATCTCCTTAGTTTGGGACACCCAAAAATAATTACAAATATGTAAAATAGAATGAATATATAACATAAGTTTAAAAATCCTTTGGATTCATGGCAATATTGTCATAAAAATATTTTGAATATTGAAAAAATAGGTCATAATTTGAACCTAGTTGAGGTTAAGTTGTAATTAGGAAACATTGAAAGAAAAAAAATTATAACAAGTACATTATTAGGCCCCCAACTATACATAGGATTTTTTGGGAATAATATGGTTGAAATCCTTAGAAAAATTTATTATACACAATATAAGTATCTTTGTAACATTAGTGACAAATATGTGATATTAATATTGATGTAGTATTGATAACCAAATATTGACCAATAAGCTTGGGTCCTAACTCAAAGTTTTGATAATGATGGACAAGACTCACAAATCGACTATTACAACTCCCATATTAGTTAGAAGTCTTATTGACTAGTCAGCATTAAACACAAATTTTGATATAGCATTTACACCTACATTAGCTTAGTAATTTCATGGTAGTAGTAAATGAAATGGTTAGTCACCTGAGTAGGACTTGTGTTAGTGGAAGGAGAATTATAATTGTGTTTGAATTGAAGATGATCTGAGAAAACCAGAGTAGTGAGTTGGGGAATTATTCGATTAATCCCTATTAGGAAAAAGATTATTAAGAAGCATTTGATTTCGGGGACGAAATCTTTTTGAAGGGTGAAAGAGTTGTAACATACTAAAATTTAGTGCTAAATTTAATTTATGAGCTATGACAAAAAAATCCTTCAAAGTTGAAATTTCCTTCATCTAAATTTGCAATCATGCTTGCACTCCATTTGAAATATCATGAAACTCGAGCCCCAAAATACAATTTGTCTTTATTTTGGCCCGATCATTCCACTTGATACTCACAGTTGAACAATTGAACTCCACTAAAATTTCTTTACTTTGGAATTACATAAAAAGACGTTGCTGACATTTTAATATTAAAACTTGAATTAATTATGAGAGTAGTTACTTTGGGCTATCTAGACTCAATGAGTTGGTATGTTAGTTAATCAAATTAATAGCCTTTAGAACATATTGAGGATTTAAAAAGAAATAGATATATCATAGGAGAGAGATAAAATAGCAAGAAAAAAAGAAACTGAATTGGTTTTAATTAGTGGTTAATTGATATGATGGATCAGGGCTCGTCTGGTCTTTGTCCCTAACCCAGTGCACGGTCGCACTTCTTTACTACGGTGACCATTACAGTGGTTGGGGCATTGATGGCTTACAACCTTTACCCCTTGGTCTCTTGGCTCCACTAGATCCGATCTTCACTCCATGGAACCGCCAGCCTATCAATCAAAGGCGAGAACACTCAAAATTCTGGAAACCATTAATGGTTCTAGAGTTGAATGAAACGGTCGATGAGCCATTGCTATGGCTATGCGCTGCCTTGGGTCAGACTGGTAACACCAGGGATGTCACCATGCCCTCATACGTAAACCCTAGTAGCACCACACCTACATAAAGCCTCACAACTTGTCTCTAGAAAAACAAAGTGGACACAAGACCTTCAACCAATTGTGCCCCATCACCTCACCCCACACACCCCTACACCTCCTCTGACCTGATCTAATCAAACTCTGCCACCAATCCCCCATCTCGCACCCTGCTCCCAAGAACTGGGAATTCGACACACACCTACAACCTATACTCCACGTCCATCTTGAAGTGACAAAGTGATGGATTTGAGGAGTCCTCAACACCTTGAAGTCGTATACACACTCTGGTTGATCCCCTGTCGTCACCAAAATCACATAACATCTGAAGAGATCAGATTCAACCCAAAACCACCAATACCACCCATCGCCAATAGTAGATCATGTCGCTAGTCCTCATTAATTCAGTCCACTCTTGGCACGCCTTTCTACCTTAGGCAATGAACATGAGGAGAAGAAACATCATCACTGCCACTGTCGAAGGTTAGATTCTCCATGGTGCTCAGTCAAACACACTCTCCAAACCTGACGCCATCACCTATTATAGGAAATGCTGACCTAGACCTCGTATCCTCCGATCTCTTACCTCCGACAGATCTATAGATCATGTTCTTCATTTCCTTCAGCATCATCATACCTTCAACTTCATCTTCAGGTCGTCATCTTGCAGCCCCCCCGTCACCTCCCATCTAGGACCACGACCGCCTACCAATCCACCACCATCCTTGTAACCCTCTACAGATCTTCTACGACAGGCCTACACACTCTTTAACCCCAGTGGCCATGCTCAGCCTACCTTCTTGGCGCCTCACCACCGCAGAAATAGACATCAACTGTAGACTCACTGCGGACCTACAACAACCTGGTAGACAACCCCACAGCCTTCTGAACGGGATGCTCCATAAGTGCGACTGAAGATATCACCTCTACCTGGACTCCTCAGTGCCGCTCAAATTTTCCCACAATTTAGAAGCATGGTCCATGCCCGTTGACCTGCAAACTCTTGTTGTCGAGCTTATTCTCTAATTTCAAGACCCCATGTGCATCGCTCCTTCCTCCCGGAGGAAACCGTAGACACACCACCCATGTCTCAGATCTCTTGGACGATGCCAAGATTAATTCTGAACTGGGGATGCAACGCCCCATCAAAACCTGCTCGACTCTAGCCTGGTCAGATCTGAAATCACCAAAGATGACACCTGCCATCAAGGAGCCCTGTCATTTGAGTTCAGTTCTTCATAATTGAAAAGCATGGACCTGAAACCCACTTCCTGGCCCTTTACTCTGCCCACACCAAGAATGTAAGAGGTTTTAAGATTAGGGAGCATGCATATCTGCTCATGTCATCAGTACGCGAGAATGACTCCTAAACACAATGAGCTGTGAGTAATATTCCCTTATCTTATATTTCAGAACTATAGAAACTTAGTGACTAAAACAAATAATAATGACAATGCTAGATTAGGGTGATTAGAAGGTGTTTCAATATGTTGTATGTAAAATGAACCATAATAGTAACACATATTAGTTGATCATTTATAAGTAGTAATCCAATTAGTATACGTATCAATAGGTATGCATATCCCTGTACTGATACTAATAGATAAAGTAAGTACGTAACTTCAGAATTGGTGCTCACGGTAGCTTCTAATACCAAAAAGTATCACTAACGATATGTTGGACTGAATTTTAGTTAATATTTAGGAGATATATATACACAGACATAGTAATAATGATAACCTATACTAATAAATCAACTTGCTGAGTACTAATCAGGCTGGTTCCCATAATAGTACGTGTATTAATGTCTGCACAATGACATATAATAAATTTGTGTATATCTTAGCAGTATTTATGAACCTCATGATAACTTATTAAATCCAATATTGTTGATGTTTCAGATAGTACATGGTATATATTAAGTTATAAACCTAGTTATATTAATAATACATTCTATTTGATCCTAGATTTTGGTACTGCAAATATATAAATAATAATGCACTAATAACAGTTAAGTAGAAATATATGATTAATAATGATGAGAATAGTTCAAAAATGTTCATACTATACCATGTTATATAACTAAACCCTAGAAAAATAAATCAAGATCAAAGTACTAGCATATGAATAGTATGTATAGAGGTATGTGGAATTAAACCCTAAATATCCCTAGTGAGGTATATTAGTAAATAGACACTTGATCCTAGTGACTAAATGTCGTTGTAACATATGAGAAACACATATGGAGTTTTCTATTATAATAAATAAAATATATGACATGAATGAAGGAGAGAGTATAGACATTAAGAAATTTATGTTCAGAAATTTAATATAAAGAGAATGTGGAACATTAGGTCAAATTCTATAATATGAAGGTTGACAATTGAATACGTAAGCATGTGGATGACTTAGACACTTAATCCTATAGTCCATAACTAAATATTAATATGTATATGATCATGGATGACCATACATGCACACAAATATGCTAAGGATCATATGCTCACTTAATAAGATGACAAACCTAGATGAAAATATATAAATCATAATTAAAAATAGAATATGAAATAGTAATCCAATGTGGAAAATAAACTAATCCGATATAAATCAATTTGAAAAACTTTTAACCCTATGATGATATAGAATTCTTTTCTTATTAGATCTCGAAACCTTGAAGCTCATTGAATTGTGAGTGAGAAACAGCTTGGAATCTTTCTTGGTAGAAAAGGTACTAGATTCTCTATTTTTATATCGAGTTATTAACTTCCCTCTTGAATTCCATGTTTATTATTTATTGGTGAACCCTATAGTTTTATAAGCCTTTCTTGCTTCTTTGAAAGTTCACCACCTCATATTGATTATTGTTTGATTGCATTGAATATTATAATAACACTTGACTTGATCTATTTAGAGTTTTGACTCCCTAGACTTTGGTCCCTTTGGGATTTGGCCTCTTAGAGCTTTGGCTCACTTGAGGTAGGGTACATCCCGTCTCCCTATGCACAAGTGTAATGGATTAGTTGTCCCCCAGTCGATTGGTTAAAATAGCAATTAGGCTTCTGTGTCGTTCTTTCATACATGACTGAACACAAGGCACTTTAGCCCTTGAAGGAAATGATATGATAGTGCTCAACCTTAATATTCAAAAGTTGATTATTGCAAATATTTTGATACTTTGACATCTTAAATTATTTTGAATAGCCTTGTAAAATTTGATCTTGAAAATACAAACATTGAAATATTGTTATTCTTGATTTGGTAAATTTAGTCCACAAAATGTTCCTTACCTAGATTTGATATTACCTTGATTTATACTTAGAACCTATATTTTTCAAATAGCTTGATATAAGAATTTAGTACCAACTTTGCTGACCCTTTTATTTCCCTTCAATGGGGTCCATGTGTGGTTTCGTTCCCTTTGGGAACTCATGGGCAGGTGATAGATGGAAGAGCTTGAAGAGACATGCATTGGATAGTCCTCCATTGAAGACTAGATAGGAATGAATTTTATTTCTTAAACTTGTAATCATATTTGTGAGCTTATGTGACTCTGATGTATGAGCATTAATGTAATAAAGATTGTTTATGATTGTGATATTATTTTCTAAATATTCGATCGTAAATATAAATTCTTTACAATTAAGGTTTTGCTTGATTAGTTATGCCAATTGGGTGAATGAAGGTTGCATCATATAAGTGGACATGCAAACCCTAATTCATTCTAGAAAGCGTAACTGTAAAACAACTATAGAAGATATAAAACATATGAGGTATAAACTTGTCACATCATCACATGATATCACTACCATACAAGTCCATCATCACTATTACATTATCCTAGAATAACCATCCCTTAACACATCATTGGAGGATATCAACTCAACTAGGCACAAAGCCTCTTCCAGGTCATAAAACCCAATCACATAGTTCATGCACATCATCATTATCTTATCATGCATCATAAAGACTCATAATTGTCACCATG
This sequence comes from Alisma plantago-aquatica, assembly GCA_963693085.1. Taxonomy (NCBI): domain Eukaryota; kingdom Viridiplantae; phylum Streptophyta; class Magnoliopsida; order Alismatales; family Alismataceae; genus Alisma; species Alisma plantago-aquatica. The sequence goes on along the minus strand of OY856410.1, from coordinate 1,354,396,264 downwards.
TGTCATATAAGAGATGCCATAACAATCACCAACTATGATGTACATTAAACCTACAAAATTAGGGTTACACAAGTAGGATAAAGAAAACATCTTGACATGCTAATCACTTCAAACAAGCTAAGCAATTACATCATATGCCCAAATTAGGGTTAGGGTTTCCATCACATCACTCAACATCAACCTTAGGTACATCACTTCCCACATTCTTGGAGCATTATTAGGGTTAGGCAATATTATTATGATCAACGAATCATTCCAAACAACACTATGTATCGACCAAACCACATAGAAACCAGATGACTCACATGTGTAGTGACCGCATGACCCAACATGTGTAGCAATCACATGAGTCACATGTGTACCGAACACATAACTCAACATGTGTAGAGACCTCCAAAGATCAAAGTGTAGCAAGAAACCAAACTGATCCAGGTGTAGCGACCAAACAATTCAAGAAAATGTAGTGACCACCCTGATTAGGGTTAGGGTTTGTTGCAACCCAACCAACATAGCGACCATATCAACATCAAACTAAGGTTGTATCGACCCAACCAAACCATCTCAGGTAGCGACCAACACAAGGATCATATGTAGAAACCAAAGTGACTTAGAGTTAGGATTATGGTGACCAAACCAAGACCCTAGCACACCATCAACATGGTCATAACAAACCCAAGAAACCCAGGAAACATGTCGACCAAATCAAATGCTTAACATCAAGAATCTCAAGAAACACCAAGATGTAACCTCATGAAAGGATGAGCATCGAAACCCTAAAAGGATCATCACCAAATAAGAAAGGGGACCATGCTAAGAGAGAGAAAACCAACGTCCCACACATGCACACAAGGACCAAAACCTCCATCTAACACATGATGGATGAAACATAAGCATAGAGGTAATACCAACAATCAAGGTGCATGTAAGAACCATTAACACCACCATCTACTTGGATTTTAGATACACGAATTAGGGTTAAGAGAAAGAGAAATATATAGAATAATACTTCATAATCTTAAACCCTAAGACAAGATAGCATCATCAAGAAACATATCATCACAATTTAGAAATGAAATAACATACATGCAAGGTAAAGTGCAACAATAGTAGAGGGGAAAGTTATATAACATGCCTTTAGGTTAAGATCCACTCCAAAGCCACGAACTCCAAGAGAGAAGGAAACATCAATCTTAGATCAAATCCAACTCCAAGCTAGATCACCTCAAGAGAAGAAGAACACACAATGTCACAGGATGCTCAAAAGAGAGAGGGTAAACCCCTAGGTTGAAAAGAAAGAGGAAGGAAGAAAGAGGAGATCTTCATCTCACTCAGGTTTACCATGGTAAAACCATAGTATCAACCTTTGTGGAAAGAAGCTCCTCAAGATATCCACCATGGTAATTCATAGTCTAACGGCCAAGAGAAGAAAGAGAGAGGGTAGGGTTCAAGGAAAATGAGATCAAAGAGAGATAAACTACTTACTAAGATCAAGGATCACCAAGAACCACCAAAAGAAGATGATCAAGCCTATCAAGCCTTAGATCACCACATGCAAGATGAAGACGGCCACCTTCTCCAAGATTAACATCTCCTCTTGCACCACTAAGCTCAAGGCCAAACACAAGCAAGAAGAGAGGAGGAATAGAGCTAAAGGGGATACTTGCATGTGCAAGGAAGGGTATATATACTCAAGGGTAGGAGAGAGGTAGAGATTATAAGGTGTCAAGATACTAGAGCCTCTCATGACACATGTCCCTCAAAACCACGGCCATGCAAGAAATCTAGATATGCATGCATCAAAGATTGATAAAAACAAGGTAGTGTAGCGACTGCTACACTATGTCACCTAACAACAGGTTGACACACACATCAACACAAGCAAATCCTAGTGACCCCAACCAAAACCAAGGCACCTAGGTCACTACAAACCAACCAATGCAAGGTGTTTCAGTTGAAACACTCTGAAGGACACAAGACACATAGGTCTCTACAAAGGTTACACCAACATGGTCGACACTACCAACTCAAGCATCCATGAAAACTGTGCAAACCCTAACATCAACACCTATGATGCCATCGCATCAACTAAGGTCTAGCAAGGTGCCCCTATGTATCACTATCTCTCCCTCATGATGTCAAGGCACAAGAGGCACATATAACATGTGACAAATTGCAAGATAAACCCTCAACATGGGTAATTGGTCCAAAAGTAGCACATATATAGCATAACTAGCTCAAACATCAACCAAACTAGACCAAACTGAAAACATAAAGGAGTCACATGTTATTAAGGTGCATGACAAGATTAAATTAAGGTTTAAGCATCTTATTTAGTCAAACAAGCAAGATCAAGCACTAACCTAGGTAAGGAGTCTTACATGTTCGACTAGCTATATTAAGAGAACTCCTAGGTCACTATGAACCCTACCTGAACAAACCTTAGGATTTCCCAAACTAAATTTCCCTTTACGTTTTATGATCTAAACTACATATTTATCATCTCTATGTTTTCTCATCCCTAAAATTACCTATCTCTAAACCCTAGAATTTTCTTCTTCCCTTATGTAATTTTGTTTTCAAGAAAATTAGGGTTAAGGCTTTCTCCACCAACTAAAGCACATGTAATGCACATTAAAGATATAAATATATGAAACTTATTTTCCCTAATGTATGATTCTCTTATAAGGAAAAACCCTAGAAACTTTTTAGAACCTAGGTATAAGAAGAGATGAGATAGGTCTATTAATAATATGAGTAGGATAGAAGCCAAAGAAGTAAATCCTTGAACCCTAATAAAAAACAACGATCCTGTGTAAATACAAAGTATAATGTAAGGGGGTACTTGACTCTTTGCAAATCAATCACTATGTAAAGTTGGTACTAACATTCATGGTATACCACACAAAGTCCTTTGAAGGTACCCATTATCATTGAGTTTGTTAAATATTATCCTAATACCCATATTGATTGATCCTATCCATAAATAATGCTTTCATGGTCCTTAGCATATCCAAACAAACGAGAGTGTTCTATGTCACATATATGCTACACGGGATATCTAGACTATGATGGAAAAAACCATGCCAGAAATAACATCCTCTTCAATCCTATCATGGGTGAAGTCTAGGGTATACTTACCCCAGATATACCTACCCTACTCCTCTAGGAAAGGAATAACAGGAAGTCTATGGAAGATTGGGTGTAAAGGGTTTTGACTTCTAATGAAGTTCTAGTATACCCTTAAGAAGAGAGAAGAATTTCTTATACCATATTTATACAAACCTAATCCCTTGTCTATAACTTCTAGGCCACACACCTGTCATTAGGATGATGACTTTACATTGACATGGGAACATACCTTAATATTACAAAAGTAAAATTGGATGGGCTACATAGGGTTTATTGAGGTCTTGGTATGGAAGGATAAGTCCAAAAAATCCAATGATATTCATGGTTAAACAAGGGGTAAATGAACCCCCTTAAAAATAAGAATGTTAGGAAGGAGAGGTAATACCAAAGTTTTACGACTCTAGGTTACCACACTAGAGCATGGAAATATGGAAAGCTAGCATTCTTCCAGTTAGAAAGAGAACATTTCATGGCAATTGACTTAAAGTTATAAGGAAATTGTTGCAAAGGATGCCTACCATAAAAATGATGTTTCTTTCCATAACAGGGAATACAATCCAATACATAGGATGTATGCATGGAAGGTCCCAAGTGATTTTCTTATGACAATGGTGATCGGATATTATCTAAATTGATGAGAAATGAATAGATAATGGATGTAGAGAGATATGAAAGTTAAGAAAGGGAGAAGGTCTGGTAGGACCAAATTCAGGTTGTGATTATCTAAGCATGATTATCTAAGTCCAGAAAGAAAAATGTAAGTTAACATATGATGCTACTCTTGTGTAAGTGTTTCACAGCCAATTGTGAAAAACTAATTAAGTTTGGGCTAACGAAATGTAGTTGCCAATACTACGTATTGGCAGGGTTGCATTCATGCAAGTAAAAAAATAGAAGTAGAGTGGTTAGGCTTAGAAGTATGTGAGTTTCAAACTCTTGTAAGGAGTGCCTTTTAGAAAACTTTCAAAACATATACATATGGGTAAATACCTTGGAGGAATAGTACAAAGTCCTTTGATCTAGTATGCATAGCTTGAGAGCTTGACATCCTAATATTTAAAAGAAATAAGAAAACACCTAGACATGAATACTCCTAGGAAGATGAATTGATCCACCTAATTTTTTGTGAGACTATATGAGGTAACTTTGTCATTCTTATAGAGACCTAATTCTATAAGGTGAGATATGTTATGCTCTAATGCTACGGCAGTAGCATATGAGGCATGTAAGACTTTATAACCACCTAGTCAAAATATGCATATAAGGAATAAAAAAAGGTATCTTGTTTTGGAAAGTGTTATCAACATATATAAATTTATGTAAAAATTTGATTGATGAAAGTCTTGGATTGATATTTGATTTAAAATATGATACATCGAAATACATTTTGCAAATATGCATGTAAGCTTAGAGGTTGTCTTGTTCAGGATGAGTCAATGGGACACATAATTCTAACAAAGTGAGAGGACCTCACTATATTTAGAAGAAGTTAGGAGGCAATCTTATTCATCCCTCCCTCCTCTAGTGAGAAAACCATTCAACAAATTACAATCACTAGTAGTATATTCAAAAGTAAACATAGTAGTACTACTACCATTACACATATCCAGTTCTAGACTATTGAGTATTTCATTGGGAGGTCTAACATAAACAACGTCGCACATAGGGTTCTTGAGGTGTAGTTTACCTAGCATGTCAACAACTTTGTTGGTTTCCCTAGGGCTGAAATGGACAATTCTCAAGTTTTCAAGTTGCTTTTGAATTCTTGCTATGCAGCTACATATTTGTGGAAATCTTAGTATTGCCCTTTGATCATGTTCATTGCCATTAAATATTCCATTTCAGTAAAGATATAACCCTGTTTGGAAATGAATCAAGAAAGTTCATAGTTATGAACTAAAGGTTATTCATGACTTATCAAATAACACTACACATGGTATAGAAACAAGTCAACCCTAGAGTCAAGTGACTTAAATATAGAGGTACATGAGACTGAAGGGGTCATGTGAAAATCACTCCATAAATACTAACACAACCCTAGAGACCCAAAGGGAATGGCTAAATACCCATATACATAAGTAATTTAAAAATAGAAAAATAATAAGATAAGGGTTCATATAAGTAAACTAAAAAGATAGGTTGGATTTGGAGGTATAAATATGGACCAGATTAGTATAGATTTAGTGCTTTTACTCTAGAGTGGCCTAGATAGAGTAACTAGAGCTCATCTAGATAACTAAAAAAAGTAGAACCCTAATGGAGATTTTGCATATGTAAATCAAGGGCCCTGAGAAAAGAACTTATCCAAGGTTAATAATATGGAAGACTCTTTACATTTAAAAGATGTTATGTGTATGCAGAGTCACTCAATGAGATTGACTTAACCTAATTGCATAACTATAAGATTATATGTGGATTCATCATATCAGCACAAAAAATGTTATGAACCTTATATTTTGACTGCAAACATATATTTACTTCATCTTAGTTTAGGTGGTAGAGATTGGGTAGCCACCTTGAATACACATCATTTGTATATTACACAAGAATCTTGATATTGAGTCAAGGAAAATCCTCGGTGATATAGATAAATGATATAGATAATTATATTTTATGATTTATATATATTGATATACTGCATCAACATCTTAGGGATAAAGATAAATGATAGTTAATGTGTATGAGTAGGACCTAGGTGAAATTGTGATACTAAGGTTGTAGAATAATTCAATGAATAAGGTTGTGGGAACATACAAAGAAAAGTATTTATTTGAACCTATCATATGACCACCTAATAGAGGTTGATGATATAATGAATAAAACAAATCTAGGGTGGGGTGTGATCACCAAATAGGAATTCCAATTTTATTATTTAATTATTACCTATCCAATATATGAATGAATTTTGAATGAAATATGAGTTTATTGTATATGAGAAGATTTTGTTATGCATTTATAAAAAGATAAACTGAGTACCAAGAAATCGGCATGTCATTCACCTATTTTGAATCCAATCTTTTTAACGAACAAGAGAGTATTACAAGACTTCTCCTAAAACTTTATAGAATTTAGAAACTCGAGACCTATAAAAAATATAGAAGAATGTATAATTTATATTTAAACATGACTATAAATAAGGAAATTTATTAATGTATTGAATAATTACATGACCAAAAAACTATAGGGGAGGTTATACCTAAACACTATGAACTTTTGCACATCCCATAAGCCATTAGATCTGTCATCAATTATCCTAAGATCATCTCCTACCATGAGACATGGAAGAAAAGAAACCTTTACCCCTCCTCTCTTTCTCTCTCCATCTTTGATCATCTTTCACTCACTCCAATAATGAATACCTTGTGGTAAATTCATCAAGTTATTGAGGATATATAGAGGAACTATACAAGCCCTTGCTTCTAGCCTCTTATAGAGAAATCTATGAATGCATAACTCTTTCTCTCAGCCTCACACTATAATTGAGTAAAACTGATGAGCCTTTCATTACCAATCATATAAAAGGCATCCTAGAGAGTCACCTATACCCCCACACCCAAATCCAAATCCATATTGATTAGGGAAAAGCCTATAGTTGGTCCTTGAGATCTAGCTCTACCTATGGTTACCTACACCCTGAGCATGTAAGCCATTTTTATCCTTAACCAATTTACTTAGTTTGGAGCACCAAAGGATTACCATGAGCCACTCCTACCCAATTTTAAATGGGAATCATCAAGAAATAAACCCTGACTCCTTGACCCACCACAACCTTTACTAACACAACCAAGGAGCATCCTAGATACCATGAGAAGAATATAAAGTTTCTTGAAAAATGTGCAATACTTCTTTGATCCTTATAAGTGGTCTTGGTGAGTAATTCGTACTTACTCTCTGGCTATCTACCTTGACCTTGCACTAGTAAAATATGGACCGTGGCAGCCCATATTATTTACTACCACATGCAAATCCAAGGGGCTCTCCTAGTATTGTGAGGATGTATGAAGGTAGCCCATCATTCGTATGCTCCCCTTGAGCATCTGACAAAAAAATCCAACCATCTATCCCTCCATGTCTGGTCAAAGAAGGTTCTAATGAGGGAATATATTAACAATCCCTGGGGTCAATTCACCAAAATACCCATTTGGCATGTGATTGTTGATCCACATCGCATGGACAATAGGGTCATTTTGATCAACAAGGAATGTAGTATCAACTAAAGTTACTTTGTAATCTTTATTTGTTCCTAGTTTCAAAAGTAGTTTATATGTCTTACATTATATTGATTTAAATAAATACCCCATATTAGGGTTAGAGAATGATTATTTGATTGTGACACATTTATTGTGCCTTACGGTCTGATGTTGATAATAAGGTTTGAGTTGATATAGATATTAGATATAATTAGAAAAATCTATATTTCTTAACATGATGCTTATACAATATTATTAGTTGAATAAAGTCTTTAAGGATGAATATTGTATGATTATGGGGATTCCCAAAAGTGGGATTGAAAATATTGAGTCCCTAAAATTGACTAGTAGAACCACCCCTACCCTAGACCCTTGCCTACCTAATACTCTAGCTCGTGTTACGTATGATATTGATAGTATCACTTTATAGAATTTTTTCCTTGTAGATTTAAAAACTTATCTGTTCAGAGACTAGATAATTTTCTTCATCTCATGTCTTGTGGGAAATTACATGTAACTGCATTAACAATGTGTCTGCATTTTATCTTTAGATTTTCTAAATTTTAAATTGAATTATTTTAGTTCATGTTCAATCATAAAGTCTCTCTACATAGGAGTTTAAAGTATCGAGAACTCTAGTTTTTCCTATGATGGTGTTTATAAAGAAATTCACTCCCATACATATTGAGAAATCCACTGAGGTCCTAGGGATAAGTAGAAATAAAGGATGGCAACTTTCTTCCTAAACCGGTCATTAGAAGGCCCTGATTCTGCTGACCATGAAGTGAACCAATAATCATTTGTCTCTAAATGGATTCTTAATTCGGTCGACTACACACCTTAATTGAATTCTGATTTGACTCAACGAGTCTATAATCTAATAACACCCTTCTCCATTATTTGAAACAAGACAAAGCAAGCATTTTGTTTGAAGCTTACCATCAAGTGGAGTCTATGCTTATTCTTATGGTGGTGGTGTTGTCTCTATGTCTGGTACAAAATATAGCATGCCCTATAAATTCACCAAGAAAAGAGGTAGGATACTATAGAATGAATAAATTGTTGTTTTAGACTTCCGTATGAATCAACCAGAAAATGAGTTTGGCTCCAAAACTCATCTTTGCTCTCTTCTGTAGGAATCAACCAGAAAATGAGTTTGGCTCCAAAACTTGTCTTTGCCATCTTCCCTATTCTTGCTTAGAATGACACCTCGAAAATACAAGTGGCCAAATTACACCAACTGTCATTGTGCTATCTCCTTCTTCCTTGTTCATGGCCAAGGAACTCATCGGTGTTCCTGAGCATCACCACTATAGTGGTAATACTATTGGGAAAATAGAAGCGATCAGCCATTTTCTTTTCCACCCTACACCAAAAGGTAAGAGCAATCGATTTGTTAAAATTTTAAGGGGTAAAAAGTCTTGATAACGATTAATCTTGCTATTGCATTCTTATATATATATTTGTTGAAGTTTAGATCTGAACAATGTTGTTGTGGTGGGCAACACGACTGTTACTGTTGTTTCTACTCCCGCTACACCTACAGCTGCTTCCACCTCTTTGTTTTCTTCTAATTCGTCTGCTCAACAACATAAGCCAATGATGACGGCCAGGGAACCATGACTTTTGGGCTGGGACTGGGGCTGCTGACTCCATTAAAGATTTAGTTATACAAAACCAACATCAAATCATCAAAGGGCATCTGATTTATTCGTACTCTTTTCCATATAATTCATGTTCCAAACCAATCACTTAGAATTCATCTTCTTGAAATGTAAATTTAGTTCTAGAAAATGAGTTCCATGAAAATTATACTTACATCAAACCAGTCAGACCCTAAATGAAAATGATTCCAAGGCGGATAATTGATGTAATTTAAAATGAAGGAAAATAAGGAGGATTCAATATATTTTTGTAGTAGTTCTTTTTCTATTTAGGACACCTTCATGTTTTCCTTTGCAAGAACATATTGTTGCTCGTTTGAGGGGATTCTAATTTTTCTGTGTTTATTTCAAAAAAGAACTATCTGGAGATTAGTAATTATGATTTCTTATCTTTGATCTTGATGTTGATCTTGATCTTGAAAATTTAGAATAATTGCACTTTCCCTTATGGTCATCAGTTCTAAGTCATGAAGCTAATGTATTACAAAAAAATATGTAAATATGTGAAATTAAGATTATCTTTTCTCATCATCATGAAACAAAAAAGCATCCAATGACTCGGCCCTAGTAAGCTTCCAATTCCACCAAACCCTAGTTTGTGCTTTAGATGGAATACAATTTTTTGATAGTCAAATAATGGTAATTAACTAGATTTATGGTGTATAAGTTTTATAGAATGGCTATATATTTAAAAAATTACATTTTACCCATAATGACTCATATATTCTAGATTTATTTGGTCAATTAGAATTTTCTTGGGAGATGTCTATTCGACCAATTTGTGAATCATCTAGGCCTTGCCTTTGAGTGGACTTCTTCCAGAGAAGTTGAAATGAATTTAAGGTTTGTTTGAGACCTTTGTAAGGTTGGATGGACTCTCTCGAGAAAGTATAACCAGCTAAAGAAGTTACACATGACATCTTTTGATTAGTTGCACATCCTTGAAGAAAAATTGATTAGACTTGATGTAGACAAAACCCACTAACAAGAGATTTGTCCTATCAAAGGTGAGATTCAGTTGAGCACTCTTTTTTTGTTATGATTGTAATCATTATTGACCCTTTTTTGTCACCGATATTTATAATATGAAACATATAACTATAAGACCCCTGGCCTATCTTAGTGCTTGATTGTGTTTGCTTTGCTCAATAATATTCTTAAACCTTAATCCAATCTCTTGAGATGCCTTAATATCATGTGACATGCTTATGCTTTTAGTTTGGTCCAGTTTGGTTGATATTTGAGCTAGTTTTTCTATATATGTGCTTGTTTTGGACCAAGTTGCAATTTACCTATGCTGATGGTTTATAATGAAATTTGTCAAATGAAGGTTGTACTTCTTATACCTTAGATTCATGAGAGAGAATATGATGCTATAGGGTGCTTGTTTGGGCCTTGGTTGATGAGATGGCATCTTAAGGTGATATTAGGGTTTGCATGAGTTGCATGGATGGTGGTGTCGACCATGTGTGTTTTAGAGTGTGGCGATGAATGTTGTGACCTTGATGTTGTCCCTTGCGAGTGATTCAGATGATACACCATGTTTTGGATAGTTTTCTTTGACCTTGAAGCCTTGTTCTTTTTTTGGTTGCTAGGGTTTGCCTTTAGTGATGTGTTGCGACTACAACACTCTTAGTTGGCTTTTGTAGTGGACAATACATGTGTTTTATTTAGTATTGCAACCGCTATACTATGTTTTCTTCAACAAAGTTGTGTTTGAGGATAAAGTGGTTGCTACACCACTTTGGTTTTAATGCTTCTCTTGTATGTGTACATGCATGGCCGATCCTAGGTGGGACAAGTGTCCTTTTGATGCCCTAACATCTTGATACCTCATATCTTTCACTTCCCTCCTACCTATGCGCATAAAAGATCTCTCCTCCACATGCATGCAATCCTTTTATTTCTCTCTTATTCCTCTCTCTTACTTGGACTGACCTTGGAGCTTGGTGGTGTTAGAAGGTGCTAATATTGGTTCTTAGGTGATCGACCATTTTTGCATGTGGTGATCTTGAACTTTATCATCTTCTTTGTGGTGATTTATGGTTATCTTTGATATTGGTAAGTGGTTCTATACCTTAGATCTCATTTTCCTTTGAAACCGTACCTCTCTTCTTCCTTTCTTGGTCGTGAGACTATGGTTCAACCATGGTGGCTACCTTGAGGATCTTCTCTTCACAAAGGTCGGAGACTATGGTGTAACCATGGTGGTACCAATGTCGGAAGAATCTCTCTTCTTTATTTTCTCTTGTTCATCCTAGGAATTGTGTTTTTCCCTTCTTGGGTTTTTCTTTCACCTTGGTGCCTTCTTCTCTTTTTGAGGTGACCTTGTGGCTGAGGATTTGATCCAAGTTGGAGTTCCGCTTCTCTCTTGGAGCTTGTTGCTTTAGAGCTCTATTCTTCTTCATAAGGTGGGTTATATAAATATCCCCTCTTCTATTATTGCACCATTAACTTGCTTGCATGTTACTGTTATAATCTCTAAAATGTTATATTAAGATGCTACATGATGTTATCATGATATAGGTTTTTTGATTTTGTAATATTGTTGTACGAATTACTCTTTCTCCTAAACCCTAATTTCATGCACCTGATTTGTAAGTGATGGAGGATTCATTGATTCTTACATACTATATGATTTTTGGTCTTATCATCATGGTATAAGATGTTGGGAGCATTAATCCTTGGATACATGAGATGAACACATGGTTTTACACCTCGAATCATGGTTTTTCATGGTGTCTTGTGACATTGGTATTAGGGTTTTGATGTCTTATCTTTGCATGGAGTTTTCCTCTTTAGTTTTCTTGATGTTTACCATATATTTTGGATCATGGTTTAGCTTTGTTTTGATGATGCTTATGTGTTGTTTCTTGTAGCTTGACCTTGAGGTCGCTAGACTTGCTTTGGTGCTATATTTTTTAGTTGGTCTCTACATGTTTATGGGTTTTTGTAGGCGCAACAAACCCTAGACCTAGTGGATGGGTTGGTTCGATCATTTTACATGAAGATCTATTTTTGGTCACTACCCTATTGGCCTTGGTTACGGTTGAAGCACCTTTTCTTGAGTTGGTTAATGTGTCCTAAGTGAGGTGTTGCGGGCGCTACATGGCTAAACCTATACACCTTTGGATGCTACTCTTTGTGTGTGTTTGGTTGCAACATGTGATTTTGTGTGACGGGTCACTACACTTGCTTTATTTGGTTGCAACAAGTGATTTGGTGATCTCTTGTAGTCAAAACACTTGGTTTGTGTGATGGGTTGATACACTTGTCCCATGTTGGTCGCAATGCATGATTTGATTTGGTTGGTCTCTATACCTTGTGTTTGTTTTCATTATAACATGTATCCTAGATGGATGGTCACTATATGTACCTAGTTTGGACATAACACAGTTACCCTAGCAGGTCACTACACCATGTTTGATGATGTCTATTGGTCACAACAAGTGTTGACCTAGTAGGGTCGCTACAAGGTGTTACCCATGGTGGTCTTTACATATTCATGGGTGTTGAATGTTACATGAAATCACCTTAGTGGTTGATACATGTTGTTGGTTACATGATAATGTTTACATGTTATTGAAAATAACACTAAACCCTAATGTGCACCAAGAAAGTGGGAGATAGTGTATCTAGGGTTAATGATGATTATTGAATTGGAAACCTAATCATCTATATGAGAAACCCTAACCCTAATTTGGGAATGAGATGTTATTTCTTATATTGTTTAAAGTTATTAGCATGTAATGATTTTTTTCTCCTATTTATGTAACCCTAACTTTGTAGGTGAAATAAATGTCATGGCTAGTGAACGCTATGGTGCATTGATGTCACATAGAGTAGAAAGGCATGATGAGATAATGTTGATGTACATGAACTATGTGATTGGTCTTATGACTTGGGAGAGGCTCAATGCCTAGTGTGAGGCGATATCCTCTAGTGATGTGATGAGGGATTGTCATTCCCTATTAATGTGATGATGATGTTGGCCTTGTATGGCAGTGATAACATGTGATGATGATGTTGGCCTTGTATGGCAGTGGTAACATGTGATGATGTTGATAGCCTTGATTAAGGCAGTGAGATAGTGATTTCATGAGATGATGTGACAAGTTTGTATCTCTTACATTTTATTTCTTCTAAAGTTGTTGCACAGTTATGCTTTATAGAACGAACTAGGGTATGCATGTCCACTTGTATGATGCAACCTTAATTCACCCAGTTGGCATAACTAATAAAGTGAAATGCTAATCATGTGGTTGCCATGTGCCATAGATCCATATTCAATGTCGGTACTTGTTGGATGGTGAAATGGGTTCTCCCTTAGTGGAAGATCAGAGTCGTATACTACTGAGTATATGCATTTCATAGGATTGGATGCAGTCATACATATCTTAGTGATGTGATTCAGTAAACATATATGATAAAATTTGAGGATGGTCGTGGTCACACCTCGACATGAGTGCAACTTTGGTCATAACTCAGTTTCACGAGTGTTGTGCCTTTATACACCAAGGAAGACTAAACTGTTTTGCAGTTGGACTTTATATCCCACTGCGGAGGACTTGGACTGATCGAGGGTGTGGGAGATCATAGGTGTCTGGATCCTTCTAGATCTTGTATGGAACTGATTTGGACTTAATAGTGGTCAGTTGGAGTATGAGCGGTATACCTCATCTCATCAGGGCATAATAAAAGATGTCCAAAAGATGTGTAGTATATTTTCTTAGGGTTAAACACGACTCACACTGGATGACCCTTTGCCTTATATTTTGTGTTGATTAGTTAATTTATAATGTCATAAGAGAAATTAATGTTTATACATGTTTTTCATATTCCTTCTTAAAGTATAAGATGTTCTAATGCTCTATTATAGATGCCTAAATTGCTTATGAAGTGTTAATTATTTTATTTATATCATTTAGCTAAATCTGCTCATCTCGATAACAATGCTATCTTGTTTATTTAGTTTACTATGATTATAATAGATGTTGGAAGAGAGTTATATTTCTCACTGGGATGTTTGGTCTCACCATGTGAGTTTCCACATATTATAGGTGGTCATGCACAATGAGGTAAAGATCATGCGGTTGAGGCTGGACATCAAGAGGAGTTGTAGATCTTGGATCTTGGATATGCAGCTAGTGTTAGTAGTAGAATCCTATGTGTCGTCCCTATAGTCTCAACCACATGGGGGTGTTTTATAGATGTTGTACATCAATACAAGTTTTTGGATGTATGCTTCGATCGTATAGATATGACTTGTATATGTGAACAACTTATCATATGTAACAGTTTGTGGCTAGTTAGCCGGTGAACAATGATATGTAATATCTATTTGGCATGAATGAGATATAGGTGGCACAAGTTTGTGGCCTTATATATTATATGTTTCAACTCGAGATCCTATGATGTGATCATTTTTAATTAACCCTATTTTGTGGTAATGTGGTTATTAGTGATAATTCCTCACTTTTTTTGAGTAATCTCACTTTGTGTGGGGATGGGCATCACATTTGGTGGTATCAAAGCTCTAGGTTCGTTGAGTCTACATGGAAACTAGGACTTAGGACTAGGATGATGTCTAAACTAAAAAATGACATGAAAACATGGTGCATACTACCTGATTTCAATACTTGAGTGCCCTAGCCATGTATTCAATTATTGAAAAGAATGTAAGTATGGAAATCTTAGATTGTTATCTTTCTTATTACTCTGATCAAGTAGTCATTTTGAAACAATATAAAGAGCATAACAAATTAGGAATAATGGTTCTAATACCTCCATAACACCCTAAAGAAGATGAGAACCACATCGTAACCTGCATAAACTTGAATGTTTGGTAACTACAAGAGAAAATATGACACCATGACACCTAAATCTGAAAACAAATAACCTGGTGAGGAGTTTTTTAAGCCATAATTTTGTAAGATTATAAGACTAAAGGGAGGATAAATCTATGATAATAAAGTAAGTCAATGCATAAAATCCACATAAGTTGAAGAGAACTCCTGAGATAACTATGATGTGAGAAGATGGATAAGAACAATAATAGATGAATAAAGTGGAACATTAATTAATATCAGACCAACCCATGTGTGTAAGAAAGCATTACAATAAAATCTTCATGACATGTTAAAGAAATTAAGGGGGAGATGATCCCTGTTTAATAAAGAAAGTGTGAAATATAATGATCTACTTATGATGAGGGGTTGAAAAACATGATACAATATGAGGACATACATGAATATGATGAACAACTAATGGAGAAAAAGTAATGAGGTATGTTAATCGTGATAATTCCTATCCTGAAGGCAAGGAAGCCAAGATGGAAAAGGAAAAATGATACACAAGAAGTTGTATGCATGTATAATAAAGAAAAGAGTTGGTAATCCCCCTTGATAGCAACCCCTGGGAAGTGCTATTGTGTCAAGGGAAGTGTGTTCCCTTTGAGTTCCTTCTTTCTTAGGATGGAACATTCAAGTGTATCTTATACCACTTGATATGTGCAATCTCTATGTGATCCTTGGGATGGATACTTTGGAGAAAGTATCGGGTGGTCTTGGACTATAGTTCTAAAGTGGCTATGTTTTTTGATGGTGATGTTTTGCGGGTCTTCCAAGGTGATAGGAATATTCTTATGACATGTTTGGTATCGGTGATGATAACAAAGAAGTTGATGAGGCAGGGTTGTGATGCATTCTTAGCACATGTGATAGATACCAAGGCAAGGAGTCCTAGTTTCTAGGAAGTGCCAGTTGTCTATGAGTTTGAGGATGTGTTTCCCGATGAGTTTCTAGGTGTACCCCCTCCTAGAGAGTTTGTCCTTAAGACCAATTCGGTTCATGGTACCTGGCCAATAGCACAAACAATGTATAGGATGGCGTCAGCTGAGATGCAAGAGCTAAAGAAATAGTTGTAAGAGCTACTTGAGAAAGGCTTTATCAGATTGATAACATCTCCATGGGTGCTCCCATTTTGTTGTAGAGAAGAAGGATGGATCCATGAGGTTGTCCTTTGATTTCCAACAGTTGAACAAGGTGACGATCAAGAATAAGTATCCATTATCATAGATAGATGATTTGTTTGACCAGTTGTGGGGTGCCACAATCTTTTCCCAGATAGACTTGAGTTCAGGTTATCACCATTAGTGGGATTAAGGCAGATAACATACCAAATTCATCTTTTAGGATGAGGCATGGCCACTATGAGTTCATGGTATTCCGTTTGGGCTAACCAATGCACCAGTAGTGTTCATGGATATGATGAATAGGGTGCTCAAACCTTATCTTGACCAGTTTGTGGTGATATTC
This sequence comes from Alisma plantago-aquatica, assembly GCA_963693085.1. NCBI lineage: Eukaryota > Viridiplantae > Streptophyta > Magnoliopsida > Alismatales > Alismataceae > Alisma > Alisma plantago-aquatica. The sequence continues at coordinate 1,354,379,965 of OY856410.1, read as the reverse complement.
ATATGCGACATCCTACAACAACATGAGAAACATCTACAACATGTGTTGGCCTTGTTGAGAGAGCATCATTTGTATGCTAAGTTCAGCAATTGTGAGTTCTGGCTGAAGGAAGTGGCTTTCCTTGGGCATGTGATATTTGCTAGAGGAGTCTGTGTAGACCCAAAGAAAGTAGAGTCAATGCAGGAGTGGGAATAGTCGAAGACACCTATGGAGGTTCACAACTTCCTAGGTTTGATAGGATACTATAGGAGGTTTATCAAGAACTTCAGCACAATGGTGTTTCCCCTAACGAGTTCAAGAGGAAAGATGTGCCATTTGTTTAGGATGTTAAGTTCCAGCATTCTTTCTAGTTGTTGAAGGAGAAGCCGACTAGTGCACCAATACTAGTGTTTCCAGAGCAAGGAAAGGGATATATCGTCTTCAAATATGTGCCCTAGAATGGTTTAGGTTGCGTACTCATGCAAGATAAGAACGTGAATTCTTTTGCTTTGCAACAACTTAAGAAACACATAGAGAACTACCCAATGCATGATATGAAGCTTGCAGTGGTGGTCCATGCTTTGAAGATATGAAGGTACTACCTTTATGGAGAGAAGTGTCAGATCTTTACTGAATACAAGAACTAGTGGTACACATTTTAAAGCAAGAGTTGATCATGAGGCAGCAATGCTAGATGGAGTTAATGAAGGATTATGATTGTACCATAGATTGTTATCTAGGGAAGGAGAACATGGTTGTAGATGCTTAGAGCAGGAAATATTCTTCATCATCATCTGTTGAGAAAGTACAATTATGTTCCTTGGTATACCATAAGAGAGAAATGTTGGTCTCCTTGCGTCAGATGATTGTACAGTTGGAGGTGTCCTTGTAAGCAAGACTGTTGGCACAATTATAGGTGAATCCAACATTGAGTCAAAAGATTAGAGATGCACAACAGAATGATACAGTGATATAGTAGATACAATTAGAGTTGGGAAATGAGAAGCATGATGAATCCCATTAGGTTGAGGATGGTACAATGTGTTACCATGGTAGGGCAGTGGTGTTAGATGTTGATGATCTGAGGATGTTGACTCTGAAAGAGGCCCACTTTTCTATGTTCTAAATGATTTGTATTGGTGGCCTAGTCTGAATCCAGATGTAGTTGAGTTTGTGGTGAAAGATTGACACATATGTATGTTGATGCAATAGTTTGTTTGCACAAGTTCGATCCACTATTTCATGTTTTGATGTTGAGGTAGTGTCACACTGACACTGAATTGACACTACAACCTATTGAGGTAGAGTTGGATGAGGACTTATTGTATGTAGAAGGTCATGTGTTGATCCTTGATAGAAGGGTGAAGAAGTTGAAGAAGAAGGAGGATGTCATCTTTTTTAAGGTTTTGCGGCATCACCATGGTGTAGAGGAAGCCACGTGGGAGATTGAGGATGAGATGCATAGGAAGTCTCCATCTCTTTTCGCATAGGATTTCAGGGGTGAAATCCTTGTTAGGGGTTTATGGTTGTAAGACTTCTAACTTGTCTTAGTGCTTTATTGTGTTTGCTTTGCTTAATAAGATGCTTAAACATTAATCCAATCTCTTGAGATGCCTTAATATCATGTGACATGTTTATGTTTTCAGTTTGGTCCAGTTTGGTTATATTTGAGCTAGATTTGTTGTATATGTGCTTGTTTTGGACCAAGTTGCAATTTACCCATGTGGAGGGTTTATAATGCAATTTATCATATGTAGGTTGTACTTCTTTTACTTCATCTTAATGATATAGAAGATTATGCTATGGGGCTCCTTGTTTGGGCTTCGGTTGATGAGATGACATCTTGAGGTGATAGTAGGGTTTGCATGAGTTGCATGGATGGTGGTGTTGACCATGTGTGTTCTTGAGTGTGGCGACCAATCTAGTGACCTTGATGCTATGCCTTGAGAGTTCTTTGGGCTATACACCATGATTTAGATAGTTTTCTTCAACCTTGAAGCCTTTTTCTTTGTTTGGTTGCTAGGGTTTGCCTTTGGTGATGTGGTGTGACTGCAACGCTCTTAGTTGGATTTTGTAATGGCTGATACATGTGTTTTGTGTAGTGTTGCAACCTCTACACTATGTTTTCTTCGACCAAGTTGTGTTTGAGTACAAAGTGGTTGCTACACTACTTTGGTTATAACGTTTCTCTTGCATGTGTACATGCATGGCCGATCCTAGGTGGGACAAGTGTCTTTATGGTACCCTAACATCTTGACACCTCATATCTTTCACTTTCTTCCTACCCATCTATATATAACCTCTCTCCTCAACATGCAATAAATCCTTTTAGCTCTCTCTTCTTCCTCTCTCTTTCTTGGACCGACCTTGGATCTCCTTGGTGCTTGGGTGATCGACCATGTTTGCATGTGGTGATCTTGAACTTGATCATCTTCTTTGTGGTGATTCTTGGCGATCTTTCATCTTGGTAAGTAGTTCTACACCTTGGATCTCATTTTCCTTTTAAACCCTACCTTTCTTCTTCCTTTCTTGTCCATGATACTATAGTTCAACCATGGTGGCTACCTTGAGGATCTTCTCTTCACAAAGGCTAGAGACTATGGTGTAACCATGGTGGTACCTATGTGGGAATAATCTCTCTTCTTTCTTCTCTCTTGTTTGGCCTAGCATTTGTGTTTTTCCCTTCTTGGGCTTTCCTTTGACCTTGGTGCCTTCTACTCTTTTTGAGGTGACCTTGTGGTCAAGGAGTTGATCCAAGTTGGAGTTCCTCTTCTCTCTTGGAGCTTGTGGCTTTGGATTCGATTCTTCTTCGTAAGGCGGATTATATAAATTTCCCCTCTTATATTATTGCACCATTGACTTGCTTGCATGTTAATTTTATAATCTCTAAAATGTGATATTAAGATGCTAGATGATGTTATCATGATCTAGGGTTTATGATTTTTTAGTATTCTTATATGGATTACTCTTTCTTCTAAACCCTAATTTCATGCACCCGATTTGTAACTGGTGGAGAAGTGGTTGATTCTTATATGAAATATGATCTTTGGTTTTATGATCATGGTATAAGATAAAGGCAGCTTTAGTCCTTGGTTACATGAGTGGAACACATGGTTTTTCATGGTGTCTTGTGACGTTGGTTTTAAGGTTAGGTTTCTATCTTTGCATGGAGTTTTCCTTTTGATGATGGATAGTTTTCTTGATGTTCATCATTTTCTTTGGTTCGTTGTTTAGCTCTATTTTGAGGAAGGTTATGTGTTGTTTGTTGTGGCTTGAACTTGAGGTCCCTACACTTTCTTTGGTGCTATGTGTTTTAGTTGGTCGCTACATGTTTATGGGTTTTTTACGGGTGAAACAAACCCTAGGCCTAGTGGATGGGTTGGTTTGATTGTCTTACATGAAGATTTGTTTTGGGTTGCTACTATGTTGGTCTTGGTTGTAGTTGAAGAACCTTGGTTTGAGTTGGTTAATGTGTGATAAGTGAGGTGTTGCAGGCTCTACATTTCTAAACCTAATCAACTTTTAACACTACTCTTTGTGTTCGTTTGGTCACAACATGTGATTTTGTGTGACATACGCTACATGTGCTTTGCTTGGTCACAACAAGTGATTTGGTGATCACATGCTGGTGAAACACTTTGTTTGAGTGATGGGTCGCTACATATGTGCCATGTTGGTCACAATGCATGATTCGCTTAGGTTGGCCACTACACCTTGTGTTTGTTTCGGTCGTAACATGCATCCTATATGGATGGTCGCTATAGGTACCTGGTTTGGTCATAATAGAGTTACCCTAGCAGGTCACTACACTATGTTTGATGATGTGTTTTGGTCACAACAAGTGTTGACCTATTTAGGTCTCTACAAGGTGTTCCACATGGTGGTCCCTACATATGGATGGGTGTTGAATGTTACATGAAACTACCTTAGTGATTTATACATATTGTTGGTTACATGATGATGTTTACATGTTATTGATAATAATGCTAAACCCTAATGTGCTCCAAGAAAGAGGGAGATAATGTATCTAGGGTTAATGATGATTATTTAATTAGAAACCCTAATCATCTATATGATAAAACCTAACCCTAATTCCGGAATGAGATGTTATTGCTTATGTTGCTTAAAGTGATTAGCATGTAATGATGGTTTCTCTTTCCTATTTGTGTAACCATAACTTTGCAGGTGAAATGAATGACATAGCTAGTGAATGCTATGGTGTGTTGATGTGACACAGAGTAATGATTATGTTCCTTGTGAGGATGAAATAATGTTGATGTACATGAACTATGTGATTGGTCTTATGTCCTGGGAGAGGCTCAATGCCTAGTGTGAGGTGATATCCTCTAGTGATGTGATGAGGGATTGTCATTCCCTAGTAATGTGATGATGATTCTGGCCTTGTATGGCAGTGATAACATGTGATGATGATGTTGGCCTTGTGTCGCAGTGATAACATGTAAAGAGGAAAGATCATGTCCTTACTAAAATTTAAAGGAAATACAAAACATCCACTTTTTCCAAGAAAAATGGACATTGTGCAATGCATGCATAATAATCCAAGTAAATAAGCATGTTCCATATACATATAAAATGTCAATAGAAGCAGAAAGAAACTAAGTTAGTACATTGCTTTTTGAACTATTATTCACTACATGTGTTTCTTTGAAATGGAAAGAAACTATAGGATCTAGAAATAAGTAACCTAGTCATCCTTGATTGTAAAACTTGAATCCACTACTCCTTTACTTGGTTACCTTGGCCATGTTCAACACCTTGATCTAACCCTGGGTGGTTGAGAAAGAACCCAGCAAAAGGGAAAGAAAACATGGTATGTATTAGAGAAAATGAACAAGGATAAAAGATAAGAAAATCGTATGGAAATAAAGGCTAAGATTTCATCATAAGATGAAGATGATAAAAAGAATGAAGCATAAGTAAATAGATGGTTTCCATAACAAAAATAGTGAAAAGGTTGCATGCATGATGAATATTGACTACCTAAACTATGTAGGTTTGAGGCACCTACCTAACCTCAACCAATAGGTGAGGGAGAGTAACACATTCCAATAACCTACAAATATTCTATATTGGGGAGAGTAACACATTCCCCAAGGTGAATTTACACATGCCCTATCTATGGGTGGTTGTACAAAAGTACCACTACACTAGTTCAATAGTCTAATAAAATCAACATGCAAAGAACTATGGAAAGTATAAGCATCAAGTGAATATAAACACGGTATTGGGGTACAAGACCCAAGAAATAAATATTAAAACTGATTTCAAGCATAGATAGCTAAGGAATTGTCAAAAGTAAAATTATGGTTTTATAGAAGCCTCATTAGGGAAACTAGGTTAGGGTTTGCAATTATTCCCATCTTAGGTGTAAGGATTTCACATACATTTCTTAAGATATCCAATTACTTTATCTTCACTACTTTAATCGATTCCAAAGCCCACCTTCATATTTTCAATGTTTAAACACAAATTAGGGTTTACTCATGTATAAAGGCAAGGAAACCCTAACTTTTGGAATTTTCAAACAAAACCCCATTTTTACTTTGAAATTATCCTCATTGGTCTTATTAGGTTCTCCTGATTAAGAAAACATATATTTTTGTCTATTTTGAAGTTATGAGATTAAAAGTGCATTTTTGGTGATTTTTATCTATTAAATTCATTTTTAGAAAACACCTTTTGATAAAACTCAAAACCAAGTCTCAAAAACATTTTTATTAGAAAGCTTACATTTTTTTGATTCCAAAACATATTTTCTTTTAATTTTTGGGCAATGGAGCAAAAATTTATGATTTTTTGATACTGACCAATTAGAGAATGACATGTCATCAAAACAAGGTGAGAAAGGAAGAGAGAGTGGGTTGGCCATGTTGAGTTTTCCCAATAGCCGCTGGCTAACTCATTTGGTCCCACCCCTAGCCAAAGCGTGTTGCAACACAACTAAAACAAGGAAAATGACGTTAATGCCCTTGCACATGGTCAGAGTGAAAAGAAGGGAAGAAACAAGGGAAATAAGGTCTTTAGACCCGAGAGACTATCTCCCTTAGTGGCTCACACCATTGATGGCGCTCGAGCTTGCTACGAGACCTGAGATTTGGGAAAAAATGGAATAAGCAATCACACAATGAAGTGAGAACATGAATGCGGAGAGCTGAATTTGACAAACTCACCTGCCAACTAGATTGAATGCCGACACCGAGATGTGTCCATGAGAGGCGTAGCAAGGTAAGGAGTCCAACCCGATCACCGACAACCAAACACACGAGTTCACAAGCAATTCGACGATGTGGATGGTTGCAAATATGCCAAGGATGCTCACTGTATGGATATTTATAGGTGAAGTTAAGGGTCAAAGTGAGGACGGTTGAAACTAAACCTGTGTGGAGAACACATTCTGGGTTTTCCCAAAAATAGTCCACAAAACCCCCCATAAAGCATGGATCAAATTGTGTGGAATCGGATTGGGAAAGTATAGGAGTAGAAGTCGCATGATTTCATTGAGAAATGATCGATAAATTCCAATCCAAATTGTCCCACTTTACCTATCAGGCACGAGCTAGGAGACGAGTTCCCAACTGTCTGATCAATCGGTCGAGCGATTTGGTCTGTTCCTCAGCACGAGAAATAAAAAAATCAAAACAAAAGCATGTGACACATAAATCAAATTCCCAATCGTATTAGTATATAATTTTTTATTAAAAATTGGTGATTCATTCATCCCATCGACTGGGTTCGAACTGGTGTCCTCTCATCTTACATCATCACTTTTACCGCTAGGGTGCCACTTCATTGGCAATATATAGTGTATTTGTGCATTAATTTCTTTTTTCTCTATACTTGTTTGAAGGGGCAAACATATTCCAAATTAAATGAAAATTGACACCAAGCCTATTTTTGATACGAGAAATCCGAATGTGCTATAAGTTTTGCCTTTTGGGAACTTTTAATGTGTTTAATAAATCCAAACTTATTTTCTCTTTCCTCCATCATTAATGGTCACAAGATTCTCCAAATTTGATGAAACTTCACTTACAAGTCACGTTAAGTTACTTGGATACAAATTTGCCATCAATTTTACATGTTGGAGTTATTTGTTTATTTATTTTATATTTTGAAGGTTCTACACACTTTATCTCTCCTGATTTCACCTTTTAATCAAATATCTTTCAAATTAAGTGAAAATTCACCCAAAGGTATATTTTAATGTGTAGATCACAAATTTGGCATCCATTGTTACTTTTGGACTCATTAAAGATTTTATTTTGTATTTTTAAGTTATCTCATATTTTCCCTTTGAATTAATACAATTATAATTACCAATTTTCCAAAAGTTGTGAAACATATCACCCAAGCAAACTTGTACCCAAAGGAAATGAATTTGGATTTAGAATTATTTTTTGAGTTCCACGTTTATGGTTTTTAGGCAATTTACTCTTATATTCACTTAATGGGAAAATAAATTTATTTATTGTCACATTATCTTCACTTTAGGATTTTCTTTCTTTTTCCCACGCAAAAACCATAGAAACTTCTAGATCAATTTTTATTTTATCTGTATCCCTCTTAAATGGAAATTTTGCAAATTAAACCCATTAGTAAACTTTCAATGAGGTATTCGTGCTTAACTCCTTATAATTAAAATATTGGGAACAAATGTACACCAAACCTTTATAATTTCCACTAATTCAACATCAAGGACATAAAGGAAAGAAAATCTTAGAAAAAGGCTTAAACTAAGATTACACATGGATTTGAGTTCGTTACAACACTCCACCTGTTAAAAAGGATTTTGTCCCCAAAATCTCATACAAAAATGGAAGGGTGAGTACGTAACATCTCATCTCTAAGCTCCCAAGTAGTTTCTTCCAAACCATGATACTTCCATAAAACTTTTACCAACTCAATCTCCTTGTTCTTCAATTGCTTAACTCGGGAGTCATGAATATTTACAGGTAACTCTTCATAAGTCACATTCTCTTGAATCTCCAAAGGATCGATTGAGAGTCCATGAGAAGGGTCTTTCACATACTTTCTCAGCACACAGACATGGAACACATTATGGATCTTTTCATTGGTAGGAGGGAGAGATAAACGATATGCACAATCTCCAACCTTATCAAAGATCTCAAATGGTCCAACACATTAGGGACTAAGATTTCTGTTGACTTTAGATCTTGCAATAGAATGTATAGGCTTGACCTCCAGGAAGGCATAGTCACCTACTAAGAAACTCAAATCAGACCTTTTCTTATTAGCATACATCTTCTGTCAATCTTGAGAAACTTTCATCCGCTTCTTGATCAACTAAACCTTCTCTATCATCATTTGCAAATCATCATATTTCACTAGAGCACATTCCCCCACATCACCCCAATGTAACAGAGAACGACAAGGTCTTCCATATAAAGCTTCATAAGGTGGCATACCAATACTAGCTTGGTAGCTATTATTATGAGCAAACTTTTCCAATGGAAGAAACTTATCCCATACACCTCCCCAATCCATAACACAGGCATGAAGAAGATCTTCCAGAATTTACACCATCCTTTCAGATTGACCATCAGTTTGAGGATGATAAGTTGTACTGAAACGCAAGTCAGTACCCATCTCTGCTTGAATCTGACTCCACAACTGAGAGGTGAACTTTGGGTCATGATCAGATACTATCACTTTAGGAACTCCATGTAGACGAACAATCCAATCCACATACAATAGAGCCATCTCATCAACCTTGTAAGTGGATTTGAAAGGCAAAAAGTTGGCATATTTCATAAGTCAATCAATCACAACCCACACAACATCAAAGCCTTTCCTGTTCTTAGGGAAACTAGTGACGAAGTCCAAGTAATCTTCTCCCATTTCCGTTCCAGAATCTTGAGCATGTGTAGAAGACTACAAGGTCATTGATGCTTAATCTTTACTTGTTGACAAGTCAAACACTTTGCAACGAATAGAGCGACATCCTCCTTCATGTTCTTCCACCAAAAACCGCATTGCAGGTCTTTGTACATCTTGGTAGTACCCAGGTGTATGGTGTATTTAGACCCATGGGCTTCTTTCAAAACCTTCTATGGTAGGTTCCCAACTTTAGGTATCCACAACCTTTGTCAGAAACGAATAGCTCCATCAACTCCAATTGAAAAGTTGGATTGTGGCTTCTCAGCTAAGGCCTTCATCTCTTCAAGCTCAAAACTTTCAAGCTGTGCAACAAAAACTTTCGAGATCCAAGTAGGTGTAATGGACAAACTAGCCATGTGAACACACAACTTCTCAACATCTTCTTTATCATCCGACTTCAGTTTCCAATAGGAAACATACACCAGGTTCATGGAAGAACACATTGTATTCTTTTTTTTACTCAAAGCATCAACGACTACATTTTCTCTATCGGGATGATAGGTGATGGTAAAGTCATAGTCCTTGAGATACTCCATCCATCTATGCTACCTCAGATTCAGATCCTTGTGTGTCAACAAATATCTTAAACTTTTGTGATCTGAGAAAACTTCAAACTTAAATCCATAAAGATAGTGTCTCTAGATCTTTAAAGCATGCACGATAGCTGCTAGCTCTAAATCATGTGTAGGCCAATTCTCTTCATTAGGTTTCAACAAGCACAAAGCATAGGAAACCACACGATCTTATTGCATCAAGACACACCCTAATCCTTACTTAGAAGCATATGTGAGAATGATGTAGGGTTTGTCTTCAACATGCATAGCAAGAACATGAGCAGACGTTGGAAAACTCTTCATCTTCTGAAAACTATCATCATATTTAGGTGTCCATACAAACTTGATTTCTTTTCTTGTCAACTTTTAGAGGAAGATCTTACTCTGAAAAGCTCTTTATAATCCTCTGATAGTAACCTGCTAAACTAAGGAACCTACAGATCTCAGATGGGGTCTTCAGAGCTTTCCACTTGGTCACAACTTCTACCTTTATAGGATCAACATAAATATGTCTAGAAGAAATCACATGACCTAAGAACATCACTTACTTGATCCAGAACTCACACTTTGAGAATTTAGCTTACAATTGATTTTCTCTCAGTGTGTTCAGAATGATTCTCATATGCTCACGATGTTACTCTTCGAATTTAGAGTAGACCAACACATCGTTGATGAACACTATCACAAACTGATCGAGGTAAGGATGAAACACTCGATTCATCAAATCCATGAAAGCAACATGGGCATTAGTCAAGCCGAAAGGCATGACCAGAAACTCATAATGCCCATAACGTGTTCTAAAAGTTGTCTTCGATACATCCTCATCCTTCACATGCACCTGGTAGTATCCACTTCGTAGATCCATCTTTGAGATCACAGTGGCTGACTTTAGTTGGTCAAACAGATTGTCAGTGTGAGGCAAAGGATAGTGATTCTTTATCGTTACTTGATTAAGAATATGATAACCCATGCACGCACACATTGTACCATCCTTCTTCTTCACGAACAAGATAGGTGCACCCCAAGGGGAAACACTAGGGCATATAAAGCCCATGTCGAGAAGCTACTCAAGATGCTTCTTAAACTCGACAAGTTCTACAGGGACCAAGAAATAAGGAGGCTTCAAGATACGAGAGGTTCCTCGGGAGAGCTCGATGGAAAACTTCACCTCACAAGTTATGGGAAACCATCAGGGAAGTCCTTCACAACATCTATGTGATCGAGAGGAGGAGGTGTAGCATCGAGGATGATAGAATCTAAGAATGCTCTACACCCTTACGAGATAAGCTTTTCATATTTGATGGAGAAGATGAAAAACTATTGATCCTCTCATTTCTTATCCTTGACACACATCCTTCCCACAATAGGTTGTAAAAAATTGACCTTCGATTCACAAAACAACACAAATTGGTACCTCTTCAACTAGTCCATCCCCTGAATGACATCAAAGGCAGTCATGTCGATCAAGATGAAATCTGAGGGAAATGTAATACCTGAGATATAGAGGCCCATGGTTGGGAGTTTGAGATAAGAAGAGAAGAGCCTACCACTAGGGATTTCAACATCTAAAACATGATCCATATATTTTTATTCTATCTCTAACATGGTAGCAAACTCTGATGATATGATTGTATTTAATGAGCCAGAATTGAAGAGTGCTTTAACTGGATGCATATTAAGATGTAAGGTACCTTTGATGACTTCCTTATCTCCTTCAGATTCCTCAGCATTAAGGGGAAACACCCTTCCATTCTGCCTTTCCACAGGTGGTTGTCGACCTTGCCAATTCTGAATGTTGTTTCTTAGAGGCGGATTTTGTCACTGTTGTGGTTGCTGAGCTAGAGCTAGTCCCCGCGCAATCTTGGGGCAATTGGGTTGAATGTGTCCAGCTTGAACACACTCATGGTAGATAGGTGCAGGTCAATCATCTCTATGGGGTTGACCATTTCCAGTAGGGAACCTTCCTGGAGGGTGAGAACGCGAGCAACGGTTGCACTTGTCGTACCCTTGGTTTCCACCAATGTTCTTCCTCTTGTTGGTGTTGTGCCCGAAATACTGGAACTTGGGGTATGACTTATTCACCAAATCCTTGTCCACCATTTGTTGAAAAGTCAATGGCAACTAGGGAACAAGGTTGCATCCTACTTGTACCTTAACCCTCAAGAAACATGGTTGATTTCCTTTCAGCTCCTAGGTCCACCACATATCACTCCAGGAGAAGAAAATGTTGCACGTACTCATAGATTCTTAAGCTTCCTTAATGCAGACTATAAAACTCTACTTCCTTCTCTTCAGATAGGCGAGGTAGATATACTTCTCACGGAAAAGCTTGAGAAACTCTTCCGAGGTCATGCTCGAAGTGTCACAGGTACGAGACATACTCGTCCACCAGACATGTGTCAACCCATCCAGCACATATGTTGCAAAGTGAACCTTCTGGTGAGGAGGACATGCCATGCCCTTGAAGGTACGCTCTAGATCCAAAGCACAGTCGTCAGCTTTATCCACCATATTTGGCTCACTCTCTCCCTTGAAGTATGGTGGTTGCATCTTGATGAAGTCTGTAAGGGTGAACTCCTTCGACTTAGCTACAGTATTAGAACGATGTCCCACCAAGTTAGTCAAGAGCAGTTGGTGCAACATGGTCAACTCTTGCTCAAGGGTCAGAAAAGGGGTGCTAACGGGGGCAGTAGGGATTGTCCCAGTGTTAGAGGGAGCCAGTGAAGTATCCCTGTTGTCAGTGTTTCCAGAGGTGGCTCTTGAAGAGGAGTTGTTCATGTTTCAAAATAAATCTCCCTTCCTAAAAGATAAGGGTACAACATAAGTTAAAAGAAGTAGACAACAAGGATAGCTAAGGCTACTATTGCCTCTAAGCATACTATTGTAGGCAGTCAGTATCAACGTAGGCCAGGTAGGTATCATATGGATCTGAGAGTCCTCATAAACTAAGCTAGTGGCACAGAGGAAAATATTTCCAGCCCCCAGACCGTGATCCATTCTAGACACCCTTGCTTTCAACTTATGCCTTAGTAGTTGCCCAATAGGCTATAATACCATGCTATAAAGAGGCGAGATCACCTCCTTACTAAAATTTAAAGGAAATACAAAACATCCACTTTTACCAAGAAAAATAGACATTGTGGAATGCATGTATAATAATCCAAGTAAATAAACACGTTCTAGATACATATAAAATGTCAATAGCAGCGGAAAGAAACTAAGTTATTACATTGCTTTTTGAAATCTTGTTCACCACATGAGTTTCTTTGAAAAGGAAAAATTGAAAAGAAACTATAGGATCTAGAAATAAGCAAACTAGTCATCCTTGATTGCAAAACTTGAATCCACTACTCCGGAACTTGGTCATTTGCCTTGTTCAATACCTTGATCTAACCCTGGGTGGTTGGGAAAGAACCCAGCAAAAGGGAAAGAAAATAAGGTATGTGTCAAAAAAAATGAATAAGGACAAAAGATAAGAAACCTATATGGAAATAAAGGCTAATATTTCATCATAAGATGAAGATGATCAAAAGAATGAGTCATAAGTAAATAGATAATTGCCATTAAAAAATAGTAAAAAGGTTGCATGCATGATTCATATTGACTACCTAAACTATGTAGGGTTGAGGCACCTACCTAACCTCAACCAATAGGTGAGGGAGAGTGACACATTCTAATCACCTACAAATATTCTATATTGGGGAGAGTAACACATTACCCAGGGTGAATTTACACATGCCCTATATATGGGTGGTTGTACAAAAGTACCACTACACTAGTTCAATAGTCTAATAAAATCAACATGCTAAGAACTATGGAAAGTATAAGCATCAAGTGAATATAAAAATGTCAGTGGGTTACAAGACCCAAGAAATAAATATTAAAACATATTTTGAGCACAAATAGCTAAGGAATTGTCAAAAGTGAAATTAGGGTTTTATAGAAGCCTCATTAGGGAAACTAGGTTAGGGTTTGCAATTATTCCCAACTTAGGTGTAAGGAAAGAACATACCTTTCTTAAGAGATCTAATTAATTCTTCTTCACTACATTAATCGATTCTAAAGCCCACCTTCCTATTTCCAATGTTTAAACATGAATTAGGGTTTACTAATGTATAAAGGCAAGGAAACCCTAACTTTTGGAATTTTCGAACAAAACCTCATTTTTTACTCTAAAATTATCACCATTGGTCTTATTAGGTTCTCCTGATTAAGAAAATATATATTTTTGTCTATTTTTGAGTTATGAGGTGAAAAGTTCATTTTTGGTGATTTTTATCTATTAAATTCATTTTTAGAAAACATATTTTGATACAACTCAAAACCAAGCCTCAAAAACATTTTTATTAGAAAGCTTACGTTTTTATAATTCCAAAACATATTTTCTTTTAATTTTTGGACAATGGAGCAAAAAGTTATAATTTTTCAAATACTGACCAATCAGAGAATAACATGTCATCAAAACAAGGCAAGAGAGGAAGAGAGAGTGGGCGGGCCACGTTGAGTTGGCCCAATAGCCATTGGCCAACTCATCTGGTCCCACGCCTAGCCAAGGCACGTCGCAACATAAATAAAACAAGGCAAATGATGCTAATGCCCTTGCGCACGGTTAGAGAGAAAAGAAGGGAAGAAATAAGCGCAATAAGGTCTTTAGACCCGTGAGATTGTCTTCGTCAGTGGCTCACGCCATTGTTGGCGCTCAATCTTGTTGTGAGACCCGAGATTTGGGGAAAATTGGAATAGGAAATCACACAATGAAGCGAGAGCATGAATGCGAAGAGCTTAAGTTGGCAAACTCACCTGCCAATTGGATTGAACGCCAACACCAAGATGTGTCTGTGAGAGGAACCACAAGTTCAAGAGTCCTACTCGATCACCTCCAACCAAATACATGAGTTCACAAGCAATTGGGCAATGTGGATGGTTGCAAAGATACCAAGGATGCTCAATGTATGGATAGCTATAGGTGAAGTCAAGGGTCAAAGAGAGGATGGTTGAGACAGAACCTGTGTGGAGAACATGTTTTGTATTTTCCCAAAATAGTCTAAGAAACCCCACAAAGCATGGATCAAATTGAGTGGAATTGGATTTGGAAACTGTAGGAGAAGAAATCACATGATTTCATTGAGAAACAATCGAGAAATCCCAAATTGACATTCCAATCCAAACCGTCCCACTTTCCTTGTTAGTCATGAGCTAGGAGACACGTTCCCAGTCGACCGATTGATTGGGTGAGCGATACAGTCTATTCATCGGTGCGAGAAATAAAAAAAATTAAAAGAAAAGCACATGACACATAAATCAAATTCCCAATCATATTAGTATATAGTGTATGTGTGCATTAATTTCCTTTTTCTCTCTCCTTGTTTGAAGGGGCAAACATGTTCCAAAATAAATGAAAATTGACATTTGATATGAGGAATCTGAATATGCAATTTGTTTTTCCTTTTGGGAACTCTTAATGTGTTAAATAAATCAAAACTTATTTTTTCTTTCCTCCTTCATTAATGGTTACAAGATTCTCCAAATTTGATGAAACTTCATCCACAAGTCAAATTAAGTGCCTTGGATATGAATTTGCCATCAATTTTACATATTGGAGTTATTTTTTTATTTATTTAATATTTTTAAGGTTGTACACACTTTCTCTCTCCTGATTTCACCTTTTAATCAAATATCTTTCAAATTGAGTGAAAATTCACCCAAAGGTATATTTTAATGTGTAGATCACGAATTTGGCATCCATTGTTATTTTTGTAGTCATTAAAGATTTTATTTTGTATTTTTAAGTTATCTCCTATTTTCTCTTTCAATTAATACAATTGTAATTACCAATTTTCCAAAAGTTGTGAAAATTATCACCCAAGTAAAATAGTACCCAAAGGAAACAAAATTGGATTTAGATTATCCTTTGAGTTCCACTTTTTTTATTTTTAGGCAATTTAATCTTATATTCACTTAATGGGAAAATACATTTATTTATTGTGACATTATCTTCACTTTAGGATTTTCTTTCTTTTTCCCACACAAAAACCATAGAAACTTCTAATCAATTTTTATTTTATCTTTATCCCTCTTAAATGGATATTTTGCAAATTGAACCCATTAGTAAACTTTCGCTGATGTATTTGTGCTTAAATCCTTATGAAGTAAAATATTGGGAACAAATGTACACCAAACCTTTACAATTTCCACTAATTCAACATCAAGGACATAAAAGAAAGAAAAGCTTAGAAAAAGGTTGGAACTAAGATTACACATGGATTTCAATTTGTTACATAACATGTGATGATGTTTATGGCCTTGATTAAGGCAGTGAGACGGTGATGTCATGAGATGATATGACAAGTTTATATCTCTTACATTTTATATCTTCTGAAGTTATTTCACAATTATGCTTGCTAGAAAGAACTAGGGTTTATATGTCCACTTGTATGATGCAACCTTAATTCACCCAATTGGAAAAACTATAAAGTGAAACCCTAATCATCTAATTTTCATGTGCAATAGATCCATCTTCAGTGTCAGTACTTGATGGATGGTGAAACGGGTTCTCCCTTAGTGGAAGCTCAAAGTCATATACTACTGAGTATATGCATTTCATAGGATTGGTTGTGGTCATACCCTGGTAGGAGATCGGTCGAGGTCGTATCTCAATGTTGTGATGCAGTATACATATATCACATAATTTGAGGATGGCTACGGTCATACCTCAGTTGGAGTGGGGTTGTTTTCGTAACTCAGTTTCACTAGTGATGTGCCTTATATACCAAGGCAGACTAGGCTATTTTGCAGTTGGAATTTTTATGTCACTACAGAGGACTCAGATTGACCGAGGGTGTGGGATATCATAGGAGCCCGACTCCTCCTAGATATTTTGTGGCACTTATTTTGAGTTAGTAGTGGTCAGTTGGAGCATGAGTGGTATACCTCATCATCTCTGGGCACAATAAAAGATGTACTACTATAGTGTAGTATATTTTCTTAGGGTTAAACATGACTCACATTGGATGACCCTTTGCATTATCTTTTTTGTTGATTAGTTAATTTATAACGAGGTAAGAGAGATCAAATGTTATACATGTTCTTAATATTCCTTCTCAAAGTATAAGATGTTCTACTTCTCAATTGTAGATGTCGAAATTGCTTAAGCAATGTTAATTACTTTGCTTATATCATTTAGTTGAATCTGCTCATCTTGATAACAATGCTATCTTCTTGCTTTAGTTTATCTGTTCTTAAAATTGATGTAGGCGGAGAGTTATATCTCTCACTAGAATGTTTGGTCTCACCCTCTGGGTTTCCACATCTTTTTGGTGGTCATGTACAATGAGGTAAAGATTGTGTATCCTGAATAACAAGAGGAGCTATAGTTGTTGGATCTTGGATATGCAACTAGTGTCTAGTAGTAGAGTCCTATGTGTCATCCTTGTACTCTTAGGTCCTTGGGTGTTTTATAGACATCATACATCGATATGAGTTTTTGGATGTATGCCTTGGTCGTATAGATATGACTTGTATTTGTGAACAAGTTATCATATGTAACAAGTTTTGGCTAGTTTACCCGTGAATAATGATATGTAATATCTCTTTGGCATGAATAAGATATAGGTGGCACAAGTTTGTGGCCTTATATATTATATGTTTTAGCTCGAGATGTTGTGATGTGATCGGTTTTAGTTTGCCTTATTTTGTGGTAATGTGGTTATTAGTGATAATTCCTCACTTTGTTTTGAGTAAGCTCACTTTGTGTGGCGATGGGCGTCACAATAATGTTAATCATGCATGAAATTTGCTATATGCGATAATTATAAATACTTAAGAATACTTACTAATTGATGTGAACTTGTTTGCCATTTTAATTTACATCCCATACAAAATGTATAAAGTTTCTCTCATCCTCACTCACATGCCTAGAACCAAATGACAAAGACAAGACCATATACTATCCAATTAATCATTTATGGACAAAAATGTTAAATTAATCTTGTTGCGGAAACTTTATTCTACATATTTATACTAAGAAGTGTATGTGCCTAAAAATATTTTTCAATTGACTGTGAGATAGTGGATCACTACTTGAAAATTTATCAACTAGACAAAATATATTTGATATAAATATTTGAGTGACTTACAACAAGGAAATAAGCATGTCATTGTATTTATAGTAAACAAGGATATATTGATGAAAATGAAGAAAGAGGCCACTATGAAGAAAATATATAATTATGTTGTGAACCCATAAGAAAATGAGGTAATCACAGGAAAACTTGATGGAGTACATGACACTATCAACCATGAAACTGTGATGGAGATTGAACATAATGTTTCTATGGAGATGATGCTAACACTTTGAAAATCAGTGCAAGTAGAAAGTAAAGGAAAAAAAACATAACATAGAAATAATGGAAAAATCTTGTACTAGATTCACATCCATATAATACTAGAAGTAGGGTAGGAAGAAGTGGAGAGGAGAAAGGAGAGAAATTAAATAACTCTATCTAGTAAGTGTCTTACGCATTAACAACTTTTGAATGATTAAAAAATAATTTGGTATGTAATAGGCATGGGTAGTGATAAGACTAGATCCACTCTAAATCATCTTGCATTTGGGTATAGATTTCAATCCGCATCCACTTGGAGCCAAGGGTATTTAAGATGATGCAAAGGACAATACTAGGGGTTTGGGTTACTAGCGCTCACATAGATTTGAAGCATGTGTCTTGTTTGGAGGTATTTGGCAGCTTTGAAATCAAAATGAATGCTACATTACCATCATGTAGAATCATTAGCAATATATGCATTGTTGCATCAATACTTACTCTTTCATCACTATTATATATGCTAGCCCTAGCCTTACATAGCACTCTTAGCTATGGGAGAACCTAGAAAATCTGAGGAGGTCTATAAATAACCAATGGTCTATGATTAGAAGACTTAAACTCAATGCTCTCTCTTGATGAGTATATCATGAGCATTGTTATTCTCATCATGTTTCTAGCTATAATGATGAATCATGTTTCTAGTAAGATTTTTTTTGAATTTTGGTCTTCCAAATAATTGTAGCACTGATATAAGTTCACTTAAAAAGGTCACTTTTATGTGAGAATTGATCGAGTTGTTCTAAATCCCTATGGTCCAAACATGTCCATAGCTAATAGGTGAGAGCCTCCTGAAAATAAGTTCAAATAACAATCCTACTACCTTGAGAAAGATCCCTATAGGTAAAAGGATACATTTTTTAGCAAGGGCATCCTAGAATGACAATCAGGACTTTTAAGAGATATTCTTTGCAAACATTTGGACTACCGAGATCATTTCCAAGAGGATTAATATAAATTTGAGCATCATATTACTCAGTGAGACAACAAAAAGAAATGAAAGAAAATAAATGGGATTATGATGATAGATTTACAAAACTTCAAAAAGAGCTTGAGCTCAACTGCAAAACAACCAAGTATCAATAGTGTGTCAAAGTAGAACATAATATTAAGAACCTCATCCAAAAGGAAGAAATAAACTTGAAGCAAAAATTCACATTAATTGGACGAGACACAATGATAATAATAGAAAGTTATACTGCTCTTCGGTGAACTACAAGTGAAGAGCCAACCTTATTACTACTCTGAAACATTCAAATCAGGAAATGGTCATGGAAATTTATCTCCTCAAGCTTATGGTTAATAATCATCTCAAATATATGTTCACATTTAGTGTGCTACCGAGTTAGGAAGACATGAACTTTCTTCCAGGTAGGTTCAAGAGACTTTCTCCTAGTCAATGTAGAATGCTAATATCTATGCCTACTAAAAAGAGACATGGAACATTCTTTAAGAACCTAGAACCCTACAAAGATATAGGCCCCAAAGGTATTAGAAACAACTTCCAAAAGAAGAATTGGAGAGTGGTTAAGAGTTAGGTGCTAAAAAATTCTAGGAGTATGTTGAGTAAAGGAAATATTCTAGACATAGTAGTGGAGTCTTGCATTTTTGTGATATTTATGGGAAAAAATTCCATTTAATGCAATAAACTTTGGAAAATATATCTCAATAATACTTTCCTAAAGTTTGATTCAAAGGTGGTGATGGAGCATCTCAAAAGACATATATCTAAGTGGATCTCTCCCAACCAAAATAGCTTTGTACCTATCAGAAAGATTTAATATTATGTGATTCTTTACCAAGAGCTTATCCATAACATGTGCAAAAAAGGACCCCCTTATAATGATCAATATTGATACACATCGAATGCCTGAATGGCATCACTATTTATCTAGGATACAATCCCCAGAGAAGGTTGGACTAATAATGTCAAGAAATTCTTATGATATTCTATCTAGTGGGATGACTAGCATTCTTTGGAATAAATAATATCTATTGAGATTCTAAGATACAAGAGTCCTCAAGGGGATCCCCTATCCTCGTAAAACTTTGTTATGTGCATGGAAAGATTGTCCTTATTAATAAATAAGAGTGTCAATGAGGGAAAATGATTAAGTTATCGCAACAAGGTCTGAGAAATTCCCACACTTTCTTTGCTAATGATATTGTAGGTTTTATGAAATCTAGTATAACTCCAGAGGAAAAGGTTATAGTGTATTTCAAGAAGTTTGAACAAATCTCATGATAGCTCATTTTCATTGAGAAAACTATGATTTTCTTTGCCAAGGTAGTTAACCTTTGTGATAGGAGAAATAAATGCAACACGAGTGGTAATACAAAAACTATGAACTTGGGAAATTTACCTTGGGTTTCCTTTTCTACATAGTTGTACAAATAAATTAACCTGCAATGGTAACCTGAAAAATGTGTAGGAACAGATAAATGTGTGGACTACCAAAAAAGTTTCTCTAGTAGGGAGGATTTTCTTTGTGAAGTTTGTACTCACTACCATGCATTCCTAAAATACATAGACTATGTTAACCCTTATAAGCCTATGTGATAATAGACAAAAGATGATTTGCACATTCATTTTGGGTGGTGGCGTAAGAATAATATTGTTTCCCTTGTTGGTTGTAACAAAATCCCAACCTATATGGAGGAAGGGTGGAATCATAGTCAAATCTATTGGAGAAGAAAGTAAGGTAGGGATAAGTAAAAATGCTAGGGACATCAAAGAAGCTATGAAAATTCTATGGATTGAGATCACAAAGTCTAATAATGGAAATTATTTGGCCAAAATGGTGCATGTACAACCCTCTTTTTGGAGATCCATTCACATGAGTATGCTATTAACGGGTGACAATTACAATAAACTTGTAAAAATGGAGAAGAAAAGGTTGTTTGACATTATGATTGGGTGTCAGACTGTGGTAAAATCCAATACCTATGCATGCACTCTATTATAGATGAGATCAATTATTTGAGGGTCTCGAGCCTTGTTGACCTTATGGGTACCTAGGATGAGAGTTTTTTGAAACTATACCTACCCCATGATTGTGTTTCTAGATTCATATACCCCAATTCAACATAGTAATACTTTGTTTGACACCTATCCTAGAAGCATGAGTAAATGGGGAAATATCCTATCATCTATGTTTGTTATCTGTCATAAAAAGATAATACTAACAAAGGGAGAGCTCTAATAAGGCCATTTGGAAACTATAATTTCCTAGAAAATTTGAGTCTTTCTGTCATTTTTTAGAAATGAAGCCATTATGACAAATGTGAGAAGATTACATAGGATGTTGAAAGAGAATGAACTTTTCTAAAGATGTGAACTGGAGGAGGAAACCACCCTTTACACACTATGGGATTGTAGAGTGTCAAACATTATCTAGAGGAGTTCCAAAATGTTTAATATTGAATGGATCAAACAAGGAAGTGATCATAGTGAGTGGGTTGACTTTAACATGAATAAAGAGAACACTCATGGGTTTGGTTTTACTACTTTATATTGGAATATTTGGACATACAAGAATACTATGAGTTTGAGAAGATCAAACAGCCAATATAGTGACAAGTTCTGATGATTTTCCTATCTTGTAATCAAATTAGGAAGGCTTAGATCCATACAAGAACAATATACCCTCTGCCATTGAGGGTAATAAAACAAATTGGAACCCTTCTCCAAAATATTGTGTTAAGGTTATGGTTGATGGAATAGTCAAATATAAAATTGTTTCTATAGTTTCCACTATTGCAAACAATTAGTCGCCTACAACAAGATAGAATAATTCATTATTAACAAGGTTAACTAGTCAGCCAATACAATTGTTGATGCCCTTGCTAGACATCACTAGAAAAAAAAACTCATAAGTTGATTCATTACTTTCAAGTCCCCACACTTGACCCAGAGGGTCAATCCACTACCTTACATTCTTGTAATAGTAGTAGTATGACCAGATTTACCTTTATGTCTAAGATTGTAGCTAGATTCTTTGAAAATTATGTAAGAGGAGAGAAAGTTGAATAAAATGACCTCCTAATTCACCCCTCTGAAAAAAGGAACTATTGGTGTGTCCATATAACATGGAAGGTGTACTTATAATGTTTGTAAGTATTATATAACTAATTAATCATTTTAACTTTTATTAATTTCATCATTCCCTAGAACCACATAAAGTGTACAACAACATGTGGAAGTATCTCACTATGATAGATTTAAAGTAGACTCGGATCTCACATTTGGCTCAACTAACTTATTATCCTACAACATGGAAATGTTTATCCTTAATAACTATAACTATATCATTTGACCAAATAAGCCAACCAACCTCTTTTAATCTGGATACATAGGAGGAGAATCTAGTAACTTTCCTTAACTACCTACATCAATTAGCCCACAACTACTTAATCAATGAGTAGTAACTAAACTAAATATCTTTTCTATAATATGGGTACCACCAAAATATCTAGTTATCATTGGATATCTAATTGTAATATAGAGGACACTCATCAAATTTAATCTCAAGACTCCAACAATATGCACTAACTATGTCATCCTAGACTTTGTCATTTAATATCCACATTTACTTCTTCATGGTGCATACCTCTATGATGAAATTGATTGTTCTCAACGTAATTTGGGTATAATTGATCATTTGTTTTTGTTGACCAGTCATCTGATGTACATTTTCTTAGTTTAAAATCATATTTGCATTATTCTATCTCATTTATTCATTTCATATAGTAATTCAGCTACTGAAAACCAATATTATATACTTCAAGAATTAAATAAATAGAATACGTATGGAACTACAAGAATTACTCAATCATAAGCACATTGAATTAACATATACAAACATAAAAGCAACTAAATTACACTTTTTGGGATTTTATCACCATAAATTCTTTGGAAACAAGAGAATATTGGTGATTTAATATTCAATTATTTGAATTTGATGAATAATAATGCATTAGCATTCTCTATATGAAGAAAATATGTTCAATCATTTTATCAACCATTCAATTCAATCACTCAATGGAAATATAAATTTTGAGAAATTAGTTAATAAAAAAAAGGAAATGTGATAGAACCTAACAAATATTAGTTCTTCATTTTTATTAGGTTATGTTGAATCTCAATTAATTAAGGAATCTCAACTCACCTTTCTTTGAATCTCAATAGTCACCATGGGTCTAGGATAAACCTCACATTTAGGACAAAGGACCCAGATGTCACTTCTGCATAGTTCCTATTTATTTTTACTATATATAAGTCACACCTATAAAAAAGGAATGATAAAAGAAAGATAAAGTCTAAAATCTATCACCACTAGTTTTTTTATGTGAAATAAGTAAACATTATAATAAGGAATTATCATAAAATATTTATATTGGTTGATTTCAATTAGGTTTTCTTGTTATTCCTTTATTTTTCTATTTCTTATGTTTCTCCCCAAAAATCACCTCTTAGATCACCAGAACTTGATTTTAGGGCTTGCATTTAGAGGATTTTGACAATAAGCTATATTTTAAATTATATACTAGATGTTTTAGTAAATCTCAGGATATATACTTCATCATGATTAGATGAACTATTGAAATCGTACTACATGAAGAAATGACCACAATATCCCATCATTACAACATGTCAACAACCTGGCCCTATGGATGTGACTGGTCACTATGGACTGGAAGTGACCCAACATAGTTCAATCATGATCATCATTGTGACCATTGCTACTATTATTAAACCCAAAAAACTTTATTAAGATACATTTGTAATATTTTTATGTATTGTTTCTACCTTCTATTAGCTTAATTTAAAAAAATACATCAAACTCTATTTTTTGACACAAATTTAAATACAACAATTCATGAATTATGATAGAAATTATGAATTCATATGATAAAATTCCAAATTGAAATTGGGGTTTTCATATTCCTAGGATTACTAGTTCAACTAGAAGTAGGTTCTAACAGTCTCACTCTCCAATAAGAAATTTATCTTTAAAATTACTAGAAGAGAAAACAATACTTGTTAACATCTTTGAATCCATCTCCCATGTATCTTTCTCCACACCATGATTTCTCCAAAGAACATTCAGTAGAGGTATTTCCCTTTTCTCAAATGTATCAATCTCACAATATAATATTTAAATCGGCTTTTAGCATAGGAAACATCCTTTCTTAATTGTATCGGCTTAAGAGTCTATGATCTTATCTATGTGCTTATGGCATTTCTTTAGCATGAGAACATGAAACTCATCATGTAGATCAGCATGCTCTGTTGGTAGCTCAGGCTTGTATTCTACTGGTCCAACCCTGTGAATAAAAAAATAGGGTCTTGTTTTATTTAGGAGTTGGTTTTCCTTGATTTCTAAATCTCTAAAACCCTTCCCACAATGACACTTTCAAGTGAACTTCATCGTCAACATCAAATGTAAGTGATATGTCTTTTCTCTGCATAGATTCACTATCTATCTTGTTCTTGTTCATGTATTTTATGGTCAATATATCTAATATATTTTTTATTCAAACAATTCTAGTCCTAAAATAGATTTTTCACTAAATCCATACCATAAATGGAAGATCCTCAATTTTTCACATGGTGCTCTTCATATGGATCCATACCCAAGCTTGAATTTGAGTGTAATTTTATGTAAACTCTATAAGACTACAATTTTGATCCTAACTACCACAAAATTATAGAACACATGGTTTAAAAATATCCTTTTATGTGTGAATAGACTAGTCTAATGTTCATATGTATGAGCATGAAATTTCATGCTGAACTTAAATCATGTTCCTAACTCATGATGTAGTTGTTTCTAAAATTTGAAGGTGAACTTGGGTTCTATACCTAATATGATGGAGAATGGAATTCCATGTAGTCTAACCACTTGATGTATATAGAATTTGACTTAATATGGAGGTGAACTGGGGTCCTCTACCTAATATGATGGAGAATGAAATCCCATGTAGTCTTACCACTTTATATATCTAGAATTTGACTCATTTTGGTACATCCCATGTTGACTTAATTGGAAGAAAAAAGGAATTTTTCGTAACTCTATAAAAAATCACCTATTTTAAGTAAAAACCTTGTATTTGAATTAGGTATACCTAAAAAACATAATACTAATATGTTCCAAGTTCCATACAAGATTAGGGAGTGACTGTAAATTGTAGTTGGCTTCTAGTGCTCATATTTTACTTGTTGACACTCGCAAAATTTTGATTTATGCTAAACCACATTTGTGATACCTCAAACTTTGGTACTTTAGTTATAAAGATTTTCAAATTTAAGATGTGATATTGAGGTCCAGCTTGATTTGACTTGATGAATGTGAGAATAATATGTATAATAGAATTAGATTGACTATTAAAATTGAGATTATGACTTTGATTGAGGGATGTAGTGGAAGTGATGAAATTTTGTTAATAAACTAATGATCAAAATGATGTTAGGCTTAGTTTTACAAAATTGTGAGACCAAACTTTATTTAGGGTACATATGGTGAATTAGGAAAAAAATATG
The DNA here is from genome assembly GCA_963693085.1 of Alisma plantago-aquatica. Lineage (NCBI taxonomy): Eukaryota > Viridiplantae > Streptophyta > Magnoliopsida > Alismatales > Alismataceae > Alisma > Alisma plantago-aquatica. The sequence goes on along the minus strand of OY856410.1, from coordinate 1,354,354,589 downwards.
AAACTTTGAATACTGTGAAGTTCCTAGATATATGATAAGATATGTAAATAACCATGATATCTATAATTCAAGAAACCCAAATTTGAAAATTTTTGGGTTTGTAAATAGGTCCTTGGGAGGAAAATTTAGTAATTAAGTAATTTTTTCCCTAGTTAAAGCCAAACATATAATTAGATGCATCATTAAGATACCTTAGGGTCCCAAAATATTTTGATATCAATAAGAGATGGTTGTGGCTAGGTAATTAATGAAATAATTAATTACTAATTACTTGAAAACTAAGTTAGGGTTGTTAGTAATCCTTTTTTTTTTACACCCAACATCAAATTCTAGCTACCTACAATGTCACTAGCATTTTCCTCCTCCTCATTTGCAATAAATTCCTTCAAGTAAACCTCCATCAACCATTCTAGGCACATAGTGAATTCACTATCTTCTTCTTCAGTTCTGAGCATCCTTTTTTCTAGGTTATCTACAACCACATTCTGGTTTCTGTATCTTTGAATCACTCTCATGTGGTCATGTGTTATTAGAAACTTCCTTACTACTCCTACTATGTTCATAAATATCAGTGGGCATGATGTCGACCCTTCAATTAGCTCAACCGCTTGCTTTGAATCTATTTGTATATAGCATCTCCCATTCAAGTGGTTACTACCTTCCTTGCAACCCAGCAACACTACGTTCAGATCACTCTCCAAAACTTCAACACCCCTCAATAGGTGTGTGCCACTTTTGACCCATCTCATCTGTCTATTTCTAGCCACGTATCCAATCATAGTGTTAGATATTCCAGAGTTAATAGCGGCATCTACATTGATAAGAAATTCTGCATCCCTAGGTACTCTCAAGTTGAGGAAATGATCATTGTGTGTTGTTTCTGACTATTGCTAGCCCTTTTAATTTCTTCGAACATACTCCTTGTGTGTCTCAAGATGCTTTGTTTGTTGCCCAACTTTCGACTGAAGATGAATACATTTTGTGTTTTCCACAATATCCAGTAGCAGGTTGCAAAAAGGATTCACCATTCCCCATTATCTGTCTCATCCTACATGTTTTCCTCTAGCCATTAGTTTAGGTTCCTGCTAAAGAAGCTAGTTTTCTTCCACCGCACAATGCTTCCCAAACTTCCTTGTTCACACTACAATCACAGATCATGTATAGTCTAGTTTTGTTTGCATTTTCGCATCGTTTACACTCCGCTTGGTTAGTTATATCCCTTTTGTACCGTTGTTCATTGTTCATTAGTCTATCTTACTTGAAACACCAGAGAAAAATTTTGATGTGTTGTGGAATTATACTTTCCTAGATGCATGGCCAGTCTCCTGCTGAGCAACATTCCTTCCACATCATGAGTCAATTGTTTGCAGTCCAAGATGTGAACACCTCCCAATGGTGGAGTTTCCATATATATCCATCTTCTCCATAGTCTGGGCTTGGTGGCACCATGCTTTTAATCAGTTTGCATGTGCCTTCTTCACACCAATGTTCAAAGAACTCACTGTCCCAGTGGCTGCCATCTAGAACTATTGCTCCTACTACCATATCCTCAAGGTCTGGTGGTATGTTCCTTCCTTATTTTAGTTGAGGTTTTACTCTAGCACCCACCCAGGCATCATGCCACATACTTGTACAGTTTCATCTAATAGCTATCATGGCAGAGTTATCATTGACCAGTTGCAACTACTTTTGGATCATCCTCCACACTGTTGACCCTCCTTTGCAATAGAAAGTCTTGTTCACATACTTTGCTTCCATGAGGTGTCTCCATCCCAGCTTCCTCTTGTTAACAAACTCCCATGTTAGCTTCATAAGGAGTGACTCATTATGTTCCCTTGCCGCTACCAGACCCAAACCTCCCTTCTCTTTAGGTGCAAGAACTCTGTCGCATGCCACCAGATTTTCCCTCGTTCTATTCTCATTCCCTCTCCAAAAAAAATTCCTAATAATATGGTCTATCTTGTCACATACTGATATCGATATTTTAGTGGTTGCATATAGTATGTTAACACAACATTGAGTACTGATTGTGTCAATGTTATTGTGCCTGTCAGAGAGAGTATTTTATTAGCCCAGTGGTTCACTTTATTCTTAACATTAGCTATCAACTTCTGGTAGTAGTTCTTGTTGTTCCTGCCATGCATTATCTGAACTCCCAAATGTCTCCCTATGCACTTTGTCTCCTGGATGCCCATATCTCTACAGATGCTTCTTCAACCTCCAGGTGGAGTGTGCTTAGAGAAATATAGGCTGGACTTCTCCTTTGATAGTTTCTATCCCGATGTTTTCTCAAACTACTCCAGACATTTCATCATACATCTTCCTTTCTCAGTATTGTCTTTACCAAATAACACAATGTCATCTACAAACAAACATGTGAGATGGCAAGCTTCTTCTTAGTAAACATTTTCCGTTTCCAGTTTCCAGTTTCCGTTCCTGACCTCATGCTCAATTTCCTGACTCAAGCTTCAATACAAAGAACAAAAATATAGGGAGACAACGGATCTCCTTGCTTCACACCTCGAGTTGGTTTAAAACTCACCAATGTCTATCCACTCTAAAAAAATAGATGATTTGCCTATGGTAATGACCTACATGATAATAGAAATCATATTAGTTGGTATGGTTGTTCTGGATAGTATATCTAGTATGAACTCCCAACTCATCCTATCATAAGCCTTAGATAAGTCTAGCTTGAAGGCCTTCATAGGAGTCTTTCTCGTAGAGGTCTCCAAGGAGTGAATAATCTCCTAAACTAGGACAACATTATCGACTATCCTCCTTCCCAATATAAAACTCATTTGATTTGGGGAGATCCACTCTTTCAAATATGGTTTAAGTCTTTCCACCAAATCTTTAGATAAAAGTTTAACCCACACATTATTGAAAGAAATAGGCCTTAGATCATTGCATGTTTCATGTTGTTGGTTCTTTGGGATTAACACAATTGTTGAATGAGTGACACCCTCTTCTAGCTGGCCCCCTTCAAAAGGTTGTTGGATGAACTTAATGACTAACTCCTTCATCACACACCAAATTGATTGTAAGAATTTAGCATCAATCCCATCCGGTCCAGGCACTTTTAGTGGCACCATGCTCATCAGGCATCCTCATATTTCTTCTTCTTGTGGTACTTGACTCAAAGCTTGTTGATTCATGTTCCCCATCGTCAGGAATCTCCCAATGTAAGCTCTACTCAATTGTGTTCTTGCCCCTGGCACATCTTCAGTAAGCAGCTTCCGGTAGAAATTATTCACGTGCTCCTTGATCTTGTCCTCATTTTCTATCCATCTTCCTTCTTCATCTCTCAGTATGCAAATTTTATTATTCTCTGTCCGAGCCCTTACTTGTGCATGAAAAAATTTCGTGTTACCATCACCTAGTTTGAGCTACTCACAATGAGCATTTTTTTGCCTGTAAATCTCTTCTCTGCTAAGTTCCTCCTTAAGATTAGTTTGAAGTTCCAAGACTTTATCCTCGAGGTTAGGTTCGTAGCAGCGATCCAACTGTTCATGTTCCAGGCATAATCTTATTTGTATGGATCACTTTTTTCTATTCACCTCCTTTCTCTCTCCCTCATGTCCCACTGTGTAGCCTTATCTAGAAAGATCCTTGCCACTTGACTAAAACTCCTATCCCTCTGTCATTCCTCCTTGATAAGTTTGTTGAAGGACTCCTTCACTTGCCAATGAGCCCATGTTCTTTTTGTCACATTCCTCCTATCCGCTCATTGTTCCTCAGTAATGAGAATCGGTGCATGATCAGATCTAGCCCTTTCAACCACCTCAACTTTATATTTAATGTTCTAGCTAAGCCACCTATTATTAGCAAGTGCTCTATCCAGCTTCATTTGTAGTATCCCCCTCTTGAAGGTTAGGGATGGTCCTAATGTAGCTAACTCTATTAAATCACAATCCTCTATTGCTTCCGCAAAGTCATTATAACTGCCTGTGTTGCTTCTTTTATCTCTTCCTCCTATTTTCTCTTCTGGATGAAGATATATATATTAAAATCTCCTACTAGTACCCAGGACGCATGAATGGTAGGGGCGAGTTTTCATAGTTATTCCATAGCAAGTGTCTTCCGTATTTCTCAATGCTCCCATTGATCATAGTAAGGAAATTTTGATTGTCCACGCGACAATGTATGAATTGTCTATGACTCAAGAGAATCTCCACCTAGTGAACTTGTCCCTTCCAAAGAAACCACACACCTCCAGAATAACCCAAATCCTCCACCTGATGTGAATGTGAGAAGCCTAGCATCCGGATAATATGATCTGTGTTAGCTCCACTTGTCTGAGTCTCAAACAACATATGGTCACCCTATACTTCCTTACCAGCTCCTTACCATGTTTTGGGTGTCTGAATGGTAGACCCCCTAAACATTCCATGCCAAAACTATCAGTGAGTAACCAGTTCCGTTGAAACCTTCACTGCAACTGCTTTCTCCTCAAGATCATGTGTATGCTCCTATTTACCCCTCTTATGTGAGTTGGATCTACTTCCCTCAACAATGCTTACGATTTTCATGTTATGCAAATGGATATCGTCTCCTGTGTTGCCCATGGATGTTCCTGCCTAAAATGTGGGCATCATCTCAGTATCTTTGCACACCCCCCCCAAACACAAAGGGGTTTTCCTATTCTATCCTTTCCTGTATAGTTTCATCGCATGTTAAGACCACTGTTGAGTATGTTGATACTATCTCCTTCATTGGCTGACTTGTATGACCAACATCTCCCCTTCCTCTACTATCATTTTCTCCACCTCTACCCTCTTGTCTAGTGATATTTTTTTTGTCACTTCCTTTTGATTAGCCCTGTTGTTTTGTTTCTCTTCTTTTACTTTCACTCCAGTCAATATGCTTCCCTAGTGGTCAATGTTCCTCACACACATCCTCATTATCTGTCATGTCATGAGGTTCACACTCCTCATCTTGTAGCCCCTAGAATCTATTATTCATACTGACTCGATTATGGTCCCTACCCCTGTCTTGCTTCTTCATCTTCCTTGGCACTGGTCTAGCATGGATATCCTCTGTGAAGCCTTGTTTCCATAAAGGTTCTTCTTGTCTACTTTCTTTTTCTACTTAGTGATTTTGCCCTTGAGTTCCTCCTGTACTACCCATTTTGCAGTCTTTGTTGAGGTGACCCACACAACTACACTTCATACATATAAATGGTATGTTCTCGTGTTGAATCACATATCTCTTCCCTAGAATCAACACCATTGGGACCAGTGGTTTACCCATTTCAATTTCCACTGCTATCCTTGTGAAACACCCTCTCCTCTGCATGACAATGTTCAAGTCAACTTTGATAGTTCTACCCACTTTGTTTCCCACCGCTTGTAAGAACTGGTCGTGGTAAATATGTAGTGGTAAATTTGGAATTCTAATCCATACCACCATTTTTTATGGCTATACCTTGTCCGGTGAGAACTATGGCCTCCATCTTTGGATAGCCAAGTAGGATCCAAACAATGGCAAGGACCCCCATGAGTGCACGGATGTAATCATCCTCCTTTTGCAATTGAACTAGGTAGTAATCATTTTCAAGATCAATGAGGTTAAAGCCGCCGTCAGGTTTCCAAAGGAGTTTGATGTTATCTTTCATGGTTAAGTATCCAATATCCTTCAATAACAACTTCACAACCATTGCACATTGCCAAGGTTTTAACATATTGTGTAGCGCCCCTTGCCTTATATCAAACGATGGAACCCCGTTCACCATTGTGGTCGAGATGTCCTCCAGTCTAAACTGGATACTCATATTTTCAACATCAATGTGGATGTATCCTCCCATCTCTGTCTTTGTACCTTCGACAACTTCCTTGTAGGATACTTACTCTCTATCTAGTGCTGCACTATTCTCCTCATGTCTCTTTTCCTGATGCCTCCCATTTTTCAAAGACGAAGATTCCCCCTCCTTGATTCCGGTACTCTCCATCTCCATATCAGTGACCATCCAGTTATCCCAAGCATCGTGGGAATCGTTGGCCCTTCACAATCCAGATTTCTATGTCCCATACACCAAGTGAATGCCTGAGTCACCCAGCACCACAGAGTTCGATCACGGTCTTCCTGGATCACCGTCATAAGAGGTTGCAAACCCTACTCTTCCTTGTATGTCGCCAGCTTCCAACGCATCATGAGTGCCCTCTAATGAACCTGTTTGTATTTTTTGTTGTTAGTAATCTTTAGTGATCCAACGTACTGCCTAACTTTGAATAATGACTAAGTTGAGATGATCTTAAATTTTAGACTAGTTTGGATTTAATACAACTGAGATATATATATTTTAAAATTATACTCAATAATTCAAATTCAAAATAATAAGAAACATGATGGATATTGGGACAGTCCCATGGTAAAAAATACTCACACAATCACCAACTAGATCTATTTTGTTGATGGAATGTTATACACTACCACATGATGTACTAATATGCAAAAAATAAACCAAGGTAAAACATCTAGATAAAGAAAGGAAATCACAAGCTAGGTGACAAAGATGGTCATGCCTACTAAAAGGGTCTTTGACATTGTAAATCAATGTATGTGAACCCGACTTGAAAAGAAATTAGGTGAAATTACATCTATCACAAGATAAGAGTGTCAACACTTCTCCCAATTAGTGTTGGAAAACTGACAAAGAGACTCCCCCACTACCATGTGCACTCTCCCATCGTACGATGTGGAAGATAGATCCCAAGACAATCTCGTTAATCTTGCTGATTGTGACATCATAGTTTATTTATTAATATTTCCCTTCTATACTATATACAATCAAGAGTTTTTTATCATCATTGTATGATCACCCATATCTAGGCTATCTTTATCCAAACTAAATTAGTTATGAAGCATTCACATGAATCATGAATAAGCATAACTTTTGCTTCATCTTATTGAAGATAATAAGTTATTTGATTAGGGTTTTATTTCACAGAAAGGAGATAAAGAAAAATGGTTCTACTCAGTGAAGGTTCCTACATAGAACCAGAATTCATATCTGGGAACAATCGATGGTGCAAAACCCTACTCCTTTATCCAAGACTCTACAGAACATTTTCCAAAAAACTAATATTCTCCTCCCTTAACCTTTCTCTCTCTCTAATCTCCACCAAACAACACACAACAATCACTTGTTTAGTGGTACCAGCCTAAACAATCAAACAAACCCTAAACTTGCTAAAATGGTAGCATTACACAATAATGATAAAACCATTATCATAGAATATCTCCATTAATTAGAGTAACTATGGACTCCTTGCACCGCACACCTATATAAGGCCATGAATAAAACCTAACCTCCTCATAAAAACCTTCCAGACTCCTAATTGTTCCCTATTATAGTATGTTTAACATCCCCAACCCCTTCTAGGACTTCCATATTGATAAGAAGAAACAACTTTGGCGAATCAAAATGGCCAGTAGCACCACTGGAGGTCATATATGTGGTTTAGATCCCCGTAGGTAGATTCATATTCTTGTAACAAAAACCCGTGCTAGGCGCACTTTGTCGATACCCATAGGTAGATGCATTTTCCCATGAATTCTTGGGGAAAAGTAGATGGATTACACTGAAATCATGACCAAATTGATCACTATGCATGTGTATCTAGATCTTTGCATGGGGTGACAAAGGCTAAGACAAAACTAAATGGTTACTTCCCCTTTACCGCTCAAGAACCCTGGAAGACATAAAATATAAGAAAGAAGATAAGAAAAACATCATTTAGTATCATGTCACTTTAAGTAAGAAAAACATCATTTACTATCATGTCACTTTGTGAGGTCAAAAAGATACTACATAAAATATTAATTCATTTGAGGTATCAAATTAGGATTGTCTTTCCTAACCACAACAAACAAAATAAGTTTTATTTCTTCAACATTGGGAAGCTTCAAATTCTGCCAAATCCTAGTTTGTGGTGTACAGGTTTTGAGGGTAGACAAAGATTAATTAGGAATAAAAACTTTTGAGGGTAGAAAAGGATAATTATCTGGACTTTGTGGTGTACAAGCTTTATAGGTGTTTTAAATATATATATATATATATATATATATAAATTAAAAAAATACAACTGGACTTTTTTATGAGAAGTTTGTTCAACATAATATTTTTCTCATCTAGGCCTTGTGATTGATAGGAATTATTTTGGGGAAGTCAAGATCAACTCAAGGTCTCATTCATGCCTTTGAGAAGTGAATGGAATCTTGAAATGAAGTCTAACCAACTGAAGGTGTTCCCAAAGACATCTATTGGTTAGTTTCCCTTCATTGGAGGAAAATCTAGCTGACTTGACTCAACCAAATCCACTAATAAGTGATTAGGTCTACCAATGTTAATATTAGTCTAACCATTTTTTCTTTTTGTTCTAATTAAAACTAGGCCTGTAATTTTTCTTTTTATTTGGTCACTAAGATTTACAAATCCCATACAATGACATTAATCTTCCATGAAATAAACTATCTACAATTGATTCTTGTTAATTAATTAAAGTTCTAAATATATGTAAACTTGTTAGGCATAGAACTTACATTACATACAAATATATAAACTTCTCCCACCCTCACTCTCACACACCTTTTTTTTTGAAGTCTCACACGCCTATTAATTGAGGAACAATAAGAGACTAAATACTATCTAAATAATTATCTCTATACAACTATGTTGAACTAATCTTGTTGGTAACTTACTTTTGGATCCTCTTAATAAGAAGTGTATGCACCTAAAAGTTTGTTTCAGTAGAGTGTGAGCTCTTGGGTCAGTGCACAGAAATTTATCAACTAGCAAAACATTTTGGATATAAATATTCAAGTGACTTACATGTTAGAAAATAGAAGAATAGTAGTTGTGCTAAAGGTAAATGAGTAAATATTGGTTCAAACATATTGTGAGATAGTATCTTAACAACATGTATTGAATCACAAAATGTGAAAATATCACATCAAGATTTTAACTCACCGATACTAGACCCAACAAGTCTATTGTTCTAAGATAACTCCTTGCCTTGTGATGTGGCGACATTTATCTTAGGAAACTATATAAAACCACCACATAAGGTAAATTCATTCTCTGAGCCTTATTAGATAGTATGAGAAATTGGATATTCATTTGAACTATCTACATTACTAGTTCCATAAGGGTTGATCCCATACTTGTTGAGGTGAGCACCTAGGCGACAAGGCACCACAATAGGGTGCACCTCCTAGTACCTTGACCAAAATGCCATTTTCACAAACCCTTGACCCTATATATACATTCTTATTTGATATACAAATGTTCTAATATTAAAATTAAGTGTATTTATTTATGTTTGTTGTATAATTATATTATTATCTTTAAATATAACACCTAGTAGTTATTTTATAGTTCTTCTTGGTAATAACTTGAATTTGAATTTGTTATTGAGATGTTATCTATCCCTGATTAGATATACAGTTTTAATATAAATATCATGATACTTACTAAATATCTCCTTACTTATCATAAGAACTTCAAGAATCCATATTAGCTACATATATATATATATATATATATATATATATATTTATTTGAGTGTGTAGTAAAGCTAGAATACACTTGACTATACTGAATACACTTTAAACCTCAGTAATTTTCCATCATGGAGCAATTATTTTGGAAATCTAAATTGTTGATCTTCTTATATATCTTATGAATATATTACATAATAAATTTTAGCTCATTTAAACACTTATAGGTCATGCATCTAAATGAGGCATCTTATATATCTTAAGAATATATTACATATTAAATTTTAGCTTGTTTGGATACTTATAGATCATGCATCTAAACAAGGAAAAAATCATGTATTTCAAATTAATTTAGTGTGTGGATTTTATTGTCTTGGGATGAGAGACTTACGCTCACCCAAACGGGCTAAAATTTTGTATATGGCCTATTATTATTGTAACCATGAAGATCAATGGATTAGATCTTGTAAAAACATGGTCTACATATGCAAACAATGTTGGGGTGTATGATGTGATTTGTACATTCAAGTGTATTCCATCCCAACTCTCTCTCTCTCTCTCTCTGTATATATATATATATATATATATATATATGTATATATATGATTATGTGTATGTGTATATATATTTATATATATATGGCCATTCATTCACTACCCACGCGGGTAGCTAAGGTTAGTTACACATGAATCTATTTTGTAATAGGAAGGCACATATTTGTAATACGACAATTGAAATTGTAATGAGATGATGAAAACTATAATACAAAGACTCGTTTTGTATTACAACATAAAATGTTTATAGTTTTTTCATAAATATCATTTTTACTAACTTTTAGAGAGACAATAAAAATTTCATGTTGTATATACAAAATGAGTCTTTCTATTACATTTTTGGTCGTCTGATTACAATTATGTGCCTTCCTATTACAAAATAGATCCATGGGTAACAAAAGTTATTTACCCACACCGGCAATGAATATATATATATATATATATATATATATATATATATATATATATATATATATATGTGTGTGTGTGTGTGTGTGTGTGTGTGTGTGTGTGTGTGTGTGTGTGTGTGTGTGTGTGTGTGTGTGTAGTTAGGCTAGAATACACTCGAGTGTATCCGGAGCAGAATACACTCAAGTAGTTTTCCATGATGCAATAGTTTTTTTTAAATCTAATCCATTGACCTTCTTAAACTTCATGTGAATAGCTCATTTATAAAATTTGAGCCCATTTGGACATTTATAGGTCATGTTATGAAGACCAAAAAAATTATGCATTTCAAATTAGTTTCATGTGTTGATTTTATTGTCCTCGGATGAGTGACTTATACTCATCCAAATGAGCTCAAAATTTTCATGTAGCCTAATTATAGTATAACAATGAAGATCAATGGTTTATATTTTGCAAAAAAATAGTCTTGATATGTAAACAAGACTTGAGTGTAGCGTGCGATCTATACACTTGAGTATATTCTAGCCTGATTCTCTCTCTCTCACTCTCTCTCTCTATCTCTCTCTCTATATATATATATAATGAAAAAATTGTGGGTATGTATGTCGAAAGAGACAATCATAGGATGATTGGAATAATAAAGATAATTCTATCTATTATGTTTGTCTCAATCATGAAATGGTAACACATACATAGTAGATGTATAAAGAATGATGTTACTCAATGAAATATGTCTTTAGGTTGAGGACCTGAATAATGAGATCATATGTATGATAAGAGTACATACATTATTGTTATGTCCCTAGTCGAATATTAATGTGGAAGCAAGATCGATGATAGTAATACATAAGACTAGACTGTGTGTGTTGATTGATGATAGAGTCTCATTAGTCATGATACATGCTATCAAGTCAAGCACGCATGTCATGTTAGATAATAATGTATCAGGAAAACTCACCTTGAGAGTGGGACATGGAAACCATGAAATGGTCATCAGAATCAACTCTCCTAGTGATAGTGGGGATTGTGGTTCTTATACCTGAAGTTACTACACTCATCACATATCGTTTGTTGCACTTAGACTTCATCCAACGTGAATTTCAATAAGGGTTGCCATAAAGGTGATACTCAGTTGCTCTATGATACATGGGGATTGAGTGTTAGTGATGCAGATAGGATTTGTCTCTCCTATAGGAAATTGATATTCAGGCTACTTGATAAGTGAGACTGAGAAATGTATTACCACAATAATGTGATTCAATATGTGATATGAGAACTCACATGCATCTTAGACAGTCTGATCTAGTTCATGGAACTTGTATTGAATGTTGAGAGGATGATGATTCCATGCCACAAGCTCAATCCAGATATCAAAGACAAATGAACTATACAATCTGGGATTGTAGGTTGAAGTTGTTGTCCAACTATCCAAACTACTTGGGTAGCAATAATGTGTTTCTAGATACCACTCATTACTTGTGATGTCATAAGTAGGTTATGGACATTCACTACCAATGTAATTTGGGACCTATAGGTTCACACACATAGGATGCACTCGGAATAAGATTTTATTCATGGATGATGTTTAACTTGATTAATAAAAGTGTTTAGGTATTCAATTAAACAACTAAGGTTCAAAATTGACTAACTTGACTATGACCCAACCAATCCAAGTGTTGAACCAATTGGTTGAAGTGTTAGGCAATAGGAATCAACATTGGTTGAATAATGTCTGAACCAGGGCATGAGACAACTGGGTCATGGGATGAACTGATGGGTTCATGGTCCCAACTGACTGGTTCATATGATGAACTACCTAGTTCAATGCTTAATCCAACTGGGTCAAGAATTAGAGTTGACGTCATATTTTGCATTAATCATGCATTGAATACCAATGTGTTTCAAAATAGGAAATTGCACAAACTAACCAATTCATGCACAAACCACTGGTTGGGCATGCGAACCGGCCAATTTTCCATCTGAAGTGTCTAGAAAATTAATGAATCATGTCCTTTCAACTCCCGCACAGACTGGGAACCTTGACCCTAGCCTCTCCTATAAAAAGAGGGGTATTGGGGGCTTCCTAAACAAGATAATTAGCTCTGACAATTGTTGTGCTCTCTGGTTGTGGTAACCAATAGAGATCTGGATCAATTCCTACCCAATAAAGTGAGGGATAACAAGGGAGAGACAATTGTGTTGGAGTGAATCCATGCTAGTACACTAACGTTCGATGGGAAATCCCCTTCCCATTGGCTCTCATAGCTCAATGTGGAGTTCTGGGTGGCACACAGGGACTACTCTAGAGGTGAGGAGTTTTTCCCGCTAGGAGGATAATGTCAAATGTAGTCCATGTTGTTGTATTAGGAGGATGTTGATGGCGACTGTTTGAGTGTTTCCTGAAGAAGAAACTTGTTGCTTCTTGGAAAAGAAGCACACCATTGCATCAAGAGTTGTTGTTGGACTTGCTCTAGGACTAGGTATAACTCTTGTTACATTCCTTCCTAGATACCTTATTATTGATGCAATATTTCTGGTTGGGGAATTGAATTTTAATTTTTTATTTCTGATGCCTTATCTAATCACCCTAATTTCCAAACAACGCTATCAAAGCCATGTCAATATACGATGTATCTAGATTTAAACCGATATGATCATATTTATTTTATTGCATACGATGTGAATATTAACTGGTTAATTTGCATATCTAATTAATCTACCACATATAATTCTACAAACTAATATATATATATATATATATATATATATACATATATATACATATATGCAATTCATGTGTGTCACTCTAAAAGTTGGTTTTGAAGGTTGATGTTAGCATGGTTATGGACAATAATTCTAGATTTGTGTGTGTATGGTTGTGGTTGTTTATTCGTGTTTATATCTCAGTTTGCATACTGAGCCTCTCTCCTCCTTTCCAAATGTAAATTAAGCTATTCTTATTATTACCCCTCGAATGTAACTCAAGTTTTTCCCTTTTATAATGTAATATAAAATATGATAGTTTTAATTTATATTTCAATGTGAGAAGACATTTTACACCTGAAAAACCAATCGGCTTGTGAGATGAACCAATCAATTGGAGGAATAAGGAGGCCATACAGTAGAACAAGACAAACAAATTGATTGGTGGTCCAACCGATCAGCTGGAGGAGTCTAGACATCAATTGAACCTAACACCAGATGAGTGTTTAAAGAGCCCAACCTAGCAGCCAAGAGGCAAGCTAATCAGTTCAAGTGCTGAACTAATCAACCCATGTTGGTTTGAGAAAAGATCTTCACCAACAACATGTTACTGCATATGATGTAGACCTTAGGTGGTAGTAATTCCTTTTGGCTCCAAGGAATTACAATAGTATGGTCATAACCATTGATTATGTTTATAATTAAATGTTTTCGTTGTGGTTATAGCATGTATATGATACGTACTATAAGTATATGGTGATTGGATATGTATATGTATTTATATATGAAATCTCTCAATATAAATATCAAGTTTAAGATGATTTCCATTATCAAAAAACATGAATAGCTTGACCGATTATGCGTGGGCATGTCAAGCATGGTGTGATGTCTATCTCGTGGAAGTGTGATGTGGGCTTGCCAAGAAGGTGCATTACTATCATGTTGGCTTTTAGGTCAGGCTTAACTGAGTGTCTTTAATGATATTAAACACCTAAAAGAATGTAGATGGACTACGGAAAAGAGTTGCACATACCATCTATCCAAGAATTACATGAGATGCAATCGGCAAAAGTTTGCTACCTTAATAATTGGTTATGAACAATGGCGTTGGCCGGGTAATAATTTAATTATTTTGGGTCTTGTATCACTAAAAGATTGTATTTTGCAAAATTCTGAAGTGATACATGACGGTTATCAATTTGAGTGGGAGCAATAATTAATTAAAGGTCTAATTAATATCAACAACATTATCAAATGAAATCAAAAGTATTTTTGACAAAATTGAAAAAAAAATATTATTTTAGAATCTAATGATAAAAACAAACGTGTTATGATTGTGATCAGTCCTAGAGTAGGACAAACTACATAGGATTGACTTCTACGTATGGTTTAGGACTTTGAGAAGCATTCTCAGCAATGAGTGAAAGCTCTATGTCCTTGAAGACCAGAGCTAGAGGAACCCTCTCCAAATGCACCTTAGGCTGAAATGGATTCTAACTTGAGGCATGTCAATGATGTCTTAGACATTGAGTACCTTATGATATGCCTTCTGAACTATGAGTTGCATGAGAAACATGAAAATATGGAAATTCTCGAGATTGTAACACAAATTAAATAATCATGTAAAGAAAGAAAGGTACAATGTCTCTAAAGCATTATATGAGTGCAACCTGACAGAGCAAGAGTCAATAGATCCCCATGTGCTCAATATGATTGGACATGTGGAGAGACTAAAATTTCTTTTAGGTCTATAGTTGACCACTGATATGATTCTACAAGAATTTCCTAATTCATATAACTAGTTTATTGAGTGCTATCACTTGAGTAACTTGGCCAAATTGTTGTCTGAGTTGCTTGGCATGTTGACTAATGCCAAAGAATGAATGAAGAAGGACAAATCTGTGATGGTGATCATTGGAAGTGAGTCCAAGAGAAAAGGCAAGGTGAAGAAGAGTTTTGAGGATAATATGAAGTCCAAGTCTTCTGCACTCAAGATAAGGAGAAGGGTAAGTGCAAAGGAATTTTTCCTTTTCACTTAAACGATTAAGGAAGGAAAATGCCACCATTGTCACCTACCTAGACATTGGTAAAGGAACTGCCCTCTTAATATAGATGATCTCAGGAAGAAGAAGGAGATAGATATCTCCACTTCAGGACTTGAGAAGAAGTAAGCTAGAAACTGTGCGGAGCAAGAGTTGTTGCCTACAATTGGAATATGCCATTCATCTAATGGGTATGTAACATAATTAATTGCTATTGTGTACTTGCATTTAATGAAAACATCATGTATATTGTATGGACAAGAATATTGTGAATGTTTCATTTTTAAAGATGAGATCTTAAATGGCAACTCCCTATGTCTCATAATCTATACTTGATAGTTGTAGAGACAAATGTGTATGACACATACTGAATGACTTGATGAGTCAAACAATGAATGCCTATAGCATTGTCATCTAGAGATCATAAATGAGATATACATTTCTGGAATCCATAATGATTGTTATCTAGACTTTTTTGGTAATTGAACCAATCGAGACATGCAAGTCTTACGTATTGGACAAGATGACAAAAGCATCTTCACTAGATGTAGTGGGAGAGTGACAATGCTGTTAGGGCTTATACATATTGATGTATACAAACCTTTTAGAATAAATGCTAAAGGTAGTTACCATTACCTCATTATATTTACAGATGATCTCACCAGACATGGTAGATTGTATTCATAGAAATACAAGTATAAATCTCTTGAAATGTTCAAGAAGATTCATAATGTAGTACATAACCCACTTGGTATAAGTATTAAACACTTCGATATGATTGATGTGGATATACTTTCTATTGGTATGTATGCCTAGAGAGACAATCATATGATGATTGTAAAGGCATAACTTGTAAATGATTTGATTAATAATAAAGGCATCATTCCAATTTATTATATTTTTTCAATTATGAGATAATGAATTAACATAATAAATGTCTAGAGAATGATATTATTCAATGATGTATGTCTATAAGTACGCGACTTGAACAATGAGACCATACTGATGTTCAGAGTGTATACATTATTGTTATGTCCCTAGTCGGATGTTATTATGGAAGGCTGATAGACAACAATAATAGATAAGACTAGAGTGTGTGTTAGTTGATGACAAAATCTCATCAGTCATGATATGCGATATCAAACCAAGCACATAGACACTTTTTAGGGAACAATGTATTAGATAGACCCACCATGAAATTAACACATGGAAACCATTACAATGGTAGTTATAGTTAGCTTTCATAGTTTTGGTGGTGATTATGTTCTTAGACCTGAAGTCACTCCACTCATCACATGTCATTCGGTGTGCTTTAACATAATCCATCGTAATCTGAATAGAGATTATCATAAAAGTGATGATTGAGTGCACTGTGACACATGGGGATGACTGTGAGTGATGTATATGGTATTTGTCCCTCCTATGGGAGTATGATATCCTAGACACTTTATTAGTGAGACTCAGAAAGTCATGTCCATGCACATGTGAGTCAATATGTGACATTGAGCTTACATATATCTCAAACAGTCTGCTATAGCAAGGAACAAAGATTGAATGTTGAAGAGCATGATTGCTCCATGCCTCAAGTTAAATATGGATATTAGAGACAAAGAAACAATACAAACACTACAACACCAAACATAGATTGTAGGTTGAAGTTGTTCTCCAACTTTCCATTTCTTGGGTATCAATGATGTGTGACTAGGCACCACTCTTTTCTTATGATGTCATAATTGGTTATGGACATTCACTGCCAACATAATATGGGACATATATGGTCACACATATAAGATACACCTACAATAGAAGTTTAATCAAGAATGATGATTGAATTGATTGCTAAAGTGTTTAGGTATTCACTTCAAGCAACAAATCAATTGAATGCATTCCCAACCAATCTGTCCATGTGATGAAATGATAGTTGGAGTATCAGGTTGATTGAATATCTTATTGGATGAATTATAGATGAACCAGGGAATGAACCGACCAGTTCATAGAGTTAACTGATTGGATCATGGCCATGACATGATTGGTTCATGAGTTGAACAACCCAATCTAGATGTGAAATTTGATTGCATCAAGTATTTTTGCTGACATCATGTCAGACATTAATTGGATTAGAATTTCCAAAATAATTATGATTGATAAACATGTTGAAATGACCAGTTCAATGGGTGAACCAATCCACTCACATGTCAACCAATTATTTCATTGTTGAACCAACCGTTTCTCCTATCGCATGTTGTGAAAATTAATTATATCCCAGTCCCTTCCACTCCCGCACAGACTGTGAACCCTAACCCTAGCCCATTCTATAAATAGAGGGGTACTGGGGCTTCCCAGAGACACAATTCAATTGCCTCTAACAATTTTTGTGCTCTCTGACTATGGAAAAAAATAGAGAGCCTGAGAAAGTACTACCTGATAAAGGGAGGGGTAGAAAGGGAGAACAATTATGGGAGAGCAAGTTGATGACTAGTACACAAACTGGAGGGACAACTTCTTCCTGCCCATTCTAGTAGGATGACATGAGTTCTAGGTGATCTATGTGGAATTCTCTAGAGGCGTGGATACTTTTCTCTCTAGGAGGATAATGTCATCCTACCATCTATGGTGAAGACTAGGAGCTACTACAGATGTCGTCCCAATACAACTATAAGACAAATGCATGACTACAACGATGAGGAGATTGTCGTTGGACTTGCTCTAAGACCTAGTATATCCTCAAAACCATCATTTCCATTATATAGTTGTCGATGCAGTCTGCTGGTTCAATGGAAATATGGTAGCAATTTTTTTTTGTTTTCTTTGCCTACTTTGATGCCATATTTACCTATAGTGGTATCAGATCCATGTCAATCTACTATATTTTAGGATAATTGATATGATCGAATTTTTGGTTTCTCTCTCTTTATATATATGGTGGATGTGTAGTGTGGTTATGGCCAATAACCCTAATAATTTATGCATGGTGGTTGTGTTTTTATTTCTTGTTCTATCTCGGTTTGCATACCGAGCCTCTATCTTATCTTCCAATTGTAAAAGTATTATTCTCTCCTACCTTTGCTCCCCTCAAATGAACTCGAGTTTCTCTATAATCATGTAATAGTAAGATAGTTTACTTTTCTTATTAAGACAAGGAAAAGATACTCAAACCAGCAAATCGACCACCTCATAGGTGAATCGATTGGCTGGTGGTACCCAACTGATCGACTAAAAGACCCAGAAGATGGTGGATCACAAACCATATGACTGGTGATATGACCAACTGACTAGTCAAGAGGCGAGCCGATCGGTTCAAGGGTTGAAACAATCAACCCAGATTGGAAAGCATGAATAGGTTTTTGCATGAGATGTAGACCCTAGGTTCTGATAATTCCTTTTTGGCTCCAAGAAAATACATCAGAATGGCCATAACCATCACTTTTAGTTTATTGCATGTTTTTGTTGTGGGATATAGAATGTATATGATACATACTATATATATGTGGTGATTGGATTAAATATATTTTTTATAAATACAAACTCCCTTAAATAACATATTAAGTCTTAGATGCTTTCTGTTAGCAACACATGAAAATCTTGATCAACTAAGTGTGGGCACCGCAAGGGCGATGTGTTGTCTATCTCATGAAAGTGTGATGTGGGCCTGTCAAGAGGGGTGCATTATTATCGTGTTGACTTTTGGGTCAGGCTTAATTGTGTGTCCTTAATGAGATTAAGAACCAAAAACATGTAGATAACTATGGAAACGAGTTGCACATATTATCTATCCAAGAACTGAATATGATGCAATTGGAAAAAGTTGTCTACATTACTTGGCGTTGGCCGGGTAATAGTTGAATAATTTTGGATTTTGGCTCACTAGATGGCTGCATGTTAAAATCTTCCAAATTGATCTAGAGGGCTATCAATTTGAATAAAATAGCGGGAGCAATAAATAATTAAAGGCCTAATTAAATATCTGAAATATCTTCGAATCAAATCAAACTAAAAGGTTTTTGATAAAATGCAAAATTTTCTCTTGTACAATCAAATGGAAATCAAATCATTAGTGCAATTGGTCCTTAGGAAGGATAAACTTAACAGGACAAATTGTCACGGAACCATTATTACCCCAATGCCAATCCAACTGCCTAGACAGTAGTAAGAGGATTGAAGTGCCCATCCCTAAGTGGCCTGATAGGATCTAACACACTGACATATATAATAAGAAATAATAACTCAAAAAATGAAGATATAAGGAACAAAGTAACCCAATATGGAGATTTTTCCAATATATCCTTGTTATCAGAGTATGTAGAGTGTGGAAGTGGTCTTATTTAGTATTCCATTTGTATTGCCTAAAATCAAGAAAATCAAGACACGATCATGCAATTGCACGGTACACTATCAAAATCAAGTAAAATAGTTTATAAGAAAATAAGTGTACTTGCAAAACTTATATTTTGAAATTATAACAAGCAATTTGCAAGAACAAAAAGTTATTTGACAAGCTTTCAAATGATTCACTTTTTATTATGAGTTCCCATTATGTTGTAATTCAAGAAGCATGCTTATATATTTTTGTGTGACTTTATCGGCCCAACGCGATGGGGGAAGTCACTGGGCTCCTTCTCTCCATATGAGGTAGGAGGCCAATGTACAAGTCCCACCTCTCAATGAGGGGGTCACTTGCACCAAATATCAACATTATCAACATTATCAACATCATCATCATTATCAATATACAGGCAGTCATAATGGGCATGTAATTTATGTTTTCATGTTTATCAAAATATAGAAAGAAAAATGGAAGACTAATCATAGGGAACAGTAGCTCATCCAAGTAAGTAGACAAGTATACAGTCAAGAGATACATAAAAGTATCTTCAATACAATCAAGGAGGAGTTATAGAATAGCATACCTTTCACTGAGGATTTCGAGTATAATCAACAAGTAATAGGTAGATACTTCGAGTCAGATCCTAAATCACAATGTTTGGATCAAGGGTCAGAATCATGATATTTGGAGATCATGTTTCAATATTTGAGATTAGGGTTACATTTTTTCCTAGGTCAACCTTAGGGTTGGGTCATTCACTTATAATCAATCATTATTTCAATATGTCCAACATGATTTCAAGTATCAAGTATTTTTGAGTGTGAATGACTTTCATAGGTTTATAGGATCATATATGTTAACCTTAATCTATGATCATTATCCAAGTCAGAATTCAAGTTTATAGATCTTCATCAAGGAAATAAGTTCAAGGGTCTAGATCAGGTAGGTCACAAGATATAGTATACTTATATTCACCATATGACAATTCTAGAGTCAGAATCAAGATTAGTCATCACTTTATGGAATCAAATAATATTCAAGATTTGAATAAGTAAAAAAAATAGATCTAGATTCACTAACGAGTCAGGTATGCTTTTAGAGTCTCAAATAGATACATCAGAGTCAGATAGTAAAGTTTCTAGAGATTGAACATCATTATTGAACTATATGACAAAATAAATGAGCAAGAGTTTAACATATAGGGATATCAATGAGCATCATTTGGAATCAGGTTTCAAAAGTATTTTTAATAGGTTATATGGATTTTTCTAATCAGGATTGACTAATTATTTGAATTATTTGGAGTTAGGATGCATTTTCTACGATTAAAACAAGATCTGGACATTTATATGAATTTCTGAATAGAGAGGAGATACTTACCTTATTTGCAAAAATCAAGGGCCGTAGGATCCAAGATTGGGTGGCCAAGATTGCACCACAAGGCTCGCTAGTCCAGGATCCAGTTCAATCTCTATTTGGATGGTTTATTCATTGATTTGTTGGTTCACTACTACTTTGTTTGGACTGGGGAATTTGCCTCTGAACCCAGTGGTTCAGGGATGCCTTCTATCCCTTGCGCGTAGGCGGTCGCTTGCAAGACCTAAAGCGAGGTAGTGCACCTCGCCAGTGTGAAGGGGGTCTGGGAGAAGGAGGCTCCGGTGGAGGATGCAAAGGTGTCGACTGGGTTTGTCGTGATCCTACAGAGCAGCAGCAAATGCCAGAACGAGGAGAGGAGGAGGAGTGGGCAAGATGCCCAAAAAGCACATGTGGCGGCGCTGCTTGGTGCAACAGATGGTCGGGGGAGGAAACGGGGTGTCGAGGCCATTTGAGGTCACAGAAATAAGGGTATCACTTATGGAGTGATGAGGGGAGTCCATTGTGGGGGGTTTTATAGCACTTGGGGGTAGGTTTAGGGTTAAGAGAGTCGGTTTGGTGGCCATGGCCACCAGAGTGAGATGGGAGAGTAAGAGAGGCTTGTTGGCATCACAACAGAGCATGAACACTCTTCAAACTAGGGTTCATTTAGTTCAAATTCATGAGAGGAGCATTTTGGCTCGCTCAAAACTTTGAATCTTGGTCAAGGGTGCGAGATTGCAAGTCTGAGCCATAAAGACACCTCCCTGCTAATTGCGCGAGGTAGGAGATGACTCCATGGCTGTTGGATCAGGATGGGATCCATGAGAGGCAGATACAAGGGTTGGGATCACCCTCGAATCCTTTCCTTGGATTGCTGACATGGAAAAAGGTCAAATAAAAGACAAAATTAATTGTGTTCAACACATTAACTTCAATAATCCATTGAAAATCGTAGGAATGTCCAATGGTTCTCAAATTTAGACCACAACTTCACAAAATGTGGAGAATATATATAAAGATTTTGAGGACAATATGATGTAGTTTGATGGATCAATTTTCTTCTTTAGACAAGGTGATGAATTAATCAAACTTGTGATGTTATAATGTGTATAAAGTTCACATTGATCACCATATTTTGATTTTGAGTATCAATATTGATTATGAAGCCAAGAAAAATGATTTGGAAACATGAGTGAGCATAAGGAGGGTGAAATTGTAATTAGTTCATATTAATGCTAAATTTCACTTTGTCACATCCTTCCCTCCTTAAAAAGGAATTTTGTCCCCAAAATTCAAAAACATCCTCAAAACTGGGACTATTCAAAACAAGATCATATCCTCAAATACTAGAGTATCCTAAACTATATAATCAAAACCATTTCCTCAAAGTTCAAGTAGTACAATCATCATACTTGGTATTCCATGTTTCATATCATAACTAACTTGGTACCAACATTGTTTCATCATCGAGCAATTAAGTATCAATTTCAATGTATATATTGTCCAAAGTCATCTTATGAGTCGCAAATATGGAAAGCATCCTATTGATCACAAATTTGGAGAGATCATATTTTACTCAAACAAATAGAGTCCTCGAATCAAGTATACAAGGTGACTTTCAGTCCCAATATCTCAAGGTCCTAGCTTCTACATTGGCCTAGGTGGGGTTATGCATCCATGATTTGAGATTTCATATTTCAAAAATTCGAGACAACATCATAATTTCAATATCATTATTTCAAGCTCAAAATCAATGGGAGATCCCACCCTAGTCCTAATGTGAGATAAACCCTAAGTCATAAATCGAGAGAGTCAAAATAGTCATCATTTCAAAATTTTAGAATTTGGGATTTTAAAGTCATTAGTCATATTGTGGGTGATATCAAGATCCACATGGTTGATCATAATTATGTTTCAAGATTGTGTACATTCATGTTGAGAGTTGAAATTTAGACATCAAGATCATCTGTGGAAATATTCCAAACCTAGGGTTTTGAATTCCTATTTTGACCTTAGGGGATATCATTCATCTATATCCAATATCCAAGCAACAATATTCAAGCAATATTCGAGCAATTATTTGAGCAACATATCAAACTTTCATTATCATGGTATCCAAGGTTGATGAATGATCTAGATCTAGGTCTATCTAGGAAATCAACCACAAGCTATAGTCAACTGTAACATACTCGAACCTATGTCCATAGATTAATCCCCCCATCTTTCTAGAATACTTTTTAAATTGGTAGTTGTAAATTATTTCATCTTCAATTTAGAACATATGGATATCAATTAAAGAGAAATGGTAAAATGATTTGTAAATGCTTCCAACATAGAGAGTTTAAAGATACAATAATCATAATATATTCAAGAATAGGATTTGATGCACAAAAATATCGGATAATAAGATAGTACACCCAATGATCTTAAAGGGTAAAATTGACGTTACACTAGTATTCCTCATATCCTATTTAGTCTACTAAGTAATTTTATAGCCTTTGGGTAGCGTCTACTCATTTGATTCATTAGTAAAGAAAACCATTAAAGACCTAAGGCTAATTTACATTAATTACCTCAGTGAATTTACTACCCCAACGCATCATTTCATTTCTAGTCAAAGTGTAACGTGAGACTTACTCTCCGCTTTGCTAGCTGTCTTCTTCACAACGACTTCCTCAACCCATCTAGTGATCAACGATTTCTCTTGCCCCCTCCTCAATCGGTCTACCTTTCCTTCTTCTCCATCTTCTCGATTGGATACACCAGTAAACGGACAACTGGGTTGAATATAATAGTCGTAACCCTCCCTTGTCTTCCATATTCCTCCTCCCCATTACCACCATTATATAACCTAGTCATCATTTCCAGTTTGCTATGGCTATGGAATCTACAACATCTCTATCTGCCTCCTCCTACAACTGAACTATCACGACCAAGGTTGGAACCCAGATACCCTCGCTAACCTGCTAGCCTCTTTGCACCCCGATTCTACTGTCGTTGCCCCTGCTATGATGCAGGCACTGCTGACGCAATAAGGGATCTGATGCCTACTTCCAGGTTTCATGTGCCCCTACACCTCCTCTCCCTTTTATTCTTTTTCTCTTCCCTCCAACGACCAAGAATGGCAGCCTACAGCAGGGCTTTTTTACCACCATGTCCAACAACCAAGAGATTGATGTGTCACTTACTCAAATCCGCCCCATTGTGCCTGTGTTCTCCTCTGGTGATTTCCATGGTGCCACAATAGAAGAGAGAGACGGGCGGCCACCTTGTACCTTCCCTCTATCTTCCTCTCCCCTCAATAGACCTATTCAACCTGTAGATCACCACCCATAGAAACAACAGCAAGATCTTTTTACACCCAGAGCATGCAGTCGCTGGCTTAATAGAACCATCACCACCTTGATCACCACTGCAGTGCCCGGTGCCCAACCATCACCAAGCTAGAACCCTACATTCCTTCAACCTCCACATCTGGTCCTAAACCATCACCAATGTCTCCTCTCCATCACCCCTGCTCTTTAGGATGCAAGCATTCACGACCAAGTTGCAGGCGATCGCCACCAGGCCGCATAAGATCTCCATCGGCTTCTATGGTTATGGGTAACAATGCCACCTCTTAAAGTGATCATTGACGGCTCCTAAAGACACCAGATAGAATCAATATTGATCTAGCTTCCTCACTCCAACATCGTTCTTGCCAAAGCTCTCAATAGCCATAGTTGGGAAGAAATTCATCTTCCATAGCCATCTTCATCACAACTGGAGTCCCAACCACAAATATGATGACCTTTTCTAACTGCTCACGGTCATGACATGCATATTGAAACTAGGAGTTATAGGTTCTCTCCTAAAGATGATGAATCTAATGAGTATCCTCAGCTTAGAAACATGGAAAAATATCAAGTTCATATCAACAATGGTAAGCTCACTAACCTCCCTACAGTTTTTGGATTACAAGGGCATCTAATAGTGGATCTCCTTGTAATTAACTTAGTAGATAATTGTTGGGAATGATATAAACGAGAATTAAACCATTGATTAGAATGTTACACATGTAATAGCTAAAGTGGTCGAGTATGTATACTAACAACCCGTTGATAATTAAATGCATGTAGGCCCAAAAAGCATGTCAAACGACATAATACAAAATCTATATATACACATCATGTTGGTATGTATGCCCATAGAGAAAGTCATGTGATGATTGTAATGGGATACTTTGTAAATGATTTGAATAATAATAAAGGAAATTTCCGATCTATATGTTTTAACTGTTTCTGAGATGATAGTGTAACATGATAGATGTCTAAAGAATTGTTTACTCGATGACGTATGCTTTTAGGTTCAGGACCTAGACGATGAGATCATACGGATGTTAAGAGTATACATTCTTGTTTTTTCCCTAGTCGGTTGTTATTGTGGAAATAACCATAGGCATCAATAACACTAAAGACTAGATTGTGTATTGGTTGATGACAGAATCTCATTAGTAATGATATAGTGATATCAAACCAAGCACATAGTTACTTGTTAGAGAACCAGTGTACTGGACAGACCCACCGTGAGAGTGACACATGGAACCATGATTTGGTAGTCACAGTCATCTCTCACAGTGATGGTGGTGAATGTGATTCTTCGACCTAAAATCACTACACTCAACACATGTCGTTGGGTACACTTTGACATCATCAAATGTAGTCTTGAAACATGGGTTGTTATAAAGGTGACAATTGGGTGGCTTTGATACATGGGGCTTTTGAGGGGTGAGTGATAGATATGGGATTTGTCCCTCCTAAGGGAGTTTGATGTCCATGGCCACTTGATGAGTAGGGTTGAGAAAGGCATGCACATGCATGTGTGAATCAATATGTGATATTGATGTCACACACATCTCACCCAGTCTGCTCTGATATTAAGGAAATGGATGAACGTTGAAAGGATGACTATACCATGCCTTGAGTTCATTCAGGACATTAGTGACAAAGGAATTATATATTCACTGTAACACCATTCACGGATTGTAGGATTGAAATTTGTTCTCCAACTTTCTATTTCACTTGGGTAGCACTGATGTGTGACTAGGCATCACTCTTTACTTGTGAAGTCATAAGTGTTATGGACTTTCACTGCCAACGTGAAATGGACCTGTAGGGTCACACACAAAGGATTTAACCTTGAAGAGGAGTTTATCCACAAACGATGTTTAGATTGATTACTAAAGGAGTTTAGTAGTTCAATTAAACACTCAATCAATTGATAGCTCAATATCATAGTGTTCAAGGTGTTGTACCGATTGATTAGAGTATCGAATTGATTGAAACTGCAATTGACTGATTTTGCATAGTCTGCACTCCCAATCGATCGGCTCATGTGATGAACCGATCAGCTCAGGATAGGATGAACCAACTGGTTCAAAGGTTGAACTAATCGTCTCAACTAGTCCAACTGAGTGAGTTGGGAAAGTCATGTTGGCAAGAAATTTCTCTTTGTTTCACTTGTCCAATTTGATTGGAACAAGGATTGGTATTTGGATCAATTCAAAACAAAAGAGGAAAAGTCAATCAAGAACTGACCAGGGTAGTGAACCGATCATTTCAGAAGTGAACCGATCAGCTCAGGTGCCCCAACCGATCGGTTCAGGTGTGAACCGATCAGCTCAGGTCCCCAACCGATCGGTTCATGCTTGAAACGATCGGTTTAGCTGGAGCAGTTGGTTGTTTTATGGAAAATCTCGAACCCTTCTACTCCTTCTTTAATCCCGCATTGCCTAGGGTAGAGAACCCTATCCCATGACCCTCCTATATATAGGGGTATTGGGGGCTTCTCTTAGTACAACTCAGAACACCAGTTGCTCTGCAAAGTTGTCATTCTCTCTGGTTGTGGTAACCAGGAGAGCCCGTGCAAGTGCTACCTGATAAGGGAGGCACGACAAGGGAAAGACAACCATAGAAAAGCGACTGGTGGCAGGAGAGTGTGTCGGTGACTAGTACGCCGACAGGAGGGTGCGAATCCTTCTGATGCCTTGTGTGACAAGGTGATCGGAGTTCTAGGTGGTCCGTGTGGACTACTACAGAGGTGGGAGACTTCTGCCGCTCGGAGGACAGTTGTCAATCCCGACAGTCCCAGTGAGACCAGGAGCTGCACAGACACTATCCAAGACCAGAGGTGAAGTCCACGCAAGCTGTGAGGTAACGTCGCCGAGCAAGCCTCGGGACAAGGTATGTTTCTACAAACCATCCTTCCTAATGTATAGACGTTGACGCGATTCATTTATTCTGGGTTTGGGAGAAGAAAACTTTTGTTTCCGCTACCTTCTCTGTCTCCTCTAAAACCCAACAGTGGCATCAGAGCCACATCAACTGCTCTATACTTTAGGATTATCGATATGATCAATTTTGGTTTGTCGCCTTTATTTATTGCATACGATGCGAATAAAATTGTCTTTATGCATGTCTAATCCTAAATCCACAAATCCCAATATACATATATGATATGTAATATGAATGCACTCGATACGCATCGCCCTTAAATGAGTTTTGTGGTGGATGTATAGCTTGGTTATGTCCAATAAACCCTATGTTTGTGTATGGTTGCATGTGGATGCTTGCATCTCAGTCTGCACACTGATTCCCTATCTCCTATTCCTTATATAACTCGAGATAACTCGAGATTTCTTTCCTACCTTTGCTCCCCCCGAATGTAACTCGGGGTTTCCTTTTTCAAATGTAAAATAGGATAGATTTTTTTTATTTCCTGTTATGTCAAAGAACGGCGGACTTTTGACAACCAGCTCGAGGAGCGAGACGAGCGGGTGGTGACTTAAGGAGATGCACGATGACCAGTGAACTGATTGGCTGGAGGCATCGGTCGATTGGCTGGTGGTACCCAACCAACCAGTCTGATGGCGAGTGTATCAATCATGGAGATGAGTTGATCAAACCCAGAAAGGCAAAGCACAAAGTTCATCTTGTATAGGTTGCATGTGATGTGGACCTAGATGACCGTGATTCCTCTTGGCTCGAGGAATCACATTAGGATGTCCATAACCATTGCTTTTATCATTTTGCATGTTTTCAGTGGGATATAGCATGTATATGATACGTACTATGTATTGTGGTGATTGGATATATATATGTACCTATAAAAACTAAATCCCTCATGAAATATTAAAGTTTTAGATGCCTTCCAAATGAGAAACATGTGAAAAACTTGATCGGCCAAGTGTGGGCACGCCCTAGCGTGGTGCACCGTCTATCTCGTGGAAGCGTGAAGGATGGATATGTGGGTCTGCCCTAGCAGGGTGCATATTCATCGTGTTGGCTTTGGGTCGGACTTAAGAAGGTGACCTAGATAGGATCTAGCACCTTGAGGCATGGAGGTGATCATGGCAAGGAGTTGCATATGACATATTTCAAGAGTTGCATATGATGCAATTGGCAAAAGTTGCCTACCTGGAATATCTGAGTTGTGGGTGACAGCCCTAGCTGGTCCATGACTCAAAGGATTTCAGGATCTTGACCAACTAGGAGATTGTACGCTGCAATCTTCTGAATTGATGGAGAGGGCTGTCAATTTGAATCAAAATAGTGGGAGTGGTAATTAATTAAAGGCCTAATTAACTATCGTCAAATTTTATTCAAATCAAATCAAACAGAGTTTTGACAGATGCAATTTTCTCTTGTAGAATGGCAAAAGAATCATCTTTTAAAATGGGCAAATTAATTGAGAATAAATTCCATAACTGGTTAGGGATTGTGAGAAGTGTTCTACACAATCCAGATATATCGGTAGTCTTTGAATCTGCTCTATGTACGCTTAAGAAGAAGGATAGTTCATTGATGGAGATCAATGGAATAAAGTCTAAGGACAAAGGTGAGGGAGAGAAGGGTTCTCTCACCAAACCAATGTCAGAATCTGCTGCGCTCAAAACATGGAGAGGATGGAAGGAACGATGGAATAAGCAAGAGATAGAGATCTCTACTTCTGGTGTATACATGATAGAGATTAACTTTACTAATTCTTTGTCATGGGTACTTGATACCGGATGTGGATCTCACATTTGTTCAAATGTGAAGGATCTTAAGAGAAGTAGGCCTTTAGGGAAAGGCAAGGTTGAACTACGTGTTGCCAATGGGGTAAGAGTTTCTACCAGTGCCATAGGGACCGATGAGTTAACTCTACCTAGTGGGCTAATAATAGAGTTGAAGAATTGCTATTATGTACCTACCATAAATAGGAATATCATTTCCATCTCTTGTTTGGACAAGGATGGTTTTGAATTTCTTATTAAGAATGGAAAGTGTTCCATTTCAAAAGATGGGATATTTTATGGAAGTGCCCCAATGTCTTGTGGTCTATATTTGATAGATCCGTAGACAAGTGTATACAACGTAAACACCAAAAGGCAAAAACTCAACAACTCAAACAAAACATATCTTTGACATTGTCGTCTAGGGCACATAAATGAGAAGCACATCTCTAGACTCCATAAAGATGGTTATCTAGACTCTTTTGATTATGAATCAATAGAGACATGTAAATCTTGTTTGTTGGGCAAGATGACCAAGACTCCCTTTTTAGGTAAAGGTGAGAGATCTAGTGATCTATTAGGACTCATACATACTGATGTATGTGGGCCTTTTAGAACTAATGCCAGAAATGGGTGCCAGTACTTCATTACCTTCACTGATGACTTAAGTAGGTATGGTTATGTGTACCTGATGAAACATAAGTCAGAAACCCTTGAAAGGTTCAAGGATTTCATGAATGAAGTACAGAACCAACTTGGTAAAAGTATTAAAGAACTTCGATCTGATTGAGGTGGAGAATACTTAATCCAGGAGTTTGAGGACCTTCTGCGAGCCTGTGGTATCGTATCACAATGGACTCTGCCTAGAACACCACAGCATAATGGTGTGTCGGAAGGAAGGAATCACACATTACTGGACATGGTGCGATCAATGATGAGTTTTGTTGATCTTCTAATTTCCTTCTGGGGTCATGCTCTTGAAACCGCCACATTTACATTTAACTGAGTACCATCTAAATCGGTTCAAAAGATGTCATATGATATATGGCACGGGAAGCATCCCGATTTGTCTGTTATTAAGATTTGGGGTTGTGAAGCTTACGTTAGGAAAATGTTTCTTGATAAGCTTGGACCCAAGTCTGATAAATGTTATTTTTTTGGATACCCCAAGGAAATGAGGGGATATTATTTATACCACCCTACTGACAACAAAGTGTTTGTTGCTAGGATAGTTGTGTTCCTAGAAAAGGAATTTATTTCCAAAGGAAGCAGTGGGAGGAAAATAGAGCTTGAAGAAGTTCAAGCCCAACAAGAAAACATTGAACCAGTAGATGTACAAGAGGAACATAGGGATTCACAAGGTGTTGTAGAATCTCAATCTCCTCAAGTAACACAAGGACCTCGTAGATCTAGTAGGACATGCCTTGAACCTGAGATATTTGGATATCTTGTGACTCAGGAAGGTAGTGGGACTAGATTCTGAGAAATGGCTTGAGGCCATGAAATCCGAGAGATGATCCAACTACCTATCTAGAGGCTATGGAGGGACTAGATTCTGAGAAATGGCTTGAGGCCATGAAATCCGAGATGGAATCCATGTATTCCAACAAAGTATGGACTTTGGTGGAACCACCCGAAGGGGTAAAACCCATAGGGTGCAAGTGGGTCTTCAAGAATAAGAGCGACATGGATGGCAATGTGTAAACTTATAAAGGCAGATTGGTTGCAAAGGGTTTTCGACAAGTTCAAGGTGTTGACTATGACGAAACCTTTTATCCAGTTGCCATGATTAAGTCCATCAGGATCATGCTTGCTATTGTGGCTTACTATGACTATGAGTTTGGCAAATGGATGTTAAAACCAAATTCCTTAATGGGAATATAAATGAGGATGTGTACATGACACAACCTGAAGGTTTGTAGATCCAAAGAATGCCAATAAAGTTTGTAAGCTACAAAGATCAATCTATGGATTGAAGCAAGCATCTCGGAGTTGGAATCTTTGATTTGAAGAGGAATTCAAAGTGTTTGTCTTTATTCAAAATGAATATGAACCTTGTGTGTACAAGAAGTTTAGTGGGGGCATGACCACATTCCTCATATTGTATGTGGATGACATACTATTGATGGGGAATGATGTCTCAGCCTTAGAGAAGGTAAAGACTTGGCTTGGGAATACTTTCTCAATGAAGGACTTAGGAGAGGCATCCTACATTCTAGGTATTAAGATCTATAGAGATAGATCTAAAAGGATTCTCAGACTAAGTCAAAGCACGTACATTGACAAAATGTTGAAGCGGATCAGCATGGAGAACTCATAGAGAGGCAACACCCCCATGCTACATGGAGTCACCATCTCTAGAGCTCAATGTCCCCAATCTTGTGAAGACAGGGAGCGTATGAATGGGATCACATATGCATCAGCCATCAGATCCATCATGTATGCTATGTTGTGCACATGCCTAGATGTCTCGTATTCCCTCAGCATGATGAGTAGATACCAGTCAGATCCCAGGGATGCTCACTGGACAGCTGTAAAGAACATCCTCAAGTACTTGCGAAGGACTAAGGATCAGTTCCTTATATACGGCGACGAGGAAGAACTGGGTGTAAGAGGTTACACTGATGCAAGATTCCAAACTGAAAAAGATGATTAAAGATCACAATCAGGATTTGTATTTTTCCTAAACAATGGAGTTGTGAGCTGGAAGAGTTCCAAGCAAGAAACAGTTGCCGATTCTGCTACAGAGGCCGAGTATATTGATGCTTCACATGCAGAAAAGGAGGTTGTGTGGATCAGGAAGTTCATCACTGAACTCGGTGTAGTTCCCAGTAGTTGTGATGCAATTGAGCTTTATTGTGACAATAATGGAGCTATTGCTCAAGCTAAGGAGCCCAGATCACATCAGCAGTCCAAGCACATACTGCGACACTTCCATCTTATACGAGAGATCGTATAGTGAGGAGATGTGAAAATTTGCAAAGTACCAACTGAAGACAACATAGCTGATCCAATGACGAAGGCCCTTTCTCAGTAGAAGCATGATGGTCATGCTAGGTCACAAGGACTGAGGTTCCTAGGTGACTAGCTCTAAGTGCAAGTGGGAGTCTGTTGGTATGTATGCCCATAGAGAAAGTCATGTGATGATTGTAATGGGATACTTTGTAAATGATTTGAATAATAATAAAGGAAATTTCTGATCTATATGTCTTAACTGTTTCTGAGATGTTAGTGTAACATGATAGATGTGTAAAGAATTTTTTACTCGTTGACTTATGCTTTTAGGTTCAGGGCCTAGACGATGAGATCATATGGATGTTAAGAGTATACATTCTTGTTTTTGTCCCTAGTTGGTTGTTATTGTGGAAATAACCATATACATCAATAACACCAAAGACTAGATTGTGTATTGGTTGATGGCATAAACTCATTAGTCATGATATAGTGATATCAAACTAAGCACATAGGTACTTGTTAGAGAACCAGTGTATCAGACAGACCCACTGTGAGAGTGACACATGGAACCATGATTTTGTAGTCACAGTCAGCTCTCACAGTGATCGTGGTGAATGTGATTATTTGACCTGAAATCACTACACTCAACACATGTCGTTGGGTACACTTGACATCATCAAACGTAGTCATGAAACATGGGTTGTTATAAAGGTGATGATTGGGTGGCTTTGATGCATGGGGCTTTTGAGGGGTGAGTGATAGATATGGGATTTGTCCCTCCTAAGGGAGTTTGATGTCCATGGCCACTTGATGAGTAGGATTGAGAAAGGCATGTTCATTCATGTCTGAATCAATATGTGACATTGATGTCACACACATCTCACCCAGTCTGCTCTGAGATCAAGGAAATGGATGAACGTTAAAAGGATGATTGTACCATGCCTTGAGTTCATTCAGGACATTAGTGACAAAGGAATCATACATTCACTGTAACACCATTCACAGATTGTAGGATTGAAAGTTGTTCTCCAACTTTCTATTTCAATTGGGTAGCATGGATGTGTGACTAGGTACCGCTCTTTGCTTGTGAAGTCATAAGTGTTATGGACTTTCATTGCCAACGTGAAATGGACCTGCAGGGTCACACACGAAGGATTTAACCTGGAAGAGGAGTTTATCCACAAATGATGTTTAGATTGATTACTAAAGGAGTTTAGTAGTTCAATTAAACACTCAATCAATTGATAGCTCAATGTCATAGTGTTCAAGGTGTTGGACCAATTGATTAGAGTATCAGATTGATTGAAACTACAATTGACTGATTTTGCACAGTCTGCACTCCCAACCGATCGGCTCATGTGATGAACTGATCGGCTCAGGATAGGCTGAACTGACCGGTTCAAGGGTTGAACCGATCAGCTCGACTGGTCCAACTGAGCAAGTTGAGAAAGTCAAGTTGGCAAGAAATTTCTCTTCATTTCACTTGTCCAATTTGATTGGAACAAGGATTGGTATTTGGATCAATTCGAAACAAAAGTGGAAAAGTCAATCGAGAACTGACCAGGGTAGTGAACCGATCATTTCAGAAGTGAACTGATCAGCTCAGGTGCCCCAACCGATCAGTTCAGGTGTGAACTGATCAGCTCAGGTCCCCAACCGATCGGTTCATGCTTGAAACGATCGGTTCAGCTGGCACAGTTGGTTGTTTTGTAGAAAATCTTGAAGCCTTCTACTCCTGCTTTAATCTCGCATTGCCCGGGGTTGAGAACCCTGTCCCATGACCCTCCTATATATAGGGGTATTGGGGGCTTCTCTTAGTACAACTCAAAACACCAGTTGCTCTGTAAAGTTGTCGTTCTCTCTGGTTGTGGTAACCAAGAGTGCCTGACCAAGTGCTACCCGATAAGGGAGACACAGCAAGGGAAAGACAACTGCAGAAAAGTGACTGGTGGAAGGAGAGTGTGTCGGTGACTAGTACTCCGACATGAGGGTGTGACTCCTTCTGGTGCCTTGTGTGACTAGGCGATTAGAGTTCCAGGTGGTCCGTGTGGACTACTACAGAGGCGGGAGACTTCTGTCGCTCGGAGGACAGCTGTCAATCCCGACAGTCCCGGTGAGACCAGGAGCTGCACAGACACCGTCCAAGACCATAGGTGAAGACCGTGCAAGCCGCGAGGTAACATCACTGAGCAAGCCTCGAGACAAGGTATGTTTCTACAAACCATCCTTCCTAATGTATAGACATTGACGCAATTCCTTTATTCTGGGTTTGGGAGAAGAAAATTTTTGTTTCCGCTACCTTCTCTGTCTCCTCTAAAACCCAACACATCATACTTATTCTTATATTTACTAGATCAATAAGTGAATTATTTAATACATAGGTATATAAATATGATCCTAAAATATATAAAATATGAGGGAAATGAATGTAGCAACCATATTATATACCCACATCATGACCTACATGTATTTCAGTTTTATTTAACATATGTGCATGTCGGTATGGCTTAGATAATTTATGTAGAGGAAATAATAGGTCATTAGGAGTAAAGAAAACTAATAGAATCATTAGTTCTAAAATATATCATCCAATAGTTAGACAAAAATTAACTATTCTTACTAATGATGCATATAATGGGCATGTTTACCTCATAAAGGGGTAAATAGATAAGACAAGGATATTAAGGGACATATATGAAGAAATCAAATTCAATAGATTAAATTTCCTAATATGCCTTTAGGTGACTGGATCGGGATAGGAATAATATGTATAATAATACTAGAGATGAATACACATGCTTGATTTATTTCGACTGACATCAGATAATATACTTCTAGGATGAAGAGGTGACATAGTGGATCAAGTACCGTATTAGAGTAAACTGTTAGACGCATAAGGTATGTACTCCTCCCTATTTATAATTGGGCATTATTATGACTATTTTTTTCATAATGAGGCATTTTTTTGCAATACTTGCTCTTTTGTCATTTGTTAGACATTTCCTATATTCTCAATTGGAATTATTATTGCTCTTTTGAAATTATTATTATCTTGCTAAATTGGGTCAATGACCCCACCTGCTATTATGCCTGCAATATGCCATGTATGTCTGTAAAAAGTGAATCTTGCCACTCTATTTATGCATGTTAGATAATTTGACTAGTTTAACTACCGTAGGCGCTTATGCATAACCATTAGGGTGCGTCTATTTCTTCTCAGAGTGTGTCTTTCCACCTCTTTTTATACAGGGGTGCGTCTACTTCTGCTCAGGGTGCGTCTATTTCCACCCATTTTACTTAGGCCATTGACTCAGTGGTGTCATGGCCCTACTTTAGTTACTTTAGTCAAATGTATAGGAATGCAAATGTTGATATGATTGGATTGTTGATTATGGAAAGAATGGTGATAACAATTGTTTAATTATAATGCCTCATTTTCTTGTTATTTCTCTTTGAAACTTACCTAGTTTTAATAGCCCCTTTTTTATGGGAACATCTTACTTTACTTTTAATGCCCTAGTTAATCCTCTAATGTACATACTCAGCTTTTGTTGATTCATATCTTGTTTTCCTATTCTTTTGGGTGTTCCCTCCACCCAGGTGTAGGTGCTTGACAAGACAATGACTCAGGATGATTGTGAGCTAATTGGTGGACATAAGGACTACTTGAGATAGCCTTGTTACCCTCTGCATAAGGGAATATGTGTGAATAGGTGTAATCTTTTCATTTTATGTACCATCCTTAGGGTGAAAAAGTTATGAACATGAGAACATTTTGTAACTTTGTAAATAGTTATGTTTTCCGCTGCTTAAATATTTCATGGCTCGTGTTTTTACCATTGAGTGGGCCCACTATCGGGTCCCACTCTTTACATAATTGTATCAGAGCCTAAGCATTCAATAACTAGACTATTTCAACTCATCCTAGATTGTTCCTTAGTAGGCAGGGCACCTTATAGAGGCTGTTGTTATAGCTAAATCTACATCATGTTAACCAATTAGGGTTTCACCCATATCTAATTTGGTAGTATATATACCCCAAATAAAGTATGTTGATAACCTAGTATTAGGTACAGTCTTATCAATCCTAACCTCTCTTTATAGGCATAGCTTTCTATACATAAAGGTTGACTCTCCTAGTAATTAGCCTCGATGTCCCGTCTTTGGGGGAGGATAATTTATCTATTACAGAGAGTAGGTTGACCTAAACTCACAGAATAGTGTGTAATCCTAGAAGAAGTCATGAAACCTTTTGTTTTTATTATTTTCTAGCATGCCTATGATACGCACATTATGTAGACTAAGCATGCATGGATACAAACTTAGATTATTGGCATGAGTTTTAGATTTTGAGATGTCCAATGATTGTATGTGATGATACGAATTAGATCCCTTAAGATTTGGTTTGACTTGCCTACAACACACAAGGTTAACTCATCATAGTTTTGCTCCAAAGGTTGGATACTATACTAGTTAAACTTGGGATATCTCATAAATGAGGAATTGTTGAAGGAAATAATAGGTTTCAAGTATCAATCCTTGGGGTTCATCCCTCACATACCATAAAGTAGGAATGATGATTATCTCCCTTGTCCTAGAAAAGCATGATCACATAGTTGAATCATATAATAAAACCATGTGCCATGTTATTTTACCCCGAGGACATATTGAGGCATAGTCATGTTTAGAATGCTAGGGGATATTCCTTTTCTCAAAACTCTAACACTAAGGTTATGTGAGGTAAGTACATCTAGGGTTGATCCTTAAAGAGGTGACCACTCTCTCATCGCCACCTTGTAATTAGTTCATCTTTTGTGTGAGATGAAGAATAGTTTGACTAGCTAGTTCACATGGGCTTGTTTTAACACCATGGATGTAAACCAACTAGGGAAGTTGAGACCCTAGTCTCTTCTTATTATGGTTACACGATCTTATAAATAAATGATGTTTTGGGTTGTGATGGCCTAAGTCATGACTAAGAGAATGGTGGCATAATAGATTTCATGCCTAGTAGGACCTACTAGAAGTTAACAAGATGCTAGAAGAAACATGTATCCCCCTTATCTAGAATTTGGATATGCTTGTTGTATTCCTTGACGATGTGTGTAGATAAACCTCTTTTGTGAAGATGAAGTGATGTTAAGGTGGTAGTATATGTTGTATGTGACAAAAAGTAGTTGACTTGGTTCTCAGATTGATTTTGGCGCCATTTTGAATTCCCATTGCAAGGTTTTCATCGTCAAACTTATTTTCTTTATTAAATTATAAGTATATGTAAAAATATCTTTTTCAGATTTCATCGATGATTTTTGAACCAAGTCACCACAAGAAGGAAATTGTAGAAGCAGGAGAAACCTTTGATTTGCATGTTCAACCCTCTGAACCTAGGCATAAGTGTGATGTAGGAAGAACAAATATAATAGTTATGATCTAGTCGGCTACCCTCTTGATTCTTTGTATGATGCGATTTGCCCTTTAAGGGGTGGAGCCTTGTACACTTCGGTCTATAATACTATTGGATGAACCCCATTCTATAAAAATTTTGTTTCCGCTGCCTCCTCTAAAACCCAACGCATCATACTTATTATTATATTTACTTGATCAATAAGTAAATGATTTAATACATAGGTATATAAATATGATCCTAAGATATATAAAATATGAGGGAAATCAATGTAGCAACCATATTATATACCCACATCATGACCTACATGTTTTTTAGTTTTATTTAACATATGTGCATATGGGTATGGCCTAGATAATTTATATAGAGGAAATAATAGGTCGTTAGGAGTAAAGAAAACTAATAGAATCATTAGTTCTAAAATATATCATCCAATAGTTAGACACAAATTAACTATTCTTACTAATGATGCATATAATAGCCATGCGTACCTCATAAAGGGATAAATAGATAAGACAAGGATATTAAGGGGTATATATGGAGAAATCAAATTCAATACATTAAATTTCCTAATATGCCTTTAGGTGACTGGATCAGGATAGGAACAATATGTCTAATAATACTAGAGATGAATACACATGCTTGATTTATTTCGACTGACATCAGATAATATACTTCTAGGATGAAGAGGTGACATAGTGGATCAAGTATTGTATTAGAGTAAACTCTTAGACACATAAGGTATGTACTCCTCCCTATTTATAACTGGGCATTATTATGACTAATTTTTTCATAATGATGCATTTTTTTTGCAATACTTGCTCTTTTGTCTTTTGTTAGACATTTCCTATACTCTCAATTGGAATTATTATTGCTCTTTTGAAATTATTATTATCTTGCTGAATCAGGTCAATGACCCCACCTGCTATTATGCCTGCAATATGCCATGTATGTTTGTAAAAAGTGAATCTTGCCACTCTATTATGCATGTTAGATAAGACGACTAGTTTAACTATGGTAGACGCTTATGTGTAACCATTATGGCACGTCTATTTCTACCCGGGGTGTGCCTTTCCACCTCTTTTTATACAGGGGAACGTCTACTTCTGCCCAGGGTGCATCTATTTCCACCCATTTTACTTATGCCATTGACTCAGTGGTATAGTGGCCCTACTTCAGTTACTTTAGTCAAATGTATCGGCATGCAAATGTTTATATGATTGGATTGTTGATTATGGCAAGAATGGTGATAATAATTGTTTAATTATAATGCCTCATTCTCTTGGAAATTCATTCTCTTGTTACTTTTCTTTGAAACTTACCAAGTTTTAATAGCCCCCTTTTTTTGGAACATCTTACTTTACTTTTAATGCCCTAGTTAATCCTCTAATGTACATACTCAGCTTTTGCTAATACATATCTTGTTTTCCTATTCTTCTGGGTGTTCCCTCCACCCAGGTGTAGGTGTGGAAATCGAGGATTTGAATTTGGCATTCTAGGAATTAGATAATAATAGTCCAAAATCTAGTCCCATAATAATTATATCAAAATCAATATTGCAAAAGGCATTAATAGTCAATAGGAAAACGGATTCTTGCATCATAGTCTTACATCATGATTTTGTGAGTCTTCAAGATTAATAATTTGATGGCATAATCATGATGTGTATCAAATATGAAAAATGTTTGCTTAACTATATTTGGGTTTTAATCAACAATAGTGCAACATGGATATTAATCAAATAGAGACCTCATCAACAATGAGGTATAAGGTATAAGTCCTTCTTTTTTCACCATATCAATATTATTAATATTGACCTCAAACATAGCAAACATGTAGTCAAGTTTTGGCTAAATTGAGTGTTCAAGATATTAGGGGTCATAAATGAGTATTTTATTTCAAGATTAATTGATCAAAATTGAGTTTTCAAATTAAGGTCAGATCATGGTATCACCTTTCAAAATTTTCTATTGATATTCATTTTTCCCATGCATAAGCTACCCAAAATCAAGACGTCATGTGATAAAAGGTCACAAGAAAGGACCACATGAGGAGATGAGAAGACTACCTAATCTTCATCTACATGAGTGGCTTGGGTAGTCCTTAAAGAAGAGATGAGATGCTAGAAGACTCTCTAGTGTTTTACAAGAGAACCTTTAGGTCCAGTTCTGGATCAATATAGGCTAGGTAGAGCGGGTGATCTCAGCCATCATGAAAACGGATAGGAGAAATTATGTCAGGACCCTGAGCCTAGACACCTCAATTTTCACCATTATGGACTTTAGGGTTTCTTGGGTGTAAGAGACTTAAGAAATTATTTACTTAAAGTATATAGGAGTGTGTAAGCTCTGATACCAACTGTCACGGAACCATTCTTACCTGAATCCCAATCCTACTACCAAGATAGTAGTAAGAGGATTGAAGTGCCCGTCCCTGAGTGGCCTGATAGGAACTAACACACTGCATATACAATAAGAAATAATAACTCAAAAACTGGAGATATAAAAAGCAAACTAACCCAATATGGAGATTTTTCCAATATATCCTTATCATCAGAGTATTTAGAGTGTGGAAGAGATCTTATTCAATATTCCATTTGTATCGCCTAAAATCAAGAAAATTGAGA
The DNA here is from genome assembly GCA_963693085.1 of Alisma plantago-aquatica. Classification (NCBI taxonomy): domain Eukaryota; kingdom Viridiplantae; phylum Streptophyta; class Magnoliopsida; order Alismatales; family Alismataceae; genus Alisma; species Alisma plantago-aquatica. The sequence goes on along the minus strand of OY856410.1, from coordinate 1,354,314,684 downwards.
CACAATCACGCAATTACAAGGTACGCTATCAAAATAAAGTAAAACAGTTTATAAGAAAATAAGTGTACTTGGCATAACTTATATTTCAAAAGTATAACAAGCAATTTGCAAGAACCAAAAGTTATTTGACAAGTTTTTCAAATGATTCACTTTTTATTACGAGTTCCCATTATGTTGTAATTTGATAAGCATGCTTATATATTTTTGTGTAACTTTATCACCCCAACGTGATGGGGGAAGTCACTGGGCTCCTTCTCTCCATATGAGATAGGAGGCCAATGTACAAGTCCCACCTCTCAATGAGGGGGTCACTTCCACCCAATATCAACATTATCAACATCACCATCATTATCAATATACGGGCAATCATAATGGGCATGCAATTTATGTTTTCATGTTTTTCAAAATATAGTATAGAAAAATGAAAGACTAATCATATGGAATGGTATCTCATTCAAGTAAGTAGCCAAGTATACAGTCAAGAGATACATAAAAGTATCTTCAATACAATCAAGGAGGAGTTATATAATAGCATACCTTTTACCAAGGATTTTGAGTATAATCAACAAGTAATAGGTAGACACTTCAAGTCAGTTCCTAAATCACAATGTTTGGATCAAGGGTCAGGTACATGATATTTGGAGATCATGTTTCAATATTTGATATTAGGGTTACATTTTTCATAGGTCAACCTTAGGGTTGGGTCATTGACTTATAATCAATCAATATTTCAATATGTCCAACATGATTTCAAGTATCAAGTATTTTCGAGTGTGAATGACTTTCCTAGGTTTCTAGGATCATATGTGTTAACCCTAATCTATGATCATTATCCAAGTCATAATTCAATTTTATAGATCTTCACCAAGGAAATAAGTTCAAGGGTCTAGATCAGGTAGGTCACAAGATATAGTATACTTATATTCACCATATGATAATTCTAGAGTCAAAATCAAGATTAGTCATCACTTTATGGCATGAAATAATATTCAAGATTTGAATAAGTCAAAAAAATTAGATCTAGATTCACTAACGAGTCAAGTATGCTTTTAGAGTCTCAAATAGAGACATCAGAGTCAGATAGTAAGGTTTCTAGAGATTGAACATCATTATTGAACTATACGACAAAATAAATGAGCAAGAGTTTAACATCTAGGGATATCAGTGAGCATCATTTGGAATTAGTTTCAAAAGTATTTTAATAGGTTAATTGGATTTTTCAGATCAAGATTGACTAATTATTCGAATTATTTGGAGCTAGGATACATTTTGTACGATTAAAACAAGACCAGGACATTTATATGAATTTCTGAATGGAGAGGAGATATTTACCTTATTTGTGAAAATTAAGGGTTGTTGGATCCAAGATTGGATGGCCAAGATCGCGCCACAAGGCTCGCTGGTCCAAGATCTGGTTCAATCTCTATTTGGTCGATTTATTCATTGATTTGCTAGCTCACTACTGCTTTGTTGGGACCTGGGAGTTTTCCTCTGAACCCAGTGGTTTGGGTCTACCTTCTATCCCTTGTGCGTAGGCAGACTCTCACGAGCCTTGAAGTGAGGCGGTGCACCTCCTCGGTGTGAAGGCGGTCTGGGAGCAGGAGGCTCTGGTGGAGGACGCAAAGCTGTCATCCGGGTTCATCGTGACCCTGCGGAGCAGCAGCAAATGCCAGAATGAGGAGAGGAGGAGGAGCAGGTGAGATGCCCAAAAAGTACCTATGGTGGCGCTAGTTGGTGTAGCAGGTGGTCGGGGGAGGAAACGGGGTGTCGAGGCTGTTTGAGGTCACGAAAATTAGGATATCTCATGTGGAGTGATGAGGGGAGTCTATTATGGGGGGTTATAGGATTTGGGGGGAGGTTTAGGGTTAAGAGAGTTGGGTTGGCACCCATGGCCGTCTGAGTGAGACAAGAGAGTAAGGGAGGCTTGTTGGTGGAACAATAGAGCATGAACACACTTCAAACTAGGGTTCGTTCAGTTTGAATTCATGAGAGGAGCATTTTGGCTCGCTCAAAACTTTGAATATTGGTCAAGGGTGCGAGATTGCAAGTCTCGACCATAAAGACACCTCCCCACTAATTGCGGGAGGTAGGAGATGACTCCATGTCCACTGGATCAGTCTGGATCCATGAGAGGCAGATTCAAGGGTTGGGATCGTCCCCAGATCCTTGCCTTGGATTGCTGACATGGAAAAAGGTCAAATAAAAGACAAAAATAATTATTTTCAACACATTAAATTCAATAATCCATAGAAAATTGTACGAATGTCCAATTGTTCTAAAATTTCGACCACAACTTCAAAAAAATGTGGAGAATATATATAAAAAGTTTGAGGACAATATTATGGAGTTTGATGGATCAATTTTCTTCTTTGGACAAGGTGATGAATTCATCAAACTTGTGATTTTATAATGTGTATAAAGTCCACATTGATCACCATATTTCGATTTTTAGTATCAATATTGATTATGAAGCCAAGAAAAATGATTTGGCACCATAAGTGAGCATAAGGAGGGTGAAATTGGAATTAGTTCATATTAATGCTAAATTTCACTTTGTCAGACAAATTTCTATAACTGATTTTGGACTTTGAGAAGGGCTCTCAATGAATAGTGCAATCTTTATGTCCTAGAAACACTGGTGCTAGAAATACCTACTTATAACGCACCTAGGTCTCAAGTAGATGCTTACTGGAAGCATGACAATGATACCTTAGACACAAAGACCTTATGATAAGCTGCATGAACTATGAGTTGCATAAGAGATGTGAAGACATGGGGATTCTTGAGATGGTAACACATCTTAGGACTATGAACCATTATCTCACTAAGCAAGAAAGGTATAATGTATCAAATGCTCTCTTTGAGTGTAAGATGACAGAGGAGACTCATTTGAAAACCATGTCCTAAAATATTTTTGGACATGTGGATCATCTAGAAGAACTGGGATTTATTTGAGCCAAGAGTTGGCAACAAATATGATTCTGCAATCATTACCTGAATCATATAGCCATTTTATTGAGTGATATCACTTGAATAATATGTCCAGGTCGCTATCAAGTTTTCTTGGGATGCTGATAAATGCCAAAGAAAGAATGAAGAAGGGAAAATATGTGATGGTGATTAGCAGATTCAAGTCCAAGGATGAAAGCAAGTCCATGAAGAGTTCTGAGTCTGAGCTCAAATCCCAAATCTTCAACACTCAAAATGAGGAGGAAGAAAAGTACAAGAGGAATTTTTCCTTTGTACTTGAAGACATTCAGGAAGAAGAAGATGGGGATGGTGATCTGCACTATAGGTATATACGTTATAGAGTTAAAATTATCTACTTCTTCATCATGGATACTAGATACCATATGCGGATCTCACATATGCTCGAATATGCATGATCTGAAAAGAAGTAGGCCTTTAGGAAAGGGTGAGGTTGAACTACAAGTCATAAATGGAGCAAGAGTTGTTGTTAATGTAGTTGGAACCTATGGTTTATCTCTGTCCACATGGCTTGTAATAGAGTTAATGAACCTCTATTATGTACCTTCCATGAATAGAAACATAATTTTTATATCTTGTATGGACAAGGATGCTTATCAATTTCATATTAAGAATGGTCTATGTTCTATTCTTAAAGATGGGATCTTTTATGACATTGCCCCCAATGTCTTATGGTCTTTATTTGTTGGACTTAAAGGAAGATGTTTGTAAAGTAAATACCAAAACACTAAAACTCAACAACTCAAACAAAACATACCTTTGGCATTACTGTCTAGGGAACATAAATGAGAATCACATATCTAGACTCCAAATAGATGGTTATTTGGACTCTTTTGATTTTGAATCAATAGAGACATGTGAATCTTGTTTATTGGGCAAGACGACCAAGACCCTTTTCACTGGTAACATTGAGAGGGCTAGTGATCTATTAAGACTCATACATACTAATGTATGTGGGCCTTTTAGAACAATTGATAGAGGTGGATATCAGTACTTCATTACCTTTACTGGTGACTTCAGTAGGTATGGTTATGTTTACTTGATGAAACATAAATTAGAAACTCTTGAAAAGTTCAAGGAAGTTTATGAACGAAGTACAGAACCAACTTGCTAAAAGTATTAAGGCACTTTGTTCTAAATCAAGGTGGAGAATACTTAAGCCAAGAGTTTGAGGACATTCTACGAGCCCGTGGTAACATATCAAAGTGAACTCCACTTGGAACACCACAACATAAAGGTGTATCAAAAAGAACGAATGACACATTGTTGGATATGGTGCGATCAATGATGAGTTTAGTTGAACTTCCGACTACCTTCTGGGGTTATTCTCTTGAAAATGCCACATTTACACTGAACTGAGTACCGTCTAAATAGGTTCAAAAGACACCATATGAGACATGGTATGGGAAGTGTCTAATATATCTTTTACGAAGATTTGGGGATGTGATGCTTATGTAAGGAGAATGTTTCCTTAAAAGTTTGGCCCTAAATTTGATCAATGTTATTTAATTGGATATCCTAAGGAGACTAAAGGATATTACTTTTATTACCTATCTGACGCAAAGTGTTTATTGCTAGAGATGTTGCATTCTTATAAAAGGAATTTATTTCTTAAGAAATAAGTGGGAGGAAAGTGGAACTCGAAGAAGTTAGAGACCAACAAGAAAGCATTGAACCAATAGATTTACAAGAGGAACAAAGAGAGTCACAAAGTGTTGTGGTATCTCAAATTCCTCAAATAACACATGGACCTTGTAGATCTAGTAGGGCACATCTTGAACCTGAAAGTTTTGGATATCTTATCAATTGCCATTGAGGAAGGCGGTGAGTTGGTCATAGATGATGAGACAACAACCTATCTAGAAGCTACTAAGGTACTAGAGTTTGAGAAATGGCTTGAGGCCATGAGATCTAGGATGGAATCCATGTATGCGAATAAGGTATGGACCTTGGTGGATCCACCTAAAGGGGTGAAACCCATAGGGTGCAAATGGGTCTTCAAGAAGACGACCAACATGGATGGTAAAGTACAAACCTATAAGAGCAAATTGGTTGCAAAGGGTTTTAGACTAGTTCAAGGTGTTGACTATGGAGAAACCTTTTCTCTATTGGCCATGGTTAAGTCCATCAGGGTCATGATTGCAATTGCATCTTGTTATGACTATGAGATTTGGCAGATGGATGTTAAAACCACATTCCTTATGTCACACCCTTTGCCACACAAAGCGAGATTACTCAAAACAAAGCAGAATTATCACTAATAACAATATTACCACAAAGTAGGGTAAATTCAAACCATCTGAAATTCAATATCGCAAGTGGAAGTATTTCATAAACAAGCCTTCAACTCAGGTCATCAGTATGCCATATATGCCAAAATATGTTATATATCATGTTCAAAGGCTATCAAGACACAATTGTTACAATTTACATCATGTTTATATGTACATGCCATTTCTATACACTCATGGCACAAAGCCTAAACCTACATATTGATATTCAAAACAACAAATCTCTCCAAATACCTAAGAGTACAAGGATGACACATAGGACTTTACTACAAAACTTTGGTAGTATATCCAACCTTTAAAAGTTAATGTTCTCTTTGTTGCTCAGCACCTGCACCATGACCTCGACTTCCTCTTCTACGACCACCTAAAAAGTTGTAAAGCCCATGGGGTGAGACCAAACGTCCCATCTATTGACTCAAGGTTAATTAGGTCAATGTTGACTCACGTCTTAATTGACTAAACCCATGTTTTGATGATGACTAACCATTCCACATATTGGTGTCCAATGTCTCTACTTGAGTGATTTCAGATTAGGTATAGACACACTCCAAATGCCCTAACCTACGCATATCAAATTGGAGAAAAGACAAGTCAAAGTCAATACAAGTGCATGTTTTTGTAATATGATGTAAATCCATTAGAATCATGTTGTAAATCACTTGTAATGATTGTATGACTTGTAATTAAGCTTAGAAAAAATTAGGAGCACTTAGATCGAATGTTTAAGCACTCAAAAGGCATTTTTCAAAATTCACATCAGGCTGTTCATCGGTTGAGTTCTGTGAGTTGCAAACTCGACCGATCCTGATTGGATCTTGAAAATGACTTTTGATCGGTCGAGTTTACACTACACAGAAATCGACCGATGGAGTAACTGACCAATTTGATTTTCATTGGTCGGTCGAGTTTCCCCAGGACAAACTCGACCGATGGTCTGAATATCAGCTTTGTCTTTTACTCTATCGGTTGAGTTACCCTTATCAAAACTCGACCGATTGCATTGCACAAAAAAGTGTACAAAAGTGCTTCTAGCCATTGTGGAGTTGCAACAAGTGAAAATATATCTGTTGCAAGCCACAAAATGTCTAGTTTTCGTTCTCAAGTGTTCCCAAAGGCTAAGAGGCATCCCCAGCTATAAATAGGACCCCTTGGGCTTCATTCCAAGGTTGATCATTCAATGCAAACTCTATGTGAGGTTCCTATTGTATAGTTGAGTGCTTCCTACAGCCTCCTCTCTCTCTCTCTAAGCTTAATCACTTTCTACATCCATTAGAGTGAGTAGGAGATTTGTAAGAGAGCTCATCCTACATGTATATCTTGTGAGGCTCTCACTTCCACCACCTCCCCATCTCTCATTTCAACCATGATGATGAAGGTTCTCTCTCTTGCCTAAGAGAGGTGAAGAAGAACAAGGGAAGGCATACCTTGGTGAAGATCAAGGTTGAAGACTTGGAGATAGAGTGGGTAAGCCCTTGGTGAAGGCAGAAGACTCCTTGCTCAAGTGGGTAAGTCCTTGGTGGAAGCTTCTCCGAGTGAAGGTGAAGTCAAAGGCGGAAGATCCAAGAAGAGTGGGTAATTCCTGTAAGGCTAAAGAATTGTGCAAGTGTAGGTAAGTCCTTGGAAGAAGGCAGAAGACTCCTTGCAAAGTGGGTAAGTCCTTGGTAAGGTTGAAGACTCTTTGTATTGGATAGGTAAGTCCTTTGGTTGGTCATGTATTGTAAGTCTTACGAATGAATATAAGAATGCGATGGTTAGAAAATCCTAGAGGCTGACCTCTCTAGGTAAGTGGACTGACACACTTATAGTTTGAAGTGAGGAACCACTCTAAATAGCTTGTCTCTTGGTGTATTTTCTATCTATTTCATCCTTTCTATGCATGTTTTAGTTGCACTCAAATTACCTATTTAGCAACCTTATCTTATCATATATCTTGAAGGTCTAATGAATTTTGTTTAAATGCTTTCAGCACTATTCACCCCCCTCCTCTAGAGCATCTAATCACCCATCTAGGATCCAACACCATCAATATATATAACTCTTCGCCTACATCTATTATAAGCATAGTAAGATAATAGAGTAGTTAAGTAAAACAGTAAATACTTGGTTAAGCAGTTTAAGCACTTGCAACTGAGTAGTAGAACATCTTATGCTTTTAGAAGAAATATGAATAACATGTATAACTGTTATAAAATAAACAGTACAAGAAATAAGGCATGGGGTCATCCAATGTGATTTATATTTGACCCTAAGAAAATATACTACACAGCTGTATTATCTATTTTATTACTATGTCCCAATGATTTGAGGTGTACCACTCACATCCAACTGATCACTGCTAAATGGAAATTAGTACCACACAAGATCAAATCGAATATTTGGACTTCATGATAATCACCATCACTACTCAGTCAGTTTGAGTCTGCAATGCAGTGACATAACAGTCAAACTACTAAACAACAACTTATAGTCAAAGCTATAGTCCTATAGATAGTAACTCATAGTTAAAGTTGTAGTCATGAAAAACAACTAGCCTACCTTGGTACATGGCACAACACTAGAGAACATGCTCACACATGGTTGTTCCATAATAAAACATTATACCACTATATATCAACAATTTAAGGATACAAGGAGATGTCTCCACTTGCACCTCACATATACAATTAATATGCGCTCTGAGTTTCCCGTGGGAGTTACTTGTTTCACCATCTAGCTAGATACTAACATTGAATATGAATCTATGGTATAGGGAAACTACATGATAAGGTTTTCACTTGATTAGATATTACAATTGGGTATCTTTTAATGTATTAATCAAGTTACAACATATAAAACCCTAAACAAACTCTACAAGTTATGGGTAAGATACAACTTTAGAAGATATAAAACGTACAAGGTGAGAACTTGTCTAATCATCACATGACACTTATACCACATCCATTACAATTTCATCATTAACATCTCATCACAATGGTATATCAATCCCTCAGTCACATCTCTAGAGGATTTTTGCTCAAACTATGCTCAGGGCACTTGCCAGGTTATTAGCCCAAATCATATAACTCATGCACATTCAATAACACAATATGCCTCAACATTACTCATATCACCATCATGAATTATACAAGGTTCACTACAGCACACACATAGTTATGCCATTCATCTCACCTACAAATTTGGGTTACACAAGTAGGAGAGAGAAAATGTTATTACATGATAATGATATTCAAACAATATAAACAAATGTATTTTACATCTCAAAATTAGGGTTCATATCATCCCTCAATTATTACCCTTATTCCATCACCTCCCACATTGTTGAAGAGTACTAGGGTTAAGCACTATTGCTTATGATCAGCCATTCATATTCACAACACCTTATGTAGACCATTACACTAGGTATTGACCATGTATAGGCATATGTATAGGTGTCCCAACCACCCTCAACACATGGGCCTCAACCACCCTTAGCACATAGGTCTCGACCTCTCATAACATACACATGTCTCGACCACCACAATTCATATGTGTCTCGACCCCTCAAACCACAGGTGTCACGATCGTGACACTTTCACATGGTCACGACCGAGACACATCAACATGGTCATGACCCTAGGTGTTATGACCATGACACCACCTAGGCATGGTGTCGCAATCGCAGCACTTGGAGACACCCTAATGGGGCATCACGACTGTGACTCCACTAAGGTGTCACGACTGAGGAACATGCATCATAGTGTTATTCCCAATACCATATCAAGGTGCATCAACCATGTACTCTTAGTGTTATGACTGAAACCAACTTCACCTTGACTTGTTAAAACAATGACACAACCTAGAAGGTGTTTGACCATCTCAACTCATCATATCAATCGTAACATCAACCAAAAGGCTAAGTGATGAAGCAAAAATGTTGCATTATGACCAGTAAGGTGTAGAGACCACCTTTTAACATAATGTTTGGACCCTGACACAACATGGTGTCTCGACCATAATGAAGTCCAAGGGTTATCTCGACTACAAGATAGACTATGTTGAACATATAAATAGGTCCAAACTAGGTCGAGACAAATGATTAACATCAGGGAATAACAAATGTCAACAGGGTGAATAACACCCTAAAAACATGGGTCATAGAAGGTCACTTTGAAGATCGTGACTAAGGGAATAAAAATCAGATTTCTTATGCATGAAAACCGCATCAAACCTTCTATTAATAAAGATAAATGAATCATAAATAAGATATTATAGTACCATAGATAGGGCTCCAAATAAACACATCCATCTCCCGTTCAACACAAAATTAGGTACTATAATTTTAGGGTTCATAACAAGAATAATTGTCTCAAGAATCCATCAAAGTCTAAACCCTAAAGCATTTTTTCTTTCATAAAGAACATTTTTTGATGGGTGGATTTTGTTGTAAGCATGGTACTAAATGTCCTCGACATGGGGTGAAATTTTGTCGATAATGTCTATGTCGACGGTCGACGATGTCGAATCCACGTAAACATTCTTATTCCACAATATCCTCGACATTTCGTTGAAGATGTCGAAATTTCTCCCTATGTCGACGAAGTTGACCCAAGTCCATTCAAAAATTCCACAATGTCCTCGACATCTATCGAAGTCGTCAAAGTTGGTGACATTCTTCTGGTGTTTTGTGGAGTTTGATGTGTGAGGGGGAAAAAGTTATATACCCACCATATTTGAAGATAACCAATCTCCCAAGATCACAAGCTCCAAGAACTCCAACCAAACTCCAATACTTCAGCCAAAGGATCACCTCAAAGGAGAAGGAAATCATGGTAATAATAGAACTCAAGAAAGAGGGAAAATAGCCCTAGGCCAAATCAAAGAAGAAAAGACAAAGAGAAGAAAACTTCCTCTCACTAGTTGCCACCATGTTAAAACATAGTCAAAGGCCTTAGTGGAGAGGAGTTTCTCTCAAGAAAGCCACCATGGATGATCCATGACGTCTGCAAATTTTCTAAAACTTAATTTGATGTGTGACGTTCGAATTGAAACCCTCACCTCAGCGAGAATTCCAATTTAAACATCACACACTAGGCTAAGAAAGAGAAAATCAGAGGAAGTCAGAAGGAAACACAATAGCACATGCACATGAACAATAATAAAACCATAGAACACATGTTCACCATTCAACATATAATTACATAATGAATCGTTAAACATTTGATATTACATATTGACCATCAAACTCTACATATACATGTACTAAAACTAAACAACAGGATCTTAAGACAACAGGTCCACTTGTACATCAACTCTCCACACAACTCTCAACTATCCTGGCTCTTCAAGATCACATGTCCACAACCTAAACAAAAGATTCACTAGTCCAGAACCGACCTTTAGTGTCAGTTATTTAAGGCCTTTGGCATCAGTTTCAAAGCGACAGCCAAGTGGGTGCTGCTAAAAGTCGAAGCCTTCAACGTCGGTTTTAACACCGACGCCATAACCCTTTCTGCCACCAAAAATGCACCAGCAAGGGCACTATAGGTGTCAATTATTTAATAAAACCGACACTATATCCAGGTCAAAGACGTCGGCGTTTCACAAAAACCGACGTCATAACTCTTCCCGCCACCAATAAAATGCGCCAGCAAGGGCACCATCGGCATCGGTTTTTATATATAACTGACACTATATCCAGCTAAAGATGTCGTTTTATACTAATAACCGACACCAATGAAGACCCCACCATGGTTGTGCTCCCCAGCACGGCTGTGGTACCTAGCCACATAGACATCGGTTTTTTGCTAATAACCGACATTGTATGTCTTTTTTGTCAGTTTTATACTAATAATTGATGCCTATGTTCTGATTTTTTTTCTTATCAGTTTGCAGGCATGTTGTATGGTTGGTCAGCAGGATGCAGAACCTGTAGTTTAGTTTTGAACTGCAGGTTTACAACATCTATTGATATCAGCCAACAATAGGCCACAAACCTACAAAATTAACAAGATGGACAACAATTTATGATCACACACATGTATAAGCACATTTAATTTATATTATTTTTCATCACACACATCTAGAAACCAGTAGTTCCATTTCAAATTTCCTCCATTTTCACACCCATTTAGCAACCTGCAGTTCCATTCATTTCATCTCTTTTTACATTCAGACACGTGTAGAAACATTCATGTATTGATCATCTTCACATTCACACATATGAAAACTCAGAAAAATTAATTCACATTCACACAAAAATAATTATGAGAACAAAGTTTAGAAATATCATTCTTTATTCATCATCGTCAATATCGCCATCACTATCCCAATCATATTTAAAAATTCCCACTACTTGTAGGAATTTTACCCATTCTTCTCTTACATCATCTAATTCTTCCCTCGTATAGGGAGTATGTACATCTAATAACTTTCCACCTGTAGTCAAGTCAATTTTAAACACCTGCAAAGAGAATGACATATATATAATAATAATATATAATAAGATTGATATATTTCATATTATCTAATGAGATTATATATAATACCTTATGTATAATATCGATTTCCATTGCAGCATGTTTGATGATTAAGTCCATAAATCGCATCACATAGTATGCACATGCCCAGCCATTGTCTTGTGTAGCACACTATAAATTGAAACATACAAAATATTCAAAAATACAAATAAGCACAGTTCACATAAATAATATATACATTGGAGTCGAGAAATTACTTTCACATTCTCCCAAACTAGTGGCTAATTCTTTTTCTTGGGGACCTTTCCTCCAGCTCTTTCGAACTCATGTAAATCCCTACATGTTAATGTAACACATTAAATTGCATAATTGAATAGTAATGTAATAACAAATGTTAATGGATATAAAAATACGAAATATTTCTCACGGGAATAATGGCCATTTGATTGTGTGTCCATATAATGTATTCAATTCCTTACCCGCAGGATCTAGATAATAGACAGTGAACATATTGGGGACAATAACTAGTAACTCCCAATGCCTACTACTAGAGGTAAGAAAGTTAAAAATTAATAACTCAAAATCCACAATAAAAATATAATTTTCTTCAGTCCAAATTATAAGCAAAGTAAACTTACTCGACATTGAATGGAGCTATTATCACCGTCTTCTTTTTTTACCAAAATATTTAAAAGCAGCACAACAGTATGAAGTAACTAATGAAGGGTCTTTATCTACAAGACTAATCAAAGATGGAACCAAAAATCCCACATGGGAAAATGAAAAATCTATACATATCGTGTGTAAGTGGCTGCAAAACATGTATTACGTATACATTAATATATAAGAAACCAATTCTCTGTATATAAAACAAGGTATATGGGTGTATAAACAAGATATCTCCATATCCATAGCTCTATCATAGATGTATTCAGTCAATCATAACGAAACAACTCCAAAATATCTTGTATAAATAGCTTGTTATCGTATGATTGACCCGCAACATCCTATGGAACAGAAACATTTATAGGGAAATTTGGATCATGTTTGCCTATCCATACTGCCATACCCCTACAATTAGGACCTAATAAGGTGTGTAGGTCCCTTGGAAGCCAACTTGGTACTTCAGGAGGTGGAGGTGGAGGCTGAGATGTAGCGGGTGTCTTCCTTTTGACCTGTATATATAATTTCAGATCAATTGACTCATATATACACACTAACAAATTAACATAATGTAAATTTACCATACAATATTAGTATAGACGACATCCGCTTTGGGCCACATTATCACTCTGCTTTCTGCCTCACCAAGCATTTCAGAATCTGGGTGGGCATATGGCAATGGAAGATCCCTTCAATTGGGGAGTACATGTATCGGGCTCACACGAACCGCACCATCTGGTACTGGAGTCCTATGAAACATGTCCCCTGGAAGGGTTGGGTAAGCTTGTGCCTCTGCAATGATATATTCTTGACTTTTTAGACGATATGGCTTCAACCCCTACAAATTTACGTAAAGAATGTTATATACATATATACATAAATATATCATCTTGAAAAGACTAGCTACTATATATGTCATAAAAATACTTACAGTGGACGTGCTAGGTGGTGGGTCTACAAGATTACTCCCAACCACCTCTACAGTAGGAGAAGAGTGGCACGCCACAGGTACTGTCTGAGTGGCAGGATGAGACGCCTGCCACTTGCTAATTGCTTCATGGAGTCTCTTATCAAGTGCTTCCTCGACTCTCCTATTAATTAACTCATCTACCCATGGACAAAAGAAACGCTAGCTTTTGATTATTGAATTCCCTTTCGCAATAACATTCTAAAAAAAGAACAAGTTACCTCAACATTTGATAGTCCTACTTTTGGGACATATTTGCGTTGTGATGGCCCAAAGAACGTTTTTATGCCCACACCAGCGCATGCACCCCTAACACGTCTAGGATGCTCTGGGTTACCAAGAGAAATTATAAATGCATTCCTTGTACCCCCAGGGATGAACTTGCCTTCCTTCCTCTGCTCGTGAAGCTCCCGCTAATCGCCATCAATAGAAATTGGTAAGTAAACATAACAATAATCAATATCGATTGCTCTAAGAGTTGAATTTTACCATTTTTGCAGCCTCCTCAGTAGTTGTGGGCTTCATTATATCTCCCTTCTTGTTTTGCCTCCTAGCTATCTACATAGCATGGCGAGGCAGAGGTGCGGGACCAATAGTAGAAGACTTTACAGTCTCCTGAGTAGAAGTAGACTCAGCATGTAGTCTTTGGTGAATTTCTACATAGCCTCTTGGACCCATTATGCACATTCAGTGCACGCCTTGCTCTTTGAGCATCGTTGATAGCCTTGTTAGTAAGTACATTGATTTGGTTAGTAACACTAAAGATTAATCTTGAATATGTGAATACATAAGAATGTATATTAATTAAATTGGGAGTGGTGCTTAATACCTTGAATTCATCCATTTTTCATTGGGTAACAAACTCCTTCCAGTCTTTGGGGTCCAGGTAGTTCCATTGCTTAGTGGCTTCCTTCTTCCTAAATTTATTTTTTAAAGAGAATACAAACAAAAATTATTCGTGTAGAGTTAGTCAAAAAGTGATTAATGTCTAGAATTAGAAATCAATCAAGAACCTCTCCTCAGCATCGCATATGTAATCTCGGGTGAGATTTGTCCTATAGTTCCTTAGGACCCTCCCACAGTGTTGCATCACGCATTTATGATGCAACTTTTCATCCAGATCAAATATACTCTCCAAAATAGAATTGTTATTAACTAGTATCCTAAAAATTAGTAATCTACAAAAATAGAATTGCAAATAATAATAACTCATGCATAGTTCCTTCCATACTAAGTCTTTCTTCCCTTTAGGAAATTTATGCCAAGATTCTACGTTAGGACTACAATGGCTACGAGTAAGAACCCCAAGATATGAAATAAATGAGTTGCGGTTCACTCCAACTGGATTTCCTGCATGATCAAAATCCACAGCTAGTTTGGGTCCATTGCCCCTTTGTTGTAGTAACTTATTCATCATTGTGATGCCCCTCACTTTCTCAATTTTTTTTACTGCTCATCAAGTGCCCCATTTTCTTCAGGGGGTACATCACCAACCTAAAATTTGACAAAAAAAACACGCTTATTGGATATAACTATAAATGAACATATAGATAGAAACCTCAAGGATATATTTTTAAAACTTACATTGTGAGGCGGCGCATTGACGTCCTCACCCTCACGGTAATCATCAGCACAGTCATCATATGAATGTTCAGCCATCTGAAAGTTCACATTCACATTGTAAAGTTCACATTGTAAAGTTCACATTCACATTGTAAAGTAATTCACATTGTAAAGTTCACATTCACATTGTAAAGTTCACATTGTAAAGTTCACATTCAGAAAAATTAAACATATAAAAAATATAAACATGCATGCCTCTAATATTGTGATCTTTTGTCAATTAACAATCCTTCATTGTGATCTATGTGCACATACAATTCATCATTAGCTTCAATATTTGGTGGTGTTGGTAACCCAACTGGGAATGGACTAGAGTCATCATACTTATCATAGTATTGTTCTTCATCTATAGGATCTTCAATGAATTGTCTTTTACCATGAAGAACAATCGAACATTTATTATTTGTAGGATCATCGATATAAAATACTTGTTTTGCCTATGATTCCAATATGAATGGTTCACCCTTCTCTCCAATCTTTTCAAAGTTCACTAATGTGAAACCCAATTCATCTACTATAGCTCCTTTGGTGTTATCAACCCAATTACATTTAAAGAGTGGAATTCTGAAATCTACGTAGTCAAACTCCCATATGTCTTCAATGACACCGTAATATGACATTTTAGCTTCACGTGAACTCTTATCCTTTGCACTTGCAAAAAACAATGAAGATGCTTGAAGGGTGACCCCACTGTTTTGGGCGACACTCTTATCATCTTGACGCTTTGTGTAATATGAGAATACATTTATGTCAAACCCTTCATAAGACATAACATTTGATTTTGGTTTAAAGGTGAGGCATTTGATAGTTTCAGTAAGATTATCTGGTGTTTGAGATAGTTTATGTAAGACTATATCTTCAAACCACTTAATAAATGTCTTGTTATGCTCTCTAGAAAGCCACATTGAATTGGCTCGAGGATATTGTCTCTTGATGAAATTCATATGTTCCTAGATATAAACACTCACTTTGTCGATGTTGTGTAAAATATACAAGTGACCTTGTTCCAACTGCTCATGGCTGATTACTTTCATCTGTGATCCCAAAATTCCTTTGCCAAAATGCTCCTCAATATTCTTATCATTAACAGGAGCATCATTACCACTCAAAAAGTCATTGCAAAAATCCATAACCTCTTTTGCCACATAACCCTCAATAATACTCCCTTCAGGCCGATAACAGTTTCGAACATCACCTTTAAAAATGCTCATGTATCATTCAAAGGGATACATCCAATGCAAGAAAACTGGTCCCAACATTTTCACTTCCCTAGTCAAGTGGACAATAAGATGTACCATGATATCAAAGAATGAAGAAGGAAAATACATCTCAAGATGACATAGGGTAACAACCACTTCTCTTTGCAATTTATCGAGAGTATTAGGTTCAATAACTTTACTGCACAGACTGTTGAAAAAGAAACAAAGTCTGGTGATTGCAAACCTTACATGCTTCAGCAATATAGATCGAATTGCCACAGGCAATATTTGTTGCATTAGAGTGTGACAATCATGAGATTTAAGACCAATCAACTTCAAATCTTTCATTGATACCAATCTATGGATGTTAGATGAGTAACATTGTGGTACCTTAACATTTATCAAGCATTCACAAAAAGCTTTCTTCTCCTTTCTAGACAACTTGTAACAAGTGGGAGGTACATATGTTCTCTGATCGCTACTAACTACTTCTGTTAATTCTGTCCTTATTCCCATTTCATGTAGGTCCATTCTGGATTTCATCTCATCTTTAGTCTTACCTAGTATATTCAACAGAGTACCAATGACGTTATCACAGACATTTTGCTCAACGTGCATGACATCGATACAATGTCTGAATGCCAAAGAACTCCAATAAGGAAGATCCCAAACTATTGATTTCTTCTTGAATAAAGATTTGTCACTCTGTGTGGCCATGGTACATTGTGATCTCTTACCAAATTCATTGGCAAAGTCTTTTACTCTTTCATAAACAACCTCCCCTGGTATATGTTTAGGTGCACTCAGTTCCTCATTCTGTCCATTGAATGCTTTGTGCAACCTATGATACAGATGGAATTTTGGAAGAAACCTTTGATGACCAAGATATACAGTCTTGCCACCATGTTTTAGTCATATTGAATCTATGTTCTCTTCACATATAGGACACACTTTCGATCCTTTGACACTATATCCTGAAAAATTCTCATATGTTGGAAAGTCATTAACAGTGCAAAACAACATAGCGTGCAAACGAAATGTCTCTCTTCGTGAAGCATCATAGGTCATCACACCTTCACCCCAGAGTTTCTTTAAGTCATTAATCAGAGGTTCAAGATAAACGTTGATATCATTTCCAGGTTGTTTAGGGCCCGATATCAACAACGACAGCATAACGTACTTATTTTTCATACACAACCAGGGAGGAAGATTGTATATAATGAGCATAACTGGCCAAGTGCTATTTTGGCTGCTCAATTTCCCATACAGATTCATCCCATCTATACAAAACCCAAGTCTTGGATTCTTGATTTCTTCACCAAATTTAGAGTACAATAAATCAATCTTCTTCCACTAGGGGGAATCAGACACATGTCGTAGGATCCCATCATTATTTTTCTTAACATCTGCATGCCACCTCAAATTCTTCGCATCTATCAGATTGGAAAACAAGCATTGAAACTGTGATATTATAGGTAGATACCACATCACCTTGGCAGGAGAACCAGTTTTGGACTCCCCTGAAGTCGTCAATTTATACCTTGACGCACCACATTTTGGACAATCTTTCAAATCCACATAGTCCTTTTAAAACACACAATCATTCGGGCATGCGAGTATCTTCTTGGCCTCCATTCCCATTGGGTACAACAATTTCTTTAACTGGTATGTTGAGATTGGCAGATCGTTTCCTTCAGGAAGAATTTCTTTCAACAAAGACAATAATGACGTGAAGCTTTTGTCGCTCCATCTATTATTAGCTTTCAGCTTATACAATCTCAACACAGTGCTAAGCTTCGTAAATTTAGTACAACATGTGTATAATGGTATCTCAGCATCATGCACAATGTTTCTAAACATGGGAGGTGGATCGGTGTGCTCTTCCCCACAACTATCCAGCATCGCATCAACAATGTCTATTGGAACTGGTTCGTTCACATCTACGTCATCGGAGGTAATTTCTTCTTCCACACAAGCACTGCTATCAACATCCACTGATTTCAGGTTTGAAATCTCTCCATGTCAGTGCCATTCTGTATAGCCTTGTACAATCCCGTTGCATATGACATGACTTTTGATTTCATCACCAGTGCTGACTTTCAAGTTGTTACCGCAATGCCTACATGGACAGTAGAACCTATCTCCAGGTTGTTTCCTATGTTCCTCGGCAAATCTAATAAACTGATCAAGACCAAAAATAAACTCTGGGGTACAGCGATTTGGAATGGACATCCATGATATATCCATTCTATGATCAAAGAGAAAAATAAGTATATATTAGGGTTTAGGGAGTACATATTAAGTTAACGATTATTAGAGTTTATTGTTTTAGATTTTGGGATAAAGATTTAAAGATTAGATTTTAGCATTAAAATATTAGGGTTTAGGGTTAAAATATTTGATTCCAGGATCTTATATATATATATATATAATGTGTACCACCTATCCCATTCTTGAACACCTAATCTCACTAGTAAGTGTATAATGTGTATTGGGTTTTCAAGAAAATTTTGGCAACATTTCCCCGTTGTTCTCCAAGTACATATGCACTTAGAGAAAAAATAAGGAAATACTGCCAAAATTTTCTTGAAAACCCAATACACATTATACACTTACATCCTAAGTGAGATTAAGTGTTCAAGAACAGTCCCAAACTGGGGACTATCCAAGATTTACTCTTAATGGGTAAATCTCAGGTGGGTTTCTAGGCCAACAAAATACATGTATATATGTTGTCATTACTATATATATTATCATAGTTTCATCATTAATATCCTATGTTTTATGTGTCATTGAAAACATCAAGATGCTAATTGGAGATCATTACACAGTAGGGGTGGTCATTAGGGCAAGACTTTCAAGAGACTAGATCTTCAATTATCAACATACATACTAGGTCATATTTCAAGTCAAGATTTAGGCATTTAATCACCTTAGGGCGCATACATGATTCACAAGGTATTTGGGTGCACAAAGAATGACATGTTACTGATTTAGGAGTTCACATAATCATTTTAGACATAGAAGACCCACATGTGAGTTAAGTTTGAGATTTAACATCAATGTATCTTTAACACGCATGTTTCAAGGTTCAAAGCACATAATCAAATCAAATTAGGATGCTAGAATGGACAAGTTTGAATCTTAGTTCAACATGCACCAAAATTTACTGAATTAGGTCTAGCATGAGGATTAGAAGCACATTCAAATCAAGTCTAGGCATAAAAGGAGTAACATGTAGCATAAAAGCCCTTTTTAGGTCATTTTATCAACATAGGGTCTTTTTATGGTACAAAAGCTAGTAAAGTTCCAATATTGATGTAAGAGGGTGTTCAAATTACTAATATAAGCTCTCTTACGTAGGACTAAGGAAAGCAGAGGTAGTGAGCAGTGGAGCACAAGTTGCGGAGGCGGAGGTAGTGGTAGTGAGCAACAGAGGTAGTGGTACAGGTAGTAAGCGGTGAGCTCAGTAGCACGAAATGTGGTGGTGGAGTGGAAGAGGCAGTGAGTGGTGGAGGAGCGACAAAGGTAGTGAGTGGTGTCTAGCTCAACAACACGAGCTGTGGTGGCATTCACCACTACCATCGGCGGCAGCGGTGAGTAGCAAGAGAACGGTGATGGCAATGGTGGAGAATGGAAGTGGCAAGTAGTGGCAGCGGTGGTGGAGAACGACAGTACTGAGGAGATGGCAGGAAGGCTGGAGCGGCGGCGGCAGTGGACTCTGGAGCAGCAACGGTGAGGTTGGAGCGGCGACGGCGAGGCTCAAGCTCTGGCTAGAAGAAGACCAGCTCACGACGACAACGGCTGAGGGGAAAATCACCAGAGAAGGAAGGGATACCTAGCAAGCTCTCGACAATGAAATAGAGACAAAGGGGAGAGTTTGTTTTGTGATTAAGTTAGATAATCGACATCGGTTATACCAACAGTCGATGTCTATACAAATATATGTCGTCAGTTATATACAAAACTGACACCTATCTTAAACTTTGAACAAAAAAAATTGCGTCGGGTCGGAGTGTTCGTCGTCGGTTTCAACACACAACAACTGACGTCTATCCACATCACTCATAGTTGTCGGTTGCCAAAATAAAACCGACGCCTATTAGGCAATTTGGGGGGGATCTTTTTGTGGGGACAACGTGCGAACACACATCCTCGTCGGTTCCTCAAAAATTAGAGAATGAATTTTTCCTCGTGAAGGACCTTAGTCGTCGATTATTTGTAAAAAACCGACGACAATTGAGGGGATAAAACCTTTGTGGGGCTTGGCGTGGGAATGTGTGTCGTCTATTTCAATCAAAACCGACACTGAATAGAAAATTTTGGAGGTAAATTTTTTTCTCTTGAAAATTGTATTTCGCGGGTGACTTTGGTCTTCGGTTTTTAAGTCGTGCAACCGACGTTAAATAAAAAGTGATACCCGTGTCTTATGAAGATCGTTCGGTCTACACATATAGGTGTCAGTTTGCATTTACAACCGATGTCGTAGGTTAATGGCGGCGGTTTTTGGGTTTCAACCAATGCCAATAAATGTGACGTTATACGTTATTTTTGTAGTAGTGATTACATGTGGTATACGTGAGCACAATATTCAAGAATATTGTAATGAGTACGACGTGTCTTTATATACCTCTCATCATATCTTGGTAATAAGATAAAACTAATACTTGGTAGTTATAAAGAAATATAAGAAAAAAGCATATACTTGCACAAAGATGTTCATTAATAAAAGAGAACACATATTTTAAGCACATTTTCCATTATATCATCCATTCATTTGCCACCTGAGGGAATAATGCATCATCTCAGCTACCAAAGAGTATGAGATGTAAGGCTTTATGATCTACTACCAAAGAGTTAGATCATTGTACAATGTGATGTGCTATCAAAGGGAATGATCACTTTCCAGCACTATGCTACCAAAGAGAATTAGTGCTTTCATATAATGGAACAGATATATTATGTTTCATGTTTTTATAACCATAAGTACGAAAAATTAAGCAAAATATCATGCAAAAACAATCATTTCATCCAATATCATATGCAAAGTATTTTACTACACATATAATATAAGCATATTATATCATAAGCCAAGTAAGAGGTAATGGTGTACCTTAAAAAGAGATATTCTAAACCACATTCCTCATATCAACTCTAACATTGGTCAAACCTTGATTAAGACAATATCACATATCACCATCATGTTCTCATCATCTTAACCCTAGTTATGATTCATTAGGATTTTCTTAGCTGTTAAGCTATTCCCATCATTATTACTTGTCTTATCTTCTTGGAATTCGGTTGCTGATCTTATATTCTGGATTAGGATACATAATCTAGTTCTTTTATTACATATGATTATGTGCACATTACTGATCTCAGAGTTACATATTACCTTCCAATTATTGATATGAGGGTGTCCTGTGAATTCCATCATTTATTGATCATAAATGTATTTATTACAATTATTTAGGGTTATTATCCCTAATTAGCCATATTGAGCAAATTACATGTTTCGTGCATCAACATCTTAATCACTGGCCTTAAATGAATTATACACATGAATATAGATGTACAAAATATTATCATAATTTTAGGACATAGTTTCATATTTATTATCCATAAAACAAGTATATAACATCTTACATGATATTACTGACATTAATGGATCAAAAGCCTGATATTATCATTTCATTTTGTTCTACTCATGTTTTTCAACATTTTGGTATATTATTTGTAATTTTCTGATAAGCGAGCTATTTTCTACAAATTATAGAAGATCTAAGCATTTTCTGGGGTTTACCTTTCTCCGTCCAATGGAAAGCTGACACGTGGCACCTAAGGGAGCACTCAACTCCTGGTCCGGCGTGGATGAACCATCTGGTTCAGTGCGGATCATGTCCGGTTCAGCCTTGGATTAGGGCGGTTCGTTCGACTGGACCCGGTCCGGCTCCTTATTCTTTCTTTCCTCGCGTGAAAGGCAGGCCCGCATCCGTCTACTCTCCAGCGCGTGAGGTCCGCCGCCGCAGGGCTTCGCCTCTGGCGAGCAATCCACCACTGGGGAGTGCTTCTCGTCATCTCCTTAGCCCCTCATCATCTTTGTCTATGACCTCCAGACCCCCACGGTAGCTCGCGCTCTAGGGTTTACTTGTGGATTTCATCCTCCGCAAGGCGCCGCCGCCTAGCACAGGTTCGGCGGAGCAGAAGAGGGATCGTGCCTCTTGATCTCTCTCTCGACCACCAGTCTTGCTATGGATAGTTCCGATATCTCCCCCCGATCGCCTCGGGCTGGGTTTCTGGTCTCTCGAAGCATGCGACGTCCGGCAGATCTCCAGGCCGAGGTGGCTCTGTCATAGCCTGCCGTCGTTTTCTTTCAGTGTGGAGAAGTAAAAGAGGCGTCTTGCCTCTGCTCCGTGAATATCCCTTTCAGGGCTTCCAAGGTGTCTCTGGTAAAACAGAAACTCATCCACGACCTTTGTTCATGGTGGGAAAGCTCCCCAAGCCTCTTCCGACATCTGCCTTCTTCTCCGGTTAGAGTGAGCTCGGTGCCCAGTGAGACCACCGTAGAGAGGGGTACGATTACTTGGGATGAAGGCTTCAGACCTTCAACTCCTTTCCCATCTCTTAGATCCCATGAATACCCCTCTGTCTCCCTTCTCTACCTCTATTGTCTACTTCTCAGTCTCAGGTGCTACCATGGTGGAGAAGCCATGTGGGGCGGTTCTGCAGATCTCCCTACTCTCTCCTCTATTTCCTCATGTAATGGGGTCAAAACGGGTGTACTCGGTGAGGAAAAGATACCGCCCAGTCAGTTTCCTTTCTTGAACCATGCTCGTGACCAGGTGGTGTGAAGAGTGGATGCCTCCAGTTTCCCCATGATCTCCAGTCTGATCATAGGTTGAGGATGAAGATCTAACCATTGAATCAGAAACATAAGGCCACGATCTCACCTTTCAGACTGGGATCCGTGACTTTTCTCTAAAAGGACCACGACCGCTAGATCTGAGATTCAGGGCCACAAATTAGCCATGGCATCCAAGCTGATTAAAGGGCTCGCACAACGAATATCTAAAACTTAGTCTAAAGCCTAGATATTTTAGTCCATCCTTCATTAATATACCTTATTTCATCTTTTTTTTAACTTAAATAACTTCCCCTAGGATTGTCCAATTGCCACCAAATTTTAACCATAGTGTTACTACCTCTCAAGCTACACTCTACTCAATTTTGGTGATAAAAATCAGCTATTTGATCATCCAATTAAATACTTCACAAAGGTAGAAACTTGGGGATCTTGATCATGATATCAACATCAATCAACACTCAAACTTTACCTAAACAATTGTAACTCTGAAGATAACTCAACATATGAATTCCAACATGTTATTGGAGTTTAAAGGCTTCCAAAAGAGCACTCTATCACATCCTACACACCTTAACATAAATTTTGTCCTCGAAATTAAGCCAAAAATCCAATCTATCACATCATATACATCTTAAAAGAAATTTTGTCCTCGAAATTAAGCCATCCCCTTACTTCAAGGAAAAACTAAAAGGTATGCATCCATATGTAGGTTACCACTCTATGTGCTACATATCCAAAAATAAGAGCCCCATAATCATATCCAAACCACCATTAGGAGGTTTTTAAAACATCCAAGGTGAATCACCCCTTCATAAAGATTGAAACAAGGGTTTAGAAACTCTGATTATGTCATGACATATCTCATATGTTAGGGTTGCATTTTATCTTTACCCAAGCATTAGGATTCCCACATCATATTACCATGTTCTAAAGGAGTTAACTAAAGTTAACCCATTATATCAAGATGGCATAAACATTTTATTGAGCTAATCATTAGAACATGTTCATCATTAACATATGCCTTTTAGGAGGGAGTTAACTATAGTTAACACACTCTATCCATCTAGATCATATCAAGGTATCATAATCGTTATGTTGTGCTAACGTCAAACTATATTATCATCTTCATTAATCACTAAAATTAACACCACATTCAAAGTCTAGCATTAATATGGTCTCATTCAATATTCACATTAGGTCACAAACTTTATTAGTGTTTTCATCACTAGATTCATTAATCATATTATCTCATCATTATTCATGTATATGGATAAACATATATACATAGGAACTATTAAACCATCTCTAAGTTTTCCATCATGTCATATTCACATAATTGAGATTAGATCGCATCCTTACATATATTATATCATGGTTGTGCTAAATAAACTTACGTGAATGGCCAATCAAACATATATCAAAACTTTATCTAGTTCAATTGAGGTTCTCCTGACCCGTGTCGTGAGGGTAGTGCCATGCTCAATCTTTCTGTGCTCACTCATCTCTATGAGCATATCATATGCATATACTTTATCTTTCCTCTCTTAGTCTAGGGTTCTCAGATTACCTCCTTGGCACTAGTGATAGCCTTATAAGCTCTAGCCACATAAGCACAAACCATACCATTCTATGACATATTCTTCATAGGTCTCTACCCATGAGACGTTCTTACCCAAAACTCTCTTAAATACACCACTAGATTCCTATAAGGTACCACCAACTCAAGCATGAGGCTTCACAGAAAGTAAAACATAGTTACCTCCTTCAGTGTCTTGGGACTCTCTCTCCCTCACCCAGATGGTAGGTTCTCATATTTCCTTATTCACATATGCATATATAACTAGCCTCTCTCTGACTCTAGGGTTTGGTCCTCTCAAGGACATCTAGGGTTCAAGAAAACTATAGGAATCGTGCATAAAGAAACTCAACTCAATCACTCAGAAGTATTCTAGTTTAGGACATATCATAACATGTATTCTCAAAATTCTCATATCTTTGAGTTTAGTGGGTCTCACTCTCTCTAGATTTAACCCTACAATTGGTCCTAACACTAGGGGTCCTCCTTTGTGAAAGAGCTTGAGGCTCATGCTGATTCACATCCTTATCTTAACTTATCATATCTTATCATATAAAAGTCTAATTGCTTGCATCATCAAAACTCATCTTGCATCCTCAAAACTGAACTTAAGTCCTCCAAGCCAAACATATATATCATAATCTATCTTATATCATCTCTATACATCTTAGATCGTCATCTAATCTTATTCCATCTATCACATATTCCAACAAGGCTCTAAACATCTAATCTAGAACTACTCTCTCTTCTAGACTGATGTCATTCACTTTCACTTAGGTTGCATGATCACCTCCTACTCGTACATGTGTGGGGACACATTTTTATAATATTTACATATATAAAAAAATACTATATAGTTTTTCTCTGATAAAATAGGATTCATAGATAACCATCGAGGTTCGATCCGATTGGAATCAAAAAACAAATACAGAAAATGAGTGTCCCACACATAGTAGAGAGTACAGTGCCATGAAAACTAGTGAAAAGGGTGAAAACAAAGTGTAGACTAGTGTAGCTACTCTAGACAATGAGTGTCATATGTCTAGCATTTCTCTTCCCTTGATGTACGTCATTTCCAAATAGTACAACGTCCCATATCATTGCACTACAAGGAAAGAATGACATCTAAGGACTTGTTATACAACAAGCACCAATCTAGACCTAGTTCTCAGACATATAGGTGCTAACCTAGAGGCTAGGTCAGATCTAGTCTCTAAAATATGACTAATCTAACCCTAAAGATTATTAAGTTCAAGGTTCTTTAGTTTTGCGTTGCATAATGAGCAAATGTCATGCTTTGCTATTGTTCATGCTCCGATACCACATGTGACGTCTGCAAATTTTCTAAAACTTAATCTGATGTGTGACGTCTAAATTGAAAATGTCATCTCAGCGAGAATCCCAATTTAAGCATCACACACTAGGCTAAGAAAGAGAAAATCAGAGGAATTCAGAAGGAAACACAGTAGCACATACACATGAACAATAATAAAACCATACAACATATGTTCACCATTCAACATATAATTACATAATTAATTGTTACAACATTTGATACAACAAACTCTACATATACATGTACTACAACTAAACAACATGATCTTAAGACAACAAGTCCACATGTACATCAACTCTCGACACAACTCTCAACTATCCTGGTTCTTCAAGATCACATGTCCACAACCTAAACAAAAGATTACACGTGGTACATGTCAGCACAATATTCAAGAATATTGTACAGAGTACGCCTACGTGTCTTTTATTTACCTCTCATCATATCTTGGCAATAAGATAAAATTAATACTTGGCAGTTAAAAAATATAAGAAAAATCATATACTTGCAAAAAAGATGTTCATTAATAAAAGAGAACACATATTTTAAAAACATTTTCCATTATATCATACATGCATTTGCCACCTGAGGGAATAATGCATCATTTCAACTACCAAAGAGTATGAGATTTAAGGCCTTATGATCTACTACCAAAGAGTTAGATCATTGTACAATGTGATCTGCTACCAAAGAGAATGATCACTTTCCAACACTATGCTACCAAAGAGAATTAGTGCTTTCATATAATGGAACAGATGTATTATGTTTCATGTTTTCATAACCATAAGTACGGAAAATCAAGAAACATATCATGCAAGAACAATCATTTCATCCAATATCATATGCCAAGTATTTTACTACACATATAACACAAACATATTATATAATAAGCCAAGTAAGAGGTAATGGCGTACCTTGAAAAGAGATATTCTAAACCACATTCCTCATATCAACTCTAACCTTGGTCAAACCATGATTAAGACAAGATCACAAATGTGACGTCCCTGAATTTTCTAAAACTTAATATGATGTGTGACGTCTAAATTGAAACCTCACCTCGGTGAGAATCCCAATTTAAACATCACACACTAGGCTAAGAAAGAGAAAATCAAGGGAGTCAGAAGGAAACAATCAGTAGCACATGTACATGAACAATAATAAAACCATATACACATGTTTACCATTCAACATATAATTACAACATGAATTGTTACAACATTTGATATTACACATTGAATAGAAAACTTCTACATATACATGTACTACCACTAAACTATAGGATCTTAAGACAACATGTCCACTTGTACATCAGCTCGCCACACAACGCTCCTATCCTGGATCTTCAAGAGCATAACTACAACCTAAACAAAAGATTACATGTGGTACACATCAGCACAATATTCAAGAATATTGTACTGAGTACGCCGACGTGTCTTTTATATACCTCTCATCATATCTTGGCAATAAGATAAAACTAATACTTGGCAGTAATAGAAGAATATAAGAAAAGCATACTTGCACAAAGATGTTCATTAACAAAAGAGAACACATATTTTAAGCATAATTTCCATTATATCATCCATGCATTTACTACCGGAGAGTTGAATGCATTAAGGCCTTTATGATCACTACCAAAGAGTTGGATCATATGTACAATGTGACCACTACCAAAGAGTTGGGTCCAAGCACACTACCAAAGAGTTGGTGCTTCCATATGTACAACGTGACCACTACCAAAGAGTTCAGTCACTTCCAAGCACACTGCCATAGAGTTGGTGCTTTCATATAATGGAACAGATATATTATGTTTGATGTATTCATAACAATTCGTATGGAAATTCAAGCAACATATCATACAAAACAATCATTTCAATCAATACCATATGCCAAGTCTTTACTACCATATAACACAAGCATAATGTATAATAAGCCAAGTAAGAGGTAATGGCATACCTTCCAAGGAGATATCCTAATCACATATTCCTCATGTCATTTATATCTTGGTCAACCCTGATTAAGACAAAATCATATACTATCAGCAGATTCTCATCATCTTACATCTCATCTTAACCCTAATCATGTTCATTAGAGTTTCTCTTAGTTCATTAGGATATGTGTATCATTACTTGTATTCTTATATTATGATTATCTCACTGACGTCGTTTTCTAGATTACATCTCATTATTAAAGTTCATCATATGAACATTAGGTTCCGTATCCTTTTTGTGCACATATTAACCCTAGGTTACATCATTAACCTAGATTAGGGTTTTATAACATGTATTATGATTCATCTTAATATAACATGGATTCTGTTCATCATTATGATCTCATAATTAAAATTGAGGTTCCATATACTGATATGAGATTACTCTGTGAATTTCATCATTTATTGAGCATGTGTGCATTTATTGCATTTTATTTAGGGTTATTAGCCCTAAATAGACATTCTAAGCAAATTACATGATTTCGTGCATCAACATCATGATTACTACCTTATATGGACTAAAAAAACATGATTTATGATTTATAAACAAGTTCTCATAGTTTTAGGCCATCATTTACTATTTATAAAAAACGGTATAAGCATTATACAACTTACATGATATTCCTAACATTAGTGCATCAAAACATTGATTTTATGGTACCATGTTATTCTAATCATTTTTCTGAGAATTTGGATACTTTGTTTGTATTTTTCTGATGCTTGAGCTAATTACTACAATTATTGAAGATATGTATATTTATTACCTCTCTGGCCCAATAGATGGGCGCCATGTGTCCTGGGTTTCCCTTTCCTCGTTCTCGCGAGGGCCTCTGTTTCCTCTATGAAACAGAGCCCCGCCCAAGCGGCCGGTTCACAGGCATTTTGACATCTCTGAAGACCAGATCTGCACCCGCGTGAGCTGTGGATCTCAGCTACCAGTGTCTTCTCCGGCGGACGAGGCAACTAGTAGGTCTTCAGATCGCACGATGCATGCGGGCAAGCCACTGCCGTCTACTCCTCCTTATATCCACGCCCGATGCCGCCATGGCCAGAAGATCGGCAAGGAACCTGCCACCAATGGGATGCTGCCACTACAGGCTCATTGCCGCCTCCGCCTGCTCTCAAATGCCTCTAAATCTCCATCCTTGCAGGCGTGCGTCGCTTGTGACTGTTGCGACAAAGCAACAGGGGAACACCACCCCCCGCTCTTTGTCGATCGCTGTAACAGAGAGGCATGAGATGCCCCTGTTCTCTTGGTCTTCCTGTCATCTGGTCCAACGCCACCATCGAGACCCCTTTTGGTCTCTCTCATCATGCTTCCTGGGCTATCGTTGCTTGGGTTGACGCTTGCGGATCTGAAGCCCTACCTCCATGAGGTTGATCTATGGTGGAGTTTGCAGTTTGCAAGCCACTGTCGGTAGCGGGGTGAAAGACCCATCCCTAGATCAAAGCTCCATGGTAGCGAGCACGCTTGCGGGAGATGGAGGGCTCGCACTCTGTGCAAACTGAACCAACAATCACTCCACTATTCAGGGGGTCAAACAGTTCATCTTGGGAAGTAGAAAACAACCCGTCAGTTATCTCCTTCTCCTCTCACCCCATGATCAGTGATCGTGCTCGCATGGACCATCAGCCACTCACTTCAACTCAACAACATAACAGCAAGGTGAGATGATTGGGGTTCGTTCAATTCTAGCCATCTAAAGGATTAAGAGAGGGCCACGTACTGGATCTGCGGCTCCTCAAGTTTGGGGTGCATGCCACTGAAGATTATCTTATCTTAGTCTACTATATTGAAACATTGGCCATAAGAATATTAACCTTATTGCATGTGCACCACAAAGCACATGATTTCATCATATTCATACCTAAATAGCTCCATCTAGAGATATTGATACGATTAATAAACTTTGACCGAGGCTTTATTATCATCCAAGCTATATCCCATAAAATCTCAATCTCAAGTTTCCACTACTTGACCAATAAACAACTTAATCCAAAAGGGAATCAACTTAGGGATCTTAATCTTGGTATCAACACAACTAATCATCCCTATTTTATCAAAGTACTTGGAGTTCTCAAGATAAGTCAACATATGAATTTCAACATGTCATTGGACATTTAAGGATTCCAAAAGTCCAATCCATCACATCCTACACACCATAAAACAAATTTCGTCCTTGAAATTAAGTCAAAATCTAGTCTTTCACATCATATACATCTTAAAAGAACTGTCATCTTTGAAAGTAAACCATACTCATACTTCTAGGGAAAACCTTATCTTGCCTTCAACCACATGTAGGCACTATTATATGAGTCACATATCCACAAAGATTACCTAAAACCATGTATCCAAAGCACTATTAGGGGGTTTACAACCATCTTGGGTGCACAAACACTCCATTCAAGGTTGAACCTAGGGTTTAGAAACTCTGGTTATGTCATTCCATATCTCATAGGTTAGGTTTCCATCCTCATCTTAACTCATGTGTTATTATTCAACATCATACTACCATGTTCCCAAGGAGTTAACCCAAGTTAACCCATACATCAAGGTGTCATCAACATTTTATTGAGCTAATTGTTAGAACATGTTCATCATTAACATATTCCCTTTAGGAGGGAGTTAACTATAATTAACCCACGTTATCCATCTAGATCATATCAAGGTGTCATAAATGTTATGTTTGTTGGCTAAATTGGACATTATTATAATCCCTTTGTTTCGATGATGACAAACATTTCATTCTTGTGGATCTAACATGCTACTTGAGTGTTGCAGAAACTAGGTGGATGACACAACTTGGAAGATCTATATGCTCAAATTTCTTTAATTCATGATTGTAATCAAATGTAAAAATTTGTACAAGTACTTAGATATCATGTAAATCAAGCGTTTAGATCTTCCCTAGTCAATCACAACACTTAGATAGGTCATCCCCTATAATAGTGTCACAACTGCACACTCATACACACACTTAGTACTTAGGTTAAAACATTGAAATAGAGTTATTCTCGGTCGACAAACTTCTCGATCGAGACACTCTCGGTCGAAAAACTCTTCGACCGAGACTGACCCAGGTAGCCGTTAGACACAACAGACAAGGTAGTTGGGAGTTGGATCATAATGTTATATACACTTGCTCCAGACAGTCCCTCGGTCGACAAAGACCTCGACCGACTGGGATCTCGGTCGACAATTCCTCGACCGAGAATGTCTTTGTCTGTACTTTTTAGGATTAATTAACTAGCCGTTGTTAAAGCAACTAATTGATACCTAACGGCTAGTTGAGCACTTAGAACCCCCTAGAAAGTGTATAGAATGTCCTTAAGCATTCATAGGCCATTCCTATAAATAGGACAAGCCTTAGGACACCTCATACATACTTGTGCAATACTTGAGCATTCACACTTGCAATTGAGAATCCATTCTTATGAGCAATTGAGCAACTCTAACATTTGCTACTCATTTCCATTGCTCTAATTTCATGTCATATAGGCTAGCATCTCCTACCCACAACATTTACACTTTCATATACATTGGTTAGGAGATCAAAACGCTTGATATAGGAAATCAAGCCTTGTGTTACAACGGTATTGTAATTTCTATTTTTCCTTCTTGTTCCTTTATATTGTTTGTACTCTCCTTACTACTCCTAGGGTTGGAGGCTGCGGATTGGAGAGGGTTTGACTTCTCAGGTGGAGAAGGGTCTTCTCGGTGGAGAAGGTGGACTTTGGACTACTTCAAGAAGGTTGTCTCAATGGGAAGCTACTTCAAGAGGAAGGCTACTTCAAGGGGGAGCTTGAGGTTACTTCAAGGAAGGCTGCTTCGAGGTTGGTGAGACTACTTCTAGGTGAAGGCTGTCCAAAGGGTTTGGTGAAAGTATTTGTAATTTTATGTAACATCCTTGTGAGGTAATAAAATTTAAGTACTTTCAAAATCCTGATTGGGTAAGCAACCGGGTAGTTGATTGACTGCCTTAGTATTTGCTAAGGTTGGAACCACTCTAAATCCTTGTCCTCTTGTCCAATATCTTTGTGGTTGCTTGTTTGAGTTGAATTAATTTTAAAATCTCCATAAAACCCTATTCACCCCCCCTCTAGTGGTTTTTCAATTGGTATCAGAGCAGGGCTTCAAGGAACTTTGAAAAAGTCTTAAAGAATGGGTGACGGGGTACTCAACAACCTCAACTTGGAAGGAACACTCGTGGCAAGACCTCAACCTTTTAATGGCACTAACTACACTTACTGGAAGAGGAGGATGTAGTCCTACTTCCAAGGAATCAGCTGGGATCTATGGAGGATGGTATCAAATCCATATGAATTTCCTCAAATAGAGTATGCAAATTGGGATGTTAATACGGTAAGATCAGCCCAAATGAATGCAAAAGTTGTAAGTATACTCTATTGTTCAATTTCCGTTAGTGAATTCAATAGAATATCAAATTGTGAAACGGCATATGAGATATGGCATAGATTCTCTATAACATATGAATGAACTGTTCATGTTAAGAATTCTAAAATCGGAATGCTTAAGCAAAAATTTGAACAGTTTCGTATGGATCAAAATGAGTCTATTAGTGAAATGTATGCAGAATTTTCTTCTATTGTAAATGGTTTAAATGCTTTAGGTAAAGTAATCAGTGAAGAAGATCAAGTATCAAAAATCCTTAGGTCTCTTCCTCCCAAATACAAGCCCAAGGTGACTGCTATTGAAGAAGCAAATGATCTCACCCGGCTAAGGATGGAACAACTCATTGGAAACTTAGAAGCACATGAGACAACTTTAGAAGAGGAAGAAAGACGAGAATGTGAACTTCAACAAGGGAGAAAGAAGGACATTGCATTCAAAGCATCAACCAAGATTAGTCATGACACAAGTGAAGATGATAGTGAAGAAGAAACTCTCATTGTAAACGGTAAGCAATATAAAAGTTTTAAAACTAACAAAACTTGTAGTGTTTCTTCTTCCAGGTGCTTTGAATGTGACAAAAAGGGACACATGAAAAGTGATTGTCCAAAACTCGAGAAAGGGAAGAAATCATCTCACAAAAAGAAAGAAAGAGCATATAAAGTTGCATGGGATGATTCAAGTGATGATAGTGATGATGGAAAAGAAGAAGTAGAATGTCTTATTGCTACAACAAATGAAGAAGAAGAAGAATAGGTAAGTTTTTTGATCTGCCAAAAGAAGATCTAATTGCTAGTCTTTAAGATACACATGAGAAATATATTGAGTGCAAGAAGAAATTTAAGAAATCAAATAGAGTAAATGATGAGTTACATGCTAAACTTCTTGCTCTCACATATGAAAATGAAGATCTCAAAAAGTCTATTGAAGATCATGATATTAAGATGAAATCTGTAGAAGCAAAATGCAATCTTCTTTCCCTAGAAAAGATAAACTTGCAAACTCATGTAAATGATATTTAAAAACAACTTGTTTTGTGTACACATCTAGATTATGATATTATTGTGAAAGAAAGAAATTCTTTATTATATAATCTAGATCAAGCAAAGTTAGATATCAAGAAGAGAATGGATGAGATTGTTAAGTTGCAACAAGAAGTAAGTAGTTTGAGTAACAATGATATCCTTGATAAAATCTTAAATGATTCTTATCGTCAAGTTGGAAGGAGAGGACTAGGTTATAAGCCTAAAGGAAAATCTTATCAAAAACCTAGTTGGAGAAAGACACAAGTGCTAGAGAGTTAATCTATGTATGTACCTAGAAGCAAATACACATATGTACCCAAGAACAACCTAGAACAAAATCATAGAAAGAGACATGAGGTTGATTCTATTAGTTGTCATTATTTTTTACATCTTGGACACTACTCTTTTTCATGCCCATACAAGAAAAGGAATGATGATCTAGTTTGGGTTCCTAAAACTTAGAGGTTTAAATTTGACTAGTTGATATTTGAACTAAAATGTTATTTTATACAAATGTCATATCTCAACAAAATTGAGCTTTAACTTTCATATTCTTGTATCTTGTTTGGCAATAATTTTTGAAAAATAGTACAAAAACATTTTCGGTCGAGAAACTATTCGACCGAGAACACTATCGATCGAGAATTAGTCGATCGAGCAGGTTACTATTTTAAAATTTGCAACAAATCTGATAAACTTGTACAAACAACAACATTCTCGGTCGAGAAAAACGTCGACCGAGATAAATTCGGTCGACAAAAAGTTCGACCGAACCAAGTTCTATTGAACATGTTTTAATTAATCTAGTTTGCTATCAATTTGTTGTTAATGATTGATTTAATATGCAAATCAAGAATGAATCTTAGAGACCATCTTAAAATCAAAATCATAAATTGTTGAAAGAAGGTATAACATTATATGAAATGTTTAAACATATTGCAAAAATGCTATATGAAGACTGATATTGAATATACCTTATTCATTGCTTGAAAAAATTATTAAGAATGTTCATAGTTTGTCTAAAAGTTGAAAATTTATGAACCATGAATGAGATTATTTTGGTTTATCCTCTACATGGTTGGGCTTAAAACTGAAAACTATGAACCATGTTGGTTTAATCAAGCAAATTACTATTTTATCATAATCCACATGGTTTTTCCTAAAGAATTCCTTGGTCTATCTATATAGGAACCATGCGTATTAAAATTTAATTTAAATGATCATAATCATCGTATATATATGCTTATATCTTGATCATTGTATTGTGG
This sequence comes from Alisma plantago-aquatica, assembly GCA_963693085.1. Classification (NCBI taxonomy): domain Eukaryota; kingdom Viridiplantae; phylum Streptophyta; class Magnoliopsida; order Alismatales; family Alismataceae; genus Alisma; species Alisma plantago-aquatica. The sequence goes on along the minus strand of OY856410.1, from coordinate 1,354,280,033 downwards.
ATATACTTCTACTGTTCTATCATAATTATTGTGCCATAATCATTGTGTTTCATTGGTTTGTCTAAAATAATCTTTGATCCATATATACAAACCATGAATGGATATTGTTTTTGATCATTGTGATTCAACTCATATGAAGATGCCATTTTTCATAAAAAGTAAAACTTCATGGCACAAATGCATTTTAAATTGAAAATCTGTAGAAATTATACTTCACATATAAGTGTTCAAATTGGAAATCTGCAAAAATTGCCTCTTGGTTGAAATCAAGTTTGACCAAGGGGTGCTACGGTCTAAGTCAAGGTCGGCCTAAAATAAGCTTGACACAAAGCTTATTTGTAAATCATTTACTTGCACTTAATCTTAATATATTGAAAATAAGATTTTAGTGCATAACTCACATAAAATGTTAACTTATTGTGATCAAATACTTATTGTGACGTTAAAATCCTTAAACTATCTTGATTATAATATTAAGGGGGAGCTCACAAAGACTACCTTGACTATAAGATTAAGAAGGAGCTTACAAAATTTTGTAAATATCATAAAGAAAATTTTAGGCTAGTTATGACCTTAGTATCTTTAAAGTAATTTTGGAGCCTAGAATATGTATGAATATAATGGAATTATCTAAACAAATCAGGGCTTAACATCCCGTGTATTTGGTTAGAGATATATTCATGTACTCTACTATAATCTTAAAGGATTCTCATACCATTCTTAGGGCTTAACATCCCTTGTAAAATGGATGAGAAATCAATTGTGGCTAAATTTGACTATAAGTGGTTTGCATCCCGTGCTTTTAAAACTGAATATCTTATTAAGGGGGAGCATCTAATTATCAAATTAAGGGGGAGTAGTATAAGTCATACTTCATGATTATCTTTTTGAAATGACAAAGGGGCATAAATAATATAAAATCAAAAATATAAAATGAGTTTCATAATCATTCGGCCAGCACACACTTGCAAACAAGAGAATGGCTACAAAAGGTAAACTTCAGGTATGAAACTCATATGATTTACATTTCCTTATTTTATATTTGGAAATGTTTGTCATATTCAAAAAGGGGGAGATTGTTAGCTAAATTGGACATTATTATAATCCCTTTGTTTTGATGATGAAAAATGTGGCATCCAACTCACAAAAACAAGATTAACTTAAGAGGAAGCGAATTATTTGCAGCGGATTACTGAAAATCACTAAAAATTAAAACTTTTTGCAAAGAGATCCATACATAGGAAATCTTTTCCATCAAGAACCATTGTATAACATTTACATTCTAGATCAAATGTACATAACTTGTACCATCTCTTTTCAGAGACTACATCATCAACTGTCTTATAAACATTATATACAGACAATATACGAATCTCGAGGCATCAAGCCAAAGCCTCAGATTGATTCATAAAACACTGACTAAAAACTCTGAGGACCTGAGAGTACAAAGACGACACATAGGACTTTCTAACTACATAACTTGACATGCAGTATCTCCACCTGAGATATTACTATTGTCCTTGATGTCATTATTGTTGTCTATTCCCTGCAATGAGATTTTGCTTCTTTGTCAGCGTCCACCTAAAACGTTGGATCCCATGGGGGTGAGACAATTGTAAATTGCCCCAGTGGGAGATATAACTCTCCGTTAAAACATTGTTATAGCATTTTATTAAATTAAACTGAGCAGAAGGATTTATATATATAATCAACAGTAGGTAAATCACTGTATGAACAAAGTGAAGTAATCTTCTTTTTCAAGGATAACATTACATCTACTCATGGTAGACTCATAGTTCATCCATCTACTTGTAATGAATACAATAGATATGAACAACATCAATGAACTACAGATATATAATAGAAATGTAACATCAGCCAATGAATTTCCGTATTCAATCCTTAATCAAACATGGGTTACGGCTGATTTCATTTTACAAACACACTTATGCCCTGAGGAGATGAGGTATACCGCTCATACTCCAACCGACCACTGTGAAGTCGAAATCGGTACCATACATAGTTCAATGGAAAAGCTGGATTCCCATGACCTCAACTTTCTCAGTCAATACGAGATAACATGCAGGACATCTTGTGTCTCTGCTAGATAGCTTTCCAGGGTATACTGCCAACATCGCTATTAGAGTTATAGCCCATAGCATATACTCTTTTCAGGATATGGCCCTTAGCTAATGCCTGGTATTATATTGTGGAGTCATGGCCCATAGCCATACTCTTATTGGGGTATGGTCCGTAACCAATCTCGTACATAGGACATAGCTCGTAGCCATTCCTATGGGGCATAAGGATATATTTGCCCAATTACCCCCACATATTCAAAAATATGTGTTCTGGGTTTTGCCGTGGAGCACCCATTTCACCATCACCTGTTCCTGACGATGATGGATCTATGGTCAGGGCTTCTACATGAAAAGATTTCACTTGATTAATTAAGTACATTTTCATATTCTTTTAGCATCAGCCAGTTTCTCAAACAAGACTTATTACAAAAATGCTATAAAGAGACATATACTACCTTCATCAGATACTTATCAGTCTTTCAAAGGCCTTGGGAACTCAGTCCCTCATTTCAAAACTGGGAATTCTCATCCCTTCACATTCTCATCACCATAATCATATGGTTCTAGGTATTCAAATCCTTAACTCATCATTGAGCATTATTACCACTTTTTCAGGTAACTATCACCTTCAGGTCATCTGACCAAGGTAAATATAATGCTTGTTACATAAGCATCTCTCATGGCACTTAAGGCCCATTACTTCTCTTATTACCTCATACTAGGAAATAAGGTATAGCATGGCACATAAGGCCCAATAAACAATTTAAATACATAAAATGTCATAACTCATACCTAACTATGTTCATCGTCACATCATACCTGCATGGTTAGTGCATATGATAATACATCAATTTCATATCAGTACCATGCAAAACAATATATAACATCATTATTCAAGGGTAACACAACTATTCCCTTACTAGGGTTAGGGTTTCCCATTTCTCATTAATTAGGATTTCATTATCACATTATCTATCCAACCCTTAATTCATTATTCCATGTCTCTGGGGCATTCAAGGATATCATATTTGATTATTCTAGAACATTACTTTCATCATATAGCATTAATGATCATCAAATCAAGGTATGAGTTCATTTCTCATCCTCATCAAGGTATGACTATATCATACTCATCATTTGGGCTTAACCCCATTCTCAAGGTACATTAATTAACACTCATCAAAGTGCAACAACTCATTACATTTCATTGTAATAGTTGCATAACACACTTCATATGTTTCTTACCCAATTACATTGGATTTGGAGTATATCAAGGTATATAAACCCTGGCATGTTGAATGTGATAACTATCATATCTTTATGTATCACTTTCTCATCATTTCAAACTCTCTTGAGTTAACAAACTTATCTTGTATTAAGGTATTTCCCTCTTAATACATTCCATTACTAAACTCTCACCTTTAGCATATAATACATATGCCACACATTAGAATTGTCCAACTATCTTTGATGATATGGACTTGTCAAATGGTAAAGACATTGCTTACAATTAGGTTGCATATAATCAACCACATGAAATGTTTCACCTTTATAAGGCCACTCCTTCTATCTTATCATTAGGGTTTCCTTATACCCTTACTTAAAATTAGAATATGATTCATTGTCATATTGCCCAGGATTAGGGCTTTATGTATTATGACTTCACATTAGAGTCTCATATACCTACACCCTACATGGGGCCTCTCATCACAACATAGCATTAGAACATCATGTGGTGTTAGTACTTAGTCAGGGTTTCTCATGGAATCACCCTCAACTAGGGTTTCTCATGGATTCACCCTCAATTAAGGTTTCACATGGAATCACCCTCAACTAGGGTTTTACATGACATCACCCTAAGTTTGATTCTCATATCACATCACCACATAAATGTTCCATATACCTCATTCTAACTTAGGGTTTCTCATAACATAACCCTAGAATAGGATTTCACATGGAATCATCCCTAATTAATATTTCCACTATAGTCATCCACAATTTGGGTCTACAATTCATCTCCATTAGGATTTCATTCAATTATCCATAATTAGAGATTCACTATTCATCCTAATTAGGGTTTTACATCTCATTTCCCTAAATTGGAGTTTCACACATCATTACCCTGGATTAGGGTTACATCCTCACCCTGGGATAGGGTTACATTTAGAATTTCCCTCAACTAGGGTTAGGACTCAATAGATCTGTCAATTAGGGTTTATGGTCATGATTAGGGTTTCATGATCTCTCTACTTAAGGAGCATACCCTTAAACACCACATGAATCATATTCATGTATGAATTCATGTTAACATCCTCTCAACTTGATTAGGTCATATCAACCCTTCAATCAAGTACATACAACTATGATTAACATAGTGTACCAAGTTATTGATCCTATAAGCAATTAGGGTTCATCCCTTAATTAGCATTAATCAGTTAGGTACTATTAGAGTTTCAACCTTTGTTGTACCTTCATTGATTATCATTACTAATCATCATTGGATCAATGGATCATTCATCATCTTTAATTCTTAAGAGATTCAATCACATTGGACCTTCATCTCATAGGGTATCCAATTGAATTGACCAATTGAATCTTCAATTACAATAGGTGTCCAAGTGGATTAACTAATGGAATCCTCAATCAACCTTGACCACTTGAGCCCCAAATGGTCTTGGTCTTTCAAAGTTCAAACGGTTTGAAACCGTTTGGTAAAGTTGCACACTCAAGACCGTTTGCTAAAGTAGTAGGTGAAGACCGTTTGCCCAAGTTTGACTTTTGAAACCGCATGGGCACAAACGGTTTGGGATCGTTTGGTCCCAAACGGTATTGAGACCATTTGGCCCCAAACGGTATTGAGACCATTTGGTCCAAACCTCCTCAAAATCGCATGGACCAAATATGGTCTCAACCAATTGAATTGGATTAGGATTTCCAATGTTGATTCCTTCAATCATTGAATTCATGGAACCAATCATCAATTGGACCTATCCTCATTCTTCAATTGAGTTTAATAGGTCAAACTTCAACTGATTTGACCCTCAATTTACCCTCAATTGATTATCAATTAGGGCTTGAGTCAATTGAATTAGGGTTTGAAATCGATAATTCTTCAACACTAATCAATGCATGATTAGTTACTTTGAAACCATTGAACCATCATCCAAATTGAACATGACCTGACCACAAATGGTCTTGAGGTCGTTTGGATGACCACCAAACGGTCTTGAGACCGTTTTCCCATGACATCATCAAAATCCAAGTCAACCAATTCGGGTTTGGATCATTGGATTGATCACCAAATCAACAATTGATTACACTCCAACTTAGTATCTTTGGATCTTCAATTGCTTAACCATACTCAACCCTAGACCTCCAAACGGTCTTGGGTGACCTCCAAACGGTTTTGAGACTGTTTGGATGAGCTCCAAATGGTCTTGAGACCGTTTGGCTCATCCAACCCTTGGATTCTAGTTAAAAATCATTAGGGTTTGAGCTATTGAGTTGATCATCAAATCAGCACTTAATTGCAAAGTGATTTGGTACCTTTAGACCTTCAATTGGTCAACCATGCTTAACCCTAGACCTCCAAACGGTCTTGGGTGACCTACAAACGGTCTTGAGACCGTTTGGGTGATCCCCAAACGGTTTTGAAACCGTTTGGGCTAACTAACCCAAAAGGCCAAACTAATCAAGTTGAAAAATCAGCACTTAATCCAATTAGGGTTTGCCTAATTGATTAGCCTTCAACTCATGATTCCTTTGGAATTAATTAACCAAATTTGGTGGGTCATCCACCAAAATAATTAGGAACTGGATTCTCAAACGGTAAACCCTTGGTCAACTCCCCCAAACAGTTTTGAAACCATTTGGTCTTATGCGGTTTGATAAAAATGTTTGCTTCTAAACGGTTTGAAACCGTTTGCTCCCAAACGGTTTGGGAAACCGTTTGAGCATCCAAAACAAGATCGTTTGCCTTAGATATTTAGAGAGGTGTGTTCTTATCATATTCAACCTCTGAGCTCACAAAAGCTGCTGTGTTTTCCATGGTAATTGCATCCATCAACCAAATCAATTATTGTAAATGTAGAAAAGATCATTGAGTTCCAAAGATCCAAGGGTTTGAGTGAAAAGGAATGGTTAGAATTGAAGAGGAGATCGAAATAGGAAGAAATCATGCATTGATTTTTTATTTCCACCATGAAATCGTGATGAACCAAGGTCAAGAAGCTTACCAACAGGTTGATGGTCGTACTCCTGGACCTCCCAATCTCCCTTGGTCGTTCCCCAAGCAAGGAGAAGAAGTGGGGTCGAAAAAGCCTTCCATTTGGCTTGTAAAAGGTTCTTTTATAAAAATTCTTCCAATTAATCCCAAAATGTGGCCGCCTCTTCCCCCTCATCTTCCTTAGGGACGAGGCTATCTTGTTTGCCTCTTATTTCTCTCAATTATCCATGATTTAAAGAAAAGCAAATCAAGCACCTTAAATCATTTTATATTAATATCCATATGTGAGTGGATATTTCTTTTTCTTATAAAATTGTGTGTGAGTTATCCACTCCCTTGGATATTTTCGTGGTCCTTGAAAGGCTCAAGGATGTCACACACACGTATGAATCCAACCATTTTGGTTTTGGTTGAAGGCCCTATAATTAATACATTTATTTTTGCCCTAAATCAAATTAGGGTTTCAATTAGGATTAAATCTTGATTATTTTAATATCAAGATTCTCTCTCCTCCAACTTAATTCAAATGAGGTGCCCCTCTCATTTTATTTGCTATACATGATTACAAGAAACATTAGGGACCTTATTGGAGTGGTAATTTTCATATTGAACCCTAGGTTTTGGTTAAATTGCACATTACACCCAAACTAGGTTCTAATGTACAAGGATTGCTTTACAAGCTTAATATTGGTGCCCAAGCTTGTGAAAACCATACCACTACATAATATTCATTCTTATGATGTCTCAACATCATAGGAAAATCTTTTCATGCAACATTTGTAATTTAACCCCTCAACTTGGGTAATTTGCACTTTAGTCCAAAACAAGCAAACATTGCGTCAACATTGTTCAAAAAGGACTAGAATTGCAACATAGGTTCCTCTTGAGGCCTAATTACTTTTCACAATATGATATTAAGCATTTAATCACCTTTCTTAATCAAAACACCTAGGGTTAGAGTATAACCCAGGTTAGGGATGTTACAAATCATAAACCCCTAACAAGGATTTCGTCCTCGAAATCCAGATAAAGGAAGACAGATGTATTTCATTCATCATATTATCTAGTCTTCACATATCATCTCCTTATCATGGAGACACCATCAAACTTTGATCAGCCCAAAGTGTTTCCATACAAGATTCTCATAGAATCAACACACAAGGAACATGCCCCACTGTCCCTCATCATTGACCATAGAGTCAACTTTGTGTCAAATAACACTTTTCTTATTCAGAGAAGCATCATACATTTTTTTAATATCATGTTTATGCATAGCATAAACCCCTAACATATGATGTTCATATCCTTATATATAATCAGACTAATTTCACAGTTGACCACTCCAGGTAGCCAACCTAACCCATATGATAACTCTCATATACTAGAATCTTTCACATTGGTATCTATCACATGTGTTGGAAACACATCATATATATCTCTTCCTTTCATCTTGGAACATTAATTGTTTCATATGTCCTCATCTAAGGACCAAATTCCAAGATAACTGATACTTTTCTAAGTATCCATCACATGAACATGTTTATCTTATGCACATCAAGTGTCCTAAGACCCACTTGATTGCCATGTCCCTGAAAGGAAAGAAAACAAGGATTCATATTCCTCATATTAATTCATGTATTTTTAACTATTCAAGAATCATTTACTCTTTGTCTCATCTTAGGTTCCTTGCCTTTAGCATAGGACTTTGTAAGGATGATTACATGTCATTATCCCTTTCTTTATTATTATCTAGCATGTTTTTGATCGTCTCATGATCTCATCACAATTCCCATTTCCTCATTATGGGAAGATCTTTATTATGCTTGCAACATTATTGAACAGGGTTCATCTCCCTTATTCTTATTCTTATCTTATGAGGAGTAAACTTTTAGTTCCTCATACAACATGCTCATCTGAGATTATCTCAGACTTCTCTTTCTTATGCATGGGGTATGACACATTTATTCATTCCATATTTCTAATTTCATGATACTCATTAGATTGTCTCAGAATGACTACTTGATTAGAGAAGTAAAAAAGACAACAATCTAAGAGTTTCCATACCCACTTTACCATCAATAGTTGTATACCTGGTCAGGGTATATAAATACTGAGATTAAGTGGTATGCACTTTGTATGCTATCATATTCCTTATTTTCATATTATCATAAGCATAAGGCTTAACATCCCTGAATTTCATTCAGGCATCTCATACATACCTCATATTTTCTTATAGAGGTAAGAACAACATAAAACATTTGTAATGTTTTACTATGCAAAACATAAGTCCTCATAGGAATAAGCAAGGAAAGTTCAATCATTTCCTTTCTCAGTTAATCCAAGAGTTCATAAAATAACATATTTGAATGACATTATCTTGTCTAACTTGTCATAATTCATGGATTATTCACTGTCTCAGGCTAACTCTACCTCAAAGATTGATTCAATAGGCTAAGGTTGAGCACAGACTCAATTTAAGTCCAGAAATTCATCATTTCCTTTTGCTTCAACCAGCTGATGCTAATTATAAATCCTGTTGATATATAAAACATCATCATTGGGGCTGGTAATCTAGGTTACACTACCAAAACTTGATCCACTATATACATTATTGTTGCCCTAAGTTCTCCAACAGTAATACTTAAAGAAAGATTTTCTTATTATAGATGGATCACCTAGGGAATTCTCAGGCAATTGTCTCTCTCTTGCCTTCTCTCATGCACCTCTTCTTGGTGCAACATTGCTGCTCTCAGCAGCAACCTCCTCATGTGGTCCAGTCATCTTTAAGTTCTTCTTCTCTTATACGAGCAGAAGACACTATTAGATACACTGGATGACACTAGAACAGACTCTACTACCTTAGTCCTAGGTCTCTGTAGACTCAGCGAACCTAAAGCTTTGATACCACTAAATTGAGGCATCCAACTCACAAAAACAAGATTAACTTAAGCGGAAGCGAATTATTTGCAGCGGATTACTGAAAATCACTAAAAATTAAAACTTTTTGCAAAGAGATCCATACATAGGAAATCTTTTCCATCAAGAACCATTGTATAACATTTACATTCTGGATCAAACGTACATAACATGTACCATCTCTTTTCAGAGACTACATCATCAACTGTCTTATAAACATTATATACAGATAGTATACGAATCTCGAGGCATCAAGCCAAAACCTCAGATTGATTCATAAAACACTAACTAAAAACTCAAAGGACCTGAGAGTACAAAGATGACACATAGGACTTTCTAACTACATAACTTGACAGGCAATATCTCCACCTGAGATATTACTGCTGTCACTACTGTTGTCTATTCCCTGCAATGAGATTCTGCTTCTTTGTCTGCGTCCACCTAAAAAGTTGGATCCCACGGGGGTGATACAATTGTAAATTGCCCCAGCGGGAGATATAACTCTCTATCAAAACATTGTTATAGTAGTTTATTAAATTAAACTGAGGAGAATGATTTATATATATAATCAACAACAGGTAAATCACTATATGAACAAAGTGAAGTAATCTTCTTTTTCAAGGATAACATTACATCTACTCATGGTAGACTCATAGTTCATCCATCTACTTGTAATGAATACAAAAGATATGAACAACATCAATGAACTACAGATATATAACAGAAATGTAACATCAGCCAATGAATTTTCGTATTCAATCCTTAAGCAAACATGCTATACGACTGATTTCATTTTACAAACACACTTATGCCCTGAGGAGCCGAGGTATACCGCTCATACTCCAACCGACCACTGCGAAGTCGAAATCGGTACCATACATAGGTCAATCGAAGAGCCGGATTCCCATGACCTCAGCTTTCTTGGTCAGTACGAGATAACATGCAGGACATCTTGTGTCTCTGCTAGATAGCTTTCCAGGGTATACTGGAAACATCGCTATTAGAGTTATAGCCCGTAGCATATACTATTTTTAAGATATGGCCCTTAGACAATGCCTGGTATTATATTGTGGAGTCATGGCCTGTAGCCATACTCTTATTGGGGTATGGTCCGTAACCAATCTCGTACATAGGACATAGCCCGTATCCATTCCTATGCGGCATAAGGATATATTTGCCCAATTACCCCCACATATTCAAAAATATGTGTTCCGGGTTTTGCCGCGGAGCACCCGTTTCACCATCACCTGTTCCTGACGATGATGGATCTATGCTCAGGGCTTCTACATGAAAAGATTTCACTTGATTAATTAAGTACATTTTCATATTCTTTTAGCATCATCCAGTTTCTCAAACAAGACTTATTACAACAATGCTATAAAGAGACATATACTACTTTCATCAGATACTTATCAGTCTTTCAAAGGCCTTGGGAACTCAGTCCCTCATTTCAAAATGGGGAATTCTCATCCCTTCACATTCTCATCACCATAATCATATGGTTCTGGTTATTCAAACCCTTAACTCATCATTGAGCATTATTACCACTTTTTCAGGTAACTATCACCTTCAGGTCATCTGACCAAGGTAAATATGATGCTTGTTACATAAGCATCTCTCATGGCACTTAAGGCCCATTACTTCTCTTATTACCTCATACTAGGCAATAAGGTATAGCATGGCACATAAGGCCCAATAAACAATTTCAATACATAACATGTCATAGCTCATACCTGGCTATGTTCATCATCACATCATACTTGCATGGTTAGTGCAGATGATAATACATCAATTTCATATCAGCACCATGCAAAACAATATATAACATCATTATTCAAGGGTAACACCATTATTCCCTTACCAGGGTTAGGGTTTCCCATTTCTCATTAATTAGGATTTCATTATCACATTATATGTCCAACCCTTAATTCATTATTCCATGCCTCTGGGGCATTCAAGGATATCATATTTGAATATTCCAGAACATTACTTTCATCATATAGCATTAATAATCATCAACTCAAGGTATGAGTTCATTTCTCATCCTCATCAAGGTATGACTATATCATACTCATCATTTGGGCTTAACCCCATTCTCAAGGTACATTAATTAACACTCATTAAAGTGCAACAACTCATTACATTTCACTGTAATAGTTTCATAACACACCACATATGTTTCTTACCCAATTACATTGGATTTGGAGTATATCAAGGTATATAAACCCTGGGATGCTAAATGTGATAACTATCATATCTTGATGTATCACTTTCTCATCATTTCAAACTCTCTTGAGTTAACCGACTTATCTTGTATTAAGGTACTTCCCTCTTAATACATTCCATTACTAAACTCTCACCTTTAGCATATAATACATAGGCCACACATTAGAATTGTCCAACTATCTTTAATGATATGGACTTGTCAAATGGTAAAGACACTGCTTACAATTAGGTTGTATATAATCAACCACATGAAATGTTTCACCTTTATAAGATCATTCCTTCTATCTCATCATTAGGGTTTCCTTATACGCTTACTTAAAATTAGAATATGATTCATTGTCATACTGCCCAGGATTAGGGCTTTATGTATTATGACTTCACATTAGAGTCTCATATACCTTCACCCTACATGGGGCCTCTCATCACAACATAGCATTAGAACATCATGTGGTGTTAGTACTTAGTCAGGGTTTCTCATGGAATCACCCTCGACTAGGGTTTCTCATGGATTCACCATCAATTAGGGTTTCACATGGAATCACCCTCAACTAGGGTTTTACATGTCATTACATGACATCACCCTAAGTTTGATTCTCATATCAAATCACCACATCAATGTTCCATATACCTCATTCTAACTTAGGGTTTCTCATAACATAACCCTAGAATAGGATTTCACATGGAATCATCCTTATTTAAGATTTCCACTATAGTCACCCACAATTTGGGTCAACAATTCATCTCCATTAGGATTTCATTCAATTATCCATAATTAGAGATTCACTATTCATCCCAATTAGGGTTTTACATCTCATTTCCCTAAATTGGAGTTTCACACATCATTACCCTGGATTAGGGTTACATCCTCACCCTGGGTTAGGGTTACATTTAGAATTGCCCTCAACTAGGGTTAGGACTCAATAGATCTGTCAATTAGGGTTTATGTTCATGATTAGGGTTTCATGATCTCTCTACTTAAGGATCATACCCTTAAATACCACATGAATCATATTCATGTATGAATTCATGTTAACATCCTCTCAACTTGATTAGGTCATATAAACCCTTCAATGAAGTACATACAACTATGATTAACATAGTGTACCAAGTCATTGATCCTATAAGCAATTAGGGCTCACCCCTTAATTGGCATTAATCAGTTAGGTACTATTAGAGTTTCAACCTTTGTACCTTCATTGATTATCATTACTAATCATCATTGGATCAATGGATCATTCATCATCTTTAATTCTTAAGAGATTCAATCACATTGGACCTTCATCTCATAGGGTATCCAATTGAATTGACCAATTGAATCTTCAATTATAATAGGTGTCCAAGTGGATTAACTAATGGAATCCTCAATCAACCTTGACTACTTGAGCCCCAAACGGTCTTGGTCTTTCAAAGCTCAAACGGTTTGAAACCGTTTGGTAAAGTTGCACACTCAAGACCGTTTGCTAAAGTAGTAGGTGAAGACCGTTTGCCCAAGTTTGACTTTTGAAACCGCATGGTCACAAAAAGTTTGGGATCGTTTGGTCCCAAACGGTCTTGAGACCGTTTGGTCCAAACCTCCTCAAAACCGCATCGACCAAATATGGTCTCAACCAATTGAATTGGATTAGGATTTCCAATGTCGATTTCTTCAATCATTGAATTCATGGAACCAATCATCAATTGGACCTATCCTCATTCTTCAGTTGAGTTTAATAGGTCAAACTTCAATTGATTTGACCCTCAATTGATTATCAATTAGGGCTTGAGTCAATTGAATTAGGGTTTGAAATCGATAATTCTTCAACACTAATCAATGCATGATTAGTTACTTTGAAACCATTGAACCATCATCCAAATTGAACATGACCTGACCCCAAACGATCTTGAGGTCGTTTGGATGACCACCAAATGGTCTTGAGACCATTTTCCCATGACATCATCAAAATCCAAGTCAACCAATTCGGGTTTGGATCAATGGATTGATCACCAAATCAACAATTGATTACACTCCAACTTAGTATCTTTGGATCTTCAATTGCTTAACCATACTCAACCCTAGACCTCCAAACGGTCTTGGGTGACCTCCAAACAGTCTTGAGACCGTTTTTCTCATCCAACCCTTGGATTCTAGTGAAAAATAATTAGGATTTGAGCTATTGAGTTGATCATCAAATCAACACTTAATTGCAAAGTGATTTGGTACCTTTAGACCTTCAATTGGTCAGCCATGCTTAACCCTAGACCTACAAATGGTCTTGGGTGACCTCCAAATGGTCTTGAGACCGTTTTGGTGATCCCCAAACGGTTTTGAAACCGTTTGGTCTAACTAACCCAAAAAGTCAAACTAATCAAGTTGAAAAATCAGCACTTAATCCAATTAGGGTTTGCCTAATTGATTAGCCTTCAACTCATGATTCTTTTGGAATTAATTAACCAAATTTGGTGGGTCATCCACCAACATAATTAGGAACAGTATTCGTAAACGGTCAACCCTTGATCAACTCCCCCAAATGATTTTGAAACTGTTTGGTCTTATGCAGTTTGATAAAACCGTTTGCTTCTAAACGGTTTGAAACCGTTTGCTCCCAAACGGTTTGGGAAACCGTTTGAGCATCCCAAACAAGATCGTTTTTCCTTAGATATTTATAGAGGTGTGTGCTTATCATCTTCAACCTCTGAGCTCAAGAAACCTGTTGTGGTTTCCATGGTAATTGCATCTATCAACCAAATCAATTATTGTAAATGTAGAAAAGATCATTATTTGGTATGGAATTGAATGCAATAACAAAATCAAGGGTTCAAGTTATAAAACCCGCCTCCAATTGAGCTCCAAAGCTCCATGTACATGGAAACAATGGTGGATGCAACTCCTTTCACCATTCCAAGGCTCGTCCTCAAGGTTTGAGTGAAAAGGAATGGTTAGAATTGACGAGGAGATCAAAATAGGAAGAAATCATGCATTGATTTGTGATTTCCACCATGAAATCGTGATGAACCAAGGTCAAGAAGCTTACCAACAGGTTGGGGGTCGTCCTCCTGACCCTCCCAAGCTCCCTTGGTCGTTCCCCAAGCAAGGAGAAGAAGTGGGGTCGAAAAAGCCTTCCATTTGGCTTGTAAAAGGTTCTTTTATAAAAATTCAATGAGAGAGAATGTACTTTACAAAAATCCAATTAATCCCAAAATGTGGCTGCCTCTTCCCCCTCATCTTCCTTAGGGACGAGGATATCTTGTTTTCCTCTTATTCCTCTCAATTATCCATGATTTAAAGAAAAGCAAATCAAGCACCTTAAATCATTTTATATTAATATCCATATGTGAGTGGATATTTCTTTTTCTTATAAAATTGTGTGTGAGTTATCCACTCCCTTGGATATTTTTGTGGTCCTTGAAAGGCTCAAGGACGTCACACACGTCTGAATCCAACCATTTTGGTTTTGGTTGAAGGCCCTATAATTAATACATTTATTTTTGCCCTAAATCAAATTAGGGTTTCAATTAGGATTAAATCTTGATTATTTTAATATCAAGATTCTCTCTCCTCCAACTTAATTAAAATGAGGCACCCTCTCATTTTCTTTGCTCTACATGATGCCAAGAAACATTAGGTACCTTATTGAAGTGGTAATTTTCATATTGAACCCTAGATTTTGGTTAAATTGCACATTACACCAAAACTAGGTTCTAATGTACAAGGATTGCTTTACAAGCTTACTCTTGGTGCCCAAGCTTGTGAAAACCATACCACTACATCATATTCATTCTTATGATGTCTCAACATCATAGGAACATCTTTTCATGCAACATTTGCAATTTAACCCCTCAACTTGGGGTAATTTGCACTTTAGTCTAAAATAAGCAAACATTGCTTCAACATTGTTCAAAAAGGACTAAAATTGCAATATAGGTTCCTCTTGAGGCCTAATTAGTTTTGACAATATGAGATTAAGCATTTAATCACCTTTTTTAATCAAAACACCTAGGGTTAGAGTATAACCCCAGTCAGGGATGTTACAACAAACATTTCATTCTTGTGGATCTAACGTGCTACTTGAGTGTTGCAGGAACTAGGTGGATGACACAACTTGGAAGATCTATATGCTCAAATTGCTTTAATTCATGATTGTAATCAAATGTAAAAACTTGTACAAGTATATAATGTACAAGTACTTAGATATCATGTAAATCAAGCATTTAGATCTTCCCTAGTCAATCACAACACTTAGATAGGTCATCCCCTACAATAGTGTCACAACTGCACACTCATACACATACTTAGTACTTAGTTTAAAACATTGAAACAGAGTCATTCTCGGTCGACAAACTTCTCGACCGAGACACTCTCGGTCAACAAACTCTTCGACCGAGAATGACCCAGGTAGCCGTTAGACACAGCAGACAAGGTAGTTGGGAGTTGGATCAGAACGTTATATACACTTTCTGCAGACAGTCCCTCAGTCGACAAAGACCTCGACCGACTGGGATCTCGGTCGACAATTTCTCGATCGAGAATGTCTCTGTCTGCACTTTTTAGGATTAATTAACTAGCCGTTGTTAAAGCAACTAATGGATACCTAATGACTAGTTGAGCACTTAGAACCCCCTAGAAAGTGTCTAGAATGTCCTTAAGCATTCATAGGCCATTCCTATAAATAGGACAAGCCTTAGGACACCTCATACATACTTGTGCAATACTTGAGCATTCACACTTGCAATTGAGAATACATTCTTATGAGCAATTGAGAAACTCCAACATTTTCTACTCCTTTCCATTGCTCTAATTTTGTGTCCTATAGGCTAGCATCTCCTACCCATAACACTTACACTTTCATATACATTGGTTAGGAGATCAAAACGCTTGATATAGGAAATCAAGCCTTGTGCTACAACGGTATTGTAATTTCTATTTTTCCTTCTTGTTCCTTTATATTGTTTGTACTCTCCTTGCTACTCCGAGGGTTGGAGGCTGCGGATTGGAGAGGGTTTGACTTCTCAGGTGGAGAAGGGTCTTCTCGGTGGAGAAGGTGGACTTTGGACTACTTCAAGAAGGTTGTCTCAACGGGAAGCTACTTCAAGAGGAAGGCTACTTCAAGGGGGAGCTTGAGGTTACTTCAAGGAAGGCTGCTTCGAGGTTGGTGAGACTACTTCTAGGTGAAGGATGTCCAAAGGGTTTGGTGAAAGTATTTGTAATTTTATGTAACATCCTTGCAAGGTAATAAAATTTAAGTACTTTCAAAATCCTGATTGGGTAAGCAACCGAGTAGTGGATTGACTGCCTTAGTATTTGCTAAGGTTGGAACCACTCTAAATCCTTGTCCTCTTGTCCAATATCTTTGTGGTTGCTTGTTTGAGTTGAATTAATTTTAAAATCTCCATAAAACCCTATTCACCCCCCCTCTAGTGGTTTTTCAATGTTGTGCTAACTATCAATCTATGTCTTTCATCTTTATTAAGCACTAAGATTAACACCTCATGTAACATGTTTCATTTATATGATCTTATTTCATTGCTCATAATCAATTACACATTTACTAGTGATTTCATCACAAGATTAACTAACAAAATCACATCATCATTATTATTCATGTGTATGGTTAACCATTTATGCATTGCCATTTATTAAACCATTCTAGATTTTCATCATATCATGTCTATATATCACGTCTCGAGATTAGATCACATCCTTACATGTATTAAATCATGGTTGTCCTAAACAAACTTATGTAAGTGGCTAATCAAACACATATCAAAGTTTTATCTAGTCCAATTGAGGTTCCCTTGACCCATTTCATGAGGGTAGTGCCATGCTCAGTCTCTCTGATCTAACTCAAATCTATGAGTATCTCATATGTACAAACTATAACTTCTCTCTCGGTCTAGGGTTCTCAGGTATACCTCAATGGCACTAGAGATAGCCTTACAAGCTCTAGCCACATAAGCATAAACTAAAACATGATATGACATACTCTTCATAGGTCTTTACTCATGAGACATGCTTACCCAAAACTCTCTTATATACACCACTAGATTCCTATGTGGGAAACCACCAACCCGAGCATGAGGCTGCATAGAAACTAACATGGCTACCTCCTCTAGGGTCTTGGGCTCTCTCCCTCACCCAGATGGAAGGCACTCATATTGATGTTCACATATGCACATATATAACCACCCTCTCTCTGTCTCTAGGGTTTGGTCCTCCCAAGTACATCTAGGGTTCAACAAGACTATAGGAATCATGCATTAAGAAACACAACTCATTCACTCAGGAGTAGTCTAGTTTAGGACATATCATATCACATATCTCATAATTCTCATATCTTGGAGTTTAGGTTCTCTAACCTTCTCCCAATGGGTCTCACTCTCTCTGGAGTTAACCCTGAAACTAGTCCTAACACTAGAGGTCCTCCTTTGTAAAAGAGATTGAGGCTCGTGCTGACTCACAACCTAGTCTTAACTTAAGATATCTTATCTCATAAAAGCCTAGTTACTTGCATCATCAATATTTATCTCAAAACCTCAAACATAACTCATGTCCTCAAAGACAAACATAAATCAGCATAACCATCTTATATTATCTATATAAGACTTAGAATGTATCATCAAAACTTATTTAATCTATTTCATCTATCATATATTCCAACAAGGCTCTAGACATCTAATTTAGAACTACTCTCTCTTCTAGACTAATGTCATTCACTTTCACTTAGGTTTCATGACCACCTCCTACTCATACATGTGTGGGGACACATTTTTGTAATACATATACATAATAAAATATTATATAGTTTTTCTCTAATAAAACATGTGTAAGAGAAAACTACCTAGGTTCGATCCAATTGGAATCAAAAACCAAATCCTAAAACCGAGTGTCCCACACATAGTAGAGAGTATAATGTCATGAAAACTAGTGAAAAGGGTGGGAACAAGGGGTAGACTAGTGTATCTACTCTAGACAACGTGCGCAATATGTCTAGGGTTTCTCTTCCCTTGATGCATGTCATTTCCAAATAGTGCAACGTCCCATACCGCTGCACTACAAGGAAACAAGGACATCTAAGGACCTGCTACTCAACAAGCTCCAATATATACCTAGTTCTCAGACATCTAGGTGCTAACCTAGAGGCTAAGGTCAAATCTAGTCTCTTAAAGATGACTAAACTAATCCTAACGATTATTAATGTTTAAGGTTTTCTTTTGTTTTGAGTTTCATAATGAGCAAATGTCAGGCTTTGCTATTGTTCATGCTCTGATACCACCTGTGATGTCCCCAGATTTTCTAAAACTTAATCTGATGTGTGACGTCTAAATTGAAGCATCACCTCGATGAGAATCCCAATTTAAACGTCACACACTAGGCTAAGAAAAAGAAAATGAAGGGAGTCAGAAGGAAACAATCAGTAGCACATGTACATAAACAATAATAAAACCATATATACATGTTCACCATTCAACATATAATTAAAACATGAATTGTTACAACATTTGATATTACACATTGAATAGAAAACTTCTACATATACATGTACTACCATTAAACTACAAGATCTTAAGACAACATGTCTACCTGTACATCAGCTCACCACACAACTCTCCTATCCTGGATCTTCAAGAGCATAACTACAACCTAAACAAAAGATTACATGTGGTACACGTCAGCAAAATATTCAAGAATATTGTACTGAGTATGCCTACATGTCTTTTATATACCGCTCATCATATCTTGGCAATAAGATAAAACAAATACTTGGCAGTAACAGAAGAATATAAGAAAAGCATACTTGCACAAAGATGTTCATTAACAAAAGAGAACACATATTTTAAGCATAATTTCCATTATATCATCCATGCATTTACTACCGGAGAGTTGAATGAATTAAGGCCTTTATGATCACTACCAAAGAGTTGGATCATATGTACAACGTGACCACTACCAAAGAGTTGGGTCCAAGCACACTACCAAAGAGTTGGTGCTTCCATATGTACAACGTGACCACTACCAAAGAGTTCAGTCACTTCCAAGCACACTACCGTAGAGTTGGTGCTTTCATATAATGGAATAGATATATTATGTTTGATGTGTTCATAGCAATACGTATGGAAATTCAAGCAACATATCATACAAGACAATCATTTCAATCAATACCATATGCCAAGTCTTTACTACCATATAATAAAAGCATAATGTATAATAAGACAAGTAAGAGGTAATGGCGTACCTTCCAAGAGGATATCCTAATCACATATTCCTCATGTCATCTATATCCTGGTCAACCCTGATTAAGACAAAATCATATACTGTTAACAAATTCTCATCATCTTACATCTCATCTTAACCCTAATCGTGTTCATTAGAGTTTCTCTTAGTTCATTAGGATATGTGTATCATTACTTGTATTCTTATCTTATGATTATCTCACTGACGTCATTTTCCATATTACATCTCATTATTAAAGTTCATCATCTGAACATCAGGTTCCATATCCTTTTTGTGCACATATTAACCCTAGGTTACATCATTAACCTAGATTAGGGTTTTATAACATGTATTAAGATTCATCTTCATATAACATGGATTCTGTTCATCATTATGATCTCATAATTAAAACTGAAGTTCCATATACTGATATGAGCTTACTCTGTGAATTCCATCATTTATTAAGCATGTGCGCATTTATTGCATTTTATTTAGGGTTATTAGCCCTAAATAGACATTCTAAGCAAATTACATGATTTCGTGCATCAACATCGTGATTACTACCTTATATGGACTAAAAACATGATTTATAATTTATAAACAAGTTCTCATAGTTTTAGGCCATCATTTACTATATATAAAAAACGGTATAAGCATTATACAACTTACACGATATTCCTAACATTAGTGCATCAAAACATTGATTTTATGGTACCATGTTATTCTACTCATTTTTTTTAGAATTTAGATACTTTGTTTGTATTTTTCTGATGCTCGAGCTAATTACTACAATTATTGAAGATATGTATATTTATTACCTCTCTGGCCCAATAGATGGGCGCCATGTGTCCTGGGTTTCCCCTTCCTCGTTCTCGCGAGGGCCTATGTTTCCTCTGTGAAATAGAGCCTCGCCCAAGCAGCCGGTTCACATGAAATTTGTCATCTCCGAAGGCCAGATCTGCACCCGCGTGAGCTGTGGATCTCAGCTACTAGTGTCTTCTCCGGCAGACGAGGCAACTAGCAGGTCTTCAGATCGCACGATGCCTGTGGGCAAGCCACCACCGTCTACTCCTCCTTATCTCCACGCCCGACGCCGCCATGGCTGGAAGATCGGCAAGGAGCCTGCCACCAATGGGATGTCGCCACTACAGGTTCATTGCCGCCTCCGCCTGCTCTCAAATGCCTCTAGATCTCCATCCTTGTAGGCGTGCGTCGCTTGCGACTGTCACGGCAAAGCAACAGGGGAACACCACCCCCCTCTCTTTGCAGATTGCTATAACGGAGAGGCATGAGAAGCCCCTATTATCTCGGTCTTCCTGTCATCTGGTCCAACGCCACCATCGAGACCCCTTTTTGGTCTCTCTCATCATGCTTCCTGGGCTATCGTTGCTTGGGTTGACGCTAGCGGCTCCGAAGACCTACCTCCATGAGGTCGATCTGTGGTGGAGTTTGCAGTTTGCAAGCCACTTTCGGCAGCGGGGTGAAAGACACATCCCTAGAGCAAAGCTCTGTGGTAGCGAGCATGCTTGTGGGAGATGGAGGGCTCGCACTCTGTGCAAACTGAACCAACAGTCACTCCACTATTCATGGGGTCAAACAGTTCATCTTGGGAAGTAGAAAACAACCCGTCGGTTATCTCGCGCTCCTCTTACCCCACGACCAGTGATCGTGCTCGCATGGACCATCAGCCACTCGCTTCAACTCAACAACATAACAACAAGGCAAGATGATTGGGGTTCGTTCAATTCTAGCCATCTAAAGGATTAAGAGAGTGCCACGTACTGGATTTGCGGCTCCTCAAGTCTGGGGTGCGTGTCACTGAAGATAATCTGATCTTAGTCTACTATATTGAAACATTGGCCATAAGAATATTAACCTTATTGCATGTGCACCACAAAGCACATGATTTCATCACAATCATACCTAAATAGCTCCATCTAGAGATATCGATACGATTAATAAACTTTGACCGAGGCTTTATTATCATCCAAGCTATATCCCATAAAATCTCAATCTCAAGTTTCTACTACTTGACCAATAAACAACTTAATCCAAAAGGGAATCAACTTAGGGATCTTAATCTTGGTGTCAACACAACTAATCATCCATATTTTATCAAAGTACTTGGAGTTCTCAAGATAAGTCAACATATGAATTTCAATATGTCATTGGACATTTAAGGATTCCAAAAGTCCACTCCATCACAACAAATCACCATCAAGTTCTCATCATCTTAACCTTAGTTATGATTTATTAGGGTTTGCTTAGCCGTTAAGCTATTCCCATCATTATTACTTGTCTTATCCTCTTGGAATTAGGTTACTGATCCTATATTCCGGATTAGGATACATAATCTAGTTATTTGATTACATATGATTATGTGCACATTACTGATCTCATAGTTACATATTACCTTCCAATTACTGATATGTGGGTGTCCTATGAATTCCGTCATTTATTGATCATAAATGTATTTATTACATTTTATTTAGGGTTATTATCCCTAATTAGCCACATGGAACAAATTACATGATTTCGTGCATCAACATCTTAATCACTGACCTTAAATGGATTATACACATGAATATGGATAAATAGAAATATTAGCAAAAATTTAGGACATAATTTCATATTTATCATCCATGAAACAAGTATGTAACATCTTACATGATATTACTGACATTAGTGCATCAAAAGCCTGATATTATCATTCCATTTTGTTCTACTCATTTTTTTGAACATTTTGGTATATTATTTGTAATTTTATGATAAGCGAGCTATTTTCTAAGAATTATAGAAGATCTAAGCATTTTCTGGGGTTTTACATATCTTTATCCAATGGGAAGCTGACATGTGGCTTCTAAGGGAGCGCTCAACTCCTGGTCCGGCATGGATGAACCATCTGGTTCAGTGCGGTTCATGTCCAGTTCAGCCTTGGATTAGGGAGGTTCGTTCGATTGGACCCGGTCTGGCTCCTTATTCTTTCTTTCCTCATGTGAAAGGCAGGCCCGCATCCGTCTACTCTCTAGCACGTCAGGTCCGCCGCCGCAGGGCTTCATCTTCGGCGAGCAATCCACCACTTGGGAGTGCTTCTCATCATCTCCTTAGCCCCCATCATCTTTGTCTATTACCTCCAGACCCCCATGGTAGCTCGCGCTTTAGGGTTTACTTGTGGATTTCATCCTCCGCAAGGCGCCGCCGCCTTGCACAGGTTTGGCGGAGCAGAAGAGGGATCGTGCCTCTTGATCTCTCTCTCGACCACTGGTGTTTCTATGTATAGTGCCGATATCTCCTCCCGATCACCTCATATTGGGTTTCTGGTCTCTCGAGGCATGCGGTATCCTGTAGATCTCCAGGCCGAGGTGGCACTATCATAGCCTACCGTCGTTTGCTTTCAGTGTGGAGAAGTAAAAGAGGCATCTTGCCTCTACTCCGTGAATATCCCTTTCAGGGCTTCCAAGGCGTCTCTAGTAAAAAAGAAACTCATCCACAACCTTTGTTCATGGTGGGAAAGCTCTCCAAGCCTCTTCCGACATCTGCCTTCTTCTCCGGTTAGAGTGAGCTCGGCGCCCAGTGAGACCATTGTAGAGACGGGTACGATTGCTTGGGATGAAGGCTTCAGACCTTCAACTCCTTTCCCATCTCTTAGATCCCATGAATACCCCTCTGCCTCCCTTCTCTACCTCTATTTTCTACTTCTCGGTCTTAGGTGCTACCATGGTGGAGAAGCGATGTGGGGCGGTTCTGCAGATCTCCCTACTCTCTCCTCTATTTCCTCATGTGAGGGGGTCAAAACGGGTGTACTCGGTGAGGAAAAGTTTCCTTTCTTGAACCATGCTCATGAAAAGGTGGTGTCAAGAGTGGATGCCTCCAGTTCCCCCATGATCTCCAGTCTGATCGTAGGTTGAGGATAAAGATCTAACCATTGAATCAGAAACATAAGGCCACAATCTCGCCTTTCAGACTGGGATCCGTGGCTTTTCTTTTAAAAGGACCAAGACCGCTAGATCTGAGATTCATGGCCACAAATTAGCCATGGCGTCCAAGCTGATAAGTAAAGGGGCTCGCACAATGAATATCTAAAACTTAGTCTAAAGCCTAGATACTTTGACCCATCCTTCATTAATATACCTTATTTCATCTTTTTTTAACTTAAACAACTTCGCCTAGGATTGTCCAATTGCCACAAAATTTTAACCATAGTTTTACTACCTCTCAAGCTACATTCTACTCAATTTTGGTGATAAAACATAGCTATTTGATCATCCAATTATATACTTCACAAAGGTAGAAACTTAGGGATCTTGATCATGATATCAACCTCAATCAACACTCAAACTTTACCTAAACACTTGTAACTCTCAAGATAACTCAACATATGAGTTCCAACATGTTATTGGAGATTAAAGGTTTCCAAAAGAGAACTCTATCACATCCTACACACCTTAAAGAAATTTCATCCTCGAAATTAAGCCAAAAATCCAGTCTATCACATCATATACATCTTAAAAGAAATTTCATCCTCAAAATTAAGCCATCCTCTTTTCAAGGAAAAACCAAAAGGTATTCATCCTTATGTAGGTTACCACTTTATGTGCTACATATCCAAAAACAAAAGCCCCATAATCATATCCAAACCACCATTAGGAGGTTTTTAAAACATCCAAGGTGAATCACCCCTTCATAAAGATTGAAACAAGGGTTTAGAAACGCTGATTATGTCATGACATATCTCATATGTTAGGGTTGCATTTTATCTTTACCCAAGCATTAGGATTCCCACATCATATTACCATGTTCCAAGGTATCATAATCGTTATGTTGTGCTAACGTCAAACTATATTAAAATCTTCATTAATCACTAAAATTAACACCACATTCAAAGTCTAGCATTAATATGGTCTCATTCAATATTCACATTAGGTCACAAACTTTATTAGTGTTTTCATCACTAGATTCATTAATCATATTATCTCATCATTATTCATGTATATGGCTAAACATATATACATAGGAACTATTAAACCATCTCTAAGTTTCCCATCATGTCATATTCACATAATTGAGATTAGATCGCATCCTTACATATACTATATCATGGTTGTGCTAAACAAACTTACGTGCATGACCAATCAAACATATATCAAAACTTTATCTAGTCCAATTGAGGTTCTCCTGACCCGTGTCGTGAGGGTAGTTCCATGCTCAATCTTTCTGTGCTCACTCATCTCTATGAGCATCTCATATGCATATACTTTGTCTTTCCTCTCTTAGTCTAGGGTTCTCGGATTACCTCCTTGGCACTAGTGATAGCCTTACAAGCTCTAGCCACATAAGTACAAACCATAACATGCTACGACATACTCTTCATATGTCTCTATCCATGAGACATGCTTACCAAAAACTCTCTTAAATGCACCACTAGATTCCTATAAGGTACCACCAACCCGAGCATGAGGCTTCACAGAAACTAAAACATAGTTATCTCCTCCAGGGTCTTGGGACTCTTTCTCCCTCACCCAGATGGTAGGTTCTCATATTTCCTTATTCACATATGCATATATAACCAGCCTCTCTTTGAATCTAGGGTTTGGTCCTCCCAAGGACATCTAGGGTTCAAGAAAACTATAGGAATCGTGCATAAAGAAACCTAACTCAATCACTTAGGAGTATTCTAGTTTAGGACATATCATAACACGTATTCTCAAAATTCTCATATCTTGGAGTTTAAGTTCTCTAACCTTCTCCCTCTGGGTCTCACTCTCTCTAGAGTTAACCCTACAATTGGTCCTAACACTAGAGGTCCTCCTTTATGAAAGAGCATGAGGCTCATGCTGATTCACATCCTTAGCTTATCATATCTTATCATCTAAAAGCCTAATTACTTGCATCATAAAACTTCATCTTGCATCCTCAAAACTAAAATTAAGTCCTCAAAGCCAAACATATATATCATAATCTATCTTATATTATCTCTATACATCTTAGATCATCATCTAATCTTATTCCATCTATCACATATTCCAGCCAGGCTCTAGACATCTAATCCAGAACTACTCTCTCTTCTAGACTGATGTCATTCACTTTCACTTAGGTTGCATGATCAACTCCTACTCATACATGTGTGGGGACACATTTTTGTAATATTTACAAATATAATAAAATATTATATAGTTTTTCTCTAGTAAAATAGGAGTCAGAGAAAAACATCAAGGTTCGATCCGATTGGAATCAAAAACCAAATCCAGAAAATGAGTGTCCCCCACATAGTAGAGAGTACAATGCCATGAAAACTAGTGAAAATTGTGAGAACAAAGGGTAGACTAGTGTAGCTACTCTATACAATGAGCACCATATGTCTAGGGTTTCTCTTCCCTTGATGTACTTCATTTCCAAATAGTGTAATGTCACATACCATTGCACTACAAGGAAAGAACGACATCTAAGGACTTGCTATACAACAAGCACCAGTCTAGACCTAGTCCTCAGACATCTAGGTGCTAACCTAGAGGCTAGGTCAGATCTAGTCTTTAAAATATGACTAATATAACCCTAAAGATTATTGAGTTCAAGGTTCTTTAGTTTTGCATTGCATAATGAGAAAATGTCAGGCTTTTCTATTGTTCATGTTCTGATACCACCTGTGACGTCTGCGAATTTTCTAAAACTTAATCTGATGTGTGACGTCCAAATTGAAAGCCTCACCTCAGTGAGAGTCCCAATTTAAACATCACACACCAGGCTAAGAAAGAGAAAATTAGAGGAAGTCCGAAGGAAACACAGTAGCACATACACATGAACAATAATAAAACCATACAACACACTTTCACCATTCAACATATAATTACATAATGAATTGTTACAACATTTGATATTACATATTGACCAAAAAACTCTACATATACATGTACTACAACTAAACAACATGATCTTAAGACAACAGGTCCACCTGTACATCAACTCTCCACACAACTCTCAACTATCCAGGTTCTTCAAGATCACATGTCTACAACCTAAACAAAAGATTACATGTGGTACACGTCAACACGATATTCAAGAAAATTGTACTGAGTATGCATACGTGTATTTTATATACCTCTCATCATATCTTGGCAATAAGATAAAACTAATACTTGACAATTATAAAGGAATATAAGAAAAAATCATATACTTGCACAAAGATGTTCATTAATAAAAGAGAACACATATTTTAAGCACATTTTCCATTATATCATCCATGCATTTTCCACCTGAGGGGATAATGAATCATCTCAGCTACCAAAGAGTATGAGATGTAAGGCCTTATGATCTACAACCAATGAGTTAGATCATTGTACAATGTGATCTATTACCAAAGAGAATGATCACTTTCCAGCACTATGCTACCAAAGAGAATTAGTGCTTTCATATAATGGAATAGATATATTATGTTTCATGTTTTCATAACCATAAGTACGGGAAATCAAGCAACATATCATACAAGAACAATCATTTCATCCAATATCATATGCCATGTATTTTACTACACATATAACACAAACATATTATATAATAAGCCAAGTAAGAGGTAATGGCGTACCTTGAAAAGAGATATTCTAAACCACATTCCTCATATCAACTCTAACCTTAGTCAAACCCTAATTAAGACAAGATCACATATCACCATCAAGTTCTCATCATCTTAACCCTAGTTATGAGTCATTAGGGCTTGCTTAGCCGTTAAGATATTCCCATCATTATTACTTGTCTTATCTTCTTGGAATTAGGTTACTGATCTTATATTCTGGATTAGGATACATAATCTAGTTATTTAATTATATATGATCATGTACACATTACTGATCTCAGAGTTACATATTACCTTCCAATTACTGATATGAGGGTGTCCTGTGAATTCCATCATTTATTGATCATAAATGTATTTATTACATTTTGTTTAGGTTTATTATCCCTAATTAGCCATATGGAGAAAATTAATGATTTTGTGCATCAACATCTTAATAACTGGCCTTAAATGGATTATGCACATGAATATGTATATACAGAAATATTATCATAATTTTAGGACATAGTTTCATATTTATTATCCATGAAAAAAATATATAACAGCTTACATGATATTACTGACATTAGTGCATTAAAAGCATGATATTATCATTCCATTTGTTCTACTCATTTTTCTAAACATTTTGGTATATTATTTGTAATTTTCTAATAAGCAAGCTATTTTCTATGAATTATAGAAGATCTAAGCATTTTCTGGGGTTTTACCTTTCTCCGTCCAATGGGAAGCTGACACGTGGCTCCTAAGGGAGCGCTCAACTCCTGGTTTAGCATGGATGAACCATCTAGTTCAGTGTGGATCATGTCCCGTTCAGCCTTGGATTAGGGCGGCTTGTTCGACTGGACCCGGTCCCACTCCTTATTCTTTCTTTCCTCACGTGAAAGGCAGGCCCGCATCCGTCTATGCTCCAGCGAGTGAGGTCTTCCGCCGTAGGGATTCATCTTTGGCGAGCAATCCACCACTCGAGACTGCTTCTCATCATCTCCTTAGCCCCCCATCATCTTTGTCTATGACCTCCAGACCCGCATGGTAGCTCGCGCTCTAGGGTTTAGTTGTGGATTTCATCCTCCGCAAGGCACCACCGCCTGGCACAGGTTCGGTGGAGAAGAAGAGGGATCATGCCTCTTGATCTCTCTCTCGACCACTGATGTTGTAATGGATAGCTCCAATATCTCCTCCCAATCACCTTGTGCTGGGTTTCTGGTCTCTCGGGGCATGCAGCGTCCTATAGATCTCCAGTCCGAGGTGGCTCTATCATAGCATGTTGTCATTTGCTTTTAGTGTGGAGAAGTAAAAGAGGCATCTTGCCTATGCTCCGTGAATATCCCTTTCAGGGCTTCCAATGTCATCGATAGTAAAAAAAGAAACTCATACACGACCTTTTTTTGTGGTGGGAAAGCTCCCCAAGCCTCTTTCGACATCTGCCTTCTCCTCTGGTTAGAGTGAGCTCGACGCCCCGTGAGACCACCTTAGAGAGGGGTATGATTTCTTGGGATGAAGGCTTCAGACCTTCAACTCCTTTCCCATCTCTTAGATCTCATGAATACCCATCTATCTCCCTTCTCTACCTCTATTTTCTACTTCTCGATCTCAGGTGCTACCATGGTAGAGAGGCCATGTAGGGGTGGTTCTATAGATCTCCCTACTCTCTCCTCTATTTCCTCATGTAAGGGGCCCCACGATCTCCAGTCTGATCGTAGGTTGAGGATGAAGATCTAACCATTGAATCAGAAACATAAGGCCACAATCTCACCTTTCAGACTAGGATCTGTGGCTTTTCTCTTAAAAGGACCAAGACCGCTAGATCTGAGATTCAGGGCCACAAATTCACCATGGCATCCAAGCTGATAAGTAAAGGGGCTCGCACAATGAATATCTAAAACTTAGTCTAAAGCCTAGATACTTTGGCCCATCCTTCATTAATATACCTTATTTCATCTTTGTTTAACTTAAATAACTTCCCCTAGGATTGTCCAATTGGCACCAAATTTTAACCATAGTTTTACTACCTCTCAAGCTACATTCTACACAATTTTGGTGATAAAGCTCAGCTATTTGATCATCCAATTAAATACTTCACAAAGGTAGAAACTTAGGGATCTTGATCATGATATCAACCTCAATCAACACTCAAACTTTACCTAAACACTTGTAACTCTCAAGATAACTCAACATATGAATTCCAACATGTTATTAGAGATTAAAGGTTTTTAAAAGAGCACTCTATCACATCATACACACCTTAAAAGAAATGTTGTCCTCGAAATTAAGCCAAAAATCCAGTCTATCACATCCACAGTCTACGGCCATGGAGGAAGAAGAAGATTATGGAGATTTTAGAAGAGGGAACATGTGATCAAGAGTTAAGAACACTTATTAAGGGAAGAATCTCCAAGAAATCACCACCGAAGGTTGATTTTAGCACAAGATCTTCAACATGCAAGATGGATCGTCCACCCAGGCTTCAAGATCTGACCTCCTATGATCCTAAAGCTCCAAGAACGATCCCAAGGAAGAAAAAAGAGAGTAGGGCCAAAAAGAGTTTCTTGCAAGTGAAGATAAGGGGTTATATACCCTAAGTAGGAGGGAAGTAAGAGATTATGAGGTATCAAAATAATACAACATCAAAGGACACATGCCCTCTAAGAAGACAACCTTATCTCCACTCACATGCATATTTAAAAAGGATTATGCTTATCCAGAAAAATGTAGTAGCCTCCAAGGTCGGATACTACCTTATCTTAGTCGAGACACATCTCATGTACACTTGGTTTCGACCAAAACCCTAAGCACCATATACATGGTCGAGACACTCTATTAGAGGACAAAGTGTTTCAACCTACTCACCGCTAGGTCATCTCAATCTAGACAACACTACCCAAGGCATGTGTTGTGGCTGTTACACTCACCCAAAAGTGGTGTAGTGGTCACAACACTCAAACCCTAGCATAGTCACCATATCAACTAAGCAACCCTAGAATCACCATAAGATGGCACGTCACCAACCATGATTCAAACAAGGCACCCCATTGCATCATCTTCTCTCTCACGATGATAAATCATAAGAAATATTCTCAACATGTGATAATTTGCAAGATAACCCTCACTTATGGGTAAATTGCAAACTAGTCGAAAACAAGAACATATATAGCAAAGATAGCTCAAACATCAATCAAATTGGACCAAAATGAAAATATAAGCATGTCACATGATATTAGAACATCCCAATAGTTTATATTAAGGTTTAATAATCTCATTATACAAAGTAATTAAAATAAGCATAAAGCTAGGTCAGTGGTCTTACAACCATAAACCCCTAACACAAATTTCTCCCTCAAAATCATATGCAAAAAGAGACGGATACTTCTTCCACATCTCGTCCTCAAGCTCCCACATGGCTTCCTCTATGCCAGGATGATGCCACAAAAACTTGAATAAAACAATGTCCTTCTTCTTCAACTTCTTGATCCTTCTATCTAGGATCAAAACATGACCTTCCACATAAGACATATGATCATCTAGATCCACCTCAATAGGTTGAAGAGTCAACTCCGTATCAGGGTCACACTTCCTTAACATAGAGACATGAAAAATTGGATGTAACCCTTGCAACTTTGGTGGAAACTTTAGCTTATAAGCCACCTTTCCACCACGTGCAACCCCTTGATAAGGTCCCATATACTGGGGACTTAGCTTACCCTTCTTTCCAAACCTTAGAAACCTTTCCCAGGTGAAACTTTGAGGTGCACCATGTTTCCCACTTGGAACTATAATGGTATATGATGGTTATCAACATAAGACTTCTGTCTATAATGAGCTGCCTTCAGTTGCTACTAAATGACTTTGATCTATTCTGTCATTTGATGCACTAGCTTAGGACCTAGAAGCTGATATTTTCCTGTCTCATACCAAAACAAAGGAGATCTATAATGTCTCCCATAAAACACTTCATATGGTTCCATATCGATGCTTCTTTGATAGATATTATTGTAGGAAAACTTTATTAGACTAAGGTGTATATCCCAACTTCCCATAAACTGCAACACACAGGCTCTCAATAGATGCTCCAAGGTCTGTATTGTCCTCTTAGACTGTCCGTCTGTATGTGGATGGAACATAGTGCTAAACCTCAACTATGTACCCATCGCAACATGCACATGTTCCCAAAAGAGACTAGTAAATTGATGACCTCTATCTGATACTATAGTAGTTGGGATACCATGTAGACATACTATTTCATCGACATACACATGTGCAAGCTTCTCTACTATTTTTCATATTTATTGGCAGAAAGTGTGTTGACTTAGTCAACCTATCCACTATCAACTAGATGGAATCATGACCTTTTCCTGTTCTTGGAAGTCCAACCATAAAGTCTATCATGATAGATCCCACTTCCATTGTGGTACATGCAATGGTTGTAAAATTTCTTGAAGGCTTCTGATGCTTGGCTTTAACCTACTAACACACTACACACCTAGCTACAAACTCAGCTACGTCACACTTTAATCTTGGCCACCGATATAGATCTTTCATATTCTGATACATCTTGGTGCTACCTGGATGAATGGCGTACATAGAAGAGTGAGACACTTCTAGAATTAATATTCTCATATTATCTGCATATGGAACAACTGTACTTCCATGATAACACATTGTCCCATCATTAGATTCATGGAATCCATCACACTTCTCGCTGCCCAACTCTACCAAAATTTGTTGTACTACAATATCATTCTGTTGCGCATATCTAGTTTGTTGACTCAACGTCGACTTTACTTGTAACTATGCCAATAGGCCTACTAACATAGACATCTCTAATTGAACATTCATCTCCCTCAAGGAGACCAACATGTCTCTCTTATGACATACTAAAGCACTCAATTATGCCTTCTCAGTAGATGATGAAGAAGAAGACTTCCTACTCAAAGCATCTTCCACTACGTTTGCCTTCCCTAGATGGTAATCTATGGTACACTTGTAGTCCTTTATTAATTCCATCCAACATCATTATCACATGTTCAACTCCTACTTTGAAAGATATATTGCAAGTTCTTGTGGTCGGTGAATATCTGACACTTCTCACCATATAAGTAGTATCTCCATATCTTCAAGGCATGGACCATAATGGCCAACTCTAGTTCCTGTGTTGGATAATTGTCCTCGTGTTTCTTTAGATGTTGTGAAGTGAAAGAAATAACATTCTTATCTTGCATCAGCACACAACCTATACCATTCTTAGATGCGTCATAGAAAAAAATATAATCCTTTCCTTGGTTTGGAAGAAGTAATACTAGTGCACTTGTAAGAACCCGTTACACTAAACAAGATTACTCAAAATATAAAACACAATCAATCACTAATTAATCATATATCCAAAAACATGGGTAAATTAAAATCGATTTCAACATCAACACCCGCTCAGAAACATTTGCATAAGAGCCCAACATCTTTCTTATATCCATACTATGCCAAGAATTTGATACAAATTGTTCTATCATCTTAGCCACTACATATATACACAAGAGAACAATATTCATATATGCCACACAAACAAGTATTAATATGCTAACAAAAGTCTGATTCGTTTGAAACACCATATGCAAACTTTTTCTCGCCCAGACCAGAGAGTACAAGGATGACTCTAAGACACACTAGACATCTAATCAACTTTATCAAAGATTCATTACTATAGCTCCTCTTTGATTCCACATGTTTGTTTTTGTCACTTTCGTATACCTAAAAGAAATGTGGTGAACCACAAGGGTGAGACCCATGCCCCAGAAAGAGATATAACCTCCAACAATGTTTATTGATTAAAACATTTTTAAGCAATTAAATAATTAAGTAATTTAATCAGAGATAACAAATAAGATCAAAAATATTTATGATTAACAAAATACATAAAGGAGTAGATAATAACTATCATCATTAGATAGACTATCATCCTTTACCTTGTTGACAATATAAGCAATTCAGTAGCATATGTAGTTCTAGCATCATGAGCAAGTCTAGTAACATAGCATAGCTAACAACATGAGCATGTCTAATTGGTTGAACATATCAACATCATAAGAAGAGCTAACAACATAAGCACAACTACCTAGATAAGCATAATTAACAATATATGCATCTCTAGTTACAAATGCATGGCTAGAATGCTAAACATAACTAACAACATGAGATAGCTAACATCATGATTATAATCAGCAGTAGCAGTATAGTTAGCAACATAAGCATGGCTACTGTATGTATGCATCTACAATCTTAAGAATATCCACAACATAAGTATATCTACTATCTCTTAATTGCACTAAGCATCATCTTTATGTAAATATAACAAACAAGGGTTATCATCCAATGTGAAACATTGTGTATAACACTAAACAAATATGCTACACAACTATCTTACATCTTTTATTATCCCTGAGGAAATTGAGGATACCACTCAAAATCCAACTGACCACTGCTAAGTCGAAATCAGTGCCATACAAGATCTAGGAAGAGCCAGAATCCTAAGATCTTCTCCGCCCCTAGTCAGTACGGGTCCGCCACAACAAAACATAAGGTCAAGCTACTAAGAGCCTAGTCTGTCCTTGGTACAGGTCATGACACTAGTGAAAGGAGGTGGGTATGCATACCCTACCATCTGAGGCACAACTATAGTTGTCCTCCAATCTTGTCACATATATAATCACTGAGACACAACCGCAACCGTTCTCAATCACATCAGATGTATGAGGCATGACCATAGCCAATCTCTACAATCTACATTATGGATGACAAGGATATATCCTCAACTTGCCACCCCCACATAATCAATAGTATGCACTCCGAGTTTCCCTTAGGAATACTCGTTTCACCATCTGGAAAATTCTGACACTCAGATGGATCTATGGCACAGGGCGCTACATGATTAGAGTTTCACTTGATTAGTTATGCCAATTGGGTGAATTAAGGATGCATCAAACTAGTGGACATACAAACCCTAATTCACTTTTAGCAAGCATACAAATATCACAACTTTGAAAAGATATAAAACGTGTGAAACATAATTTCTCATCTCATCATCACCTGGCACTATTCACTTTCCATTCATGAGACCACACTAGTCATCATACTATCACAAGATAATAATCTTTATCACAATATCACAGGGTATCAACCCTTATCAACATAAGAGGATTACACCTCATTCAAGACTCAACCATGCCCAAAGGTCATTAAGACCATAATACTATTACAAGATATAAATCCTTTTCACAATATCACATGGTATTAACCCTTATCAACACAAGAGGATTACGCCTCATTCAAGGCTCAACCATGCCCAAAGGTCATTAAGATAATCATATTATTCCCTAAAAGATCATCATTATCTTTGCATGCCTTATAACAAGGATCAACAACATCACTTATATATAATACACCAGATCAACACAATATTGCATTAATAAACTAGGTTATATTCATAAACAATCACAACAGGGTTATATTAACATTAAGAACATTCCTTTATTACATCAACATCCAATGAATCTAGATATGATTAACTCTCATCATATTCATAATGCAAATGTTTAGCATAAGAAAGTATCAACCATGTGGCTATGATAACCACCAATTAACATATCAAGGTTATGATCATAGTAAGGAGGTTATTCCACCATCATTCCATAATATAAGAATGTTAAACATGAATACTCATCTTTATCTATTTGCATTAGAGTTAGGTTCACAAGATAAATTATATTAATGTTACTAATCAACACTTATACCCAAACCCTAACTCATGACATCCCCATTGGATCATGGATGCATAAGGAGAAGCATGACCATCACATTCCATACTATTCTCATGTATGAACCCACACATAAATCAAGGTATAATGATTGGGTTATAGCATACTAGGGTTACAACAACAGTAACACATGATTGCATTAGTCATTCAAGCACTATTCATACCCAATTACCATCATTTAGTTATATTAAAGCTAGGTATAACAAGCTATACCTCATTAGGGTTACATATCAAAACCATATGGTTATAATCCCTTCTATTCATATGAGTGATTAGGTAATACTACCTTATTAAGGGTAACCCTCCATTTGTTCCATCATTATTCAACCCGTATCACCATATCACAATGTCACCCAGAACCATTGGATGTTTAAAATGTAAGACCTTTAGTTGTTTACATAAGTAAACACCTTAGATAAAACATCTATGAAGTCCTTGATTTGTTCTCTAGAAAGATTCACCATATAACCCTAGACACACCTTGATTAACAACATAAAAAGTTCCATTGAGAGTAGGGTAAAACCTACAATCGACTGTTCAGTTAAAATAAGTCATCCATTGTCAACAAGTAAGCTCCTTAAGTTGATCATATAAAAGAAACCATCTAAATACCATTATTAGGACCAACATATTACATTATCCATCATTCCAATTTATTGGATGAATAAACATTATATTATCTTGACCATTGGGTCAAGTTCATATATTAAAACCATCAATTACAATATAGGTTCAACCATTGCATCAAGTGACCCAAGAAACCATTGGTCTAAGGCTTAATTGATGCTAAAACTATATTATCAACTCACCATAGATTGTATAGACCTGATCCAACATCATTAGTGATCATTAAATCACTATAGGTTGTTAGATCAACACTATATTCATTAATCAACATCAAATATTAAGTTGATGTCATCATTGATTGATAACATCAGTAGGGTACTTAATGGTTGATCATTATATTTCTGATTGGTCCAGAACCTGACCTAAGGGGGTGACCATAGGTTTTCACCATCATTTGACACCCTTGTTCATGACCATGAATTTTTATGAAGACAACACCATAGGGTTGCAATGGTACCATCATCGGGTCATGGTTTATAGAAGAAATCGACTTTAAACCCTAAAATTGACCATTGTTTGATAGGTGCTTAGAACCATAGGATGTCAAAACAACCTGATCCAAGTCATATAATAACTTAGGAATAATGTACACATGATAATAGGTTCATATATAACGGAAATCAGAACAGGAAACATTATAAAAATTGAAATCCTAGTAAAGCATAGCTTTTTAGTGCATGGATCATCATTTTCAAGCAAGAACATGATCTAGAAAGCTTATGGTAAGAAATAAACATGGATCAAGTTATAAAACTTGCCTCTAATGAAAATATGAAACCCCACACAGAAGAAATATCCATCAGGTAGGGTATAAAATCCAAGAACAAGCTATGAATTGGTCCATCTAGCACCTTTCTTCATCAAATGAGAAAACCCTAAACATAAGGAGCAAGAAAGGTAGGGTTTTAGACCTTTAGAGAAAATTCTACCATGGAACAGAAAGGTTCCGACCTATAGGAAGGTATAAGGAAGGATAAGAGCAAGAAAAACAAAAAAGTAAAGAAGAAAACAACTTGCTTTGGTCGAATTCCCTAGAAGATGACCTTGGAATCCTTAGGTAGGGCTAGATGGAGCCCTAAGAGACCTTCTTCTCCAAAAAGGGGTTGTCTTCTACCTTAGAGCAATTTGTTCTGAAGAAAAATAGAGTGAATTCGTTGATCCAGGTTATAGGAAAGAGAAAGCAAGCATAGCTTCATATTTGGGCAAGGAAGAGGCAAATATAGCCCATGGATAAGGATAGAAGCAAGCATGAGGTGTAAAAGTACCTTCCCCATGTGTTTATGGCCTTTAACTATTGAGAATATACAAGAACACACACAAGAAGCTCCCCCACCGTCCCTATTAACCTTCTTAGATTTCCTTTGTCGAAATTCACAGCCAATCACATAATTCATTAGTTGATAGCTACTAAAAGTAGCTCATCCGTGAAGGGGTAAACCCTAAAATACCCTTGATGAAAGCATCTTCAAACCATGGCTCAACTAGGAGCCCCATGGCTCAAAAATCTCAAGAATGATAATATAAAATCTAAGTAACATAATGTATGTGACAAATTGCAAAGAAAACCCCTCAATTGGGTAAATTGCAGAAAAGTCGAAAATGTACAGAAAATTACATTGCGTGCTCAAATAGTGTCTAAATTGGACCAAATTTGAAACTTAAGCTTGTTTTATGATTTCAAAACATATAAAAATATTATATTAGGTTATAAGAATTCAATTATGGTAATTAAGCTCATTCAACTCATTAAGTAAGTTCATGGGCCTTACAACTATAAACCCCTAACAAGGATTTCGCTCCCAAAATCTAAGGTAAACAAACATGGTTACTTCCTTTTAACCTCATCCTATTACCTTCACATGGTTACTTGCATATCATGGTTATGTCATATCATTCATACATATATCCTCTTGGGTCAGCACAAAAATCCCCACCTAAGAAGACATTCTCATTATTGAATGTAGAAACTTGTTGTGTCATCTGTACAACTCTAGTAGTAATGTTCAACTTTAAATTCTAGCTATCATCCTAAAATTATATCTATTGTATCAACACATTACTCAAAAGTCATACTTGCTAGCTTTTTACAAATCATGGAATGTATACCACACCATTCCTCGAAGCATAAAAAAAAGCAATGTATCCATCCCTTTTTTTATACTAACACTAGAACTCTTGTCAGTTCTTTTTTCAGCATCAAAAGAAATGCTGACGCTAGCAGCTGTCATTCCATACAAGGAAACATCATTCCTAGTCAACCTTGTCAGGGGTGAAACAACAACACTATCTTCACCTTACTAGGATTTACACAACCTACTTATAAGACATATCATGATCCCATAAAGAAATTTAATCAACCCCATCTCACTCTTGTTCAACTTGTTCTCATAGCTATTGCTGCTTCGGCAACCCTACGGTTTTGAAGAAATATTGATCATATTTTTGACCATATTTGAAATACTTTGACATGTCAACATTCAAATCTTGCTACAACTTGTAAGACATTACTTGAACACTCTGTTCCTCCTATTCATAAATTCTATTGGTACATTAGTTAGTCTAAAGGACATAACTCTAAACTCATCATGGCCATGTGAATTATGTCATCCAATCTAACTCGTATGCATTGATATTTGATCATAGGTTTATCTTATAGGAACACAATATCACATATCTATTAACCAACAAACCATCTATCCTTGATAGTGGTCTTGCCCAACTATCACTGAACCATACACAACATTATAGAATCACTTTTATTTTTCCTTCCAAACAACATTTAGAGGGTCATCATCAACTCTCTCTCCCTCTCTCTCTACGGAAGAGGAATGCTTGGAATGTTCATTTAATAAACATCTCCAACCTTCACATATTTCTCATATTATTAATACATCTTGGATACTAGGATTCATTACCTTGGTATCCACCTCATGGGCTATAAGCAACTCACAACCTTATATCATCTACTTTTACCAACATAACAAATATCAAGACATATAAGAGGAGTCTTCCTAATTATTGGAAGGCTAAAAAGAAAAATCATCACAAACTTTATGATCTTGGAACCATAGTCCAAATAACCTTATGCTATAATAAGCTATCCACCCTCATGTTTACAATGAATCCACACATACCAAGTGGCAATGATCCACTTGAAAGTTGTTCCCTAGAAAGGTAAGACACAAAGGGAAACACACTTTCCACATCATAGCAACATCGTTCAACGGTCACTAGCAAAAAGGTAGCCAATTCTATTTTCATTATGCAGGTTACAACTTCTTATGTATCATTTTACCTTTTTCATTTCGGATTCCTTGCCATTAGCATAGGAATCATCATCATTAACATATCTCATTACTCCTTCCGTGATGACTATTTCTCACAATTGGTATGTTCTCTTATTTTATTATGTTTTTCAACCACTTATCGACATGTAAATCATCATATTCCACATTTTATTCATTAAATGGGGATCGACTCCCTTAATTTCTTTCACATGCCATGCTGATTTTTCATTAACACTTTCTTACACACATAGGTTGGTCTGAGATTAACTCAGGTTCCACCTTATTCCTTTGTCATTGTTCTCATTTATCTTCTCATTATATACTTATCATTAGAGTTCTCTCCATCTTATGTGGATTTCATACCTTGAATCACTTTATAAGCATATACTTATCTGTCTTTTACTTTATTTTCTTCTTGAATCACATCTTCAAGAACTCCTCTTTTCCTTATTTGTATTCAGATTTAGATTTCATGGTGTTGTATCTTTCTCTTATAGTCACCAAACATTCAAGTTTTGATAGATTATGATGCAATTTCCATCTTCTTTAAGATAGGATTGAGATATTCACACCATGATTTGTTATCTGTTATGCTCTTTAGATTGTCTCAAAATGACTACTTGATTAGAGTAATCAGAAAGATTACAATCTAAGAGTTCCATACTTACCTTTCTTCAATAATTGAATACCTAGACAACTCACCCAAATACTGAGATTAGGTAGTATGCACCATATTTTTGTGTCATATTCTTAACTTAGACGTCATCCTAGTCTTAAGTCCTAGTGTCCCTGTAGACTCAGTGAACCTAAAGATCTGATACCAACTTGTAAGAACCTGTTACACTAAACGAGATTACTCAAAATATAAAACACAATCAATCACTAATTAAGCACATACCCAAAAATATGGGTAAATTAAAATTGATTTCAACATCAACACCAGCTCAGAAACATTTGCATAAGAGCCCAACATCTTTCTCATATCCATACTATGCCAAGAATTTGATAGAAATTGTTCTATCATCTTAGACACCACATATATACACAGGAGAACAATATTCATATATGCCACACAAACAAGTATTAATATGCTAACAAAAGTCTAATTCGTTTGAAACACCATATGCAAAAATTTTCTCGCCCAGACTTGAGAGTACAAGGATGACTCTAGGACACACTAGACATCTAATCAACTTTATTAAAGATTCATTACTATAGCTCCTCTTTGCTTCCACATGTTTGTTTTTGTCACTTCCGTTTACCTAAAAAATGTGGCGAACCTCAAGGGTGAGACCCATGTCCCAACAAAAGATATAACCTCCAACAACATTTATTGATTACAACATTTTAAAGCAATTAAATAGTTAAACAGTTTAATCAGAGATAACAAATAAGATCAATAATATTGATGATTAACAAAATACATCAAGGAGTAGATAATAACTATCATCATTAGCCAGACTATCATCCTTTATCTTGTTGACAATATAAGCAATTCAATAGCATATGCAATTTTAGCATCATGAGCAAGTCTAGTAACATAGCATAGCTAACAACATGAACATGACTAATTGGTTGAACATATCAACATCATAAGAACAGCTAAAAACATAAGCACAACTACATGGATAAGCATAATTAGCAGTATATGCATCTCAAGTTACAAAGGCATGGCTAGCATGATAAACATAACTAACAACACGAGATAGCTAACATCATGATTATAATCAGTAGTAGCAGTATAGTTATCAACATAAGCATGGCTAATATATGTATGAATCTACAATCTTAAGCATATCCACAACATACATATATCTACTATCTCTTAATGGCACTAAGCATCATCTTTATGTAAAGATAACAAACAAGGGTTATCATCCAATGTGAAATGTTGTGTATAACCCTAGACAAATATGCTACACGACTATCTTACATCTTTTATTATGCCCTGAGGAAATTGAGGATACCGCTCAAAATCCAAATGACCACTTCTAAGTTGAAATAAGTGCCATACAAGATCTAGGAAGAGCTGAACTCCTAAGATCTTCTCCGCCCCCAGTCAGTACGGGTCTGCCACAATGACACATAAGGTCAAGCTGCTAACAGCCTAGTCCGTACTTGGTATAAGTCACGACACTAGTGAAAGGAGGTGGGTACGCATACCCTACCATCCGAGGTACAACCGCAGTTGTCCTCTAATCTTGTCACAGATATAATCACCGAGACACGACCACAGCTGTTCTCAATCACATCAGATGTATGAGGCATGACCATAGCCAACCTCCACAATCTGCATTGTGGATGACACAAATATATCCTCAACTTGCCACCCCCACATACTCAATAGTATGCGCTCTGAGTTTCCCTTAGGAATACTCGTTTCACCATCTGGCAAATTTTGACACTCAGATGGATCTATGGCACAGGGAACTACATGATTGGAGTTTCACTTGATTAGTTATGCCAATTGGGTGAATTCAGGTTGCATCAAACAAGTGGACATACAAACCCTAATTCACTTCTAGCAAGCATATACATATCACAACTTTGAAAAGATATAAAACATGTGAAATATAATTTCTCATCTCATCATCACATGGTACTATTCACTTTCCATTCATGAGACCACACTAGTCATCATACTATCACAAGATAATAATCTTTTTCACAATATCATAGGGTATCAACCCTTATCAACATAAGAGGATTAAACCTCATTCAGGGCTCAACCATGCCCAAAGGTCATTAAGACCAATATAGTATCACATGATATAAATCCTTTTCACAATATCGCAGAGTATTAACCCTTATCAACACAAGAGGATTACACCTCATTTAGGGCTCAACCATGCCCAAAGGTCATTAAGACCATCATATTATTCCCTACAAGATCATCATTATCTTTGCATGCCTTATAACAAGGCTCAACAACATCACTTATATATAATAAACCATATCAACACAATATTGCATTAATGAACTAGTTTATATTCATAAACAATGATATCATGGTTATATTAACATTAAGACCATTCCTTTATTACATCAACATGCAATGAATCTAGATATGATTAAATCTCATCATATTCATAATGCACATGTTTAGCATATGAAAGTATCAACCATGTGGCTATGATAACCACCAATTAACATATCAAGGTTATGATCATAGTAAGGAGGTTATTCAACCATCATTCCATCATATAAAAATGTTAAACATGAATACTCATCTTTATCTATTTGCATTAGAGTTAGGTTCACAAGATAAATTATATTAATATTACTAATCATCACTTATACCCAAACCCTAACTCACGACATCCACATTGGATCACGGATGCATAAGGTGAAGCATCACCGTCACATTCCATACTATTCTCAAGTATGAATCCACACATAAATCAAGGTATAACGATTGGGTTATAGAATACTAGGGATACAACAACAGTAACAATGTACTTCATGATTGCATTAGTCATTCAAGCACTATTCATACCCAATTACCATCATTTGGTTATATTAAAGATAGGTATAACAAGCTATACCTCATTAGGGTTACATATCAACACAATATGGTTATAATCCATTCTATTCATATGAGTGATTAGGTAATACTACCTTATTAAGGATAACCCTCCATTTGTTCCATCATCATTCAACCCGTATCACCATACCACAATGTCACCCAGAACCATTGGATGTCTAAAAGGTCAGACCTTTACTTGTTTTCATAAGTAAACACCTTAGATAAACCACCTATTAAGTCCTTGATTTGTTCTCTAGAAAGAGTCACCATCTAACCATAGACATCCCTTGATTAACAACACAAAAATTTCCATTGAGAGTAGGGTAAAACCCACAATCCACTGTTTAGTTAAAACAAGCCATCCATTGTCAACAAGTAAGCTCCTTAAGCTGATCATATAAAGGAAACCATATAAATCCCATTATTAGGACCAACATATTACATTATCCATCATTCCACTTTATTGGAGGAATAAACATTAGATCTTGACAATTGGGTCAAGTTCATATATTAAAACCATCAATTACAATATAGGTTCGACCATTACATCAAGTGACCCAAGAAACCATTGGTCTAAGGCTTAATTGATGCTAAAAATATATGATTAACTCACCATAGATTATATAGACCTGATCCACCATCATTAGTGATCATTAAATCACTATAGGTTGTTACATCAACACTATATTCATTAATCAACATCAAATATTAAGCTGATGTTATCATTGATTGATAACATCAGTAGGGTACTTAATGGTTGATCATTATACTTCCAATTGATCCAAAACCTGACATTAGGGGGTAAAAATAGGTTTTCACCATTATTTGACACCCTTGATCATGACCATGAGTTGTTATGAAGACAACACCATAGGGTTGCAATGGTACCATCATTGGGTCATGGTTTATAGAAGAAATCAGCTTTAAACCCTAAAATTGACCATTGTTTGATAGGTGCTTAGCACCATAGGTTGTCAAAACAACCTGTTCCAAGTCATATAATACCTTAGGAATAATGTACACATGATCACAGGTTCATATATAACTGAATTCAGAATAGGAAACATTATAAAAATTGAAATCCTAGTCAAGCATAGCTTTTTAGTGCATGGAT
The DNA here is from genome assembly GCA_963693085.1 of Alisma plantago-aquatica. Taxonomy (NCBI): domain Eukaryota; kingdom Viridiplantae; phylum Streptophyta; class Magnoliopsida; order Alismatales; family Alismataceae; genus Alisma; species Alisma plantago-aquatica. The sequence continues at coordinate 1,354,236,476 of OY856410.1, read as the reverse complement.
CATCATTTACAAGCAAGAACATGATCTACAAAGCTTATGGTAAGCAATAAATGTGGATCAAGTTATAAAAATTGCCTCTAATGATAAGAATAAACCCCACAAAGAAGAAATCTCAAGCAGGTAGAGTAGAAAATCCAAGAATAAGCTATGAATTTGTCCATCTAGCACCTTTCTTCATCAAATGAGCAAACCCTAAACATAAGGAGCAAGAAAGACAGGGTTTTAGAGCTTTAGAGCAAATTCTACCATGGAACAGCAAGTTTACGACCTGGAGGAAGGTCTAAGAGAGGAGAAGAGCAAGAAAAATGAATAAGGAAGGAAGAAACCAACTTGCCTTGGTCGAATTCCCTAGAAGATGACCTTGGAAACCCTAGGTAGGGCTAGATGGAGCCCTAGGAGACCTTCTTCTCCAAAAAGTGGTTGTCTTATACATTAGAGCAGTTGTTTTTGCAGAAAAACAGATTGAATTCGTTGCTCCAGGTTAGAGGAAAGAGAAAGCAAGCATGGTTTTGTATTTGGGCAAGGAAGAGGCAAATATAGCCCATGGATAAGGATAGAAGCAAGCATGAGGTGTAAAAGTAGCTTCCCCATGTGTTTATGGCCTTAAACTATTGTGAATATACAAGAACACACACAAGAATCTCCCCTATCCCTATTAACCTGCTTAGATTTCCTTTGTCTAAATTCCTATCCAATCACATAATTCATTAGTTGATAGCTACTAAAAGTAGCTCATCCGTGAAGGGGTAAACCCTAAAATACCCTTGATGAAAACACCTTCAAACCATGGCTCAACTAGGAGACCCATGGATAAAAAATCTCAAGAATTATAATATAAAATCTAAGGAACATAATGTATGTGAAAAATTGCAAAGAAAACCCCTCAATTGGTTAAATTGCTGAAAAGTCCAAAATGTACAGAAAATTGCATAACTTGCTCAAACAGTGTCCAAATTGGACCAAATTTGAAACTTAAGCTTGTTTTATGATTTAAAAACATATCAAAAGTCACGATTAGGGTTCTAAGAATTAAATTATGGTAATTAATCTCATTCAACGCATTAAGCAAGTTCAGGGGCCTTACAACACTGGTCTATCTCTCCTTTAGGATCATAAAAGATCATTGACATATATAATCCAACCCAAATGGCCCATGCTTCCTTGTTAACTTTATTAGGGGTAACACCACCACACTGAAGTTTTTGATGGACCTCTTGTAATATCCTGCCAATCCTAGAAAGCTTTGACCCTCTGTGGGTGTCTTCGGCTGATACCACTCAACACTGACTCTACTTTCTTTGGGTCTACACAAACTCCTTTAACAGACATTACATGTCCTAGAAAAGCCAATTATTTTAACCAAAACTCACACTTACTGAATTTTGCACATAACTGGTGTTGCCTCAACAAAGACAAAGCCTGACGTAGGTGTTTCTCATGATATTGACCATCTCTAGAGTAGATCAAGATATCATCTGTAATCACTACCACAAATTGGCCTAGATAGGGCCTGAACACCCTATTCATCAAGTCCATAAATGTTTATGGTGCATTGGTTAACCCAAAAGGCATAACCACAAACTCATAATGACCATACCTTGTCCTAAAGGCTGACTTTGGTATGTCATCTGCCTTAATTCGCAACTGATGATAACCCAACCTCAAATATATCTTAGAGAAGATTGTGACACCTCGTAGCATATCAAACAAATCATCTATACATGCCTAAACATATTTATTCTTAATTGTCATCTTATTCAACTTTCAATAATCATTGCACAGTATCATTGATCCATCGTTCTTTTTCACAAATAGAACGGAAGCACCCCAAGGAGACATGCTCAGTCTAATGAAACCTTTCTCAAGTAGTTCTTGGAACTATTTCTTCAATTCCTGCATCTCAGTTGGTGCCATTCTGTATGGTTTCTGTGTTATAGGTTGAGTACCTGGAACTATATTGATCTCAAAATCAATCTCTCTAGGAGGAGGTACACCTAGAAACTCATCGGGAAACACATCCTCAAATTCCTATACAACATTTACTTCTTGAATATTAGTAATCTTTGCCTTGGTATCCACCACATGTTGCAAGAGCGCATCACAACCCTATCTCATCAGTCTTTCTGTAGTTATAGCTAAAACTAGACATGCTGAAAGAATCTTCCTATCACCTTGGAAGACCCATGAAGAATCACCATCCAAAAATATTGCCACCTTGGGACTAGAGTCCAAGATCACTCAATACTTTTCTAAAGTATCCATCTCAAGGATCACATAAAATTTGTGCATGTCAAATGGTAAGAGATCCACTTGAATGCATCATCTTGAAAAGGAAAGAACGCTAGATGGACACACTTCCCATAGCTCAGCAGAACCAACTAAAGGAGTTTATAGATGAAGACTATCTTTTATACGACTAACAGGTAAGGAACATCTAGCACTCACTTCTCTAATGATAAAAGAATGCATCACACCCAGATCAACCAAAATGATATGAAACATGAAGAAGACAAATCAAAATGAAATAATTCCATATGACCTATCATGACCTGAGGGTTAACAATTCCTTCTAACTGACTCACGACATAGAATCGAGTCATATCCTATTGTTACCCTCTCCCTCTACAAGCATGTCCTAAATAACTAGCCTGTGACGCTTGTCTGCGTCCTCTGCCACTATGTTGTTGTCGTTTTTGTGACCCTTGCTGACTCTGCCTTGACTACTGAGTCACTTCTTCATCCTTCACAAGGTAGTGCCACTTAGTATGCCCCACCTGTCCATGCTTGAAACAAGTTTTTATCTCGTACCATGGCCTATACGGCCCTATCACAGACACTGACGTTGCACTGTGAGCTCTCGCAGGTGGAAAGCTATGGCATGTGCCTCTACTCTGTGTCCACTGTGATTGAGTCATTTATCTTTGTTGAGATTGAGGGGTTGAGGACCTAGGCTTCTTAAGGCCTCCAGAAGATTGTCCTTGGTACTGTGCATGCCTCTTCTTGGCCTCAATCTCACACTTCTCTATCACAAACCTCTCCACTCTCCTAACAGATTCGACAAAAGTGGCAAACCTTTCCCTATTCTCTAAAGATGATACTAGAGTTGTCATCTCAGTACTCAAACCCTTCTCAGAGCGCTTGATCCTCTCCTTGTCCGTTGCAACCATGTGCAGACACAATTTTACAAGATCCATAAACTTAGCTTCATAAGGACTGATTAACATATATCCCTACCGGATATTCTCAAACTATACAAACTTCTCATCTAAATAAGTCTCTGGAAAGTACTGACTTACAAAATCCTGTTAGAATTCTTCCCAAGTAATCACAACACCCGACCTTTTCTCTTCCTCTATGGCCCACCAGTGGTTAGAACTCCCCTTCAACAAGTATACAACATGTTTCACCTTATCCCCTTCAAGAATATTGAGGATCTTAAATGCCTTCTCCAGTTTAGTCAACAACATATCTACATCAGCTAGATTAGATGTTCCCACATACTCTAGCGCTCCTGCACGTCAAAGTCTTTCAAAAGTCTTCCTAGATCCATGAGTTTCAGCACTAGGGATAGTTGCCCTAGGTTGGTTTGTAGGCATCCTATCCACCATGTGTGTCATTATAGCCATGAATTATCTAAACACGATCTAGAATTTAGGGTTGGATTCATTGGCTGGGTCAACTTGAGGCATTTTAGGCACAACATCAACCCTCTCTTGCCTCTTGGCACCACCTCCTAGTGAAACAACATTGCTTTCAACAATATGTTCCTCGTGTTCCCCAAACATCTTTTCTTCTCTTCTTCTTCTTCTTCTTCTGCATAAGAAGAAGTAACCATAAGATATACTGTAGGACACTAGAACAAACTCAAACCCTAGTCCTATGTCCATGTAGAATAAGCAAACCTATAGTTATGATACCACCAAATGTGACTCCCTTTGCCAAACAAAGCAAGATTAATCAAAACCAATCATGAAATTATCACTAATAACAATATTACCACAAAGTAGGGTAAATTTAAACCATATGCAATTCAATATATCAAGTTTCAGTATTTCATAAACAAGCCTTCAACTCATGCCATCAATATTCCCTATATGCCAAAAGATGTTACATATCATGTTCAAAGGCTATCAAGCCACACATGTTACAATTTACATCATGTTTATATGTACATGTCATTTCTATATACTCATGGAACAAAGCCAAAATCTATGTGTCAATAATCAAAACAACAAAATCTCCTCAAAGATCTAAGAGTACATGGATGACATGTAGGACTCTAATACAAAACTTTGGCAACATATCCAACCTCTAACACTTATTGTTCTCCTTGCTGCTCAACACCTGCACCACGACCTCGACCTCCTCATCCATCACCACCTAAAAAGTTGTAGAACCCACAGGGTGAGACCAAACATCCCAATGAGAGATATAACTCTTCTCCAACATCTATTATAAGCATAGTAAGATAATAGAATAGTTAAGTAAAGCTGTAAATACTTGGTTAAGCAGTTTAAGCACTTGAAACTGAGCAATATAATATCTTATGATTTTAGAAGAAATATGAAGAATATGTATAACTATTATAAACTAAATAGTACAAGAAATAAAGCATGGGTTCATCCAATGTGATTTGTATTTGAGCCTAAGAAAATATACTACACATATGTATTATCTCTTTTATTACTACGCCCTGAGGATTTGAGGCGTATCACTCAAATGCGTCTGACCACTACTAAATCAAAATCAATACCATACAATATCAAATGGAAGAGACGGACTCCATGATCATCACTAGCACTACTTGGTTAGTTCGAGTCTGCAATGTAGTGACATAACAGTCAAACTACTAAACAACAATTTATAGTCATGTAGACTGCAACTCATAGTTAAATCTATGGTCATGTAAAACAAGCAACCTACCTTAGTACATGGCACAACACTAGAGAACAGGCTCACACATGTCCATTCCATAATAAAACATTATACCACTATATATCACAATTTAAGGATACAATGAGACATCTCCACTTGCACCCCACATAGTTAATAATATGTGCTCCGCATTTCCCATAGGAGTTACTCGTTTCACCATCCAATTAGATAGTGACGCTAAAGATGGATCTATGGTACAAGGCAACTGCATGATTAGGGTTTCACTTTATTAGATATTTTAATTGGGTATCTTGTAATGCATCAATCAAGTTACAACATATAAACCCTAAACAAACTCTACAAAATTATAGGTAAGATACAACTTCAGAAGATATAAACCATATAAGGTGAGAACTTGTCTCATCATCACATGAAACTTATATCACAAACATTACAATGTCATCATTAGCATTCCATCACTATGGGATATCAATCCCCTAGTCACATCCGTAGAGGATTTCTCCTCAAACTGTGCTCAGGGCACTTGTCAGGTTATTAGTCCAAATCTTATAACTCATGTACATTGAATAACACAATATGCCTCAACCACCCTTAACACTTAGGTCTCGACCTCTCATAACACACACATCTCGACCAACACAACACATGTGTCTCGACCCCTCATAGAACAGTTGTCACAACCGTGACACTTTCACATGGTCACGAGTGAGACACATCAACATGGTCATGACCCTAGGTTTTACGACCATGACACCACCTAGGCATGGCATCACAACCAAAACAATGGACATACCCTAAAGGGGAGTCGTGACCATGACTCCACCAAGGTGTCGTGACCGAGGCACATGCATCATAGTGTTACACCCGCTACCATATCAAGGTACATCAACCATCTACTCTTAGTGTTATGATGGAAACCAAATTCACCTTGAACTGTTACAACCAAGACACAACCTAGAAGATGTTTGATAATCACAACTCATCATCTCAAGCTTAACATAAACCAACATGCTAAGTGACCAAGTAGCAATGCTGCATCACAACGAGTAAGGTGTAGCGACCACCTTTTAACATGATGTCTCAACCTTACACAACATGGTGTCTCGGCCATAAGGAAGTCCAAGGGTTCTCTCGACAACAAGATAGCCATATTCCCAACATAGGTCCAAACTAGGTCGAGACACATGATTAACATAAGGGAATACCAAATGTCAACAGTGTGAATAACACCCAAAAAACACAGGTCATATAAGGTCACTTTGAAGAGCATTATTAAGGGAATAAAAATCAAATTTCTTGTGCATGAAAACCACATGGAAGCTTCTATTGATCAAGATAAATGAATCATAAACAAGCTATTACCGTACTATATATAGGGATCCAAATAAACACACCCATCTCCCATTCAACACAAAATCAGGTACTGTGATTTTAGGGTTTATAACAAGAATAATATTCTCAAGAATAAAAGCACATGTCATAGAAACTCACCTCTAGGTCATCTTGGTCGAGACAACACTACCCAAGTCATGTTTTGAGGTCACTACACTCCCCCAAAAGTGGTGTAGTGGTCGCAACACTCAAACCCTAGCATAGTCACCATATCAACTAAGCAAATCCTAGAAACCCTAGAATCACCATTAGATGCCACATCAACAACCATGATTCAAACAAGGCACTCTAGTGAATCTTCTTCCCTCTCATGATGCTAAAGTATAAGAAATGTTCTAAACATGTGATAATTTGCAAAATAACCCTCACTTATGGGTAAATTGCAAAGTGGTCCAAAATAAGAACAAATAAGAAAAGATAGCTTAAACATCAATTAAATTGGACCAAAATGAAAATATAAGCCTTTCACATGATATTAGAACATCACAAGAGTTTATATTCAGGTTTAATCATCTCATTATACAAATTAATTTCAATTAAGCATAAATCTAGGTCCAAGGTCTTACACCTTAAAGAGAATCTTCTCGAGGATGTGTACATGACACAACCTGAGGGTTTTATAAATCCAAAGGATGCAAATAGAGTATGTAAGTTACAAAGGTCAATTTATGGATTGAGGCAAGCATCTCAGAGCTAGAATCTTCATTTTGATGAGATAGTCAAAGATTTTGTCTTTGCTCAAAATGAAGATGAACCTTGTGTGTACAATAAGGTTAGTGGTAGCATGATTATATTCCTCGTATTGTAGGTGGATGACCTAAAATTGATGGGGAATGGCATTCCTACTTAACAAAAGGTAAAGACATGGTTGGGAAATAGTTTCATGAAAGACATGGGAGAAGCATCCTTTATCTTGGGGATAATGATCTATAGAGATAGACCCAGAAGGCTTCTTGGACTAAGTCAAAGCACATAGATTGATAAATTGTTGAAGAGGTTCAACATGGAGATCTCAAAGAGAGGAAACCTACCCATGGTTCATGGAGTTACATCTCTAAATCTCAAAGTCCTAGTTTTTGTGAAGAAATGGAATGCATGAATATGAATCCATATGCATAAAAAATTGGATCAATCATGTAAGCAATGTTATGCACTCGTCCCAATGTCTCTTATGACTTGAGCATGAGGAGAAGATATCATTTAGATCCAAGTGATTCTCAGTAGAGAATTGTTAAGAATATCTTGAAGTACTTTAGAAGAACTAAGGATCCGTTTCTTGTCTAAGGTGAAGAGGAAGAGTTGGTGGTAAAAGGTTACACTGATGCAAGCTTCCAAACTGACAAATATGATTATAGATCACAATTAGGATTTGTGTTTTGCCTAAACAATAGAGTTGCAAGCTGGAAAAGTTCCAAGCATAAGACTGTTGTTCATTATACAATAGAGGTTGTGTGGTGCCCCGATCCCCATGTCATCTCTAATAACCCCAAAGACCAGAGAGTCAACCTCGGTAAAACCACCCTTAATTTTTTCTTTCTTAATCACTTAATATTAACTTAAAGAAAAGTCTTATAACTTAAATAACACCAAAACATATAAACTGCGGAAGAAACTTACCATTTACCTTACTAGGAAGATAAAACAGAGTTCCACGACATATTACATTTTTCCATGCGGAATATAAAACACAACAAATAACTTAAAACTAAACTAAATATTACATTACATTCTCTCTCTACTACACTACACACCCAAGGACCGAGGGGAAGGACTAAGAGACCTCTATTCTAACTACAAACTACCTTCTAAGATTCTGGATGATAAGATCCTTCAGCTTCCTTGTGCTGACACCGACCTGAAAAATATTTCAGTAGGTTGGTGAGCTACTGGCTTAGTGAATAGAATTTCACCAACCATCGCAGATAACTCATTTTTATGTTTATTAAACTGGAATGAAATACATGAATTACTATAATGAGCAGATCTAAATAATATAGTTAAAATAACATGAAATGTCAAATTACATTTAAGGAACAACTGTTGTGAAATTGTAATCAATTCTTTCCTAACTGTTCTTACTTATAAGAAACTCTGTAACCTTATATTTTCATATTTTAACTTATGCCATGATCATATGTAGTGTACTCTACATATGAAGACTCATAGCGAACTACGATCTCACCGTATAAGACTTAGCGGACACACCCGAGAATGCTAAGTCTGACTACTCTCTGGTCTGCTATAAGAAAATGGCTCTATGGCATCGACATGCCTATCATGCCATAAAAATTGGACTCCTCCTCTAACTTGAGCACAAAGGCGGAGAGTCAAGCCACCTTTTGGCTTTTCTCTACTCTAGTGCCACCAGGATCTTTGGTTGATGTTAGACACTGCATTCATAATTTAAGGAGACTTCCACTAGGGCTTCGTCCCCCATACCACCTGTTGGTACGTTCCCACCCCCGTATACTGGATGTACCGCCACGATTAGGTCGTTTCATCCCTAAGGCGCAAACCTCTCATAGGGATTCTACGGTGTTCAGGGCTCTTAAGTCTATTATTTTATTATTCTTAGAAAGCTCTTTCTACATTGTACCTTTCTTTTACTTATTCTTGACTATGGTATCTCTATGGTGTCACATCTACTTGTTTGAAGTTATAATACAACATGCATATCATTCTAAACTTGGCATAGCAGTATATTCAAAACACTATAATAAACTGAGTAATCAACATACTATACATGCAGGAAGACTAAAATTATTAATAAACAGATTACATGTCCACTTAGCACATACACACTGGAATCATGCAATTTAACATCTTATTACACTGATAAGAGTTAATTTCTTGACATATAAGTAATCGTCAGTAGCACCTGTAACTTATCTAAAATTTCTCAAAGAACGTGCATATCAACCCAAATCTTGGGTTGTGCATCTCATAACTCAATTAAGGGTTAATTACTTATCATGGCAAGAATTGTTATCATTAATTGAGAATTTCTAATGATGTCCTTGAGAAATGTGCCAATTCATATAAATACTAAATCACACACATTTAATATAATAGGGAGCGTGCAAATAGTTTTCCATTGAAACATTGCATATCGTCATCTTTTCTTGAAAATGTGCCACTAGTAAATTACTAGAAGCGTACAACTTGAGTTAATACCCAAACTATATAGCTATTGCAAATTTGGGTCGTGTGATACTATTTTAACCTCTAAATTGAGCAATTGAAGATTTGATCAACCATGTAAATTCCAATAATCCAAACATACAAATTAGTTAATAAACTAAGTCAGACAAATCATGAAGAAACAAAATGTCCAATAAAATGTCAGGCAATGCCAATACTGTACGACATCTGGGTAACTGTTGTTACCCACAAAATAGTACATATTCAACCAAGAATCATCCGTTTCATGGAGTTAATATTGCATAGTGAGTGAAATTCTACTCATAGTGGATTGAGATGGCCAAATTCGACTGGAAACACATCCAAAGCCTTCTTCCAGGCATTTACATGGTTGTCTTCAACCTTGGTTCTGCTTTGATTTTGAACCTGCTGCAAGCAGCAACTCTACCTCACACATAGGTTGAGGAAAGGAGAGGGGAAGCTAGCTGCGAGCTATAGATTCCTTCTTGGGCCTCAAGGCCAGAGTCAAGGCTGTCGTTTCGTGGTGCTAGCCATGCCCAACTGCTCCTGGCCGTGCCGTCCGCACTGCTGCTAGGTTGGGTTGCTATTAGGGCACCGCTAGGGCGAGGATTAGGAGGGGAAAGAAAGAGGAAGGAGAAGGATAGAAATGGCGCCAAGCTGAATCGGAGCTAAGGGCTAAAAAATCACCCCTGTTATTCACCTGTATACTGGTCAATCGGGCTGGCTTGAGTGTTACTCAAGCGGTGCTTAGCACCGATCCGAAGGAAGGGTATAAGAGAAGGGATATTAACAGATCTATTAAAGGGGTAAATTACAGTTTCAACCCAAAAACTTCAAACTTTCATAACTTTCTCTCTGTAAATTCAAATTACGCAATTTTTCATTCATTCTTTTAAGCAAGAGATTCTCTACCTTCTCAAAGAATAAAAACACAATAACTAAACCATCTTAGCTAGGGTAACCATCTTAGGTAATCAACTTAATGATTAACACTACAGTTAACATTAATTACATCAGATGAATCTATCTCGACTAAAAACATCTTAACTTATCTTGATTAACCATGATGTTTAACAAGGTACTTAGCACTAATAAAGGTACTTCACGCTAATCGAGGTAATTACTGAATAACCTTAATGTGGGTTGTAATAGGTTGAATATATTGTTGCATCAAATGCAATAAAGGAGGGAATATGGATCAAGAAGTTCATCTCTGAACTTGTGGTTGTTCCAAGCATCAACGATGCAATTATGCTATATTGTGACAACAATGGAGCTATTACACAAGCTAAGGAACCCAAATTGCATCAACTCTCCAAACATATACAAAGGCAGTTCCATTTCATACGAGAGATTGTACAATGAGGAGATGTGAAGATTTGTAGAGTATCGACTGAGAACAATATTGATGACCACTTGACTAAAGTACTTTCACAGTAGAAGCATGATGGTCATGTTTGTAACATCCCTGACCTGGGTTATGAACTAACCCTAGGTGTTTTGACTAAATATGTAATTAAACACTGGTGATTATCTTTTGACATGTAATTAAGTTCCTAAGGAACATACATTTTCATTTCTGTCCTTTTAAAACAATGTTGTAGAATTATTTGGTAATGCAGGGGCCTATGTGCAAATTACCCAGTTAAAGGGTGTAACTTGCAAATTTCACAAGTTAAGATGTTCCTCTGATGATGAGACATCATATGAGTAAATATGATGAGGTAAGATGGATTTCCCAAGCTTGGGCATCAAGATATAGCTTGTGGAATGATCCTTGTGCTTAAAAACCCTAATTTGGATTAAAGTGCAATTTACCCAAATGTGGGGTGCAACTTATAAAATACACCATCTTGAACATCTTTTATGACTTTTGACATCATTTAAACTAATAATGATGAAGGGGGCACTTCCTTTGAATAATCATATAATAAGGAACACCTTTGTAATTAAATCATCAAGATGTAAGTAAGGAGACCCTTATGTACATATGTACCTTAGTGATAAGTTGACCTTCCTTGCCTTTAGTTCTTGGTTTTAGAAGGAGTTTTACCTTAGAAAAGAAGAGGAGGGACGTGCCTAAAAGAAAGGAAGGACCTAGTTGTGAAAAGGAGGAGTAAGTTGTCCTTATGATGAAAATAACCCCAAAGGTACTTATACCCTTTCCTTTGCAATCAAAGGCAACGTTTTCCTTTCACTCTTCACTTATCTCTTGCTGTGGCCGACTAAGGAAGGAGCTCAGGAGCTCAAAGAAATGACCAACCTGTTCTAAGGTAAGAGAACACCACCTTCTAGCTTGGATTCATGGAGGAAATCGTATTACAAGGTTGAATTGCTAGTTTTCTTACTTAGCTTTCTCGTTCTAGCCATCTTTTCCCAGCCTTTATTTGGAGAAAAACCCTTGGCCGACCTGTGGAGCTCAAGACACCATTAAAGACTTGAATCTTGGAAGCTTGGAACTCAAGGAACGACCTTAAGGTGGGTTTTATAATTCTAAACCTTTGGCTTTGTTATGCATACTTTTATTCGTGCAAATAATAGTTAGTTCTTCTTCTTCCCCATCCTTCTTTGCACCCTTGCAAGCTTTTTCGTGAAGAACAGACCTTGGTTTCAAGGTTGAAGACAAGGGGCATTAATACCTATGTTGGTCCTTATCCAACTTTACTAAACGATCTTGGACCAATAGGTCAAACGATCTCACACTCGTTTCAATCCAAACGGGTTCAATAGGTCGGTTTGGCCAAACGGGTTCCAACCCATTTGAGGGCGTTGACCGAGCATTGACCGTTTGGGATTTCTGTTCAAAATTATTTAGGCTAATGATACACCAAATTTGAGGGGTTAACTCCAAAGGAATCGTAGATTGAAGGTCAATCAATTAGGCAATTGAATTGAATTAAGTGCTGTTTTCTAAACTGATTAACTTGTATCTTTGGGCAAACGGGTTCCAACCCATTTGAAGGAGTTGACCAAGCATTGACCGTTTGGGATTCCTATTCATAATACATTGAATTTCATTTCTACCAAGAATAATGATCTAATTCCTAACCAATTAAGAGTTGAAGGCATTTCAACGCCCTAACCCTAATCGGGTTAAATTTGCTGATTTTCATATAGATTTTGATGAGTGTTGGGTTGAAGGACCCAAACGAGTTAAAACCCGTTTGGGGGTTCATCCAAACGATCTCACACTCGTTTAGTGACACCCCAAGACCGTTTGGAGGTCTAGGGTTAAAGGAATTTGATGGTTTGAGGGTCCAATCACAAGATATTGATAAATTGATGAAAAGTGCTGTTTTTTAATTTAATTAGGACTCAACCCTTATCAAATCAACTTAATTTTTGGTCAAACTTTGGGCAAACGGTCTCAAGACCGTTTGGAGATCATCCAAACGATCTCAAGACCGTTTGGGCCAAGTTTGGGCCCAAATGGAGTTCAATTGATAGGTTCAATCTTATTTTGATTCACATTGTTGAAAATTGATGAGTAGCCGATTGGAAACCTTAATTGAGTTAGACTTAACCATAACTGGCTTTTAATTGAAGTTCAAATTGGAGTCCAATTAGTAGAGGCTCATCCTAAGTGACTCAATTTGTAAGTGGTTAACATGGATTGGGCCAATTGAGGGCTTCAACTTAAGAAATCCTTTTCAATCATGACCTTTGTATCACCTTTCATGTCCATGCGGTTTAGACCCAAACGAGTCCACACTCGTTTAGACCCAAATGAGTCCACACTCGTTTAGACCCAAATGAGTCCACACTCATTTAGACCCAAATGAGTCCACACTCATTTAGATCCAAACGAGTTCAACCCGTTTCAATCCAAATGAGTTCAACCTGTTTCAATCCAAACGAGTTCAACCCGTTTCAATCCAAACGAGTTCATCCCGTTTCAATCCAAACGAGTTCAACCCATTTCAATCCAAACGAGTTCAACCCGTTTCAATCCAAACGACTTCAACCGTTTCAATCCAAACGAGTTCAACTTGTTTCAATCCAAACGAGTTCAACCCATTTCAATCCAAATGGGTTCACACCCGTTTCATCTTAAATGGGTTCACACCCGTTTCAGCTCAGTGGGTCCGCACTCGTTTGAGGGTTCAAATGGGTTGAAGGTTGAAGGTTAAACCCTAACCTAATTGAAGACTTTCAAGGATGATTATACTTAACCACTTGAAGGTATAAATGGTTCAATAATGATCCAATCTAAACCATAATGGTAACTTAAGACATTAAGGAACTAAGTGACTAATTAAGTGATCCATGATGATGATCAAAGGGTAATTTACCAAAATGCACTTGAAAGGTTCAATTGAGTGATACTTTGTCCTAACCAAACCCTAATCACTCAATAGTGGTGATTTGGTCTATGTTAATCAAAGAGGACTTAATCTAACCAAATCTAGAGTGGTGTAATCACCATCTACTAGTAAGAGGAGAGAGAAAGTACCAATTATGATAGAAACTCAAGTAAAATACCTTCAATATACATGAATGTGCATGATTAGGGTATGATCCACCAGATGAGATCATGGAAACCCTAAATATGATAATTGATGAATCTTAATCTTATCTGAGGACTTTAATGATGATGTTTCTCATACATAGTGATGTTAAGAGATCAATTCACCAATATGTGAATAGTAAACCCTAATTCTAGGGTGAAGACATGTAATGTGAATAGTAAACCCTAAGTGATGAAAACTAGGGAAACCTAGCTCTTGTATGAGTAGGGAGATACAACTTCTTTAAATAAGTTATTTACTGTTATCAGTTGATTTAACCATGCAGGTTTCTTTATAAGAATGATCATATCCAGGTATGGATGATGATACTATATTCATTGAAAGCATGTTGTTAGCTTTATGAATAGTGATATATCCTGATGCCTTGTTAATAGCATCTTATGAGATTGATAGGCTGTGAGGGCCATGAATACCATCAAGGTCATGCTTTAAGAGATGACTTGTGATGAGAATATTGAGAAATGACAATTGATGAGAGTTAGGCTTGTTACATTTAGTATTCTTCCTTCATAGCTGATATGCTAATGATTAATGTTTGAAAACATGTATGATGATAAAAGAATACTGAAATGTACCTAACTAATCAAGTATAATCATACCATGTAGAGCCCTGATCATAGATCCATCATTGTCAGAAATTAAATGATGGTGAAACAGGTTTTCCTAAGAGAATTCCTGGAGCACATACTTTTGAATATGTGGGGTAATATGGATGTGAATTTCCTTACATCCTAGTGTAGGAATTGATGTAGATGTATCTTTATTCTATAAATCCTTCACTATGTGTTTATGCCGGGGTGATGTAACACTAATCTCCTGAGGAAATCTTTTATACCGCATCGATGAGAGATAAACAAGAAATCTTTCGATGGCGAAGAGAGTACAGAATGCCACTGTGGCTCTAATAGCGAAGTACCAGAATACCCTAGTAAGCTATTGTAATAGAGACACTAGATGTCCTGCATGTTGATCCTCATACTGACTGAGGAAGATGAGGTCATAAGAATCTGGCTCTTTTGATGACCTATGTATGATACCGATGCGACTTAATAGTGATCGGTTGGAGTATGAGCGGTATACCTCATCTCCGTAGGGCATAATGATGTTTATAAAACATAATCAACCGCGTAGTATATCTGCTTAGGTTGAACCACGAAATACATTGGTTGATGATACATTACTTAGTATACATGTTTTTCATATTCCTTAAATGTTGTTGTTCTAATTGATAAAAATTAAGTGCTACTGCTGATTACCTTAGAGCTTTTATTGCCTATGTTATTCTTGGTTGCTATAATAAAGCTTCTGGCGAAGAGTTATAACTCTCGCTGGGACAATTATTTGAAATTGTCTCACCCCGTAGATTTCTACCTTTAGGTGGACGTTGAGGTCGAAGGAACCGATCTGTAGGTGGACAACAGCAACAGCAGCGAATTCAGGAGCAGCAGTGACTTCAGGTGGAAACACTGTGTTGTCTAGTCTTGTAGTCAGAATAGTCTTATGTCGTCTCTGTACACTCAGGTCCTAGGAGTTTGTTGATCTGAGAATTTTGAAATCTTGAGATTTTGTATCATGACGTATATAATCACTCGAGAAGTGATTTATCAGAGATGTAAACAGTTCATCTTACTTTTATAAAAGGAGTTTTAGGTTTTTAAGATCTCATTTTCGAAAAGTTTTAATTTCTCATGATTTTTGTATTCCGCTGTTAATCAAATCACTTATGCTATGTTTATCTTGTGTTTTGGAGATTAGAGCCGACAATTAAGTGGTATCAGAGCTCTAGGTTTGCTGAGTCTATAGAGACATAGGGCTTAGAGTGTCAAGTCTATCCTTAGTACTTCTTTCTTATCTAACAGAGTCTTCTGCTCCTCAGGAGAAGAAGATAATTAAGGATGTCTGGACCACATGAGGAGTACGAGGCCGAAAGTAGTGTTGCTGCGCCTCGGGAAGGTGCAAGGAACCTAGAAATAGAGCAACCTGCACCTGAGCCACCCTTGGAGCCACCTCAGTTTGACCCAGCTGACATGGGAAACCCAGCTGTTCAAACTATGTTTGGGCAGTTTATGACAGCTATGACACACATCACCGACAGGATGCCCATGCCTGCACCTAGGGCACCTACCCAGCCTGAAGGACAAGGTATTGGTAAGACGTTCGAGTGAATTCATCGTGTCGGAGAAACCAAATACTTTAGAACAGCTGATCCTGCAGATGCCGATCTGTGGTTAACCGAGTTGGAGAAAGCTTTTAGAATCCTCAACATCCCAGAAGTTGAGAAGGTTAGACATGCTGTCTATCTTCTCAAGGGAAGTGCTGGTCACTGGTGGACCATGGAAGAGCAGAAGAGGCCTGGAGTGGAGATCTCATGGGAGGATTTTTGTCGGGAATTTATCAATAGATATTTTCCAAAGACCTTCCTAGACGAGAAGATCTCTCAGTTTGAGAGATTGAGGCAAGGCATGATGAACATTAGCGAGTATGAAGCTAAGTTTATGGAGTTATTGCAGTTTTGTCCGCACATGGCTGCCATAGAAGAAGAAAGAATCAGAAGGTTCGAGAAGGGTTTAAACGCCGACTTGACTACTCCCATGTCTGCCCTAGAGAATCGGGAGAGGTTTGCTACCTTTGTTGAGTCAGTCCGAAGGATAGAGAAATCCGTAGTCGAGAAGAGACAAACCCAAAGGAGATATCCACAGTTCTAGGGATCTTCATCTAGAGACTTTAAGAAGCCTAGATTCTCTGCACCTACACCTCCACTACCCAGATCGAGTTCTCAGACTCAGTGGTCCCCAAGTAGAGGTAGAGGACGAGGTTTACCACTACAAGAGACTCAAAGTTCAGCGTCAATGTCAGTCACAGGACCACCCAGACCACAACAATTGGAAAGAAGCTGCTACAACTGTGGGAAGGTGGGATACTTGATGAAGGACTGCAGGTCTAGGCCTGTCAGTGTGACACAGCCTCAGAGGCAGAATCAACAAGGATCACAGAGAAGGCAGTCTCAAGGAGCAGCTAGAGGACGTGGGCAAGCGTCTCAGGCTAGATCGTCAGCACCAATTCAACCTCAGGCGATAGCGAGGTTCTATGCTATGAACCCACCAGAAGCAGTAGTCAATCCACGGGTTGTGGCAGGTCAGATGGAACTTTTATATTCTGATATGTCTAAATCCTGTGTGGTATCTATTTTAATTGACCCGGGTGCTATGCACTCCTTTGTCACTCGAAGAGTGATTCGTAACTGCAATATGACAATTAGTCATAGGGCAGATAGCTTGTTTTTGGAGACTCCGTTGAGTGGGTCTGCCATTTTACAGGAGGTATGCTCTCCCTGCATCCTCTTCTTTTCTGATCATCGCATTCAAGTGGACTTTATACCACTTGATATGCAAGGATTTGATATAATTCTTGGGGTGGATACCTTAGAAAGGTATATGGTTGTCTTGGATTGTGAATCCAAGCAGGCTGTGTTTGCTGATGAAAGCAACACATGGATCTTTCAAGGAGAGAGAAAGATTCTACCCACCTGTCTTGTGTCAGCAATGGTTGTTGATAAGTTGATGAGACAAGGATGTTATGCATTCTTGGCCCATGTGGTAGATACTACCATGGAGAGTCCTAACCCTGCTGAAGTTCCTGTAGTCAGGGAATTTGAAGATGTATTTCCTGAAGAACTTCCAGGTGTGCCACCGCCTCGGGAAATTGATTTTGAAATCAATTTGATCCCAGATACACAACCTATAGCCCAGACCCCGTATAGGATGGCGCCTGCTGAGATGGCAGAACTCAAGAAGCAACTTCAAGAGTTGCTTGAGAAGGGTTTCATCCGACCGAGCACTTCACCCTGGGGTGCTCCAGTTTTGTTTGTTAAAAAGAAAGACAGGTCAATGCGGTTGTGCATTGATTACAGACAATTAAATAAAGTAACAATAAAGAATAAGTACCCGTTGCCGAGGATTGATGATCTTTTTGACCAGTTGCGTGGTGCAACAGTCTTCTCAAAAATAGACTTGAGGTCTAGATATCATCAACTCCGTATTAAGGATAGTGACATATCCAAGTCTGCCTTTAGGACACGATATGGTCACTATGAGTTCACGGTTATGTCGTTTGGACTAACCAATGCACCAGCTGCATTCATGGAACTCATGAATAGAGTTTTTCGACCTTTCCTTGATCAGTGTGTTGTCGTCTTCATAGATGACATTCTGATTTATAGTAAGGATGCTCAGCAGCATGAACAACATCTCCGATAGGCTCTAACTTTGCTAAGAAAACATAAGCTATATGCTAAGTTTAGAAAGTGTGAGTTCTGGTTGCCGGATGTATCTTTTCTTGGACATGTGATATCTTCCACGGGTATTCGTGTTGACCCTACAAAGGTAGAATCTGTTCTACAGTGGGAACAACCGAAGACACCAACGGAGATTCGAAGTTTCTTGGGATTAGATGGTTATTATCGAAGGTTTATTAAGAATTTTAGTTCTATAGCCTTACCCTTAACCAAGTTAACCCGAAAAGATGTTGCTTTTACCTGGAGTGATAAGTGTCAACAATCTTTTCAGCTGCTAAAGGAGAGGTTGACAAGTGCACCTGTGCTTGTGTTACCTGAGCAAGGAAAAGGATACATAATTTTCTGTGATGCCTCCAAGAATGGACTCGGATGCGTGTTGATGCAGGATAAGCAAGTGATTTCTTTTGCTTCACGACAACTTAAGAAACACGAAGAGAATTATCCGACACATGATCTGGAGTTAGCTGCTGTGGTTCATGCCCTGAAAATCTGGAGACATTATCTCTACAGAGAGACATTCCAGATTTTCACATATCACAAAAATCTTAAGTATATCTTCTCTCAGCATGAGCTTAACATGAGGCAACGTCGCTGGATGGAGTTAATTAAGGATTATGATTGTACAATAGATTACCATCCAGGAAAGGCCAATGTAGTTGCAGATGCCTTGAGTAGGAAATCAGCAACATCCTCCTCTGATAGGGCACAATTAAACTCTTTAGTATGCCCTAGGAGAGATATGCTTATCTCCTTAAGGCAAGACAATGCACAAATGAAGGTGTCATGGATTGCCGGGTTGTTGGCTGAGATGCATATCAAACCCACCCTAAGAGAGCAGATTAAGGAGGCACAACAAGTTGATGTTGCAGTTCAACAGATCAGATCTGAGTCTGGTGATGAGAAGCGAGAAGGTTTTCATGAATCAGATGATCAAGTGGCATGTTATCATGGGAGGATGATAGTACCAGATGTAGATAACCTGAGGAAGTTAGTCCTGGAAGAAGCTCATTCTTCAATGTATGCTATGCACCCAGGAAGCACCAAGATGTATCGAAACTTGAAAGATATGTATTGGTGGTCTGGGATGAAGAAGGACGTAGCTGAGTTTGTTCTGAGGTGTCCAGTGTGTCAGCAAATTAAAGCTGAACACCAGAAGCCTGCAGGAACAATGCAACCTTTACCCATACCACAGTGGAAGTGGGATCATGTAACCATGGACTTTGTTGTTGGTCTACCTAGGACAAACAAAGGACATGATTCCATTTGGGTAGTTGTTGATAGGTTGACTAAGACAGTGCATTTCTTACCTATCAAAACAACCTATTCTGCGGAGAGGTTATCACAGTTGTATGTTCAAGAGATAGTGTGTTTGCATGAAGTTCCTGTCACTATAGTTTTTGATAGAGGTCCCTAGTTTACAAGTCATTTTTGGGAGTAGTTACACAGAGCCTTAGGCACCAAGCTACGGTTTAGTACGACCTTTCATCCACAGACTGATGGACAGTCGGAAAGAACCATACAGACCTTGGAAGACCTGTTGAGAGCATGTGTTCTCCAGTTTACCGGAAGTTGGGATCTACACCTAAGCTTGATAGAGTTTGCCTATAACAATAGCTATCAACATAGTATTGATATGGCACCTTATGAAGCCTTGTATGGCAGACGTTGTAGATCACCCTTGTGTTGGTATGAGACTGGTGATCATCAGTTGTTAGGACCTGATCTTGTACAGAAAACTACAGAAAAGATTAAGGTAATACAACAACAGATTAAGACTGCACAAGATAGGCAGAAATCTTATGCTGACAAGCGTCGTAGACCTTTAGAGTTCCAGGTTGGAGACAAAGTGTATCTCAAGGTCTCGCCTTGGAAAGGAGTCCTTCGTTTTGGAAGGAAAGGGAAGTTAGCTCCTAGATTTATGGGGCCTTATCCAATCATTGAACGAATTGGAAAAGTAGCCTATAAACTAGAGCTACCACCAGAATTACAAAGGTTACACCCTGTGTTTCACATTTCTATGCTAAGGAAATGTCACCCTGATACTGAGTCAGTTCTACAACCTATGGAGGTAGAATTGAATGATGATATATCTTATGAGGAAGGACCAGTGTCAATCCTTGATAACAGAATTAAAAAGCTAAAGAAGAAAGATATAAACCTTGTGAAAGTCCTCTGGAACCACCGTGGTGTTAAAGAAGCCACTTGGGAACTAGAGGATGAGATGAGAAGGAAATACCCTGCTCTTTTCTCTTAATACATTTTATCGATTTCGGGGACAAAATCCTTGTAAGGGGTGGATAATTTGTAACATCTCTGACCTGGGTTATGAACTAACCCTAGGTGTTTTGCCTAAATATGTAATTAAACCCTGGTGATTATCTTTTGACATGTAATTAAGTTCCTAAGGAACATACATTTTCATTTCTGTCCTTTTAAAACAATGTTGTAGAATTATTTGGTAATGCAGGGGCCTATGTGAAAATTACCCAGTTAAAGGGTGTAACTTGCAAATTTCACAAGTTAAGATGTTCCTCTGATGATGAGACATCATATGAGTAAATATGATGAGGTAAGATGGATTTCCCAAGCTTGGGCATCAAGATACAGCTTGTGGAATGATCCTTGTGCTTAAAAACCCTAATTTGGATTAAAGTGCAATTTACCCAAATGTGGGGTGCAACTTATAAAATACACCATCTTGAACATCTTTTATGACTTTTGACATCATTTAAACTAATAATGATGAAGGGGGCACTTCCTTTGAATAATCATATAATAAGGAACACCTATGTAATTAAATCATCAAGATGTAAGTAAGGAGACCCTTATGTACATATGTACCTTAGTGATAAGTTGACCTTCCTTGCCTTTAGTTCTTGGTTTTAGAAGGAGTTTTACCTTAGAAAAGAAGAGGAGGGACGTTCCTAAAAGAAAGGAAGGACCTAGTTGTGAAAAGGAGGAGTAAGTTGTCCTTATGATGAAAATAACCCCAAAGGTACTTATACCCTTTCCTTTGCAATCAAAGGCAACATTTTCCTTTCACTCTTCACTTATCTCTTGCTGTAGCCGACTAAGGAAGGAGCTCAGGAGCTCAAAGAAATGACCAACCTGTTCTAAGGTAAGAGAACACCACCTTCTAGCTTGGATTCATGGAGGAAATCGTATTACAAGGTTGAATTGCTAGTTTTCTTACCTAGCTTTCTCGTTCTAGCCATCTTTTCCCAGCCTTTCTTTGGAGAAAAACCCTTGTCCGACCTGTGGAGCTCAAGACACCATTAAAGACTTGAATCTTGGAAGATTGGAACTCAAGGAACGACCTTAAGGTGGGTTTTATAATTCTAAACCTTTGGCTTTGTTATGCATACTTTTATTCGTGCAAATAATAGTTAGTTCTTCTTCTTCCCCATCCTTCTTTGCACCCTTGCAAGCTTTTTCGTGAAGAACAGACCTTGGTTTCAAGGTTGAAGACAAGGGGCGTTAATACCTATGTTGGTCCTTATCCAACTTTACTAAACGATCTTGGACCAATAGGTCAAATGATCTCACACTCGTTTCAATCCAAACGGGTTCAATAGGTCGGTTTGGCCAAACGGGTTCCAACCCGTTTGAGGGCATTGACCAAGAGTTGACCGTTTGGGATTTCTGTTCACAATTATGTAGGATAATGATCCACCAAATTTGAGGGGTTAACTCCAAAGGAATTGTAGATTGAAGGTCAATCAATTAGGCAATTGAATTGAATTAAGTGCTGTTTTCTAAACTGATTAACTTGTATCTTTGGGCAAACGGGTTCCAACCCATTTGAAGGAGTTGACCAAGCATTGACCGTTTGGGATTCCTGTTCATAATACATTGAATTGAATTTCTACCAAGAATCATGATCTAATTCCTAACCAATTAAGAGTTGAAGGCATTTCAACGCCCTAACCCTAATCGGGTTAAATTTGCTGATTTTCATATAGATTTTGATGAGTGTTGGGTTGAAGGACCCAAACGAGTTCAAACCCATTTGGGGGTTCATCCAAACGATCTCACACTCGTTTAGTGACACCCCAAGACCGTTTGGAGGTCTAGGATTAAAGGAATTTGATGGTTTGAGGGTCCAATCACAAGATATTGATAAATTGATGAAAAGTGCTGTTTTTTAATTTAATTAGGACTCAACCCTTATCAAATCAACTTAATTTTTGGTCAAACTTTGGGCAAACGGTCTCAAGACCGTTTGGAGATTATCCAAATGATCCCAAGACCGTTTGGGCCAAGTTTGGGCCCAATTGGAGTTCAATTGATAGGTTCAACATTATTTTGATTCACATTGTTGAAAATTGATGAGTAGCCGATTGGAAACCTTAATTGAGTTAGTCTTAACCATAATTGACTTTTAATTGAAGGTCAAATTGGAGTCCAATTAGTAGAGGCTCATCCTAAGTGACTCAATTTGTAAGTGGTTAACATGGATTGGGCCAATTGAGGGCTTCAACTTAAGAAATCCTTTTCAATCATGACCTTTGTATCACCTTTCATGTCCATGCGGTTTAGACCCAAACGAGTCCACACTCATTTAGACCCAAACGAGTCCACATTCGTTTAGATCCAAACGAGTTCAACCCGTTTCAATCCAAACCAGTTCAACCTGTTTCAATCCAAACGAGTTCAACCCGTTTCAATCCAAACGAGTTCAACCCGTTTCAATCCAAACGAGTTCAACCCGTTTCAATCCAAACGAGTTCAACCCGTTTCAAATGAAAGGTTCAATTGAGTGATACTTTGTCCTAACCAAACCCTAATCACTCAATAGTGGTGATTTGGTCTATGTTAATCAAAGAGGACTTAATCTAACCAAATCTAGAGTGGTGTAATCACCATCTACTAGTAAGAGGAGAGAGAAAGTACCAATTATGATAGAAACTCAAGTAAAATACCTTCAATATACATGAATGTGCATGATTAGGGTATGATCCACCAGATGAGATCATGGAAACCCTAAATATGATAATTGATGAATCTTAATCTTATCTGAGGACTTTAATGATGATGTTTCTCATACATAGTGATGTTAAGAGATCAATTCACCAATATGTGAATAGTAAACCCTAATTCTAGGGTGAAGACATGTAATGTGAATAGTAAACCCTAAGTGATGAAAACTAGGGAAACCTAGCTCTTGTATGAGTAGGGAGATACAACTTCTTTAAATAAGTTATTTACTGTTATCAGTTGATTTAACCATGCAGGTTTCTTTATAAGAATGATCATATCCAGGTATGGATGATGATACTATATTCATTGAAAGCATGTTGTTAGCTTTATGAATAGTGATATATCCTGATGCCTTGTTAATAGCATCTTATGAGATTGATAGGCTGTGAGGGCCATGAATACCATCAAGGTCATGCTTTAAGAGATGACTTGTGATGAGAATATTGAGAAATGACAATTGATGAGAGTTAGGCTTGTTACATTTAGTATTCTTCCTTCATAGCTGATATGCTAATGATTAATGTTTGAAAACATGTATGATGATAAAAGAATACTGAAATGTACCTAACTAATCAAGTATAATCATACCATGTAGAGCCCTGATCATAGATCCATCATTGTCAGAAATTAAATGATGGTGAAACAGGTTTTCCTAAGAGAATTCCTGGAGCACATACTTTTGAATATGTGGGGTAATATGGATGTGAATTTCCTTACATCCTAGTGTAGGAATTGATGTAGATGTATCTTTATTCTATAAATCCTTCACTATGTGTTTATGCCAGGGTGATGTAACACTAATCTCCCACGGAAATCTTTTATACCGCATCGATGAGAGATAAACAAGAAATCTTTCGATGGCGAAGAGAGCACAGAATGCCACTGTGGCTCTAATAGCGAAGTACCAGAATACCCTGGTAATCTATTGTAATAGAGACACTAGATGTCCTGCATGTTGATCATCATACTGACTGAGGAAGATGAGGTCATAAGAATCCGGCTCTTTTGATGACCTATGTATGATACCGATGCGACTTAATAGTGATCGGTTGGAGTATGAGCGGCATACCTCATCTCCGCAGGGCATAATGATGTTTGTAAAACGTAATCAACCACGTAGTATATCTACTTAGGTTGAACCACAAAATACATTGGTTGATGATACATTACTTAGTATACATTTTTTCATATTCCTTAAATGTTGTTGTTATAATTGATAACAATTAAGTGCTACTGCTGATTACCTTAGAGCTTTTATTGCCTATGTTATTCTTGGTTGCTATAATAAAGCTTCTGGTGAAGAGTTATAACTCTCGCTGGGACAATTATTTGAAATTGTCTCACCCCGTAGATTTCTACCTTTAGGTGGACGTCGAGGTCGAAGGAACCGATCTGCAGGTGGACAGCAGCAATAACAGTGAATTCAGGAGCAACAGTGACTTCAGGTGGAAACACTGTGTTGTCTAGTCTTGTAGTCAGAATAGTCTTATGTCGTCTCTGTACACTCAGGTCCTAGGAGTTTGTTGATCTGAGAATTTTGAAATCTTGAGATTTTGTATCATGACGTATATAATCACTCGAGAAGTGATTTATCAGAGATGTAAACAGTTCATCTTACTTTTATAAAAGGAGTTTTAGGTTTTTAAGATCTCATTTTCGAAAAGTTTTAATTTCTCGTGATTTTCGTATTCCGCTGTTAATCGAATCGCTTCCGCTATGTTTATCTTGTGTTTTGGAGATTAGAGCCGACAATGTTAGATCACTTAGATTGAAATTCATGAGTGATTGGCACTAAGTGAAAGTGGGACTCTATTGATATGTATTCCTATAGAGTCAATCATATGATGATTGTAACAACATAACTTATAAATGACTTGATTGATAATAAAGGCGTGCTTCTAATTTTTTCTATTTTATTCAGTTATGAGATAATGAAGTAACATAATAAATTTCTAGAGAATGATATTACTCCATGAAGTATGTCTTCAAGTACATGACTTGAAAAATTATATCATATGGATGTTAAGAGCATATACATTCTTGTTATGTCCCTAGTCGGATGTTATTGTGGAAGATTGATAGACAACAATAACACATAAGACTATAGTGTGTTTTGGTTGATGACATAATCTCATCGGTCATGATATGTGATATCAAACCAAGCACACAAATACTTGTTAGGGAACAATGTATCGAACAGACCCACCATGAGAGTAACACATGGAAACCATTACATTGGTAGTCATAGCTAGCTTTCATCGTGTTGGTGGTGATTGTAGTTCTTAGACCTGAAATCACTACACTCATCACATGTAGTTAGGTGTGCTTTAACACCACCCACCGTAATTTTGAATAAGGATTATAAAAAAGGTGATAATTGAGTGCACCGTGACACATGGGGACGACTGTGAGTGATGTATATGGGATTCATCCCTCCTATGAGAGTATGATATCCTGGCCACTTGATGAGTGAGACTGAGAAAAGCATGTCCATGCACATGTGAGTCAATATGTGACATTGAGCTTACATATATTTCAGACAGTATGCTATAGCAAGGAATAAAGATTGAATGCTGAAGAGGCTGACTGCTCTATGCCTCAAAGTTCAATCTGGATATCAGAGATAGAGGAACTATACAAACACTAAAACACCAAACACAGATTTAGGAGAATTTGTTCTCCAACTTCCCATTTACTTGGGTAGCAATGATGTTTGACTAGGAACCACTCTTTGCTTGTGATGTCATGATTGATTATGGACATTCATGCCAACATCTTATGGGACCTATAGGGTCACACACATAGGATACACCTAGAAGAGGAGAATAATCATGAATGATGATTGAATTGATTGCGAAAGTGTTTAAGTATTCAATTCAAGAAACAAATCAACTGAATGGACTCCTAATTGATCAGTTGATGTGATGAAATGATCGGTTGGAGTGTCATGTTGATTGAATATTGTATTG
Source organism: Alisma plantago-aquatica (assembly GCA_963693085.1). Taxonomy (NCBI): domain Eukaryota; kingdom Viridiplantae; phylum Streptophyta; class Magnoliopsida; order Alismatales; family Alismataceae; genus Alisma; species Alisma plantago-aquatica. The sequence continues at coordinate 1,354,210,254 of OY856410.1, read as the reverse complement.
GCTGAATTCTAGATGAACATGGCCCAAACTGACCGATTCACAGAGTGAACTGATCGAGTCATGGTTGTGAGACAATTGATTCAGGAGATGAATCACCTAGTTCAGATGTGCAATTCAATTGCATCAAGGATTAGTGATGACATCATGTCAGACATTAATTGGATTAGAATTGCCAAAACAATTGTGATTGGGAAACATGACAAAGTGACACATGCCAACTGATTAGTTCACTAGTGGACCAACTGTTTCGCCTCTTGCAGGTTGCAAAAATTTGTGAGATTCCAATCCCTTCCACTCCTGTACTAACTGGGAAGCCTGATCCTAGCCCCTCCCATAAATAGAGGGGTACTCATGGCTTCCCAGGGACACAACTCAATTTCCTCTAACAATTTTTGTCCTCTCTAGTTGTGGTAACTAATAGAGAGCCCGAGCAAGTCCTACCTGATAAAGGGAGGGATAACAAGGGACAATAATTGTGAGAGAGAAAGTTGGTGACTAGTACACCAACGGAAGGGACAACTCCTTCCTGTCTGATCTAGTAGGATGAAAAGTGTTCTAGGTGGTCCATGTGAATGTCTCTTGAGGCATGGATACTTTTCCCATTAGGAGGACAACATCAGCCTTCCATCCATGGTGAAGGCCAAGAGCTACTACAGACATCTTCTCAATGCAACTAGAAGAGAGGTTCGTGTCTACAACAATGAGGAGATTATTGTTGGACTTTCTGTAGGACTAGGTATATCCTCAAAATCATCCTTTCCATTATATAGTTGTTGTTGCAATATGTTGGTTTAATGGGAATATGGTAGTAAAAAATGTTTCCACTACCTACTATGATGTCATATTTCCCTACACTTTGAGCCAAGAATTTGAGGACCTTCTAGGAGATCATGATAGTGTATCATGATGAACTCCACCTGAAACATTTGATGTATTAGAAAGAAGGAATCACACCCTCTCAAGTCATTATACGATTATTAATCTATCTAACCTTCTACTTTCCTTATTGGGCACATGCTTTACACTAAACAATGTACCATCTAAAATGGTTCAAAAGACACCATATCAAATATGGCACGGGAAGTGTCCCAATATGTCTTTTAATAGTGATTACAGATGAAAGATTGTATAAGAAAATATTCTCCTGAAAATCTTTGTCCACAAATCACATAAATGTTATTATGTTGAATACTACTTTTATATTGCAATCTGACAACAAAAGTGTCTTATTTCCAGGATGGTTGTATTCCTTAATAGGAATTTAATTCCAAAGGAATTAGTGGGAGAAAAGTAGAACTTAAAATGTTCCAGACTAACAAGAAAACACTGAACCTAAAGGGGTACAGTGGGAACAATGAGAATCAGAAATTGTTGTGGAATCTTAAGTTCCTTATGTAACACAACACTTGTAGTTCTAGTAGAATACATCTTGAGTTGGAAATATTATGATATCTTATAAATTATAAAGGTGGTGAGTTGATCATAGATGATGAGTCAAAAAACTATGTAGAAGCTATTGAGGAACCAAAATATGAGAAATGGCTTGAGGGACATGGCATCAAAGATGGAGTCCATGTAAACCAACAAGGTATGACCTTGATGGATCCACCTGAAGGGGTAAAACCCATAGAGTACATTTAGGATCTTTGAGAAAAGATTGACATGGATGGTAATGTACAAACCTATAAGAGCATATTGGTTGCAATTTCAAACAAGTTCAAGATGTTGAACATAACAAAATCTTCACTAGATTCCACAGTTAAATCCATCAGGATAATGCTTGCTATTGCAACTTAATGTGACTATGAGATTTGGCAAAATAGATGTTAAAATCACATTCCTTAATAGGAATAATATAGAGGATGTGTACTTGGCACAACCTAAAGGTTTTATAAATCCATATAATGCAAATAAAGTCTATAAGATACAAAGGTCAATATTTGGATTTAAGCAAGCATCTCAGACCTAGAATCTTCAATTTGACAAGATAGTCAAAGAGTTTGACTTGAGTTTGAATGAAGAAGAAATCTAAGATTACATAATATTTAGTGGGAGCGTAATAATATTCCACATAATAATGGGGAATACCATCCTTATACTGCATATCTTAAAACCTGAAAAGGAAAGTACCTTCTCTACAAAGGGCTTAGGCAAAACATCCTATGTGATAGAGATTGAGATCCATAGAGTTAGATATGGAATTCTATTGACCTAAATAATGAGTACATATACATTGGAAAAATGCTGAAGGGGTTCAACACACAAGACTAAACCTTTTCATGTTCCATAGAGTTAGTCTCTCAGGCGCAAAATGTCCTAATTATTGTGAAGAACATGAACACATGGATAGGTACCATATGCATTCCCAATTGGATCTATCATGTAAGAAATATTATGTGCTCATCTCGTTATCTCGTATGTCTTGGACATGACGAGATGATACATATTCATCCTGTTATCTCGTATGTATTGGACATGACGAGTGGATATCTTTCAGATCCCAGTGAGAGTCACTGGACTTCCATACAAGAAAATCCTTAAGTACTTGAGAAGCACTGAAAGGATATGTTCCTTGATTATAGTATAAGTAAGAGTTGGGTGTAAATGGTTACATTTATGCAAGCTTACAAAATGAAAAATAAAATTAATGATCACAATCTAAATTTGTATTTAACCTTAAACAAGAACTATAATCTGAAAAGTTTCAAGCTAGAGATAGTTGTTTAAATTCTAAAATAGAAGTTGAGTATCTTGGTGTTATGAGAACAATAGAGGATAAGGTATGTATTTAGAAGTTTATATAGATGAACTTGTGGGAGGTTCCAACCATTAATGACACAGTGAGACACTTTGAAAAAAAGGACCCACTGGTTTGGAAAGGAATCTCAGATACCATACTAATACACTTTCATCTCATACAAGTTTTCGTACAACGAGGAGATGTGAAACTTGGAAAACACCAACTAGAAGCAAACATTGTTAACCTGCTATAAAAGTGCTTGCACAACAAAAACATGATGGACATGTTAAGATCACTTAGAATAAGATTCATGGGTGATTGTCTCTAAGTAAAAGTGTTAGTATAATGGTATGTATAGGATGATTGGAATGTGGCATTAGATACCTGATTTGATAATAATAAAGGTGATGTTGTCTATTTTATTTGTCTGAATCATGAGATGGTGATACATACATAGTAGATGTCTAAAGAATGATGTTACTCGATGGAATATGTATTCAAATTGAGGATCTGAATAATGAGATCATACACATGATAGGAGTACATACATTCTTGTTATGTTTGTAGTCAGATATTGCTGTGGAAGCAAAATAAATGATAGTGATATATAAGACTAGAGTGTGTGTGTTGATTGATGATAGAGTATCATTAGTCATAATATATGATATCAAATCAAGAACACACGTACATGTTAGAGAATAGTATATCAGACAGACCCACCTTGAGAGTGATACACGAAAACCATGGAATAGTAGTTAGAATAAGCTCTCACAGGATAATGGTGATTGTGGTTCTTATACTTGAAGTCACTACACTCATCACATGTCAATTTTTGTACATAATAAAATGTGACTATGAAAAAGGGTTTCCATAAAGGTGATGCTCAGGTGCTTAGTGACACATGCGGATTGAGTTTAAGTGATGTAGATGGGATTTGTCCCTCCTAAAGGAGATTGATATCCAGGCCACTTGATAAGTGAGACTATGAAATGTATGGCCATACACATGTGATTCAATATGTGATATGTGAACTCACACGCATATCAGACAATATTCTCTAGTTTAAGGAACTCTGATTGAATGTTGAGAGGATGATGATTCCGTGCTTCGATCTCAATCTGAATATCAGAGACAAAAGAACTATATGATCATGGTGACACTGATCATGAATTGTAGGTTGAAGTTGTTCTCCAACTCTCCAAACTACTTGGGCAGAAATAATGTGTTGCTAGATACCACTCATTGCTTGTGACATTATAAGTTGGTTATGGATTTTAATTGCCAACATAAATTTGGGACCTATAGGGTAACATACATAGGATGCACTTGGAGTTTATTCATGAATGATGTTTAACTTGATACGAAAAGTGTTTAGATATTCAATTAAACAAATAAGGTTCAAAATTGATTGAATGGACTCTGAACTGACCAGTTCAAGCATTGAATTGAGCTCTTAGAGTGTCAGGTCAATAGGAATCAACATTGGTTGAACAATACCTAAACCATAGAATGAGCCAACTGGTTCATGGGATGAAGTGACATGTTCATGGTCTCGACCAACCGGTTCATATGGTGAACCACCTGATTCAATGATTAATTCACTTGGATCAAGGATTAGTGTTGACGTCATATTTTGCATTAATCGTGCATTGAGTACCAATGCGATTCAGAATAAGATACTGTACGAACTGACCGGTTCATGGCACAAATTGAATGGTTCATGCACAAACCGACTGGTTGGGCATGCAAACTGACTGGTTCATCATGTGAAGTTTATAGAAAATTCTAGAATTCTATCCTTTCGACTCCCGCACAGACTGGGAATCCTGACCCTAGCCTCTCCTATAAATAGAGGAGTACCAGGGACTTCCCAGACACGACAATTAGCTCTGACAATTGTTGTCCTCTCTGGTTGTGGTAACCAATAGAGATCTTGATCAAGTCCTACCCAATAAAGGGAGAGATAGCAAGGGAGAGACAATTGTAGGAGAGAGAATCGACCCTAGTATTATGACGTTTGAAGGGATAACTCCTTTCTATTGGATCTAGTAGCGCAATGTGGGGTTCTCTGTAGTCCACATGGACTACTCTAGAGGGTGAAGAGTTTTTACTTTTAGGAGGATAACATCAACTTTCGTTTGTGCTTTTGCATCAGCAGGACACTGATGGCGACTATTCGAGTGTTGCCTAAAGAAGAAGATAGTAGCTGCTTAGAGAAGAAGCACACCGCTGCATCAAAAGTTGTTGTTGGACTTGCTCTAGGACCAGATCAACTCTTGTTACCTTCCTTCCTAGATACATTGTTTTTGATGTGATCTTGCTAATTAGGGAATCAAGTTTTAATTTTTTTTCTACAACCTAATTGGTTGCCCCGATTTCTAAAAAAAAACCCTATGATGAAAGCTATCTACTAAAATAAAAATTATCTATTGATGCTATTTAAATCATTATTGTTCTTGATGTCTTATTCAAGTCTGAAATTGATATGTGGTGGATGACAAAACTTATTGATGATTCTATTTTGTATATTTGTGGAACCTCAAATACCAATTTTACCACATAATATGTTTGTGCATCCATATAAAAATATTAAAATATGTATGATGCATGCAATAAAAAATTTGGATATATCCAAATTTAGCTATGTTTAGAATGTGTATTTTTAAGAGTAAAACAATGAAAATATGTTCTCTTCCAAAAAACATATGTATATCAGTGGATTGACCTAATATTTATTGATTTACATACCCATCTACATCAAATATAACATATATATGAAGAAGGAAATGTTATAGAAGAACATAACACATACCGTATATATGTATGATATAATGAATATATGAAGTTGCATTATAATATTTGTAACACATGATTAGATATCGATAAATAGTACACAAATTTGGTTTTCATAAAGCTGCCCTTGGAGACACCAAAAACGTGCCCATGTGGACCTAGGCACAAGGCACCAAACCATGGCTCCTTGTAACCTTAACAAGTATGCCTGACTATGTTAACTAAGATAAGTATATTTACTATAAAATGGGAACCAATAGAATATCATATTTTTATTGGTTCCCTTATTGTAATAAAGAGAATTCCCACTCAATGCATCTCAATAATTCAACAATACACTCTCTCTATGTCACCCTTGATTCTGTTCATCCATTATTTAGATCTTTTTGATGGATTAGTCAGTGTTAAGGGCATTTAGGGAATAGTAGATTCTTTACTTTCATTTACCAATTAATCATATCATGTACATTTATTAGATTAAAAATTTATTTATAACAATATACTCATGTATTTTTTTGTACTATAATTTAGCTATTGAAAAATCATAACACATGTGTCCTATTAAAATATTTTTATGTGAATCAATTAATTATGAAAGAGAAATAATTGTTGCTGATGTAACAATAAGTTCCAATAAAACTATTGTTTTAAAGATTTGTACCCCTCCCTAAAAATGAGAAGAAATAACTATTTTGTCATCAAAGGCCTTTTCCAAGTCAATCTTAGGGTAAGGATAGGGGTTTTGAGTTTTTGAAATTATTGAATAACCTCATTGGCTATGATATAACCATCATGAACCTGTGTCTTTTTATGATTTTTTTCCATACTCAAAATGGAATACGTGCGTGGTTTTAAGAGATAAAGGCTTTGACAGTATTTTTACATGTATTGTTGATCATGCCAATGGGAGAGAAGTGAGAGATAGATGAATAATCATCAAATAATATTATAGAGAATATGTGAAATTGGTTGAGAATAGATATGTTGTTTGTAAAAAGAGAATAATGAGTGGATATGATCATATATGTGTCTCAACTAGCCTGACAGAAGAACAAGTCAAATCCATTAGGTTTAATAGACTTTTCAACTCCAAGGTCGACAATGAAGTGACTAATACTCCATCATAGTGAAAAAAATTATGAGTAGATGTGTTAGTGATAGAGACTTCTCAAAAATCTTATTATAATCAAAGTTAAATAAAATTGATGACTTTCACTTGAACTGTTGAATCACATGGTGAAATAAATTCATCTCTATTTTGGGTGTTGTTTTTCCCAACATCGAGGATATGCCTGGGAATATATCTCTTGTGTCCATTAATAACTCTATGGAAGTATTATATGTTTGGTGACCTTCTTAAAACCACTGGTCATTGGATTGTTGCTTCCATAGAGTCTACTTATCTAATAGTAATTATCAAATATTATTCTTCGAATGATCAATACCTAGAAGGTCTATTATAATTTTTGGTTTTCATCGCAAACAATTAAGATCTTCTATGTATGTTTCCATTAATAATTTCTTCCAAGGTATGGGAGTTTTCCTAATTTCTTTGATATTTATGTGTATATTTATAGATGATTTGTGTTGTTTCATGTTAACCATAGTCTAGATATTTTTGATTGAAAATGTTGATGTTTACACCAACATTTTACAAATCAGAAAGGTCTCGACACCAAGATGTGTATTTTTTTTGGAATTTTGTAGCAATATATTATCCAAAAAAGGGGTGATATCGAAATTGTACTAACAAAGTAGGGCATCCGAATACGGTCAGACCCACAAAGACTAAAACATTAACTATATAAGGGAGTTAACTACAAAATTCCAGTATATTCTAGCATTAGTGTTGACTTTTTCAAACAACTCATTTGTAGCCTTAACATGCCATCTAAGGTCAATGGAAAATTTGTCATCCATCTCAAAGAAATCAATATCCTTTTATCTATGTACTCTTCTATTCCTCTCATTCCACAAAAATAACCCATGCATGTAAGATACAAGTTTGCAAAACTACTCATGCCTTTGTTGGTTTTGAATTAGTTCATAATCCAAGAAAAAAACCTCCTCCATATAAGTGGGATTTGGGATACCCACTCATTTCTATGGAACACAATCTTCCACATACATTTTGAAATCATGTAATCAAAGAATAAGTGTTTGATTGTTTTTTCATCATCTTCGCACAAGGTGCACACAACCTCAATGTCAAGATCCCAATTCCTCATTCTATATTTTGCCGTGATCCTTCCAAGTAAGGTTATGCAGGTAAAGGTGCTCCATTTGGGGCAATGGAACTTGACCGAAAGGAAAGTTTCCCATAGAACATGTGTTCCCGTATTAATGTTGACCAGTGGTAAGGAACTACCTCTAGCCTAGTTACCAATAATGTCAACATGGTATATGTGTTGAGTATGATCAAAGTGTTTGGAGATGCTTCTCCAATTCCTGGATGGGTAACATCCTCTTGTGAGAATAAGGTTGTCCTTGTATTGAGATTTCATCCATATCACCCACATGCCATTAGGACCATGTAGGAAGTGATTCATTCTTTGAGTTATACCCTCATGAAGCAACTCTAAAACATTTTTTTATATGTACCCCCCAATGATAACGGCTATGCAATGACATCCTAGGCAATGTCGTGAACTCAGTCATCCTAAATGAATTAGATGTGAGTGATAGAATAGTATTGGTCACTAGATCAGGAATGTCTCACATAGAGGCCAAAAATATGATTGTTCTTTGTATAACTAATCACACCATAAAAAGGCAAATACAATAGGCATAGGTTCATATTTAAAGAAAGGGGCATCTAAGATTTATCTTAGTAGGTATATTTCATCATAAGAAGAAGTGATATTAAAATGGACAATAAGAAGCCATGAAGGACCCCTAGACCTATAAAATTATATTAACATTTACATCAATAAGGATTTCTTCATTCATGAAAATGTTGAGAGTATTTATGTGCCCTGATGATAGTGTTGGGAATATAGGTTGTTTGAGCATTCATAATTAAAATCTACTAGTGTAGTTGAAACGTCAACCAATTAAGTGTGGATGTTATTTATATTTATTTCAAGAATATAACAATGAGATTCATGTATTTAGTTTCCCCACAAATTCTTATAAAAGACAAACTAAGATTTCACCTTGGATGCAATTCATAGTGTTAGGATAACTAGTTGTATGACTCACTATGCAATATATTTAGGAGGCATTCACCCCAATAAGCATGCCACCATTGAGATCAATGAAGGGTTTAGATGTAAATTTGTAATGTGTTGATCTCAATTTAAAGCAATTTATCGATCATAGGACACAAGTTAGTTTCATGTAGCCCAGCGGTGCGACTCGACAATCCCCAATGAAGGGACCCATGTTTGACTCTAGCTGCATAACCCTCGGGTGCAACAAGGCCCCACATTATTGAGCGCGCTGTGGTGCCCCCATGTACGTGGATGGTTTTGAGGTTTACCCTTGGCTGGGTAGGGTCCAATAGTGGCCGATCTCGAGAGGGGTTCCTCATTATTAAAAAAAAGTTATTTTCATGTACGGTAACTATATGATCTTATTAGTAATAGTTAAGTTTCATATAGACCTACAATGTTTAGTGAAGGCAATATTGTAGACATTCCAAGATGTCATTACCATGTACAATAGTATATAAACAAGATCTATTATGTAGGGTTCTAATCATACAAATGGTCATACAAATGTGTAGGAAATTGAAATGACCTATCATAATATATGTTCAATGTCTATCGAACCATCTCAAGCCAACTTATAACTTTGTAAAAGTTTTGTTAGCTTCATGAAGATCAACAATTTTATCCTAAAGTTACTACATTTTCTATAAAATTATATTAGCAAATCCAATATAATGAGATTCAATGCAAGAGGCTTATTATAATCAGAGAGTGTCAATGAGTTGATATCTGGAAGTTCATTATCAAAAGCACATTTATATTTACAACAAAACTCATAATTGTCAATTTTATCACAATAATTACACATTTTTATGTCATCACAAGCGTTTTTACACTTATTTGCTTTGGCATATAAGGAAACCCCAAACACTGGAAGCTAGCTTCTTGATGGATCGACTCAAGGTACCAAATTTAGGAAGAATTACATCTCTGTTTGTTGTGGTGGCATTCAGACCAGGCTTCATTTTCTTAGGTTTGATGAGTATCAAATGAGAGAATCATGTAGAAGTTATAAATATTTGTGGTAGTGTCATATGAATATAGATACATTCTCATATGTTGGGTATACTCATGTTGTTGTCTATTCAGACCAAAATGTCTTTTCTATGGAAGAATTCTCCCACTACATTGACTAGTGTGGCTCTCATGTTTATTTTGATTTATAAGCATCATGCTATTCATTTTGATCTTGGGGATAGGACATGAAGATTAACGCTCATTCAGGTCACCAAAGGTATAAGTCTAGTTGTCAGGCTCCTCATTTGTAAATAATCTAGATGATGAAGACCCAATGGGTTGGATTGAGGGCTACCAATGAAGCAACCAAGGTGTGATCTTTGAAATAACCATCCACCACTTACTTCCTCACCACTCATCCTGAATTTTGGTTTGTATAAGGGGTGGCATGGGGGTCACTCTCCTTCTATAATCCTCTATATAGATTTGTATATATATATATATAAATATAAATATATGTATATATATACTCTTAAATTGTTAGAATTAAGATATACAATAAAAGTTGTGTCTACTTAATCCAGGGATAAAAAGTTTCTAGAATAAATCTCACATGAGAATATTCTTCGATGTGTATATTTTCAATTACATGACACTTTGAATTATGATTTTAATATATATATATATATATATATAATTGTTAAAGTAGTTGATTATTTATAAGTACTTAAATTGTTATAATCAAGAAATAGGATAAAAGTTATGTCTTCTTAATCTAGGGATAAAAGGTTTCTATAATAAATCTCACATGACAATATTCTTCGATGTTATATTTTCATTTACATGACTATTTAGCTTATAATCTAGAAAGCATGTTACATATAAGAATTCTCTATCTATGTAAATATCAAATATGTAAAATATCTATTTCAAATTTCAAGTACGGATAGAAACCAGTCAAGAAGCTTTTCATATGGTAGAAAAGGTAATAGGCTAAAAACATTCTCAATGAATTTACTATTTAAATTAGAAGGATAAAGATTCTGCGATATAGTTGTATGAAATTATAGAAAAATATCATGAAATATTTCAATGTGGACTATTGATAGAAGAAAATATATGATTGAAACAATATAAATGTCAAACAACTAGTATCAACTATATGAATATGTCAACCCCAAACTTCTCTCTAGTTATCTATAATCTCTTAGATCATATTTAGTCTATGTGGTGATTAAAGTTTATTGCTCAACATATTGAATTAGTACCAAATAGTAGGGTGTTTTACAAACTACTATGCATTCAAAGAAAGTTAATCACATTAGTTGGTATCTCATAGGAGAAAATAAAATAAAAAGAGAGGTATAGAAATTTTTTCTTATAATTGAAAGTCCCTTCCCAACTCTCACTCCAACTAGTCATATTTTCTTATATAATTCTTAATTTAGGGGTGGATGTGATTTACTAGTAAATAGTATGATCTTGACTTGACTTGGTACCATATAATAAGGTAAATAACACATTTCTACATATTTGGAGCAAGGTAATTGTGATGACCCCAATTTATATATACTTTCCATAGTGACATACACAGATATGCGTGCACTCATATCTATAAATGTCAAAAGGGAAAATATAAGAGATTAAGGTAGTCAACTAAAAATAGAGATTTAGCCAAGATCAAGTCCACATCATCACATAATGGCACACGAACATTCATTCATATAGATAAAATAAAGTCATTACATATGGAGAGGAAATATTGTTCTAGAGAAAGATAACTTTATTACATAGGATCTCAATCATCCTCAACATCAACTAGGAAAAGAAAAAAAACTAACATCTAGCAAGAAATGAGATAAGAGGAAAAGATCTATCTAATACATCCTCCATGCTTATTATTTGTGCTTTCAGGTACTTTGAGCATACATTTCACTTTGTTGTCAATTATTCCTTATACCTAGAAAATACAAGAAACAAAAACATCAACAAAGTTGGTACATGGTAAAGGTTATACTAATAAGGTTACATAAAGGAAAAATATTTGAAAAAGAAGGAAAGAGAGATAAAACCATTTCTTAAGGTGAAAATCAAGTAAACACCCTTTTATTACATTCATTTTGATGCGGTTGTACTACACCCATTGCACTTGCCTTACATCTAGTGTGGGCAATAGAATATCATCATACATCTAATATGGGCCAAGGAATCATACATCCATGTTAGGCAACATACATCCACAGTAGGCTATGTGCTCTAGTAGCTACAACCCATCATAACCATTTATGTTCTATTAGGTTTGGCAAAGTATAACTCATACTAGTCAACCAAGCAATAATATTCAAATACGAGCATTCAAGGTATTACATATCATAGGCAACTAGAAATCTAGTCTTATACTTATAAGACCACGTACCTCCTTGTTCAAGTCAGATATCCAAGAATGTGTAATCAACAGGAAATAAGTCACCCTGCACAGAAAGCAAGGGTACAACATTACAATCGGTCCATGTGACCAAGGCTAAGATATGTTCTTAGCTATTATCCTCTTTTATACTATCTAATTCGGATCAGGGATTTCCAATAATTTTAATTGGGTTTTTGAGATATTATCAGATCTGATCCATCATACAAAGTTTAATTAAAAGATAATATTTAATTAATCAATTAAAAGATTTCCATAAACTAGGGTTTCTAAGATGGTTGGATAAAAAAGGGGAAAACAACCCTAACATATTAATCATTCATAACATCAGGGTTCATTTAAGGGTTTAGGACCAATCATAATCACTAATCATCATCTAGTGATATCATATTTTGTTATAAAGATATACCTTTAATTTCATGTAGAAAGAGAAACTAGATTTAAGGTTTCTTCTAATCCTTCGATCATTTATCAACTTAGAATAGTATTTCGATTTATTTAGAAATCAGGGTTTCCTCTAGGGCTAATTACACCTTAGAAAGTCATACATCATCAAGAAAAACCATTATCAATAATTGATTATAAATAAGGAGGTCATTAAGGATTTAGACAACTATTATTGAAATAGGAGACGGATCTAGGTCCTGGTATCATTTTATTTGGATAGAGAATATTTTTATGATCAAAATAGTATATAAGTTCGATATATTCTTATATTTGTAGCATTTACTATGATTTTTCTAAGTTAAGCTATTTTCTTGAGTATATAAAAAAATAAAAGAAAAGAAAAACCTCGATCAATGGCCGGATCCGACTGGATCAACAGCTCATATTGATCTACACCGATCTGACATTCCTGGATTAATCTACCCTGATCGGACACTCCTAGATTGATCCCGCTGGTGTCCCCTGTTGCTTGTTGCTTGCTCGAGCAGCTGGATCAACTCCGGCAAGGTCGATCTCGCTCCTTGGTGCTGCTCGCGAGTGGGAAGGAGCTGAGGTAGATTCGATAGCTCATCCCGAAGCCAGAGAGGGTCAGAATAGGGTGTAATACCCTGCGTAGCTCGTCGCCACCGCGTGGGCAGGAAAGGTCGTCGGAGTCAAGGCCATTTTAGAGCGGGAGGTGATCAAGTTTCTCTTGGTTGTGATGGGGAGATGTGTGGGGTCTTGACGAATGTGAGGGTGAGGTTAGAAGGGAGCGGGGGATGCTGAGGAGCTCGATTGGTGGTGGTGACTAAGGGTTGATGAAGGTGAAAAGGAGGTGTATGCTTGGGGTATCTCGGGTGAAAAAGAGGCTACAGAATGGTAAAAAGGGGAGAGTCGGAGCTAGTGGAGGGGTTAAATAGGCGTTTGGGGAAGCTAAGCGATGAAGCCCTAAAACCAGCCACCGCCGCCTGGAATGGGGTGAGAAGTCGAGAGTTCGTTCTCCCTATTCCGTGGACGAGGGGAGGTGAGTAGATTGTTGTTAGATTCGTTTTGGGGAGTGGAAAGCTTCCTCCAAATATCTCGTGGAGAGGGAACGAGATTTGAGCGCTAGATCTTTTGGATGAGTTGATGTTCTGTTGGAGCTGGAGACCTGGTCTTGCGGGAGGTTAGGGATGACCCGGGGTCCATTAGATCTCGTGTGACCCTTGATCAACCGATCGGATGGTCGTGGTTAATCCCTGATTCGTAAATCCGCCTCCAACCAAGAAAAGGGGTGCGTGACATAATATATCAAATGGGAATCTGAAACTTAGGCCCTAAGGTCCAAAATGAAATGGAATATGCACCAAATTAAATTGGTCATATCTCCCAATTGGTTGATGCAATTGCAACAAAATTTTAGGGGTAGTTTTATAAGGTCGTCATGAAGCTGTGGTATAAGTTTGAGATCCAAATTCCAATATTTGGTATGTTCATTTACTAAATACACTAACACATGTATTTTATCATCATAACATATTAAGGTTTGCATTTTCTTTGCAATTTGTGACTCATCTTGTTAAATTGAGTGAGGAAAATATATGAGGGTAATTTTGGTCAACAAAATTGATAATAAACTTTTAAGAGAGAAAAAAAATTATAAAAACTCAGTTTGTCACAGTAATCATGTACCTCTATATATTGTGGGAGCGAAATAATAAAGAATAATACTCACTTTGCAAACTAATAGTAAAATTATGCAAACACCTCTCTAGGTAGCTATAATTTATAAGATCTTTTTAGTTTATAGGCTCACACAAATTATTCCTAAATATTTGAAACTTAGCTTAAATTCATTTCAACAATAGCGCTTTAGAAAAATCAATGTAGTTGGAGCAAGATAACAATTCATGTGATTAATAGTTGTGGCCTATTTGAGTTTGGAATAAAAAAACTAAACACCAAATTTCCACCCAGTGACCCAAAGAACCGAATTCCCACTGAAAGATGCTCGAACAATGATACATGTATAATTTCAAATTGTATACATTTTTTTGGGTGCAAATAGGGTGGGGAAATTGTATAAATTATATATATTATGTATGAAAATTATAAAAATATGTATATTTAGATATTATATTCTCTTGAGGGGGCTATAGTCTCGGATGCTAGTGTCTTTAGGAGTGAACATTTGGTTAATTTGATCGTTTATGGTAAATTCAGTTCAGTTAAATGGTTAATTTGTGATTTGAGATTGTAACTATTAATTTTATCAAATTAGTGTCAGTTAATATGATTATGGTTAATCAATAAATGGTTAATTGAATCGGTTACTTTAATTTATCGAATAACACTCAAATAGTAATATTGCGTGAATATACTCATTATGTTTTGAGCAATTATTATCTTATAGTAGTATTGCATATAAATATAACATTGCACATTTCATAAAAACTTAATTAGCATATAAATGTGGATGTTTTTAAAAATAAAAGTACAACTATATATACATATATGTGTATTATATTTTTTTGAATAAATTATGACTATTCGGTTAATTCGATTAACCAACAAAAAATATTTTTAACCATCAGATTAATCGTTTATCCAATTAACTAAAATAAACCAACCGCATTAACTAAATTAACCAAAATTTCTATAAAAAAATCTACTTGGTTAATTAGTTAATAAGCGAATTCTGCTCACCCCTACGTGTCCCCCGGCTCCAACCATGGTCATGGCGCACTGAATATCTTGCTTATCTCTAATTGGATCTCCTTTTCTAACTGGATTTTATTCAAAAGATGTGATCTTAGAGGTCGCTTACACTAAGTATACCATCTGTGGGAACTGCTTTCTGGTTGAGAAGTGTCTCTGTCCTTTTCACTTCTTATTACTCTTTTCGTTTACCTTTTTGGACATTTCTTGATGTCATTATAGAAGTGAGACTACAGATGGCATTATAACTTAATGTAAATGTTAATTACTCCAAATAAAACCACTAACCGCCTATCCTAGCAGCAAAGGACAATGAAAACATGATGATCATATCGATTTCGCACGTAAAAGCATGTCTTAGACAGATGAAACAAAAAATTATGAATGGCGCAAACGGTCGGAATCATTATGTATAATATCAGTTATATTGGCATTATAGGAGTAATATTAGTCTTCGACACTTAAGACTAATTTGTTTGGATGCTTTTGGACGGCAAGATGTGAATAAGCAATGTATTTTTCCTCTGCAAACTCAAATTTCGTTAACCGACTACACTCTACTAAACAAGTTATAAAACGGACATGCGGACTGCCAATTTGCAAGCAGAAAAAGCAATAGCGTATATTTTTGGCATATTTATAATTAAGGCCGACATGTATCTACAGAATATGATTGCCGAGAGACCAATCGATTTCAAGGCTAATTAAGGACCACACGCTTGACATTGAATGTTCCCGTCCTTCACGCCAGTTGTGTCGTCTTTAGTTGCAAACAAAGAAATTGGGCAATCGCGTCAACACCAGAACCAGGTGTGTACAGTGGAAAAATTAAGGAATGACGATCGTGACAACCAAACTTTCCTGGCCTTAATGTCTTTAAATATATGATAGCAATGTGCTCGCTCGGCCTGGCCTCGCGAACAGTTTCTTAGATTCTCTTCAGAATGTGAGCTAACTAACTAGTTGCCATATAGGACCAGCTTTAACTGGAACTGGAATGCACCACTAAGCCAACTTTTAAAAGCTGGGCATGGGGTTTAGGTGGGAACATCGGCAAACGAATCATCAAGACGGAACAGTACAGTTTCTGACACAATAAATAACAAAGTTGCTACAGTGACACACAAGCAAACTCTAAGCTTAAAAGTTTAAGAAAGATGGAACAAAAGTGGAGACAAATACCCCACAAAATCTTTATTGTTGTTGTTGATAGTGTAAGTGTGAGAGTTTATGGTATTTAAATCAAAACTAGTTGACAATGATTGAACGGGTCACACAACTTATTAGTCTAAGGATATCTTCAAACTCCAGCGGTGTGAGTTTAATCTCAACCTCCTCCTCACATGTCGTCATGTTTTTCGTGTACTTGTATGCATTTTTTATTTCATTTTGGTAAGGTATGAATTTTTCACATACTTGTTTTGAGGGGCATGCTCAGATACTATTGGAAAATGTGTGATATTCGACTCAAATTCAATTGACAATGAGCGAGCGACCACAAGCTTTATTAGCCCTAAGATATCCCCAAACTCAACGGGTGTGGTTTTTTTTCTTTCAACAATAAATATTTCCATAAAATATTTCCTATTGTACTATTATGTTTTCGGAAATCTATTGTTGATTTTGGCAAAAAAGAACCCCAAAAATTAAATCGATGAACAACTCTTGAGCAAAAAAACCAGTGACAATAAAAACTTCAACATACCTTTCATATATCGACGAGGAAACTAAGAGTAACATCCGCAGGGGCGGGGAGGGGGCAATTGTACTTCATATCCTCGTAGATTTAAAAATAAGTATACCAGAAATGGCACGAACTCCACTCCCTAGTACATTGTTTCACGTTTAGCCGCAGAATCTTTATGTGACATTTTCTAGCTCAGTGAGTTCGAAGGTTGAAATAATCATGACGGACGTGCTTGTATTTTTTATACAATTTTTTTCTTCTTAAAGTTCATACATTGAACATGTATGAATGTATGAACGTGCGTATACATGCATATTTATATACGTGCATATTTCTTTGTGATGTATACATGCATGTGATGTATGCATGAATTTCAATATATACACTTAGGAAGATAAATTGAGGATTTTTTCAGGAGATTTAAATCTAGGTCACTTCATTGTGCGCTTTAAGCGAAACCATTCGGCCATCCATGTCTGATTTGTACATATATATCGGAAACCCAGGATAAATATATTTTCGACCCACAACTGAGGCAAAATTCTAATAGCATACATGTCATGCCACTAACCATGGAACCTCAACTCACCAACTAGGTGAATCATACATAGTTACTATCCTTCATAACGAGGATCTTACAACAAGTCCTAATTCCTTCTAACTCTATTTGATAAACTACCTAAAGTTGTTTATAAGTTCTATACTTTATTTAGATATCTTTTTAAATCTTGGTAAAGACTGCTAACTCATTAGCCTTCCCTCCATGCTTCATGTAGTTATGTTCAAACCATATGTGATGAACACAACATGTTATGCACTACAAGGTCACGATTTTTCCACCCTTGGTCTATGTAACCAGATTCAGAAGAAAGCTCCTAAGACCTTGTGACTGGTTAACACCCGTTTTCAAAGCACATTTTCCCCATAAGTATTTCCACCACTTGCAGCGATTGAAAATGTGCTTGTCATCTTGGTTTCCTGCCTTAAACAAAAGGTAGGCCATCACTATGTTGGGAGCCCAGTTACTGGCTTTGTCAAGGGTAGGAAGATGCCCTTTATAAGATCTGAAGGTGGTGATGCTTCATCAGGGATTGTGCCGGTTTATCCAGACATTCTTTGCCATTTTTTCAACATGTGAAGATTGTCTGCATAAGGAAAAATTTCGTCTTTAGTAGCATCAAAGAATGTCGGACAAACGTTCGTATATTTTCTCCATATGGTTGAGTAGCCCTATCTATGTGTAGGTTTCTAAAAATTTAAACCATATCTTTTCAGCATCCAAGACACCCATGTGCCTTATCCAATGAGTAAGATTTTTATTCTCTTCATTGTGTGAAATTAGGTTGCCTCCCTCCAATGGAAAACCCAAGTATTTAGTAGGCAGTGAGCCTAGCCGAATGCCAAGATTACTAGAAACTACTTGTTTATCATTGCATGACTTTTAAAGAAATATATGGTACTTCAATTCACTTATCCTTCATGCCCGAGGCTCTCCCAAATTCATCAACAACTTTTGTAAGGTTTGTAACACTTTTAGATCTTCTTCACACAAAATTAGAACATCTCTGCAAATAACAAGTGTGACATAAATGGGGTACCTCTAATTTTCTATTATATGATTGTTTTCTTCTTTAATTCATCGTTCAATCTTCTACTTAGTCCCTCCATAGCTATTGTAAAGAGAAAAGGAGATAATGTATTCCCTTGCCTTTGGCCATTTGTGTTTTTGAAAAAAACTTCAAATGAATCATTGAGAAGAATAGAAAAGGAAGGAGTAGTAACACATTATTGAAACATTTGTATCCACTCTTATATGAAACCCAATCTTTGTAAGCATTTAAAGAGGTAGCTCCATTGGACGGAATCGTAGGCCTTTGTAATGTCTAGTTTCACACAAGCAGAGGGTGTGCTTCTTTTCAAGTTAAACTTTAGTGTGAATTCAGCCGCAAGCATAACCAGTCTGCAATCCTCCCCACTTTAATAAAAACATCTTGGTGAGATGAGATGTTCTTGGGTGTAAGGGCTGTGAGCCTGATAGTTCTAATTATTTAATGATTTTGTGAAGTATGGAACAACATACGATGGGTCTGAGGTCTGCATGAGAGGCCATAACCTCTATCTTAGGAATTAGGGCAAGAAAAACATGGTTGATTTGTACACATATATCAGAATTAGGTAAATATGTATTCTGACTTCCTCTTAAAAATATAGTAGATCAAAGAGATACATATATCCCAAAGATATACCCCAAATAGATTAAACATGCACTCCTATCTAACATGTAACTTGCATTTTACACTTGCACAAACTTTTATAACATATCCCTTTGGTTCTTGGCAGTACCACCGTGTCTTCTTTCATTCTTCTTCCTCCATATGTAGTAGAAAAGTGCAGAAAATATAATCCTCTTCTTGCCATACTTATCAAAGCCCATGAGCACCCTTCATGGTTCATCTTTCACCTCATGTTTCATTCAGAGTTCCTTGCAGATCAATGTCTATATATCTTTTGTGAATTTGCGGCCTCCAAATAGATGGTTATGGGTCTCTTCTTCTTCACTACGCAACATACATGTAGTGAACATATATTGATTGCACTTATGTATGTAATCTAACGTTGTTAGAGTGCCATGAAGGATTTTGTAAACACAATACTCTATTTTTTTACTTGTTTTCCATCCCATACCTATTCTATATTTTGGTCTTTTGCATCCCTTGATCTTGAAACTTCCCACAGGTCAATCACTTCCCATGGGTCAATCTTTGAGTCTTTGAAATACCATCCTCCTTCTCTATTAGGGGTAAATAGGTGCTTTACTTGCTGCCAAACCTCCCTCATATCATTGATTGTATGTGAGTAACATTCTCTGGTTCATGACTAAAAGTCTTGTCCATGTGGGTATATTTTCCTCATCCACCTCTCCCTCATACTGAGTTAGCTTCTTGATAGATGATTATTCTTCTTTGAGTCCCCCATTTAGTAATGCCCCTTGGAATTTTTTAATTCAAACCTCCTCATCTTTTTGGTAGTGCCAACCACACATACCTAACTGGATAATACTCGCTTGGCCATAGGAAATTTGCCATCTTCATTTCAATGCGGTCAAGGACAACCTCTAGAATCTCTCCTTGTTGAAACTAGAAGATAAGAAGTCCTTAAATTGCAACATTTGTTAGAGTTTCTCTTCATGCCATGGAGGTCTTCTGTGACTGACATCCATTAATCATTTCTTCAGCTCTATTAATACAATCAATAAAGTTCTTTACCTGAGGATTACCACCTACAAGTAGAAACCCCATATATTTTGTAGGGAATTTACCAAGATCCACTCCCATTACTTCCTATAGTCTTCCTTCACTTTGATAACAGTTTTTGGATAGGAAAAGATGGGTCTATCTGACATTCACAAACATCCCATTTTTCTCCCCAAACTTCCTAAGCAGAAATTGCATCTCCTCAAGAATTTTAGGCTTGGCTACCACAAATAAGCACATCATCAACAAAATTAAGTGGCTCATCACCTTCATGACACACATTATATACAGTTTCCTTCTTGCCTTCCACCTCTTTCATCCTTTGTGTAAAGTATTCCATAACAATCATAAACAAGAGTGACAACAAAGAATCACCATGTCATAGGCCATTTCTCCCTTTGAACATCCCTGTCGAGGTGCCATTGACTAGGATGGAGAAGCTAGTTGTCCCCACAATTTATTTTATCCATATGTCCAATGTTCATTGAGCCCCATTTGCTACACAATCCATCATAATTTGTCCCATCTAACACTGTCATATTCTTTTGACACATCCATCTTCAAGCATGCTTTCCTTCTTCCTTTTATAACATTATAATCATGTAGAAACTCACCAGCCAAGAGTGCACAATCGCTAATACTCCTACCTATGACAAAGGCTCCTTAATTATCTGAAATAAGATAGGTGAGAACTAAATTCATTTTTGATGGAAGAATCTTAGAAATGATTTTATATGGAATAGAATAGTAAGAAATCGGTCTGAAATCAGAAAAAGATGCAGTGATCTTCTTCTTCAAAATAAGAAAAACAAAAGCATTATTCACCCATCTCACCATATTTCTCCATCCAAGAATCATCTGACGTAATCCACCAATTCCTGCTTGATTATGTTCCATATTCTTCTATACAAAAAAGCATTGAACTTGTTCAAACTCGATGGTTTGTTGCATCTAATACTCCAGAGTGCATTTTAAATCTCCTATTCAATTGCCTTGTGAGAATGTTTAATATCCATTTCATCTCCTCTTGTTAACTACCTCACTGTAGTTTTTATTATATAGTGAGCTATAGAAACCTATGGCTTTCTCCTCCAGGCCCACTTGCTTAGTGACCACCCTCCCTTTTGCATCAATAGGCTTAGAGATAATATTATTATCTTCTCTTCTTTTCACAGGTGAATGGTACAACTTAGTGTTTTGCCACCATCTTCCATCCACTTATCTGTGCTTCTTTGCCAAAAGAATTTTTCCTAAGCTTTTTTCTAGACTCATCCACTTCTCCCTACTTTTTTTCCAAAAGATTTTTTCCTCAACTTTTTTCATCTAGAATCCTCTTTAGTTCCTCATCCTACCTTATCAACCCCCCATTCAGTGGACCAGTGAGTAGTCCCTCCATTATCTCTACACATTATTTTTTGGCTTCAACAATCAAATTTAGAATATTCACCTCATCTTTGACCCATATTTGAAGAGAAACTTTTGTGTTTCCCAGCTTCTTTGCAAATCTATATGTCAGGTTCCTTGGCACCTATATCCACCATCTTTGTTTAATTATCTATTCAAAACCTTTCTAGTCAACCCAATAATCAAGGGACCTTAACAACTTCCTTTATTGTTTCTTCTCTATGATCTATACCAGAAGGGGTGTGTGGCCACTCAACTCTGAACCTTCAACTTTTACCTGCATTTTTGGGAATAATTGTAGACAATTCTCATTCATTAAGTCCCTATCCAGATTGATTTCTATATTGTCCTCTAGCTTCAGATCATTATTCTATTTGAAGATGGCACCTTCATCCATTGGCAATTCAAACAACCCGATTCTATCTATTGTTTGATTGAAAGACTCTATCACCACATTCAAGACTGGTCTGCCTCCTTTTTCCTCAACATGCAATCTGACATTATTAAAGTCACCTATCACCAACCAAGGGATCATGATCTATTTCGATAAAACAATCAAGTCCCTCCACATCTTTTATCTTCTCTTTTCTTTATTATAAGAATACACTACCATCATATACAAATGCAAACTATCTACGTTTCTAAATTTTAGGGCGATGTGTTGATCAAACATTTGCACCACTGTACACTACCAAACATTAGGATTCCATGCTATAATCACTCTTGTATGCAAGCTAATCATGTTCCAGATTAGATATATGTTCCCATCCTTGTGGAAAAAGATATGGATACTATTTTTATTATGTTCCTTTATCTTTGTTTGAACTAGTACAATTAGGGAAGGCCCTGTTATTGCAATCCAATCTAGAAACTCCTCCTTCTTGTTCTTGTCACACCCCCTTTAATATACATTAGAGTATGGACATATTAATTAGTATTTTGGGTTCTTGTTCGCATCACTAGCTCCTTATTATTAGTTTTCCTCAACTCCTCCTTGTCCCTATGATTAATTATTTCCTACTCTTATTTGTCAGGTCCACTCAATGCTTTAAAGCTATTGGTTGTGCCAAGGATGGCTCCCATCCCTTGGTTCTTGGGGATCCTAGTCTTCCTGATTCCTTTCTTGCTTGAGGAAGAGGTGAACTCCCCTTCCTCCATATCTTCATTTTGTCTCGAGCTAGGTTTAGTAGTAGGGTTTCCCGCAACCACCCCTAGGTCTTTATTGTCCACCTTGCTATTGGTAGCCAGTTCCCTCATTTTCTCCTCTGTTGCATCTCTGGTTGTTCCCGATTTAGACTGTGATGCCTGGGCTACTTCACCTTTGTCCACTGTGTCCCAGGTCTTCTTCCTCCATACCTTTCTTGTTCAGCTACTATCATCATCTTCCTTAAGGCTCTTTGATGTGTCTGTTACCTTGATGTCACATTTATAATCACCATACCCAAAGGAATGACACTTGCTACACTTCATCAACACATAATCTTATATTATCTCCACTGGGATGGGATCCCTCCCATAGACATTGTAAAGACCCGATTTTTATGGTAGAATATTTACAAAATGTATTAAAAATATAAACAATATTTATTACAATCATGATTTTACATCAGAGTCACAAAAGCTTTAAACATAAGATTACATGATGGAAAAATCAAAGTTGATCCCTATCTAGTCTTCAACAGAGGACAACTCCTGCATGTCTCATCTAGTCCATCTTTGTATAACCTGTCCATGAGTTCCCAGAGGGAACAAAACCACACATGGACCCCTAAAGGGAACATAAAGGTCAACTAGGCTGGTACTAAATCTAATTATTGAGCTATTAAAAAAATAGGTGCAAAATAAAATTCATGTATGAAATCATCAAGGAGGGGTCCATAATTGGTGGACCGAATTCAGCAAAATGAGAATGACAAGTATCAATGTTTCATTGTTCAAAGTTCAAAATACAAATTCCAAAAGGCTAACAATTATGCAAAATTATCCAAGTTTAAGGTATACAAATATCAAGAATATTTCCAATGATCAATTTTAAATATCAAGATTAAGCACTGTCATATCATTTTTAATCAATGACTACAATGCCATGTGCTCATTATCTATTAGAGAACGACACGGTATCCTGCTATTTCAACCAATATACTGGGGGGCCATTAATCCATTAAAACCTATGCACATGGCGGCAGGACGTACCCAAGCTCTAGGAGCCAAAGCTCTAAATGGCCAAAGCCTAGGGACCAAAGTCCAGGGAGTGAAAACTCCAAGAATTCAATTATAGTGCTATCTTAACATTTGATAAAATCCAACAAGAATGAATTTGGAGTGGTGAACTTTCAAAGAGGCAGAAATGGCTTATAAAATGTATAGGGTTCACCACTAAACAATGTACATAGAATTCCAGAGGGAAATTAATAACTCAATATGAAAATAGAGAATCTAGTACCTCATTTTAATAAGACTCCATAGACTGCACAATCACCAAAAATGACTCTAAGAGTGGAAAATCTACAAAGTGTAGTACAATTTGGTTGTCATTTGTCTTGCAATCAGTTAATCCTTTATTAATTGGGATTGTTTTCCCACCTAGGATTATTACTAATTCATAGTCTTTCCATTGTCTTTCTATCTAGGGTTTCTAGTTTAAATGCACTTACATTCATTTATATTATATATAGATAGCAACCACATTATATCACTACTCAACCCATAATATTCCCTCTCTAGCCTCCTACAGTCATTAGGTAATCATATGATTCATAGTATGTATATGTTCATTATATCCAAATGGTAGCTTTTACACGTGTTTATCCAATTTAAGGTAAGTTCATGCATGGTCATTTATAATTACATATTCATTTGTCAACTTTCATATTTTAGTCTTTCATCTAATGTTCTACTTTCTATTATATTTTCCCAATCATAACTTCCATCATGACCATTCATTTAATTTATATAGGATATTGATTACTTTAGGAAATAGTCCATATTATTCTGAGTTCTAAAATATATGTGTCCCACAATGTTATTTTATAAGACATTTCCATCTAATTAGAAGTATGCATAACTGAATATATGTAACCCACTAATTTCCATTGAGTTGTACAAGGCATATTCTCTATCCATCTCTAGGGTTATAGTTTCTCAAACCAGTGTTAGCATGTTCCCATTCCCTCATTAGAATCCACTAGATGGGATTAGCATTTTCCCTTACATACATAGCTTCTCAATTCTATCTTTAGTCTCATTACATTCGATTAGATCATCTGAACAAATAGACCCATGATCATACTACTCACATTAATACCTAGGACCTACATTATTTATTATTATCCATGTATATTCTTATCATAAAATGTCCACATGTTACATAATATTATTAGTACTACATAGTCAATTGTTTTGATTTAAATTTCTCCATATTAGCTTCCTTAAATGTTGTACTCTCTCTAATATATAACATAGTTCGATCTATACACTAGAATCAAAAGATGTTCATTTATGCTTATTAGGAATATCTAGGGTTTGTATATACACTAGAGCTTAGATCCCAATTATCTTCTCAAATATAGATAAAATCTACATGAATGATGAAAAAGGAAATTTATACATTATCCCATCAATATGCCATCTAAATTAAATTATTATCCACCTATGTGTATATACATATTCGTACATCTAGGGTATTGGTTTCATGGCAATAATAAAGTCAACATTTTAGATGTGACCTATTAATAAATACATAGACTTTAGAACTCTTTATTTATTGGGGCAACAACATATAACCTATGATATGAATATCATATTATTTTATGTCTTACATTCAATAACTATATATATTTATAGCTTTTTGTATATTTCAAAGATTATTCACAAAATTCCTATTAGTTCACTAAATAGATTCTAAGATTATCTCATGGAGTGCAATACCTTTTACATAAGTTCTAGACGTCATAAAATCTATACTATGGGTATAAGCCATATATATAAGTAGGTTTACTACTGATAATACTAGAAATGATATAATACAATGTCTATTATACTATTATTAATAGTGACGTCTTATAAGGGTTCCAGATACTCTATTTCACTAATCATTAATTCATGTTTAGAAGATACTTAGTAGGTTTTATTATTTGCATAGATATCATGTTATTGAGTTATTTATTCAATTCTAAAAGAGGGATTGCAAAAAGTAGATTCAGATCACCATTGGCCATCATAGTAGGTCTTTGATGTATACTCAGTGACCTTCTCAATCAAGGTTGACCTTAGCCTTGTCACTGGGTCTCCATGAATGTGGATGAAGGTGGTCTAGGGCATGAGGCACCATTAATATGTGGTATCAATGGCATTCACATCCATTAATCAATGTAGCTAAACCTATAGATTTTGTGTAGAACTCCAAATGATTCCAGACTGGGAGGCAAGGGGAGTCTCCTTCTTCTTCAAACATCTAGCATGGAGATCCCGTCGAATCTATAGAGGCCTTGAATGAGTGTCATGGAGTAGAAGGTGTGTTTGAAACTTTTCAAATTGATCGAGATGGGTAGGTTGTTGTGTGAAGTTGTTTGCACATCTACAAATCTTTAGGTCCATCTTTGACAAGGTGATGAGATGTCTTGGAAGATGTAGGACTTGATTAGAGGAAGGATAGATGAGGTAGGTTGGGTAGGGTCAGGGTGATTGTATAGTAGGTGGTCATCACCTACCTTGCACGTTCTCATGATGGGGTCGACACTGTCACTTCAATGGCGTCGCACAAGATGGGCCATGAGCCGTGACACCTGAACGGTAGTTGAAGGCTGGGAGGTCGAGGCCATGTTCTATCATTGGCAAGTTTCAGATTTGGTGAGTCCACAAGGAGGGAGAAGAAGGGCATGGCAGCATATCTTATTTGCAGGTCCGTGTTTCCCTATGGTTGAAGGGTCTCTGGTTATATAAGGGGATGAAAGAGATGGCGTTCTAGGATGAGGAGGTGTAGGGAGGCAAGGGACCAGGCAAGGGACCTGATCAGGGTTCACATCCATTCTCAGGAGGCACCAAATTAACGACAATTGTTATTGCCATTTTTCGGCTGTCAGAGACCATCTTAATGGCACCCTAGTTCTAGGGTTTTTGTGATGCTAGGCAAGGTAGCCGATTCTAAGGAAGAGGAGAGTTGGCAAAGCTGATTGGATCAAGAGAGAGAAAATGGAAAAGATGATGGGGAAACACTCGTTGTTAACCCTATAACTGTTAGGGTGCAGAGAGGGAAAGTAGATGAGTGCAATACGGAGAAGAGGAGGGGTAATTTACTACCCTATTTATTATAATTAACAATTTAGTAATAGACTCTTAGTTTTTATAAATTTTGTAACTTGTAAACGATACATTCAATTGCTATAAGATTTTAGCCAACGGTTCATGTCATTGTATTTTAAATTTCCTTCTGTATAATAGATCAACTATATCAACCCATGACCCCTCATTTATTTTCCCTTCTTAAATACAATATTAGAAGAAGTAGTTCTATTTGTATCTTGGTGTGATTCCAAAACCAATAGTCAAAGGATTAGGTGTATTATTGTAATACTAAGTCAAATCAAAGTTTTTGATTGCAAGGATTTTCAATATGTACTAAATGGTGACAAAGTGATTTGAGGATATAAAGTCAGGGAACAAATTGTAAATGTTTCCCCATCATGGAGAATGAATCTATTTAAACACAAAAAACACAAAAAGAGAGAATAATTAGTATCATATAACAAGAAAATTTGATCTACTTATCTGAAACAATCTTAGGGCGAAGGAACAAGCTCAGGTTAAGAATAATGATAAATTATAACTCAATAAAGATTTAGTACTAAAATTTGGTATGTTACATACATTAAGCTAGATTATAGCCAATGTATCACCCTCAGCCTCAAACTCCACCAGGACCCAAGCTTAGTCTGCTTCCAGTGATTGATTGTCAACATGTTGGACTTTCCCCACCCCGATAGCGATGGTGCTTGCTTCTCATCTCGTCCATGACCGACCGAAGGACTTCAAGGTGATCTAGAATGAGACAATATCCTTCTTGAATTCATCTCCATGGTGGTAATCCTTAGCAACCACCAACTATAAATCAAACCACTAGAGGGCCATCTCTAGGATGACCGACTTGTTTGCTAAGTTGGAGAAGCAGACCAAGAAGATCCCATTTTCCCTAGATAGCAACTTGAGGCCCCTTTAGTTTCTAGGTTCTTTGTATCCACGCTTGAAGATGCGGATAGTATGGTCTCTTCCCCAATATATACACCATAATTGTATTTTCCCATATCTTACACCTCGTCTCAAATTCATCTTCATCCAAGTCGATGTGCACCTAGACCTCTATCTGCCTAGACCTTAGGAATCTCATCCTTATCCCCTATACGATGGAGGTTATTTGAGGACTTGGTTCCATGCACGTCTAGCCATCATCAATTCTTTCTCCATTTCTTTTGAACCTTAGTTGGGGTTCTCCTAAACTCTTATAGCATGTCCGGGCTGGGTGGTGGAAGGGGTAGGGAGGGTGTCAGGGAGTTGGTGGTAGGGTGGATGCTGAGGGTGAGATGCTCCCACATTTCCATCATTACATGGGCGGTCTCCTGGATGATTTCTAGAGAAAACCATATGGGGGTGATTTGTACATATACATGTATGTATGTATGTATGTATATACACAAACATATACACATACATACATACATACATACATACATATATATATATATATATATATATATATATATATATATATATATATATATATATAGTAACAGAGAGATTTATCCCAACTATCCCACAACCCTTAGCAAAAACTAGACTCTAGGTTAAATTGAGGACGCATGTCCATGTGAGATCCAAACTTCTGTCCCTTCATTTTAGAACCCTAGAAATTTTCACTTGTGCCATATCTCTCCGAGATGTATGTATGTACATATCTACATATGTATTTATGTATGTGGTATTACTATAGAGTTTTTCTCTCCACTACAACTCATAGAAGAGGTTGAATGCCTAGGAGTTTTAAATCAAGTAGGCGTGTCTAAGTGAGATTAAAAACTCAAATCCCTTCATCTGAGTACAAATGAATTTGCAACTTATGTCATCTCCCATTGGATGAAAGTATGAGATTAAGAGAGAAAGTTCCTCCCTCTCCTACAGCTTGTGGTAGATGCCAGATTCTTGAGAGGAGTTGAGAATTAGGAAATACTTGTCCATGTAGTTTGAACTTCATTTTTCTAGATACCATGATAATACACCAACCACACTATTACTCACCCACAATATATGTATGTATGTATATATGTGTATGTATGTATATATGTATCAGAATTAGGTAAATATATTCCAACTTCCTCCTAAATTATAGGTCGAGAGTTACATATAGCCCAACGCTACACCAAAAAATGACTACAACCCTAAAATCATATGTATGTACATTCAAAATCAGGTAAGTATATTCTAACTTCCTCCTAAAAATAATAGGAGGCCAAGAGTTACATGTGGGACCAATGCCATACAACTCAAAAAATAGAGCTACAACTCACTTTTCTAGTTAATGTCCAATTTACGTTTAACACATTTACAAAATTTTACAGCAATACTCATAGCATTTGAAGCAACACCTCAGTGTCTCCTAGAATTTCGTTCCTCCCATATATTATAGCATAGAGCAACAAACATAAGCTTCTTCCTATCATCATTCCCGCACTTTTTCAGCACCCTTCTTGGATTGCCCTCTAGCTGGAGTTGTATCTTGAAATCCTTGCACAACACAACCCAAATCTCCCTTGTGAATTTGCTTCACCCACCATATGATTATGAGATTCTTTAGCATCATTACATACCAAGCACAATGTGGCTACATCATAGTTCCATCCGTTTATCTTATCAAGAGTAGCAAAAACACTATGCAAATTTTTATAGATGCACATACTCCATTTCCGTACGTACACTCCAGTCCAAATCTTCTCCCGATGCATGTCCTTTGCACCCCTTGACCGCGTCACCTCCCATAAGGATGTCTTTGGATCTTTAAGTCTTCATCTCCCCATATCATGGGCCTAGAACAAGTGTATAACATGCTGTCATGTTTCTATCATGATGTTAATAGTGTGTGAGTATCCCTCCCTTGTCCTTGACTTGAAATCGAGTCCTCTTGGGTATCTCTCCCTCATCCATTTCCCCCAACTTGAGGTGCCTTCTTGATAAATGATTATTCTCCATATTGTCCCCCACCTTTCTATGTCTTTAGGTACTTTTACATTCAACCCTCCTTTAGCCTTTGGGAGTGCTACTCTTGCATATCTCATAGGATGATGTCCACTTGCATAGAAATTTTTTTCTATCTTCATCTCTAGTCTATCCAAGACTGAACCCAGAATCTCCCCTTTCTACACCTAAAAAAAGAAGTCCTTCAGTAGCATTCTTTATCAGTGTTGCTCGTCTCATCATGGATGTCTTCTGTGTCAGCCACTTATTCACCATCTCCTCATCCTTGTCAATGCATTCAGAAAAGTCCTTGACCTATAGATTACCTCCAACTAAGGGAAAACCAAGGTATTTTGTTGGGAGGTTCCCCTTCTCCACACCCATTGCATCTATTAACCTGTCTTCTATCTAGTAGCAATTCTTAGATAAGAAGATATGTCTTTTACTTACATTCACACACAATCCCATCTGCCCCCCCCCCCAAACTTCCTTAGCAGATCTTTAAGATTTTCCAAAGAGTGATGCTTAGCATCAACAAAAACTAACACATCATCTGCAAAAATCAAATGAGTCATAACATTTGTGTTGTGTATTGTTTAGGGCCTTATCTATTCTTTTATCTCAGCTTGCTGCATCTTTTGTGTGAAGTACTCCATAACAATCATAAAGAGAAGAGGCGACATGGGGTCTCCTTGGTTCAAACCATTACCTCCTCTAAACATACTTGTATATGTGTCATTAACCAGAACAGAAAAGCTTTTCGTGTACCAACACACTGCTTTATCCAACAAATCCATTGCTCATTGAACCCCATTTGTTCCATTGTCCACCACAATTTCTCCCATCTGACACTATCATAGGCTTTGGAAACATCCAATTTTAAGCATGCTTTTCTACTTCCTCTCATGACATTGTAGTCTAGTAAAAATTCCCCTATCAATAATGCACAATCACTAATGCTTCTTCCTGTCATAATGGTTTGTAGATATCAGATAGGGAAGTACCATCTTCAGTCTAACAACCATAATTTTAGCAATAATTTTATATTGTACCGAGCAACATGCAATATGTCTAAAATAAGTAAGAGAGGAAGTAATTTTCTTCTTGGGAATGAGTACCAGAAAAGAATGATTAACCTGTCTCTCCATATTGCCTCCTTCAAGAAACCAACTAACATATGAAACCAAGTCCTCTTTGATGATATCCCATGTCTTCTTGTAGAAAAAAACATTGGAATCATCTGACCCTGGAGACTTATTGCTTCGAATACTTAATACTGCATCCTTGACCTCTTGTTCATTGGTTCTTCTTGTAAGAATATTATTATGTGTGCTTGTAAGCGTGAAATTCCACTCCATCTCCTCCTCAATGTCTTTCTCGAACTTTTTGTTGTATAATGACGTGTAGAAGTTTATTACCTTCTCTTCTAAATCCTCCTATTTGTTGATCACTCTCCCTTCAACATCAATCAATTTAGAAATAAAATTATCAACCTCCCTTTTTTTAATAGAAGTGTAATTGAGTTTAGTGTTCCTATCACCGTCATCCATCCATTTCTACCTGCTACTAGTAGAATTTTGGTATGTATCAGAATCAGGTAAATATATCGGAATCAGGTAAATATATTTTGATGATCCCCCTAAAAAATTTTAGAGGGTCAAAAGTACATGTAGGCCCAACGCCATACACCCAAAAAAGTGGTACAACTCACTCATCTAATTAATACGTAGTCTACGTCTAATAATTTTACAAATTTTTACAACAATGTTTATAGCATTTTTAGACTTTTCATGGTGTTTCCTAGCATTCCTTTCCTCCCAAATATGATAGCAGAGAACCACAAATAGTAGATTTTTCTTCACATTAAATCCACATCTAGCCAGCATCCTTCTCGGATCAGCAGTGAGTTGGATTTGTAAGCTGAAATCACTACATAAGTACTCCCAGATCTCCTTTGTGAACATACACTCCCCTGAAAGATGGCTATGACTTTCTTCCTTTTCCCCACAAAGCAAACATATAGTAGAAATATCATAATTCTAGCTCTTTACTCTATCAAAGGTGGCAAGGATATTGTATAGAAATTTATAAACACATATGCTCCATTTTGGTACATGCTTATCAGTCCAAATCTGTCCACCCACTGGGTCCTTTATGCCTCTATACTGGGATATCTCCCACATGCTTATCTTCTTGTCTTTGAGCTGCCAACCATCCAAATCATTAACAAAAAACAAGTGTTTGATTTGTGGCCATACTTCTCTCATAACATTAATGGATCTTGAATAGCCTTCTCTTGTCTTGGGGATAAAATCCAGCCCTCTAGGATATCGGTCTCTCATCCACTTCCCCCAAGTCGATGTTCCTTCTTGGAAAGCAACAATCCTCCTCATGGTTCCCTATCTAGCAATGTCTCTAGGAGTCTTCAAATCAAGTCCACCTTCGTTTGTAGGAAAAGCCAGTCTGGAGTATTTCATAGGGTGATATTCACTACCCCACAGAAAATTAGCCATCTTTATTTCAATTCTATCCAAGACAGAAACAAGCATTTCACCTTGTTGCACCCAGAAAATGAGAAGTCCCTCTATGGAAGCTTTTATCAAAGTTCTACATCCCACCATTGAAGTTTTTTGAGTAGGCCATCTATTAATCATCTCTTCAACTTTGTCGATGCATTCAGTGAAATATTTGACCTGAAGATTGCCTCCTGTGAGGGGAAATCCCAAATATTTTGTTGGGAATTCACCTCTCTCAATGCCCATAGCCTGAATGAGTCTATCCTTCATATGGTAGCAATTTTTAGACAAGAAGATATGTGTTTTATTTGCATTAACACACAACCCTGTATGCTCCCCAAATCTCTCCAAAAAACTTTTAAGGTTCTCCATACATTGCTGCTTGACTTCTACAAAAACCAAAACATCATCCGCAAAGATTAGATGAGTCATACCTTAGTACCATGAACTGTGTAAGGTTTTATTTCCTTCCTCTCTTCATCTTACTGCATTTTTCTTGAAAAATACTCCATGACGATCACAAATAGAGGGGGGGATAAAGGGTCACCTTGGCGTAACCCGTTACCATCCCTAAAAAGACCAACAGACGAGCCATTAACTAGCACAGAATAGCTAGTAGTACCAACACACTGCTTCATCCAACCAATCCATTATTCATTAAATCTCATTTGTTGCATGATCCACCATAATTTCTCCCATCTCACACTATCATAAGCTTTGGAAATATCGAGCTTTAGGCAGGCTTTCCCACTAGCTATCATAACGTTAAAATCCAGAAGCAATTCCCCAGCCAACAAAGCACAATCACTGATGCTCCTACCTATGACAAAGGCACCTTGATTTGCAGAAATAAGGTAGGGGAGGACCATCTTTAACCGGGCGGCTAAAATTTTAGCAATAACTTTGTATTGAACCGAGCAGCATGCAATAGGGTGAAAATCAGCAAGAGAAGAAGTGACTTTCTTTTTCAGAATAAGAACTAGAAAGGAATGATTGACCTGTCTTACCATGTTCCCTCCTTCCAGAAACCAATATACATAAGCAAGCAAGTCATCTTTAATGATATCCCAATTTTTCTTGTAGAAGAATGCATTGAAGCCATCTGACCCGGGCGATTTGTTACTTCCAATATTCCACACCACGTCCTTAACCTCCTGCTCAGTGGCTTTTCTAGTGAGGATATTGTTGTGGGTACTTGTGAGTCTGAACTTCCAATCAACCTCTTCATTGTCATCAATATCATCAGAGAAATTTTTATTATACAGAGACGAGTAGAAATCTATAGCCTGTTCCTCAAGGTCCTCCTGCTTGTTAACCACCATCCCTTCCGAATTTATAAGTTCAAAAATGATATTACCTACCTCTCTTCTTCTAACTGCAACATAGTAGAGCCTTGTGTTCCTGTCTCCATCTTCCATCCATTTTTCTTTGCTTCTTTGCTAGTAGAATTTCTCCTCTACCTTTTTTAAATCTTCAAGCATCATTTTTACCTCCCTTTCTTTCTCAATCAGATTTGGGTTTAATGGATCAACCAACAATTTGTGTCAGATGTCCTTGCACTCCCTCTTGGTTTCCTTCAATAGATTTGGAATGTTTACTTCTTCTTTCTCCCATTTCTTAAGAGCCATCTTGGTGTTCTTCAGCTTCATAGAAAACACATACATGGGATTGCCTACTACCTTAATATTCCAACTTTTCTTGACAACGTCCGCAAAACCTCTCCAGTCCGCCCAATAGTTTAAAAATCTGAAAGGCCCTCTTTTCTACTTCTTCTCTGCTAACTGGACTGAGATAGGTGTATGATCGCTAATATCAGATCCTTCGGTCTGATGTATGTATTGATCGTAAATATATGTATGTATTGATGTATGTTTGTATGTATCGTATGTACATATGTATGTATGCATGTATGAGATTAAGAGAGGCATTATTTCCCCCTCTCTCATGCCCATGGTAGAGGCCGAACGCCCGAGAGGGTGGTAAATCAAGGCGGCAACTGGGGATTCGAACCTGGGTCCCTTTGTTAGGGGACACCGTGCTTGACCACTTGAGCCACTCCTTGTCGGCTGTATGTATGTATGGGATTAAGAGAGAAAGATTTCTCCCCCTCCCATGCCCGTGGCGGAGGCCGAACACCCGGGAGGGTGGTAAATGAAGGTGGCAACTGGGATTCAGACCTGGGTCCCTTCATGAGGAGAAACCGTGCTTGACCACTTGAGCCACTCCTTGTCAGCATATGTATGTATGTATGTATCAGAAATCTTGGTAAATATATTTCAAACCCCAAATTAGGGTGAAAGACTTACAAATCACATACAAGCATGTGATTGCATACACAAATTACATCAAGAATTTTCAACTATCTTAAGAAAAGGTAAAGTTTACATAATATCCCAGTACCTCATTATAATTAGAGGCACCCCACTCAATCTGTTCCTTGGGACTTTAGACTACATTTGTGTCTCATTCTCCACAATACTAAAGAAATATTAGTATATCTATGTATATATGTGTATGTATGCATATATGCATACATATTTATGGGATTAAGAGAGAAAGAGATCTCCCCTCTCTTCCATGCTCATGGCGGAATTTGAACACCCACGAGGGTGGTAAATCAAGGAAGCAACTAAGATTCGAACCCGAGTCCCTTTATTAGGGGACACTGTACTTGACCACTTGAGCCACTCCATGTCAGCAATGCATATGTATTTATACATGGATGTATGTATGTATGTATGTATGGGATTAAGAGAGGCATTATCTCCCCCTGTCTCATGCCTGTGATGGAGGCTGAATGTTCGGGAGGGTGGCAAGCCAAGGTGGCAACTAGGGTTTGAACCCGGGTTCCTTTGTTAGGGGACACCATGCTTGACCACTTGAGCCACTCCTTGTTGATTTTATGTATGTATGTATGTATGTATGTATGGCATTGAGAGAAAATAATTTGTCCCCCCTCTCCCATACCCGTGGTGGAGGCCAAATGCCCAAGAGGGTGGTAAATCAAGGCGGCAACTGGGATTTGAACTAGGGTCCCTTTGTTAGAGGACACCGTGCTTGACCACTTGAGCCACTCCTTGTCGGCTGTATATATGGGATTTAGAGAGAAAGATTTCTCCCCCCCTCTCCCATGCCCGTGGCAGAGGCCGAATGCCAGGGAGGGTGGATATTTATATGTATGTATGTATGTATGTATGTATGTTTATTTGTATGTGCGTACACCTATTTATACATACAATGAGAAAGAAGCATTACTTAAGGTCTACACCATGAATATAAATAAAATATATTGATAAAGTTCGAATATGGTTATAAATTTTCCATTTTATAATAAAGCTATAATTTTTTTAATAAAAGTATCAAACTAATAATTTGAATAAAAATATTTTTGTCTTTCATAAATGTAAAACATGTCAAGATAGTTTATAATTCGAAATTCTTTCATTATAAAAAATAAATGGAAGTTAATGGTAAGTATATTTGTTGTATATTTTCAGAAGTAAGTAAACAACTTTACCTTTAGAGTCTTGATATAATCACATCAGAAGAACTTATCAAAATAAGAACAAGTAAAAAATATAGAAATGAGTTTTTAGGATTATATTAGTTGAAATTTGAAATTGTGTTTTTACCTTATTTGTATAATTTTATATCTAAAAAGGTACTATAAATATTTAGATTATGATAATTAAAACATGACTCCTTAACATGAAATGTATTAACATTTTAAAAAAATAGAGGGTCTATTTAGATGTTGTTATCTAATTATTCATAATCTTAAAGACAATATTAAATTTCTATAAACCCCTAGATGTGTTTTCAAATTTAACACATACATACATATTTTTTAAACGTATTGATCAAATTCAGTAGTTAATTTATAAGAAATTAGTCTTTTTATGGTTTCATGATTTGGATGCCTAATTAAAATATCTAACCCTCTTTATTCCACTTGACTAGTTAATCCTTAGAGATGTACTTTTATCTAGTTATCTACTTTTTTGTATACTAACTATGCTTCCACATGGGTTTGTTTGATTTTGTAAAGATTGTTACCTATCATGTTATAGTTCTAGTGTTTTAACTATTTCAATTGATATACTAGAAAACATCAAGAACCCACTAATTTGACTCAAGAACCTAGAGATGTGCTAGCTGATCTATTTGGTACCCCCAATGTGATATTATTTATTTATACCAAAAATATTTTGTTGGGTTTATTTGTGTAGGCATAAGTTTATCTATGTCAATGGAATTCTCTAGAATGCACTAGAATAGAAAGCTACCAAAAATTTTACTTTGTTGATAATCTTGAGACACACAAGTGTGACTGAATCTCTTTGCATTATAATAACACTCAATCAACAAATCTATTCATATTATCCAAACATGTTAATATTGTCCTTTCTTATATTTCTGAATTTATAATCCACCCCTAAATATACTTGCATGTTATTTCAAGGAGAAGTAGTTGAAGGATGTGAGACCTTATTAGGCACTACATTAACACCATTTCTTGGTAACAAGTGTTATTTATGTAGTTAGAAGAAATTTGGGTAAAACTTTGGCAATTAAATATTCTAGTATGTATCAACTTTGTAATATACTTAGTGAAAAATTCACCCTGAATTCATCAAATCAGCTTTTAATATCATTCACGATTTTAAATTCATCAATTCAATTCACATTTAACCATGTAACATAACTCCCATAATATTCCTTAATATTAACCATCACATTATGTCAGATCAATGGGTTTGGAGGGGTGAATAGAGCTAAAACCACATAAGAAAAAAATAGTAGACCTTCAAGATATTTGCTAAAAGGTATTGCAATATGTAAAAGAAAGGGAGTGAGTGATGGAGAAAATACCAAAAGAAGACTAAGATGTATGTTGGTCCCAACCTCCAAACTAGGAAATGTAAATCCACTACCTCAAGGGATCAATCTCTAGGATTTTCAACCATGTCACTTCTTACATTGCATTATAAGTGTTGCAACATAATGATCACCCTTTTCAAGCACAAGGGATTATTTTTCCATGAGCCAATAACCATTACCAAGGTCTTACCTATCTACCTACCAAGAATCTTCCGCCTTCGCCAAGGACTTACCCATTCTTGTAGTAGATCTTCAACCATTGATCAACCCTTCCTTCTTCAATGTAGTCCTTTCCTTCTTCAAGGAAGTCACCTTCAAACCAATAGGTTGCTAGAGAGGGATTGGGAAGGAGAGTGGAGGGCTTCACATGATGTACATTGGAGAATCTATGTTACAAGGGTTCTAAGTCACTCAAATTTGATGTAGAGTAGTAAGTAAGATTGATGGAGATTAGGGACTCTTGGAGGAAAAAACACTCAACTATATAGTAAGGGAGTATAGTAGGAAAAATTTGGAATGATGTCTAAGGTCCCATTTTTATAGTTGAGGTTGCCTACTAGACAAAGAGACACTTTGGATCAGATTCTAGCCGTTTTGGGTGTTGCAAATGGTATATTTTCGAGTTTTGCAACACTCTAACAGTTAGAAATACTTTCCTGCACTAGACCTGACACTTTTGTTAGCTGAGTTAACTTTTGGGAAACTCGACTAACAACACGATATGAAAAAATAATTTGCAGTTGTCAGTCAAGTTTATCTGGAATGAAACTCAATAGATGGTTGTAATTTATTTTTCTTGTGCAGGGTGTCAGTAAAGTTGCCACCATGACAAACTCGGTCGACCCTGGGTATTCTCAAGACCCATATTGATTATTGCTTGAGTTTCCACCATGACAACTTTTTTGACAAGAAAGCATGTAATCACTTTTGACAAATGCCCAAAAAGTGCTTAATTGTTTGAATTAAGTGCTATAAATTTCCATTAAGCTTAGTTAAAAGTCATGCATTAAATACAAATGATTTTCAACATTATTCTAACAGAGATACCATTTAATCTTCAAAACATGCATTTGCATTGATTTTGACTTAATTCCCGAAAAACTAGGAATTTATAATTCCATCCTCTTCATGTATGTAATACTTGAAGTTGATCTCAAATAGACATATTTGATACACATGAATGGAATGGTTAAGTCATCATCAAAATATGGACAATGTATAATGGTTAGATCAAAATTCTCCCCATTTTTGAAGATGACAAACCATTCCTTAAAATATTGAAAAATGACTAAACTTTAAGCATTTTTACCTTTGATATGTAGGGGGATACATGAATGTATGATATCAATTACCCCCCTCAATTTATGCTTACCTTTTCCTGTATGGTTACTTCCTTCAAAAACATAACCACCACATATATATGCTATTTGTATTCAATTTTACATAAGCAAAAATATATGCAAATAAAGATTAATTTCAATATGTACCAAGCCAAGCTATTTCTCCCTTTCCAAATAAAAAAGGGTGGGGGTAGAAGAGATAGGTTTGGTCTTATCCAACTCACAAAAACCATATACAAGTAGGTCGTATCCAATTCACAAGAACCATATTTAAGAACCAAGTATAGAAAAAATAGCTTGAGAGTGTACTGATTACATAAAGTCATAATCAAAATATTAAAGAGCATACACCAAAAATCATAAGGTAACCAAGCTAAGAGTTAAGGATACAAATGACAATGATTACAACAAAAGTAAACCAGTCCATGATGAAAACAAAATAGAGGAAAATGCCATGAAGATATATATAGTAGCCTCAAAGGTGCCCTATGAAAATACATGCTAAGATCGCAAAATGAAAAATACATGGGCACTCTAAGACCTAAGAACTAAACATCTAGGTCATCTATGTCCACGTCATCTTGAGTTGGGTCATAGTCTTCACCACTATCTGGCTCTGGTCTCTTATAAGATGTAGGTGAAACATCGACCTCATCACCATCATTATCATATCTCTCTACCTCACCATCACCATCTTCATCATTATCCTCAACATCCTCATTAGACCCTCGACTATATCCATATCCTCAAGAGGAGAAAAAGAGCATGTAGCTAGACATATGAGATGTTGCTCACAATAAGACATGTCATTGGAAAGCAGGGCGGCTTGATCATATGTTGGTGTAGAAGAACTATTAAAATCTTTCAAACATAGTTGAGGCAAGGCCAGGTGGGAGGGAAAGAGACTAATTCACACTCAGATGAGGATGAGATGAACTAGTTGAAGGACCATCAGTAGAAGTAGGGTGTGCAGTGAAAGAAGCATACATGTGTGTTGGATAGAACTAATCATATGCATAACATAGTCAATGGCATAAAAGACAAGACAAATTCATGTTGGACATTTTGTGAATTTGGTCCTAGTTGAGATGTTCTTGAACCTATAAATTATAGGATTCATACACATCATTTACCCCATGAAAGATTCATTGGATATAGAGAAAGAATCCCTATAAGTTGTAGGTGGTGCATGAGGAGGCTGGGTGGAGGAGGAGGCACCAATGGTAGAGGAGCTGAAGGATTGTGAAGACTTTTTTATTGTGGCTTCACTAATACAAACACCTTTCCTACTGGGAGATTATTTTAAATCCTTGAAGTGAGATTTCTCAATAAGAAAGTGAAACAAACCACATAAGATAAGGATAAGGAGGATGGGACTAACATGTGTTCTTTTTAGAGTCAAAATAGGTCATGTGTTGAAGAATGTAACAATCCCATTTGACTATAATTCCCTTGATGATACAATACACAATCACTGTGGAGTTTTCTTCAATGTCTATTTGGTTCTTCTTGGGATGGATATTGCAATTAAAAATGAAAGCAATGATATATTTTTTTAATTCTAGGGAGAGGAAGGTAAAATAAATTTCTTCCTATTGGGTATCTTAGGCTTCATAAAAACTTTGGGAATATCAAAAACAGATAATTTTGGATCAAATCTCTTGTAGAAATCCTTGAGGTAGAGCTGGTCAATGTAATTGGAATAGGTAGACTTCCAATTGGTTGTGGACAAGGTTCCACTCAAATAGGTATTAAAGTTATCCTCATTGATTGTAATCCTAGTTTTGATAATCATGGAAGTGAGGATGATCTGGGTTCTAGGAGGTGACACTAGGGTGGTGTAGTTCCATGTAAGGTTAGCATAGAATTCATGGACAACTGTTGTGCTAGAATGAAAATTTGAGAAGCACACTCTACACAAAGTGCATCTAGGCATTTTTCAAGAAAATATTTTTGAAAATCCTTTAAAAGCTTACTCCCTAAATCTACCAAAGGTCTAAAAGGAAAAGGACCACGAGAAAGAAACTCTTTGTACTAATTGACAACTTGTGTATGTATAAAGGAGGTTCCATTATGCTCAAGGATCCATGTAGAAGGAGAGGTATGATGAGAAGAGGTGTTTCTAGATGTGGATCTTGGTTTTCTCCTACTAGTCGGCATGGGTGACGAGAAGATGAACAGTGAGAAGCAAATTAAGCTCACAACTAGAAGGAATCAACAACAAACTTCCTAAAACAAGCTAGGTGTGGGCTAGGGAGAGCGATCCATGTTGAGATGGGCTTGAAGAAAGGTAGGACATGGTCTAGGGTTGGAGGGCAAACACAAAAGAGGGGTTGTAGATTGGTTTCCTCTAGTTGAAAGGGAGGAAATCAATCGACTAAACCCACTTATCAGTTACGCAACAATATTGTTAGTCGAGTTTGTGTTTTGAGTAACTTGGCTGACACTGTATGAACTTCAGTCCTTAGGCAGCCTGTCGATCAAGTTGCCCTAGGGCAAACTCGGCCGACAATAAGGTTTGTCAGAAAGATAAGAAATTTAATTCTAAGGTCCCAGAACCCTATGTAAATGCATTTTACTACCCTATCATGTATATAAAGCATATATAGACACTTTTTAACCATCATGGGCTACTATTTGTGATAAAAACAAGCATTTTTCAATTTAAATAAACAAAGCATTTAACTTGGCATTTTAAGCAAAAAGGAGTAGATGATAGGAAATTTTGAGAAAAACATAGAGGATTATATGAACATCATAGCGAGGAGACATAGTGTTATCATCAAAGGTAGTACTAAGAAATTTTGATCTAATAAAATTAAATTGCTCTCTAACTAGTGGTCTAGTGAACATATCTACCAGTTGATTTTTCGTGTCAACATGAGTGATATATATGTCTTTCTTAGCAATGTGGTCATGAGAAAATGATGGTGGACCTCTATGTGTATAGCTCTACTATGAAATGTAGGATTGTATGAGAAATTAATTTCACTAGTATTATCACAAAAGATCGGATAATCTTAACAAGATAATTAAATTCTTGGAGCACTTTATTCATCCAAAGGACTTCAAAACAAAAACTACCAGCTGCAATGTATTCATCCTCAGTAGCTGATAGAGGCACAATATTTTTCTTCCTAGAGAACCAAGAAACTAAACATGCTCCTAGGAGGAAGCAAGTTCCACTTGTGCACTTTATATCAACTATGCACCTGGCATAATTCACATCACTATAGACTGTAAGAGTAAAGTCCCTTGACTTAGGATACCATAGTCCAAACTTTTAGGTTTTGGCTAGGTACCTTAAAATCCTCTTAACAACTACAAGTTGAGATTTTATAGGGTTTGATTGAAATCTAGCACTCGATCCAACACTAAATATGATATCTAGTCTATAGGTAGTTAGATATAGTAGGCTACCAATCATACATCTATAGAGATTCTCATCTACCTTTTGACCTTCTTCATCCTTATCAAGTTTGGCGGTGTTGGACATGGGAGTATCCATTGTCTTTGTGTTCTCCATCCCAAAGCGCTTCTAGAGTTCATTAGTGTACTTTCTTTGGCTGATGAATTTTTTATCTTTTGTTTGTTAGATTTGGAAATCAAGTAAGAATGTGATCTCCCCCATCATGCTCATTTAAAATTCAGTCTACATGAGAGAACTAAAATCCTTGCAAAGATCAAGATTAGTCCCAAAAAAAAGTGATATCATCACATAAATTTGAATATTTAAGAAATTGATAGAAGTGTGTTTTAGAAAGTGAGTAGAGTTAACTTTTCTCATGACATAGACACTATTTTATTTTTCAATTTCTCATAACATGCTCTAGGGCCTTGTTTGTAATCATACAGAGCCTTCTATAATAGATAAACATGGTTACCATGTTTTTCATTTTCAAATCCAAGAGGTTGAGCCACATAGACTTCCTCTTCCATTTCTCCATTCAAAAACAAACTTTTAACATCCATTGGGTAAAGAAAAATGTTTTTATGACTATCAAAGGCAAGTTTGAATTCTAGTATATTCAAGTTTAACATCAGGAGAACAAGTTTCATTAAAACAATACCTTCATGTTGGTTGTAACCTTGAGCTACGATCCTTGCCTTGTTCCTTAACACCTTACCACTTTCATCAATCTTATTCCTACACACCCACTTTGTGCCAGTGATCTTTCTATCATTTGGTCTTGACACAAGAGTTCACACATTGTTCTTCTCAAAATTCTCAAGCTCTTCTTCCATGGTTAGGATTCACTCATTATCCTCAAGAGCTTCTTTGAAATTCTTTGACTCAAATTGGGAGATGAAGGAGCTGTATGCTTGTTCTTTGTTGAAAGATTCCCGTAACTGCACCTTTTCAAGGGGGTTTCCCATAATGACCTCTTTGGATGATTTATTTCAAAGATTGGAGTGGGATCCTTCTTTTCATTTTCTTTTAAGCTTTCAACTTCATTCACCTCTTTTCCTTTATTGT
The DNA here is from genome assembly GCA_963693085.1 of Alisma plantago-aquatica. Lineage (NCBI taxonomy): Eukaryota > Viridiplantae > Streptophyta > Magnoliopsida > Alismatales > Alismataceae > Alisma > Alisma plantago-aquatica. The sequence continues at coordinate 1,354,167,225 of OY856410.1, read as the reverse complement.
TTATGTCTAGTTCTTGTAATCTAGGAATCAATTTATCTAGAACATCATCATTCATAACATTCTTGGAAATGGAGGGGTCTGTCTCAATAAATTTAAAGTGGATAGATTCTTCTATTTAGACTACTGAATTTTAAACACTCTATAAGATCTATAGTAGTGCTATAGCCAAGAAATAAAGCCTTGAAAGATTTTGCATCGAACATATGAAGAGAATCTTTGATGTTCAAAATAAATCATGGACAACTAGAGATATGAAAAAAGTTGATAAATGATATTCTACCACACCATAACTCATAGGGGGTTTTCTTAAGCAAAATATGTGTGAAAACTCGATTTTACACAAGACAAACAGTGTTAAACAATGTTAATTGCTTCAACCCAGAATTTCTTGGGAGTGTCATACTCCAAGAGAATTTTTGTAGCATCTCTTGTGATGAACTATTCTTCCTCTCTACTACCCCATTCTGTTGAGGTGTACGAGGGGAAGATATGTTGTGCATGTAATTGGATTTTTTTAACAAAAACTTTCAAACAAAACATTTTCAAATTCTCCCCATGGTCACTACTTATGGAGATGATTTGGCAAGAAACTTTGTCTTCAATCCATTTGCAAAAAGTTGAGAAAACATTAAGTGTATGACTCTTTGCAACTAAGAAAAAATTCCAAGTAATGTGAGAGAAATCATCAACAATCACTAGGAAATACTTTCTACCACAAAGCATTTGAGTTATCATTGGTCCAAATAGATCGATATGAAGAAGATGAATAGCTATCTTGGCGCTAAGGACTCCTTTGGAATTAAAGGAGGACTTGGTTTGCTTTCCTTTATGCAAGGTTGGCATTCCTCATCCTTCTCAAATTTCAAATTAGGTTGTCCTTTAACCAATTTCTTTTTGTTCAACTTCTTTAATTGATACATGGTTACATTACGAAGGCTATAATGTTGTGAGCCCCCACCAATGGCATTACACACTACTCAATTGAGAACTGAATAGATGCAACTCCACAAACGGAAGCACACAAGTTGATTAAACTTTCAAAATTTATAATGGACCTAAAATCAAACAACCTACTTCTCCTAAAATGCTATCTCACAAGTGCACAGGATCATGTCGTAGTATAGGTAAGGAGACAAGTATAGGTTCAATCCACAGGGAGAAAAGGGGGCACTAGAGCTAGTTTAGTTTTTGGTGTTAGGTTCCTACTGTAGAGACTAGGGTCAAGGGTTTAAAGGTGATTTTATTGTTAAACTAAGTTGAACAAGAAATCAAGACAAGCAAGAACAAAACCTAAGTTAATCATAGACAATTAATTCTACTAAGCAAGAAAAGACAAGGCAAGCAAAAAACACAAAAAGAGAACAATATACACTAAGGCAAACAAGATAAGGCAAAAGAGCAATTAAAGACCTAATCTAGCAAGAACAAAGCAAGAACATGGCAAGACGCTACCTAAGCAAGAAAAGAGCTAATTAAGCTAACACTAGTTAAGCAAGATGGAAATTAGGATTTTAAAGCAATTAAGGGAGATGTGGGCTGTTTAGGGGATGCAGTTATCAATTAAGTTGGGGATGACATATGAACATTATGATTCCATTTATATTATGAAACCAAACAACAAGCTAGAGTCTAATGAATTAGCCTAAACTACTAACTGGCCATGGATATGCTAGGTTGTGTATAGGGGAACTAGTCCCTAACACTCCCTACTACCCTTGTGAGTCTCAATTGGGTTAGGGCTTGGGTGTAATTCAATTAGAGTCTAAACAAGCCTAGGTTTCTAGGTTAGATGATTTTAGGATGATTAGGGGCTGCGATTAGTAATGGGGGTGGAAGTGAGGTTTTAGGCCTCCCATCACTCACATTCTAACCTTAAGAAAGCTCCATGCCAAACACACAAAATCCATCTAAAATAGATACTTAGATCTCTCAACTAGGGTTAGGAGAATTGATTAGGATGTAGGAGGATGGGTAGCTAGCTAGGGATCCAAGAATTGGATCTAGGAGCAAATCCCAAAATTCACACGTATAATCAATTTCCCTAAATTCCTAGGTGATTTCAAGCACAAACCAACAAGCAATTTATGAAGAGTGACTTAGCAAATGAAATCACAATGTTTACATATCATTTTCCCCTAACATGGTATCAAAAGTAACATTTTACCCCCAAACAACCCACCAAAGGGGCCTAGTTACTCATAACAATGAAAAATACAAAAAGGGAAGAGAAGGAAATAGAAGAAGCCATGGAGCTCGGTGTAGATGAAGAATTCCTCCACTTCAACTACTACATGGAGTCCTCCTCTCTCCTCCAAGGTGTAGGGGCTTGGAATTATGGTGGAAATGGGTGGAAATGAGAGGAAACTAGGGGTTTGGTGGTGGAAATAGTGTAATGGAGGTGGAATGGCTGAGGGAAAAAAATGGGGAGCTAGGATGTGGTAGAAGGTATCTAACCTCGTGCTAGAGAAGCCACCTGTGTATATATAGGTGTGGGGGAAGCACTAGGTCAAGTAGGGGTAGTATGGGAAAACTAGTGCAAAAGTAGCTAGTTTTTTGTAGGTAGCACAGTCGTGGTGGTCACCACAGCCGTGGTAGGGAGGGGTGAGAATGGTCGTGGTGGATGGGAATGACTGTGGTGAGAAATGGTGAAAAATCACATGGAATAGGTCAATTTTGTATGGAAGGTGGCACGACCGTGGTGGTCACCACGGCCGTGGTGGGGCTAGGGTAGCACGGACGTGGTGGTCACCACGGCCATAGTGGCTCAAAAAACACATGTCGTTCTCTGCTCCACGGCTGTTCCGCCTCTGCTGTTGCATGACTTTGCAAGGGTGTACATCCATTCTGGGTCAGTGCACCGTGACCATTCTATGTGGCATGGGCATGGTGATTCTAGATTTACTTGAGGATGACTCTGCTGATTTGCAAGTGTCCTAGAACGGTCGTTCTGTGGTACCACTTTCATGCTGGTCTCTGGATCAACACTTTGACTTGATTCTTTGGATTTTCTTGGATATCTTCTCTTCAATGGATCTTTGGCCACTAGGGGTAGGTTGAGGGAGCATAAGACTTCACTTTGGGTCCCTCTAAGGGTTGAGAAACCCTAGGATCACTCCTTATCTCTCTCTTCCATCAAGCATGGTCCAAATGCCAGAAAAACATGCAAATAATGTCTATAAGTGCATTTTATACAAATATGCATATTTAGGGGAATAACATGTAATCTAACATGTATAGATGTGATTGAAATGCAATATGACACAAAATGAAGCCCTAAAATAGGGATGAATCACAATGCCACAAAGGTATACCATTCTTATCAACAAATAGGCATTTACCAAGAATAGTCTTTCCCTTATATATGACATTGTAAGTGAGGGAATCTTGAAGCAAGAATTCAAGAGAGTTACATAGAATAAGATATCCATTATCGCAAATATAACACCCATTTTATGTCTGCTAGAGCTTATATTTTACTATCATAACTGCCTGCAAACCTAACTTCCTCTCCATTTTATCTTATTTGTTGCATAGAAATAATGCCCACTATGCCCCTGATAACATTTCCTATCTTTTGAAGAGTTTCTCATATTTTTCCACAAAAAGAGCATTAATGGGCCCTTCAGGCCCATCAGCAATGAGGTACCCATCCTAGCCTAGTAAGCGCACAAAGCGACACACCTCCTACCCATCACAGTTCACTGCCTGATAGCTCGACAACCCGACATAAGGGTGTCGCACGGGAGCCCTGACTGCTGTAGCTCTTTATCCAATAAGGTGACTTGCTCATCATGGTTCACCACTCGATGAAGTCAATTGCACGATACAGCTACCCCTCAAGTGCAGTATCTCGCCAAGGTTCTTACCCGACATGACTATGCACGATTTACTCACAACTCGGCACACGATGACCCCGCCAGGAGTGCCAGGCAACAGACGTGTTGGCCCCTTTGAAGCCACGTGAACGGTGTGAGACGGAGGACACATGGCCTGAGAAGAGCCGCAATTCCCACCAGCCCACTTCCTATAAATAGAAACTACAAGCCTACGATGGGACGGGCCAGAAACCTACGAGAGCTAACTCTTAGAGCATAAGAGCTAGTGCGTTGAGTTCCAGAGTCTGTCGAGCGATACTAGGTGAGCACACCCCCAACCCGAGAGGGATGGGAGGAGTTCACTTAGAACTCAACCCGATAACAGCAAGTAGCACGACATGACCCTCAAGGCTACTTCAACATGTCAGGTCCCTACCTGGGCTTCAACCCGAGACAGTTCACCAATCTATACCTGAAACGAGACACCCGAGAACCCTAAGAGAATGTTAACCCAATATGTGTCATAACCTGACACGGTACCCAACCCGATATGGTCTATACCCATCACGGCTGTAGCCCAACAGGGCTGGCAGTCCGACACGACCATATCGGGTAGGTAGTCCTTTCCCGATACACCTCTTACCCGTCACGGTTCATGACCTGACATGGTCAAGAACATGACACGGTCGTATCTCGATAGGGCTCCTACCCGGTACTAGGTTAACATTATCTTAGGTGTCTGCTGCTATGTATATCGATCTCCTAAATCAAGGAGACCGATACCTATCTTCCCTTTTACAACACTTTACTTTCTTTTACTACTGCATTGTAACTAAACCCTTTTATCTCTTTATGATTATTGGAATCGATGGAGTTTATCTCATGTTGTTCTGTGTATGACTCCTTTTTGTTGGATGATTTCTTTATAGCATCTGAGCTCTAGTCTCTTCTGTCTGGATCACACCTTTGACTAGCTATCGAATCATGTTTCTTGTTTCGACTCCTTTGAGAGAGGGTCGTCATAAACTCTAGAGCTTGGTCTGATTCAGGTGTATGAGGGTACCCAAAATCAGGGTTGCCCCGGCCTATCTTTCTGCTCCAATCTATGTCTGGTACCCTTGAGAGAGGGAATTTAGTGCATGGATAGTGGCACCCTCTTTGAGAGAAGAGGGTGCAGGATGTACGCCGTTGCCACTTGTTACGATTAAATTTTCTTTCTTCAAGTTGTACTTTGAGAACAATTTTATCTCCTCATCTTTCCTTTATTTAAAAACTCCCATAAAAACCACTAAACCCCCAAATCTTAATCCTTCTGGTAACTCCCCTTGGAAATAGGTTTCTGGTTTGATTCTTTATAATTCTTTCTCATTGCATCAAAACCTTATCCTTCGACTTTCTGATGTGCTTAGACAAGTAAAACTCGAGTTCCAAAGTGCTATTCTGCCAATCCCTATTTTCGACCCCGAACTACTTCGACCCTGTGCTAGTTGTAGGAGTCTTAAATATTCAAGTATTATAAATTTCTAAAGTCCGATGACCTAGGCATGTCTCCATTTTTGGACCCACGTTTAAGGCTTGTCAACTTTTTGGTGTCATTGCCGGGGATCAGCAATGAATACTGTTCTATGAACTCGAGCTTTACTTGCACTTTTCCAAAAACCTTGTATATATGCATATAATATTGCAAATATTTATTACACATGATTTATACAACACACTCACACCTTCATAATTTTCTTTTTTTTCCAGGTACTTCTTCACCACTTCACACCCTCTTGTGTCTGACAAACACGGCTGAGCAACCTCCAGAGGCTCGATCCCTATGTGCTTTTGTCCAAGTCAAGGCAAATGAAGAAAGGAATCTGGTAGTGGAGCAACCACTCAATGTTGCCAACTTTGAGTTGAAGCCTGCTTTCCTCCAGTTGTTGCAACACAACTAGTTTGGAGGGAATACCATTGAAGAGAACCCATACAACCACCTTACAACATTCAAGAGGACTTGCAAGACTTTTAAGATCAACAGAGTCCCAATATCCCACATCTACACCCAGTGCTTTCCTTTCTCTCTAAGGGACGAAGCTTTGGAGTGGTATACAAGTCTACATACTGGAATCCTTCCCGATTGGGAACATCTAGCCAATGCATTTATTGCCATGTTCTTCCCTATAGAAAGAACGATCAAATGCTAAAACAAGATAACAAGGTAATCACAAAAAGTCTCAGAGAATCTACATGAGACCTGGGAGAGGTTTCAAGGCTATCAGAGGGAGTGACCACACCATGGTTTTTTTGAGCCCAAGATGATCACTACTTTCTATAATGGGCTGTGTGCCGGAGAAAGGAAGTCCCTGAAAGCTGTAGCTGGCAGCGATTTCTTGGGACTAAGTGCTCAAAGGGCTAGAGAGATTATAGAAAATATGACCATAAACCAGCAAGATAGTGAGTACGACAGGGAGTCAATGAGCCACACCTCTCCTGGAGAATCAAAGGTGATGGAAGCACTAGCAGCAAATTTGGACAAGATAATGACTGATGTCCAAACCTTGAAGGAGCAAGGATATAAGCGAAAAGTCTAGCATGAGGTGGTAAGAAGTTGCGTCATGTGTGGAGAGCCAAACCACCTGTCTGACTTATGTTCACACACGATCGCTCAAGGAGAACCTGATGAAACAATATAGAGAATGTGAGCTACGTCCAGTATTGGCGCCCCAATCATCTTGGTTTTTCATACACGAACACCAGCGCAACCAAGAATTCTCACCAATTGGTGGGCAGAACTTCTTCGAGAGGACTGCCAAGTCAGAAATGCCAACTAGGGTTCCTGCAGTAGAGGAGTTTTCAGTAGCACCTGCCACATCGACCATCGATGATGACAGAGTTGATGTCTTTTGCTAAAAAGTAGAACGATCTAAATGAAAATATGCATAAAGGCTCCATGCATAGCACGACCTTGCTCAAGTTGATGCAACAACAGATGGGAGGTTTTTCTGCTCCGATAGGAGAGCTCCAGCAGCATAACAAGCAGATTGACCAGTAGCTGGCCAGCCTAGCCCAGAGTATCAATCACCAAGTAGGGCATTTCCCCTCCAGTACTGAGGCAAATCCGTGTGGGAATGAAACCGTAAAGATGGCCGTCTTAAGGTCAGGAATAGTGGTACAACTAGCTATTGAGAAGAAAGCAATAATGGCGATAACCCCAGCTGAGGATGTCAACCTCAATGAAGTGGAAGAAATACCCACAAGGTCGAAGAATGTGACAAAAGAAAGAGTCGACGATGTTCCTCTCGAGGAGCTTCTAGACAAATATGCACCTCACATACCTTTCCCGCATAAGTTGATAACAACACAGTTGAAGAAGAGGTACAAGAAGTTCATGGCTACAATAAAGAAGTTGCACCTCGACATCCCATTATGGGATGCTATCGAGGAGATGCCCACATACGCAAAGTTCCTGAAACACTTGATCTCGAGAAAGAAAAGAGGAGAAGACGTTGAAATTGTGAAGCTAGCACAGATGTCTAGTTCTTTTGTCAAGGCAAGTATGCCTTCTAAGAAGAAAGACCCTGGGGCTTTTGCATCCCCTTACAAGTTGGAGACAACATAACCCGCAAAGGTCTAGCAGACCTAGGAGCAAGCATCAGCTTAATTCCCTTATCCCTTGCAAAGAGGTTAGCACTCACCGATATGGTGAGCACCAATATGAGAATTCAGCTGGCGGATCACACCTTCACCAGACTAGTTGGAGTGGTTGAAGACTTGACCATCAGAGTTGGGTAGTTCTTTATACCATGTGATGTCATTTTGATTGACACCATGGAAGATCCTAGCTGCACTATTATCTTCAGGCGACCCTTCCTTGCAATGGGCAGAGCACTCATTGACGTGGAGGTGGGTATGTTAACAATCAGGGTTGGAAGAGAGCACATCAACTTCAACATCTATGATTGTATGAAATCCCCCTCATTCTTTGAGTCATCTTATTTCGTCAAAAGCTATCAAAAAATCTGCAATGAGGTAAGGGAAGAAAAAGCTATGGTAAAACCATTGATGCACACCTTAGCTGGCGAAGCAGAAGTGGTCGAAGATCTAAAAGTAAAGGAACTACTGGCATTTCTAGAAGTCGAAGATCTGTCTGAAGCAGAAGACCCAGTGGAGACAGTGATGTATGCTGCCCTATGGAGTGATCCTACCGAAGAACAAGAAGCGAAGGCCCCGCCCGAGTTGAAGGTTCTTCCGAGAGGTTTGGAGTACCATTTTCTAGACGAAGAAAAGATGAATCCAGTCATCATCAACTCAGAGCTGACTGATAGTCAGAAAGAACAACTAATTGAGGAACTGAAGCTATAGAGAAAAGCCCTGGGTTACTTGATTGGAAACCTAAGAGAGATCAACCCTTCTATGTGTATGCACATGATCCACTTGGAAGAAAATTCCAAGCCTTACGCCCAACTACAACAGAAGTTGAACAAGAAGCTGAGAGAGGTGGTCAGCCAGGAGGTTGTGAAACTCCATGATGTGGGAATTATATACGCGATTAGTGATAGCACGTGGGTGAGTCCCATTTAGGTAGTTGCAAAGAAGGGAGGCATAATGTTTATCAAGGGTGATAATGGAATCAAGGTTGCCACTAAGACCATCACTGACTGGTGGATGTGCATTGATTATAGAAAGCTGAATGCTGACACTCGGAAAGACCACTTCCCTCTTCCGTTTATCCACCAGATGCTTGAGCACCTGGCCCACCACTCTTACTTTTGTTGGTTGGACGGTTATTCCAGGTTATACCAGACCCCCATTCATCTAGACGACCATGAGAAGACTACCTTCACATACATCTATGGAACTTTTGCTTTTAGAAGAATGCCCTTTGGGCTCTACAATGCACCTGCAACCTTTCAACGGTGCATGAACGCCATATTCACATATTTCCTTGAAGATAAAATGGAAGTCTTCATGGATGAATTTAGTGTTTATGGTAGCTCTTTTGATGATTGCTTAAATAACTTGTATTTGGTAATGAGGAGATGTGAAGAACAAAGTCTCACCCTTAATTGGGAAAAGTTCCATTTTATGGTACAGAAAGGGATAGTTCTGGGACATAAGGTGTCGAGTAAAGACATCAAAGTTGACCAATATAAGGTTGAGGCGATAGCCAAGCTTCCTCCACCTATGTCTGTTACGGGAGTCAGAAGTTTATTGGGACATGTCAGTTATTATCGAAGGTTTATCAAGGATTTATCAAAGATTGCGAAGCCCCTGTAAAATTTGCTGATGAAGGATGCAAAATTTGATTTCACAGATGAGTGCCTGACAACATTTTCACTTTAGTCTCCACATCCATTCTCCAGTCTCCCGACTAGAATCTTCCCTTCGAGCTTATGTGTGATGCTAGTGATTTTTCCATAGGTGCTGTCCTGGGGCAAAAGAAAGATAAGAAGCATCATGTGATCATCTATTATAGTAAGACGCTAGATGAAGTGCAGATGAATTACACCACCACCAAGAAAGAAATGCTGGCAATTGTCTATGCATTTGATAATTTCCAATCTTACCTTGTGTGTTCCAAGGTGGTTGTTCATACCGACCACATGGCTATCAAGTATTTGATGCAAAAGAAAGATGCTAAGCCTAGGTTGTTACGCTAGGCATTGCTTCTACAGGAGTTTGATCATGAGATAATAGACAAGAAAGGTTCTGAGAATGTGGTCGCCGACCACCTATCAAAGATTAGGGTGGTGGATGACCACCCACTACTGATCAATGAAAGCTATGCTGATGAGGAAATTTATGTTGCCCAGATGGCCAATCCTAAAGTGCCATGGTATGCAGATTTCTGCAACTATCTGGCCTATAAACAACTACCCCCAGAAATGTCATACAATCAGAAGAAGAAGTTCTTCTCTGACCTGAAGAACTATTACTGGGATGATCCTCTGTTGTTCAGGTGTTGCGCCGATGGCTTATACAGGAGGTGCATACCCGAGAATGAAGCCCCAAAGATATTATTTGAGTGTCATTCATCTCCCTATAGAGGGCATTTGGGTGCTGAAAGAACCACGACCAAGGTTCTCCAGTCTGGATTTTATTGGCCCACTCTTTTCAGAGATGCTTACACCTTTGTCAAATCTTGTAATGAGTCTCAAAAGACTGGGAATATTTCCCATAGAAATGAGATGCCCATGGCCGAATGGATTGAAGTGAAAATTTTTGACTTATAGGGGATAGACTATATGAGACCTTTTCCTTCATCATATGGTTTCAAGTACATACATGTTGCGGTGGATTACGTTTCCAAGTAGGTAGAATCCGTACCCACCACCACCTGTGATGCTAAGGTAGTTGTAAAGCTTTTTACAAAGATAATCTTCCCCAAGTTTGGCATATTGAGAACAATTATCAGTGATGGTGGATCTCACTTTGTTGAGAATCAATTTGAGTCACTTCTACGTAGATATGGCGTTCAACACAAAGTTGCCACACCATACCATCCCCAGACGTCTGGTCAAGTTGAAGTTTCTAACTGGCAAATCGAGCAGATCTTGGAAGAAATAGTTGGGAAGTCTCACAAAGACTGGTCAGCCAAGCTAGACGGTTCTCTCTGGGCATACATAACAACGCACAAGATGCCGCTCGGTACCACACCTTATCGTATGATATACGGGAAAGCATGTCATCTCTCTTTTGAGTTGGAGCACAAGGAATTTTGGGCCATTAAACTTCTCAACATGGATCCGTTGCTAGCCGGAAAGAAGAGGTTCCTCCAGTTCCAAGAACTTGAAGAACATAGGCTTTACTCCTACGAGAATGCAAGAATCTACAAACTGAGGACAAAAGTCTGGCACGATTCCCACCTGCGGAAGAAAGATGCCAAGGAAGGTGACAAAGTGTTGTTGTTTAAATCTTCTATTCAACTTTTTCTAGGGAAACTGCAGACTAGGTGGTCCGGACCATTCGTAGTAGCGAAGATGTATCCGTCAGGAATGATGGAGCTATATGACAAAGATGATCCAGGAAAGGTCTTCCCAGTCAATGGACACTGAGTAAAGTGGTTCTACAAAGATGAAGTTTTTGTAAGGAGATCCAAGTTGCCCCTGGACGATGTCGAAGCTGCACCTACCGAAGAAGCATATCAAGATTTGAAGATGTCAAGCTAACAATGAAAACCATAGTGCTCCTCGGGAGGCAACCTGAGTTTTACTTTCCTAGAATAAGATGTTATTTCCTTTTCCTACAAAGAACACTATGAACACTCTCATTGTAATAAGGCCCAAGTCTGTGCCCATGCCACATGCACAAACTCTCTTGTTTCCTGGGCCACTGACTTAGTTTTATCGCCTTGACATGTAATACTATCTGAGGCTGAGGTTAGTTTTAGACCAATGATCTTTTACACATCAAGTGCCTTCTAATTTTTAGTTTTTCACCTTATTAAGTTCTCATAAGTTCTTTGATAACATATCGGGCATGCACAATATCTTACCATTGTTCAGCATGCTAGGGTTCTTTGATAACGTTTCGCCCAAACCATGTTAATGAGTATCGCGCCCAACCATATCTCCTTTAAAAAGCGTGCTGGGTTGCCATGTTGCCCAACCCGTATCATCGAGACGCATGTCACACGCCCACGTCTTCAAAGTTAGCCAGCTTCCCTGAGATGTGTCGGGCAAGTATGTCGCCCAGTGTGGTCGGAATGCACCCGTACCGCACGATGCGTGTATCGTGCACACCCGTGTCGCGTAAGGAGCACACCAGGCAATGCTTATCGGGCAACACACTTTTACCGCCCAACACGTCTGCCGCATGACACACTGCCTTCTCGAAAGTTTCATGACACAATGTGATTAGATAGATTTTACCATGCTTTGGAAGATGATTCACGTACATGCACGACATGTGTCCTCATTTTTACCCTATTAACCCCGCTCGTGGCCGGCTATATATAGTAGTTCGAGATTAACCGTGTCGGGTTACCAAAACTTTCTCTCCCATATTGTGCATCCTCTTGCTCACTTAAGCTCCCGTGCTGGTTTCCAGCCTATCGACCTTTATGTCGTGCTCCCAATCTCCATGCCCGAAAAAGGTAAAAATCCATGACGCCCTACATGTCGCGTAACTGTGTGTCACGCAGATCGTATCATCCATACTTATCGAGTGCCAGCCATATCGTGTTCATGCCCGTGTCGGGAAGAACCTTTATGCATATTGAGTTTTCTATTTATTGTGCCAAGCATATCAGCTTAGTTTTGCATCAACCTTACACTTGTGCTGCATGACACAAGTATAACGCAACACAATGAACTGTGCATCTATGTCGGGTAAAGACTTTGAGCATGCGACGGTGACCTTATCGGTCCGATTGTTTCACCATGCTTTAATATGTGTCACGCGACACGAGTATCATGCGACACAATGCATCGTGCGTTCCTGACAAGCATGACGTCTATGGTGCGTTAGATATCTTATCACTTAGAGATGCTATCGTGCTTTCACCCAAGCCGTGCAACATGCATATCGCACGACACGCTTATCGAAGCATCCATATCATGCAGACTCTGTCAAAGTAGAGTTACCCGATACTCCACGAGAAACACACATATCAAATTGACCATATCGACTTCACCAATGCATCATTTTCTCCTCTACCCAATAACGGTTTATTTAGAGAATCATTTGAGGAACGTATCAATTTTCCCAATATTGGACACTTACGTATCATGTGCCAGGTTTCCATAAGTCCTGACCCGATACTGGTTCTTGCGCGTGTCGCCCAACCCATATCGGGCGACACCCTTGCTTTTACTAACTCCCAATATTAGGTAAATAAAGTTTTAATCCAACAACTCTTTTTGATTTAATTTCCTTATCCAATCATTGTAGAAAATGGCACGCACCAAGCAGACTGTTGTTCATGTCGATGAACAAGGCCGGAGGATCAACCCCGAGGCCACAACTGAAGCTACCACCGGGAAGAAACACCCTAATCTAGAGATGGCTGGGACCTCTGAGGCTGAGAAGCGACCCAAAGTAGAAGCAACCCGAGCCCCAACCACAACGCCAGAACCAGAGGTCCTGGCCCACTCACCAGGCTAGTTTGTGCTGAGAGACGAGGAGCACCAAAAGCACTACACAGAGTTGGCAGTAAAAGTCTACCTCCCAACCCAGTTGTACCACCAAGTATCTTTTTGGTAGATCGTCATCTTCGACAAGCTGGAGAATGTCCTAGAAGTTTCCAGACTCTGGAAGATCTACTTTTGCTTATCTGCCTCCTATTTAGAGCTCACAAAGGAGTTCATCTCCTCCCTCCGCCGAGTTCCAAACACACAAGAGGAGAGTAAAAGGTTCGGCGGAGTGGATAGACTATAGGGGCACCTCTACAACACCGAGCACGACATAAAAGAGAGGCTGCTCAATGAGATCTTCTCCTCCAGTGAGGATGAGCAAGAATTGCTCAACAACGGTGCCCAAATCATCAATGGTGATGACTTTGACCCGATCAACCTATGGAAGAAGCTGACGGGTGAGTCTTCCTTCAAGCCGGGAAGCAAGGTGGCGGTGGTCCACTCCTCCTTCTAGAAGAAAGTGCACAAGATCGTGGAGAGCCTACTCTTTGGCAAATATGAGAGGAGCAATCTCTACACTGAAGAGCTGCACCTAATTTGGTACATGATGGAAGGCAATCCGATCAACCCAGGATGCTTCATTCTAAACTGTCTTCATCCTATAAAGGATGCCACCAAATAATACAATATGGGAGGAGTCATCAACCTCATCGAGACATGGCTTGGGTACCCGAGTGAGCCACTCAGCCTATCGCAAACCAGGGGTGATGACAAGATAGACATAAAATTCCTCACCAGGGCTAACATAATCAAGAAGGAGGGCTGTCGCCTCTTCTACAAGTTTGTGAGTACAAACATCCTCCTGCCCCTCCCACTCTGTGTCAACTTTGATGCAGAGAAACTAGTCTTTACAATGGCAGAGGTCCAAGATCTGACCATAGATGCAGCTTATGCTACCACAATGGCCATCCTAGAAAGGATGGATGCAACAGGGAGGCTTTCACCCCTCGATGCTCGGCGGGACAAATCATCAACAATCATCCTCGAAGACTCACCAGTCGCCATCGTCACTGAGCCAACCACAACAATTGCCGAACCAGTAACTACTACTCCGGTGGTCGCTACTGCCACCACAAAACCAGCTGTGACAACCACAACGATGCCTGCCACAACTATAGAAGAAGTTCCGACCATCGGGGAGGTTGTCGACACCACCGAGGCCATCACAACAGTCATCACCTCGGAAGCCGCTGCCGCAGAAGTAGTAGCCACAGTGCCCCAAGCTTCAGCTCTACTGGCAATGGCTGGAGCCACAACCACGCCCTTGGTGTGACCGGATGCCTCTCGCAATAGCGATGAGGTATTCATTGAGCTCTTAGAGGCAGAGATCAGGTCTATTTAGCAGACCTCAATGTCGCCACACACAACCCCAATGATTGTTATGGAGGAGGAAGCTGAGAGCTGGATGGTCGATCAACATCCGCCCACTCTACCACCTTCTCCACAACCCCACACTGAGGAGATAGAGGCAACCACAAAGGTGCCAATGCCTTACCCAGAGGCCACACCCTCACGTACTAAACTGGTGGACTCAGCCCCGACAGAAGATGCATATTCAACAGGCTGTGCCGCCAACACGAGGAGTGCTACTCGAACCCTAAGCCGATCGGTGGCAGTCCCTTCCTTGCTAGGGAAAGCCTTCGACTTCAAATTCGACAACTTGCGGGAGGTAACAAGCAACCACAACACTAATTTTACTTCCCTAACCCACAAGTTTTAGGTTTTCCAACAAAGGCTAGGTGAGCAGGAGCATCAACTGCTGACTCTAGTTGGTCTCCCCGACCAACTAGAGGTGATGAACAACACAATGCAGGTGGCGCTCCAATGCCTAGATGCCATCGAGTGGAGGCTCGATGAGAGGGACGCCCATCACCAATCTAGGCACTCCTGGAGACCACCTTCACCGCGAAACCCTCCTCTCTGCCATCATCATCATCATCATCTTATTCTACCAGCTCGTCATCCTCATCCAACACCAGCGGGCCCTCTACAACACCTGAGGAGGAGATGGCGAATAGAACCATTGACGAGTCCCCCACAAGACAAGGGAGCACTCGTGACATCAATGTATCTGCAACCCCTCAACTGCTAGAGCCAACCGATGCCACAGAAGAGATTTCTGAAGGCCTAATGGAGGATTCATCTGAGGGAGAAGGGGGTGACATGTATAGATAATTTGGTAAGCAACCCCCAAGAGCAAAGACTTCAACGGATGATGCATTTTTTGCACTGTCTGAGATCCCAATCTTTGAGATGGCTGACTTTGACAGGCGGGCCATCGACTACCTTACAATCTGGGACCAACAATTACTGAATATAGTCCTGAGGCCACAAGGGGAAGAAGAAGCTATTGTCTGGAGTGACATGTACTTTTCCGTATGATGCCAAGCACTTAAAGGAATGTTTCACTCAGAATTCGTCGTCGGGAAGATTCTATTTAGGGTATTGGAAGGTGCAATGATAGAGAAAATCACACTCAGGACAGGCTGGCAGTCGATCTACAATGCCACTTCGACCTTAGCCAGACAACTACTAATAGGGGCAGATAACATATGTCTGGTGGTTGAAATGATGAAGCATATAGAAGATCACAACCCTAACTTGGTGTTGCCCCCCACAAGCATAGGGGATGCTGGTTCCTCTGCGTGGCTGACCTCCGCTCCCATGATGTTAATTTGTAGAGCTACTACGACACAGAGGTCCCGCACCTAGAGCAGATCTTCCTCCACCCTGAAGACACTAACCTTAGGCTCCTACCTCTGCGTCTCCACCGGGTCATCAAACAAGGCATCCAGTGCCACATCGGCATCTCGAACTTCTACAGGATCAAAGATTTCCCAGTTCAATAAGACTCGAAGAGTGGAAATAGTGCTTTCATCGTCTTACGCACCATAGAGCTGCTAAACATATTCAGATACATACATCAACTCCAAGACAGAAACTTCTTTCATCTAAGGAGCATCTACGTACTGTTGCTGATAAAAGATAAGTGCTATTTTTGATATGTAGAGCTTCCAGAGGACCTGTTGGAGACAGACGCTGGTTTTGATTCTGATCCCCATTCTTCTCAACCTAGCAGTCCTCAAAGAAACAAAGTCGAGAGCTCATATGGCATCTTGAGGACAAACAAGCAGATAGAGCATTTATGATCTGTACTCACCGCTGAAGGCGCCCCTGCTTCGCAAGTCGTCACCGACTCTGCCATCAACAATTTTGACTGTTCCACATGCAGTTCTCTATCACAAGAACAAGTCAACCAAATACTTCTACAACTTGCTGATTCTAACACTACAGACATCATCTATGAGAAAGATAATGTAGTTATCCCCCTCGATGACCTACGATACCTAGTCAAGGCTAGAGGGTGTATAGCTATGACGGTGGCATCAACTTACATCCCTATCTTACAGAAGAAGATTGGAGAGTTCTACATCGCCCATCTGATGCTGTTCAACAACTTATGCCTGGCTGATGAAATAGGAGCGTGCCAGCTGTTCTAGCTTGAAGTAAAGAAGTGTCTTCCACACATTAT
This sequence comes from Alisma plantago-aquatica, assembly GCA_963693085.1. Taxonomy (NCBI): domain Eukaryota; kingdom Viridiplantae; phylum Streptophyta; class Magnoliopsida; order Alismatales; family Alismataceae; genus Alisma; species Alisma plantago-aquatica. The sequence continues at coordinate 1,354,150,759 of OY856410.1, read as the reverse complement.
ATTTCTTCCTCTGCTGCACAACAATCACTGGATGCTCCTGATGATATACACCCATTCCCATACTGGTTTCTTCTACAATAGCTCAGACACCAACAGTGACTGGCTGATGGAGTGTGCATCTACACCGACAACATTCCTCGAGCGATTGGAAAGAAAATACTATACCGAGGTGGTATCCTTGATACAAACCTATCTTAAAGATCTGGCAACAACCTGGCATGAGCTCCAATTCTGCCACCGCAGTCCACAACAGGTCCCCCTATCAAATGACTATGGAGTCTATGTGCTACACGGGATATACAACGTAGCAGCCCTAATGAAAGTGCCACAGAAGCTCCACAACCTCGACTACCACAACCAACAAGGAGAATATGTGATGGAGATCTTATCTGCTGCTGGTGCACACACCCACTAAACCCTCACTTCTATGCCTATCCCTACTTCTTTATCTCACTAATCTGGGATAGAGTGTGGGGTAAGTTTTGGGGGGGGGGGGTGCTCCCTAGCATCAGTGAGGGAGGTAATCTAAAATTTTCTCCCTCTTTATCTTTCCCTTTCCTCTCCCCACCATACTCTATGTATACATGTATATAAATGCTTGATAGAAAGCAATACATACACAAAATATACACAACTGCATGTTGCTCAAAACTGTAAAAATTACTTTATCGTAAATATTCAGTACAACTTCTTCCAACTTGTTCTCTCCGTATCTAAGGCGGTGTACATTTCTGCTGTGCTCTCTTAAAAATGTAGTCTCAAATGAAAAATGCTATAACTTTTCTACGTCAACTTTGAAAAATAATCTCGCAACATCTAAGAGACATGCATGTGAAGGAAAAAGCTTCCCAAACAACAAACTCCCTTTTCCATACCCATCAAAATCACAAAAAGAGAGGAAAGCCTTATGAGAGCAAATAAAAGCATGAGAGTTGTGCCTAAAAAAACACACACACACACACTTGTCTTTCCAGAAGTACCCATCTTTAGGCATGTTAGATCCAGGGAAGTGGTACGTAGGATGTGAAATTACTTCTCTAAAGCCAACTGGCTTGGACTGTAGGGACCACTTGCCCGCTAATGGACTCGTACCTGGATGGACCAATTGAAAGAAACAAAAACCCAAAAAGCCTAAAACCTTCTCGAAAACCTCACCTTCTACCTAAGATTCAAGTAGTTTGGTGTGAAAGCTAACTTCAAAATCATGCACCAAAGTCTCGTAAAAGATGGAGAGAATCTTGTTTTGTTTAATAAGGCAGGAAAAATAAAGTCCATTGTTTGTAGTCAGATGTAATTTTCCTCAAGACATCCCAAAAATTCACTCAACCCCTTATCCGAAGACTATGCCTGGTTTTGAAAGGTACCGCAAACAAAAGTTTTAAAAATGAGTACGGATTGATTGAGGACAATCAAAATGCTAAGTTTGGAGGAGTTGACAACACCCATTTTATGGCTTCTAGAGATTATATTTTACTATCAAAACTGCCTCCAAACCTAACTTCCTCTCCGTTTTATCTTATTTGTTGCATAGAAATAATGCCCACTATGCCCCTGATAACATTTCCTATCTTTTGTAGAGTTTCTCTTATTTTTCCAAAAAAAGAGCATTAATGGACCCTTCAGGCCCATCATCAATGAGGTACCCATCCCGACCCTGTAAGTGCATGAAGCGGCATGCCTCCTACCCCTCACAGTTCACTGCCCGATAGCTCGACAACCCGACATAAGGGTGTCACGCGGGAGCCCTAGCCGCTGCAGCTCTTTACCCAACAGGGTGCCTTGCTCGTCATGGTTTGCCATATGAAGAAGTCGATTGCATGATATGACTACCCCTCGGTGAAACAACCCACCAAGGTTCTTACCCGACACGACTATGCATGATTTACTCGCAGCCCGGTATGCGATGACCCCGCTAGGCGTGCCGGACGATAGACATGTCAGCCCCTTCAAAGCCACGTGAACGGTGCCAGAAGGAGGATACATGGCCTAACAAGAGCCGCAACTCCCACCATCCCACTTCCTAGAAATAATAGCTACATGCCTACGATGGGATGGGTCGGAACCCTACGAGAGCTAACTCTTAGAGCACATGATCTAGTGCATCGAGTTCCAGAGTCTGTCGGGTGATACTAGGTGAGCACACCCCCGACCCGAGAGGGATGGGAGGAGTTCACTTAGAACCTGACTCGGTAGCAGAAAGCAGCGCGACATGACCCTCAAGGCTACTTCAACATGTCATGTCCCTACCTGGGCTTCAACCTGAGATGGCTCACCCATCTATACCCAACACGAGGAACTCGAGAACCATAAGAGAATGCTAACCCGATATGTGTCTTAACCCAACATGGTACCCAAACCGATATGGTCTATACCCATCACGTCTGTAGATCGACACGACCATATCGGGTAGGGAGTCCTTTCCCAATACGCCTCTTACCCATCACGTTTCATGACTCGACACAGTCAAGAACCTGACACAGTCATATCCCGATAGGGCTCCTACCCGGTACTTGGTTAACGTTATCTTAGGTGTCTGCTACTATGTATTTTGATCTTCTAAATAAAGGAGACTGATACCTATCTTCCCTTTTACAACACTTTACTTTCTTTTACTACTGCATTGTAACTAAACCCTTTTATCTCTTTATGATTATTGGAATCTGTGGAGTTTATCTCATGTGGTTCTGTGTATGGCTCCTTTTTGTTGGATGATTTCTTTATAGCATCTGAGCTCTAGTCTCTTCTGTCTGGATCACACTTTTGACTAGCTATCAAATTGTGCTTCTCATTTCGACTCCTTTGAGAGAGGGATGTCGTAAACTCTAGAGCTTGGTCTGATTTTAGTGTACAAGGGTACCTTGAATTAGGGTTGCCCCGACCTATCTTTCCGCTCTAGTCTATGCCTGGTACCCTTGAGAGAGGAAATTTAGTGCATGGATAGTGGCACCCTCTTTGAGAGAAGATGGTGCAGGATGTACACTCGTGCTGCTTGTTACGATTAGGTTTTATTCCTTTGTGCTGCATGCCGAGAACAATTTTATCTCCTTGTCTTTCCTTTATTTAAAAACTCCCATAAAAGCTGCTAAACCCCCAAATCTTAATCCTTCTGGTAACTCCCCTTGTAGATAGGTTTTTAGTTTGATTCTTTATAATTATTTGTTGTTGCATCAAAACCTTATCCTTCGACTTTCTAACATGCTTATACAAGTAAAACTGGAGTTCCGAAGTGCTATTCTGCCAATCCCTATGTTTGTCCCTAAATTACTTCGACCCTGTGCTAGTTGTAGGAGTCCTAAAAATTCGAGTATTATAAATTTCTAAAGTCCGATGACCTAGACATGTCTCCATTTTTGGACCCACATTTAAGGCTTGTCAGTTGACTAACACTAATTAAATTGTGATGTAGGCCATCCACAAGAAGAACATTCTTTATGCATAGTGAATAACCTACATTACCCTCACCAACCACTTTACCTTTCTTTTTGTCCCCAAAGGTCATGTAACCTCCCTTTATTTTAAAAACATGTTGAAATGGATCATCTCACTGTTCAAGTGCTTAAAGAAACCTCTATCAACAATCCATTTATCTTTTTTGCTACAAGAAAAGGAGAGGCCATTTCCCAATTAAAACTTTGGGAGTTGGGATTAGCTTGGGGAATCATTTCATGTTTGGGTTGGTCCCCTTTTTCCTTTGAGGATAAAAAATAGAGTAATGATCATCACTCTTATAATGAGCACAAACCATTTGTGTCTTAGAGCCGGAAGTTTCTCCAAGGTATATTGGAGGTCCCTTACTCTTTTTATTACCTTTTCCCTTTCTCTATAGGCCTCCCTTATATCCCAAACCACTACTACCCACTTGTCAAGTAGAGTGTTCTAGGACTTCATTTAGGATTTTTTTTCACTTTGAGGAATATTTGCAAGGATTTTCTAATCATGTGGCTATCATCACTAAGAGTTATTATAGTAGAAGAAAGGCTATAAAGATCATCTTGAGTATGCAATAAGTTAGCCTCCAAATAGAGGGCTTAAGCTAGATGAGAATCCTTTTCAAGTGTTAAGTTATTTACTAGGAAAGATAGGTCTAGATTAAATACGATTAACTCTAGCAAGATGCCTAGAAATTTTAGTTATAAGCATGACAAGTTCATCAATATAAGCTTGGGTTTAATCTTTAAGATAATTTAGTTTCTTAAGATAAGTACCATTTTTAGTTTCAACACCATTATATTGAAGTTCAAGCTCAAGGAATTGCTCTTGCAAAGTATCTATGCTATCATTATGCATTTTCTCATTTTGTTCAAGCACTTCTATTCTAATATATAAAAAATCTATTATTTTCCCTAATATCTTCTTTAAGATTTGCACTTTGAATATGTATAACGGGAAGCATGAAGATAAGAGAATCTTTTGAAAGTTCATTTACACTTAACCCACTTAGCTGTCTTACTTCTTTACTTGTGATAGCCATTGGGGCCATGTGGCATTCTCCTTCATTTGAGATATAATCACTTGGGGAAGACTCCTTCCACGGTAAATGAGATGCATATCTACCTCTTCTTTCTTTCTTCTCCTTCTTCTTGAATTGGCTCTCTTTGTTGTAGTCCACCTTCTTCCTGTGGCTTCTCTTGTGGTCTGACTTATTCACTTTTGATCATGCATTCTTGAAGTTCCATTTTTTACTGCACTAATAGCATGTAGGAATGTAGGAGGAGGAGGGAATACCCTTGGAGTGTTTTTCCTTTGTGTAATGAGCTTCAAGATCACTAGGGGAGTCATCTTCACTTTGAGGATGGAGAAGCTTGGTGAATGACTTTTTGTTTCATAATAGCTTCAATCTGATCTCAGAATGCATTCTCCTTCAACTTATTATATTCTTTCTATTCTAGCTTCTCTTTTTCTTCTTGCTTGTTAAGTCTCACTTCCAAGGCCTGTAGATTTCCTATGAGCTCTTCAATATCAATTTCAACAAGAAACCTCATTACTTCAATGGTAGTCACCTTTCTTTGCCACCAATCAAGAAGAGATTTAAGGATCTTTGAGTTGATCTTACCTTGATCCATAGGTTGACCTAAATCATCAAGCCCATTCACAAGAGTGTTGAGTCTTAAATACATTTTAACAACTCTTTCCTTCGTTCCCATCTTGAAGTTTTCAAGAATACCATTAAGCATATACATCACAGATTCCTTGACTTTCTTAGTACCTTCATAAGTGATGCAAAGCTTGTTCCATGTCTCATAGGTTGTATCCCATGAAGAAATCCGGTTGAACTCAGTTGGGTGAGGGTGGAGTAGATGATGCTAATGGCTTTAGCATTGAATTGAGCTTTCTTCTAGGAAGCTTCATTCCATGTAGCAACTTATCCCTCTAGCTCTTTGTAGGGAAAGGCAAAAACCTTCCACATATCATAGCTCATTCATTTGATGTAAAATTGTATTCTCCTCTTCTAATATAGTAAGTTGGTTCCATCAATGATAGGTGGATGCACGGAGAAACACCCTCAATGTTGAGACGTTCCATCATATTTTCACCCATCTTCTCCACTCCTTGGAGTATTTATTTGGATAATACCAAGCTTTGATACCAATTGTTGAATCTATGTTTCTAGAGTGTAGTGAATTGAGCTATCTAGCACAAGGTCTAAACTAGCATTTCTTTTTGGGTCAAGGAGACAATAACCATTACAAAGGTCTAACCTATCTACCTACCATTAAACTTTCGCCTTCACCAAGGACTTACCCATTCTTGTAGAAAATCTTCATACTTTGATCACCTTTCCTTCTTAAGTAAGTTTATTCCTTCTTCAAGGAAGTCACCTTCAAATTACCAAGTTTATTGAGAGAGATTGTGAAGGAGAGTGGAGAGCTTCACAAAATGTACATCATAGCAGCTCTCTTACAAGGATCCTAAATCACTCAAATTGATGTAGAGTAGTAAATAATATTAAGGGAGATTAGGGGATCTTAAAGGCAAAAATACTCAAGTATAGCAAGGGAACATAGAAGACAAACTTGGAATGAAGTCCAAGGGCTCCTTGTTATAGCCAAGTTTGCAACTGGTACATTTTCAAGTTTTGCAACTGGTACATAGAGACACTTGGGATTGAATTCTAGCCATTTTGGGTGCTGCAACTGGTACATTTTCAAGTTTTGCAACACTCTAATGATTAGAAACACTTTTCTACACTTTTTCATACAATGTTGTCAACCGAGTTAACTTTTGGAAAACTCGACCGACAACACTATGACAAAACAATTTGCAGTAGTCAATCATGTTTATCTGGGATGAAATTTGGCTGATGGTTGTAATTTGTTTTTTAGTATAGGGTGTCAGTCATGTTTTCACTGGGACAAACCCATACGACCTTGGGTATTGTAATGACCCATATTAGTTGTTGACTGAGTTGCCATTGGGACTGTTGGTATGTATGCCCATAGAGCAAGTCATGTGATGATTGTAATGGAATACTTTGTAAATGATTTGAATAATAATAAAGGCTATTTACGATCTATATGTCTTAACTATTTCTGAGATGATAGTGTAACATGATAGATGTCTAAAGAATTGTTTTACTCAATGATGTATGCTTCTAGGTTAAGGACCTAAATGATGAGATCATACAGATGTTAAGAGTATACATTCTTGATTAGTCCCTAGTCGGTTATTATTGTGGAAATAACCATAGACATCAATAACACTAAATACTAGACTATCTTTTGGTTGATGACAAAATCTCATTAGTCATGATATAGTGATATCAAACCAAACACATAGGTACTTGTTAGAGAATAAGTGTACCAGACAGACCCACTGTGAGAGTGACACATGGAACCTTGATTTGGTAGTCACAGTCAGCTCTCAAAGTGATGGTGGTGAGTGTGATTCTTCAACCTGAAATCACTACACTCAACACATGTCGTTGAGTACACTTTGACAACAACAAACGCAACCCTGAAATATGGGTTGTTATAAAGGTGATGATTGGGTGGCTTTGACACATGGGGATTTTGAGGGGTGAGTGATAGATATGGGATTTGTCCCTCCTAAGGGAGTTTGATGTCCATGGCCACTTGATGAGTAGGATTGAGAAAGGCATGCACATGCATGTGTGAATCAGTATGTGATATTGATGTCACACACATCTCACCCAGTCTGCTTTGAGATCAAGGAAATGGATGAACATCAAAAGGATGACTGTACCATGCCTTGAGTTTATTCAAGACATTAGTGACAAAGGAATTATACATTCACTGTAACACCATTCACAGATTGTAGGATTGAAAGTTGTTCTCCAACTTTCTATTTCACTTGGGTAGCACTGATGTGTGACTAGGCACCGCTCTTTGCTTGTGAAGTCATAAGTGTTATGGACTTTCACTGCCAACGTGAAATGGACATGCAGGGTCACACACACTAGGACATATTCCTGGAAGAGGAGTTTCTCCATAAATCTTGTTTGGATTTATTACTATTAGTATTTCAATTAAACACCCAATCGATTGATAGCTCAAAATCATAGTGTTCAAGATGTTGGATCAGATGATTAAAGTATCAGATTGATTGAAACTACAATTGACTGATCTGCTGCCCCAACCGATCGGCTCATAGAGATGAACCGATCGTCTAAGGCTGGTGAGCCAATCAGCTCAGGTCAATGAACCGATCATTTCACAATGTTGAACTGGTCGGGTGACCAACCGAGTTCGTTTCACTTGTCAAATTTGATTTGGACAAGGGTTAATATATGATTAGTTGGAAACGAACATGAAAGTCAATTTGAGTTGGATCAGGAGCATGAACCGATCGACTCAAGCATGAATCGATCGGCTCAGATGCCCCAAATGATCGATTCAGGTGTGAACTGATTGGATGAGGTCACCAACCGACCATTTCAGGGTTGAAACGATCGGTTCAACTGGCGCAGTTTGTCAAATTTTGTGGAAAATCTCAAACCCTTCTACTGCTACTTTAATCCCACATTTCCTGGGGTAGAGAACCCTATCCCATGACCCTCCTATATATACAAGTATTGTGGGATTCTCTGATAGTGCAACTCAGAACACCAGTTTCTATGCAAAGTTGTCGTTCTCTCTGGTTGTGGTAACCAGGAGAGCCCGAGGAAGTGCTACCCGATAAGGGAGGCACAACAAGGGAAAGGCAACTGCAGAAAAGTGACTGGTGGCAGGAGAGTGTGTCGGTGACTAGTACACTGACAAGAGGGTAGGACTCCTTCTGGTGCCTTGTGCGATAAGGCAATCGGAGTTCCAGGTGGCCCGTGTGGACTACTTCAGAGGAGGGAGACTTCTACCGCTCAGAGGACAACTATCAATCCCGACAGTCCTGGTGAGACCAGGAGATGAACAGACACCATCCAAGACCAAAGGTGAAGACCGTGCAAGTCGCGAGACAACATCACCGAGAAAGCCTCAGGACAAGGTATATCTCTACAAACCATCCTTCCTATTGTATAGACGTTGACGCGATTCCTTTATACTGGGTTCGGGGAGGAGAAAATTTTTGTTTCTGCTGCCTTCTTTGTCTCCCTATAAAACCCAACAGTGGTATCAGAGCCACGTCAACTGCTCTATACTTTAGGATTATTGATATGATCAATTTTGGTTTGTCGCCTTTATTTATTGCATACGAAGCGAATAAAATTGGCTTTATGCATGTCTAATCCTAAATCCACAAATCCTAATATACATATATGATATGTAATATGAATGCACTTGATACGCGTCACCCTTAAACAAGTTTTGTGGTGGATGTATAGCATGGTTATGGCCAATAAACCCTATGTATGCTTGCTTGAATGTGGTTGCTTGCATCTCGGTCTGCGCACCGATTCCCTATCTCCTATTCCTGATGTAACTCGAGGTAAATCGAGATTTCTTTCCTACCTTTTCTCCCCCCGAATGTAACCCGGGGTTTCCCTTTTCAAATGTAAAATAGGATAGATCTTTTATTTCTTGTTATGTCAGAGAACGGCAGACAACTCGACGATGACTGAGATGATTAGTTCTAGGCGTGAACCGATCGGTTGGCATTCTAGACGACCGCTTCGAGGAGCAAGATGAGCGGGTGGAGACCTGAGGAGATGCATGACGACCAGTGAACCGATTGGCTGGAGGTGCCAGTCGATCGGCTGGTGGCACCCAACCGACTGGCCTGATGGTGAGCTGATCAATCATGGAGATGAGTTGATCAAACCCAGAAAGGCAAAGCACAGAGTTCATCTTGTACAGGTTGTATGTGATGTAGACCTAGATGACCATGATTCCACTTGGCTCGAGGAAACACATTAGGATGACCATAATCATCACTTTTATCATTTTGCATTTTTTTGTGGGATATAGCATGTATATGATACATACTATATATTATGGTGATTGGATATGTATATCTACCTTTAAAACCAAATCCCTCATTAAATATTAAAGTTTAGATGCCTTCCAAATGCGACACATGTGAAAAGCTTGATCGACCAAGTGTGGGCACGCCCTAGCGTGGTACCCCCTCTATCTCATGGAAGCGTGAAGGATGGATAAGTGGGTCTGTCCTAGCAAGGTGCATATTCATCGTGTTGGCTTTGGATCGGACTTAACAAGGTGACCTAGATAGGATCTAGCACCTTGAGGCATGGAGATGATCATGGCAAGGAATTGCATATGACATCTTTTAAGAGTTTCTTATGATGCAATTGGAAAGAGTTGCCTACCTGGAATATCTAAGTTGTGGGTGACAACCCTAGCTGGTCCATGACTCAAATGATTTCAGGATCTTGACCCACTAGAAGATTGTACACTGCAATCTTCCGAATTGATGGTGAGGGCTGTCAATTTGAATCAAAATAGTGGGAGCAGTAATTAATTAAAAGCCTAAATTAACTATCGTCAAATTTCATTCAAATCAAATCAAAAGGAGTTTTGAAAAATGCAATTTTCTCTTGTAGAATGGCAAAAGAATCATCTTTTAAAATGGGCAAATTAATTGAGAATAAATTCCATAACTGGTTGGGGATTCTGAGAAGTGTTCTGCACAATCTAGAAATACCGGTAGCCTTTGAATCCACTCCATGTATGCTTAATGCGTTGTTTGAGAAGAAGGATAGTTCAGTGATGAAGATCAATGGAACAAAGTCCAAGGACAAATGTGAGGGAGAGAAGGGTTCTCTCACCAAACCAATGTCAGAGTCTTCTGCATGGAAATGATGGAAGGAATGATGGAAGAAGAAGCGAGAGATAGAGATCTCTACTTCTGGTGTATACGTGATAGATATTAACTTTCCTACTTCTTTGTCATGGGTACTTGATATCAGATGTGGATCTCACATTTGTTCAAATGTGAAGGATCTTAAGAGAAGTAGGCCTTTGGGGAAAGGTGAGGTTGAACTACGTGTTTCCAATGGGGCAAGGGTTGCTTCCAGTGCCGTAGGAACCTATGAGTTAACTCTACCTAGTGGGCTAATAATAGAGTTGAAGAACTACTATTATGTACCTGCCATAAATAGGAATATCATTTCCGTTTCTTGTTTAGACAAGGATGGTTTTGAATTTCTCATTAAGAATGGAAAATGTTCCATTTCAAAAGATGGGATCCTTTATGGCAGTACCCCGATGTCTTATGGTCTATACTTGATAGATCTAGAGACAAGTGTATACAATGTAAACACTAAAAGGCAAAAACTCAACAAATCAAACAAAACATATCTTTCGCATTGTTGTCTAGGGCACAGAAATGAGAAGCACATCTCTAGACTCCATAAAGATGGTTATCTAGACTCTTTTGATTATGAATCAATAGAGACATGTGAATCTTGTTTGTTGGGCAAGATGAGCAAGACTCCCTTTTTAGGTAAAGGTGAGAGATCTAGTGATCTATTGGGACTCATACATACTGATGTATGTGGGCCTTTTAGAACTAATGCCAGAAATGGCTATCAATACTTCATTACCTTCACTGATGACTTCAGTATGTATGGCTATGTGTACCTAATGAAACATAAGTCAGAAACCCTTGAAAGGTTCAAGGATTTCATGAATGAAGTACAAAACCAACTTGGTAAAAGTATTAAAGAACTTCGATCCGATCGAGGTGGAGAATACTTAAGCCAAGAGTTTGAGGACCTTCTGCAAACCCGTGGTATCGTATCACAATGGACTCCACCTGGAACACCACAACATAATGGTGTGTCTAAAAGAAGGAATCACACATTACTGGACATGGTGCGATCAATGATGAGTTTTTCTGATCTTTTGATTTCCTTCTGGGGTCATGCTCTTGAAACCACTGTGTTTACACTTAATCGAGTACCATCTAAATCGGTTCAAAATACACCATATGAGATATGGCACATGAAGCGTCCCAATTTGTCTTTTTTAAGATTTGGGGTTGTGAGGCTTACGTCAGGAAAATGTTTCCTGATAAGCTTGGACCCAAGTCCGATAAATGTTATTTTGTTGGATACCCCAAGGAAATGAGGGGATATTATTTATACCACCCTACTGACAACAAAGTGTTTGTTGCTAGGACAGCTATGTTCCTAGAAAAGGAATTTATTTCCAAGGGAAATAGTGGGAGGAAAATAGAGCTTAAAGTGGTTCAAGCCCAACAAGAAAACATTGAACCAGTACATGTACAAGAGGAACATAGAGGTTCACAAGGTGTCATGGAATCTGAATCTCATCAAGTAACACAAGGACCTCATAGATATAGTAGGACACACCTTGAACCTGAGAGGTTTGGATACCTTGTGACTCAGGAAGGTGGTGAGTTGATCATATATGATGATCCAACTAATTATCTAGAGGCTATGAAGGGACCAGATTCTAAGAAATGGCTTGAGGCCATGAAATCCGAGATGGAATCCATGTACTCCAACCAAGTATGGACTTTGGTGGAACCACCTGAAGGGGTAAAACCCATAGGGTGCTAGTGAGTCTTCAAGAAGAAGACCGAGATGGATGGCAATGTGCAAACTTATAAAGGCAGATTGGTTGCAAAGGGTTTCCGACAAGTTCAAGGTGTTGACTATGATGAAACTTTTTCTCCAGTTGCCATGATTAAGTCCATCAGGATCATGCTTGCTATTGTGGCTTACTATGACTATGAGATTTGGCAAATGGATGTTAAAACCGCATTCCTTAATGGGAATATAAATGAGGATGTGTACATGACACAACCTAAAGGTTTTGTAGATCCAAAGAATGCCAATAAAGTCTATAAGCTACAAAGGTCAATCTATGGATTGAAGCAAGCATCTCGGAGTTGGAATCTTTGATTTGATGAGGAAGTCAAAGTGTTTGGCTTTATTCAAAATGAAGATAAACCTTGTGTGTATAAGAAGGTTAGTGGGAGCATGAACACATTCCTTGTATTGTATGTGGATGACATACTATTGATGGGGAATGATGTCACAGCCCTAGAGAAGGTAAAGACTTGGCTTGGGAATACTTTCTCAGTGAAGGACTTAGGAGAAGCATCCTACATTATAGGTATTAAGATCTATAGAGATAGATCTAAAAGGCTTCTCGGACTAAGTCAAATCACGTACATTGACAAAGTGCTGAAGCGGTTTAGCATGGAGAACTCAAAGAGAGGCAACATACCCATGCTACATGGAGTCACCATCTCTAGAGGTCAATGTCCCCAATCTTATGAAGAGAGGGAGCGTATGAATGGGATCTCATATGCATCAACCATCAGATCCATCATGTATGCTATGTTGTACACATGCCCAGATGTCTCGTATGCTCTTAGCATGACGAGCAGGTACCAGTCTGATCCTGGGGATGCTCACTGGACAGCCGTAAAGAACATCCTCAAGTACTTGCGAAGGACTAAGGATCAGTTCCTTGTATATGGCAGCGAGGAAGGACTGGTAGTAAAGGGTTACATTGATGCAAGCTTCCAAACCGACAAAGATGATTACAGATCGCAATCAGGATTTGTATTTTGCCTAAACAATGGAACTATGAGCTGGAAGAGTTCCAAGCAAGAAACAGTTGCCAATTCTACTACAGAGGCTGAGTATATTGCTGCTTCACATGTAGCAAAGGAAGTTGTGTGGATCAAGAAGTTCATCACTGAACTTGGTGTAGTTCTCAGTAGCTGTGATGCAATTGACCTTTATTGTGACAATAATGGAGCTATTACTCAAGCTAAGGAGCCCAAATCACATCAGCAGTCCAAGCACATACTGTGACGCTTCCATCTCATACAAGAGATCGTACAATGAGGAGATGTGAAGATTTGCAAAGTACCAACTGAAGACAACATAGCTGATCCACTGACTAAGGCCCTTTCTCAGCAGAAGTATGATGGTCATGCTAGGTCACAAGGACTGAGGTTCCTAGGTGACTGGCTCTAAGTGCAAGTGGGAGTCTGTTGGTATGCATACCCATATAGGAAGTCATGTGATGATTGTAATGGGATACTTTGTAAATGATTTGAATAATAATAAAGGCAATTTCTGATCTATATGTTTTAACTATTTCTGAGATGATAGTGTAACATGATAGATGTCTAAAGAACTGTTTTACTCAATGATGTATGCTTTTAGGTTAAGGACCAAAATGATGAGATCATACAGATGTTAAGAGTATACATTCTTGATTAGCCCCTAGTCAGATGTTATTGTGGAAATAACCATAGACATCAATAACACTAAAGACTAGATTGTGTTTTGGTTGATGAAAAAATCTCATTAGTCATGATATAGTGATATCAAACCAAACACCTAGGTACTTGTTAGAGAACAAGTGTACCAGACAGACCCATCGTGAGAGTGACACATGGAACCATGATTTGGTAGTCACAGTTAGCTTTCACAGTGATGGTGGTGAGTGTGATTCTTTGACCTGAAATCACTACACTCAACACATGTTGTTGCGTACACTTTGACATTATCAAACACAATCCTGAAACATGGGTTGTTATAAAGGTGATGATTGGGTGACTTTGACACATGGGGCTTTTGAGGGGTGAGTGATAGATATGGGATTTGTCCCTCCTAAGGGAGTTTGATGTCCATGTCCACTTGATGAGTAGGATTGAGAAAGGCATGTGCATGCATGTGTGAATCAATATGTGATATTGATGTCACATACATCTCACCCAGTCTGCTCTGAGATCAAGGAAATGGATGAACGTTGAAAGGATGACTGTACCATGCCTTGAGTTCATTCAGGACATTATGACATTAGTGACAAAGGAATTATACATTCACTATAACACCATTCACGGATTGTAGGATTGAAAGTTGTTCTCCAACTTTCTATTTCGCTTGGGTAGCACTGATGTGTGACTAGGCACTGCTCTTTGCTTGTGAAGTCATAAGTGTTATAGACTTTCACTACCAATGTGAAGTGGACCTGTAGGGTCACACACACTAGGACATATTCCTGGAATAGGAGTTTCTCCATAAATCTTGTTTGGATTGATTACTAAAGGTGTTTAGTAGTTCAATTAAACACCCAATCCATTGATAGCTCAAAATCATAGTGTTCAAGGTGTTGGATCAGATGATTAGAGTATCCGATTGATTGAAACTGTAATTGACTGATCTACTGCCCCAACCGATCGGCTCATAGAGATGAACCGATTGGCTCAGGCTGGTGAGCCGACTTAATCAGGTCAATGAACTGATCAGTTCACAGTGTTGAGCTGGTAGGGTGACCAATCGAGTTTGTTTCACTCGTCAAATTTGATTTGGACAAGGATTAATATATGATTAGCTGGAAATGAACATGAAATTCAATTCGAGTTGGACCAGGAGCATGAAACGATCAGCTCAAGTATGAACCGATCGACTCAGATGCCCCGAACGATCAGTTCAGGTGTGAACCGATCGGATGAGGTCACCAACCGACCGTTTCAGGGTTGAAACGATCGGTTCAACTGGCACAGTTTGTCAGATTTTGTAGAAAATCTCGAACCCTTCTACTCCTTCTTTAATCCCGCATTGCCCAGGGTAGAGAACCCTGTCCCATGACCCTCCTATATATGTAGGGGTATTGGGGCCTTCTCTGACAGTACAAATCAGAACACTAGTTGCTCTGCAAAGTTGTCGTTCTCTCTGGTTATGGTAACCAGGAGAGCCCGAGCAAGTGCTACCCGATAAGGGAGGCACAACAAGGGAAAGACAACTAAAGAAAATCGACTGGTGGTAGGAGAGTGTGTCAGTGACTAGTACGCCGACAGGAGGGTATGACTCCTTCTGGCGCCTTGTGCGACAAGGCGATTGGAGTTCCAAGTGGTCCATGTGGACTACTTCAGAGACATGACACTTTTTCCGCTCAGAGGACAACTATCAATCCCGATAGTTCTGGTGAGACTAGAAGATGCACTGACACCATCCAAGACCGAAGGTGAAGACCGCACAAGCCGTGAGATAACGTCGCCGAGCAAGCCTCAGGACAAGGTATGTCTCTACAAACCATCCTTCCTATTGTATAGACGTTGACGCAATTCCTTTATTCTGGGTTTGGGGAGGAGAAATTTTTTGTTTCCGCTTCCTTCTCTGTCTCCCTATAAAACCCAATAGGGACAAACTCAACCGAGAAGCAATCCTATAATGACTTTTGACAAATGTACAAAAAGTTCTTAATTGTTTGAATTAAGTTCTTTAAATTTCTATTAATCTTAATTACAAGTTATTCATTCAATACAAATGACTTACGACATGATTCTAATAGAGATACTATTTAATCTACAAAACTTGCATTTGCATTGATTTTAACTTGATTTCCGACAAACTAGGATTTGCAAATTTCATCATCTTCATGTTCCTAATACCTGAAATTGATCTCAAATAGAAATATTAGATGCACATAGGAATTGTTAAGTCATCATCAAAACATGGACAATGTGTAATTATTAGGTAAACACATTGTTAATTCACATTTTGACCATTATATATTCATAAATGAATGATTACAAATACATATAATTGTAAGTATATTTATATAACATATGAATAAACTAAAATAAATGTATATGGAAATATTCAAAAATGAACAAAATGGTGGATCGTGATTGATGGTGGTCTCATTTTCTATTATATTGCAATTTCAAAATCTATATCATTGGCTAAAATGTATAAGTAATGTA
This sequence comes from Alisma plantago-aquatica, assembly GCA_963693085.1. Lineage (NCBI taxonomy): Eukaryota > Viridiplantae > Streptophyta > Magnoliopsida > Alismatales > Alismataceae > Alisma > Alisma plantago-aquatica. The sequence continues at coordinate 1,354,134,646 of OY856410.1, read as the reverse complement.
AAATTCATATGAAATATTTAAATTTAAATGAGATCGTACAAAAATATCAATTTTATAAATTAAGATCCAATTAAGAATTCTTCAAATTTCCATGATGATTAACATTTTAAACTTAGAATTCCTAAAGAGGGAAAATAAGCTGTAAATAAGTTTAGTTCAACTTGAATACTAATATAATGAGCCTACCCCAAACACATAAGTTTGACTGGCCTACAAACTTGAGATTCTTGTATTTGAAACATAAAATGTATCAAATTGTAGTTACCAAACAAATCCCTTAACCTTTAGCTTTCAAGAACACTTAAAGATATGAAATAAAAGCAAGAAGATATGTAAGACATTATTTAGGATCAACATCATTCAAATTGATGTGGTATTAGAAAGGTACCATATAAGAGCTAGAAATCTATTAAATTAAGATTATATTCTCTAATTACCACCAAACAAAACAACTTCTACTAACTCGGCCCTAGAACCTTAAAACTTCATCAAATCCTAGTTTTTCTTCCTTTGATGAATTTTTTTTTATGAGGGTAGGAAACACCTACATATCTGGACATTTATTGTAGAAGCTTCATAAGAAGCTTAAGTACGTAAAAGATTACAATTTTCCCTTACTAGTTCTTATAATTTTCAAAGTTTTGGTCAACTATATTTTTTATAGAGAAGTATGGTTGACTTATTTTCTATGTTAGATAGGAGTTGTGGTGGTGTGGACCTCTTTGGGGGTACTCTGGTTGACATGTGGGTTTGTTTGAGACCTATGTAAAGTTGGATGAACTCTATCAAGGAATGTTTTACCAACTATAGGTGTTTACCGAGGCATGTTTTAATCATGTCGACCTTAAAGGCAAATCCAACTAACTTTAATGCAATAGAATCACATATAGTAAGGAGTACATACTTAGAGTGGAACCATACTTATGTGACCCAAACCCACTAATCAGGGTTAGGACCCGTCAAGGAGAGATTAGTCTAACCATTCACTTTTAGTTACTAACTGAGAACCAGTAATTTCAATTATATTTCTTCTTGAGTATATAAGGACATAATTTAACAAGACAATAACATTTCATTTAGACACAACATGACAAGATACAACAAAGTTCGACTTTTACAAATAGAAAGAGCCCTCTCTTAATGTACATCAAGTACAAAATTGTACAAACTACTTTCTTTTCTCATTCTCCCAATCCTATGATGTATAACAAGGATACAAGATCATCTAACTAAGCTATCTATTTCTTCATAAAACCTCGTCTCTACTTTTGATAAAAGCTAGCTTCTATCTCTTGTGGAGGAACTAGCCCTTTCTCAAAAAATGTTTCAGTAGGTTAATGAGCTATTTGATCAGTCTATATAAAATCAACAAGTAACCATGATATAGTAGTTTAATGACATTCACATTGTAGCAAATTAAGCAGTTAAGAAACATAATTAAAATCATGAAAAATTAATATTAAGTAGTAAGAATGTGTAAACAAATGATCTGAGTAATTCACTAACTAACTATTCGGTTCTTTAATCCAAATATTATATGACATTTAACCCATATAAGGTGTACCACAACATGTGAAATCATCACAACAAGCTATGATCTCATTGTAGAAGACATAGAAGCATGCTCGGGCTCCTTAGCCTTTATTCTTAATACCTCGTTTGCAACGAGTATTGTCATGTATAACTTTTGGGGGCCAATAGGATAATTTGGATATCTAGACTTATCCTATAAACTCGTTTACTCAGGCAGATAGTCAAATCACTCTGGCTTATCTTGGACTAGTGGTCCCATCAAAGATGACCAATGACCAGATTCTACATCACATGTACCACCAACGTCGCCGGTTGGTGTTGGGTACCACAATATATTCAAGAGTATACCCTTACTGGCCTAGACCCCCACACCCTAATCTCATGTGTTCTGTGCTAACTCTATCTAGACTAATCCTCTAGGGAAAACTCAGGATTTCCAATGCCTCTTATTCCACCATTTCATCTTTTGTCATACATAACAATTTAAAAAAAAATAGTTGTAGAATCAAAACACCAAGTATAACTAATATGACATTTCTACTGCTGGAAGATCATTAAATATGTATGAAAATCTTATCACAACAATCACAAGGTTACAATAAACATTGGAACATAATTAGTTTGAAATTATTTGTTGTAAGTTAAGGTTATAAGATGATTCTCCACTTATCCGGATCTGACTCTAAGTCATTGATCTCTGAACCAAGCTTGCTAGTCTAGATTTTGGTCTACAAATCTTAGATTCGAGGTAAAGTATGCAACAATGACCTTCTGACAACCCGGAGGAAGATTTGTTGCTCCAAAAAAAGCCTAAAAGAGGAAAAAGGATGAAGAAGGAAGGTAGAAAAGGACCTCAGATGAGACCCAAAGAAGATTTCATGCTAGGGAGAGAGAAAAAAAGAAGAGATCTATAGATAAAACTAACCTAAAAGATAGATCTGAGTCTAGGTCATTGGTATATGACTATTCTTCACGTTCCTTCCAAGAATCACCCTAGAAAAATCCACTTCAACAACTGCATAAGATGTTTAAGGCTCTAGTTGTTTCAAAATTTGAAATACAAATCCAACATGACAAATTTCATGGAATTCATATATGATAGAAAAGGTTATGATTATTTTACTAATGGGATATCCTAGATGGCATCTCAGTCGATATACTTGACTGTTGGGTTCCACCTATCGATCTCCATGGCTGTTAGGGGCCACTCATCGACCCCTGTAGTGTCGGCCCATGTGACTGTCAGGTTTTTCCTGTTAATCTGTGTGGCATCACCCCAACCCGTTGAGTCATGTGGCATTAGTCTGTGTGGCCGTCAAACTCTGCCCATCGATCTGTGTGGCGTAGACCCTACCCATAGACCCACATGGATATTGGGCTTCGCTCGTTGCTCTGCATATATGGCCTGCATGTTGGTCTAGGTCATTCTCTGCTTGACTGGCCCACTTTGTCAAGATGATGAAAAAGCAAAACAAATTCTGCTCTACACATGTTTACTAAAAGAGCCATAACTCTCTCATTTCACTTGGATCTGGTTCATTTTTTGAGTTGAATTAGTAAATGAATTCTCTACAATCATAAAGTGTTTGTTTAATAAAATTATCAAATGATAATTTTCTATATTAATTACTTATTCACGTATCATTATACCTCTTCCCACATACATGTGTGGGCTATCTGTATAACAACTAAAGCTCGAAGCTCATGGTATGCTCAAGTCATGACTATTGATTACAAAAATATAAGGATAAAATAAAACATGTCTGAGTTAAGTCACAAGGTAATGAAACTACTAACAAATGCATAATTAACAATAAGATTATCTTTGATCCTAAGGTTACCAGTAAAGCAAGAAGTGGGTTGTAAAAATATCTCCCACTAATAAAAATTTCATCTCAAAATTCCTATAAGAGCAAAGAATATATGTTATGCATTTCAGACTCTACTTCCTAAGTAGCTTCTTCTGCATCATGATTCCTCTAAAGGAACTTCACTAAGGGTATCTCCCTCTTATCAACATTCCTAATTCTCCAATCTAAAATTTGGATGGTCCTTCAACATTGGAGGTATCCTCTCTCAACTATACAAGCTGTGGATCCATGATCTTCTTTTAGTAGGATGGAAATTCTTCAACACATATACATAAAATACATCATGTAGATAGGCTAGTTCTGGAGGCAGCTCAAGCTTGTATGCCATGGGGAAAATTCTCTAAATGATTGGATAGGGACCCACATATCAAGGACTTAGTTTTCCTTACTTACTAAACCTTAGTACACCTTTCCATGGTACGACCTTTAGGAAAATCTCATCCCCAACCTCAAACTGAAGCGGTATATGCCTTTTCTCTATATAGCTTTACTGTCTATCCATTGTAGCCTTTAATTGTTTTCTGATAACAAATATCAATTTTGTTGTTTCTTCCACCAACTTTGGACCTAGAACTTGCCTCTCTCCTAATTCATACCAAAAAATGGTAGATCTAAAGTTTCTCCCTTATTGGGCTTCATAAGGAGCTTTGCCTAAGCTGTAATGGTAACTATTATTATAGGAAAACTCCATAAGACTAAGGTGATCATCCATACTGCCACTAAACTACAAAACACATGTTCTCAACATGTCCTCTAGGGTTTGAATAGTTCATTCTAATTGTCCATCCATCTAAGGGTGAAATGTTATCCTAAACTTCAACTTTGTTTGCAATAAATAATGCAACTGATTCCAGAGTCCTGATGTGAACTCAAGATCTCAATCAGTTATATAGAAGCCAATACCCCTTGTAGTATGACTATCTCATCTATATAAACTTTGGACAATTTTAGTGTATCCCATGTTGTTTTAACTAGTGGAAAGTGATAATACTTAGTTGTTCTATCCATTATTACCCATATAGCATCAAATCCACACATTGTCCTAGGGTAATCCAACCACAAAGTCCATAGTAATATGCACCCACTACTATTCAGGATCAAGAAGTGATCACTGAGTACCTACCAATTTCTGATGTTCAGCCTTAACTTTTTGACATACACAACACTTAGCTACATACTCATGCACATCTTTCTTCATACCATACCACCAATACAATTCATTGAGGTTTCTATACATCTTTGTGTTTCCTGAATGCATGGCGTACATATAAGAGTGAGTAGCCTCAAGATCAAATTCTTTAACTCAGTTTCATCTGACACACACAATCTATCCTTTCAATACAACGACCCATCATCTGAATTTATGAAATAAATTCTTTTTCTTTTTGTTATGTCATGAATGATCTATTGCAATTCCATGTCACACTGTTGAAGATCCTTGATCTAATCATAGAATGTAGGTCTAACTTACATATGTGCAATCATGCCAATTTTTTCAGACACATTCAATTCTAAATTCATCTCTCTCATTTTAACCAACAAGTCTCTTTTTACACGTCATAGAAAACATTTTTGCAGACAACATAGAGTTGCTACTCAGAGCATTTTCTACTACATTGGCCTTCCTAGGGTGATAATCAATGTAACATCATAATCCTTTATAAGATCTAGCAATCTACTATCTCTGGTTGAGATCCTTCTATGTGGAAATATACTTTAGACTCTTATGGTCAGTAAAGACCTGAAATGACTCACCATAGAGATGATGATGCCATCTCTTCAAGGCATGTATTACTACTGCAATATCAAGATCATGTATTGGATGATTCTCTTTATTCTTCTTAATTTGTCTAGAAGCATATGATACGATCTTTCCTCCTTGCATAAGAATACATGCCAAACCTCTCATAGATGCATCATAGAAAACCACATAATCTTTGTCTTCCTTTGGTAAAATCAAGACGGGTAATGTACTTAACTTCTACTATAATGTCTGTAAAATTTTCTCACATGTTTCAAACCAAATATAAGGCACATCCTTCCTTGTTAAGCGTGTAATAGGTGATGCTAATACACTAAAGTTCCTTATAAGCCTCCTACAATATTTGGCTAAACCTAGAAAACTTATAATTTTAGGAGTAATAGGTTATTCCCACTAAAGAACATATTCCACCTTATTAGGGTCTACACTGACTCATTCTCCTGATACGACATGTCCAAGAAAGAGAACTACGGACAATCACAACTCACATTTGCTAAATTTTACATAAATATATTGTTGTCTCAATAATTGTAGAGCTATCTTTAGATGTTGTTCATGTTGTCATGCATCTCTAGGATATATGAGAATGTCGTCTACAAACACTAATATAAATTGATCTAGGTAGGGTTTGAAAATTATATTCATCATATCCCTAAAAAGTTATAGGGGCATTTTTCTATCCAAAAGACATCACTACAAACTCATAATGCCCATACCTTGTTTTGAGTGTTGACTAAGGTACATATGATTCTTTTATCCTTAACTAATGATATCCCAACCCAAAATCTATATTTGAAATGATTGTTGCTTTGTGTAGATGATCAAAAAGATCATCAATCCTAGGTAGAGGATATTTATTCTTAATAGTTATATTATTCAATTTTTAATACTCTATGCATAAACACATAGTCCTATCCTTCTTCCTCACAAACAGTACTGGATCTCGCCAAGGTGATCTACTAGGTTGGATAAATTCCTTATCCAGTAACTCATGTAGTTGAGTTTTTAATTCTTTTAACATAGTAGGTTCCATTCTATAGACTAGTAATGCTATTAGGTGGCTACCAGTATGAATTTTTATCTCAAATCCAACATCCATCTGAGGAGGAAAACTTGGAAACTACTCAGGAGAAACATCTAGGAACTCACATACAACTACAACATGATCATATTGGTTGTTCTTTTCTCTATCGTAGCATCTACATCACGTGATATAAAGGCCTCACACTCCTTTCTCATCATCTTATCAACTAAAAAATATGACACTGTACATGTGGGCAAGACATTTTGTCTCCAGTAAAGACACATGAAAAGTTACCTTGCTAACAGATAGCTTCTTTATTCTAGCAATCCAATTGGACATGATATGTCTCAAGACAGTTCATATCCAAAATAATTTGAAATGAAGTAGTGTCTAAGGGTATGAGATTAACTACTATATTATACCCATTAAAACTCAACAGACACCTAAAACAAACTTCTTTAACACTATTGGTTCACCTAAGGATATTGTTAGCAACAATTCACAAGATAAGTCTTGAGTTAACAAGTTTAATCCAATAGTTATAGATTATTGAATAAAAGAATGTGTTGCATGGGGATCTATCAGAATAGTAACTGAAATGATGTTAATATACAAATCTCACCTATCACAACTCTTGGTGAAACTAAACATTCAGATGATGTCATTGAGAAGAAGCATCCTATAGATCTCCCTCTGCCATGTTGTTCTATCTTCCCATTACTAGTACTAGGTGCTCCCCTACTAGAGCCTAAAGCTACTGAAGAACTTGCCCCTCTAACTGGAGCCTATTCTGAGGAGTCTAAAATTATAATTGTGGACCTTGTTCTAAAATATATTGAAGCTTTGGGAAGTCCCTTTTTATATGTCCCATCTGTCCATATTGATAACATGTTTGAGTATTGACTCCCTAACGCTAATCGAAATGTGTCCTACCATTATTTTCACATGCAGTTGTATCCTATCTTTGTGGACCTATCACCTGAAGACCAAGATGGTGGTGTCCATCTGAGTGGTTTATTCCATGTACTAGAACTACATCTTCCTACACTATGTGAAGAACCAGACTTTCAAAACAACCAAGACCTTATCCAATATTGGAAAAGAAACCACCACCTCCTTAGTATTTATTGATGTTGTATCCTCCTCTACTAAAGTCTTCAGATCTTTTCTACCTTCATACTACTTATTAGTGTTAACCGACTCTTTTATACGTCTTGCAGCCTCCACAAACTCTCAAAAGTTGTCTCTATCTCTTCTCCTAATAACATATATGGTATGTATAATCTTGGATGTTAAACCTCCTTGTAATCTCATACATTTATCTACATCATCTGGTACCAATTGAGGATAAAATTTAGCCAACCTTGTAAAATATGCCTTGTACTCTCCAATTGACATAGTTCTCTGTCTAATATTTTCCAACTGTCTGATCATGTCACTTTAGAAGGTAGGAGGAAAATATTTAAGGTGAAACTCATCTACAAAGTCCCTCCATGTCATCATTGTATTCCTCCACTTAGATTTCATTCCATGGCACCATAACTCAACATCTCCTTTGAGTAAATAAATAACATGATTGATCTACTTATCCTCTCATAACTCCATTAAGCACAAAAACCTTTTTCAGCTACCGCAACCACACATCTTTCAAATGTGGGTCCGTTGTTTTAGAAAATTTAGTTCCACTAGGCTTCTTCACCAGCTCATAGGATCTCATCAGGTCCTTACTAGAAGACGAAGACATCCTATCCATCTTATATTTTTATTTTATTTTGAGGAAGATACTTGTCTCCTCATCCCTATATTCACCTCCTTGAGACATCACTTGAGGGTCAGGGCTATAATAGCTCTCAACTTGTTCCTCACCATGTACATGTCCTCTTCCTACCATCAACAAATCCATAATGTAAACATATATGTTATAAAATTTGGAGTTCAAATTGGAAATAACCCTAATCCTATTGGTCTCTTATCACCCTTATGCCAAACCTAAACTCAATTTAGGTTCAACCTATGCTCTGATAAAAAAAATTTGACATGACTAAAACCCACTAACTAGAGTTAAGACCCGTCAAGGAGTTTAGTCTAACCATTCACTTTTAGTTGCTAATTGAAAATCACTCCCTCATTTAGATGTTAATTTATTCTTAAATATATAAGGACATCATTTAACAAGACAATAATATTTATTTTTAACACATCATGAAATAACACAACATAGTTCAATTTTTACAAATAGAATGAGTTATCTCTTAGTATACATCAAGTATAACATATTACAAATTGCTCCCTTTCTCACTCTCACATTCCCAAGATTCAGAAGAAGGATAAGAGACCCACTAACTAAGTTATCTATTTCTTCATAAAACCTATTTTCTACTCATGATAAAAGTTAGCTTCTATCTCGTTTTGAAGGAGTTGGTCATTTTCCAAAAAAATGTTTCACTAGGTTGGAGAGCTATTTTCTCAATTCATAGAAAATCAACAAGTAACCATGATATAGAAAATTAGTGATATTCATAGTTTAGGAAATGAAGTAGTTAAGCAAGACAATCAAAATATTGAGAAATTAATGTAAAGTAGCAAGAATATGTAAAAAACTAATTAGAGTAAATCACTAACTAGATATTGTGTTCTTTAGTCTCATTATTATATGCCATTGGACCCACATGAGTTGTACCACTACATGCGAATGCATTGCAGCAAGATATGATCTCACTGTGCAAGACTTAGAAGAATGCCTGGGTCCCTAAGCCTTTATTCTTAATACCTTGTCTTTAGGGGGCATCACCATATCTAGTTGTCCATAGGTAATGAGAGTGGAAAGATATTTGGAATACTCCTCTAAACGTGGGTATTCAGTTACAGAGTCAAGACACTCTGGTTTATCCTAAATTAGTGGTCCTACTGAAGATGATAGTTGACTAGAATTTGCATCAGTGGTCCTATCAAAGATGACCACTAACCAACAACTCAGGTACCGCCAACATATGTGGTTGGTGTTGGATACCACACTATATTTAGAAGTTCGTCTGACTAGCCTAAATCCCCACACCTCGATCTGATGTGCTCTTCTCTAACGTGATTGGTCTAATCCTCCAGTCGGTAGCATGTTTCTTGCTCATAGACAAAGCCTCTTATGAAGGATACTACAGTGTCCAAGGCATCTATCATCTAATGATATTTAATTGATATAATAAATTAAATTCATCATTGTTACTAATCTTTACCATAACTTTGATAGATATGCATTTAGCATTTATCAAACAATTTATTTGGCTCAATAACAAACTTCCAAAAATGTTCACAAATCACAGTCTGATCTATTGGATCTGGAATAGGGAAAATTCATGACTTTTGGTGCGTTTGATAGCACCATTTCATCTTCTATTATATATAATTTTTTCACACAATAATTTTGTTTACAACATCACAACACCAAGTTTAATAAACAACATATTTCTACTACTGGAAAATCAATCAACATGTATGAAAATCTTACACAAGATGATTTTATTCAGATTCAACATTGTGACTGCTATCAAAAAATACTTAAATAATTATGATGGTACACTCCTTGCATGATGTTATGGTGTATTGGCATGTGTATGCTTACTCTTGTTTGGTTGAGTAATATGTGTGTTACAACCCACATATTGCTATTATGGTAATCTTAGGGTTAAAGATAATCTTAGTGTTAATTATACCTTTGTAACTAAATTCATTACCTTGTGGTTTAGCTCGGCCTTTTTATTTTATCCTTATGTTTTGGAAATCAAAATACATGACCTGAGCATATCATGAGATCTGAGCTTTTGTTGATATGGAGATAGCATGTGTGTGGGAATAAGCATAATATTACTTGAAGAAACAATTAATATAGAAATTTAATTGGTAAATTTTATCAAACTAATATTTTATGATTGTAGAGAATTCAATTAAAAATCCAAAGCAAAAAGAATGAACCAAAGCAAAGTTTAAATCATAGAGTTATTTCTCTTTTAGTAAACATATGCAGAATTGGCTTTGGTCTGCTTTTTTGTGGGCCTGATGAAGGCCAGATAAGCAGACCAACGAGTGAGACTAATGGCCACAAAAATCGATGCCCACGTGGACTGATGGTCGGAGCCCAATGGCCACGTCGGTAAACTCCATGCACGTTCACAGGCAAGGACGATGTCAATAGACTAATGAGCGGAGTCTGATAGTCACATGGGATAATGTCGTGTGGGTCAATGAGTGGGGCTCGATGGCCACACAGACCAGTAGGAGAAGTCCAACGGTTACAAAGACTAACAAAGATGTCACCCATGATAGCAAATCAGTAAAATGACCACAACTTTTTCTGTACATATCTGCATTTGATGAAATTTACCTCATTGGATTAGTATTTCAAATGATCACACAACTAGAGCACTAACTTCTCAAGATTTCAAAAAAGTGGCACTTTCTAGTGAAATTCTTGGGAGGAATGTGAATAATAATAAGAGATTGATGACCTAGGCCCAGATCTATCATGATATGTTAGTTTGGCTATAAATGTCTTCTCTTCTTATCTCTCTCTAGAATGAAATCTTATTTGGGACTCATTAGAGGTCATGTTCTACTTCCCTTCTTCATCAGTTTTCCTCTTTTAGGCTCATTTTTTAGCAATACATATTCCTTTGGGCTGTTGGGAGGGTCTTGTAGACTTTACCCCAAATCCAAGATCTATAGACCAAAATCTAGACAAGCAAGCTTATATCTAAGATCAGTGACCTAGTGTCAGATACAGGTGAGTGGAAAATCACCTTATAATATTTATTTACAATAAATAAATTCAAACTAATTGTAGTCCAGTGTTTATCATTACCCTATGATGTATTATTAGTTTATCAAAACTAACATAATTCATCACCCACAAGGATGGATACATACAAAAAGTAAAACAAGTAAGCTAGATAATGGTTTCCTGCAATTGACAACATCTCTGTCTCAACTGATCTCTAAGTTCACCTAATACTACTCATATTGTTGATTTTCCTATATCACTCAAAGATTCTCTTAACCTAAAAGGGTTTGGAACAAACCTTATAGAAAAATAATGATGAAAATTATCAGCAAACGCCCAAATGTGCATATAAATAGTGATTTCACAATGCTATGGAAGATTTTCACATGGAAAATTCCTTAGGTATAAACTCCCTATGTTTTACCATAACCAACATACATCAATAGCACACACAAGTGGACATATCATATTATAGTATAGTTTGGGATTGAATTGAAATGATAACATTTTTATGGATGGATTGATCAAAGTAACCTCACATTAACTATTATTTGTCATAAAAGTTGATTTTGGTTTACTGAATTAAGATTGTCTAGATTTAGGGTTTAATTATCAATGGATAGTATCATAGGGGTGGATGGTTCACATTACCACTACCTATTTTCTAGTCTATCACTACATCATAATAAGTACGTATAATTGTTGAGACAAATTAAATTTCCCTTTCAACATCAGGATTAAAATCAAATACGTCTCAATCAAATCTTTTTGTTGCATAACCTAAGATCATACCTATCGCCTCAGAGAACACCTATATGAAGTTCATATCAAGGGTTTAATAAGAATCAAATCATATCCAAGATCTTAACTCTATAGTTATTTGATGCGATGATTTTGAGTCACATTTGTAGACCTATTTCATATGTGTTTTATGCTTTAATTAGTCATTTTCATGGTTAATATTGCATAATTCATCTATTTTGGTATTTGATATCATTTTATGTCAAATCTCCCTTATTACATCATTTTGAGCATTAATTGTCAAAATATTATTATTTGTGTGAATTTATTTGGCTCCATGTTTGAATTTCAGGACAAACGAGTATTTGCTTCCGTCGATACCATCGACATGGTTACAGGTTGCCAGCCGAAAGGAGCAACAAAGTGTCGATACTATCAACTTCAATGTCGATGGTATCGAGTCACCTTCAGGTTGCAGGCAAAGAAGCAGTCGATAGTATCGACCCCAAGTCGATACCATCGACGCATGGAGGCTACAACGACACAAAAGGACAAAACCGTCACTACAGGGTAGTCGATACCATCGACCCTCGTCGATGGTATCGAGCCTACATCAGACACTCAGATGAAAAGAAAGAAGGGCTTCCGCTACCACACTGGGTCGATACCATCGACCCGCATTAATGGTATCGACACCGGCAGATATGCATTCGATTCAGATTGTTCCCAATCGGACGGCCGTGGTTAATTGGCGACCTAATGAGGGAGTTATACCTAATGACGGCCGCCCAGACGTGTGGATCATCTCATTAGCCATTGCACGAGTACCGAGGAGGAGAGAGAGGAGAACGGAGGCCAGAAGTTCATACCAGTTGATTCGGACGCCAGAGAAGACAGATTTCACCACCGAAAGGCGGGAGAGCACGTGTTCTACGCAAAGGATCAACCAGTTCTTCTCCGTTCAGGGGTTTTCCCTTTCGTTCCATGTTTTTCACATGTTTTCCCCCTATCTCTACCTTGTACTTTGTTGAGATGAACATGCGGGGCTAATCCCCTTCGTCTTTAGGACCGGGAGTAGCCCGGGAATTCATTGTATGACAGTTTTATAATAGTAATTCATATTTTATCTCTTAAATCCGTGGTATAGTTTCGTCTTCTCCATATATTGTTATGCTTGATCACCATAATAATAACCTAATGCCCTTAATCACTTTGAAAGAAGGATTAACGGCTGAAAAGAGACGAAACCTACATTAATCAATAAATCCCTTGACCAAGGTGGTGTAAAATTAATGGTGGAAACTGAGAGATCGTTCATAATGCACCTAGTTTAGGGTATAGGTTACTACGACGGTGGAACTGACCTAAACCTAGGTAGTGAATTGCACCACGACAGTGGGTAATTATGTTTTCAGGCCACTATCCGGATAGAGAGATAAAATTGAGGCATTATATAAAATCTAATACAATGAAAACCCGCGGTGAAACCGCAATCCTAAAGATACCCTTTTGAATTGATTAAACCAACATTTAATCGATTGCTTGTTTTGTTTTGTTTCTATTTTCTTTTATTTTTAACAACAACTCTCAACTTGTTAATCGGCTTAGCTGATCGCGAGTAGTTAGTAGGAGTCCCCGACGATTGCATGTATCCCTGAGTTCGACTCGGGCCTCACAAAGGCCTGTACTACTCGACGCGTTCACTTGCATTTTAGCGCACAGAAAAATTGCGTCAAGTTTTTGGCGCCGTTGCCGGGGATACGACAATTTGTTGGCACTTCGAGTGCTGTGAGCGGCCACTCTAGGCCACCTTTTTAATTTTTTTTCATCATTCCAAAAAAATCATAGTCTATTTTCTAAGTATTTGCAATCGTTAAGCACCGTACTAAATTGAATCGTTCTATTTTCAGGTACTGTGCATGGTGCAAACGCGTAGTACTGACTACGCAAATCGCGCACCAGAGGTCCCGCTAATTACAGGACCTGAAGACGAGGACGGGTACAATCAAGATTATCTAGAAGATATAGATTCTGAACCCGAGGAACAAGAAGCAATGGAGGACGAGCCACAAACTATATGGGAGAAGATCAAGGCTTCTTCCGCATCCACATCAAAAGGGCCTATAAAGAAGCAAGCACTCAACATACCTACCTATAAGATTGATTCAACATTGATAAATCTGGTTAAGTCCAATGCTTTTCATGGGCTCAAGAATGAGGACCCCGTCGCGTACATAAGTCAGTTCGTTGAGAACTGTGATATGGTGAAAATCGACGTTTCCACAGGATACACTTTATCTGAAGCTTTTCCCAAGTTCATTGGCGGGAGCCGCGCGAGAATGGCTACACAATTTAGATGATGAGTTTGTGGAGTCCTGGGACCATATGGTGGAGGTTTTCTTTGAGAGGTTCTTTCCTCCTAAGAAGACCAACGACATGATCAGGAGGATCCATAATTTTACCCAACAGGCTGGTGAGACATATTCGGAGACTTGGGAGAGGTTTCAGGTCATGCTGAGATGGTGCCCGCATCACGGGCTGGATAAAGAAACACATGTAAAGATCTTTTATTTTTCTCTCTCCGAGCATGATAGGAGCAACCTTGATTCAGCCGGGTCAGGGTTCTTTTTGAATAACACGGACACAAGATGTTGGGAAATATTAAAGAACATGGCTAGGAAACAGTCATGGGGTGAAAGAGGTTCTGTGGAGCAGGTCCGAGCAGTAGGAGAGTCCAAGGCAATAAAAGAACTGAATGAGAAGATGGATCTTCTCGCAAAGAAATTGCTAGCGAAGGAGGACAATGAGTCAGAGGATGATGCTCAAGTGAAGTTTATGAGGCAACAGCCCGGTTACAGGAATAATGACTATTCATGGAGGAAAGACAAGAAGTTTTCCTGGAAAGATCCTAACAAATTTTTGCAGGATCCAGATGCTAAACCCCAAACCGCTGTGGAGGATAAGAGCATAGAGCTGCTCAATCAAGTTATAAAGCAGAACCAAGAACTCATGGCTACTTTTGGCCAGCAAATAAAACAACAAGGAGAGTTCATGAATCAGTTTGGGCAAACACTGCAGAGCCATGGGGTGCAAATGAGGACCATTGAGACATCTATGGCACAAATGGCTGCGGAGATAGCCAGTTTGAAGAAACTGGCACATCCAGGTTTTCCAGGAAATACCAATGTTCCCGGGGGAAACCAGCATGCCAAGGATATCTTGCTGAGAAGTGGCAAGAAATTGTTAAATCCAAGGGCCGAGGAGACAAGCATACCACAAGCTGAAGTAGAAGGTGAAGCCAATGAGGAGCAGCCCGCACCGGTCACAGAATCAGTCAATGAAAAAGTTGCGGATTCTACTGAAGACCTGATTGTAGAGGAGGAAGGATATCAGAAAAGGACACCTTATGTGCCACCTCATCAAAGGGCACAACCTGTTCCGGTTCCGTATCCGAATAGTGCGAAGGCAAGGAACGTCGATGCACAGTTCAAGAAATTCTTAGACAGTTTTAGGAAACTTTCAGTAAATATTCCTTTATTAGAAGCCATTGAGCAAATCCCGTCTTACGGGAAATTTCTGAAGGACGTCATTACTAAGAAGAGGAAAATTCCGGACACGGAAGTCGTCGTGCTTAAAGAACAAGTGAGTGCATTCATCATGGGCACTTTGCCGCCAAAGAGGCAAGATCCAGGATGTTTCTACATTTCTTGTTATATTGGGAAGGTCAAATTCGGTGAAGCGCTATGTGATTCAGGGGCAAGCATCAATTTGATGCCCCTTTCTACTTTCAAAAAGCTAGGATTGAAGGAGTCGCGGCCAAGCAATATGAATATACAATTAGCAGATAACTCTGTGGTAAAACCTTATGGAATCTGTGAAGATGTGTTAGTAAAGGTGGATAGGTTTATTTTTCCGGCAGATTTTGTAGTCATGGAGATGCAGGATGAACATGGCAACGAGCTGTTACTTGGACGTCCTTTCCAAGCTACATCCGACATGATCTTAGAGATGGGAAGAGGTCGTTTGACCTTGGGCATAGCCGATGACCGCTTTGAGATGGTCATGCCTTCTAGTACTGTGTCATCCAAAGCAAAAGAACAATGCAATATGGTAAAACATCTGGATAGAAACATTTCAATCTGTCTTAGGAGGCCATTTCTAGACATGGCTCATGTGATGAGCAAGGTGGACAATGGAACTTTGGCTGTAGATATCATGGAGCAGACCAAAGTAGTTTCTCTGTGCAAAGCTGTTGGATTCCCAAATGATGAGGAGGAGGACATTCCGCCTTCCATGGAAGATGACATTATTGCTATTTCTGTTTTTGATGCATACCCAGAATTGCCATTGGAGGCTTGTTTGGTAAATATTACACATGATTGGATGCGAAGCAAATCACTCAAGGAGTGCGCCAAAATGCTTCAGATGTTTCCATGCTTCTATGCGAGGCATTATGAAGATCTAGGTGAACTTCCCCCGCCGCTTCAATCATCTTTGATCAGCCCACCGGATCTAGAATTAAAGCCGCTGCCTCCACATCTCAAATATGTCTTCCTAGCTGAAGAGGAGAAGTTACCAGTGATCATATCTTCTTACTTGAGTGCGGATGAGGAGGAACGATTGTTGATAGTGCTGAAGAACCACCGGGGAGCTTTTGGGTGGTCCGTTGCAGACATCAAGAGGATTTCCCCTACTCTTTGTCAGCACAAGATTCGGCTCGAGGAGGGAGCCAAGCCCGTGATTCAACCTCAAAGACGTCTCAATCCAAGTATGATGGATGTTGTGAAGAAGGAGGTTATTAAGCTTCTTGCTGCAAGTATTATCTACGCCATATCAGACTCGACATGGGTGAGTCCCACACAGGTTGTCCCTAAGAAGGGGGGAATTACTGTCACCCAAAATTTGTTGAATGAACCTGTCACCACCCGATTGGTAACCGGGTGGCGAGTTTGTATTGACTAGCGCCGTTTGAATGCCGCCACGCTTAAAGATCACTTTCCTTTACCTTTCATTGATCAAATCTTAGAGCGTCTTGCCAGTCGATCACACTTCTATTTTCTAGACGGATACTCGAGGTACAACCAGATCTCGATTGATCCTTTGGATCAAGAGAAATCTACGTTCACTTATCCCTATGAGACTTTTGCTTACCGCCGAATGCCGTTTGGTTTATGCAATGCACCGACGAAGTTTCAACGTTGTATGCTCGCCATATTTTCTGACATGGTAGAGCGTTGTCTCGAGGTTTTTATGGATGACTTCTCGGTGTATGGTGCATCGTTTAATGAATGTCTCTATAATTTGGACAAAGTTTTACAGCGTTGTGAGGACACACATTTGGTCCTCAACTGGGAGAAATGTCACATGACGGTGACTGAGGGGATAGTGCTAGGACACAAGGTGTCTAGCAAAGGTCTAGAGGTGGATCCGGTCAAAATTGAGGTCATTTCCAAGTTGCCTCCAACAAATTCTGTAAAACGGGTAAGAAGTTTTCTGGGACACGCCGGGTTCTATCTGCGATTTATAAAAGATTTTTCTAAAATTGCAAAACCTCTATCCGAGCTTTTGGAGAAAGACGCTGTTTTCGATTTCAATGATAAGTGTCTACATGCGTTCGACGTTTTGAAAGAAAAATTGATTTCTGCATCGATTGTTCAAACGCCGGACTGGACAAAACCGTTCAAACTAATGTGTGACGCTTCGGACTTTGCGGTAGGAGCTGTATTGGGGCAGCGGGTGGACAATAAGCCCGCTGTGATTTTCTATGCTTCAAAGACTTTGAATGACACCCAATTGAATTATACAACTACTGAAAAAGAATTACTCGCCGTTGTGTTTGCTTTTGAAAAATTCTGGCAGTATTTAGTTGGTTCTAAAGTAGTTGTATGGACCGACCATGCCGCAATAAAATACTTGATGGAGAAAAATGACGCAAAGCCTAGACTCATTAGGTGGATTTTTCTCTTACAAGAATTTGACATTGAAATCAAGGACAAATCTGGGATTGAAAATGTAGTGGCTGATCATTTGTCTAGGTTAGAAAGGGTGGATGAAAAAGATTTACATATACCCATAACCGAGACATTTCCGGATGAACATATTTTGAAAATTACTTCTAAGGATCCTTGGTTTGCAGAGATTGTAAACTATTTGGCTTGCGGGATCATCCCGGAAGATTGGTCATATCAGGAGAAGAAACGATTTTTCCATTCTTTGAGATATTATTTTTGGGATGATCCAATTCTTCTTAAGCAATGCAGGGACGGTATCTTGCGCAGGTGTGTGCCTGAGGTGGAGTACGAGAGCGTTCTCCAACATTGCCACACATCACCTACGGGAGGACACCACGCCAGCTCACGTACGACAGCTAAGGTTTTGGAAAGCAGTCTCTATTGGACAACTTTGTTTCGAGATTCCTATGAATTTGTGAGGCAATGTGATTCTTGCCAACGAGCAGGTAATATCTCAAAGCGACAGGAGATGCCCCTGAATGTATTTCAGGAAGTGGAGGTATTTGATTTGTGGGGCATAGATTTCATGGGACCCTTTGTGTCCTCAAACTCAAATTTATATATTTTATTAGCAGTTGATTATGTGTCAAAGTGGGTGGAAGCAATCCCACAAGGACTAATGATTCCACTGTGGTGTGCAGATTCGTGAAAGAAAATATTTTCTACAGGTTTGGAGTACCCAGAATGATAATCAGTGATGGGGGTACGCATTTTAGGAATCAAAAGTTCTCAACATTATTGAGGAAATATGGGGTCAAGCACAACATAGGTACCCCATATCATCCGCAAATGCAAGGCCAGGTAGAAGTCTCCAACCATGAAATTAAGAAGATTTTAGAACGTACGGTGGCGTCCACAAGGAAGAACTGGAGTGCCCTACTGCTAGATGCTTTATGGGTGTATAGGACGGCCTACAAAACACCTATAGGTACCACACCTTGTAGGTTGGCGTATGGCTGGGCTTGTCACTTACCGGTAGAGTTGGAGCACAAGGCGCATTGGGCGCTAAGAAGGCTAAATCTGAGTTACAATGAAGCGGGGAGGAAGAGACTGCTAGAATTGAACGAGTTGGACGAGCTACGGATGACGGCATATGAGAACCAACAGATATACAAGGAGCGCACAAAGCTGATCCACGGCCGCCACATCCAGTTGCGCATGTTCAAGAAAGGAGATAGTGTTTTTTGTTCAACTCACGAGTCAAGTTGCATCCTGGAAAGATAAAATCCCGGTGGAGTGGACCGTTCGTGGTAGAAGAGGTCAAACCACACGACGCTATTTTAGTGCGTGATGGTGATACCACGTTCTTGGTAAATGGGCAAAGGTTGAAGCTCTATTTTGGTGAGAACTACAAGAGAAAGGTGAATGAGGTCAAACTCATTTCCATTCCGGATGCATGATGTACCCAAAAGTTGTCTAGCCTAAGACGTTAAATAAGGGCGCTTGTTGGGAGGTAACCCAACCATTGGTACTTTAGTTCAGCTCATTTACATTCGTAGTTTAATTTGTTTTTACTTAGTTTTTCATGTAAAAAAAGATACCGTGATCGTTTTGTTAATTGTGCAGGTGGAGGCAGAGTCGATACCATCAACACACTGGTCGATGGTATCGACCATGGAACAGGTAGACGACTGCAGATTTCACACTGCGTCGATGGTATCGACGCACCCACAGGCAGTTTGAAAAATCAAGGTCGATGGTATCGACATGCCAGTCGATACCATCGAGATCTCTGGAGATTTACAGACAAAATCGACTCAGGAAAGTCGATACCATCGACAGCCTCATCGATGGTATTGACACGGTTACAGGTTGAGGCGCAAAGTGGAGGTGTTGCAACAAAGGCAAGTCAATAACATCGACCCTCGTCGATGGTATCGACCATCCACATCACTGATCCGTGCAAACAAATCAATGGCAATCACGGCTTCCACATCGTCGATCCGGGTGTAGCGTCGATACCATCAACCCATGTCGATGGTATCGACACGTCAGTGATCCGGGTTTCAAGATCCAGCCATCGACAACCGTCGATACTCGCGATAGGGGTGGATAGCATCGACTAGTGTTGATACCATCGACTCACATCGATGGTATCAATGGGTCAACAATAGCGCCGTCCAAGTCTATTTAAGGAGATTCATTACGTCAGTTGATGTCACACCTTTAGAGAGATCTCCTCCCTTTGCGCCGAGCACTCCCCCGAGCCATCCAAGCTGACGAAGAGCAGCACCGAGCGAAGGTCTTCATCGAGCGGAGATTCGATTCTCCAATCTTCACCGAGCTCTTTCTCTAATCCCTTTTCTCTCGCAACGATGGTGCACGTCACTGGAGCGTCATCCTCTCGCACGAATCCGATGGATATCATGGAGTTCGTGCCACCTCCTCCCGCGTCGGTAGCATGCCCGCGCATGATACACCCATCTATGGAGGTGAAGAAGATCTATGAAGAGATCTTGAAGAGGAAGATGGAGCCTACCCGATATGTGGACCGGGAGATGATCCAAAATCTCGGATTTGAGGCCAACTTGGCCTACGTTCTGTAGGGGCAGGTGAAACGCACAAGCCGGAGGCCCGATTAGTTACAGTACCATGCTGATGGCCAACCGTTTTTCAGCGAGTGGCCAACCTACAAAGAGTTGGTGGCGGAGTTCATGGCGTCACTTGACGTCTGCGTCATGCCCAACGACGTCGTAGCCACCGATCGTGAGTGGATCCAGGGCCGGGTGTCTTTCCGGCTGTTCAACCACGACTACACCCTCACGCTCAAGCAGTTCAACAAGATTTTCAACTAGAGCCATTCTCAGTACGACCACCGGCGACCGGACAACCGCACCGATTAGGACAAAATCTTCACCGAGCTGGTGACGGTGCCGGTGGGCAAGTTAGTGAGCTACCACAATGCTGTGGTAGCGGATTTCGAGCACCCATTCGTCCGGGTACTACACCGGATGTTGAGTTCTACACTTTTTGCTCGTTGCGATCTGGCACTGAGCAAATTCCAGGAGACGGATCTTTTCTTCTTATATCAGCTCCTGAAGCGCCAAGAATGCAACTGGGACGCTTTCTTCCTGCAGCGGGTCTTGGCGGTGAAGAGGAGTACGAGGAAGGCCCCGATTCATTTCGGCGAGCTCATCACCCAGTTGGCACATTACCTCGGGCTCAACTTCTCTACTATGACTCCACTTTCCACTAAGAGCAAGGTTAACGTGCAACATCTACACCGTTCTAACCTTATTCTTTTACGGGATGGTTTGGCGTATGCACATTGCCACATCAACCATGCTTACCAGGAGTGCGCGCTGCCCGATCCGGTCTTCCACATCGACGGTGCACATCATTTCCGATGGCCAATCATAGCCATCGTAGACTCCGATGAAGAAGACGACGACGACGGACATGACGACGAGGCTGAGGAGGAAGAGGAGACCTTTACACTTCTTCGTTCACAAGTGGCACCCCAGAAGCGTCCTCGGATGCATCCGGGTGCATCATCATCATCACAGCCTATGCCGCCTCCACCACAGCCCTTGCAGCCAAGCGAAGATGCCTATTCCATGCAAGGCATGTACACGATGCTGCAGGATATACAGCAGTCGCAGCAGCAACAAATGGGGATGTATACCGGTATTCAAGACACTACGAACCAAATACTGGACAACCAAAGGGCGATGTTCGAGAATGAGCGCCTCCTCCTTGACAACCAACAATAAATACATGATCAGTTGTATCGGATGGAGATGCAGCAGGAGCCCTTCTACGACCATTATTGGAGCCAGAGTTACTTTGGAGGCTATCCACAACCTCCACCCAGGGCCTAGTTTGATCCAAGCTCCCAGGGGGAGTATCCTTCTTGGGACCCTACGGCTCCGCAGTACCCGCCTCCACCACCACAGGACTGATCTGGTATCACTGTTCCAATCTTTAAGTTTGTTCTTGACTATGAGGCCATAGTCGAATTCAAGCTTAGGGGGGTAGTTGGAACAAGTTTATCTTTTATTGTTTTCAGTTTTTAAGTTTTTAATTTTCTTGTTATTTGCTTCTTGCATTTTTTAGTTTTTTTAGGATCCACATGCTATCTAGTGTAATCATGGATGTCATAAAGTTGTGTCATCTCATTGTGTGCATGGGAAAATCAAGGGAAAATTTAAAATTTTTTGTGTGTTTGAAAAGCTTGTCTTGTTTAACCTTGGGCACATATCCTATGAAAATGATTGGTTCTGTCAACTTTAAAACAATTTTTCACAACTGTATCCCTAATGATTCATGAAAGAGGACGGAAATGGTTGTTTGAGCCTAAACTGACCAAATGGTAATGAGACTCTAATTGGATGTAAGAGAGAAACCCCTAAACTACTACACAGGTCAGTAAGGAGGGACACATAATATCTTTCTAAAGTTCAATCATTTAGTCTTGTGATCGTTCCACCTCATTGTTTCACAATCCACCAAGATTTGGAAGTACTTTACAGTTTTAACTTCTTTGACAGCATTGCATATAGATAGGCTCTGCATTGATTTTATTTTCATATGTTTTGCATATATTGAAATTTTTTTAGAATAGTGATACATGCACATTACCTTTAGGTGCATGCCATGTAGTTTCATTCATAATTTTCATGCATAAAGTATATCATGTATCTCAATTTTTCTCCAATGGTGAATTAAATTGTTCCATACCTTCTAAATAGTGCAAAATTCCTAAGTATGAAGAAAAATAAGCCCAATAAAATATTCATTATCAATTATGGATATAAAGGGTTGAAAAAAAAAGAAAAGAAAAAAAATCTGAAAGAAAATCTGCACAATGAAAAAAAAGGAGTTATTTAAAAGAAAGTAAAATAAGAAGGAGAAAGGAACGTAATATCACCTGCATTTCAGGATAATTGAGTACATGATGTAACTTAACTCGATATCCATCTCATTTTGAGACAGATGGTTAGTGCATGCATCATTCCACCCAATTTTAGTCATTAGGGCATTTCTCATGTGTTTTTGCATCATGTAGGACATTTTTGTATTATGCATGTTGAAACAGTACAATACTTCCACTTTCTTCCATGAGCCACCTATCTTCATCCACCCGTTGCTCGGATTGGTAGGCCACCGTGAATTTCTCCTCACTAATGAATATTAGGAGAACTGCTTCCATGTAGATGGTAGTTAGGGTGAGCAACGTAGTATAGGCGATTACAAGATGCACCAAGTCTGAACCGGTGAGTTTTATTATGTTAACTGCCTTATGTGATAGTGTTCATCGGTTTTGAGGTCAATTTCTTTTATTGATGATTACTGTCGCCTGCAGGATAATTACCGTTCCGTGGTTAGAGAGGGCCGGTATGTGAATGTCCGGTGGGAGTCATATGGGATGTTGGTTGTGATGTGTTGTTCTTTAGTTGACATTGGCAATTCTATTCTAAGGATTAGTTGCTCGAGGGCGAGCAACATTCAAGCTTAGGGGAGTTTGATGCAATGATTTTGAGTCGCATTTGTAGACCTATTTCATATGTGTTTTATGCTTTAATTAGTTATTTTCATGGCTAATATCACATAATTCATCTATTTTGGTCTTTGCTATCATTTTATGTCAAATCTCCCTTATTACATCATTTTGAGCATTAATTGTCAAAATATTATTATTTGTGTGAATTTATTTGGTTCCATGTTTGAATTTCAGGACAAACGAGTATTTGCTTCCTTCGATACCATCGACGGAAGTCGATACCATCGACATGGTTACAGGTTGCCAGCCGAAAGGAGCAACAAAGTGTCGATACTATCGACTTCAATGTCGATGGTATCGAGTCACCTTCAGGTTGCAGGTGAAGAAGCAGTCGATAGTATCGACCCCAAGTCGATACCATAGACGCATAGAGGCTACAGTGACACAAAAGGACAAAATCGTCGCTACAGGGTAGTCGATACCATCGACCCTCGTCGATGGTATCGAGCCTACATCATACACTCGGACGAAAAGAAAGAAGGGCTGCCGCTACCACACTGGGTCGATACCATCGACCCGCGTCGATGGTATCGACACCGACAGACATGCGTTCGATTCAGATTGATCCCAATCGGACGGCCGTGGTTAATTAGCGACCTAATGAGGGAGTTATACCTAATGACGGCCGCCCAGACGTGTGGATCATCTCATTAGCCATTGCATGAGTACTGAGGAGGAGAGAGAGGAGAATAGAGGCCAGAAGTTCATACCAGTTGATTCGGACGCCGGAGAAGACGGATTTCACCACCGAAATGCGGGAGAGCACGTGTTCTACACAAAGGATCAGCCAGTTCTTCTCCGTTCAGGGGTTTTCCCTTTCATTCCACGTTTTTCACATGTTTTCCCCCTATCTCTACCTTGTACTTTGTTGAGATGAACATGCAGGGCTAATCCCCTTCGTCTTTAGGACCGGGAGTAGCCCGGTAATTCATTGTATGACAGTTTTATAATAGTAATTCATATTTTATCTCTTAAATCCGTGGTATAGTTTCGTATTCTCCATATATTGTTATGCTTGATCACCATAATAATAACCTAATGCCCTTAATCACTTTGAAAGAAGGATTAACGGCTGAAAAGAGACGAAACCTACATTAATCGATAAATCCCTTGACCAAGGTGGTGTAAAATTAATGGTGGAAACTGAGAGATCGTTCATAATGCACCTAGTTTAGGGTATAGGTTACTACGACGGTGGAACCGACCTAAACCTAGGTAGTGAATTGCACCACGACAGTGGGTAATTATGTTTTCAGGCCACTATCTGGATAGAGAGATAAAATTGAGGCATTATATAAAATCTAATACAATGAAAACCCGCGGTGAAACCGCAATCCTAAAGATACCCTTTTGAATTGATTAAACCAACATTTAATCGATTGCTTGTTTTGTTTTGTTTCTATTTTCTTTTATTTTTAACAACAACTCTCAACTTGTTAATCGGCTTAGCTGATCGTGAGTAGTTAGTAGGAGTCCCCGACGATTGCACGTATCCCTGAGTTCGACTCGGGCCTCACAAAGGCCTTTACTACTCGACGCGTTCACTTGCGTTTTAGCGCACAGTAAAATTGCGTCATTATTGACATCTAAGATCTGAAATTTATGCAAAACCATTTGCCAAATAAAATTTTAAACAACCAAACATTTGATCCATAACAAATAGTGTTCATACAAACATATCAGAAACATAATAGAGAAAAAAATAGATAATGGCGCTACTTCCTACACCTAGTGAGAGAACCATTCACTCATGGTAGTTGTTGGTGGTATTTTATGTTATCTACTTTCTCTTATATTATCTAATTATATGTTATCTTGTGTTTTGGGGACATCATACCTTGAGACAAGGCTATATATATGATTCTATGTGATAGAAATTTAATGTACACCCTAAAATGCAAGTGCATGCTATCGGAGTAATATAGGCCAATGAGGCTTAGATATCGATCACGAGGAAACATAAATCCATAAACTATTACTAGCTGTAATGTGGTCATCTAGACTGATGAAAACATGGTTGAATGATTTAATTATCTAAAGTAGAAAATAAATCTAAATTACTGGTTGTTGATGTCAAGTTGGAGTGAATTCCTTAGGATTATCGTTTTACCATGGTTAACATTACAATTAACAACATTACATTAATAAATATCTCTCCTAACCCTGGACTAAGAGCCTGTAGTAAGAATTCCCCACTCTCATGATGTAAATCACTACCTAATCTAATACCAATCCCACTTTCATATCAATTGTGTATTAGTTAGGTGCTTTATCTAAAACTCTGGGTAATCTCTTTACATTTGTAAGCCACCTTTCTTAAAGGGTGATATAAAACATGTATTTCTATGAATTTTCCAGTCATTAATTTCCTTTTTCAAAGCAATTAAAGGTCTAGTTAACTACATATGGTGATCAAGCATGGATAGTTTATGACAATCTCATAGAAATAAGTCTAGAAATTAAGAGAAATTTATATATTAATGGATAAAAGTCAATTACAATGCATAATCAGGCTAGTCCTGGGTCCTAAGGAATAAGGGGTTTAGCTTTGCATGGTTTCCATTGTTAAAAACATGGAAGATAAGAATAAAATTGTGGGAAACATTAGTAAAACTAAAGGAACCCTAAAAAAGACAGTCCAAATGATCCCCTCTCATGCACATGCCTATTTGCTACCTTTTGGCTACAAATCTGTCTGCTAGAAGTGCCCAGATCGTCCCGAACGTGGCCTCTTTCTCCACTTTCTCCTCTCCTTTCTCTCAGCTTCTGCCCAACAAAATAGATTGAGATAGATAGGGTTGGACAAAATTCTTCTAAGTAATATAAGTGACTTAGGGTGTAATTAATTGCCAACATTAGATTAGATTCTAATTTCAGATTGCATGATCCCGTCATGTCGTTACTACCGATGCCTTTGGCAGTTGTCAATAATACTGAGCTAGAAGTTGATAGTACTAAGTTTCCTTGATTAATTGTGAATCCAACACTATGATGTTGTCGGTAGTATCGACTTATAGGACGGTACTACCAAATCTCTGTTCCAAACTGAGAAAGTGTCGGTACCATTGACTCTAAAGTCGATAGTACTGAGCTATGCAGATTTGCGTAGATTCCTAAAATACACAAAAATAGAACATATGCTCTTGATTTTTTTAAAATAATTTTAAAACATTAAATTTATAATTATTTGATGCAATTAAGTGTCATAAGATAATAATATTAAATCATGCACAAATTAACATGAAAATGAAGAAATAGCACACAAAAATTCATATTAAAAGCCTACAAAAATGATATTTATCCGGTGCATCAAACTCCCCTAAGATTAAATTTTTCTCGTCCTCGAGCAATACACCTTCATATCTATTTGAGACAAGTCAGCAACATGGCATAAAATATGAATTTCATTTCTCAATCATCCCCACTTGGTAGTTCCAAACCGGCCTTTACTGACCATTGAACAATCAACTACTCTATAGAGACCAAAAATATCCATAAAAATTGTCCACCATTAGATCAATAAACTCTATCAAGTGAGCAGTTAATATCATAGTCAATCAGGCATTCACTTGATGCATCATGTAATTCCCTATTCTACATTGCTCTTTCCTAACTACCAACTACTTGGAAGTAGTTCTCCTTATAAGAATGAATGAGGAGAATAATCATTTAAGTGGACTACCGATAAGAGCAATTGATGGAACAAAAAGGGTGACTGTAAAGATTCACAAGAAACATTTGAATTATTTCTGTTAAAATATAACATGATGAACTTATATGGTGAAGATGATGAAAAATGCATGAATCCTAATACCTAATATTATCAGATGAAAGGATGCATGTATCAAAGATCTCACCAAATAGAATGAGAATGAATTAAAGAAAAAACTACATCATGTGAATGTTTCTATCTCTTTTGTGAAGAGTTTAGGGCATGCTTTCTCCCTCTTTATTTCAAAACATCAATGATTCCTTTTTTTCATTAGCCCACTAGTTTAGCATGATGGAACTTTATGCTTGGTCTTTACTAACATACATCATTGATTTCATTTTTTCCTTGGTTTTCTTCTGATAGTATGGATATATATCCCTGCACTCTTATTTCATAGGAACACAATGTAACCACATGATATGAAAATGAAAGATGAAAGATGCATGCTATCTACATGTAATTGTTATGCAACTTAAAATGGTATGCACAACAATTGTTTATGAAATTTTTTTATTTTTATTTTGTAACTAATGCAATAAAAAAATAGCTATCATGTAACCTACTATGTCATGCAATGCAAATAAGAGGAAATAATTCAAATTACTTTATCATCTTAAGGTGGTGAGTCAAAATGAATGGAAAATGTATGAAAGCACATAATTAAGAGACAATGCCTTTCATGAACTATGATATGCCCCTCTATAATGACCTATGAATAGGGTAACCTTAGAGTTTATTTCTTAAATTTCAATTTAAGATCATGAACTATTTGATGAATTTATGCTCAAACCCCATCTTCATCCACATTACATGAATAATTAATATTTCCATTCATATCACATGTCCTTAAGCTTACTAGCCCATACACTTGCTCTAGGTGGTGCAACTCATGAATTTTACAACTAAGCCAAAATTTTATTTTTTTTGTCATTTTAATTTCCATTGTAGACACCCGAAAGCACATGACATTAACATGAACCATGAGTTAAGATCCACTTTTACACTAGATAGATCGTGGATCCTACAACTTGGAAGAATAAAAACTAAAAAGAAAAAAGAAATTAAATACTAAAAGAAAAATAAAATTAAAGGATAAAGAATGTTCCAACTACCCTCCCATGCCAATCTTGAAATATACTATGTCTACATAGTCAAAATTCTAACTTAAGAGGTGGAACAGTGGTACCGATCACATGGGTGGTGGTGGAGGATGTGGAATGGTAGGATCAAAGGGGTAGAACGTCCCCTCAAAACTCGGTGGTTGCTATGGCATTGGTGGAGGTTTTGGATAACCACCAAGTTGCCCTGGCTCTAGTAATTGTTGAAGAATGGCCACTGGTATCCCTCCATCCACTGTAGGCACGTGTGCATGTTCTCTTGGTTGGCCAAGAGAACTTGCTCACTCTTGAAGATCACCTACTAGTTGTGGTAGAGTTTTCCTTAGTCATCATGTATGCCCGCCAAAGTCATCGTTTGTTGTTTCTACCCTTGCTCTATCTCCTACAACATTCCATACATTCCCGCCATGGAATATGGATCATCATCCTATGAAGGCAGTAAAGCAGAAGAACTAGAGGCTCCATATGTGTGAGGGCACTTGCATGGAACCTACCTCCTCATGATGGGGATGTTGGATTCCTCCTCTTCTGCTTGTTCTTCTTCCTGCTGCTCTTGCTCGACAACATCTTCTTCTTCTTCTTCTTCTTCTTCTTCTTCTTCTTCTTATTCATCATCTTCTTCCTCTTCCTCTGAAGAGCTATCTACAGGCCACCTTCTGAGGTGGATTCCTAGAAAATCGAAGACCACATCTTGTAGCACCCTCTCCTTCTACTGGTTGTTTGGTGTACAACATGCGTAAACTGTACCCTAGAGTACGTCAAGGAGGCTTGCTCTTTTGAAGTGCTTTAGGTCTAGCGTGGGGACAACCTTCAAAGATCTAGAGGTGGAGAGATCAAGATTCAGGTGCATCGCTATCAATGTGATCAGTCCTCCAAAAGTAATAGGAGGTGTTCTCTGCACCATTTGCTTCATGCCCACCATATGATTTAGGAAGAAAGTACCAAAGTTCAAAGTCCTTCCTCCTAACTCCAACAATTTGTAGAGGAAGTAGAGGTCAACTCTATGATTCTTTCCCTACTCCTAACTGGATCTAGAGAAGATGGTGTTGGTAAGGAGGCGATGGAGGTTATGAGAAAAAGGATGCTTGATTTTTATGATGGAGTTTGCATTCTAGATAATATGAAGTCTTCTGGCACCTCTACTAATAGTTCCCAAGCAGTCTTGAAGTGAAAGTTATTGGGGACAAAGTGCTCTCCTTCCATTGGCCACCCATAGATGGCATTGAACACTTGTATAATCATGCAAAAATTGGTGTTGAAAAGGCAAAAGTTGATGCAACCCTCCCTCCATTCATCCCGATGCTCAGGGATGATGCATATCTCCAGTGAGGCAAGGGACTCAGAGCGAGATATGGGAAAGTAAGAAAGTCACTGAAGAACAGATGGTCGCCCTCCAACCCTTGATGCTCGCATACTTGGCGCATATTATCGGTGAAGCCTAATGAGATGAGGAAAGCACGATAGCCAACCATGTCACTACCATATCCTTCTTCTACAAATCTTTATATATCTTCTTTAGGTTGGAATTGGGGTAGGCGATGCGGCTTGGTTTTGGAATCGATGTAGGATTTCCCGCCGATGAAGAAGCATTTCTCCTGGATGCCATGACGATGGTACAAGAAGAAGATGGAGAGAAAATATGCTCAGAGTAGCCTATGAACACCCAGGGATGCTTGCTTGCAATTGCTCAAAGGAGATGTGAAGAAGGTGTGAAGACAAAATGAAAACAACCCCTCCTTATATAAGCCCTAGCCGGCCAGCTATCCGCATGTTGGTACTACCAACTCTAAGTCGGTAGTACTGACTTTTCCTCCACTATCTGTGTGACTCATACCATCGATGGCCCTCTTGCATTGAAGTCAGTTGATGCAGGTCACCATATGTCGGTAGTACCGATGGATAGTTAGTAGTATCGAATCGTGACACAAATCAGTGGTATTCAGATGTGAACATTCACTATTGTTGATGGCTCTCCCACAAATTCTATGTCACCTGGTGTCAGTACTGTCAACTTTTATGTCAGTCGTACCGAGTAATTCAAATTTGTCAGTGCTTCTGAACAAGAACTCGGTGTTTCAGAACCGGAGTTTTCATTTTTATCAGTACTACTGACTTTTTATCAGTAGTACCAGGTCCTTATCAATCAACTTGGCTCCTTCTCTGTAAAATGTTTGTTCTACCAAACCTCGGGTTGGTAGTTTTGAGTTTCTTTGAAATTTTGCTCACCCCCCTTTGATGTTGTTAGTACTACCGACATGATGGTTGGTAGTACCGAGTTGTTTGTGAAACTCGATCCTTTTTCTTATGACCTCGTCGGTAGTACTGACTTTGGGGTCGGTAGTACCGACTGGTAGTCAGCCTGTACACCACACAAAATTGATCAGGGTACCTTTTTTACATAAAACAAATAAAAAGAAAACTAAAGCTATAAAACTACAGAACTTAATGTAAAGAACAAAAATAATGGTTGGGTTTCCTCTCAACAAGTGCCCTTGTTTTACGTCATAGGCTTGACGATTCTAATTAAACCATTAGTGAAGCTCAATGAGCTTCATATTCTCCTCTTTCCTCACCACATCTCCCCCAAAGTAGTGTTTAAGACTCTGGCCATTAACAAGGAATGGCTCATCCCCATTGCTTATTTCTACCGCCCCATGGGGAAAAACCTTAACTACATCAAAAGGCCTACTCAATCTAGACCTCAACTTACTGGGATGTAATTTCAACCTAGAATTGAACAGAAGAAACTTCTATCCTGGAGTGAAAACTCTATGTAGGATGTGGCTATCATGGATCTTTTTGGTTCTCTCCTTTAAGAACCTTTAGCTTTTATAGGCATCAAACCTTAGCTCATCTAGCTCATTCAATTCTAACATTTGTTTTCTCCCTACTGCATGCAAATTGTAGTTTAATTTTCTCATGGCCCCATTTAGCCTTGTTCTCTAATTCCACAGGTAAGTGACAAGATATCCCATAGATGAACCTAAATGGAATGGTTCCTATAGGTGTCTTATAGGTTGTCCAATTTTCCCATAGAGCATCATTAAGTAGCATGCTCCAACTTGTCCTCTTAATTGAGACTGTCTTTTCTAAGATTGGCTTGATCTCTTTATTAGACATCTCAACTTTCCCTTGGGTTTTGGGGTGATACAGAGTACCTACCATGTGTTTCACTCCATATTTGCTCAAAATCACACCAAATTTCTTATTGGTGAAATGAGATCCACCATAACTAATTATCAACCTGGGCACACCAAACCTGCAAAAGATGTGTTCTTTCGTAAACCTACATACAACTTGGGCATCATTGGTGCGGGTTGAAATAGCTTCCACCCACTTAGAAACATAGTAAAAAACAACTAATATGTATAAATTAGAATTTGAAGACACAAAAGGGCCCATGAAATCAATCCCCCATAAATCAAACACCTCAATTTCTTTAAAAACATTAAATGTCATTTGGTGTCTTTTTAAATATTACCTGCACGTTGACAAGCATCACTGTAAAGTACAAAATTATATGTGTCTTAAAAAAGTGTAGGCCAATAAAAACCACATTCTAAGACCTTAGACTCCATTGTAGAACTAGCATGATGACCCCCAGTAGGTAAGGAATGACAATGTGCCAAAATACTCTTAAACTCACAATCTGGCACACATTTCCTCAAAATACCATCCTTACATTGCTTGAGCAAAATAGGATCATCCCAAATGTAGTACCTCAAAGAGAGGAAGAACTTATTCTTCTCCTAATATCTCCAATCATCTGGCATCTCTTCACATGCTAATTTACAATATTTGCAAACCATGCATCTTTGCTTTTCATAGCAAAGAGATGCTCGTCTAGGAATTCTTCCACTATAGGTATATCTATGTCCTTTTCATCCACCCTTTCAAGAGTAGATAGGTGATCAACCACCACATTTTTATTACCCGCTTTGTATTTGATTTCAATATAAAATTCCTACAATAACAAGATCCATCTGACCAACCTAGGCTTTACATCCTTTTTCTGTAGAAAATATTTGATGGCTGCATGATTTGTCCAGACAATAACCTTATCCCCTGTCAAATATTGGCAAAATTTCTCAAAAGCAAAAACAACCGCCAAAAGTTCTTTTTCTATTGTTCTGTAATTCAACTGGGCATCATTAAGAATTTTAGATGCATAATAGTTGACAAAGGGAACCTTATCTCGACATTGGCCTACAACAACCCCCACTGCATAATCTGATGCGTCACACATCAGCTCAAAAGGTTGGCTCCAGTCTGGATCTTGGACAACAGGTGCAGAGACCAACTTCTCCTTTAACACCTCAAACACCTTCAAACACCGCTTGTCAAAATTAAAACAACATCCTTTTCCAATAACTCAGAGATTAGTTTGGAATCCGACATGTCCTAAAAAGCTCCTCACTCCCTTCAATTATGATGGTGGAGGTAGCTTGGAGGTGACTTCTATTTCTACTAGGTCAACCTCCATTCCTTTACTGGACACCTTGGGTCCATGAAAAATCCCCTCACTCACCATCATGTGACATTTTTACCAATTCAAAACTAGGTGATGTCCTCGCATATTTGCAAAACCTTATCCAAATTATCAAGGAAATCATCAAACAATTCACCATACACCAAAAAATTGTCCATGAATACCTCCAAACATCACTCTACCATATCAGACAAAATGACGAGCATGCATCGTTGAAAGATAGATGGTGCATTACAAAGACTGAACGACATCCAACAATATGCAAAAGTTCCATACAAACAAGTGAATGTAGATTTAGTTTGATATTGTGGCTGAATAGAAATTTGATTGTATCCGAAATAACCATCGAGAAAATAATTTTGAGAGTGGCCAGAAAGCCGCTCAAGAATTTGATCGATAAAGGGGAACGAGAAATGATCTTTCAAAGTGGTAGCATTCAAGCGTCACTAATCGATACATACTCACCACCCCTGTCATTAACCTAGTAGAAATCAGTTCATCATTTGAATTAGTTGTGGCCATAATCCCCCCTTTCTTAGGAACCACCTAGGTTGGAATAACCCAGTTTGAGTTAGAAATATCATATATAATACCTATAGATAAAAGTTTTACTACCTCCTTCTTTACTACCTCAGTCATGATGGGGTTGAGTTGCTACTGAGATTTTATGATCTGTTTGGCTCGTTCTTCTAGTCTGATCTAGTACTGGCAGAATCTAGGGAAAATCCACTTTACATCTGCAACAGACCATTCAAATGCTACATAGTGGTTTTTCAAACCACAAGGAGCTGATCCTTTTCTCAAATGCTCAATGAAGTCGAGATGATGAATGAAATCTTCTCCTCTACTGCCAAGAAAGCGTACTTCAAGTGCGGTGGTAGTTGCTTTAGCTCTAGATCAGGGGAACTCAGTAAAGATGGGACCAATAGTGGAGGAGGTGGCCTTAGATCCTCAAAATGCTTGGTGTAGTAAGACGATGCCTTGAGAAATAAGACACACTCCTTCAAAGAATGATATCAAATGCATTCATCCATTAGATTCATGAGATATGCCTCCAAAGGCAACTGTGGAAATGCCTGCACAAGAGCGGAAGAAGAAGCCTGTTCAATTGTAGCTAGGAAATACTCTTCCACTTGATCATTAGGATACTAAACTCCTTTGTCAATGATATCTCCCTTGTGTTTTCCAAGATATACACTACTAGTGTTCCCTTGTGAAACTGTGTCACCACATGATCCATATCTAAGAATGGCCTCCCAAGATATAGAGACATATTTCCTTGGACCTACTGTAATATGGAATTGTGGCTTCTCTTCAATTGTTTGTATAGATTTAGTCATCTTGATTTCAAAGCGAGCTTCTTTGATCCCAAGTGTCAACCTTCCTTTGCCCATTTCTAAAATCATATCAGTAGTGGCTTGAAATGGTCTCCCAAGTAGTAACTCATTGCTATGATCATCTTGAATCTCCATGACCACAAAGTCAGCTGGAAATACAAACCTATCCACTTTGGCAAGAACATGCTCACAAATACCATGTGGCCTGACTACTGAGTTGTTTGCAAGTTGTATGGTCATATTGCTTGTTTTGGACTTCTGAAGACCCAACTTATTCAAGGTGGACAAAGGTATGCGATTAATGCTTGCCCCTAAATCACACAAAGCCTCTCCAAATCTTGTCTTCTCGATATAACATGATATGTTGAAGCATCGTCGATCTTACCTTTTTTGTGGCAATGTTCCCAATATAAAAGCACAAACATGCTCCTTCAATGCCACTACATTTGTGTAAACTATTCTCCTCTTCTTATTAGTGATGTCCTTCAAGAATTTTCCATATGAAGGGATTCGTTCAATTTCATCTATGAGAGGAATGTTGACATGTAATTTTCTAAAGCTGTCCAGAAATTTCTAAAATTGCTAGTCCATTTTATTTGCCTTCAAGTTGTTTGGGAAGGGCATTGACTTCACCTACTTTATTTGATGTGGTGTAATGCATGCCTCCTTCCTTGTCTCATTTTCTTTCTCAATTTATTCATCAACTTCTTTGTCATGTACAACAGTGTCATGCTCAACTGGATCAACTACAACAGTGGTCACCTGTAATCTTATTTCTTCCTCTTTGTCCTTTGCCTCTAGAACTATTTTCTGTTCATTCAACAACTTCTTCCCATTACGTAACAACACACCATTCACCTGTTGGTTGTCATTTGGTATATTAGTGTTTCTTGGGAATCCTTGCTGACTTGGCTTCTTCAAGGAAGAGGCCTCTTATGCAATATGAGAAATCTGAGTTTCTATACTCTGAATGTGTGCTCCTTGATTCTATAGTTCCCTATGGGTTTGGCCAATGAGCACTTTGTTCTATCTAACTAGCTTACCAAGCATGTCCTCTATGCAGTCTATCTTGCTAGCAATCCTCTCATGTTGTTGTGGATTTGCTTGATGTTGTGCTTGGGATGGATCCTGCTTGAAGTTATTGGGGTCCTTCCACAAGAACTTGGGGTCTTTCCTCCAAGAATAGTCATTGCCCCTATAATTTTGCTGACATGCAAACTTGTAGTCCTCTTCTTCTCCTCTAGAAGAGCTTACGTCCTTGGCACATAATTTCTTAGCAATCAAGTCCAATTTCTCATTTAATGCAGAAATAACCTTGGACTCTTCAACAATTTTAACAGATGTTAGAAGTTCCCTTTGTCCTCCCCAGGACTAGTTTTTAGCCATATTCTTCAGGACTTCTTGACACCTACATTACTTATTTTTGAGGAAAAAGCCTATTCATGCGCTATCCAATGTGGTCCTTTCCCCTTGATGCAACCCATAATAGAATATCTTCTCTTAGCCATACAGATTGATCCCATGATGAGGGACCTTCCTTAGAATATTTTGGTACCTCTTCCATGCTTGAGAGTAGGGTTCTTTTACCTCTTATTTGAAATTATATATTTTTCTAACCAACTCATTTGTCTTCTGAGGCGGGAAGTAATGCTCAAAGAAAGTGTCTATCACCTGATCCCATGTCTCAATCAACTAAGGTGGAAGGTTGTAGAACCACGATTTGGCATTGTCTACCAATGATGATGTAAAAAACTTCAAGTAGATCACAATATCCGGTACCATGCCTATCTTGACCATATCACGACTCTCCATGGCATTGCTTATGTGTATCATCGGATCTTTAGTACTATCGTCATGAAAAGCTTGTGACTTGACCAATGCCACCAACCATGTATCAATCTTATAATTGTTGGCTAAATGGACATCTGTAAATCCCTTTGTTTTGATAATGACAAACATTTCATTCTTGTTGATCTAATGTGCTACTTGAGTGTTGCAGGAATAAGGTGGATGACAAAGCATCCGGGAAATCTATATGCTTAATGTTTGTATTTTCATGAAATGTAATCAATTTGTAAAAAACTTGTACAAACATATAATGTACAAGTACTTAGACTTCATGTAAATCAAGCGTTAGATTTTCCCTAGATAAACACCAAACTTAGATAGGTCATCTCTTTCAATAGTGTCATATATGCACACTCATACACACACTTAATGTCTTTATTTGAAACATTGAAACAGGGTCAATCTCGGTCGACAAACTCCTCGACCGAGAAAGACCCACGTAGCAGTTAGACACAACTGACAAGGTAGTTGGCAGTTGGAGATGAACGTTGCAAATACTTGATCCAGAAAGCCTGTCGGTCGACAAAACCTCGACCGAGTAGGCATCTCGGTCGACAATTGCTCGACTGAGATGGACTCTGACAACAACTGCAGAATTAATTAACTAGCCGTTGTTAAAGCAACAAACTTGTACCTAACGGCTAGTTAAGAACTTAGAAACCCTAGAACGTGTCTAGAACGTCCTTAAGCACTTGTAGGACATTCCTATAAATAGGACATGCCTTAGGACACCTAAATGCACTTGTTTTTACACTTGAGCAATCTTTGAGCATACACTTACATTGAGCAACCTATTTGTGAGCAATTGAGCATATTGAAAATTGGCTATTTCTTCTCTCAGCTCAAATTTTGTGTCCTATAGGCTAGCATCTCCTATCCACAGCAATCACAATTCCATACACATTGGTTAGGAGATCTACACATTTGATCTAGGCAAATCAAGCCTTGTGCTTCAAAGGATAAGTTGTAATTTCCATTTTCCTTTCTTGTTCACTATTATTGTTTGTACTCTCCTTGCTACTCCTAGGTTGGAGGCTGTGGATTGGAGAGGTTGGAGATCTTCTTGGTGAAGAAGGGGACCTTGAGCTACTTCAAGAAGGCTGCTGCAACGAGAGGTTACTTATAAAGAGGAAGGCGACTTCAAGGGGGAGCTTGGAGTTACTTCAAGAAGGATACCTCGGGTTGGGGCATCTACTTCAAGTGAAGGCTATTCAAGGGGTGTAAGAAAGTATTGTATTTTGTGTAATTCCTTGTGAAGGTAATAAAATTGATACTTTCCGTAAAGACCCGATCTTTACGATCAAATATTTACAAAATAATATCACAATCATAAACAATCTTTATCACAATCATGCTTGTACATCAGAGTCGCGAAAGCTTACAAATATGATTACAAGTTTAAGAAATAAAATTCATTCCTATCCAATCTTCAACGGAGGACTACCCAATGCATGTCTCTTCAAGCTCTTCCATCTATCACCTGCCCATGAGTTCCCAAAGGGAACAAAACCACACATGGACCCCATTGAAGGAAAAAAAAGGGTCAACAAAGCTGGTACTAAATCCAATCATTGAACTATGTACAAAATAGGTTTAGATGTATAATAAAAGTTAGGAAAGGACTATTTGGTGGACTAAAGGCTAACAAAAAGAAATTCCATTATCAACTTCAAGATATCAAATCTTTCACAAGAATATCATTAAGCAAGATTCAATAATTCAAGTAGGCAAAATTTATCCAAGCTATCCACAAGGTATATCAATCTCAAGATATTCTATTTGGCAAATTTTGGCACCTTCCAATCATATCTTTTCTAGGGCTAAGTGCCTTGTGTTCTCACACTCTAGGAGAGAACGACACTAGTGCCTTATTAGCTATTCCAGTTAACTGGGGGACAACTAATCCCTATCCTCTGCGCAGGGTTGTGGGGTACTTGGCCCACTCAAGTGAGCCAAAGCTCTATAAGGCCAAAGCCCAAGGGACCAAAGTCCACAGGGAGTCAAAACTCCAAATAGATCAAGTCCAGTGCCAAATATTCTCAACAATATTTCATCAATTGCAAAATGAGAGTGGTGAACTTTCAAGAACAAGTAGAGGTTTCAAAACTATATGGAATTCACCACAAATCAAGATATATGCGTGTGTCTATCAAAAGGGAAAATAGTTTAACAATTTAAATAGAAGATCCAGTACCTCAATTATTCAGGGCTCCAAGGATTTCATAATCATAATGTGTCTCCAAGAGTTTATGAAGAGGTAGCTACAAAGAATAATAATATTGTCACCATTTGACTTGGAATCAATGTTGTTCAATTTTTCTTATTGATGATTAGGTTTTTCCTTCTAGGTTTCTATGACATATTTTCCCCTCAATGTCATTTCTAGGTTTGCACCTTTTTACATATAGTCATTGTTACGTAATCGTTTATTTGATCATATTATCTCTAGATCAGATCCTAAATGATGTTCTCTTTTATTTATAATATACTT
The DNA here is from genome assembly GCA_963693085.1 of Alisma plantago-aquatica. Lineage (NCBI taxonomy): Eukaryota > Viridiplantae > Streptophyta > Magnoliopsida > Alismatales > Alismataceae > Alisma > Alisma plantago-aquatica. The sequence goes on along the minus strand of OY856410.1, from coordinate 1,354,096,435 downwards.
CTATGTAGTCACTTGGGATCCAAGGTGTCCATTTACTAGTATGGTCTTATTGGAATGTCCACCATATACATTAGTCATGAACTAATACCTATAATTAAGTTATATATGTGAACACCAATATCTTTATGAAAATAAGGTATATTCATATTTAGTCCAAACTACCATATAATCTAATGTGAATGTCAAAATATTTATAGAAATACTTTTGATATATATATTCCTTCTCTTAAGTACTAATGTATTTGGCTAGTTAGTGTGTGTCGTAATCACGTTTCAGCTTACAATTATCTATTCTCATCTGTAAATGAATATCCCGATATAAGAACGTTTAGTAAACCGTATAAAAGAACTTTTCAGATTTGTATTAACCATAGATGCTTAATCTTATGGGATCGGGTGATTAATATAGCATCCTAATCACAAGTTGGTATACAAAACTGCCCATATTATAAAGGGGTCCTCTATCTAATTCATTACACTAGTTTTCGGAAATATCAGTTATAATTACGTGATTATTAACTATTAGTATAGACATATTAATACCTATATATATATATATATATATATATATTCTAGTGTTCACCCATTCATCAATTGAATCACCGCAACAAATATTAATTATCTTTAGTATATTTAATTCAAAAGTACGGCACTTTGTATTATCCAATTTATCAATAGGATAAAGGTTTAACGCATATTGTATTATAGACTTACCAGTTGAAGCAGAACTACTTTCTGGCCGGTTCTCACTCGTTCTCGAATGCAAGGGCTGATCGTGACTCGTCTCGTCTTCTTAATCCTAGCCGACGAAGATGTTTCTAGCATGAGAGCATCGTGGAGAGATATAGACTCACCACTACTGTCCCAAGGTTTCTGGAGACAGACTTCCTCTCTTCCATGTACGAATCACCAGATGTACGGATCACCAGCGGATACGACGGCGGTCATTACTGGGCTGTCGATGGAGGAGGCAACGCTGGGAGGAGGGTGGCAAGTCTCTGACAGCTAGTTGCCACGGAGTTGCGGATAGACAGGTGTCCCTGCCTGTACACCACGCCCGGGTCTATGCTAGAGTTGGAAGGATGTGCCGTGGGCACCGAAGACGGTGATGAGGCGGTGGAGAACCAGCGTCACCATTCAGATTTGTTGCTGGCGTCGGGCCTGGGGTGTGCAGGTGGCGACAGTGCTTCCAGTGAAGGAGGAGACAGCTCTAGTGACTTCCAGGTTGCAGAGGGTGGCCACGATGGAGTGGCGGTGGCGGAAAGGTGATCTGCATTTCTGTACATCCGGCGGCGTAGTCGGGGTTTAGGTGAAGGGAAGCTGGAGGAGGGCCACCTTGGGAGGCCAATTCCAGGTTCTTCACATGGTAGTAGTTTAGGGGAAAAATTGCTGGTGGTTGTCCGGATGGTAGACGGCAGGCTGAAGAACTCGCCAGCAACTGAGGATGCACCACACAGCCATGGTCTGAAAACTCACTACGTAGATTTCCAGCGAGGATGTTGGGGAGTGTTGAGGATACAATGGCAGGTTGTTTGCAGGTTCCACACCGAGATCTTCATCATGCCGGTGGCCTGGATCTATAGATCTGATTGAAAGGGTGTGTGATGGGCGGCTAGTCAAAGCTGCAGATTGTCTGATGTAGGCCTTGTATGCGGCGGCTAGGTGAGGGAAGCAAGGCTGTGTGTGGAAGTCTGAACAACAATGACGGTCGTGGATTGGTTATGAGGAGTCTGAGGTTTGGGAGTAGCTTTTGTATTGTGGGTGTGTGCCGTGTCCTCATGGCTAGGGCTTATATAGTTGAGGGCGCTGCTACGGTTTCGGGGTGTCTAGGAGATGAAAAGAGGAGATGAGGCAGAGCAAGTGAACGAACGACGCATTTGGAGTGGCCGTTTCTTAGAGAAAGGAGAAATCTATCGAAAGTTACATGTATAGTAACTCGAGGGTTCGCGGGAAACGGGTGAAGATGGGGCGTTACCTCATTTACTAAGAAGAAAACTAATAACACTAGTCAATATCTTAATAACTGTTCATTGTATAACTCCTAAATTACAAGGCCAATTGCAACGGGATTTTAACTATGACTTTATTTTCTTGACTACGCAATTGAACCATCAAATTATGAATATAGCATACTTGACTCAAGTTATCTCATAATTGACTATAAAATCTATTTCTTTTTATATGATTAATGTTTCCCATTGATTCCAAATCAAGAGTGGTCAAATTGAGAGTAGTCAATGGGTTCAAGATCTAATCAAGGAATTTAGGAACAATAATAACAAATTGGACTATATGATACCAAAGTATGCTAATTGATATTTAACTTAGGGAGTTCATGGACATATTTTCCCAAATGAGGACAATAGATACACTTTGACAAAAGGACTTGAATTGGATACTAAGATTTATCAAAGACCAAGATATTGAATCAAAATAACTGATTGGGGTTTGAAATGAGAGACAACATTACAAATAAGTTCAAGTTTGGATAACCTAGCTCAACATATATTTAGTAGCCAAAATTGGGTATGTTACAACACTACCACCCTTCAAAAGATTTCGTCCACGAAATCGAATGTTTCTTAATAGTGATTCCTACTATAGTTCGATCCACAAAATATACCACCATGGTACTCTTTCTTGTTTGAAGTGTCACCTTAAGCCATATGCAATCCCCATTCTCCTTTCACTATCGTAGGTCCTATTTTTGATAATCCAACAATCCTCTTACTATTTTGCAAGGTCACTAAATCGATTTAGGGATACAGTCACTAAATCGGTTTAAGTTTAATTTCTACTTTGAAAATATATCCCTCAGTCTTCCAACATCTTGTTCCAATATGAGAGTTAAAATATTCAATTTATTAGTCTTGGCCATCATTATCACAAGTTTGAGTTAAAACCCAAGCTTATTCGTCAATATATGTTTATCAATACTAAATCAATTTTAATCTCACATATTTGTCACTAATGTTACAATGATGTTTATATTGTGTATAATTTTTTTTTATTCTTATGTGTATGTATATAATATTGTATTTGTGACCTTCTACTTCTAATTAACAAAATTTCCAAGGTCATGATCATAGAAATATATATATATATATATATATATATATATATATATATACCTATTTTTGTCACATATATTTGTGTGATGATCTATGGGTCAAGAGTTTTGACATACTTCTAGTTTTAAATTTCAAGGTCGGGTTTTATTTTTCTAAGATGTCTATATTGTATTAATTATCTATTATTATGTACATATATATTAGAATTTTACAAAATAAACGAGTTCATCATTTTATCTTAATTCCACATAATATTCACTATGTATTATCCAATTGTTTCTTTTCTCAATTTTCTACTTATATGAGTATATTGTTATTTTAATTTCCATTTCTATAGCTTTCCTAGTCATTTCTCAATAGATGTGATTGCATATTTGAAGGGAAATATGTGTTTCATATTTTTTTTATCAACATTTTTCATTCAACTGAGTATTTATAACGAGGGCATATAAGTCAAATGTATGGTCAAGTAAACATTCACATTCTTTTTAAGTAAAAATATTTATATTTTTCTTTCTTCCTTTTGAGTTTTTTTTTCATAACTCTTAGCATATTATATTTTATTTTCACTCTATTGAAGGTGATTATATATACCTTTTTTTTAGTGTCTTTATTCAACATTAGGGTTTTCCCAAGTAATGAAATTCACCTTGGGCAGGTCGGAATGTATAGTGAGGAAACCCCACCACCACCTAAGTGGATTGGGAGTAATTATGCCGGAACCTTCACTATACATCCTTCCTTAGACACCTCAGCTCGTTCTATTTACATGGTGATGAATTATTATAATTTATTAGGTAGTTTGTTTTATCAAAATTTAATCATGTTCACGATTTAGATTGAAATTTTCATATGTTCATATGATTTTAGAGTTATATCATATATCCATTATATATTTCTATTTTTTTGTGAGCATTAGAATCTAAAGAGAAAGCATTCGTATATATATATTATTTCTTTTTACATCTTAATAATCTAAATATAGAATTACACACATGTATCTCAAACACTTCTTTCTCAACAATATTTTCATATAAATCCATGCCCATAGAAGTTCAAAATCTAGTGGTTTAACTAGGTATGTCTCATAAATTTCTCACATCCTAGGCTAGTGTGTTTTCTACTTGTATCCCATGTACTTCCTAATAACAAGGTCAATGATACCAGGATTCATGGTCTAACTATATTTTTTTTCTATGTTCTACTACTCCATTGGTGTTCCTACTTAACCCTAATTTCCACGAGACATGCAAGAGTGCCGACCGTTTATGGCTCTGATACCATCTGTAAAGACCCGACCTTTACGATCAAATATTTACAAAATAATATCACAATCATAAACAATCTTTATAACAATCATGCTTGTACATCAGAGTCGCGAAAGCTTACAAATATGATTACAAGTTTAAGAAATAAAATTCATTCCTATCCAATCTTCAACGGAGGACTACCCAATGCATGTCTCTTCAAGCTCTTCCATCTATCACCTGCCCATGAGCTCCCAAAGGGAACAAAACCACACATGGACCCCATTGAAGAAAAAAAAGGGTCAACAAAGCTGGTACTAAATCCAATCATTGAACTATGTACAAAATATGTTTAGATGTATAATAAAAGTTAGGAAAGGACTATTTGGTGGACTAAAGGCTAACAAAAAGAAATTCCATTATCAACTTCAAGATATCAAATCTTTCACAAGAATATCATTAAGCAAGATTCAATAATTCAAGTAGGAAAAATTTATCCAAGCTATCCACAAGGTATATCAATTTCAAGATATTCTATTTGGCAAATTTTGGCACCTTCCCATCATATCTTTTCTAGGGCTAAGTGCCTTGTGTTCTCACACTCTAGGAGAGAACGACACTAGTGCCTTATTAGCTATTCCAGTTAACTGGGGGACAACTAATCCCTATCCTCTGCGCAGGGTTGTGGGGTACTTGGCCCACTCAAGTGAGCCAAAGCTCTATAAGGCCAAAGCCCAAGGGACCAAAGTCCACAGGGAGTCAAAACTCCAAATAGATCAAGTCCAGTGCCAAATATTCTCAACAATATTTCATCAATTGCAAAATGAGAGTGGTGAACTTTCAAGAACAAGTAGAGGTTTCAAAACTATATGGAATTCACCACAAATCAAGATATATGCGTGTGTCTATCAAAAGGGAAAATAGTTTAACAATTTAAATAGAAGATCCAGTACCTCAATTATTCAGGGCTCCAAGGATTTCATAATCATAATGTGTCTCCAAGAGTTTATGAAGAGGTAGCTACAAAGAATAATAATATTGTCACCATTTGACTTGGAATCAATGTTGTTCAATTTTTCTTATTTATGATTAGGTTTTTCCTTCTAGGTTTCTATGACATATTTTCCCCTCAATGTCATTTCTAGGTTTGCACCTTTTTACATATAGTCATTGTTACATAATCGTTTATTTGATCATATTATCTCTAGATCAGATCCTAAATGATGTTCTCTTTTATTTATAATATACTTCTATGTAGTCACATGGGATCAAAGGTGTCCATTTACTAGTATGGTCTTATTGGAATGTCCACCATATACATTAGTCATGAACTAATACCTATAATTAAGTTATGTATGTGAACACCAATATCTTTATGAAAATAAGGTATATTCATATTTAGTCCAAACTACCATATAATCTAATGTGAATGTCAAAATATTTATAGAAATACTTTTGATATATATATTCCTTCTCTTAAGTACTAATGTATTTGGCTAGTTAGTGTGTGTCGTAATCACGTTTCAGCTTATAATTATCTATTCTCATCTGTAAATGAATATCCCGATATAAGAACATTTAGTAAACCGTATAAAAGAACTTTTCAGATTTGTATTAACCATAGATGCTTAATCTTATGGGATCGGGTGATTAATATAGCATCCTAATCACAAGTTGGTATACAAAACTGCCCATATTATAAAGGGGTCCTCTATCTAATTCATTACACTAGTTTTCGGAAATATCAGTTATAATTACGTGATTGTTAACTATTAGTATAGACATATTAATACCTATATATATATATTCTAGTGTTCACCCATTCATCAATTGAATCACCGCAACAAATATTAATTATCTTTAGTATATTTAATTCAAAAGTACGGCGCTTTGTATTATCCAATTTATCAATAGGATAAAGGTTTAACGCATATTGTATTATGGACTTACCAGTTGAAGCAGAACTACTTTCTGGCCGGTTCTCACTCGTTCTCGAATGCAAGGGCTGATCGTGACTCGTCTCGTCTTCTTAATCCTAGCCGATGAAGATGTTTCTAGCATGAGAGCATCGTGGAGAGATATAGACTCACCACTACTATCCCAAGGTTTCTGGAGACAGAATTCCTCTCTTCCATGTACGAATCACCAGATGTACGGATCACCAGCGGATACGACGGCGGTCATTACTGGGCTGTCGATGGAGGAGGCAACGCTGGGAGGAGGGTGGCAAGTCTCTGACAGCTAGTTGCCACGGAGTTGCGGATAGACAGGTGTCCCTGCCTGTACACCACGCCCGGGTCTGTGCTAGAGTTGGAAGGATGTGCCGTGGGCACCGAAGACGGTGATGAGGCGGTGGAGAACCAGCGTCACAATTCAGATTTGTTGTTGGCGTCGGGCCTGGGGTGTGCAGGTGGCGACAGTGCTTCCAGTGAAGGAGGAGACGGCTCTAGTGACTTCCAGGTTGCAGAGGGTGGCCACGATGGAGTGGCGGTGGCGGAAAGGTGATCTGCATTTCTGTACATCCGGCGGCGTAGTCGGGGTTTAGGTGAAGGGAAGCTGGAGGAGGGGTGCCTTGGGAGGCCAATTCCAGGTTCTTCACGTGGTAGTAGTTTAGGGGAAAAATTGCTGGTGGTTGTCCGGATGGTAGACGGCAGGCTGAAGAACTCGCCAGCAACTGAGGATGCACCACACAGCCATGGTCTGAAAACTCACTACGTAGATTTCTAGAGAGGATGTTGGGGAGTGTTGAGGATACAATGGCAGGTTGTTTGCAGGTTCCACACCGAGATCTTCATCATGCCGGTGGCCTGGATCTATAGATCTGATTGAAAGGGTGTGTGATGGGCGGCTAGTCAAAGCTGCAGATTGTCTGATGTAGGCCTTGTATGCGGCGGCTAGGTGAGGGAAGCAAGGCTGTGTGTGGAAGTCTGAACAACAATGACGGTCGTGGATTGGTTATGAGGAGTCTGAGGTTTGGGAGTAGCTTTTGTATTGTGGGTGTGTGCCGTGTCCTCATGGCTAGGGCTTATATAGTTGAGGGCGCTGCTACGGTTTTGGGGTGTCTAGGAGATGAAAAGAGGAGACGAGGCAGAGCAAGTGAATGAACGACGCATTTGGAGTGGCCGTTTCTTAGAGAAAGGAGAAATCTATCGGAAGTTACATGTATAGTAACTCGAGGGTTCGCGGGAAACGGGTGAAGATGGGGCGTTACCTCATTTACTAAGAAGAAAACTAATAACACTAGTCAATATCTTAATCACTGTTCATTGTATAACTCCTAAATTACAAGGCCAATTGCAACGGGATTTTAACTATGACTTTATTTTCTTGACGACGCAATTGAACCATCAAATTATGAATATAGCATACCTGACTCAACTTATCTCATAATTGACTATAAAATCTATTTCTTTTTATATGATTAATGTTTCCCATTGATTCCAAATCAAGAGTGGTCAAATTGAGAGTAGTCAATGGGTGCAAGATCTAATCAAGGAATTTAGGAACAATAATAACAAATTGGACTATATGATACCAAAGTATGCTAATTGATATTTAACTTAGGGAGTTCATGGACATATTTTCCCAAATGAGGACAATAGATACACTTTGACAAAAGGACTTGAATTGGATACTAAGATTTATCAAAGACCAAGATATTGAATCAAAATAACTGATTGAGGTTTGAAATGAGAGACAACATTACAAATAAGTTCAAGTTTGGATAACCTAGCTCAACATATATTTAGTAGCCAAAATTGGGTATGTTACACTTTCAAAATCCCGGTTGGGTAAGCAACCGGGTAGTGGAATGACAACCTTAGTATTTGCTAAGGTTGGAACCACTCTAAACCCTTTGTCTCCTTCTTGGTTTCTCATTTGTGGTTGTTTGAGTTAAATTATTGTTAAATAAGTTTAAAACCCTATTCACCCCCCTCTAGTGGTTTTTCAATTGGTATCAGAGCAGGCTTCAAGGAGCTCTAATCGAGTCTTGAAGAATGGAGGGTGATGATGATTACAACCGCAATAAAAGGAGCAACCTGGACCAATCTACAACATGTTGCAATTGGTTCTTAGGAACAAGCCACACAACATCTAGCTGCCCATGGAGATCAAAGAAGGAAGATGAGCACAAAGATTGTCTTATTGCTACAACAAGTGAAGAAGAAGAAGAGGTAAGTCTTTTTGATTTATCTAAAGATGAGCTAGTTGCTAGTCTTGTAGAGACACATAATAAATATATTGAGTGCAAGAAGAAATTAAAGAAATCTAATAAAGCAAATGATGAATTACATGCTAAGCTTCTTGCTATTACATCTGAAAATGAAGATCTTAAAAAGATCATTGAAGATCATAATATTAAGATAAAATCTATAGAGGCAGATTGCAAACTTCTCTCTTTAGAAAAGATTAATTTGCAAACTCAAGTGAACGATCTTAAAAAACAACCCATCTTGTGCTCACATCTAGATTATGATACTATCGTGAAAGAAAGAAATTCATTATCATCGAATCTAGAACAAGCAAAGCTAGATATCAAGAAAAGAATGGAGGAAATTGCTAAGCTACAACAAGAAGTTTGTAGTCTAAGTAACAATGACATTCTTGATAAAATCCTAAATGATCCTTACCCTCAAATTGGAAGGAGAGGACTAGGTTACAAGCCTAAAGGAAAATCTTATCAACAACCTAGTAAGGGAAGAACACAAGCGCCAAAGAGTCAATCTATGTATGTACCTAAAGGTACAAATACATACGTACCCAAGAACAACCTAGAACAAAATCATAGAAAGAGATATGAAGTTGATTCTATATGTTGTCATTACTGCTTGCGTCTTGGTCACTATTCCTTTTCATGTCCTTACAAGAAAAAGGATGTCGAGTTAGTTTGGGTCCCAAAACCCCCAAACTAAATGAGCAAAAATAAGTTGAGATATGACCAAGGACCCAAATTACATATTTATATTTCTATCTCAACTTAACAAATTAATTCAAGTATTTAAACATCTAACTTGAATATATAATTCTTTTAAATCTACAAAAACAATTCTGATTTACTTACTGAAAACAACTATGAAATAGTACAGAACCTTTCTCGGTCGAGAATCTGTCGACCGAGAAAGACAGTTGGTCGAAGACATGGTCGACCGATCCAGTCTCTGATAAATCTGCTGAATGTGTTTTCAAATTGATCAAATTGCTATCGATTTATTGTTAATGACTGATCTTACAAGTTGAAGACCATCATGTGTTATGACATCTAGTATTTTATGAAATTATTATTATATGTTGTTCTATCATTACATCGTGGACATGCTCATAAAGATGATAGAAAATGATTATTGTATGCATGGATCCTTGATGACACATAGGCAAGCAAAATGATTCATTTGTGATATGAAAAAGAACTTTAAGGCTTGCAACACATAAGATAAAAATTTCTCAATTAAGAACTTGAGATATTGCTTTCAAGGATATATATTTTCTTGGAGAATCTTACATGAAAACAAGGGTACAAGAAAAAATAGAATTTGATATTTATGTACCTACAACAAAGCTTATATAAATATTCTAGGAGAATTATGAACGGAAATATTAATATTGAGTATCACTCAAAATGCCTCAAATTAATATCAAATCGAGTTACATGCAGACATCATACTTCACATATGAATGATCAAATTGGAAATCTACAAAATTGCCTCTTGGTTAAAATCAAGCTTGAACAAGGGGCGCTATGGTCGTAGTCAAAGTCGACCTAAAATAAGTTTGGCACAATACTTATTTGAATATCATTCTCTATATAAAAATTGTGATCAAAAGACCAATTAAAATTATGACCACAAAATTGTTCAAAGATTGGTAATAATAATCACAATATTACTCCCTTAGAAAACATATATATGCTCTACAAATTCAGTCTATCATTTGATTTAAGAATCAAATTATAAATTCATCCACAGTAAGTTTGTCGGTCGACGAATTCCTCGAACGAAAACATCTCGGTCAACCTATCTCTTTCGACCGATAGACTTCAAATAAAAATTACATCGGCAAAACTCAGACACACTTTTGGTCGACAATTATTCGACCGAGCCAATGTCGGTCGACAATTGCTTGACCGAGAATTGACCGTTGGGATATGACTGTTGGAATCTGACCGTTTGAATATAACCGTTGCCGGTCGACCGTTGGGCGACCGAGTGGCGCGCCTAGGATATGACCGTTGCTGATCGTCGGTCGACAATTTGTCGACCGACCAGGTTACTGGATTGCTATAAAAAGGACCAAAAACGGGTCATTGTATTACACCTTCACATTCTTACTTCTTTGGCTTCCTTCTAGTGCATTTGTGTGCAACTCTTTAGCCTCTCCATCTCCACGACTTTCTTGCTTCTTCTCCACCTTAAAGCCAAGAAATGGCTTCATCATCAACACGTGGAAAGAAGAAAGTTGCTAGCAGGAAAGAAAGGGCGGCTACTCCACCATTGATGATCATCAACGACATCTCCTTCATCGATGCAGCTGCCGGTGATCGCTACCTCAGGCTCTCCTCCAAAACTCGTCTTCTACGACGGCCAGTTGATGTCATGGACTTCTACAACATCGTCGACCTGGAGGATCTCTTCGAGGTGCAAAACTTGAAAGAGTTTCTGAACCCTTCCTTTCCCTCCTACTCTTCCAAAGTGGTAAATGAGTTCTATGCAAACTTAATCTCTCATTCCGAAAATGATAATGAATCCTTCTACTCTATGGTCAATGGGCATAGCTTTCGATTTACTGAGGAGGATATTCTTGACTTGCTCAACATAGACTTAGAAGAATACCAAGACACTCTTGACCTTACCACTGGAAATCCACTCAATACTCTTTCCCAAGATGACAATACCGTCAATCTTAGTGAGATTAAACGAACCATTTTTCAATCTAATACAACTTGTCACGAAGATAGGGGTACCTACTATGCCATTAACCTAAAACCTGCAGCTAGGATTATCAACCTTATTGTTTCCACAAATATACATCCTAGAGCAAACAAGTCTGAAGTCCCTACCTTTCGCATGTATCTAATCTATGCCATCATCAAACGCATTCCCATAAACTTTATCCGCATCATCAGAATATGCTTGAGTTTTCTGGCAATCCCCCTTATGCTGATTTTGTATGCCAAATCACTCAACACTTTCTTAAGAAACAACTTGAGGATCTAGGATACACATGGGAGAGAAAACCACAAATGATAAGCAAAAACACAGTAGAAAAGATGGGAATTGATTTTGGTCACAAGAGAGCTAGGACGGTAGGTGAGACATCTACTCAGGACATACCAACACCACCTCCTCCTACCAACCTACCCCATGATCCCATCCAAAACACCCTAACCTACATTGCTGGATCACAATATCATCTAAGTAAGCAATTAGACTATAGTCACCATGCCATGACCTACTTAAACCAAAGGATGCAAGTCCTCTCTCCAAATCAACCAGATGAATATCCTTACTCTTTAAATCCTGGCATGATCAACCCATATAACCCTTCCTACAACTACTACCAAACTCCACCTCCACCATCTCCTGATCTCACACACACTCAATTTTCTCACCTGCAACTACAAGACATTGTTGCTCATTTCCGCTTTGATCGAGTTCCCACCTTCTTGGAAGCATATGCTTTAACCAAGACAGGTGCTTTGGAGTGGCAAACTTTAGTCCAGTACTATGGAGCTGAGTCATTTCTTGGAAAAGACCCAGATATCGATGTAATACTTAAGTCTTTTCAATGAGATCATGAGTGTCCGTTGTAATAGTTGTAATGAAATGGTTATTTTACATGATTTGGTTATCTTTGCATGATTGTAATAATTCCATGATTCTAATGAATTGGTTATCTTTAATGATTATAATGGATATTCCTCTATGGCATCATTTGAACATGGCTTATAAGACTATTCTAGTAGAGCATGCAAAGTAAGGGGAGTAATAAATATGTCATGAATAAAAAAGGATGAAATCTTTGCAAATACCTGAAATTTAAAATTGTGGCTAAATTGACCATCTATTGAAGAGGGATATCTATTTAAGGGGGAGAAATACTTTTCATATACTCTAAAGCTTACAATGTTTTCTTTATCACCTTCAAGATTTAATATCCTTTACAAGTGATTGAGTAATTACTAAAAGACTCACAAATATTTGTTTTTAACGAATATCTTTTTGAAATGACAAAGGGGGAGAAATAAATAGAAAACTTAGTAATTGTGCAAAACTCAATCAATGAGTTTTAGTAATTGTGCAAAACTCAATCAATGAGTTTTATAAACTCTTGGCTTTACATTGAAAGTTGCTATATTCCCTAAAGAATTGTATTTCACGTTCCATAATTCATGGGGAATAATAAGCACACATTTTATAAACAAGAGAAGAAATTTACAAAGGTAATCTTCATGTATGAAACTCACATGTTTTATATTTTCTTATTTTATATTTAGGAAATGTTTGTCATCTTCAAAAAGGGGGAGATTGTTGGCTAAATGGACATCTGTAAATCCCTTTGTTTTGATAATGACAAACATTTCATTCTTTTTGATCTAATGTGCTACTTGAGTGTTGCAGGAATAAGGTGGATGACAAAGCATCCAGGAAATCTATATGCTTAATGTTTGTATTTTCATGAAATATAATCAATTTGTAAAAAACTTGTACAAACATATAATGTACACGTACTTAGACTTCATGTAAATCAAGCATTAGATTTTACCTAGCTAAACACCAAACTTAGATAGGTCATCTCCTTCAATAGTGTCATATATGCACACTCATACACACACTTAATGTCTTTATTTGAAACATTGAAACAGGGTCAATCTCGGTCGACAAAATCCTCGACCGAGACACTCTCGGTCGACAAACTCCTCGACCGAGAAAGACCCAAGTAGCCGTTAGACACAACTGAAAAGGTAGTTGGCAGTTGGAGATGAACGTTGCAAATACTTGATCCAGAAAGCCTGTCGGTCGACAAAACCTCGACTGAGTAGGCATCTCGGTCGACAATTTCTCGACCGAGATGGACTCTGACAGCAACTGCAAAATTAATTAACTAGCCGTTGTTAAAGCAACAAACCTGTACCTAACGGCTAGTTAAGCACTTAGAAACCCCTAGAACGTGTCTAGAACGTCCTTAAGCACTTGTAGGAGATTCCTATAAATATGACATGCCTTAGGACACCTAAATGCACTTGTTTTTACACTTGAGCAATCTTTGAGCATACAATTACATTGAGCAACCTGTTTGTGAGCAATTGAGCATATTGACAATTGGCTATTTCTTCTCTCAGCTCAAATTTCGTGTCCTATAGGCTAGCATCTCCTATCCACATCAATCACAATTCCATACACATTGGTTAGGAGATCTACACGCTTGATCTAGGCAAATCAAGCCTTGTGCTTCAAAGGATAAGTTGTAATTTCCATTTTCCTTTCTTGTTCACTATTATTGTTTGTACTCTCCTTGCTACTCCTAGGTTGGAGGCTGTGGATTGGAGAGGTTGGAGATCTTCTTGGTGAAGAAGGGGACCTTGAGCTACTTCAAGAAGGCTGGTGCAACGGGAGGTTACTTCTAAAGAGGAAGGCTACTTCAAGGGGGAGCTTGGAGTTACTTCAAGAAGGATACCTCGGGTTGGAGCATCTACTTCAAGTGAAGGCTGTTCAAGGGGTGTAAGAAAGTATTGTATTTTGTGTAATTTCTTGTGAAGGTAATAAAATTGATACTTTCAAAATCCCGGTTGGGTAAGCAACCGGGTAGTGGACTGACAACCTTAGTATTTGCTAAGGTTGGAACCACTCTAAACCCTTTGTCTCCTTCTTGGTTTCTCATTTGTGGTTGTTTGAGTTAAATTATTGTTAAATAAGTTTAAAACCCTATTCACCCCCCTCTAGTGGTTTTTCAATAATTACCCACATTTTTTGTTGTCTCTTTATGGGCCCTATATGGGCCTTTGAGGAAGATGCCTTGATTTTATCCCAAATAGTCTATTTTTCTTCTACGTCAACCAACTCAGTTGTTTCTTATGGTTCCTTTGGTGGAGGTGTAGGGATATTTGATGGTGGAGTTTGAATCTACTTTGGCACTAAGCTACCGAACTCTCTTCCTTGACATAATATCTCTGCCTGAATAAATCCCTATGGAGACAAATATCTATAGTCATGAGCTCTAAAGTACACCACGTAATAGTACCTGAAATTGTTAAAATCAATGTGAGAATGAGTACCAATACTTGAGTACATGATATTTGAAATTCAGATTTAAGATAATGAAAAGAAAAATAAAAGGTGTGGCCTAGAGTGGCCTCTTACAACACTGACAGTGCTGAATTTTTCCATTTCTTGATAAAGTCTCCAAAAACTTGATAGGGATTTACTATACACCCTAATACGCAAGTGCAAGCTATCAGACTAATATAGATCAATGAGGCCCGAATATCAAACACAAGGAAAAGTAAATCCAAAAACTATTACTAACTGTAATGCAATCAACTAGACCAATGAAAACTTAGTTGAATGATTTAATTATCTAAAATAAAAATAAATCTAAATTTATGGTTGTTGATCTCAAGTTGGAGTGAATTCCTTAGGATTATGGTTTCACCATGGTTAACATTGCAACTAACATCATGACATTAATAAATATCTCTCCTAACCCTGTACTAAGAGCTCGTAGCAAGAATTACCATCTCTCACAACATAATTCACTACCAAATCTAATACCAATCCCACTCTCGTATCGATTGTGTTATTAGTTAGGTGCTTTATTAAAAACTCTAGGTAATCTCTTCACATTCGTAGGCCAACTTTCTCAAAGGGTGATATAAAACATGTATTTCTATGAATTCCTAGCAATTAATTTCCTTTTTCAAAGCAATTAAAGGCCTAATTAAATACATATGGTGATCAAGCTTGGATAGATCATGACAATCACATAGAAATAAGTTAAGAAATTAAGAGAAATTTATATATTAATGTATAAAAGTCAATCACAATGCATAACCAGGCTATTCCTGGGTCCTAAGGAATAAGGGGTTTAGCCCCACATGGTTTCCATTGTCAAAAACATGGTAGAGAAGAAGAAACACGTGGGAATCATTAGCAAAACTAAAGAACCCCTAAAGACGATAGTCTAAATAATCCCCTCTCACACATGTGCCAATTTGCAGCCTTCCGACTTCAAATCCATCCACTAGAAGTGCCCTAAAAATGGTCCCGAATGTGGGCTTCTTCTCTGGTTACTCCTCTCTTTGCTCTCGAATGCCTCCCAACAAAATAGAATGAGATAGATAGGGTTGGCCAAAATCCCTCTAAGTCATATAAGTGACTAAGGGCATAACTAATTCCAACAATTGGATTTGATTCTAATTTTAGATATGCCTAGCTAATCCCGCCATGTTAGTACTTCTGAATGGGTGTCGATACTATTGTCACCTTCGATAGTTGTGGTCACCTGGGCAGTTGTTAGTACTAATGAGCTAGAATTCGATAGTATCGAGTTTCCTTGATTATTTGTTAATCCAACGATGTGATGTTGTTGATAGTATCGACTTATAGGTCGGTACTATCGAGTCGTCTTGATTTTTCTCTGTTCCAAACTGAGCAATTGTCGGTACCACCAACTCCAAAGTCGGTAGTACCGAGCTGTGTAGATTTATATAGATTCTTGAAATACACAAACAAACATAAGCTCTCAAAATTTAATAAATAATTCAAAAACATGAAAATTACATTCATTTGATGCAATTAAGTGTCACAAACTAATGATAGTAAATCATACACAAGTTAATTTGAAAATGAACACATAGTGCACAAAGGCCCATATTAAATAGTCTATGAAAATGACTTTTATCCGGTTCATCACGATGTAACCCATATATTTTAATAATAAGAATTTCTCTTCACATGCTATCAATATCACCTTTCTAGTAGAACCTCCTTTCTCTCCAGGCATTGTTCTTATTCTTCTTTCTTTTTCTTCTTCTCCTCCCCTACCACCTTCTCCCCCCACCTGTGTCCCATCACTCTCTCCACTTCCTACTCGTGAGATGTGCGATGTGCACCCGTTGGAGCTATTGGACACATGGTAGGAAGAAACATGTTATCACGCTACCACACTTCTTTAGTTTGTGGGATGGGTGCTAGGATCAATTTCTGTTGCCTTTTGTCAAGGTGGAGATTCCCAACTACCTATCCTTGTTGTTGTTGTCATCTTTGGAGTAGTCTCTATTGCAATTTTCCCAATAATTATAGGGGAATAGTAGGACTCTCCTTTAGAGTTGCAATGTGGCCTTTCATTGGATGCTATATGGCATTGCAACCTCCATGAGAATCCGAATGGTACTCATCCCCTTCTCTGTCACCCACCAAATTTGGCTGGTAATATGTTGATCTCAGCATGATAGGGATCATTTTCTAAATCCAAGGTTTTAACAACCTTGAGTCCTCTCTTATTTATTAATTCCTCCCCATGTATTTACCTACATACATGGGTGAGTTCCAATAATTGTTATGGATCTATTGTTTCCTTCCTATCACAATGCATCATTCCTATGATAGTGCTTTAGCTGTGTTTCATTTTTGGCTTTCTCCTCTCACTGTGTATATTTTAGTGATTGCTTATATCCACCTCTATTCTACTGGTGTGCTACAATGATCTCTTTCTCCATCATTTTTCTATATGATTTGACTATTTTTGATATCTTTGTACATCAATGTCCTACCAGTGTGACTATATCTTCCCGCTTAAAGGCATGTCTGATGACAAAGATCCACCTTAGACCATTGTTTAGTGCTTCTATCTCCATAATCAAGTTGAATGAGATAATTACTTAATCTAGATGAATTCTATCCAAACCCTCCCATAGTCTAGAGACTAGGTGAAATTCGTAGAAAAATCCATTAAGGATACCCGTTAATGGAAATTGGAAAATAACTAAGTCAAATGTTGACAATGGAACAACATGGGAACTTCTATTACCTTCAAGTACATGTTTACAAAACTATGACAAAACTATGAGATGCTTCTAGTCATCACTATATGTGGGAAAAGAATGCTTTGAGTCTTTATAAAATATGGGATAAATTGTTTTGTGAAAATCAGGGTGATAGAACCCTTGATTAATACCTTCACTCTATTGTCCACTTGTCTCAACAAATTTACTATTGTCAACCCTTCTCTTTTGAGGATCAAACCAAAAAGTCATCCAATTTCATCATGGCTAAATTTATTAATTTCCTTGATCAATCCTATGCTCTAGTCCAAAGTATTATCTTTGTAGGAGACAAGTTTCCCACTCTAGAAGATGTCTTCTCACATCTCCAACACTATGATGTCTAGTACTTATGTTCCACTCTACTCGATTCACAACTAGAGACTTCTTCCATAATTCATGGATGTGGACATGGCCATGGACATCTCCAAAGGGAACAATCTACTTTATGAAACAAGTTAGGACACATGGAGGAGAAGTGGTATCGGAAGCATGGTCATCCCTATGGGCGCAGTCGTGGCCCTATTGTTGACCATGGTGTGCAAGGATTGGACAATCTACCTATCTTCATCACTTCAGATGAGTATGCACAACTTTATCAGGCCTCACAACATGCTCCTTCACAATCCACAAGATTTGTGGATTCCATAACATACCCACATCTAGTATCTTGACTCTAAAAATCCCATTCCCATGATTAGAAGATTAGAATGTTTGGTCTTTTAAATTTGATCAAACAAGGATAAAGTTACACATTAATGAACACTGTCGATGCATATCACAAATTTTGTAGCAATAGGTTCTATAATAAGCAAAACATATCATAACAAACTCATATTCACATATAAATTAATTACATGTTAACATGTAAGTAAATTCATGAAATATATCAAAAATGTTCATTTTGCTAACTAAAATACCATAATAGATACAAATATGTTTAGTAAGAGTTATGTTGTGCTTTGGGATAACAATTCTTCTTTCCATGACCATAAATATAAATAATGTGTTATTATCTAAAATAAATATTGATTTAGTGGACCAAAAATGATAAATAAGTAAAATATGGAAATTCATGCATAATAATATAAGGAAGTCCTTTTAGAAACAAATCGAAGATCATATGACTCAGTTAAGTAAAATTTCATAATAAAGATATTATATTTTGATAAATGTAATGGTATTAGAGCCATAACCCATTGATAGGTGGGGCCCACATGGGCAGGTGGCATGCCAGCCTTGAACCGTGCGGTCAAGGCATGTTGGGAAGGGCTATCCATGGTGATGTATCAACTCTTGTGCTGGTATTCCGTGATTGGGAGCTAGGTGTGCATGGGCCATTCTGGGACTGCACTGAAATGAGGAAATATTATGAGGCCATATAGTTGAGCCTTGATGAGGACATCCAGAGTCTAAGTGGGGGAGATTGTAACAACCCATGATTTGAGGCCTAAGATAAAATGGTCTATAAAAGAATGATTGGACTACCTATATCACCATCGTGCACCTCCTTTTTAGGGAGACAATCACTAAAGAACTCTAAGGTTAAGCATGCTCATCCTAGAGAAGTACTAGGATGCATGACTAGTCAGGAAGTTTATCATGTCTTGTGTGTGAGTGAGGACAAAGTGTGCAGTTAAGGATAGTGGTGGTTTGTGGCACCATTCATCATTCCTATAACTCTAATAGAGCCTTGGGAAGTGGGTCCAGGTGTTACAAGATTGTATCAGAGCCATAATGGTCGAGTTGTGACTATTTCAACTTTTTTCCCCTAATTAGAACCCTTACCCCGCATACTCACCCTCTAAGTGATATTCTTACCTTAGGGTTGACCTATGTTATTCATGAGATGGTTTAAGGTTTATTTAGGAACATATGTGGTAAACATAAGAATCAGTTTGTAAACCCTAATGTGATGAGGATCTAGTTTCTCAAACCCTATGATGTAGGTTAGTTATGACATGTATTTTTTTGAATATAATGGGGGACTTGATTATGGAGTTAGGTTATGAGGATGTTGAGGTATTAGTATAAGGAGATATTAAATGGAAATTGTGACTTGGCTTTGTATCGATTTTGGCGCCAATTTCAATTTTGCCATAACAATAATTTTCTTTATGATACTATAAAAAGTTTTAAAGGATTTTATCGAGGTTTTCTTGAATGAAGTCACATTGAACATATGTTGTGAACTCTTGATAGAGAAACTTGAGATTTAGTTGGAACAAATATCCTAAAGCATAGATTCAGTTTTTGGCATGATGACTAGTAAGATGTGTCGTGTGTTAAAGGTTTAGTTGACCAACCCATCTGCACCCTGTGATCTTTAGTTTGGAGATGTGAAACTTAGGGTTGGTAGGTTGGAAACACAAGGACCTAAAATTCAACCCTAGTTGGGTAAGACATGGATGCAAGATCACCATAAAAATGTTCATGATTGAAAAAATGTACCTATAACCCTAATAATTTTAAGAGTTGTTTAGTTTGGCCTATAGGTTAAACATTTTAAGGGGTGGAGGAAAGTTGGTTAGTAAAATAATGATGGATTTATTGTAGGGGAAAAATACTCTTTAAGGGGTGGAGTATTGTATCATGTCCAAACCTAGCATCTTGACTCTAGAACCCATGATTAGGAGATTAGAATGTTTGACTCTTTCAAATTTGACTAAACAAGGATAGAGTTACGCCTTAATGAACATTGTTGATACACATCACATGTTTTATGGCAAAAGGATATATAATGAACAATCTATATCATAATACACTCATATTAAGATATAACTTTATTATGTGTTATCATGTAAGTAAATTCATTAAATATGTCACATATATTCTTTTTGCTAACTAAATTGCAGATAATGGCTGAAATATGTTTAGTAAGAGATATAGTGTGCTTTGGGATAATGATTATTGTTCACGTGACCATAAATATAAGTAATGTATGATTCTATGGACTAAAAATATTAAAGAAGTAAAATATGGAAATCCATGCATAATAATATAAGGAAGTCCTTGCAAAAATGAATTGAAGATAATATGACTCAATTAAGTGAATGTTGATAATAAAATATATATAAATTTGATAAATATAATGATATCATATCCATAACCCCTCCAGTAGGTGGGGTCCTCCATGGGCATGTGGCATGCCAGTCTGAGCCATGTGGTCTAGGCATGTTGGAAAGGGCTTCCCATGATGATGTAGCCACTCATCTACTGGTATTCCAACATCGGGAGATGGGTTTGCATGGGCCATTCTGGGTCTGCATTGAAATGGGGAAATACTATTAGGCCATATAGTTGATCTTTGAAGAGGTCAAGAGTCTAAGTGGGGGACATTGTAATGCCCCAAGATTTGGGGCCTCAAATAAAATGATCTAAAAAGGAATGATTGTACTACCATATCACTAAGGTGCACCACCTTTTCAGGGATCCCATCACTAAAGAACTCTATGGTTCAACATGATTATCATAGAGTAGTACTAGGATGGGTGGTCAATCGGTAAGTTTATCCTATCTTGCATGTGAGTGAGGACAAAGCGCACAGTTAAAGCTAGTGGTGGTTTGTGGGGCCATCCGTCATTCCTGGAACTCTACTTGTGTGTTAGGAAGTTGGGCCCAGGTGTTATAGATTCCATGAACATGCAATTTGCTACAAAGCCTTCGATGCATATAGCCTTCAACCAAGGTAATGTCAGAGCCTCAATGATTCCAACTCTTCTTGGATTCTTAACTCTAGGGTCACCCAATAAATTACTGATATGAAACACCTCCTTTTATACACTGAACCTCATATTCCTACCTCATCTTCCACTCTTGAAGATGGTTCCAGTACAATGGTTTATTAATTTTGTAGTGTTAATATCTCTACTAAGAGCAAACTTAAATCTATGCACTATATTTGTCTTTTCCTTTTAATTTAATGTTTGTTTCTAAGTTAGTTAATGCCTTTACCTGCAACGTCATGTTTAGTAGTCACAATTTTGTGATGAAGGGTTCTTAGTATTTTAGGAAGATTGGATGGAGTTATATTTATAGTGATCTTTATTACTTCTGTGATGGAATGCCCTCTTTTGCCCTTCTTGTGAGCACACCTCTTCAGCTGCACCAACATTATGGTCATCCCTTTATTTAGAATTTGAAGTACCCAGATCCCTCTTTATCTAGTTTACAAAGTATTCCATGTGATTCATGTGTGTTTGGCAAGCATCATTAGAATTCCTTTCTAGAAAAAACTAGTAATGTTCTAAAGCGGTCTTTGATGTCATTCATAGAGACATTTGTGGTCCCTTTCGAACCACTAATTTTAATGGAATCCATTATTTCATTACTTTTGCTGATGGTTTCCTTCACATGACATTGTTATATCTATTGAAATCCCATGATGAGATGATTGCATTTTTTGATTTTTCATAAAATAATCTCAACACAAAAAATAAATCCATTAAAATATTCTAGACTGAAAATGCTTAGATTATGTCTTGGCTTAAGTCTCATAATTTTCCACTAGAACTATAACCATTTTTCAATGTTCCTACCCTCACACTCCACAACAAAATGGGCTGGTAGAACATAAAAATTGTCACTTGATTGACATTTCTCATGTCATTATGTTTCAGGGTAAATTGCCTAAGCCCTATTGGTCAGAGACTGTTGTCTCAGCCTGCTACCTTATCAATTGAAAACCATCATAGGTTCTTCAGAAAAGGACTCCCTTTTTGGTTTCTTTTCGAGTGCAGGGAACTTTTTATCTTCCTTTGTATGTTTTCTAAAGTAATGCGTTGGGGAATAACTTCGATCCAAAAGCAGAGTAACATGATCCTCACTATACCAAAAATGGTTTCATTGGCTATTCTACCTTTCACAAAGGTTATTGTTGTTATAGTCCAATCAATCATGCTATATATGTCTATGCTGATGTTACTTGTCATGAATTAGATATGCTCTTTATTCTATGTTTACATCCTATCCGTATCACCCTCAACCTCCACCTAAGTTTGTTGAGCTTGATTTTTAACACTGTAACATACTGGATTTCAACCCTAAATCTAATTTGATCTATAATCCATATTCTCCCCTAACTTGATCTTATCTACAATGTTTTCCTTCATTCTTATTTTTTCCTAGTTGTTTTGATTGAGTTACCATTGTATTTGATATACACTAGGCCTCAATTGAGTTTATCTAAATATACTAATTATCCTGACTTGAGTTAGATTTACAAATTAGTCCCTCAATATGGCTGCATGGAAATTGAATAACTGATACCTTACTATCTTATAAAATTGACATATACTAAAGCTATCCCTTCACATAATGGCTTGGAATCAATTTTAATAAATGAACTAAATATATTGAATTTAGATATATATATATTTATTGAGTCACATCAATAAATACATGTACTACTATTTAGTAAGTTAGCAAGGTCAAATATATAAATGGAGTTGTTAGTGTTCCCTACAAATTAGTTAATAGATATTTAACCCATGGTAAAAATCCCAAACCAATTGAGACCTCCCTTTAGAAGTTATAAAATAGGATTTTAACTAGAAATTACGGATACCATTTTTAATTTGCTAAGTTATGAGAACCACGTCTCCACAATGTAGTGTATGCATTATAGGAGAACATGGTCTCCTATCTTCAGACACGTCCCCCTGACTTGATTAAAACCCTAGATATATAGGTTGCTACACATGATTCGACCTAGGGACCAAAATCCACAACCACCTCGATGAGTCAGAACATGGAAATAATAAATCTCACAAACAACCTCTACTACATAGAAATGACATTCTCAAGTTTCTGAACCTAGAAGCAACATAGATTTTCTCAACACCAGTGATGGATCTACATATTTGATCTATCAATTATGCTTGCATTCTCCAACCTCTACCCTACAATATGGATTTCCCCTTCTTTAATTCTTCTTGATTGCAACCTGCAACTCGACACACTCTTGTAACCACCAAGAACATGCACTACATGCATAAAGTTGGGGTACTATTTCTCCTCCTAACCACCTTGGACAATCTAACAATAAACTAGACCGAGTTTGACCAAGTGCATCAACATTGACTCTTGCTAGTGACACAATGTCTAGAGCAAATGGCTTAACCAAATGCCACCACCCCAATTTACCTCGACAACACATACCTATAACACCACAATGGCTCTGAGCACCACATCCAACATCTGTCCCACCACACTTCTCACCATCAGCATCCCAATTTGACCTTAACCAAGATAGATCAAGACTAAGAAGTTTTCCCCATTCACACCACCTACTGCATCCATCACTGAACATATGGTTGCAAAACATCATGGATGTTTGTACACTGGTGGAAGATCTTGCAACCTACTTGGGAAGGCAACATGACTCCAAGGATGATCAATAATAATTATCTCCAGTTCATTGATGTTGTTGTGGAGATTTGCAACTTTGCCTTTCAAACTCGGCTCCGAAAACCCTCTCCACCTTGACTCTAGGAAGAACCACCTCATACATAACTAGTTTCAATGTTTGAGTTTTGTCAATAGAGTCACCACAAAAACTAACTAACAATATGAGATAACTTGAATATTATATATAAATCCTTTTGTACATTGCTAATAAAATTTGTATATACACTACAACCATCACTATCATAATGGTATAGCTATTGAATATTTGAACCAGTCTTTTAGTGAGTTAGCTTTTCAACATAGTTACCATATTTGTCTATTAGATTGAACATAACGATTATCTAGTCATACATAATGTGAATCATATTTATCATGTAAATATTCCAGAGAACACATTGCAACTTATTATATTGCATTGATGTGTATAAAGGTTACTATATATATCAATAACTAAAAATTCATAAAAGGAAATGTGACATACCATAAGATTATCCTTATCACATATGAAAATGTTAAACACGTACACATGTATGGTATGAATGTAGTGGATCTTGTCATGACACAAATATATATTAGTCTTATTTAACATGTGTATCTATGTAAAGTCTAGATGATTTAAAGGGGAAACAATATGTCATTAGGACTTCAAAAAATCAAGAAAATTCATAATAATAGAGCCCATGGTTGAACTTTCCTTCAATAGTAGGTCTTAAATTGACTATTCTTAATAATGATACATACAATGGAAAGGGAAAATGAAAATAAATAAGAATATTAAGAAATGAACATGGTAAGATGAGGTGAGTAAAATTATAACCTATCTATTGTATTTGAAAATATAAGTAAATGGATGATATAAAATAATATATAAATACCCTTATTGCAATACAAGTGTATATGAATATATCTTATGTATGTATATAAACACATGACATATATCGATATATCATATGACACTACATGATGAATATCTAAAGGAAATGAACTAAATGATTTCAAGATGATACATTATAACAACAAAAAGAGATTATTAAACAATCTAATAACTAAGGGGGAAAATGGTAATTTCACCTTTTCATACATAAAAATAAGTAATAAGTACATTCATATACTTATATATATGAAGTATACATATATGTCTAATAATGTTAGCATGTATAAGAATATCTTGAAGCCTAGGTCATTAACTTGGTCATATGACAACAATTATGAGGTTATAATCATATATGATTTTATGAAAACCGAAAAATGATTCACAACTAGAGAACCTATTTTGAAAAAAAATTGAGCAATTATTGATTCTAATCCAATAGCAATCCATTTCTCCCTAGATTGTAAATGTGTTGTGAATGAACCTTCGAACGCAATATCTGCATACTGGACACAATTATGGTATGAAATTACTTTTACTTTTGGGAAGTTCAATTCCTATTGAAAGTATTCATAGTGGATATGTTAGTTGGCCTATATTGTTTTAAAACTTTAGAATTCCTCTTATAAAGGTTGCTAATGATAAATTGTAAAAATAGCAGCACATTGCTTAAAACATAAAAAACGGTGCAAGCTAGTGCCCATTAGTTTAGTGAAATTATGCTTCAACGTCTCTACATAGAGTTAAAGGACATACAGTCCCTTAGTATATTGGGAAACTTGGTGTGTTGCCATTCTCTGTAGGAGAGAAAACATGGATTCCTCAACAAAGCAGACATTAACATGTGTTATCTATTTGAAAATTTTAAATTACTAGTCTTAAAATTTGATATAGAATCCTAGTGAATTTGAATAATCAATTTTCGTATTTGACACTTTCCTACATTATTTAACTCTTTACATTTTGTCATGAAAATGTTTCATATCTAGGTTCATCTTATACTTTCCAAAAATAAATTTTGTGTAAGTCATTTGTGTTGGATCTAGGGCTCTAGAAGGGGGGCGGGGTGAATAGAGATATAAAATTTCTCACAAGATAAATTAGGCCTTCAAATTATATCAAATTGAAACCAAAGCGTAAGTGCAGTTTGAGGTCCTAACTAACAAGCATAGCAAGGGTGAGAGATATTGATACAAAGCACTTGACAAGGTGAGGTAGAGTGGTTCCACTCTCCAAACTAGGAGAGAGTCAATCCACTACCTAGAGATGTCAACCTCTAGGACTTTGCAAGTACTTTTATCTATATTATCACCAATAAGAGTTACAACACAAGACCACCAAAGGACTTACCCATCCAATCACATGCAGCAATCCACCTTACCAAGGACTTATCCATTTTGCAAGAGTCTTCAGCCTTCTTCCAAGGTCTTACCCACTCAGGCACAAGTCTTCTGCCTTCAAGGACTTTTCAACTCCTCTTGGATATTCAACCTTTTCCTTCTCCTTCACCTGGAGAAGATCACCACCTCTTCATCAACCTTGAAGAGGCACAACAACAACTCCTCCTTCACTCGGGGAAGCTTGCATCACCTTTTCTTCATGGAGGAAAGGGATAGGGAAGTAGGAGAATATAAGAGATTTACATGAACAAGAGAGTAGCTCTCTTAAAATATGCCTAACTCACTCACAATCACAAAATGAAGTATAAACTAGAGAGAGAAAGGGGCTCAAGGAGTTGCAACACACTCAACTATAGCAACGAATTAGAATGGCATGAATGGGCAAACTTGGAATGAACTCCAAGGGGTCCTATTTATAGCTGGGGGTGTTCCCTTAAGTTGGGGATCACTTAGGGTTGAAATATAGCCATTTTCCACAATTCAACAGATCTATTTTCACCCAAAAAACTCACCAACTGTTATAACCACTTTTTTTTGCATTTATCATATTGTAAATTTGGTCGAGTTCCAATAAAGGTAACTTGACCAATTAACTAAAAGACAAAGCCAATTTTAAAACTATCGATCAAGTTTGTTCTGGTAAACTCGACCGATGAGCTAAAATTATATTTGCTCAATGAGTCAGTCAGTCGAGTTCTGTGAGTGTACAACTCGATCGATGGGTCATCTTTAGAAAATCCATCATAGGATCGGTTGAGTTTCCAACTCGATTGATGAACAACCTGTAATAAATGTTCAAAGTTGACTTTTGAGTGATTAAACCTTGATTTTTGGTGTATTTTTCTCATCTTAGTTACAAGTCATATTATCAATACAAGTGATTACAAAATTCTTCTAAGGTCGTTTGAAGCAATTTTCTAAAATGCGCACTTGCATTGATTTTAACTTGAACTTGAACAAGGTAGGGATTGTGTAATTTGATACTTTTTATGAACCTAAAGCCTAAAATCAATCTTGAACAAACATATTAGATACATAGGAATGGAATGGTTAAGTCATTATCAAAATATGGACAATGTAGAACTCTCATGTCAACATTCTCCCCCTTTTTGACAATGACAAACCATTCCTCAATCATATTGAAAAGGATATTGAAATATTACCTTTGGCTTATGAGATGTAAGGGGATTCAAGATTTGAACAATGTGAATTGCCCTCCCTTAATCTAATCTTACTTTAACTTCCATAGTTAGTCTATCTACACAAAGCAATATAACACATACATACTATATGGTCCTTTAGCAAGTCACATGATAAAGCATATAATGAACAAGAAAAGGATCACATAGGCAATAAAAGAAATATGGTTGAGCTACAAAAACATTGAATTTCTATCCCCTTTTGACATTATAAAAATAAGGGGGGTAGAAGAGCATAAAAACAAGTCTTCTCCAAGCACAACCAAGCATATATCCATAACATGCAATCTCAAAACAGAGGAGAGAGAAACAAAC
Source organism: Alisma plantago-aquatica (assembly GCA_963693085.1). Lineage (NCBI taxonomy): Eukaryota > Viridiplantae > Streptophyta > Magnoliopsida > Alismatales > Alismataceae > Alisma > Alisma plantago-aquatica. The sequence goes on along the minus strand of OY856410.1, from coordinate 1,354,068,888 downwards.
AAGCTAAGTCATAATCAAAATATGGTGAAACATGGCACCAACTCATAAGTTATAACATATCAAAGAGTAAGAGTGCTCAGAATTAAGATTACAACCCATAATGCAAGTTCTCATAAAATAGCTACAAGACAAAATGATGGAAGCTAAGAAGATAAAATAGTACATCTTAGATCATGTGCCCAGATGTTTCTAATAAAAAATAGCCTAGAAAAATATATATGAATACCAAACTAGATTAAAAACTAAGAACAACTAGACATATAAGCTATCTATTTCAACAACATCATCATCCTTAGTATCAGGCCTGTAGTCGTCATCTTTGTCTGAAGGTGCAGCAACATCACCTTCATCAGTAGAGTCACCAGCTAAACCATCAGAGCCATCATCATTGTCAGATGCAACACCATCATCCACACCATCATCAACAACCTCGTCAGGATCAACAACCTCCTCATCATCCTAGTCCAACATCTCTTCATCAGCAGAGGAACTGAAACCACGACTGGGCCATTGAGAATTGTGCTCATCCCAAGACATACCAAGAGCATGGAGATCATTGTCCTGTGGGTAGGAAGGAGTAGAATTGTCATGGCTGACAAGCAGAGTGGACAAGGGGCCAGTAGGTAGAGGCAGGACTATGGAAGCAGGTCCACCAGTAGTAGAGGGTGTGGCAGCAATGGAAGGTGCAGGTGGAGGGGTTGGGTAAAAATGATTGTCTGCATAGGATGCATAATCACTTCCCAGGTAGGGTTGGTAGGCTAGGTAGGGATGTGCACATGACATGTTAATGTTTGACATGATTGAACATAAGTCCTGATGCGTGTTCTCCTGGACCTAGAGGTTGTATGCCATTTGATGCATCATGTATCCCATAAGGGCTTCATTTGACACATGAAATGAGGCATGAGCATGACAAGTAGGATGAGGTGGTGGAGGTGCTCGGGTAGAGGTAGAGGCACAAGGTGAGGTGGAGGAGAGGCACAGACTTCTGAATAATGGTCTCACTTATACAAACTCCTTTTTGGTAAGGTTTGTAATGAAAGTTGTGGAAAAGGGATTTGTCAGTGGAAAACTAAATTAGACCACATATCAGGGTAGGACAGGGGGGGTGGGTGCCACGGTTATTCTTTCCTCAGTCAAAGCAAGTCATATGGTGGAGCATGTATCTAGACCACTTGAGTTCGACGTTCTCTAATAGACAATACACGATCACCGCATTGTTCTCTGCAATCTCTATTTGATTTTTCTTTGGATGGATATTGTAGTTAACAACTAGGGCAAGGATGTGCCTCTTAAGATCCAAGGCAGTGGAGGGAAGGGTGCTCTTTTTCTTATAGGAGAATTGAGGCTTCTTCAAGTAACAATGAATGCCAGGAAGAGTGAGATTGTATTTCTTGTAGAAAGCCTCAGGCTCGACTAGGTCGAAATACTTGGGGTAATCCTTATGCCAGGTGTCAGTCTCATCGGTACCGGAGAAAAAGATGTTTAAGGTATCCTCCGAGACTTGGAATTCCTTCTTGGATATCATAGACATTAAGACTACTTGAGTATTAGGAGGGGATACGAGGGTGTCATAATTCCAACGCAAGTTAGCATAGAATTCGTGAACCGCTTTTGTGCTAGTTATGGAATTGTTGTATAACGTGTGATCAACACCCAAGGAAGAAAGATGGTGAATGTGTAACAACTTAGCAACTTTATCTATGACCTCTTGGCGTCTAGGGCTAGGCTCAAAGAGGGTGAGAAAAGGGAAAGGATTCTAGGGAAGGAGGTCTTGATACCTATTTACAGCCTCATTTAAGACAAAGAGAGTGTCATCAAAGGAGATCAAGCGGGAAGAGGATGAAGATGATAGTGTTGGGTTTTAGGGGAGACATAGAAGGAAGCAGAAACAAAAAATTTCTCCTCCCAAACCCAGAATAAAGGAATCACGTCAACATCTATACAATAGGAAGGCTGGTTTGTAGAGGCGTACCTTGTCCCGAGGCTTGCTCGGCGACGTTACCTTGCGACTTGCGCGGTCTTCACCTCTGGTCTTGGATGGTGTTTGTGCAGCTCCTAGTCTCACCAGGACTGTCGAGATTGACAGCTATCCTCCAAGCGGCAGAAGTCTCCCTCCTTTGAAGTAGTACACATGGACCACATGGAACTCCGATCTCCTTGTCCCATAAGGAATTGGAAGGAGTCACACCCTCCTGTCGGCGTACTAGTCACCAACACACTCTCCTGCAACAAGTTGCTTTTCTGCAGCTAGCTTTCCCTTGATGTGCCTCCCTTATTGGGTAGCACTTTCTCAGGCTCTCTCTCAGTTACCAAAACCAGAGAGAACGACAACTTTGTAGAGCAACTGGTGTTTTGAATTGTTCACCAGAGAAGCCCCCAATACCCCTATATATAGGAGGGTCATGGGATAGGGTTCTGTACCCCGGGCAATGCAGGATAAAAGCAGGAGTAGAAGGGTTTGAGATTTTCCACAAAACAACCAACTTGCGCCAGCTGAACCGATCGTTTCACACCCTAAAACGATAGTTTCAGGTCCTGAGCTGATCGTTTGGGACCTGAGCCAATCATTTGGGGATCTGAGCCAATCAGTTGGAGTCCTGAACTGATTGGTTTGTGGTCCTGATCCAACTCAAATTGACTTTCAAATTTGTCTCCTATTAATCAAATATTAATCCTTGTCCAAAGTGAATTTGTACAAGTGAAGCAAATTGTATTTGCAAAATAGTCTTCTGACTTTCCAAATGATCTCGATTGGCCACATGAGCCGACCGGTTCAACATTTGAGCCGATCGTCTCATTGCACATGAGCTGATCGTCTCACCAGTTGATCTGATTGGTTCACCAACCTGAGTCAATCGGTTCATCTCATGAGCTGATCGGTTGGGGCAGCAGACTTGTGCAAATCAGTCAATCACAGTTTCAATCAATCTGATGCTCCAATCAATCGGTCCAACACCTTGAACACTATGATGTTGAGATATCAATCGATTGAGTGTTTAATTGAACTACTAAACTCCTTTAGTAATCAATCTTAACATCATTTGTGAAAAAACTCCTCTTCCAGGTTAATTCCTATGTGTGTGACCCTGCATGTCCATTTCACGTTGGCAGTGAAAGTCCATAACATTTATGACTTCACAAGCAAAGAGTGGTGCCTAGTCTCACATCAGTGTTACCCAAGTGAAATAGAAAGTTGGAGAACAACTTTCAATCCTACAATCTGTGAATGGTGTTACAAAGAATGTATAATTCCTTTATCACTGATATCCCGAATGAACTCAAGGCATGGAACAATCATCCTGTCAATGTTCATTCACTTTCTTGATCTCATAGTAGATTGGAGGAGATATGTATGACATCAATATCACATATTGATTCACACACGCATGCACGCCTATCTCAATCCTACTCATCAAGTGGCCATAGATATCAAACTCCCTCAGGAGGGACAAATCCCATATCTGTCACTCACCCCTCAAAAGCCCCATGTGTCAAAGCCACCCAATCATCACCTTTATAACAACCCATGTTTCAGGACTATGTTTGATGATGTCAAAGTGTACCCAACGACATGTGCTGAGTGTAGTGATTTCAGGTCAAAGAATCACACTCACCACCATCACTGTGAGAACTGATTGTGACTACCATGTCATGGTTCCATGTGTCAAACTCATAGTGGGTCTATCCGGTACACTTGTTCTCTAACAAGTACCTATGTGTTTGGTTTGATATCTCCATATCATGACTAATGAGATTCTATCATCAACCAACACCACAATCTAGTCTTGTGTGTCATTGCTGTCTATTTACCTTCCACAATGACATCCGACTAGGGACATAATAAGAATGTACAAACTCGTAGCATCTGTATGATCTATCGTTCAGGTCCTCAACCTGAAAGCATACATCATTGAGTACTGTCATTCTCTAGACATTCAATATGTTGTATCATTATCTCATATGACTGAACCAGAAAGAATTGGAAGCTTGCCTTTGATCTTTATCAAATCAATCTTAATGTATCCCACCAATCATCCCATGATTGGCTCTCAGGGCATACATACCAACAGACTCCCACTTGCACTGTGAGCCAATCACCCTTGAATCATATTCATAGTGATCTTCAAACATGTCTGACATGTTGCCGTGCTCTAGTGCTAACATAGTGAGTTATGGCAGCACCTTGCCAAAGTCGGTATTAAGTGCATGTCTCTCATCTCTTCATTGAACGTTACACATATGAGATGGAGTTGCCGTAATATGCGATCTAGTATTCCTTTGCTAACCTTTAGCCACATTGCATGACCAAGTACTCCTTACTTGTCATCAATGACCAGAATAACTATATGTTCATCTCATGAACTTTCAGATCCATATAGTATCCACTGCTATTCTCTAACACTCAGATACTCTACATTTCCTTTTAAAATGACTTTATTGGAATGTTTTCATTATTCAACAAACATTCACTTATATATATCCCATATATATATATATATATATATATATATATATATATTGAGATTAATTTTCTGTCCCTTTCGGAAGTTCGCATCAGTGTAACTCTTTATAGTGAACCCTTCCTTATTTCCATAGAACTAGTACTTCTCAAGTACTTATCAAGTTCTTATGGTATTCCAGTAACCCTTATTGGAACGAGATAGACATCCACTCGTCATGTCTCAGATACGAGTTATCAGGATGAGCACATCATATTGTCATGTCCTACATACAAGATGATGAATGCGTTTTATTCTTGCTATGTCCATACATGCAAGACAATGGGATAATTACATAAGAATAGATCCATATCTATTCTTAGTGTTCCGATTCTTCATAAGAATTGGACACTTGGCCTTGGGATACCAACTCCATGTAACATGGACAAATTTTCTCCCACTGAATCTGTGCATACTGAACCCTTCAGTACATATTGCCAATGTATGCTTTCTCTTTTCAAGTCAAGAGGTTTTTCGAGAACTATATCTATATATCTCTATTCCTATCACATAGGAAACGTCTCTATCTTCCTTAAAGATAATTTCCACTTTGGATTTCCATTCTAGAACATTTCCATTTCACATCAACATGTGGAATGTCAATACACTCCCACTAAATCACAGATCCCTTCTTTATCTTTGACATATCAGTCAAACCCTTTGACTATATTATCAAAGTAATGATCCAGCTCTGAGTTTCTTGTACTAATCAATCACATTGATTAGTCTATTGTAACTTATAGATTTTATTTTCATTAATGGATTCATAAACCTTATAGGTTGTGTCACGTACACATCCTTGTTTTATTCCTTATAGGAATGCAGTTTTAGTATCCATTTGCCAAATCTTTTAGTCATTAAGTTGCAATTAAAAGGAATCATCCTTCTCAAAATGTCATCCATGTGTCTTAACACTTAAGACTCATTCGCAGTTATGGATTTCATCCCAATGGGTTGTACCATCAAGTTCATGCCTTATGGTTTACATGGAAGTCATTTAGGATGTAATGGTTATAAACCATAACTCAAAATCCGGTTCCTCATAATTATCTAGATAGTTGACTCATCATATGATCAACTCATCACATAGATAATTGAGGTGTATCTTCCAAGGATATAAGAACTCACAACTCCTTGTGATTCTTAATGTTCTTTATTAGTGTAGGGTATTCTTTATTTAAGAAGAAACTAGTTATTTGATAATCATCCTCTAACTCCTTAGAGTATGACTCCTTGTTGATTTAGACATCACCATGCCTTAATCATGAGCTCACTATGATACACTATCATAATCACTCATAAGGTTCTCAAACATTTGGTCTAAGTATTTCATTCATTGATCTCATCAAGAATTAAAACTTTACCAAATTCGTACTTCATCTATGATATTCTTGAACACCTCAAGATATTCATTGTGACAACCTCGATTTTCTCTCTCCTCCATTGTACTCCTCCTTTCTCATCAAGAGTCTCTTACTCAATTTGACATTAGTTTCATAATTGGATAGTTGTGATGTTCCAATTTGGCGACTACAACGGTCAATTTTGCAATGTGTGACTTTAATTTGTACTTTTAAACTAAGTACCTTGCAATATCATGTCACTCTCTTGTATAAAATCTTGAACCTAAACACCATGATCTTTTGTCTTTCTAATATGCACCACATTGTAGTGAACTCAATTACAAATTCAATGGCACAAAAATCACCTCCATCAAAGGCTCCTAGCCCAAGATATGGGTATTTGAATATTGACTCATATTGTACACATTATAATTTTTCTTGTTGAGTTTTAACCTTATGGGCCCCAATACCAGATGCACGGCCCATTTAACTTGTTGTCTTCCTTCCCGAAATGGAAGGAAGTGCTTGACTGGAGGCTTCCCCCTCCTCCAGCTGGACTGAGAAAGAAATCAACCCCACGATGGGTGAAGGGAACTTAAACCCTAGCTTTCTTTGTTGCTATATACCCCCCCATCGAACCCTAGTTTTCTTGTTCTTTCATTCTTTCTCCTTGCGCCACTTCCCCTTCCTCTTTCTCATCTTTTCTTAGTTCAGATACCTGTACCAACACCAACTCTCTGGTCCTCACCAGTGCAAAGGGACGGGGGTTGGGGAAGAACCCTAGGAGCAGGGTCGTAGGTGGCACCCTCTAGACTCAAACCACCTAGACCGGCCATCTCCTTGGCTTCTGCAGCTGCTCCAATTCCATTGCTCAAAGGGGGAGGTGTCCCCTGTTCGTGCTCTATTCTTACGGAGAAAAATAGAGGTTGCAACCAAGCAGAGTCGTGGGAGATCGACGCAGAGATGAGCTGGGGTCTGTGACCTCACGTTTGCGGTGGGTGGCGGGCAAGAACAAGCCATCATCACGGGTGGACCCCTTGGAGTGGTAGCCAGCGGCGCTATCAGCGGATGGTGTCTCCAGTTCGGCCCCTATTTTGGGCACCGAAATAGGGGAATTGTGAGAAAGATGGGGCCACGCGGCAAGCAAGCGGCTAGCGACCGTTGGATGGAGGGCACATCACGACGACGACCCAGATGATCCAAATCTCGACCGCATGATCCATGAGAGGACCATGATGGTTCCAAAATCAATAAAGGACACCTGTGGGATGCTAGCACCAGTTGTAGCCTGGGGTGTGTGTGTCAGATCTCGGGCTAATAGCCCAGATCGGTCAATGAATCAATGGTAACACCCTGTCAAACCATATAGTTTGAATACAAATATTAGAAAATCAATAACTCCCTCATATTAAGGCCAAACGTAGTAAAATTATATATCAAATCGATCCTCTCAAAAAGTTCTACAACGTGAGCATAGTTTTAGGACCTGAGTATGATCCTAGTTCTCCTGTTTTGCTGGAAATAAAATCTTTGGCTATGTTGACCACATATAATACATCCTTATGATAAATCTTGAATCTTTAGTATACTTGTACCATGTTGCTCATAAAATTAGTAAATTTTTTTCATACTTGAACCAAAAAAAGATCATACTCTCCCTATTTCTCATAAATGACTCCTTTTTGTATATATGTGCCTAGTTTGGACTTTAATGATGAACTTTTCCCAAGATTGCTAATCTTTCTTCTAATGGACATCCACCTAATCTTATTATGTATTTATGATGAATTAATGTTGTTGATCTAAATCATATTTAGGTTTGGACCTCTTGAATTGATGAATCATGATCTAGGGTGCTCGATTGTGAGTCTTTTAACCCTAGAATGCATGTAAATGCCTTAAACCTTGATATGATCATAGAAAGTGCATGGAACGTCATAATGACATGAAACTTGAACCACACCATCACGATGACCTCTACATCAGTAATAGATCATATAATACATATAATTAGGTTTAATGACCCAACTTGGCCAAAACCCTAAAATGCATCTAATTAGGGTTAATGATGAGAATCTAATGCATGTATGCAATCTTGTTCTTAATCAGGTTTGGCATGTGGCTAGATGGTGAAGGATATGTTAGGTTATGAAGTCTCTAAATCAGGTATGAGCCTTATCTAGTTATATGACTACCATTTTATTGCTTGAAAAGACATATATTGTATGCTTGTTTGTCTATTTGCTCAAATATTGCCATGTACTATTTCTATGTCTTACTCGATGTTTGCCTTATCAGTTTTATAACTTGAACACATATATAGATAGAACTCCATTATAATATTGTTGATAAAGGGTTAGCTCTTGGCTATGGCCTTGAGGTCCCTCTCATATAAAAGGGTTAGCTAATCTTGAGCACCCTTACGGACCCTTCCGACGGGAAGATGGTCAAAGGCCTTAAACATGCTTGATATTGTTGGTATAATGGAGTGAAATGACATAAAATATGGTTTTGCATTTGTTAAACAATTAACATGTTTATTCTTGTTCGTTTAGTCTTGAAATCTTTTCAAAATTATGCAAAGCTTATACATATATGTATCTTTTTGGCCCATACTCAACACCTCATGTGTTGACCCATTTCCCGTATTTTGTTTTTAGGTTCAAAGATGGCTAGAAAGATGATGGGCTTGGTGAGCTGTGCTAGGTGTACTTATTGTAAGATCCATATATAGTATACATGAGCAGACTTGTACAAAGTGACTCTTGAATATGTATTTCAAATCGTGTAATATAATAATGTTGCTTAATATATCTTGTTGATTGTTGAGATTATGTTGGTGCTTGTATCTTGTTATCTGTTCATGTTTGCTAAGCTTTACGCTTATGCATGTTGCCTTTGGTATATGTTTGGTTCATGGGACTTGGATTCTGGTTCCGTGATAGATGGTATCAGAGCATGAACAATAACTACACCAAACATTGCTCACATGAAACACAAACGAAACTCACCTTACATCTCAACCCTAGAAAACTTAATAAGATGGATATTATGGGCTAGGTTGACTTAGCCTCTAGGTTAGAACCTAGATGTTCTAGAACTAGGTGTAGACTTGTGTAAATTACCTCCCTAGACATGATTCGTGACATGTGCTTAGGATATCTACACAAGTGTGCACCATAGTCTTGCTAGTTCTCTAGGTGTCATGATACTAGACTGCCTAATGAGTGTGCTAACTCATTTTGGTTTAGTTTTTATTCAGATGGATTATGGTGGTTTTCATCGCCTATTTAAACGTTGGAGAAAACATATTTCAAGTATTATTATATGTACATATGAAAAATGTTACCACACGTAGAAAGGTAGTGAGTTTCCATGCAACCTAGGAGAAAGAGATGTAACAACAAGTCTAGATGAGAGAGTTTAGATGATAGTGATAGTCTCTAGAGTTGTCTAGAGCCATGATATAGGTTAGGCAAGTAAGTAACCTAGAAACCTAAGATGATGATAATGATATTGATGATGATGTTGATGTTGATAAGACCCAAGTTGTTTGAGGAAGGTCGAGTATGTTTAACGACATGGAATGAGTTGGACCATACAACCCTAGCTAAACCTAGCACCTTGTATGATACATATGGCTTGGTTGATGTTCTAAACATAGTTAGTGGGTTGGCATGCTTGCTTGTACCTAGTTTTGTACATGCTGAGATATGATATGTGACATACAGTTTGAGACCAACACGGGCCTCAATATCTTTACAAATGAGGACCTCTAGCATGGGACATATAAATAGGGTGACCTTTTGATATGAGTCGACCCACCTCGGGTGAAGGTTAGAGACCTAAACTCCAAAATATTTGAAATGTTGAAAAAAATGAATGACGAAATACTTGATGACGAGTCCCTAACTAGAATACTTCTAAGTATATGAGTTGAGTGACCTAGTGTGTGGTTTCCTTGAAAATGTTGAACCCTAGATGTCCTATGAAAATATCTAACCCTCAGGAGAGAGGCAATTGAAAGTTTGATGCTTTCTATATAGGTGAGGGAGATGTCCCAAGACCCTTAGATGATGTATACGATGTGTGATATCCATGATGAGCCTCATACTTGGGTTAATAGTTGTATATAAAGGAATCTAGAGGTTATCCTTGCTTTTTGAAAGATGGGTAGAAATTTTTGTTACATGTAGAAGGTTGTGGTTAACATGTCTTGTTGGAAACATATGTCTTAGCTTGAGTGGCTTGAGCTTGTGGAGTTGTTTCTAGATATAAGTGAGAGAATTCAAAAATCTTGACATTGATGATAATGTTGTTCCTGGAATGATGCTTGATACATGAAATATCTCACTTATGTTTAAAAACTTGAATATGCACAATAAGCCACTCTCATAAGTTAGACCTAATATGAAATTATACTATACATAAAATATGTAGCTTTCAAATCATGAAACTAAATATGATGATGTCATGAAATCTCAGCTTGAATAATTAGGGTGGCATGCCTAATCTCATACCCAAATGATCAACTCGATATTATGATACTCTTGGAGTCATAACTCAAACAAACATGCTGAATAAATTGTATAATTTTAGATTTGAAAGGAATAATAATGAACATAATTGTTTAGAGTTGGTAGAAATTTTGGGAAAAAATGCTTGGAATCTAGAGTAAAGATGAGATACACACTCGATGATAGTCTCTTTTGGTCATGATCACGCACATGTTCGCTTGAAAATCGATAAACGTAGATGTTGATGATACACCTTGGTCTCATACAAAGATATGAACAAAAAACCCTAATGTATGAATACAAAGGGTTGGGTAAACCCTAATGCCATGATGATTCCACATTATGAGGGAACACTAAGTAACATGTACATTATCGAGATGGGTACACCCCGAATGATGATAGCCTATGTCTGCATCCTATTGTGGGGAATTCCTTGACAACCATGGTTGAATAGCTAGACCCGATGGATCCTGACTTGATGCTTAACTTTAATCATGGATGAATTTCGAGGATGAAATTCTTTTTAAGGAGGGAAGGATGTGACAACATCGATTTTCTCTCTCCTCCATTGTACTCCTCCTCTCTCATCAAGTGTCTCTTACTCAATTTGACAATAGTTTCATAACTGGACAGTTGTGATGTTCCAATTTGGCGACTACAATGGTCAATTTTGTAGTGTGTGACATTAATTTGTACTTTTAAACTAAGTACCTTACAATATCATGTCACCCTCTTGTATCAAATCTTGAACCTCAAAACCATGATCTTGTTTATTTCTAATATGCACCACATTGTAGTGAACTCAATTACAAATTCAACGACACAAAAATTGCCTCAATTGAAGGCTCGTAGCCCAAGATATGGGTATTTGAATATTGATTCATATTGTACACATTATAATTTTTCTTGTTGAGTTTTAACCTTATTGGGCCCAATACCAGACACGCGACCCATTTAACTTGTTATCTTCCTTCCCAAAATGGAAGGATGTGCTTGACTAGAGGCTTCCCCCTCCTCCATCTGGACCGGGAAAGAAATCAATCCCACGATGGGTGAAGGGAACTTAAACCCTAGCTTTCCTTGTTGCTATATACCCCCCATCGAACCCTAGTTTCTCTTCTTCTTTCCTTCTTTCTCCTTGTGCCGCTTCCCCTTCCTCTTTCTCGTCTTTTCTTAGTTCAGATACCTATACCAACACCAACTCTCTGGCCCTCACCAGTGCAAAGGGGCGGGGGTTGGGGACGAACCCTAGGAGCAGGGTCGCAGGCGGCGCCCTCTAGACTCAAACTACATGGACCGGTCATCTCCTTGGCTTATGCAGCTGCTCCAATGTCAGTGAGCAAAGGGGGAGGTGTCCCCTATTCGTGCTCTTTTCTCGTGGAGTAAAACAGAGGTTGCAACCAAGTGGGGTCGCGAGAGATCGACGCAGCGATGAGCTGGGGTCTGTGACCTCACGTTTGCGGTAGGTGGCGGGCGAGAGCAAGCCATCATCGCGGGTGGATCCCTTGGAGCGGTAGCTAGAGGCGCTATCAGAGGATGGCATCTCCTGTTCGCCCCCCGTTTTGGGCACCGAATCATGGGAATCGTGAGAAAGATGAGGCCGCACGGCAGGCAAGCGGCTGGCGGCCATTGGATGGAGGGCACATCACGACGACGACCCAAATGATCCAAATCTCGACCGCATGATCCATGAGAGGACCATGATTGTTCCAAAATCAATGAAGGATACCTATGGGATGCTAGAACCAGTTGTAGCCTGGGTGCATGCCTTAGATCTTGGGCTAATAGCCCATATCGGCCAATGAATCAAAGGTAACACCCTGTCAAACCATATAGTTTGAATACAAATCTTAGAAAATCAATAACTCCCTCATCTTAAGGCCAAACGTAGCCACATTATATATCAAATCGATCCTCTCGAAAATTTATACAGAGTGAGCATAGTTTTAGGATCTGAGTATGATCCTAGTTCTCCTATTTTGCTGGAAATAGAATCTTTGGCTATGTTGACCACATATAATGCATCCTTATGATAAATCTTGAATCTTTAGTATACTTGTACCATGTTGCACATCAAATGAGTAACTTTTGTTCATATTTGAACCAAACAAAGGTCCTACTCTCCCTATTGCTCATAAATGACTCCTTTTTGTACATATGTGCCTAGTTTGGACTTTAATGATGAACTTTTCCCTAGATTGCAAATTTTACTTCTAATGGAGATCCACCTAGTCTTATTATGTATTTATGATGAATTAATGTTTTTGATCTAAATCATCTTTAGGTTTGGACCTCTTGAATTGATGAATCATGATCTAGGGTGCTCGATTGTGAGTCTTTTAACCCTAGAATGCATGTAAATGCCTTAAACCTTGATATGATCACAGAAAGTGCATGGAACGCCATAATGACATGAAACTTGAACCACACCATCATGATGACCTCTAGATCAGTAATAGATCATATAATTCATCTAATTAGGATTAATGAAACATCTTGGCCAAGACCCTAAAATGCATCTAATTAGGGTTAATGATGAGGATCTAATGCATGTATGTGTTCTTATTCTTAATCAGGTTGGGCATGTGGCTAGATGGTGAAGGATATGTTAGGTTATGAAATCTCTGAATTAGGTATGGGCCTTATCTAGTTATATGACTACCGTTTTCTTGCTTGAAAAGACATATATTGTATGTTTATTTGTCTATTTGCTCAAATATTTCCATGTACTATTGCTATGTCTTACTTGATGTTTGCCTCGTCAGTTTTAAAACTTGAACACATATATAGATAGAACTCCATTATAATATTGTTGATAAAGGGTTAGCTCTTTGCTATGGCCTTGAGGTCCCTCTTGTATCAAAGGGTTAGCTAATCTTGAGCACTCTTATGGACCCTTCCGACGGGAAGATGGTCAAAGGCCTTAAACATGCTTGATATTGTTGGTATAATGGAGTGAAATGACATAAAATAGGGTTTTGCATTTGCTAAACAATTAACATGTTTATTATTGTTCATTTAGTCTTGAAATCTTTTCAAAATTATGCAAAGCTTATACATATATGTATCTTTCTGCCCCATACTCAACACCTCATGTGTTGACCTATTTCCCATATTTTGTTTTTAGGTTCAGAGATGGCTAGAAAGATGATGGGCTTGGTGAGCTGTGCTAGGTGTACTTATTGTAAGATCCATATATAGTATACATGAACAGACTTGTACAAAGTGACTATTGAATATGTAATTCAAATCGTGTAATATAATAATGCTGCTTAATATATCTTGTTGATTGTTGAGATTATGTTGGTTCTTGTATCTTGTTATATGTTAATGTTTGCTAAGCTTTATGCTTCCGCATGTTGCCTTTGGTATACATTTGGTTCATGGGACTAGGATTCCGGTTCTGTGACATTCATATTGGTATTTCCTTAAACACCGCTTGAAGTATTAGCATTAACTCTAATAGGTATGTAAATACATCACATGTATTATACCTAATAGGATAATCATTCTCCCACTACTACTAGTGAAGATTGATTGATCATGTATATGAGATTCATGTCTCTTACTGGTTCTCTAACCAAAAGAGTCTAGATTTAACCATCATATGGAAACTAGAAATGAATTTCTTATGATAATGCTAATTTGATTGTTTGAGTTATCAATAACTTTTATGTAACGACCCCACCTCCCGGTAACCCCCAATTAAGGGAGACCTGAAGGTCAGAGCCGTTATTCAATTGACAGGATCAAAGGTTTGACAAATAATCAATAATAATTAATAAACTTTACCAACTAAACTGAAAATAGGTATAAAATAAAACTTTTCTTACCTTGGAAAAACTGGGATTTCTAAACTTCTATCCATGAATATGTTAATCTAACTAATCCTCCTGTGCATCTTATTCCTCACTCAATTCCACATATGTCACTTTACTGTTTGTTCTTTCATTTGTACCTAAAACACCGACAAACAAAACGTCGGTCAGCCGTAGCTGGTATGTGGGGGAAACAATAATTGTGCAACTATGTTAACAATGTAATCAACCAAATATCATTTAACAACCAAGATTACGTTTAAGAAATACTACTCAATCCTTGCCTATCCCCTTTCTCTATAACGTCCCTGTAGTGGACATGGATACCACCTCTCTCATATGGTAGATCCTTACCCCCATGGCCCTACCACACAGGTAGCCAATACCTAGGGTTATGGAGTCGTATGGTCCTACCCAAAGGTAGACCAATCCCTGACTCATGATGACTTGATGGACCTACCCCATTGGTTGCCATTTACTAAGTCATTTAATGACCTGATGGACCTATCCTCATTGGTAGCCATTTACTAGGTCAATCTATAAAGCTACAGAGGGGACTAGGATCTGAGCTAGTAGGCATATTTCTTATGTGATAGTCATATTCACATTATACTTTGCATGAATTAAATACATCCAACAGTTTAATTCAAGCCACGATGGAAACATCGATAAAATCCCAGAAAACTAATTTGGGTAGTCATAAGCGTAACCACATACCTTTGATTGCAGATTTGAGACAAAATTAACTAGAACATAGAAATCCCAATCAAGCAACAAATCATGCACAACATCCTGAAATAAATATACCAATTTCCTTTTATTAATATTTATCCAATATCCTCATATTCCTTAGGATTTCTATTCCACTTTTAGGGTTTCCTTGGAAATTAGGGTTTCACTTCATCTTTCACTATTTTAAACCTTAATTTAACGCAATCGATTACAAACCCTAATTATCTCAACATCTAATCCTCAGTTTCGGATTAAAGGCATAATTATCCATTAATTAAGCTCATTAAGCCTCTATTATATTAAAGCTACTATTTTTATCCTTTTAATCCATGACAAGATCATTATACGCATTTATCATCAACTCGATTTGTCATTAATTCCACTTTTTATTCATGAGAAAACCCTAATTACTACATTTAGGGTATTTATCCACAAATTAGGAACTTTAATGCTCAAAATAGATTAGATTCAACATATTCCAACTTTAATCATGAAATTAATCGATTAAAGACATTAATAGTCAAACTAGTCAACATTAGGGTTTCAAGGCCCATTAAAGTATATTCATGCACATGGACTTTTAATTAAACTAATTATGTGTAAAATTCATCCTTTTTCTTCCTAATGTTCCTTTTTATCATTAACATGCTAATATCAACTTTAATCATCTATTAAACCCCACGAATCACTTTAATCATATCAAAATAGGGTTCTTTAAACATTAATACATTAAAGTTGATATCTTTCATTACTTTTCGAATTTCATAAGGAATCAGGCTTCAATTATATTTTTATTAGATTCCCCTCGTTTTTCTGAGCAATTTTCATATTTTGTACATTCTCATCGGAGCTACCAATAATTATATATGATTTTTGTAAGGAATCACTTACCACAGCCAATGAAAGGGCACCACGTCGCTTTATGCATGCAATACGACTTGTTTTCTTTGGAAACATTTTGAAATGTCCAGGATACCCTTGGTTAAGTCGACCAGTTCCTTTAGCCCACGGGGTAGAAACGTCCAACAACAACTCATCATCTTCAACCTTGCGCGGCTACAGTGCCACCGCCCTAGCCGCGCGCAGGGTGGCTTCTCCACCACTCCTGGGTCCTCAAAGACCTTCGGGGACTTGCCCCCTACCCTCTTCGCTCTCTGGCGTAGGTGGGGACGCCTTGGGTCAGGCCGCAACGGCCATGGACTGGCTTTGCAAGCCCGCGGCTCGCAGCTTTGCTGCAGCCGTGCTGCAGGTGTGCCACCAGCGTTTGGGCGCCGACCGATGCTCAAGGGCATCCACTGATCATACAGGAGTCATCGGGGTGCATTAGGCCTTCTCCAGCATGGCTCCACATCCCTCCGTCGTTCCAGGGAACACACCATCCGTGGTTTAGGGATTCACAGTTAAGAACCAAGAAGAAGACATGGGAGAGAGAGGGGGAGGTGGGATCTATCTCCACTCAACCCAAGGGCATACCCCTTATATAGGGGAGTGTATCCCCGTCCAGATATGTTGCTCCAAGAGAAACTGAGCCCCACTCTTTAAAGGAAACCTGTTTCTTCAAGGAGAAGCAAGCTTTCTCTCTCCTTACTATCCCTTTGATTTTTCTTCTTTCTTGGATAATCAGAATTATGAAAATCTTCTCACTTATCTTCTTTACTCCTGCCTTTTACTCTGTTGGCCATGAAATATATTTCCATTAAATAGAAAATACTTCCTTCTTTACATTACCACATAATCTGTTAATTATGTATCATATTATTTTCCTATTTGGCATTAATGGTAGTTTCTCTTTCCTCTTTCTTCATTGGGACTCCTTGGATCCCAAGAAAACTCAAAGAATTCGAAATTCTTTTTATTGGATACACATTATCCTTCTAAAAGCATTAATATGCATTATTTCACATTACCTTGTTTAATCTTCATTAAAATATCTCCTGTTTGAGGATTTCTCTTTATTTCTCTTTTATTTTCCTCATTGGTATCCCTTTTAATATTAGGAATCCTTGGAATATGAAATTCCACTAAGGATAACTTGATTATACCTCTTTTTGCTTATTTCCCACATAATACCATTATTTTCAATTTGTTTTTTACTAAAGAATTAACTTTTTCTTTTCTTATTGCTTTCTTTTTGCAACTTGGGACTCCTTGGAACCCAAGGAACCCAAGAGGCACGAAATCCATCCTTGGATCACATTCTTTTTCCTTTTAGAGGTTTCTACACTTTTCCTTTTTCTCGATTTTCTTATTTTCTCGATAATAGTGGAATTTCTTTTATTCTTTTCTTGTTATTGGGCCCAATAGCCAATAAAGCCCACAAATAAATCAACAAGGCTATTTCAAACAAAAATCATTCATTCATTCATTATTCGTTCACTTATCTTTAATATGAGAAATTACATTTCTCAGCAAATGAACTCAAAAATGGGGTTGTAACATCCTTCCCCTCTTATAGGAATTTTGTCCTCAAAATTCCACCAACAAACAATTCAAGATAAACCTTTCATATGTCCATCATGGCTCCCATATGGCCTTACCCCTTTCCATAGTGCTTCCTAAGAACCTTTATCATCTCATATTCTTCCATCTGAGTTCTTTCTTACCTTGGTATATCGTACCCTCATAGGTGACTCAGGACATTTCAGCCTCTCAAAAGATGAATAGGTTCAAGGCTCATCTCATGGCTTGGGTATCTCACATAGTGCTCTAGATCAGACTCATGGTACACATTATTCATCATGTTATCCTGAGGGGAAAGGCTAAACACAACCATCTCCACCAATCCATCTCAAATGGACCCATATATCGGGGACTCAGCTTTCTCAGCTATAGATTAGAGGGGTCGGATTTTCACATCACATATTCTCCCACAGTGAACTGCATGTCAGTCTGCTTTGCATCAACTTGTGACTCATGTCACCACTGGGCTCTCTCTCAGCCATTGCACGACCAAGTGACTTCATCTGCACACACTGTGGTTCTTTTATGACCTTCGCGAGGCCTCCTCCACCAACATCATCATAATGAAGTGGCGACCGACACAACCTCTCTATAAGACTTCTTGCATCCCGATAAAGGTTATGGTGGTTAAGATCACATCTTAAGAACTGTCTCTATGCATCACCCTGATTGAGCATACCTGCTCTCATCAGACCCTCTAGTCTGGATCATACTTTCCATTAGTATGGGGTGATAAACTGTACTATCATCGAGTTCTTCATGTATCTACTTCCACCTCATGGAAGTAAACTGTTGTGTGAATTATATATCATCTTTTCACATGTTTTCACACACAAATTTTATTCATTTTGACAAGAATTAGTCTCTTTTCATATTACTTTTGCCATCATTTCGTTAAAATACTTTGCCATATCTTGCCTTGCCATTTTACCATGGAAATCACTAATTTCAATGTTTATTTGTGCAGAAATAGTAAAGTGCACGACGTTCAAACTTGTTGAATGGTGTGCAACATTCTAGAAAGATTACTGCTTACCCTGACTCACTGTTGTATGGCGTGCACACTCATGGTGCACGGCGCACAACTTTCCTATAGAATGCATAAAGAAATGAACGGCGTGCAAAGGCGTTGCACGACGTTCACATGGAGTGCAGATGTTTAGCAAATGCTCCTGGAAAGTCATACGGTGTGCACATGCTCCGTGCACGGTGTACGCTGCACAGTTAACTGTCGTCTTTTTGTTAAGTGCACGACGTGCAAACACTTTGAACGCCGTTCAGCCGGCAGTTTCAGAAATTTGAAAGTCGAGAATTTGATCCTAAAACGAGGGGGGAAGTGTTGGGACAGTTATCACTGGTCATTTGAGACTCTTTGCTCGTCCCAGAAGCAGAGGAGACGACATAGGAGGCTAATTTGAAGAGATCCAAGGATTTTCTTGAGAAAGAAGGCCATTTCTCTTCTTCTCCTTTCTCATTTGCAGTTCCAAGGTGCAGCAAAGCTTCCCCAGCTCCGAGGGGTTTCTTTGGCGAGAAGCTAGTACGTTTTGGAGGAGTTTTAGAAGAGGAATTTCCTCCTTCAGCCGGAATTCCCTCTTCTCTTGGTTACATCTTGGTTCTGTTTGTCTTTTCTTCTCTTACTCATGTTGAGAACTTCATTTTCTGCTGAAATTGTGCAAGGTGTAGCTATGGACGAGTAGTTTTCTCCTTCTTGGGCATGGGAGAGTAGCTCCCATGCCATAGCATGTGTGGAACTATGTGATCTCGTACTAAATACCTATGTTTCTTGTCTCTATTTATGAAAATACCGGTTTCCTTCTTCTTGCATATGATGTTGGCCGCTTTATGTGCATGTTTTCTACATTTGTGCTTGATTTGAGAAAATAAGTATGAATGTATGGAGGTATCTTTCATAACAACTCTCTCTAATCCACGAGAGTAGTTGGAAACGAGTTGAAGGTTTTCTTGTGATCTAAAATGAAATTCAGACATGAGAATGTTGTTTTAAGTTGCAATCGTTGCACGTATATCGGGAGATGAAATGCGACACATCAATCCTTTGAGATAAGAACTTGTGTATGTTTAGATTGCTTAGTTCCCTAAGTGCTATGGCATGAGAATGAAATCCCTACTGTCCAAGATCGTTAATCAATTGACTAGAAACCTTTTGTTAATCTCTTCTACTTGTATAAATTTAGCTCTTATACATTTCCTTGTCTTAGAAATTAAACAACCAACTTCTTTTAAAACCGATCTAGATTGCTGAAAATTAGGACTGTTGCGTTCAGTTGTTTACTAAAGCTCCTTGTGTTCGATGCTGACTATACTACCTCCGTATACTTGCGGAGTTTGGTTGAATCGGGTAAAAGATCATTAATTTGATTGAAACTCATTGCTTAAATAGCCAACAAGTTTTTGGCGCCGTTGCCGGGGAGCTACAGTAAATTAATTGGAGTATTAAGTGCTGATTAGTATTCGAGACTAGATCATCATTTTCATTTACGAAATTTCCATATACCTTTTAGTTGTGTTCTAAAAATTTTCTTGTTATTTTCAGGTTGCATGCGTCTCTCGCAACGAGGTCTCCAAACAACCCCGTTGTTAGACCTTGAAATAGAGCAGAGTATTTCAAGCTTGAGGAGATCAAGGAGAAAGGAACAGTTACTACTAGAGGGTACTCCATCACCACCATAACCATCTTCATCATCATCCACGCCATCTTTTTCATCCGTTGAAGGAGCTTCACCAAGCACTTCAACCATGGAAGACGATCGTCCATTGAAGGATTTTGCTATGCCGGTTGCCACCAACATATGTGGAGCCATTGACTTGCCAGCCGTAGAAGTGAACAATTTTGCTATTGCTCCTTCTATGATGTAGATGATTCAACAGAACCGTTTTGGAGGTACCGCCAATGAGGACCCAGGTCTTCATATTGCAGAATTCTTGGAGTACTTAAACACTTTCAAAATTAACGGTGTATCTATTGATGTGATAAGACTTATGCTATTTCCCTTTACTCTAAGAGATAATGCCAAGGTATGGGTTTTGTCTTTACCAAAGAAGTCTATTAAAACCTGGGATCAGCTTCTTAATGTCTTTCTTGCAAAGTATTTTCCACCCAGCAAAACTGCTCATTTGAGGGACCAACTTACAAACTTTTCTCAAAACGATGGTGAGACTCTCTATGATACATGGGAGAGGTTTAAAGACCTTCAACGTCTTTGCCCACACCATGGTCTTACAAATTGGTTACTTCTTCAGACCTTCTATAATGGACTGTTCTACAACACCCGGGAGACTCTAGATGCCGCAGCCGGTGGTGCTCTTATGACTAAGTCCTACAGGGAGGCCTATGACCTCATTGAAGACATATCACTCAACCATTGCCAGTGGGGAGGTGATAGGGGAACTAAATCATCATCGTCTACTGCAAGTTCTTCAACCCCAAAGCAAGGAGGAAAATACATCGTTGATGTCGTTGATCTCATTGCTGCAAAACTAGACGTTCTTACTCAAAAGTTTGAGAAGCTGACTACATCGCCGGTTCAATCTGCTGAAGCCACATGTGAAGCTTGTGGTAATCCAGGGCATACTTGTTCACAATGTTTTGCTCCCAACACTTTGGGGGGAGATCTTGAACAGGTTAATGCTATTGAGATGCAGAGGAACAAGCAATATAATCCTTATTCAAATCAATATAATCCAGGGTGGAGGGATCACCCCAACTTCTCTTACAAGAATACTAGCAATGCTCAAAATTTTCAGCAAGGGCAACAACAACCACCACAAGAATCACAGTTCAACCGCCAAGGTAATCCGCAGGGTTACAACAACAAAAGTTATCAACAGCAGCAACAAAAACCTCAACATTCCTCTCTTGAAGCTATGATGGAGAAATTCATAAACACACAAACTCAGCAAAATGAAGAGCTTAGGGGGAATGACAAGCTACTTAAAGATGCTATTCTTCAACTCTCCACCAAAGTGGACAGCATATCCACTCACACAAAAATGCTAGAGAATCAAATAGCTCAACAAGCTCTTTCTCAACAAGGACAACAATCCGGTTCTCTCCCTAGTGTGCCGGAAGTAAATCTGAGACAGCAGGCCAATGCTATCATTCTAAGGAGTGGGGCTGAGATTGAAAGATCTTCGCCATCTAAGGAAAAGGACATGAATATACTTGATGAAGAAGAGCGTAGTATTCCTATTTGCAGCAAGGAGAAAGGTAAAATTGAAGAGCCACCATCTTTTAAAGCTACTGCACCTTTCCCTCATAGGCTTGTCAACAATAGGGATGGTATCAAGTTCAAGAAATTTATGGACATTCTTAGCAAGTTGCAAGTTAATCTTCCTTTCACTGATATTATTTCTGAAATGCCTTCCTATGCCAAGTTCCTTAAAGATATCTTGTCTAGAAGGAGAAGGGTTGATCAAGTAGAAACAGTTAAGCTTTCCGAACGTGTGAGTTCTATTATTCAAAACCGCACTCCAACTATTCCGGAAAAGCTGGATGATATGGAACCTTTCACATTGCCATGCAAGATCAACAATGTCACGTTTGATAAAGGTCTAGTGGATTTGGGGGCTAGCATTAGTCTCATTCCAACCACTCTATGGCAGGAATTAGACCTAGGTGATCTAAAGCCAACCAAGATGGTTATAGAGTTAGCCGATCATTCTCTTAAGCACCCAAAAGGTGTATTAGAAGATATACTTGTACAAATGGGCAAATTCTATATACCATGTGACTTTGTAGTTCTTGATATGGTGGAGACTCCCCACAATCCTGTTCTTTTTGGAAGACCTTTCTTGCGGACTGTCGGTTGCCTCATAGACATTAGAGAAGGAAAGCTAACTCTCCGTGTGGGTGAAGAAGAGATAGAGTTGTCTATTTCTGATTCCATGAAAGCACCCACACAAGTCAAAGAAATCTGTTTGTTTGACACCGTTGATCCCATAGAAGAGTTTGTTGATGACATGATTGAATTCATGAATAACTATTGTGATGATGTTATTGCTGAAAATCACGTTTCTGAAAATTCTGAAGCTATTCCTATTTTCAAAGCACAAGCAAATAATGGGGAAGCTCTACATGATGAAGAAAAGGTTGATGAAGGAACAACAAAGAATAAGGTAGAACTGAAGTCCCTTCCACCAGGGTTGAGGTATGCTTTTCTTGATCCAAACTCCTCATCTCCTGTTATCATAAATGATAAATTAACCAATGAACAAGAGAATAAATTGCTTGATGAACTGCGGTTATATAAAGATGTCATTGGTTATTCTATTGATGATTTGAAAGGCATTCATCCTAAAATCTGTATGCATAGAATAAACATGGAAGATGATGCCAAACCAACTGTTGAACCACCTAGGCGTTTAAATCAAAACATGCTTGATGTGGTTAAGAAAGAAATCTTTAAATTAATGGATGCCGGAATCATTTATCCCATTAGTGACAGCCCCTGGGTTAGTGCTATTCATGTAGTACCTAAGAAGGGGGGTGCAACTGTCATAAAAGGAGATAATGATGAGTTAATACAGACACGCATGGTCACAGGCTGGCGTATGTGTATTGACTAACGGCGTTTAAACAAGGAAACCCGCAAGGACCACTTCCCATTGCCTTTCATTGATTTAATGTTAGAACGCCTTGCAAAGCATTCATATTTTTGTTACTTGGAC
Source organism: Alisma plantago-aquatica (assembly GCA_963693085.1). NCBI lineage: Eukaryota > Viridiplantae > Streptophyta > Magnoliopsida > Alismatales > Alismataceae > Alisma > Alisma plantago-aquatica. The sequence goes on along the minus strand of OY856410.1, from coordinate 1,354,045,828 downwards.
GTGTATTCCGGATTTTTTCAGATTCCTATCTATCCGCCCGACCAAGAAAAGACCACTTTCACTTGTACCTATGGTACCTATGCTTATCGCCGCATGCCTTTCGGTCTTTGCAATGCTCCCGCTACTTTTCAGCGGTGTATGATGGCGATTTTCTTGGATTTCATTGAAAACATAATAGAAATTTTCATGGACGGTTTTAGTGTATATGGTGATTCATTTAATCAATGCTTGTCAAATTTGTCTTTAGTCTTAGCCAGATGCAAAAAGGTTAACCTAGTGCTAAACTGGGAGAAATGCCATTTTATGGTAAAATCCGGTGTAGTGCTAGGACATGTGGTATCTAATAAGGGTATTGAAGTTGACAGGACAAAAGTTGAAGCTATTGAGAAAATGTCTACCCCATCTTCAGTCAAAGACATCTGAAGTTTCCTTGGACATGCAGGTTTTTATAGAAGATTTATCAAGGACTTCTCAAAAATTGCAAAGCCATTATGTTCTCTTCTTGCAAAGGACGTAGAATTTGTGTTTGATGATGAATGCCAAAAGGCTTTTTCTACACTCAAGGAGGCTCTCATTTCTGCCCCTATCATTCAACCTCCCGATTGGGATGCTCCATTTGAGTTGATGTGTGATGCAAGTGATTATGCTGTAGGAGAAGTGCTAGGACAGTGGAAAGACAAGAAACTTCATGCTGTCTATTATGCAAGCAAAACCCTTAATGATGCACAAATCAATTATACAACTACGGAGAAGGAGATGCTGGCCATTGTGTATGCTTTTGAAAAATTCCAACAATACTTTGTGGGATCTAAGGTGATAGTGTACACTGATCATGCTGCAATCAAATACTTGCTGAGTAAAAAAGATGCCAAGCCACACCTCATCCTCTAGGTATTGCTTCTACAAGAATATGATCTTGAAATCCGTGATAAAAAGGGGACTGAAAACAATGTTGCCGACCACCTTTCTAGACTGTCCACAAAGGCTAAAGACTCATTACCTATTGATGATCATCTGCCAATTGAACGACTATATGCGTTGTCATCCGTTCAAGCACCGTGGTTTGCCGACATAGCTAATTTCCTTGCTACAAGACAGCTTCCACCGGGTTTGACGTTCCAACAAAAGAAGAAGTTCTTTCATGATGTCAAATTTTACTATTGGGATGATCCTTTCTTGTTCAAACATGGGATTGATGGGTTAATTCACCGTTGTGTGATTGAAGAGGAAATTCCTACTATTATTTCTGAATGCCATGATTCATCCTATGGAGGCCATTTTGGAGGAGAGAAAACTGTAGCAAAAATACTTCAAGCTGGTTTCTATTGGCCTACATTGTTCAAGGATGTGAATCTATTTGTCAAGTCTTGTGATAAATGTCAAGGAACTGGAGGCATATCCCGCCGTGATGACATGCCACTCAACTCTATCCTAGAGGTTGAGGTGTTTGATATATGGGGTGTAGATTATATGGGACCATTCCCATCTTCATGTGGATATTAATATATTCTTGTTGTAGTTGACTATGTGTCCAAATGGGTTGAGGCCATTCCAACCCAAGCACCGGATGCCAAATCCGTAATCAAGCTCTTTCAGAAGATCATTTTCCCCCGGTTTGGAGTCCCACGTGCTATTATTTCTGATGGAGGGACACACTTTGCGGAAAGACAATTCAACAATCTTCTCCCCAAATATGGCGTCACTCATAAAATCTCTACGCCCTACCATCCTCAAACATCCGGGCAAGTGGAGGTTTCCAACAGGCAATTGAAAAACATTCTTGAGAAGACTGTTTCTAGTTCAAGGAAAGATTGGGCATTGAAGATAGATGATGCATTGTGGGCATACCGCACAACCTACAAGACTATCATAGGGACAACTCCTTTCAATCTAATCTATGGAAAGTCTTACCATCTTCCGCTGGAGCTAGAACACCGTGCTTTATGGGTTATCAAACTCTTGAACTTTGATATGAAGAAAGCAGGGGAGAAACATCTTTTACAATTGCAGGAATTAGAAGAACTTTGTCTTGATGCCTATGAGAATGCGAAGCTATACAAAGAGAGGACAAAAGCATGGCATGATAAGAGAATCAGAAGGAAGGACTTCAAAGAAGGAGACCAAGTGTTATTGTTTAACTCAAGGTTTAAATTGTTTCCAGGAAAGCTAAAGTCGAAATGGCCTGGCCCATTTCTTGTATTGAAAATCTTCCCGTATGGAGCTGTGGAACTATAAGGAAAGGATGGAAGCTTCAAAGTAAATGGACAGAGATGCAAACTTTATACTTCTTCTGAAGTGTTAGACAAGGGAGCCTCTTGCCCCCTCCAAGACGCATGAGATGATTGAAGAGTCTTACTCCGGACTCTAAATGGAGGAACTTGTGGGAGTTGACCCCACATTAGGATAGATTTGTTTTAAGTTTTTGAGTCAAGAACTTTCTTTAGTTTACTTAATAAGTTGTCATGGATGAATGAAATAATGTAGATTTAATCTAGACTCAATACATTGCAATTTGTGCTTACTGCTGCAAATTTTTATGCAGGAAATTTCACTTTGCACGGCGTGCAAAACCCATGCACGACGTGCATTACAGGGAGAAATAAGACAGCAAAGTTCTGGACACTTTCTGGAATCTTGCACGGCGTGCAATATCGCCTTGTACGCCGCCAAAAACTTGTTGGCTATTTAAGCAACGAGTTTCAATCAAATTAATGATCTTTTACCCGATTCAACCAAACTCCGCAAGTATACGGAGGTAGTATAGTCAGGATCGAACACAAGGAGCTTTAGTAAACAACTGAATGCAACAGTCCTAATTTTCAGCAATCTAGATCGGTTTTAAAAGAAGTTGGTTGTTTAATTTCTAAGACAAGGAAATGTATAAGAGCTAAATTTATACAAGTAGAAGAGATTAACAAAAGGTTTCTAGTCAATTGATTAACGATCTTGGACAGTAGGGATTTCATTCTCATGCCATAGCACTTAGGGAACTAAGCAATCTAAACATACACAAGTTCTTATCTCAAAGGATTGATGTGTCGCATTTCATCTCCCGATATACGTGCACCGATCGCAACTTAAAACAATATTCTCATGTCTGAATTTCGTTTTAGATCACAAGCAAACCTTCAACTCATTTCCAACTACTCTCGTGGATTAGAAAGAGTTGTTATGAAAGATACCTCCATACATTCATACTTATTTTCTCAAATCAAGCACAAATGCAGAAAACATGCACATAAAGCGGCCAACATCATATGCAAGAAGAAGGAAACTAGTATTTTCATAAATAGAGACAAGAAACATAGGTATTTAGTACGAGATCACATAGTTCCACACATGCTACGGCATGGGAGCTTCTCTCCCATGCCCAAGAAGGAGAAAACTACTCATCCATAGCTACACCTTGCACAATTTCAGCAGAAAATGAAGTTCTCAACATGAGTAAGAGAAGAAAAGACAAACAGAACCAAGATGTAACCAAGAGAAGAGGGAATTCCAGCTGAAGGACGAAATTCCTCTTCTAAAACTCCTCCAAAACATACTAGCTTCTCGCCAAAGAAACTCCTCAGAGCTGGGGAAGCTTTGCTGCACCTTGGAACTGCAAATGAGAAAGGAGAAGAAGAGAAATGGCCTTCTTTCTCAAGAAAATCCTTGGATCTCTTCAAATTCTCCTCCTCTATCGTCTCCTCTACTTCTGGGACGAGCAAAGAGTCTCAAATGACCAGTGATAACTATCCCAACACTTCCGCCCTCGTTTTAGGCTCGAATTCTCGACTTTCAAATTTTTGAAACTGCCGGCTGAACGACGTTCAAAGTGTTTGCACGCCGTGCACTTAACAAAAAGACGACAGTTAACTGTGCAGCGTACGCCGTGCACAGAGCATGTGCACGCCATACCACTTTCCAGGAGCATTTGCTGAACTTCTGCGCTCCATGTGAACGCCGTGCAACACCTTTGCACGCCGTTCATTTCTTTATGCATTCTATAGGAAAGTTGTGCACCGTGCACCATGAGTGTGCACGCCGGACAACAGTGAGTCAGGGTAAGTAGTAATCTTTCTGAAATGTTGCACTCCGTTCAACAAGTTTGAACGTCGTGCACTTTACTGTTTCTGCACAAATAAACATTGAAATGAGTGATTTCCATGGTAAAATGGCAAGGCAAGATATGGCAAAGTATTTCAATGAAATGATGGCAAAAGTAATATGAAAAGAGACTAATTCTTGTCAAAATGAATAAAATTTGTGTGTGAAAACATGTGAAAAGATGATATATAATTCACACAACAAATCCCCCTAAGCTTGAATTATTGCTTATCCTCAAGCAAAAAGAAACAGGGCTATATGAAAGAAGAAAAATTTAAATCATGTATGGATGAAAAGAGAAGCAGATGTGCCTTAAGCTCAGAAACAAATGTGCATTGAGTTTGTGTTTGTAGAAGATATCTTCAAATTCTCAACATCAAGATAGAAAGAATTAGTTCATTGAGGTTGATCCAATAATCAAGCAAATACCCAACTAACAACATTAATGAGAATTTGGATACTCATACGAAAGGTTAGTGCAGAACTTTGCTGTCTTATTTCTCCCTGTAATGCACGCCATGCATGGGTTTTGCACGCCGTGTAAAGCGAAATTTCCTGCAGAAAAATTTGCAGCAGTAAGCACAAATTGCAACGTATTGAGTCTAGATTAAATCTACATTATTACATTCATCCATGACAACTTATTAAGTAAACTAAAGAAAGTTCTTGACTCAAAAACTTAAAACAAATCTATCCTAATGTGGGGTCAACTCCCACAAGGTCCTCCGTTTAGAGTCCTGAGTAAGACTCTTCAATCATCTCATGCGTCTTGGAGGGGGCAAGAGGCTCCCTTGTCTAACACTTCAGAAGAAGTATAAAGTTTGCATCTCTGTCCATTCAATTTGAAGCTTCCGTCCTTTCCTTGTAGTTCCACAGCTCCATATGGGAAGATCTTCAATACAAGAAATGGGCACAACTCCATATGGGAAGATCTTCAATACAAGAAATGGGCCGGACCATTTCGACTTTAGCTTTCCTGGAAACAATTTCAACCTTGAGTTAAACAATAACACTTGGTCTCCTTCTTTGAAGTCCTTCCTTCTGATTCTCTTATCATGCCGTGCTTTTGTCCTCTCTTTGTATAGCTTCGCATTCTCATAGGCATCAAGACGAAGTTCTTCTAATTCCTACAATTGCAAAAGACGTTTCTCCCCTGCTTTCTTCATATCAAAGTTCAAGAGTTTGATAGCCCATAAAGAACGGTGTTCTAGCTCCAGCGGAAGATGGCAAGACTTTCCATAGATCAGCTTGAAAGGATTTGTCCCTATGATAGTCTTGTAGGCTGTGCGGTATGCCCACAATGCATCATCTATCTTCAATGCCCAATCTTTCCTTGAACTAGAAATGGTCTTCTCAAGAATGTTTTTCAATTTCCTGTTGGAAACCTCCACTTGCCCGGATGTTTGAGGATGGTAGGGCGTAGAGATTTTATGAGTGACGCCATATTTGGAGAGAAGATTGTTGAATTGTATTTCCGCAAAGTGTGTCCCTCCATCAAAAATAATAGCACGTGGGACTCCAAACCGGGGGAAAATGATCTTCTGAAAGAGCTTGATTACGGATTTGGCATCCGGTGCTTGGGTTGGAATGGCCTCAACTCATTTGGACACATAGTCAACTGCAATAAGAATATATTGACATCCACATGAAGATGGGAATGGTCCCATATAGTCTACACCCCATATATCAAACACCTCAACCTCTAGGATAGAGTTGAGTGGCATTTCATCTGAACGGCGTGCATCTGAGTGTCAGATTTCAGCAGAGTTTTCTGGAAAAGTGAACGGCGTGCAAATTGGATTTGTACGGCGTGCACCTGTGTGCTGTAGAAAACCAAGTTTCAGGACTTTTGCACGGTGTACAGCCTTTTGCACGGCATGCACTTGTTCGAAAAATTTGAACAAAAGTGGGCTGCGTGTACGCCCTAACCACCAACCCTAATTTTGTCTCTCAGCCACCCGACCGTGCAGCCGCCACTCCTGAGCCGTGCGTTCTTCTTCTCCGCCGCCCGTGCAAGATCGTCCGCTGTGTAGAATTCCCTCTATTCATATCTGCATTCCCACTGTTCGCCGTGCAAGCTAAAGAGCCGTCCGCCGTGCAGATTTCGCCTAATCTGCATCTTGAAGTTCTGTAGAAGTGCACGCCGTTCAGACATCTGCACCCCGTGCAAAGTTACTACAGAACTCAAATGCCACCCATCAAGCGAGCAACCAAGCGCCCGGCTAGGAGGCCTTCTTCAGGAACTCCGGGTGAGGGTTCCCAATCCGCTCCAGGCAATTTCATACCTTCTACCCAGTTTAGGGTGACTCCAGAGGAAGACGTAGCTTACCAGTACCTCATCGCTAGGCGGGTTCTCCCCACCCGCTATATTTGTGAGGACACCCTCGACCGGCTGAAAATCAAGAACGAGGTATACTCTCATTTGACTCTTACTGGTCTTCATACCATTTGCACAAGAGTATGCAAGACTTATCCTCGTCTAGTATATGAGTTTCTGACTACTTTTAAAGCACGACAAGATCCTGAGTGCCGCTTGACACAATATCTGCACATTAGTTTTTGGCTTTTGGACAAGCCTTACACTATGGATTTTCGCCGTTTTTCTGAGTTACTTGATTGCAGCTATGGTGGCTACATTGATTACCCTCCAGCTTTCCACAACGACCATTTTTGGACTGAGATATCTTCAGAAACACATCACCATGCCAATAAGGCCCGTGCTACTTCCATCCACAACCCTGTTTTCAGAATCTTGCATCATATTCTTAGTGTCGGTCCGTTCGCTAAGAATGAAACACAAGGGGTTGTAGGTAAGACCGACCTTTTCTTCCTATGGTGTATGGCGCATGACGAACAAATATCTTCTGGTTTCTATATTGTGCAAAAACTCTTAAACACCATTAAGAGGAGAGAGGGAAAAGAAGGAGGTGACATCATGTGTGGTGGCATGATTACTCTAATTGCAATGAATCTTAATCTTGATCTTACACGTTTAGAGCCAACTCCTGGAAGGAACCTGTTGGACATTTCTTATCTTATCTCTTGTGGTGTTCTGCATCGATATGGTAATAACAATGACAAGTACAAGTTTAAAATCACAAAGAAGCAGTTCCTCATTCTTCCCGACACATCAAAGAATGACATCAAGAACAAAGCAAATTGGAAATGGGTTGGGCCAGATCCTGATGAAGCGCCTGCTACTCATGGTGCTAGCTCTTCTACGCCAGCACCTGCTCCTACAGGCACACCACAACTTCTTCCTTCTACCGGCACTCAGACTGGGTACACTTGGGCGAACCCAGACATGCAGCATCTTTTCGGGTATGTTCAGCGGAGGTTTGATCACATTGAAACGCGCTTTGATCAGACGAGCACCCAGTTCGACACCCGGTATGACAGCTTGGCCACATAGTATACACCTACATATGATATGGTCAGCCGGATGGACAGTTGGCACATCTCTCAGGGCCACTATCCTATGCCTCAGCCATTCCAGCAGCCCTTTCTGCCACAGCCTGATTTTCCAGAGTTTTTTCAGCTACACCAGTCACCGCAGCAGCAACATGATCCTTCCACACAGCCGATGGATGTTCCTGATATTGTCAGCCAATTCTTCCCCGACCAAGGGGGCGACAAATCTTTTATTTGATTCATCCATGATGATAGGTACCCGGTTGTGTACCTCTTGAGTTTTGAATGAAGTAGTGAGGCCACTGCTGATTTCAAGCTTGGGGGGGGGCACAACCGGCCAATATTTGTGTATTGTTATCTTTATTTCAATTTTCTTTCTTTGAGTCTGTTGTGTCAGTCTTTTCCTTTTATGTCTTGTTTTTCGATGGCAAAATTCATATGATCAGAGATTATCTTGTTGAGATGAACCCCCTTTTCCTTTTATTTCCTCTATATATCCATTGGCTATATTTAAGAGAAAAATTTGGAATATGTTTGAATGAAATGAAAGCTAAAAATTATTCATGTACATTGATGAGAAGTGTGTTTGTAATTGATATCTCATTTTTCTGCATCATACACTGCTCAAAACATGTAATGGTTCAAATTTTTTGCAAATCATCCAACTTGCCGCACTAGTTAGAATACGGGATACTTTTATCAAATGTTTAGTGCATCTGAAAACAAAATTTTACAGTGAAAATTTTGAAAAGAATGATTCAAATATTGCTAGCCTTGACCTTACTAATTGACTCTTTGTTTGTATCACACACTCATTACCCAGAAAAAGATGGCCCAATGGCCCACATATTATGCTAGCCTAGTGTGAGTCCGATCTGGCAACGACGGTTAGGTGATATGAGAAATGAAAAGAGGGTAATAGAAACGCCCCAACCAGCATTCCATGCGAGCATAAGCCTAAATTAGCAGCCGAATGCTAGAAACCCAAAATCCTTATCGCTATATCCTTTGGAAAAGAGTTCAATTAAGTTGGTTAAAGATAGCAGACATTTGATATTCTAAAATCCATATATCTGAAGATTTTTGTTATGCAAATGCACTAACCTTTGGTTTGAGTATCCAAATTCTCATTAATGTTGTTAGTTGGGTATTTGCTTGACTATTGGATCAACCTCAATGAACGAATTCTTTCTATCTTGATGTTGAGAATTTGAAGATATCTTCTACAAACACAAACTCAATGCACATATGTTTCTGAGCTTAAGGCAGATCTGCTTCTCTTTTCATCCATACATGATTTAAATTTTTCTTCTTTCATATAGCCCTATTTCTTTTTGCTTGAGGACAAGCAATAATTCAAGCTTAGGGGGATTTGTTGTGTGAATTATATATCATCTTTTCACATGTTTTCACACACAAATTTTATTCATTTTGATAAGAATTAGTCTGTTTTCATATTACTTTTGCCATCATTTCGGTAAAATACTTTGCCATATCTTGCCTTGCCATTTTACCATGGAAATCACTCATTTCAATGTTTATTTGTGCAGAAACAGTAAAGTGAACGGCGTTCAAACTTGTTGAACGGCGTGCAACATTCCAGAAAGATTACTGCTTACCCTGACTCACTGTTGTACGGCGTGCACACTCATGGTGCACGACACACAACTTTCCTGTAGAATGCATAAAGAAATGAACGGCGTGCAAAGGCGTTGCACGACGTTCACATGGAGCGCAGAAGTTCAGCAAATGCTCCTGGAAAGTCGTACGGCGTGCACATGCTCCATGCACGGCGTACGCTGCACAGTTAACTGCCGTCTTTTTGTTAAGTGCACGACGTACAAACACTTTGAACGCCGTTCAGCCGACAGTTTCAGAAATTTGAAAGTCGAGAATTCGAGCCTAAAACGAGGGGGGAAGTGTTGGGACAGTTATCACTGGTCATTTGAGACTCTTTGCTTGTCCCAGAAGCAGAGGATACCACAAAGGAGGCGAATTTGAAGAGATCCAAGGATTTTCTTGAGAAAGAAGGCCATTTCTCTTCTTCTCCTTTCTCATTTGCAGTTCCAAGGTGCAGCAAAGCTTCCCCACCTCCGAGGAGTTTCTTTGGCGAGAAGCTAGTATGTTTTGGAGGAGTTTTAGAAGAGGAATTTCGTCCTTCAGCCGGAATTCCCTCTTCTCTTGGTTACATCTTGGTTCTGTTTATCTTTTCTTCTCTTACTCATGTTGAGAACTTCATTTTCTGCTGAAATTGTGCAAGGTGTAGCTATGGACGAGTAGTTTTCTCCTTCTTGGGCATGGGAGAGTAGCTCCCATGCTGTAGCATGTGTGGAACTATGTGATCTCATACTAAATACCTATGTTTCTTGTCTCTATTTATGAAAATACCGGTTTCCTTCCTCTTGCATATGATGTTGGCCGCTTTATGTGCATGTTTTCTGCATTTGTGCTTGATTTGAGAAAATAAGTATGAATGTATGGAGGTATCTTTCATAACAACTCTTTCTAATCCACGAGAGTAGTTGGAAACAAGTTGAAGGTTTGCTTGTGATCTAAAATGAAATTCAGACATGAGAATGTTGTTTTAAGTTGCGATCGTTGCACGTATATCGGGAGATGAAATGCGACACATCAATCCTTTGAGATAAGAACTTGTGTATGTTTAGATTGCTTAGTTCCCTAAGTGCTATGGCATGAGAATGAAATCCCTACTGTCCACGATCGTTAATCAATTGACTAGAAACCTTTTGTTAATCTCTTCTACTTGTATAAATTTATCTCTTATACATTTCCATATCTTAGAAATTAAACAACCAACTTCTTTTAAAACCGATCTAGATTGCTAAAAATTAGGACTGTTGCGTTCAGTTGTTTACTAAAGCTCCTTGTGTTCGATCCTGACTATACTACCTCCGTATACTTGCGGAGTTTGGTTGAATCGGGTAAAAGATCATTAATTTGATTGTAACTCGTTGCTTAAATAGCCAACATAAACCATGGTCATACCCAAGAACTTTTGAACTCTCATCATGGTGTGGTTGAACCATCTTTCTCTCTTAAGTAGTTCAACTAAATCTGTCCCGTGATAGTACTCTTTCTCTCTCATGTCCTCTAGGTACGGCGATCTACCATAGCCCACATTACATCTTGACCTTCTTTGGTCTAGGGAAGACTTATCACCTCATCTGTAGTGATGAACTCCCATTCCCTCTCGGGGACTCTCTATCCTCTATATAAAAGCATTGGGTTACTAGTGTTCGTCCTTCACCTACTATTATGCATGTCCACAGACCACATTCATCTTCATCTTAAGCATCCAAAGTGCTACTATCTCTTACTATTTTTGTAGTACCAAGGCGTATCATGATCTCCTGCATTGTTATGATTCCTCAAACTTGATACCTCGGAAACCCTATACCATTCAAAATGGGGTTTCATCACATTCCCTTCCAGAGGAGTGTATCTGAGGCTCTAAACCATCCTTTCATTATGTCAAGGATTAGACTTTCTAACCAAACAACCACTAATCTTGGTCAACAACTCTCGTTATATCAGAGTGTTAGCCAAACTTATCTCTTTTTCTCAACTTAAGGTTAGCCTAACCAGCTCAACTCCTTCTAGCTTCCAGCTAAACTAGGCAGCTATATCTCAACCAAAGCATTCATTACCACTTCTTATCCTTAGGTGTTAGGTATTATACACCTCCATGTATTATACTTATCATCTCATCTCAAAGTCTAAGTTGTCTCCATCAAGAAACTCTGAGCCCATCCTAATGGTGATCAAACTCAACCTTGTTTCACTTGCAAATTCCACATAGCTCATGCTAGAAACATCCTTATAAGATGACTACCTTATTTCTCTTTAGCATTTACAAACCATCCATGTATCATTCACTTTACCAGGGTATGTTATCATCTCTATCCTCATACCTTGTAGCAACGTTCCAACTTACCTCATCTTTATCCTTGGTGTATGGCATGCGTACTGTCCTATCTCTCCCTCCCATAGCAAGAAGAAATAAGCATTTGGCGGCCGTCCAAATACAGAGTTCTTCCCATTCCAATAGTAGAGATGGTACATCCCACCTTGCCATTACACCTTTAAAACTAAGTTGAAACGTGCAACTTATGTCTCTACTTCTCAGTCATCTTGATATCAAAGTTACTTCCATGGGAAACTGGTCTCGATCCTACTTGGGTTACTACACAATCCTTGGTCATCTCCTCTAGGTCTATAGGGTGCCGACACTTTTGGGGTCATCCCTCTTCCCTTATGCATCTAAAGAGTTCCCTACTCATCTGCCCTTTGGGCCCCAAGAGTTCACGAAGGTGATCAATCTCCTCACCCATGGCCCTCAGACAATGATAGCTGTTACCTCCTGACCCTATGGTCATGTGCAACTAGGGAATTAGGTAACTCCTACTTCCATCGGTCTTATCCCCACCTGACTCTAGGATAGACTTAGGATTCTATCATAGTACATGTCCGACTTAGAACCTTACCCAAGCCTTCATCATCTCTCTCTACATTCGTGACTGACTTTCATCCCTTCATAGGGGTCATGGCAACCTGCCTACCTTGGTTAGGCCCCATACCGGTTACCTCCATGTAACACATCCACATGCACTTAGAGATGGTTAACTATGGGTCTACAGGTTCATTCTCATACCATGTACTTTGCACTTAGCATCTCAAGGTCCTATGAAACCTCTTTAGGTCACTTCAAAACCAACCGAACTGGTATACACCCTACCAAAGGGGTCCCTCTCCCAGGATGGGAGGAAACTACAACTCATGACAACAAGGTCACAAACATCCTTATGTTTATGGTATGCATCCACCTGAGCATGCTTATCCCTAATGAGGCATAGGAAAACACTTACCAAACCATGCTAGGTCACACTTGTTCTCATCCTCAACATCATACCAACTTAGTTGTGAGGGGTTCGTCAAACATACCCTTACCTTAAGGGGTTTCCTTTACCTCTACCCATTAAGAGTACCATGCCTGAAACTATAGAGATTCGAAACTCACCATGAGCATTGGATACACTACTTACCCTCTTAGGCCTAGGAACCCTAGGTTGTCTTTTGGGTATCTAGCTGCAAGCTCAATCTCTTAACCACGACTCAAGCATGTCCAAGATATGTCATGTACTTCCACTATCCTTCTACTCGAGCAACACTCGGAGTTGAGTCCTTTTCCAGGACAACCAACTAGGTATAAAGCCTCATAATTGATTACTTAAACCTCCTCAGGGTCTAAAGCACTCTTTATCTCATCTAGTAGGTAGTCACTTATACCCATAGGTACCAGGAGCATCATCCTCCCTCTAAGGTTTGGTTCCTCTAACGGCAACCAAGATATAATCAGCCTTCAGGGATCAAGCATAAGGCAACCACTATCATCCACTTAGGTCACATCATTCTCAACTATCCATTGTTCCTTATGTATCAGAATCTAAGCTTCCAACCCATTGCTTAGGTCCTGCTTTCTCTCTCCAGAGCTAACTCCACATACAATCTTACAACTAGAGGTCCTCTCTCCATGAAGTTGGACCAATCTCACGAGCATATCCCTTCCTAGGTGAAGCCTATGCTTGAACTTATGTTTACTCAAGATTATCCATAACCCCATATGCTTATCTCGCAAGCCATCCATCATGATTCCCTGTCCAAGGTTGGGTCGCCAAAGGTACTAGGTCATCTAGCCTCTTATGGCATCCCAAAGGCGTGACCAACCAAACACTCAGTCAACCATGACATCTAACTCATCATGTTATCTCTCTCTAACCTTCCCTTAGGGTTAGAGTTAACATCATCCTCAAAGGATGTGCTAGGTCCCTAGTTCTAATGGAGGTCTCTACCTCCAAGACTACTCTCTATACTCATCCTCCTACCAAGGAGGCCTATCCTCAGGTCTCTCCTGAGGGCAATGACAACTCGTGTCATACGACCCAAGCATGTATCTATTCCTTTACGCTTACTCTATTAAGCTTATGTCCATGACATCTTATTTACATGCTTTTCATTAATTTGTTGGAGGATTCCTTAGACCTTATCAACCCTACCCATGCCTCAAGAGGGTGAGGAGAAGAGAGAAAACCCTAATCCTTAAGATCCTTAATAGAATTTGAGTTGAGAAGGGATGAACAAGATGAGAGAGTCCTAAAGGTATCTTATTTCGAGTCATATCCTAAGACATCGGCCAGGCAGTCACACAATCTGGGAGTCCTCGTATTCTGACTAGCGGTGCGGAGGAAAATATTGCCAGCCCCCGGATGTGATCCTTTTCTAGACACCTCAGTCTTTCGGACAATCCTCTAATAACTCCCTTGGTTTCTATAGAATTTGTAAAATTTAATAATTATTAAAGATTAAATGAGGAACCTAGGCTCTGATACCAATTGTAACGACCCCACCTCCCGGTAACCCCCAATTAAGGGAGACCTGAAGGTCAGAGCCGTTATTCAATTAACATGATCAAAGGTTTGACAAATAATAAGTAATAATTAATAAACTTTACCAACTAAACTGAAAATAGGTATAAAATAAAACTTTTCTTACCTTGGAAAAACTAGGATTTCTAAACTTCTATCCATGAAGATGTTAATCTAACTAATTCTCATGTGCATGTTATTCCTCACTCAATTCCACATATGTCACTTTACTGTTTGTTCTTTCATTTGTGCCTAAAATGCCGACAAACAAAACGTCAGTCAGCCGAAGCTGGTATGTGGGGGAAACAATAATTGTGCAACTATGTTAACAATGTAATCAACCAAATATCATTTAACAACCAAGATTACATTTTAAGCAATACTACTCAGTCCTTGCCTATCCCCTTTCTCTGTAATGTCCCTGCAGTGGACATGGATACCACCTCTCTCATATGGTAGATCCTTACCCCCATGGCCCTACCACACAGGTAGCCAATACCTAGGGTTATGGAGTCGTATGGTCCTACCCAAAGGTAGACCAATCCCTAACTCATGATGACTTGATGGACCTACCCCATTGGTAGCCATTTACTAAGTCATTTAATGACCTGATGGACCTACCCTCATTGGTAGCCATTTACTAGGTCAATCTATAAAGCTACAGAGGGGACTAGGATCTGAGCTAGTAGGCATATTTCTTATGTGATAGTCATATTCACATTATACTTTGCATGAATTAAATACATCCAACAGTTTAATTCAAGCCACGATGGAAACATCGATAAAATCCCGAAAAACTAATTCGGGTAGTCATAAGCGTAACCACATACCTTTGATTGCAGATTTGAGACAGAATTAACCAGAACATAGAAATCCCAATCAAGCAACCAATCATGCACAACATCCTGAAATAAATATACCAATTTCCTTTTATTAATATTTATCCAATATCCTCATATTCCTTAGGATTTCTATTCCACTTTTAGGGTTTCCTTGGAAATTAGGGTTTCACTTCATCTTTCACTATTTTAAACCTTAATTTAACGCAATCGATTACAAACCCTAATTATCTCAACGTCTAATCCTCAGTTTCGGATTAAAGGCATAATTATCCATTAATTAAGCTCATTAAGCCTCTATTATATTAAATCTACTATTTTATCCTTTTAATCCATGACAAGATCATTATACGCATTTATCATCAATTCAAAGTTCATTATGGTCCAAATCACATATGAACTCGATTTGTCATTAATTCCACTTTTTATTCACGAGAAAACCCTAATTACTACGTTTAGGGTATTTATCCACAAATTAGGAACTTTAATGCTCGAAATAGATTAGATTCAACATATTCCAACTTTAATCATGAAATTAATCAATTAAAGACATTAATAGTCGAACTAGTCAACATTAGGGTTTCAAGGCCCATTAAAGTATATTCATGCACATGGACTTTTAATTAAACTAATTACGTGTAAAATTCATCCTTTTTCTTCCTTATGTTCCTTTTTATCATTAACAGGCTAACATCAACTTTAATCATCTATTAAACCCCACTAATCGCTTTAATCATATCAAAATAGGGTTCTTTAAACATTAATACATTAAAGTTGATATCTTTCATTACTTTTCGAATTTCATAAGGAATCAGGCTTCAATTATATTTTTATTAGATTCCCCTCGTTGTTTTGAGCAATTTTCATATTTTGTACGTTCTCATCGGAGCTACCAATAATTATATATGATTTTTGTAAGGAATCACTTACCACAGCCAATGAGAGGGCGCCACGTCGCTTTATGCATGCAATACGACTTGTTTTCTTTGGAAACATTTCGAAATGTCTAGGATACCCTTGGTTAAGTCGACCAATTCCTTTAGCCCGCGGGGTAGAAATGTCCAACAACAACTCATGATCTTCAACCTTGCGCGACTACAGTGTTGCCGCCCTAGCCGCGCACAGGGTGGCTTCTCCACCACTCCTGGGTCCTCGAAGACCTTCGGGGACATGCCCCCTACCCTCGTCGCTCTCTGGCGTAGGTGGGGACGCCTTGGGTCAGGCCGCAATGGCCATGGACTGGCTTTGCAAGCCCGTGGCTCGCAGTTTTGCTGCAGCCATGCTGCAGGTGTGCCACTGGCATTTGGGCGCCGACCGATGCTCCAGGGCATCCGCTGATCATACATGAGTCATCAGGGTGCATTAGGCCTTCTCCAGCATGGCTTCACATCCATCCGTCATTCCAGGGAACACACCTTCCGTGGTTTAGGGTTTCACGGTTAAGAACCAAGAAGAAGACATGGGAGAGAGAGGGAGAGGTGGGATCTATCTCCACTCAACCCAAGGGCATACCCCTTATATAGGGGATTGTATCCCCGTCCAGATACGTTGCTCCAAGAGAAACTGAGCCCCACTCTTTAAAGGAAACATGTTTCTTCAAGGAGAAGCAAGCTTTCTCTCTCCTTACTATCCCTTTGATTTTTCTTCTTTCTTGGATAATCAGAATTACGAAAATCTCTCACTTATCTTCTTTACTCCTGCCTTTTACTCTGTTGGCCATGAAATATATTTCCATTAAGTAGAAAATACTTCCTTCTTTACATTACCACATAATCTGTTAATTATGTATCATATTATTTTCCTATTTGGCATTAATGGTAGTTTCTCTTTCCTCTTTCTTCATTGGGACTCCTTGGATCCCAAGAAAACTCAAAGAATTCGAAATTCTTTTTATTGGATACACATTATCCTTCTAAAAGCATTAATATGCATTATTTCACATTACCTTGTTTAATCTTCATTAAAATATCTCCTTTTTGATGATTTCTCGTTATTTCTCTTTTATTTTCCTCATTGGCATCCCTTTTAATATTAGGAATCCTTGGAATACGAAATTCCACTAAGGATAACTTGATTATACCTCTTTTTGCTTATTTCCCACATAATACCATTATTTTCAAATTCTTTCGTACTAAAGAAATACTTAATTAACTTTTTCTTTTCTTATTGCTTTCTTTTTGCAACTTGGGACTCATTGGAACCCAAGGAACCCAAGAGGCACGAAATCCATCCTTGGATCACATTCTTTTGCCTTTCAGAGGTTTCTACACTTTTCCTTTTTCTCTATTTTCTTATTTTCTCGATAATAGTGGAATTTCTTTTATTCTTTTCTTGTTATTGGGCCCAATAGCCAATAAAGCCCACAAATAAATCAACAAGGCTATTTCAAACGAAAATCATCCATTCATTCATTATTCGTTCACTTATCTTTAATATGAGAAATTACATTTCTCAACAAATGAACTCAAAATTGGGGTTGTAACATTTTAGGTATCATTTTATCTTATGCATACCAAATATCATAAGATAAACAAGGTTGCCATAAAGATCATATCTTTGAAATTGAAACATCAACTTTATTAATTTCTATCATTGTCATACAATATGCAAAAATAAAGGTATTTCTATCCATTGGAAAATATGAAATAGCAGTTCATAACTATATTGCATGCCTTTAAGGATGAAAATAAACTAAAGTACTCCTATCTATGGAGGCAACACTTGCCCCATTTATTGAGTGCTTTACACTTTATATCTTGGTATCATATACCTCAAAAAGTGTTATAAGTTTATTTTATGACACCTTCAGGTGGAGACGTCTGTCACCTCCTTCTTCTTTAGTTCTTCCAGATAGAGTGGACAATTCCTTTTACAATATCCTGACTTTTGACAATGGTGGAAATTGCCTCTCTTGGTCACGCCTCCCTTGGCCTTGAGAGTTAAAGACGCCTTGGGCTCCTGGCTAGCATCAGAACCCTTCTTAGCTTTGCCATTGCCCTTGTGCTTGGACTTGCCTTTCTTGCTGCTGATCATCATCACACGCTTAGGCTTGTCCTTCTTCATTTATGTCTCGACTGTCCTCAACATGCCCAACAACTTTGTCAACGGTTTGTCAAAGTTGTTCATATTGTAGTTCATCACAAACTAACTATATGATTCTAGAAACGATTGCAGTATCACGTCAGTCGCCAACTCTTGGCTCAGGGGAAATCCCAGTCTCGTCAAGTTCTCCACATACCCAATCATCTTGAGCATGTGAGGACCAACTGGATCTCAATCTGTCATGACGCACTTGAACAGCGCCCTGGAGACATCATATCTCTCTTGCCATGCTTGATCTTCATACATGTTCTTGAGATGCTGAATCATCTCAATGACACCCATGTTCTCATGTTGTCTCTACAACTCTTGGTTCATGGAGCACAACATCAAGCACTTTGCATCAATGGTATCATCAGAATGCTTCTTATAGGCATCCCTTTCTGCCTTTGCTACAGTAGGAGCAGGTTCCTTTGGAATTGGAGTATCCAGGACATAGAGCTTTCTCGCTTATGTGAGAACAATTCTCAATATCCTAAACCAGACGTGGAAGTTAGTCCCATTCAGCTTGTCCTTTTCAAGGACCGATCGCAACGAAAAGTGATTGTTGTTTGTTGTCATTTGTACTACAAAAGGAAATATATGCAATTTAGTCCAAAACTCAATTTTTGACTTATTTTTGATTGATTTGAAAGGTTGACGATATAATTAGGACTTTAATTAATTATTGCTCCCACTATTTTTGTTCAAATTGACAGCCCTCACCATCAATTTGGAAGATTGCAGCGTACAATCTTCTAGTGGGTCAAGATCCTGAAATCCTCTAAGTAATGAACCAGCTAGGGCTGTCACCCACAACTTAGATCTTCCAGGTAGGCAAATTTTGCCAATTGCATCATATACAACTTTTGAAAGATGTCATGTGCAACTCCTTTCCATGAACACCTCCATGCCTCAAGGTGCTAGATCCTATTTAGGTCACCTTATTAAGTCCGATCCAAAGCCAACACGATGAATGTGCACCCTGCTAGGGCAGACCCACATATTCATCCTTCAAGCTTCCACGAGATAGACAGTGCACCACGCTAGGGCGTGCCCACACTTGGCCGATCAAGCTTTTCACATGTGTCACATTTGGAAGGCATCTAAAACTTTAATATTTAATGAGGGATTTGGTTTTTATAGGTACATATACATATCTAATCACCACAATACATAGTACGTATCATATACATGCTATATCCCATCGAAAACATGAGAAATGATAAAATCAATGATTATGGCCATCCTAATGTGATTCCTCGAGCCAAGAGGAATCACAGTCATCTAGGTCTACATCACATGCAACCTGTACAAGATGAACTTTGTGCTTTTCCGTCTGAGTTGATCAATGCATCACATGAATGACCTTCTCGCCCTGGCCAATCGTCTGGGTGCCACCAGCCGATCGGTTGGATCCTCCAACCGATCAGTTCACCTGGTCGTCGTGCATCTCCTCAGGTCTCCACCCACCCGACTCGCTCCTCGAGCTAATCATCTGGATCGCCAACCGATTGGTTCATGCCTTGAACCGATCGTCTCAGTTGTCGTCGTCAGATGGCCTCCGTTCTTTGACATAACATGAAATAAAAGGATCTGTCCTATTTTACATTTGAATAGGGAAACCCTGAGTTACATTCGGGGGGAGCAAAGGTAGGAAAGAAATCTCGAATTATTTCGAGTTACATCAGGAATAGGAGATAGGGAATCAGTGCGCAGACTGAGATGCAAGCAACCACATACAACCAAGCACTCATACATAGTGTTTATTGGCCATAACCATGCTATACATCCACCACAAAACTCATTTAAGGGAGACACATATTGAGTGCATTCATATTACATATCATATATGTATATTGGGATTTGTGGATTTAGGATTGGACATGCATAAAGCCAACTTTATTCGCATCGTATATAGTAAATAAAGGTGGCAAACCAAAATCAATCATATCGATAATCCTAAAGTATAGAGCAGTTGACGTGGCTCTGATACCACTGTTGGGTTTTAGGGGAGACAAAGAAGGTAGCGGAAACAAAACAATTTCTCCTCCCAAACCCAGAATAAAGGAATCGTTTCAACATCTATACAATAGGAAGGATGATTTGTACCGGCGTACCTTGTCCCGAGGCTTGCTCGGCGACGTTACCTCGTGGCTTGTGCGGTCTTCACCTTCGGTCTTGGACGGTTTCTGTGCAACTCCTACTCTCACTGGGACTGTCGAGATTGACAACTGTCCTCCAAGTGGCAGAAGTCTCCTGCCTCTGAAGTAGTCCACACAGACCACCTGGAACTCCGATCTCCTTGTCTCACAAGGAATCAGAAGGTGTCGCACCCTCCTGTCAGCATACTAGTCACCAACACAATCTCCTGCAACCAATTGCTTTTCTACAATTGTCTTTCCCTTGTTGTGCCTCCATTATCGGGTAGCACTTGCTCGAGTTCTCTCTCAGTTACCAAAACCAGAGAGAATGACAACTTTGTAGAGCAACTGGTGTTCTGAGTTGTTCACCAGAGAAGCCCCCAATAACCCTATATATATAGGAGGGTCATGGGACAAGGTTCTCTACCCCGGGCAATGCGGGATTAAAGCAGGAGTAGAAGGGTTCGAGATTTTCCACAAAACAACCAACTTGCTCCAGTTGAGCCGATCATTTCACACCCTGAAACGATTGTTTCAGGTCCTAAGCCGATTGTTTGGGACCTGAGCTGATCTTTTGGGGCTATGAGCCGATCGGCTGGAGCCCTGAATTGATCGATTCGTGGTCCTGATCCAACTCAAATTGACTTTCAAATTTGTCTCTGATTAATCAAATATTAATCCTAGTCCAAATCAAATTTGTACAAGTGAAACAAATTTTATTTGCAAAATAATCTTCTAACTTTCCAAATGATCTCGGTTGGCCACATGAGCCGACCGGTTCAACATTTGAGCTGATCGTCTCATTGCACATGATCCAATCGTCTCACCAATTGAGTCGATTGGTTCACCAACCTGAGCTGATTGGTTCATCTCATCAGCCAAATGGTTGGGGGCATCAAACTTGTGCAAATCAGTCAATCACAGTTTCAATCAATCTGATGCTCCAATCAATCGGTCCAACACCTTGAACACTATGATGTTGAGCTATCAATCGATTGAGTGTTTAATTGGACTACTAAACTCCTTTAGTAATCAATCTAAAAATCATTTGTGAAAAAACTCCTCTTCCAGGTTAAATCCTATGTGTGTGACCTTGTAGGTCCATTTCATATTGGCAGTGAAAGTCCATAACATTTATGACTTCAAAAGCAAAGAGTGGTGCCTAGTCGCACATCAGTGCTACCCAAGTGAAATAGAAAGTTGGAGAACAACTTTCAGTCCTACAATCCATGAATGGTGTTACAACGAATGTATAATTCCTTTGTCACTGATATCCCAAATGAACTCAAGGCATAGAACAATCATCCTATCAATGTTCATTCACTTTCTTGATCTCAGACTAGAGTGGAGGAGATATATATGACATCAATATCACATATTGATTCACACATGCATGCATGCCTATCTCAATCCTACTCATCAAGTGGCCATGGATATCAAACTCCCTCAGGAGGGACAAATCCCATATCTATCACTCACCCCTCAAAAGCCCCATGTGTCAAAGCCACCCAATCATCACCTTTATAACAACCCATGTTTCAGGACTGTGTTTGATGATGTCAAAGTGTACCCAACAACATGTGTTGAGTACAGTGATTTCAGGTCAAAGAATCACACTCACCACCATCACTATGAGAACTGACTGTGACTACCATGTCATGGTTCCATGTGTCAAACTCATGGTGGGTCTGTCCGGTACACATGTTCTCTAACAAGTACCTATGTATTTGGTTTGATATCTCCATATCATGACTAATGAGATTCTGTCATCAACCAACACCACAATCTAGTCTTATGTGTCATTGTTGTCTATCTACCTTCCACAATGACATCTGACTAGGGACATAATAAGAATGTACAAACTCTTAGCATCCGTATGATCTCATCGTTCAGGTCCTCAACTTGAAATCATCCGTCATTGAGTATTGTCATTCTCTAGACATTCAATCTGTTATATCATTACCTCATATGACTGAACCAGAAAGAATTGGAAGCTTGCCTTTGATCTTTATCAAATCAATCTTAATGTATCCCACCAATCATCCCATGATTGGCTCTCAGGGCATACATACCAACAGACAGTGCAATGGTAGGGGTGGCTCTCTTCCTCCTATTTGAAGCCATGAAGACAAGGAAGAGAGGAAGGAGAGATCAATAGCTAAAACACACCACCAAAAACGTCCACTAACCTAGGTTTAGAAATGGGGAAGGTCTAGCTAGGTTGGATTAGGGCTAGGTTGAGGAAGGGAAGGGCAAGGGTAGAGAACTTAGGGCTAATGGAGGTGGAATCAGTTAACTTTTCTCTAGTTGAGAGAGAGAATAGTTGGTCGAACCCAACTTAAGAATGCTCCAGCCTGGCCATCGGTCGAGTTTTGTGAACTTAGAAACTTTCCTGAATGGCTTTTTAAAAAATCTCACAGCCATCGATCGGTCGAGTTGGAAACTTGACTGATGATCAACCTGACCTAAAACTAACAAACTTAATTTCTAGCCATTTGAGTGCTAAATAAATTTATTTTTTAGGTCCATTATGCATATTGAACATACTTAGGAACATATCACTCATCATTGGGTACTATTGTGACAAAGTGAAAGTTAGCATTAATACAAAGTAATTCCAATTTCACCATCCTTATACTCACTCAGGGTGCCAAATCATTTCTCTTGGCTTCATAATCAATGTTGAGACTCAAATTTGAAATTTGGTGACCAATGTAAATTTTATACATATTATAACACCACAAATTTGATTAATTCATCACTTTGTCCAAAGAAGGAAATTTGTCCATTGAACTTTGTTTTATGGTCCTCAAACTTTTTCTAAATGTTCTACACAATTTTGTAAAGCTACAATCCAAATTTCATCTCATTTGGACATTCCTACTATTTGCTATGATTTTTTGAAGTTTTATGCTAAAAATCCCTTCATTTGCAATTTTATTTGGCTTTTCCACGTCAACGATTCAGACAAAGGAATCAGGGGTTATTTTGGGCCCTTGGATCTGCCTCACATGGACTGAAGCCTTGATTGAGAGACCGAGAGGTTGTATCCTACCTCCCGCTGAATTTGGGGAGGTGACATGTCGACCTTAATGGCCGATCTCCCGCCTATGACCACGATTCAAGTTTTGAATCGAGCCAAATCGCTCCTCTCACAAATTCAAATCGATCTAACTATATTTTTACTACCATTATTGGTCCCTCCAGCTGCCAAAACATTTCTCTTAGCTAGCTTTCTCACTCCGACAGCCTTGGCTAGGTGCAAGAACCTCGTTTTTCCCTAAAATCTACCCCCAATGCTATAAAGGGGTCCCTCTTGTTCGCAATCTCCACACCTATCTACAAGACCCTTTCCTGCACTCTTGTTTGGCCTCTACGCCCCCAATTTATCCTTGTCTCCTCCTATTCTATTGTGGCACCACCACCTTTTCTCACATTGGGCATCCTTGCCCCTCGCCTCCTATCCCCTTTCTCTGCCCCCATCAACTTTGTGAGGCCAAGGCAAGCTCGAACGACCACCTCACTGCCGCCAATGGAGCTCCCTACTCCCGGAGCTCCCTGCTCCCAGAGCTCCTCTATGCTGGCGAGATCCTCCGCCGAGCTTCTGGCTTGCGTGAGTCCTATTTAGGTGGAGATGGAGTCCCCGAACCGTGGTTCAAGGAGGAAGACCATCAGTCCATTGAACCAACCAGTTGGTCCATTGAACATCAGTCAAACAAATCAATTGAGTGTTGAACCAGACAAATTAAAGTTGAATTGGGCCACTAACTGAGTAAGACACTTGCATCTATGGCATGATCTCATCCACCCAATCAGTGATCCAACAGTCAACCGTTTTCCATATTAAAGGTATTTTTCTCCCTCTCTGCTAAAAAATCATATAAATGGATAGATCTTGCAAAATTTGTCTCTAAGACATCTTGACTCCAAAAAATTTGAGTAAATAGTCAATTTTGATCAGAAAAATCCATGAATCCATTAAAATACTCTTGAAGCCTAATTATAGATTTATTTCACTATATACCTATATATTAAACTCTTGCTCATTTATATTATCATATGGCTCAATAATGATATTTAATATTTAGAAACCCTAGATTTGGACTATGATGATTATATTGTAACCAAGATCTAATCTAGTTGAATCATATAATCTTGAAAATGAATCATTAGTGATCTAGATCTATTTACTTGATTCAATCTTGATTATAATCTTCATGGATAATGATTAATCTTGATATTGATCTTAATCTTGCAAAACCCTTGATATACTTTTGACCCATCAATCTGATTTTGAATTCCAATTATACTAAGTATCATGATGTTGATTTAGAATTTTGATGATTACTTGGATAATGATCATAAATTAGGTTTAACACATATGATCCTAGAAAACCTAGGTAAGTCAGTCACACTCAAAAATACTTGACACTTGAAATAATGTTGGGCATATTGAAATATTGGTTGATTATAAGTGAATGACCCAACCCTAAGGTTGACATAGGAAAAGTGTAGCCCTAATCTCGAATATCAAAATATGATATTTTGAACATCATGATCTTGACCCTTGATCCAATCTTGATGATTTAGGATCTGACTCAAAGGGTTGACCTATTGATTCAGATATTGATTATACTCAAAATCCTTGGTGAGAGGTACGCTATTATACCTCCTCTTTGGTTGTAATGAAGATACTTTTTATGTATCTCTTGATTGTGTACTTGGCTATATACTTGGTTGAGCTATTGTTCCCTATTGATTAGGATTCCATATTTCTTATATTATATTTTGAGACAAACTAGAAAACACAAATGACATGCCCATTATGACTGCCGTATATTGATAATGATGATGATGATGTTGATAATGTTGATATTGAGTGAAAGAAACCCCTCATTCAGAGGTGGACTTATACATTGACCTCCTATCTCCTATGGTGAGAAGGATCCTGATGACCCCCACCCCCATTGCGTTGGGGTAATAGAGTCAGACAAAATATATAAGCATGGTTATTGATTATAGCATAATGGGAACTCATAATAAAAAGTGAATTGTTTTAAAATAAACATCTTATCGAATAAATGTTGGTTTTGCAAATTTCTCATTATACTTTTTAAATATAAGTCCTGCCAAGTACACTAAATATGTTATAAACCATTTTACTTGTTTTTATATAGCGTATCGTGCAATTGCATTGACTTTGTGTCTTGATTTTCTTGATTTTAGGCAATACAAATGAGACACTGACTAAGAACCCTTCCACACTCTACATAATCTGATGATAAGGATAAATCAGTTATATCTCCATATTGGGTTAGTTTGTTCTTTATATCTCCAATTTTTCAATTGTTATTTTGTATTGTATATGCTAGTATGTTAGATCCTATTGGGCCACTCAAGAATGGGTGCTTCAATCCTGTTACTACTATCTAGGAAGTAGGATTGGGATTGGGGTAAGAATGGTTCCATGATAGTTGGTATCAAAGCTTACACACTCCCATATACTTTAAGTAAATAATTTCTCAAGTCTCTTACACCCAAGAAGCCCTAAAGTCCATAATGGTGAAAATTGAGGTGTCTAGGCTAGGGATCCTGGCATAATGTCTCCTATCCATCTTCGTGGTGGCTGAGATCCCCCTCTCTACCTGGCCTTATTTGATCCAAAACTGGACCTAAAGGTTCTCTTATGAAACCCCTAGAGAATCTTCTAGCATTTCACCTCTTCTTTAAAGAATATCCTAAGCCACCCATGTAGATGAAGATTAGGTAGTCTTCTCATCTCCTTGTGTGGTCCCTTTTTGTGACCTTTTACCACATGATGTCTCGATTATGGGTAGCTTATGCATGGGAAAAATGAATATCACTAAGTTTTGAAAGTTGATCTAACCTTAATTTGAAAACTCGATTTTGATCAATTAAGCTTGAAATCAAATACTCATGTATGACCCCTAATATCATGAACACTCAATTTAGACAAACCTTGACTATATGTTTGCTATTTTTGAGGTAAATATTAATGATTTTGATATGGTTAAATAAGGATGACTTATACCTTATACCTCATTGTTGATGAGGTCTCTATTTGATTAATATCCATGTTGAACTATTGTAAATTAAACCTCAAACATAGTTAAGCATACTTTTTCCCTATTTGACACACATCATGATTATGCCATCAAATTATTAATCTTAATGACTCACAAAATCATGATGTAAGTCTATGATGCAAAAACCAGTTTTCCTATTGACTGTTGATGCTTTTTACAATCTCAATTTTGATATGATGATTATGGGCCTAGATTTTGCACTATTATTCTTTGATTCCTCAAATGCCCAATTCAAATCCTCGATTTTCAAATTATATGGCTACCTTGATCATGAAAGGAAAGGAATGCAAATGTTACCGTGGCTTTGTAAAATCTTGGGAATATTGCCCTATTATGACCTTGAACTTTGATCTTATGACCTTGATAATGTGTTTTGACCGTTGATGGTCTCCCTATTTGAATAAGCTCAATGAATAATGACTAATGTTAGTAATGTGCTAGAGTAGGGTGGTACTTCACTCATGACTCCCCTAACCAAGGTCACATCCCTATTATGACTACATCTAAATTGTCACCTTGTTGATCATTTAGATCGAAAAGGTATCCCCCTTTCACCATATTTGGATTTCTTGACCTAAGCCTAATAAGTTAAACCCATGGTTGATACTCAATCTTGAATATTTATTTGATAATTGCCTTGACATATGACAATATTGACTATAGCTTATGGTTGACTTCCTAGATAGACCTAGGTCTAGATCAGTCATCAACCTTGGATACCATGATAATGAAATCTTGATATGTTGCTCAAATACTTCTTGAATATTGTTGCTCAAAATTGAATATAGATGAGTGATCTCCACTATGGTCTAAATAGGAATCTAAAACCTAGCTTTTGGAATATTTATACACATAATCAAATTTTGGATCTATGAATTTTGATGTCCAAAAATCTCAACTCTTAATATTGATTAATGTACTTGTGACTCATGATTATCAATCTCAATAATGATACAAATCCTATGATCACAATATTTGGACCTTCAGATATATGACTAATGACTTCAAAATCCCAAATTTTGAAATTTTTGAAATGATGACTATTTTGACTCTTTTTATTTATGACTTAGGGTTTAGCCCTCATTAGGACTAGGTTGGGACCTCCCATTGATATTGAGCTAGAAAATCATGATATTGAAAGTATGACATTGTCTCAAAATTGTTGAAATATGAAATCTCAAATCATGGATGTATAACCCCACCTAGGTCAATGTAGAAACTATGACCCTGAGATATTGGGATTGAAAGTTACCTTATACACTAGATTCAAGAAATCTATTTGTTTGACCAAAAATATGATCTGTACAAATTTGTGATCAATAGGATGCTTTCCATATGTGTGGCTCATACGTTGACTTTGAATGATATATGCTTTGACCTTGATAATCAATTAATCGATGATGAAACAATGTTGGTACCAAGTTAGTTATGATATGAAACATGGAATCCAAATTATGACTATTGGACTAGTTGAATGTTTATGATATAATTTAGATTATATAATTGAGGATACTCCAATATTTGAGGATATGATCTAGTTTTTAATAATCTCGATTTTGAGGATGTTTTTTTAATTTTGGGGACAAAATTCCTTTTTAAGGAGGGAAGGATGTGACAAAGTGAAATTTAGCATTAATATGAACTAATTCGAATTTCACCCTCATTATACACTCTCATGGTGCCAAATCATTTTTCTTGGCTTCATAATCAATGTTGAGACTCAAATTCAAAAAATGGTGCCCAATGTGAATTTTATACACATTATAACACCACAAATTTGATTAAATCATCACTTTGTCCAATGAAGAAAATGTGTCCATAGAACTTAGTTTTATGGTCCTTAAACTTTTTCTAAATGTTCTACACAATTTTGTGAAGCTATGATTTAAATTTCATCTCATTTGGACATTCCTACTATTTACTACAATATCTTGATGTTTTATGTTAACAATCCCTTCATTTGCCATTTTAATTGGCTTTTCCACATCAACGATCCAGACAAAAGAATCAGGGGAAATTTTGAGCCCTTAGGTCTACCTCACATGGATTACATCCCTGATTGAGTTGTCGAGATTTGTCTCGTACCTCCTACTGATTGCGGGGAGGAGACAAGCTGGCCTTAATGGCCGATCTCCCTCCTACGACCGCGATTCAAGTTTTGAAGTGAGACAAATTTCTCCTCTCACAAATTTGAATTGATCTAACCCTATTTGACCACTATTATTGGTCCCTCCATCATCCAAAACATTTCCCTTTGCTAGCATTCTCACTCTGGCGGCCATGGCTAGGTGGAAGAACCTCGTTTTGCCCTAAAATCTACCCCCTTAATGCTATAAAAGAGACCCCTCTTGCTCGCAATATCCACACCTATCTACGAGCCCCTTTCTTACACTCTCATTTGGCCTCTACACCCCCAATTTATCCTTGTCTCCTCCTTCTCTGTTGTGGCACTGACACCTTGCTCACATTGGGCATCCTTGGCCCTAGCCTCCTATCCCCTTTCTCTGCCCCCATCAACTTCGTGATGATGAGGCAAGATCAGACAACCACTTCACTTCCGCCAATGGAGATCCCTGCTCCCAGAGCTCCACTACACTAGTAAGGTCCTCTGCCGAGATTTTGGCTCACCCAAGGCCTGTTTGGCAGGAGATGGAGTCCTCAAATTGTGGTTCAAGGAGGATGACCATCAATCCATTGAACCAAGCAGCTGGTCCATTGAACATCGATCGAAACAATCAATCGAGTGTTGAACCAGACAAATTAGAGTTGAACTGGGCCACTAAATGAACAAAACATGTGCATGCATGGTATGATCTTAGGCACCCAATCAATGATCCAACAGTCGACCATTTTCCATATTAATGGTATTTTTCTCCCTCTCTGCTCAATTATTTTTATAAATGGATAGATCTTGCAAAAATCGTATCTAATGCATCCTGTCTCCAAATAATTTGAGTAAATAGTCAATTTTAATCAAAAAAATATAGTGAATCCATGAAAAATAATCTTCAAGCCTAATTATATATGTATTCACTGATATCCATATATATTAAACTCTTTCTTATTTATATTATTATATGGCTCAATAATGATGTTTAATCTTTGGAAACACTAGATTTGGACTCTGATGATTATCTTGTAACCTAGATATAATCTAGTTGAATCATCTACTCTTGAAAATGAATCATTAGTGATCTATATCTATTTATTTGATTCAATCTTGATTATAATCTTTGTGGATAATGAGTAATCTTGATATTGATCATAATCTTGCAAAACCCTTGATATACTTTTGACCTATCAATCCGATATTGAATTCCAATAATACAAAGTATCATGATGATGATCTAGAATTTTTATGATGACTTGGATAATGATCATAAATTAGGGTTAACACGTATGGTCCTAGAAAATCTAGGTAAGTCATTCACACTCGAAAATACTTGACACTTGAAATAATGTTGGACATATTGAAATATTGGTTGATTATAAGTGAATGACCCAACCCTAAGGTTGATATAGGAAAAGTGTAGCCCTAATATTTAATATTGAAATATGATATTTTGAACATCATGATCTTGACCCTTGATCCAATCTTGATCACTTAGGATCTGACTCAAAGGGTTGACCTATTGTTTTGGATATTGATTAAACTCAAAATCCTCAGTGAAAGGCACGCTATTATACCTCCTCTTTGATTGTAATGATGATGATTTTTTTGTATCTCTTGATTGTGTACTTGGCTATTATACCCCCCCCCCCATCGTGTTGGGGTAATAGAGTCACACAAAATATATAAGCGTGCTTATTGATTACTGCATAATGGGAACTCATAATAAAAAGTGAATTGTTTTGAAATAAACATCTTGTTGAATAAATGTTGGTTTTGCAAATTGCTCATTATACTTTTGAAACATAAGTCCTTCAATTTACACTAATTTTGTTATAAACCATTTTACTTGTTTTTATATAGCGTACCATGCAATTACATTGACTTTGTGTCTTGATTTTCTTGATTTTAGGAAATACAAATGAGATACTGACTAAGATCACTTCCGCACTCTACATACTATGATGATAAGGACAAATTGGTTATATCTCCATATTGGGTTAGTTTGTTCTTTATATATCTAGTTTTTGAGTTATTATTTCATATTGTATATGCCAATGTGTTAGATCCTATCGGGCCACTCAGGGACGAGCGCTTGAATCCTCTTACTACTGTCTAGGAAGTAGGATTGGGATTGGGGGTAAGAATGGTTCCATGACAACTATTTTGTGATAAAACATACGTTTGCGAAAAATACCCAAAAAAAGAGAAAAATAAGGAAATTGAACATGAAAAATAGATTTTTGGCATATTAGCAAGTAAAGATGATCAAAATAGAGACAAAACATATAGCATACATAAAAACTATCTAGGAGGCATATCAAATTCATTCAAAGTAGTTACAAGCAATTTTGATCTAATAAAGTTAAATTGCTCTCTAGCTAGAGGTTTAGTGAAGATGTCCGCAAACTGATTTTCTGTGTCCACATGCATGATATATATATCCTTCTTGGCAATGTGATAATGGAGAAAATGATGGCAAACCTCTATATGTTTAGCTCTACTATTCAAGATAGGATTATATGATGTGTTAATTGCACTAGTATTATCATAATAGATAGGAGAATCATCAAAATGAATGTTAAAATCTTGGATCATTTGCTTCATCCATAGGACCTCAGCACAACAACTCTCGACTGCAATGTGTTCAGCCTCGATGGTTGATAATGCCACTGTGCTCTATTTCTTTGATAACCAAAACACCTAGCATGGTCCTAGGAGGAAATAGGTGCCACTTGTGCACTTTCTATTAATCAAGCACCCTGCATAATCTGCATCACTATAAGAAGTAAGAGTAAAGTCCCTTGACTTAGGATACCATAGACCAAAATTTTGGGTTTTGGCTAAGTACCTTAAAATCTTCTTAATAGTTATAATATGTGATTTCTTAGGATTTGATTGAAAGCGAGCACACAACCAACACTAAACATTATATCAGGTCTAGAGGTGGTCAAGTAAAGTAAACTTCCAATCATACCTCTATAGAGCTTCTCATCTACCTTCTCATCTATCAAATTTAGCAGTGTTTGACATGGGTGTGTCCATCGAATTGGTGTTCTCCATCCCAAAGTGCTTAAGTAGTTCACTTGTGTACTTGCCTTGGTTGATGAAGTTCCCATCTTTTTTTACTTGATTTGAAAGCTGAGGAAGAATGTGAGTTCACCCATCATACTCATCTCGAATTCACTCTTCATAAGATCATTAAATTCTTTTCAAAGATCAAAGTTAGTTCCTCCAAAAATGATATCATAAACATATATTTGTATGATAAGAAAATTGTTAGAAGTGTGCTTTAGAAAATAGGGTAGAATCCACTTTTCCCATGATATACCCATGATCTAATAAGAAGTTATTTAATTTCTCATACCAAGTCCTTGGTGATTGTCTGAGTCCATAGAGAGTTTTTTGCAACAAATAAACATGGTTATGTAGACTATCATGTTCAAATCTCGGAGGTTGTGCAACATACACTTCCTCCTCAATTATTCCATTCAAAACACACTTTTAACATCCATTTGATACAAAAGAAAGTCTTTATAACTGGAAATGTCAAGCAACATGTGAATGGACTCAAGTCTAGCTACAGGTGCATATGTCTCATCAAAATCTACACCTTCTTGTTGATTGTAGCCTTGATCCACTAACCTTTCTTTGTTCCTTACCACTTTGTCGCTTTCATCAAGATTGTTGCGGTAGACCCATTTGGTGCCAATGATCTTTCTATCTCTTGGTCTTGGCACAAGGGTCCAAAATTTGTTATTCTCAAATTGGTCTAACTCCTCTTGCATAGCTAGGATCCATTATGCATCCTCAAGGGCTTCCTTGACATTCTTAGGCTCGAGTTGTGATATGAAGGTGCTATTGTCTTATTGTTTGTTGAATGCAACACACATCTTCACTCTTTCAAATGGATCACCTAAAATCAGCTCCTTTGGATGATTCTTTGCAAAGTGGGGGAGTTGGATTCTTCTACTCATCATATTTGTCTTCCTCTTGAGTGGCCGCCTCTTTTTCCTTTGGGTGATGTTGATCTCTTTTAGAATAGGAATTACTTCACCTGGAACATCATCAATTAGAACAATATCTTTGGGAATAGAGGGGTTAAGTCTTGGTAGTTGTACTATAGCCAAGAAAGAAAGCCTTATAAGATTTTGGATCAAACTTGTCGAGAGAATCTTTGCATTCAAAACAAAACAAGGACATCTGAAAACATGGAAATACTAAATAGAAGGCTTCCTACCACGTCATAGCTCATAGGGGGTTTTCTTCAGTGAAGGATGAGTAAAAACCCAATTTTGCACAAAACATGAGGTACTCTAGAAGCATGATCCTAGCCATATCCTATAAAGACCTATTCTTCCTCTCTACAACCCCATTTTGTTGTGGTGTTCCAGGTGAAGAGAAGTTGTGTGCATAACCAGATTATTGACAAAACTGCTCAACAAGCTCATTGTCAAATTCTCCCCCATGGTCACTATAGATGGAAACAATGTGGCAAGAAGATTCATTCTCAACTCATTTATAAAAAAGGTCGAGAAAACATCAAGTGTATCACTTTTAGAAATGAGAAAGAAGGTCCAAGTATATCGAAAGAAATCATCGAAAATAACAAGGCAATACTTGGAACCATGAAGCGATTGAGTTCTCATAGGTCTAAATAAATCAATGTGAAGAAGCTCAAGAGCTCTCTTGGTACTAATGACTCCTTTGGATTTGAAGGAGGACTTGGTTTTCTTTCCTTAGGTACAAGGTTGGCGTTCCTCATCCTTTTCAAAATCCAATTTGGGAAGTCCCTTGACCAAGTCCTTTTTGCTCAACTTCTTCAACTGATGCATATTTACATGACCAAGTCGGCGACGCCAAAGAGAAATATCATTTGAGTTGACTACTACGCAAATACCAACAACATGCTTAATGGAGTCAAGAACAATAACATAAAGATTACCACTTCTAGTTCCCTTATATATAACTTGGTAGGTGAGGGAATCTGGAATAAAGCATTCAAAGGAAGTAAATAGCACAAGGTAACCATTATCACATAGTTGACTAACATTAATTAAATTGTGATATACACCATCCACAAAGAGAACATTCTTGATACACAAGGATTCACCTACATCACCCTCACCTTTGAGATTACCTTTCTTGTTGTCCCCAAAGGTTATCGATCCTCCTTTCTTTTTGGTGAAATTGTTGAAATGGCTTATATCACCCGTCATGTGCTTAGTGCAGCCACTATCAACAATCCATCTTCCTTTTTCCTTCAAGAATGAAGAATGTCAGTTCCCAACTCAAACTTTAGGATCCAGAGTTAGGTTGGGGACCCATTTCATCTTTGTGTTGGTCCCCTTAGGCTTGTAAGGACAATAAGTAGAGTAATGATCATCACATTTGTAATAAGAACAAATCAAAGGATTCTTAGTGCCGAAAGACTCTCCTACAAAGAAAGAGGTCTCCTTCCTCTTTTTCTTACCTTTGTCTTTTTTCTTTCCCTTTGATGCTCCCCCTACAAATCCCAAACCACTTGTACCACTTTGTTTGGTAGAATGGTTAATGATTTCATTTAGGGAGTTCTTCCCTAAGAGGAATTTCTGTAGGGATGCTCTCAATCTATGGTTATCATCCTTTAAGGAAACAATGGTAGAAGATAAACTAGATATGTCATACCTAGCATGCACAAGATGCGCCTCAAGACATTAAGCTTTAGTCAAACATGAATCCTTTTCAAGAGAGATAGAGGCAACATTAACACTAGGCAATAAAGGTCCAGAAGACAGATCATTTACTTGACCAAGTAACCTAGCATTTTAAGATTTAAGCATTTGGATTTCTTGAATATAGACATATATCTCTTCTCTATGCACATGAATAAGGAGCTCAAATTTAGCATTTTTAATTTTAACCAATTCAAGCTATTTAAGGCAATTTTGGTTTTCTTCCTTAAGATTCTCAATGTTCTTAAGGTAGATACCATTCTCAACTTCAACCCCATTGTATTGGACTTCACGATCAAGGTATTGCCCTTGCAGATTGTCAGTACTCTCAAGATTTGTTTTCTCATTCAATTCAAGAATTTCAAGCTTAGGATATAGATCATCAATAATTTTTTCTAAATGTTTTCTTTTAGACTTACACTTAGAAAAAGATGAACAGGTAGAGATAAGCATGTCAATAACAACTTTCTTAGATAACTCATGCAAACTTACCTCACTTACCTCACCAATATCTTCACTAGTAGAGGCCATGAGTGCAAGGTGGCACTCTCCATATTCTTCAGAACTTTAGATGCTTGAAGATGAAGCTTCCCAAGCTGCATGAGCTGCATTCTTGTATCTGTTCTTCTTCTTATCCTTCCTCTTATATTTTCTCTCCTTCTTGTATTTCTCTTCCTTCTTTGAGCTGCCCTTGTGGTGTCAATTTCTTGACTTGGGGCATTCACTCTTGTAGTGCTCCTTTTGTCCACACTTGTAGCATCTCAGAGTAGAAGAGGAGGAGGCTTGCTTTCCCTTGAAGTGTTTGCCCTTGAGATAGTTGACTTCATACTCACTTGGGCCTTCATATTCACTAGAGGAGGAGGGAGAAGTCTGGCAAGCAAGTTGTTGTTGAAGGATGACAACCTCCACTTGTGCTTTGAAAGCACTATCTTTGATCTTCTTGGTTTCCTTCTCTTCTTTCTTGGTTTCTTCTTCTTTCTTGTCAAGCTAGGCTCATGGGCTTGGAGGTTGCCAATGAGATCTTTGGTTGGGATGCCACCAAGGCTCCTCATTTATTCAATGGAGGTGACCTTTGACTCCCATCTCTTTGGTAGAGTCCTCAAGATCTTGGAGTTGATTATACCTCTATCCAAAGTGTTGCCCAATGCGGCCAGCCCATTGATGATGACATTGAGTCTTGAGCACCTCTCTATAATCCCTTCTTTATTGCCCATCTTGAAGTTCTCTAGAAGGATGTTCAACATGTAGATCTTTACCTGCTTGACTTGCTTCATGCCTTCATAATTGATGCACAATTTGTCCCAAATCTCATAGGCGGTGTCCCAAGATGAGATTTGGTACTCCGTTGGGGGTGAGGGCTGCGTAGAGGATGCTTATGGCTTTCACATTGAGTTGGGATTCCTTGAGTGAAACTTCACTCCATGTTGCAATAGCTCCAGTTGGCTCCTTGTAAGGCGTGACCATCACCTTTCACATATCAAAGTTCATCCCTTAAATGTAGAACTGCATACACCTCTTCCAAAAGAGGAATTTGGTGCCATCAAAGATCAAAGGACACATGGAGAAGCCTCCCTCTAGGTTGAGAGAACCAAGTAGGTTGGCACCCATCTTCTCATCTCGTGGGATATTGTTGGAGAAGATTCTTCACTCTTATACCACTTGTTGGATCTAGGTCTGTAGAGGGGGGAAGTGAATAGAGCTACACAATTTCTCACAAGATAGATTAGACCTTCAAATTATATCAAATTGAAGCCAAATATTAAGTGCAACTTGAGGTCCTAACTAACAAGCATAGCAAGGGTGTGAGAGATTGATAGAAAGCACTTAACAAGGCAATATAGAGTGGTTCCACTCTCAAAACTAGGAGAGAGTCAGTCCACTACCTAGAGAGGTAAACCTCTAGGACTTTTCAAGTGCTTTTCTCTATATTATCACCAATAAGAGTTACAACACAAGACCACCAAAGGACTTACCCATCCAACCACAAAGAGCAATCCACCTTACCAAGGACTTACCCACTTTTCAAGAGTCTTCAACCTTCTTCTAAGGTCTTACCCACTCAGGAACAAGTCTTCCGCTTTCAAGGACTTTTCAACTCCTCTTGGATCTTCAGCCTTTGCCTTCTTCTTCACCTGGAGAAGATCACCATCTCTTCACCAACCTTGAAGAGGCACAACAACAACTCCTCCTTTACTCGAGTAAGCTTTCTTCACCTTTTCTTCATGGAGGAAAGGGATAGGGAAGTAGGAGAAGATAAGAGCTTTACATGAACAAGGGAGTAGATCTCTTATAGTATGCCTAACTCACTCACAATCATGAAATGAAGTGTAAACTAGAGAGAGAAAGGGTCTCAAGGAGTTGCAACACACTCAACTATATCAAGGACTTAGAATAGCATGAATGAGAAAACTTGGAATGAACTCCAAGGGGTCCTATTTATAGCTGGGGGTGTTCCCTTGAGTTGGGGATCACTTAGGGTCGAAATATAGCCATTTTCCACAATGCAATAGATTTACTTTCACCCAAAACAACTCACCAATGACTATAATCACTTTTTCTACATTTACCGTATAGTACATTCAGTCAAGTTTCAATAAAGGTAACTCAACTGATCAACTAAAAGACAAAGCCAATTTTCAAACTATCGGTCGAGTTTGTTTTGGTAAACTCAACCGATGAGCTAAAATTAGATTTTCTCAGTGAGCCGGTTAGTCAAGTTCTACGAGTGTACAACTCGACCGATGGGTCATCTTCAGAAAAAACATCATAGGATTGATCGAGTTTCCAACTTGACCTATGAACACCTTGTGACTAATTTTTGAAGTTGACTTTTGAGTGATTAAACCTTGGTGTTTTGTGTCCCTCATATTTTTATCATCTTATTTACAAGTGATATCATCAATACAAGTGATTACAAAATTCTTCTAAGATCGTTTGAAGTGATTTTCTAAAATGCACACTTGCATTACTTTTGACTTGAGTTTGAACAAGCTAGGGCTTGTGTAATTTGATCCTTTTTATGTACCTAAAGCCTACAATCAATCTTAAACAAACATATTAGATACATAGTAATGGAATGGTTAAGTCATTATCAAAATATGGATAATGTAGAACTCTCAAGTCAACAATTTGACTGACCCATATTTCCCTGATTGAAGTCCTTGTGTAGTTTTGTATCCTCTAGGAATTGAAGGACTGGTGACTAAATGCAAAACCTAGAAGAGATTGCATGAGATTCACTCTGTTAGAACATGAAGATAAGATTAGATAAAATTTGTTTCACTAGTATTTATTACATAAGTATATTTTTAAGAACATCATGTACTCTAAGAAAATTGTATGAATGAAAATACTTGTTCATATTTTTGATATATATTTTATTAAAATTTTATTGTTAAGATCAAGTCTTTACACTAAACCAACAGATCATGAACCCATCATCCATCTCCTTGTCATTCTTCCTCCATCACTTGGCTTATTTTCCCCTTTCTCCCATAACCCTTTCATCATAGTCAAAATGTATAATGAAGAGTTTCATTCGCGCACAAATTTTACACATTGAAATATATAGTTGATCATGCACCCGGTACAAATGTTTACATCATAAGATCTATCACACATGTGGCTCTCTGTAAAGGTATACACTCTTTCATTCTTCATCACCCTATATCTAATACCTATTGCATATATAAGCTTTTCCAAACTAGTAAATCCATTGCCCAACAACTCGACTATATCTAGATTCAAAAAATAATTATGAGGCAGTTTAACACCGTGGTAAGAAATATTAAATTCTCTAGGAAATAATAGTGTTTCACAAGAATGTGACATGGGATCTTCTCCTCCTCCTCTAGACAAAAATATTGCCGACTATAAATGGGTCTTCTCTATCAAATTAATTCAGATAGATTGGTGAAATGAATTAAAGCTTGACTATTTGTCAAAGTATTCACCTAAACATGTGTTGTGGATTTCATTGAGATTTTCTCACTAGTCACTCACATTGCTTCTCTCAAGATTGTAATCTCCCTTTCCACTCAGGAGGACTAGTTTTTACTCTAGATTGACATTAAAAATGCCTTTCTTCATGGTGACTTAGACAAGGAAATGCATTTGTAACAAGCTCAGGTTTTTGTAATCAGGGGAGTCTCCAAACAATAGCCTGTCATCTAAAGTTCTCTATTTATGGTCACAAGAAATCACCACGGGCCTAGTTTACAAAACTTAGTGGATTTCTTAATAGCCTAGGATTTTCCAAATTTTATTGTGTTCACATTAGTTCTTCTCAAGATGAAATAATAATTCTTTTTATCTATGTTCATGACGTCATTAACACAAATTGTGATTCCCATGAGATTTTAGAATTAAAACAAGAACTCCAACAACATTTTCATACCATGGATCTCTAACAACTTCACTACTCCTTGGATCTAGAGGTGCTACGATCTCATCAGGGCATTTACTTATCTCTAGCTAAAGTACATCCTTGATCTCTTAAAGGACTCTAGTATGCTAAATTCTAAGCCTTTTTCTTCACCTATGGACTAACACAACAAACGTCTGTCTGAGGGGAGTCTTGTTCCAATCCTAAAAAATATTGAAGCATTGTTGGGAAACTTGTCTATCTTACATTTACTTGACCATATATTACCTTTGTTGTTAGTGTTGTTAATACACACATGGATAAGCCTCTTGCATGCCATTGGAGTCAGATACAATGTATTATGCTATTTGAAAACTACACATGGTATATTGATAACAAACAAATTTAGGCATTTGTGCTAAGTATTTATCTATCGTTTCATGCCGTTATAGCCTGAATATGCCCATAATTACTCTAGATACATGTCTTTTTGTAATTTACAATCTTAAGGAAGATTAAGTTGCTCAACTAGACAATTTTGGGACTTTCAGGAATTGAACTTAAGAAAACATCAATTTCTTTAGATTTTTCCCATTGAACTCTATGGGTTCACCCAAACTCGGTTAGGTTCTGACCTTGACTTTTAGTAGTAGTACACATCAAAACTCCATCGACTCTTTTTCTTCAGGAGACAATTTCTAATGGTATCTTCTGATGGTGACTTTTAATGGCACCAACCATAGGATACTCCCTAAGGTTTCTCTCCTGATGGTTCCTTACAATGGTGTCATCTGATGGATCTTTTCTGATAGTTCATTTTGAAGGTAAAAAATGAAGGCCAAAAGTTATTCACAGGAACACTTCCATGACCACCTTCCAAAGGTACGAACCCAGTCAGGTTCATCCTCTTTCTTTGGAAGGTAGTTGAAGACCAACATTAGATGGTTTTCCATCTGATGGCTCATCTCTTGAAGGCTTAATGTGACGACCTGACATAAAATCAAGCCAAATAGCCACCAATAATAATTGTAGAATAACCATAAGTAGCGGATTAACAAAAATCACTAAAAATTAAAATCATTTTGCAAAGAGATACATTACTAGGAAACTCTTAAAGAAAGAACCAAGACTTTATATACATCATGGTTTGCATTGTACATTCATTGTACCATCTCATCTCGAGGATAACATATAAAATTTGCTTTGCCCAAACATATAAGCAACATAAAACTTCGAGGAATACAAGTCAAAATCTTAGATAATTTATAAAACCATTACGTACTAACTCCAAGGACCTGAGAGTACAGAGACGACACATAGGACTTCTATCTACAAGACACGATAGACAATACACTCATCCTGAGCTATTACTGCTACCCCTGTTGCTATTGTTCTCCCTCTATAGTAAGGTCTCTACCTCCTCGTCCACATCCACCTAAAAATTGCGGATCCCACGGGGTGAGACAATTGTCTCAGTGAGAGATATAACTCTTTGCCAACAATGTTATTATCATAGATAAACAATATAAACCGAGCATAGATTCCTTTAGATTAATAAGTAAGATTAATCATTGTTTATAAGCAGAACAGAGCAATCTCATCCTTTGAAGTATTGCAACTATCTATGATAGAGCAATAAATCATCTATTCACTTTATAAGAAATATGAAGAACATGTATAACATCTATCCATTTAATATGTATAAAAGAAGTGTACATCAACCAATGTTTTTTGTATTCAATCATTAAGCAAATACACTACATGACTGATTACATATTTACAATCACACTTATGCCCAGAGGAGATGAGGTATACCGCTCATGCTCCAACTGACCTCCGCTTAGCCAAAATTAGTACCATACAAGGTCAATGGAAGGGTCAGCTGCCAAGACATCAACCGTCTCGGTTAGTACGAGACTACTAGCAGGACATCTTGTGTTAACTGCAATTAGCTTACCAAGGTATGCTGGTATTTTTGCTATAGAGTTACAACCACAACATGCACTCTCTTTGGGAAGACCACTAAGCTTTCCCAGATTATTTTTCATCAGGAAGACCACTGAGCTTTCCTAGTTTAGTTGGGGAGTCCACTAAGTAACCCCAATATAAAGAAGATCACATATTCAACAATATGTATACCGAGTTAAACTCGTTTCACCATTCAACAAATCCTGACACTGAATGGATCTATGGTCTGGGGAACTACATGATAAGATTCCACTTGATTAATTAAGTGTATTACAATATCTTTTAGCATCAATCAAGTTGCAAGCAAGAATTATATCAGATGCTACAAAGAAAGGTGTAATACATTTATCAAGTACTTTCATGATCATTGGAACACATATAACACTTAGGATCTCAATCTCTTATCACATTACTCAAAATTCTGATCCCTAACATTATCATCATCATGATTCCTAGATCTGGGTATTCAAACCCTTAGTTCATCACTAAATACTATTACCACTTATCAGGTAACGAGTATCTCTAGGTCATCAGATCAAGGTATACATTATACTTATTGCACAGGTATTTCACATAGCTCACAAAGGCCATTTAAACATCTTGCCAATTCTCACTAGGCAACAACTATCTTTTTAGGTCATCAGACCCTATAAGCATTATACTTGTTGTACAAGTATTTAACATGGCACACAAGGCGAATTAAAATCTTTATTATTTGAAACATCATAGCTCATACCTGGCTATCACTACAAAACATTGGGCTATTATTCAAGAACATTTATGAAGAACCAAGAACCGTGAATAATAAAGTCTATTTGTGAGGACTTGTCCCTAAAATACGAGATTGAATCCCTCAAGTGTGTTTTTAATATAAGTAGACCTTTTTGAGGGACACTAATCCCTCACAATTTCATTATTCACTCCCCCATTCCGTGAAAAATTGTTTGTGAGGATTTCCTACCATACGGGTCATAGTTTCCCTCCACAACTTTCCCTCCACGCCTAATTATTCATTTGACTATCTAAATAAAAAATAAAACCCCCGTAAAAAACCTGTCGGCGCCCTGTTTGGCTGCGCTCGCTGCATCCCTCCCGATCCTGTTTGGCTGCGCTCTCTGCACTCTCGACATCGCCACAAGGAATCGATTGTCGCTGCAAAGGATCATCCATACGACTAGGGTTGATCCTGCTCTACTTCTGGCCACTGCCGAGGATTGATCCGTCGAGACCGATTGATCCTGCTCCACCGTTGATGAGGGTCATTATCTTCTTTGCTTGGACGACCGTCGTCTTGGCTTGGACAGACCGTACGACTACTGCGATCGCAGCTGAAGGTAAACAAATCCTTGGTTCTGAAATTGTAAGAATTTAGACTGTAGTTTTTTTACATGATTAAAAAAATGAACTATTTTATCGTGGACAATACCACATAAGTTCCAACATAAAGTACTTAACACTACATTGGATTGGTTGTAACATCATGAAACTCCTCCTCTACAACAATAATGTCAAGCTTTTTTAGTCTGGCTACGGGTTAAATAAGGACAACCTTTCATCTTTCCACTTTAACATCATACTTTCCTACCTATGTTACCTGAATTCAAATCTAATAAGTCAAAAGCTTCACACTCTCAGTCTTTGGATAAGGTAGGATCTATATTCAGGAAATGAACAGTATTTTCATCACAAAAGGGTCCACTACTGTATGTACATGGTGTTTAATGTCAAATGTGGATAATGAAGACTTTCCTATATTTTCGGATTCACTTGGTTGAACCTCCTCATTGTGCACCATCATTGCTTCAAGGTTATCATAATATAGAATTTTAGTTTGTTCTACATTATCTATCACTTCATCATCTCTTATACTAGACTTTTGGGAAGGTCATTTCCATTTCATAGTCCATACTTTTGATATTTGTACCTGACTCGCAGGAGGTCCTTGT
This sequence comes from Alisma plantago-aquatica, assembly GCA_963693085.1. Classification (NCBI taxonomy): domain Eukaryota; kingdom Viridiplantae; phylum Streptophyta; class Magnoliopsida; order Alismatales; family Alismataceae; genus Alisma; species Alisma plantago-aquatica. The sequence continues at coordinate 1,354,003,616 of OY856410.1, read as the reverse complement.
TTTGTCCATCTCTGTCAGTAAAGATTCAACATCTTCATCTATGTTCTCTTGAACTTCTAGGGCTTTAAATTTATTACAAGGACGTGAGTGACTTCCAAGGGTCTCTGTAATCAGGTGACTGGTGGTTTCTGGGATGGCCTTCTAGAGTGGATATTTTTCCCATAGGAAACTTTCCATTTGTCATCATCCTCATTCCAAACAACATCTTCTTCTTTGCTGTAGCTTCTGGGTGTACAGGTTTTTGGTCTTGAGGTTTAGAAGGACATTCTATGAATGCATGTCCCATTATGCCACACTGAGAACAAATAGGAGGAATGGATTCATACTCAACCTTATAGATCATACCATTGATGATAACATCATGTTTCATTGGTTCATTAGTATCAAATTCAATGTCTAGGTAAGTAAACTTACATTTTGTACAATTAGCAGTATGATCATTTACTTTTGTTAATTTTCCCAGGGCCTAATCTATCTTCTCGAATATGACTGAGTTATAAATATGTAAAGATAAATCAATAATCCTATTTCATGTAATCACCAATGGAGGAAAATTGTTAGTAGAAATGAAATCATCCATCCACCTTGTCACACTAAGAGGGAACATGAAAATTGCCCATGGTCCTCCAGTCAACGTAGATAAGGAATCTTCATGACATGTTAATGGAACCACATAATAATCCATACTCAATTAGTACACTTGCCATCTTGAAATTGACACCAAAGAATTTTGATCTTGCCACAAAGAGTAAGATAGCTTATGGTTTTACCAAGAAGTTTAACTACAACTATCATTTGCAATGGTTTATGAAAAATGGAATAGGCTTCATGTGCAATATAAACTTTAGTGAAATCATGATCACTAACCAGAAAAACATCTTCAAGATTAGCTTCTTCCACTCTGAAATCGTCCAAGAAAGAATTTTTATCTTGGCTAGATCTAGAGATAGTTGCATCTCTAAATGTCTTCAAGAATCACATAGCTACAATTATCGTCTTCATAATTCTCTGAAGCCAAAGAAGGGGCATGTTGGCCCCTTATTCCTTCATAATCGAATTGGATTCTAACTTTAAGTAGCGGAGAAAATGTACTGACTTCAACTGGGGTCTCTGCCAAGGTACTCTGAATAGTAGGAGGAATACCATTGGTATTCTCAATTGTAGCATCCATAGTATTGTGTTCCAAGTCAATAGGAATTTTTTCTTTGGTGTATCTGTATGAAAATTGTATTTTGTGGAAGGGCATCTCCTTCCTTACATCCATGTCCTCGCCGGCCATGGTGGCCAAGCGTAACCCAACTATAACCACTGAGGGCACCCTTTCATGTCACCTAGAGTTGTAGAGAAGAGTCTTGAGGAGACTCCATGCAATCAACCTTTTGTTTTTGAGGAGGCCTATATGATGTCTAAAAGTTAATAAACAATACAACCTAGAAGACAAAATTAACACATTAGACTAATCTAATTAAAAAATAAATTTTTGTTTCTTTTCTACTTTTGGTTGCTTGAATGAAGTGATCTAGCTATCACATGACTTTCTTTGTAGATTGGTAATTTGTTTGTTTGAATTTAGGTAAATCTAGTTTATCTCAAAATTCTACACATTTTAGATACATAATATGTCTTTCAGTATTTTCTTTATGAATATGGCTGCATCTACTCTTGTTTATATTGTTGGTATTACCATGTGACATGTGCTTAAGTTCGAATTATATATAGGAAATATTTGGTTTAGGTTCTCAAATTACAACACATAAGCTAACGTATCACAAATTATTTGACTTCAAAACTAACAAAGCATATTTCTTCCCATCAAAACTTGACTAGCTTTTAGCGTTCTAGTAGATTCTAGTGATTAGTGTTGGTTTGAGACAAGGCCAATCCTAACCAAATAAAAAAGTTGCAGTCTTGTTTGGTCTTATCTAGCGTCACCAACAATCTAGTATGGTATAAAAAAATGAATATTTGTGGTTTGATTTGTGATTTAGACCTAGACCATATTAGACAAGATCCTTGGGTGAATCATGTTCTAAAATTATATACCTATGTTATTATATCCTTATTAACATGAACAACCACGAAATTATCATATAGCAAAGTAAATTTCCATTGATCATGTCTAATTTATTTGGGTAGAGTTAGTTTGGGTCAGATGATTGATGTTACTATTAAAAACCCAATATACTTTGGGTTTGGCCGGGTTCAGGTTGTATATTTCTGGATTGGGTTGTGTTTGAGTTTAGATTGATAAGTAGAGTGCAACCCGAGGTGTATACCTTCTTCTCGAAATAAGAAGTTCTATAGGATCATGTACATCACTTTCATGTTTGCTACATTTCTAGAATACCTACAGTTGAATCTAGAGTAGTTAAGGGTACTACTGATGACACATACATAGTTGCAGCCAGCTATATGCCTTGTCAATGTTTCACTTGATGGTCGACGGTGGTTCTTTGCAGTGCAAGTTGTTTAGGATATGTAAAGGAGTTTGTTTGAGTACACATAGTGTGCATTGCACTTTTCCAATGGTTGTGCTTTTAAGTAGGGAGGGCAATAGAGAAAGGCTTCACAAATTTCAATGATTAATTTTGCATACTAAACTAGTAAAAAACATGAATACAAGTCTGTTTAGAATAAAATAGTAGTTTCCAGTAAAAAAATGGCAGCAATCCAGTCTCAGTTGGAGTCGGTAGTATATATGATCATCTACACGGTAATCAATGTCAACTGAGAGGAGATTGACTCCAAGGAAAATGATCTCAAATCTTGCAATTGTCTATGGATAAGATAGGGTAGAAGCATGGAAGACATTTGTGGGCAATATTCCTGTACTAAATATGGAAATAGAGAACCATTTGTTAGATCCTTTATCTCCTTGAGGGAGGGAGTTGGATAGAAAAAACATGCTTAGATGTTTCCATCTGGCTGATGTTTCAAGGAGATTAGGGCGGGTCATAAAGTGCCAGGATGGTCCATAAGTTTCTTTCTACTAATTTATTGCATAATCTCTCTTCCTGATAATGCAAAAGGATGATCCTTAAGTTCTTTTCCCTGTAAAATGACCTTAGTATTATTTAATTCTTCCAAGAAACTAAATTGACTATATCATAATATCCATAACATGATTGGCATTTTCGAACATGAATGTTTATAGTCCCCTCAGGTAGAAGTATGCAACAAGGGGGGTAGAGAGCACATCTTTAATCAATCTTTGTTGTTTTATGAATATCTTCGAAAATAGAGCTAGTCACATGGGTTTAAAATGACATATCTAAATATTGATATGGGAACTTTTGTAGGTTAGTTCATTTCTTCATTATTTAAAGCAAAAAGGTTGGCTAATAGCATATTTCTTCTACTTCGACTGAGAAAATGAGCATATATGAATATAGCATTACATAATTATGTATAGAATCCTCATGCCCGCATTCGTTGGAGTGGATGAAAATTATAGTTCTATTAGTGTTGCACTTAGGGGTTCCCAGAGAAAAAGGTGAATGGGGCTAGTTTTATGAATTGTGGACGACACACTTGTTTTTTATAAAACTACAATACACAAAATTAGAATGTGGTTGTGAAATTCACCTTTGTATTCTTAATGCCATAATTTTCAAAATTGCACATGCACCTGAAACTCAATATGCATAGGCGTTTGCATGTGGGGGTTGTGCGATCATATAGACCTTTCCTTGATATGTATGATTTAATTGTTGACTCTTGAGGTTTCATCATATTTGAAAATTCTTAATGCATAAACATATAGTATAGAATGAACCAAGGGTTCATTGACGTTTTCCGGAAAAAAAATTGGGTCTGGTCTGTTGTTTAGAATGGGCTTTCATAGATCTCAACTTCTCAAGTCGATCAGCTCAATGGCAGATGGAATGTTCCAATGAAAAGGGGCATTGAATGCCTTGCTAAAGTCCACGAAAATCTTGAAATTTATGAGGTGGATAAATGCTTCTTTGCAAGTCTATCCAACTTCTCTCTTAGAGGTTCTTGAGATCTATGTCGAGCACATAGACCTGATTTGCCTTGGGAAAAATGGCTTTGGAAGAGCAAACTACCAAGAAGTTTTATCATTCACTGCTAGTAATTTTATCATTGAAAACTCATCACTGAACATTTCCTTCAAAGCAAAGGTTTTTCTATGGCTTCCACATGTTGTTTATGTCAGATGGATAATGAATCCTTCGATCACATCCTGTCAAATTGCACTTTCATTGAGGCTTTTTGGAGCCGAGCCAAGAACTATTTACCTAGCCTACCAAGGATAGTATAGAATATTATAACCTTGTAGAATAAAGAAGTACATATCCTTGTTGCTCTCATTTTGTACCACTCCTAGTACATGCGTAAAAGAGTCATTTTTGATGATATAATGCCTAATGCTAATGTTTGGAACCTCATTATACAGGACTATAAGAGTATCTACATCTATAGATATGCTTTTTTTTATATACCCCACACTTATAAAGTTCTTTATTTGATGAAACGGAAGAGGAGCAACATGCTTAATGATAAAAAACATATTTTCAGCAAAGCTAACAGGGTCGTGCAACCAGAGAATTACCAACACTCTTTCATAAAGATAATTTGAGCATCCACCTTCTTCACCTCATTTAGAAGGGGCATCCTGACTTTTTCACTGCTAATTGGTTTATAGTTCGGACTGAAATTTCCAATAGTAGTGCTGATATTATAGAAAGTAGGAAGCACAAGGTGGGTGGACAAGATGGCCACATCATCATCATACAAGCACTTTTTTCAAAACGCAGATGATTAATTATTGATATATTTTCATATATGTTTATCTTTATTGCACATATAGGAGTTAAGGATGTTGAATGATAAATGGACAACAAATAACTAGTCATACTCGTCAAGGTGGCTAGGCGGTTTTCACCACCCAAGGGATGCCTATACTATAGATATAAAATATGAAGAACACATTTACTCTAAATCAGACCTATATCAGGTTACTCGATTATTTTTATATATATAATCAAGGAATATAAATACCTAGATAGACTGAAAGGAATATATTATTTGAATTGCATATATATATATATTTCTTGTAATGTGTGCTTAACTTATTATATATTTTCCTTCATGTAGATGGATTTTCTAATAGATTGGAGTTGGATGTATATTGGGAACAGAGTGTGAAGTGATGTATTTAAGGCAGGGTTATGAAAGTTCATTGAGTTTGCTCTTATCCATTAGAGACCAACTTGACAGGGGAAATTAATATGTCCTTGCAAGGTATGTTTGAACAGATACCTTAAAACAGAGGAGGAGGTATTCTCACATGTATTACAAAAAGGATTTTTGCATAGCTATGATGTTTGGACGTTTCATGGGGAGGTGATTGGTAGGAGCAATCCTATTGTGGCACCAAACATGCCTAGCACCGACAATATGCATCAGATGCTGGAGGATTTGTTTGGTATGGGTGACACAACAAATGACCACTCTACTGAAGCTACAGAGGAACCTGCAAATGTAGATGCACAAAGATTTTACAAGCTACTAAAAGAGGCGGATCAACCACTCTATAGAGGTTGCACAAGTCATTCTAAGCTATCGTATTTGGTTGCCTTGCTATTTCTGAAGGAGGAATCTGGATGGTCACGATTCTTTCACAAAGTTGTTACAGTTGATTATTTTAGGATTTCCAGAAGAAAATTGTCTATTTCCGGAGACGTACTATGAAGAAAATGCGATCGTGAAGGATTTACGACTTGATCATTCTACTATAGATGTATGTACAAATAATTGCATGCTTTTTCGCAAAGATGCAGCTTCAAAAGAAAATTGTGATACTTGTGGTGCTTCAAGATGGAATGAAAAGCAATACAAAACAAAGGGAAAGAAGGTAGCTACTAAGTTCATGTATCACTTCCCTTTGATACCTCGGTTAGAGAGGCTCTATATGTCTTCATCTATTGCTAAAGATATGATTTGGCCATATGAAGGAAAAGGCAAGGATGGTCGTATTCATCATCCTTCAGACACACCAGAATGGTTGTCTATTGATGCCAGGTATCCAGACTTTGCTGCTGAACCTCACAATATTAGATTGGCATTAGCAACAGATGTATTTAATGCATTTGGAAATATGAGTGCATCACATAGCATCTGGCCTGTGTTGGTGACACCTCTCAATCTTCCACCTTGGCTTCTTATGAAAGAACAATTTATTATGATGTCCCTATTAATCCCAGGTCCACATATGGTTTGCAATGACCTTGATGTATACTTGGAGCCATTAATTGAGGAGTTGCAACTACTTTGGGAGCTTGGAGTCAAAGTTTATGATGCATATAGAAAAAGGAATTTCACTATGCGAGCAATGTTTTTATGGACCATTAACAGTTTTCCAGCATATGGTGACTTATCTGGTTGGAGCACTAAAGGTAAGAAAGATTTGGGGTGTCCTTGTTGTAATGTGGAGACTGTATCAAAATGGTTAAAGTTTGGGAAAAAGAAATGCTATGGTTTCCATCGACATTTTCTTCCAATGAATCATCCATATAGACGTGATAGGAAAAATTTTGATGGTGAAAAAGATTTTTGACTTCCACCTAAGCCACTATTTGGAGAAGATATACTGAGGCAATTTGATGGATATGAAAATATCAAATTTGGAAAAATGAATAAGCGCAAGAGGCTTGGAGATCAAATTCAACCATTACCTCCTGGTTGGAATAAGATAAGCATCTTTTTTCAGCTACCTTATTGGAAGTATTTATCTATTAGACACAATCTGGATGTGATGCACATAGAAAAGAATGTGTGTGAGAATATTTTAAACACATTATTGGGAGATTCTAAGAAAAGTAAAGACAACTTACAAGCTCGTCAAGATATGAAGAAAATGCGCATTCGAAGAGAATTATGGCCAGTAGATGCAGGTGATCGCTATTACTTGCCTTCAACATCTTACACCATGACTAATGCGCAGAAAGATAAGTTCCTATCTGTGTTAGAAAAGTTGAAAGTTCCTAATGGCTATTCTTCTAACATATCAAGGTGTGTTAGCAAATATGATAGAAAGCTTATTGGGCTGAAAAGTCATGATTGCCACATTCTTATGCATCAACTTCTACCTGTTTCCTTGAGACATTGCATAAGCTTAGATGTGTACAAGCCTATTGCTAATTTGTGCTCATTTTTCAACAAGCTTTGATCTAACATTATTGATGTGGAGGAATTCAAAGAATTGGAACAAGAAATTGTTGTCACTCTTTGCCAGTTGGAGAGAATCTTTCCTCCTTATTTCTTAACCATCATGATGCATTTGCCCATTCATTTAGCTTATGAAGCCAAGCAAGCCGGATCTATCCGAACTAGGTGGATGTACCCAATTGAGAGATACTTGAAAAAATTGAAGAAGTATGTAAGAAACAAAGCTAAACCGGCTGGTTGTATTTCTAGTGGCTATTTAGTTGAAGAAAGTTCGACATTTTGTGCTAGGTACTTGCATAATTTTGAGACAAAATTCAACCGCACTCCTCATAATGTTGATGGATCTCCAATTAGAGTTGGAGTGTCAAGAAATTTCGAAATCCACACTTTGGAACAAGCCCATCGTTATGTCCTTTTCAATAAAGAGGGATTGGATGTTTACAGAAGGTAAGATTTAATTACGTCCTAAAATTCTTGTTGATATTTGTATATTTGTTGTACATTAATTTAGACACTTCTTATAAAGCAGTGAACACATGTGTATTCTTCAAGATATGGAACTCAACATTGCCCCACGGACCCTAGAAACAAAACATGCAAAGGAGTTTTCTAAGTGGTTGAAAGAGCATGTAAGTGTCAAACATAAATATTGTTGTCACTCTTCATGTTCAAGTTAGTGTAGATTACATTAATGTTTTACTTTTTTATGAAGGTAATGAAAATGTGAGAGATTAGGCCAAATAGTATTAGCGATGATTTGAGATGGTTATCCCAAGGCCCTTGTGCTGAGGGAATGTCTTATGAAGGATTTTCGGTCAATGGATATCGTTTCTGTTCAAAGCACATTAAAAGTACATGTACTACACAAAATAGTGGAGTGTATTTGTGTGCTGACACTTCAAGTTATTCAAGTGGTAGAGATCGAAATCCTATAAATGCTGAAGTCACATACTATGGCTACTTAGAGGAGGTTATTGAGCTAACTTATGGTCCAAGAATCAAAGTTCCGTTGTTCAGATGTTCTTGGTATGATGAAAGCACTTCTAACAGGTTGCGAATTGATGAATATGGGTTCACACAAATCAACACTTCAAGGATAAAAAAAAGGAGGAACCCTTTATCCCGGATTCTCAAGCATTGCAATGCTTTTATGTGAAGGATCCTAATGTTGATGATTGGTGCACAGTGCTAAAGCATCCTCCTAAAGATTATTATGAAGTACCTCTTATTGAGAATTGTTTGACGGGTTTACAATATGAAGCTATTGATGTTGGTGTAACTAGTGATGTGTCTTGGACGAGGAGTGACACTGAGGGATCTTTTGTTGATAGAACTAAAAAAAAGAATGATGGGGCTAATGTTTAGTTCATTAATCTGTCTGTTTTCATCAAATTATTTTGTTTGCAAGTCTAGAATAATTTATTTGGGGAATATGTTCTATTGCATTTTTTTGGCAAACTGTTACTATATGGCATATTGTTTGCAATTTATTTAGTGTTGTTTCATATACCAGCAAGTAGGACATCATTATTCTTTTTTGGGATATGAAACCAAGGTCCTCTACTATTTATATGTTTTTCAAATGATGAATATTCATATGTTGGTGTCTCATATTCTCCGCAATTTATTTGTTTTTCAAATGTAGCTACTACTTTTGTTACTGACATTTCTGCACTAATAATCTAATTTTTTTTCTTGTCAGTTGAAGGATGGCAGGAAGAAGAATCACTAGATCTAGTTGTAACAACACACCCAGTCAACCTATTGCTGTCCCTCCATCCACAATTGTAGAAAATTGTGAGGATGAACCTACTCTACTGTCCAACAATATTGAAAATGATGTAACCGTTGAAGAAAATGTTGAGGATGAATAGGAGAATAGGAAGTATGGACATGGGCCTGCAAGTGAGCAAAGCCTACTTCCTAAGCAAGGGGAGCCACATCACAAGGTCCAATGGGATTATGAAGGAAATGCTATTGGGGAGAATGGTGCCAAATTGAATCGTTATTGTCATATGCTAGCAAGGAAACCAAACATATGGCATATAGACTTGAAGTGGAACGAACAACCACAACAAGCTTTTGTAGATAGAAAATCATTTATTGAGGTAATCTTTTTCATAAAAAGACCAACAAATTGTATGATTGTTATATCTAAAGTAATATTTTCTATGTTTTTGTAGAAATACTTCAATTTAGGCAGTCACCCTAATGCATGGAATAACATTGATGAACACATTAGGAAAGGGATATCAGTGTGGAGGGCACGTGTAAAGAAAGATTACTATGAAAAGTACAAGATTGAACTAGAATTGATGATGAAGAAAGTTGAGAAAAATGCTTCCATAGATATGGACCAGTTTAAAATATTGTTAAAGAATGGGGAACCGAGAAGTCTAAGGTACAATGGTTTCATATAACTTGCATGTATACCTATCTAATTTTTCTAATTATATGTTTCTTATGGTTTAGAAAATTTCCGAGATCAACAAGGCAAATAGAGCAAAAAAAGTGATGGATCATACCACAGGATCAAAGCCATGGAGTTGTTATCGGGCAGAAATGGTATTAATAATGGACACTTGTCTTTCTTATTAGGAGTTGAACATATAACATGGACAATTATTATGTTATCTATCATGTGTAGGTCAGTGAAGATCAACCCGTTGTGCCTCTTAACAAATTTTTGGAAAAAGTTTACGACAAAAGCCCACAAGTGGTTAGAAAATGGATATTTGCTTTCCTATGATGTCTACAAAGCTACATATGCTTAGATATCTCAATTTAAGCTTTCCTTTTATGATGCTTTCTAATTACAACTTGAAATCTCTGATATTGTGGAAAACCAAGTAGCAAACCAAGAAGAAATAGATCCTAGAAGTGTTGATAATCTAACACGTGATGCTTATTTGCAAGTTTTAAATCCTTCCAAAAAGGCTAGGATCCGAGGTGTTGGAATTGGGCACAAAGAGATAGGACATAGGGGAAAAGCTACCCGTATAAGATATGGAATGCTTCTTGAGGAAAGCAATGCAAAGGATGTATGTTGGATTATAACTAAACTTGAACTATTAGTTACAACTAGTCTATTAGATCAATGTTTGTAATTTGTTTTCTATTTCAGGATAAACTTATGGAACTTGAAGAAATAGTAAATGGATTGAAGAACTCTGTCTCCCAAATAATGACTTGGTATAATCAATCACAGGTAACTTAGATTCAGTTGTCTATGTCAATGTAATATATAATTTTTTTTTGACATTGTTGATCTATTTGTTATAGGATGGCGATATTAATGTTGATTATGCAGCTGAATACCCCAATCAGAATACTACAAGTGTCTTACACATGCAAAGTGGCACAAATAGGTCGGGTGTAGGTTCTTTTCACATACAAGACAATACAAATAGTTGTGCAGATGTAGGCATGTTTCCCAGGCAAAATAATTCAAGCGGGGATGGCTTAGGAAGACTTTCTAGACAAAGCAATTCAAGGGATAATGGAGTAGGCAGCTTTCCATACAAGGCAATGGACATCCACTAATATTTCAGCCATAGGTACCTCATAACAGCTATAGATTATTTTCAATATTCATACACATAAGAATATTAACATGTACACTTTATTAAAGGCTGTAGTTGAAAGTTGGTGCCCTACTTCTGGTAATAATCGACAAAGTCATCCTCAAATGTAGAACACACCAAGCACATCTTCATCGGTGTCTTTCACACCAAGAACTCAGAGTTTAAATCATGTATTCAATACGTTCTTGATTAAACTTCTAGGGTATCCATCCATATATCTTGTACTTATACCAAATCTGATATATAAGGCAAAATCAAATATATAAGGCATGAATCTACTTAATGGTTAATGCCTCGGGCCAGTCGGTATCCAAACCAAAGACATGTATCTTCTTCTCAAGTATGTGACATATGGCCAAGTGGGAACTGCTGATATCCTATTCTTAAACATTTGTCCATCTATTAGTAAAACCAAGTAGGACTGCAAGCTCATGTTACATTTAGTAATATTGAGATATATTGAGAAACTGGGCCTTGGAACTTCTCTAGTTTCTATGTGATACTATAATCCTAGAACAATTTGTATGAGATCTTTCAAGATCCCTAGATCTGCTTCGACTTCTAATATTTCTTGTATAATGTAAATGACTAGAAGAATTAACAAATTTGCAAGCCTTCTATTCCATAGTACCTTTCTTCTGCCATTCATGTCTCTAACCATACATCTGGTTGGTGCCATTTGCGTTCTCTTATAATGAAATATTGATAGCACCTTGTGTGTTTTGATTGCCTATAGAAGCATGGTTACATGGTGATAGATGGGTATTCATAAAATTTTAAATGCTAGATTTTTTGTTGTTGCACTAGCTTGGAATACACCATAATTCTGAGATTTTGGTCATAAATATAGACTTGACATGTCAGATATTAAGGTAAATGAATAGTAACTAGTTTGAAACTCAACACTCATTTAGTTTTAGTAAAAGAATCAAAATTAATGAAAAATGCAGGATGTACGGGATAAATTTGAGAAAAATGTTGGTATGTTCATTCTTTTATTTAATTGACCATAAGAGATTCATTGAGGATAAGATGGTGAAGATTGGGATCAATTGACATATCTTGAACTTGGAAGTATGATTGAATAATCTTAATTGTCACTTCATGAATACCGGAGTTATCCAGACGGGTGCCTAGGCACTTCATTGCGGTCCTAATATTAGGTACATAAGGGTCTGATGGGAATTTTGCAGACTAGGCGAGCTGGATGGACCAGGTAGCCTGGGAGGACAATACAGGATGTGAGTGACCCACCTGCCCTTTTCCCCTCTCCTATCTTTAGTTCATCCTTTAATCTCTTCCTTGTACTACCTTATTGATTCTTCTCTTGTTCCTCCTATCTCTCCTGTTACTTCCTCTACATCTCTTTCTACTTTTTTTTGTTCTCCTCTTACTACTGTTACAACCTCCTTCTGCCCTCTGTTCTTTTTCTGTTTTCTTTTATCACTCTTCTACATCTCTTCTCCATTTGCTGCTGTTACTTTTTCTTCTTTCTACTTCCTCCTTCATCTCGTTCTCGTACTTCTGTTAGATCCTCCTTTTTTTGTTATTATGTTGGAGTGTTTTTTACAATTCTTCTTCCACATCTTCTGAATGTTGCTGTATTATTATCTTTTCCTAGTTCGTCTCACTCACCCTCCTCCATGTCCTCTACTTCTTAGAACCTCTTCCCACCTCTTTTTTTGTTTTCTATTTTCTTCTATTCCTCTTTTACATCTCCTGCTTCTCCAACTGTTGCTGCTGCAGTTGATTTTCTTTTGTCTTCCTCCCCCCTCAACCTTCTACTACTATTGCAATCTCCTTTTTTCTCTATATTTTTGTGTTTCCTTTATGGAATCATATATAGTATATATGTATAATAGGAAATGTACCATAAATGCCCCTTGTTCTAGCAAGTCTGCAGCTGAAGCCTATTTCCGTGTGTAAAAATCCGAATATGCAGCTACTCTTTAATTCTGTCTTGTCATTGTTGATTTACATTAGAAAGATGAGCTATAGTCAAAATGGCTATGTCTTCGAAAGAGTCCATATATAAAATCCAAGATGAACTAGATATCATGAATCATATTCTGGTCTATGAAATTGACTAAATGAGTAGCAGGAACTTATTTATTCATTCTGAAAGTCTCCAATGTTTACTAAAAAAACTACAACAGCATGTTAATATCTGCTTCATATTGTTTATACTACATACAAACACAGGCATATCACTACATTTGATTTCACAACTGCAATTTGTCTTATTGCACCAATTCACTTCATGTCCCCCAAGAGAAGTGAACTATCTGTATTAGATTACTTACCTACACAACTGTTTGCATATTGCACTTCAGTACTAAAGAGCAATGCCAGTATGTCTCCTTTTCTTAAACATTAGTCCTTCCGTGGAGATTCTTCAAGGCCATATAACCCACTGAGTTTTTTTAATTATGTACTATTTACTAAGTTCAATCATAATTTTAGTTTATGGGTGCATGTTGCTTCTATGTTGGTTCACTTACATTTATCTCTACTTCACACTCACTCTGATTCCATTTTGTATTTATATTGATAGGGTAGAATTACTTTTAATGATGGATTTCGATGGACAATGCACCTTGGTGTAGACCAAAACTGAAATATAAGGGTAAGTTGTTTGTTGTACTATGATTTATGTATAAACTTTAAATTCTATTAATATAATGATTTGTCATTTTTAGGAGAAGAATATTCAAGTACCTAACCGTATGAGGCCTGGCATTGATGAAGAGCACCACACCATTTGAAAGAATATGGAGACATTATAGATCTTAAGAGTTTCTAGCATGATATGTTGATTGTCCTCAATCTCAAATTTTACAACCATATGTACTCTTTATATAAATCAACATTGAGCACGCAATGTATGGATAATATTTTGCTTCAATAACAAAAATTGGTTTGAGGTGATTAAACATTTTTATGTGTCATTTTGGTGTTGAATCTTCTTATGATGTCATGTGAATTAGTATAAAAATATTGCTTACGGTTATGTATACAAAGTTTTCATTTAAAATTTGATATTCACTATAGTAACAATTAATTAACATTTAATAAATCATTAATAATCAACAACCAAATCATTTACAGTAGTCCCTCATAAATATATTGATGAAGGTACAGATTGACCATCAAAATTGCATTGATGACGACCACATAGCCCCTCAAAAATAATATTAATGAAGGCATTATCCCTTCAAAAATATATTCTCCAGGACCATCAAGTCCCTCAAAAATGTATTTATGAGAACTAAACATGCCCTCAATAATGTTATTATGAAGGCTAAATAGTCCCTCAAAAATGTATTTATGAAGGCTAAATAGTCCCTCAAAAATGTATTTATGAAGGCTAAATAGTCCCTCAATATAACATTCTTGAGGGTCAGTTGGTCCATGACAATTGTATTTGTGAGGGCCACTGGTATTTGTCATGTGAGTTCTCTTCACAGACCATTTGTGAGGGCCAGACTCACAACCGTCCCTATTTGTGAGGGCCTATAGAGAGGGGTTTGTGACAGGACTCACTTGTGAATAATGGTCCAATTTTTACTAGTGATGCGCATCCTCTCATGATTCCTACATGGTTAGCACTTCATGATAAAAACAATATCAAGTACATAACATCACCATGCAATACAAGAGAAATACAGCTTCCCATTGTTAAGGTTAGGTTTTTCCATTCTAACACATTAGGGTTTGAAGTACATATCATCACCCTTCATTAGGGTTAGGGTTTAAAACCATACCATCACCCATTATTAGGGTTAAGATTTACCTTTATTAACTGATTAGGGTTTCAAGATCATATCATCAAAGATCAAACCCTAATTCTTACTCCATTCATACTAGGAGTATCAATTGACATAGCACACTACATGTGTTACTCAATCAAGTAAATTGTATTGAAGTACTCCCACCATATTGGGCATCCATATTAGGCTTGAGGTGTATCCTCATCACCATATTGTGCATCTATATCGGGTTACTGAATATTAGGGTTTGCATATCAGATTAAACCCTTATGCTCATATCCCCTCAAACCTTCATGGTATCATCCTACCCTTCATCATGTAATAAGTGATAGGATAGATATCAAATTAGTATAATCCAAACTAGATGTACGAACCAATAGGGTTTGGGGTTCCAATGTATATCGGGTTTCACATTACCATGTTGGGTTTCAACACCATATCAGATTAGGGTATCTACTTAACACCATATCGTGTTCAAGGTGAATGTTTGACCCCATATCATGCTCAAGGTGTATGTATGTATTACTCATATTGCCCATGAGGTACAAAATCATTACTATCTCATTTTTGAGGTGGGCACTTAGATCACTTCATATCAGGTTACTCATAATTTAGGGTTTGTCGTCTCAAGTTAGAGGTACTTAGCTCCATATCATGTATGAGGTGTGTAATTGACATCAGATTGTGTATAAGGTGTATACTTGATACCATATCATGCACAAGGTGTGCACTTCATCATCATATCGTGCATGAGTTATGTGCTTCATCATGGTATCGTGCTAGTAGTATATTCACCTCACCATATTAGGTTATACCCTTATGCTCATACCTTTTCATATCTTCAAGGGATCAATCCTATCATGTGTTGAGTGATAGTCTAGACAACTGGTTGAACCCTTCACAATCAACCCATTATACAAAACGATATGGGTGTGGGGTTCCAAGGTATGTCAGATTTCATATCACCATCTAAGGTTTCAACCCATATCGGGTTAGCATATAGACTTGACACCATATCCTGTATAAGGTGATTGCTTGACCTCATATCATGCACATGGTGTATGCTTGACACCATACAATGCACAAGGTGTGTTCTTGATACCATATCGTGTATAAGGTGTGTACTTCATCATCATATCATGCATAAGATATATGCTTCAACATTGTATCGTGTTAATGGTATATTCACATCACCATATCAGGTTAGAGCACATACTAGAAACCTATTCTTGTTAGGGGTATTTACTTAACTCCATGTTGTGAATAAGATATGTGTATGTATCATTAATATCGTCCATGAGGTATAAACTCATCACTATACTGAGTTACCCATAATCTAGGGTTTGTCATATCAGATTAGAGGTACTTCAACCCTATATCGGGTTGGACCAGGATGATGTCACCATCATCAAGCTCAAGACCTTTGTTCTTATTGTTCTAGTTCATGTAAAATAGTACTATACAAATTTTAGAACTCAAGGGGTCATCAATTATTCAAGAGAATTTGAAATTGCAAGTAGATCAACAAGTATAACAAAATTGAAGGTGAATAATAACATAATTGGTTTCAGGTTATATAACCCGCCTCAAGATCAACTTCAAAGTTCCAAGCTCCAAAGATTCACATTAATAAGGTTGAAGATGATATTCACCACTCCTCTTAGGGTTAAAACTTGAGATCTTCAACACTATGCACGATACCTCACCACTTGTAGTCGATATCCCTCATTTGTGGCCGATATCCTTCACTTGGCCGATATCACCTTGCTATGGTCGATACCAAGGCTCTATGAACGATACCCCTTCACCTATGCATGATAACAAGACACTATGCATGGTATATAAGATCACGAGGGTGGTAAATTTTGAAAAGTTTCACTAATAGGTGAAAGGAATGGTATATATAGTTGAAGCTCATGAAAAAGAGTGTATATGAGGTGTCATCATTCTACGCTACTAGGTGCCATGTGTCCATGCATGGTTGACACGTGTACTTGCATGCACTCATATTTATATTGACATTGAAAACACTTGAGGATAATCTAGAGATGATATTTCAGCCATCACTTATCTTGTTGGATACGATATATCAACTCAATCACCACTTTATTCACAACCCGCTACAACTTTTCCAAGGAAGTTGTAAACTGATACACTTCACCTCCTTGAGGTGTTTAGCCCATCATGGACAAATACTAGAGTTCAAAAACCGATATGAGACTCCCTGTAAAGCTCCTTGGCCTATAGGCACTCTAATATGAACTCTACAGCTCAATACAACTCAAATTAGGGTTTCACACACAACCCTTTCTTAGTCTTTTCATCGCCAAGAACCATCACTAAAATATGATTCAAAAATGGTGTCTACTTTATTCTATCTCCTGTAAATGATACTAGGAGGGAGTAAGGATACTCTAGAGGTGGTAATTTGCATATCAACCCTATATCTTGGGTAATTTACATTTTGCACCAAAATTGGTACACAAGGCACTAACATTAGTCAAACAAACTCAATCTTGGAACTTAGGCTTTTCACAAGATGCCCCTTAGCATCATTCTTTTTATTATGATGATAAAACACATGAGGTACGTTTATCATGTGAAATATTGCAATATAACCCCTACATCCATGCCTTTGGTTTGCCTCCATCCACCATTGTTTTCCATCATCCTGAACCTCCATCCTACCATTTCAACTATCATTCACCCACTTTGCAGCCATTTCCAACCACCTTCCACATCTATACATCCATCAAAGATGCTATTTTGGGTAGAATCAAAGAGAAAGGAGGCCAAGGAGTCTAGAAGATCAAGGATGGTGACCCCAAGGATGAGATCTAGAACTCTTGGAGGATAAGGAGCGAAAACAACCTCACTTTTACGAGGTAAATCTCTTCCTCTACCTCTTTCTTATGCTTTTCTCCTTTGTTTCTGTACAAATGATGTTCTTCCATCTTTGTTCGGTGCCAACTATGCTTGTCCATGTCTAGATGAGCTCCTTCTTGGATATGTAGCCCATTTTGGGAATGTTTGTTTACTTTTACCTTAAGCACATTGTTTTATTCTAGGTCTAATGCATTTTCTATTCTATCTTCCCGTTCTGGTCATGATTGTTGGTTTGGTTGATATCTTTCTTGATTGAACCTCCATTTCTACCAAGATCAAGAGATTTGTTGTAGAAACAGATAAGGGAAGGTAGTTTGGACTGATATCTGAAAGTAGCGCATCCATGGGAGGATATTTCCAAAATACAAGTCAGAGAGATCCTACCCTAAACCCTAAATATGCCTGGGTCTAGGTGAATTTGGTCGAGTTTGTGGGTTCATCTCTACCAGATTAGATTCATGACTATGTGTTGTATAGATCCTTTATTGTCCCTAACATCTTCGAATATTTGGGACATGAGAGGGTATCTAGAAAATTTAGGGGTATTGATCTATTATCCTTGAGAGAGGATTATAATCATTAATGGGGTTTTAGTCACACTGCATGAGAGTGAGCGGGATGACCCCCACATGGACAACCACCATGATACATGCTACATTTAAATGCTAGTTTCTTACTAGGGTGTTTGACAGTTGTTTATGCCTAAGAACGGGTACACAGACTGCTCAACTTGTGGTTACATAGCCAGAAACTCCTTCTCCTGATTCGTAGGATCCAATGGACTCTGTTTCGTTCACTTTACATTGTTTTGTTTTATATCATTTTACAAGACTCATTCGAGTTCTTTGCACAAATCAACTACTACTTTTCTTAACTAACATAAGAATGAGATCTTAAGTATCCAAAATGTCACCACATCCCTATGTTCGACATCGTATATCTACCTCGACCCAGTATTGAGTTGTAGGTGTAACTCCCCTCCAAGAACATATATACGTTAGCGGTAGCAAACCCTATGTTGTCCATAACATAGGTCACTCAGGTTGGAGGAACATTACAAAACACGATATTCATTGCAAAAAGATAAATAAAACGCTATGTACTAAAATTGAACTTGATTAATACATTGTTCACAATTGAGTTCTTCAATTGAAACTAACTACCAAACATGATTAAACATTATTTATACATGGAGTTATCTATAAACATTAAGATCTTCTATTGTAGATGGCACCCCACCATGTATGTATTTTGGAAACCTAGATCTATTCCTTAAGCTGACCTTCATATGGCTCTATCTTAGAAGTTGATTTGTACCTGGGGGCATCACGCCCCCATCCATGCATGAAATAAAAACCACATTAGAGTAAGTGATATTGAGTATTATTATAACAACATAATAACTTGGCAATAGGGAAAACTTGAAACTAATTGAACAGTAGATTTGGATTCACATAACTTAATATTGGTGGTTGATTAAAGTATCCTCGATGCTTATGCACCATTGGTTCTCATAAGGCCCTTAGGATCAACATTAACATGATGAGGATAAAATTACATGATTCATCATCATCTTGGAATAATTACTCAAACTGTTTCTACATGAACATGATATGAATTCTTTAAATAACAATGAAATATAACATTAAACTAATAACTTTAGGGGATCTTTCATGCAGTTATGATTTAGTTTAAAACACATAACTATGCATATAACTCATTTTGATCGTCATAATAATTATAAGGCGATGAAAACCAACACTAAATACTCAAAGTGCATGAACCCGCTTACCTCTCTCTTACAGAAGATCTTAGTAGTTCTTCTTAGTTTGATGAGACTCTATCACGTTCATGGGGTTAAGAAACCCTAATTATCTTGTTCAACCCAATAACATCCATTAACAACAATATTAATCTTATATTCTAGGGTTTCATGGTTCTTGGCCATTAGATGGAAACTCTAAGTGAAAACATGATTTGAAACCCAGTCCATCATCTAGATCTCAAAAAGCTGAACAAAATCCATATATGGTTTGACCCAAATAGAGCTCCACTTTATTTACTATGAATTTTCAAAGTTAAATTACATTTCAACCAATCATGGATTGATGAAAAGCCACATAGATAAAGAAAAATATATTTTTTAATATGCGGGGACCTTTTCCTAGTTGGCCCAATCTAGGCTACCGACAAGGGTCATGCTTGCCTAAACAACTGGATGCACAAAAACTTGAAAAACCCCTTGCAATAAAAATCAGACAATTAAATTGCCAAGGGTAGATTGGGGAACACACTTCCCTGCTTATTCTTCCTCATTCTATAAATAGAAAGAGCATAACCACAACAAAGGTGCTTTCTCCGCAAAGCATAACATCAAACCTCATAAGAAACCAACATCAGGGGCAAGTCCCTGTGCTCTCCCGAAGAGGATGAGCCCAAACTTGGGAAAAAGCAGTCGAAAACACTAATATAGTCAAGTGACAATGCAAGAACACTAAATCGAGAGGACCTTCCCAACCCAAAACTTGAAATCATCTACTTTCTTGGAATACCAAGGTGCTAGTCACCTCCTTCATCACCAACTAGACTAGGCGGGCTAGAGCTCGCCACCTATAATGACCACAAGGTAGAGAACGGGGCCAACACAACAAGAGTAGGGGCGTACTTGGTCAAAGGCAGCAAAACTCAATAAACATCAACATAAATCACCTTGAATATCACAACCCTGATTATGTGGAATACATTCGTGAGGGAAACTATTTGAAAGGAAGTCAAAGTCATCGACATTGCTTGTGTGCTCATAAATGGGTAAAAAGTGGAAACACTAGTTGGGTACCTCTCTGAAGAAATTTATGGTGCTGGAAGCTTCTCAGGAAGTTACCAATCGGGTCATGATGGCTTACAAGTGTCCCCAAGGCTTGGGTGCCACTGCAGTCCTCTAGAAGATTCAAAGGGTATATGGACATGGGTCGCTGAGGGCTGGGGTGATTTTAGGCAAAACGATATTGGGTTTTTATTTTCTGATGTATGAGGAATGATGTTGATGGTTTTCCCTATATAGACAGAAGTCCGAAGGAGCATGGATACCTTGCGGAAGTGAAAATAGGGGAGAAGTTAGGGGAGTCTAATCGACTGAGACTTCTAAGACACGAAGATCTAGCAAGATTGGGATCACGTGACTCGCCAGGGTGCAAGGATTGTGGAGGCGAAGAGAATGAGATCAGAGAGACTCTGTAGAGAGCGGTTGGGGTAAAGGAAAATCATGGCCGACGTTGAGTCCAAGAGGGACTGGATTTCGAGTGGGAGGGATGACCCTCGTGACCCACATACCTAAGAGTGTGACCCTGATCGTCCGCGTGACACTAATTTAAAGATGGAACCATAGGTTAGATAAATAAATCGATGATATTAGATTAAAAACAATATGAAATTTCTCCTAATTAGTTTAGATGGACAAACCAAGTTGAAATGACCTCAAAATTTAGTCGCAAGTTAATAAGGAAGTCTAGAATCTCCCTATCCAATTAGATTTAGGTTTTGATAACCTTTTGTCCATCAATCACATAAAGGTTGTTATCTCAATGTATAAGAATGAAGACGAATTATATTTCCTTAGTGAGTTCTATTTTGAATCAAATTTTGAGGTATGATGGAAAATCTCACTATATTTGGGTAACTTGCATCAATCATTAGGATTTTGAAAAGAAAAGTTGAAAATTTGTAGTAAAGACCCTAAACTTATTTTATTTACAAGTTTGGGATGTTACGACAGGGGTCTTTGAAGGTTTAAGGTTATAAATTTAAAGTTTGATCCATCTTTGGGATCACGCCTCCACTCCTGCGAGTGCTATCTTAGGCCAATCATAGATGTGTTAACTACAAGAAGCCATAGTCTTTTGGTACGTTTTTAACCTTTAATGCATATGCCGATTGGGCTTGAGACATGAATGAGAGGAGATCTATTGTTGGATTATGTGTTCTATTGGGCGATTGTCCTATCAATTGACAGATCAAGAAGTAGTCTGTTGTGGCTTGATCAGAACTAAGGTGAAATATTGTGCCATGGCACACACATATAGTGAAATTCAATGGGTGATGCCCATTCTTTGTAAATTAGGTTTTCCTCTCTCCTCAACAACAACTCTCAAGTGTGATAATCATGGTGCTATTCACACAGATAATAATCTTGTTTTTCATGAACATACTAACAGCTTTGAGGTTGGATGTCACTTCTTGAGAGAGTGGGTTCATGACAAGAAGATCATTATGTCATATATAAAGACTAGAGAAGATACTGCTAATATCTTCACCAAGCATGTTCCACGTCCACACTTCTCATATATTTGTGTCAAGATTGGAATATACAACATGTACTATCCTACTTGAGGAGGGTGTTGTGGTATTTTATGTTATTTTTTTGTATTACCTAATTGGGATTTCTCTACTCAGGCCCATAATAATTGGTTTAGCTTATGTTTCCAGTACATCATACATTGAGATAAGGCTACATATATTATTCTCTATAGCCTTGCTCTTTTAATAATAAGAATTTCTCTACAAAATGACAATAACAAGTACAATAGGAAAAAAGAGAGAAATCCTTCATGATAGTAGAAGATGGGAGGCATATTTGTGGTGTGTGATCACACTTCTTCAGTCTCAATGTTGTTGACTTTCCTTCCTTGTGGGTTAGGTATGCTACTATGGTGGCAAATTAGGTGGAGAATGATGATGGATTGATGGGGGAAAGAACTTCTAGGTCTATCTTCTTTTGAAGTCAATAACTCGAAGTCTTGGTAGAGTCCAAGATCTCATGAGTTTGTCAATGAACAAAAGAAACTGATGGAAAATCTTGGATGGTGTTGATGACTAATTTTTACAGCCTTGCAACAGTAGAGGTGAGTCCTTTTCATGGAGCATGTGGCTTGTATTTATAGGTGATAGGTAGATTTAGAACCCAACCATACGCCTATTGGTAAGTTATCAACTGTTATGGAGGTGAAAATGAGGTTGTGCAAGGAAGAAGAGGGATTTTACATTGGTCAAAATTTCCATCAGTCATGGAAGGGCAGAAAACCCATCAGTAGGAAAAGTCAATGTTTTCATCGAAGGATGTAGTCTGCCTTTCCATCAATGGATGCAGTCTTCCTTTCCATCAGTAGGTGGAGTCTACCTTTTCATTGATAGATAAAACATATCTTATCCTTGGTATGTGGCATGTAGGCACTCCCTTCATAGATGAGTACATGTGGGAGTTTCATCAGTTGACTATAAATGGAAACACTGCCTATGTGAACTGATGGTGGTTTAGGATGGAGAAAACCTATCATGAAGGGGGGTATTGGTGTGTGGATAAGGGCCTTCACCGATGAAGCTCATACTAATAAAACTATTGACCAAAAAAAGGGACAACTCAATAACATTCTAGCTAGTAGGACCATCGTCCCATATGCTGTTGCACACATATAAATCTCAAACCTGCCATGAGAATCATGGAATCCGATCACAAACTTACAATTTAATATAAAATTAAGAAAAAATAAATGCAAGTTAGTTATAAAGTAAAATGAGAAAATAGATTGAAAAATTAGCTAAAAACACAAAAAAAAGGATGATTAGGATTTCATTAAGAAAAAAGTAAGGAGAAAGGACATCAATTAAAGTAAAGGGGTTTCCAATCAAAGATACATAATTATTATATCATAGTATATGTTAAAAAGAACTTTGATTTAGGGTTTATCATAATATTTGAATAAATAAATTCAATATCATCTTGCCTTTTCAATAATTTTAAACAATGAATAAAAGAAGTGTATGACATGTAGATTAAATATCTATACTAATAAATCTGAAATATAGGGTCAGAACACCATGCACATTTTGATCCTAGAAAGGGGTATCAACATATCAACCTCCCTATAAAAGTATATATGACAAGCGAGAGAAACAAACACTCACCTAGGGTTAGGTGTTATCACCAAACATTCCAAATATGTTTTTTTATAGGCACTAGTACAACACAACTACAATAAGATAGTACTAATCCAAAACATATAAATAAAATATAATATAAAAGCAAGAATAAGTTTGAACATTTCACTATGAAAAAAAAACTAATTACAATTATACCATAAAGTTGCATAAATGGGTTGCATTTCTCAAATGTGATACAAATTGAGATAACACAAACATCATAAGACCTATTTTAGGGAATTAGATCATATGGGGATGAACAATGGACATTCAAGGTAATATTTCAGAGTAGATCAAAGAGAGTGAATACAATGCAGTCTCAAATATGACTAGAAAAACTCCATTCTTGCATTAATAGTCTAAATCAAAACCCCAAGTCCAAACTTGGGTAACCCTTCACTTAGAATTACATTAAATTTGTAGATTACTAGTCATATATATGCATTCAAATCCTAGACCATAAACACTTAGTCTCACG
Source organism: Alisma plantago-aquatica (assembly GCA_963693085.1). Lineage (NCBI taxonomy): Eukaryota > Viridiplantae > Streptophyta > Magnoliopsida > Alismatales > Alismataceae > Alisma > Alisma plantago-aquatica. Next base: position 1,353,979,734 of record OY856410.1, on the reverse strand, counting down.
AGATTTAAGATATAAATTATATATTTAAGAGAGACCATTTTATAATTTCAAAACACATATGGGTTTATTTATTCTACTTATATTCTAATATATAAGAAGTTTACAATATAATTACTATTAATAAATTATTTCTAAAATTGAGAGAAAAAGACCAACATGCCCCTACATTACACACCATTACACCATAGGGTAAACATGCACATTTGGACACTTAAAACCACAAACATAAAATATTTATATAGTTGGTTAAATTACTAAGCATCCGTTAAAAGTATGAAATTATCAAGAGGGTAAACCCTTATAAATACCTATGCCTAAATACTGATCAATAACCTCTAGGAGCAACAAGTTGATATTCAAAACATGAGATGAAACTCTAGAATATCTACTTTTCATTATCCATGGATAACTCCATTAAGTTCACCTACAAACCAAATCTTAGTAAGCCCCAAGTCAAGGTGTCAGACAACAAGGTGGATTGGGTGTCCTTACACCATGGCTAGTAGGAGAAAGGATAAAACAAACAAAAAAAGAAGGGAAAACACAATGATGAATAAATATATACAAGGACTTGAAACATCATGTCAATGTCAATTGAATATCACCTATGGGGGATGACACATTTGACTCCATCACATAGGGGGGACAACATCTTTGATTCCATAAAATGGGATTCTTCTAGAATCATAAGATCAATGTAGTGCTCCAGGATGTTTGTCAACCTCCTAGTAACCTTGAGCACATATCAAACCCCTGTTTATGACATTGGGAAGGTTGATCTAGGAGGGGAAGGTGCAAAGCCATGAAGGATAGATGAAATCTAGGATATGATCATGTGAGTGAAAGGCAGTTTGTAGGATGTGTTTATATCATTGATGAGGGGGAGTGAAGCTAGGATTCTAGATGGAGGTGAAACCATAGTTCTAAAAGGATTCATGGATAGTTGGTAGGCTCATGGTTCAGAAACTAGTGTTGTTTGGGACCCTCAAGATCTATATTGAACAAGGAATCCACTTTAATCAAAAGAGGAAAACTAGGAATAGGTGAAAGAGGATCATACAAAAGTAAATATGAACAAACTATAACATCCCAATTAGAGTGGGAAGATGTTGAAGATGAAAATTTGTAACACTTTGATAAATTTGGGTTGAACAGATATCAAGGTGCATCAAATCAAAGTCATTGGATTACTAGTCCTATCTGAGGGATAACTTATAGAAAATCACATCACACTCAAATATATTGAAATTTTGATCAAAATGTGTTGGATCTTGGGCTCTAAAGGTGGGGTGAATAGAGCTTAAAAAATTCTCACAAGATAGATTAGACCTTCAAATTATATAAAAATAAAGCCATTAGCTTAAGTGCAATTTGGAGTACTAACTAACAAGCATAGAAAGGATGAGAGGAATTGATATTAAGCACTTGAAAAGGTCATGTAGAGTGGTTCCACTCTCCAAACTAGGAGAGAGTCAGTCCACTACCTAGAGAGGTTAGCCTCTAGGACTTTGTAAGTGATTTTCTCAATATATTCACCAATTAGAGTTACAACATAAGACCACCAAAGGACTTACCCATACAATCATAAAGAGTATTCCACCTTACCAAGGGCTTACCCACTTTGCAAGAGTCTTCAACCTTCTTCCAAGGTCTTACCCACTCTAGCACAAGTCTTCCGGCTTCAAGGAATTTTCCACTATTCTTGGATCTCAAGCCTTTGACTTCTCCTTCACCTGTAGACGATCTTCACCTCTTCTTCAACCTTGAAGAGGAATAGCAACATCTCCACCTTCACTCAGAGTATCTTGTTTCACCTTTGCTTCATGGAGGAAAGGGGTAGGGAAGATGCAGTAGATGAGAGCTTTACAAGCAAAAGGGAGTAGCTATCTTACAACAGGCCTATCTCACGCATAATCATGAAATGAAGTGTAAACTAGAGAGTGAAAGGGGCTCAAGGAGTTGCAACACACTCAAATATAGCAAAGACTTAGAATATAATGAATGAGCAAAATTTGAATGAACCCCAAGGGGTCCTCTTTATAGCTGTGGGTGTTCCCTTGAGTTTGGGATCACTTAGGGTCAAAATATAGCAATTTTCCAAGATGCAACAGGTCTATTTTTGCCCAAAACAACTCAAAAATGGTTATAATCACTTTTTCTACATTTTCCATACAAAACATTCAGTCAAGTTTCATTAAAGGTAACTCGAACGATCAACTAAAAGACAAATCCAATTTTCAAACTAATGGTCGAGTTTTTTCTGGGAAACTTGACCGATGAGCTAAAATTAGTTTTACTCAGTGATTCGGTTGGTTGAGTTCTGTGAGTGTGCAACTTGACCAAAGGGTCATCTTCAAAAAATCCATCATAGGATCAGTCTAGTTTCTAACTCGACTGATGAACATCCTGTGATAAATTTTCTAAATTGACTTTAGAGTGATTAAACCTTGGAATTAAGTGTCCCTAATATTTTCTTATCTTCGTTACAAGTCTTATAATCAATACAAGTTATTACAAAATTCATCTAAGGTCATTTGGAGTGATTTCCCAAATTGCACACTTGCATTACATTTGACTTGAACTTGAACAAGCTAGGGCTTATGTAATTTGATCATTTTCATGTACCTAAAGCCTAAAATCAATCTTGAACAAACATATTTGATACATAGGAATGGAATGGTTAAGTCATTATCAAAATATGGGCAATGTATAACTCTCAAGTCAACATTCTCCCCCTTTTTGACAACGATAAACCATTCCTCAACCATATTGAAAAGGATATTAAAGTTATACCTTTGCCTTGTGAATTGTAAGGGGATTCAAAATTTGAACAATGTGAATTGTTCCCCCTCAATCTATGCTTACTTTAACCTGCATAGTTAGTCTATATACACAAAGCAACATGACATACATATACTATATGGTCATTTAGTAAGTCACATGATAAAACATATATGAACAGGAAAAGGAACACATAGGCAATAAAAGCAATATGGTTGAGCTTCAAAACATTGAATTTCTCTCCCCCTTTTGACATAATAAAAAAGGAAGGGGGGCTATAAGAGCATAGAAATAGTTCTTCTCCAAGCACAACCAAGCATACATGCTCAACATGCAATCTCAAAATATACACCAAACAGAGACGAGAGAAACATGCATAATCAAAATATGGTAAAACATGGCACCAACTCATGAGATATAGTAAATCAAAGAGTAAGTGTGCACATAAATAAGAGTACAACGCAGAAAACAAGTTCTCATAAAACAACTACAAGCCAAAATGATGAAACCTAAGATGATAAAATAGTACAACTCAAAACATGTGCCCAGATGTTTCTAATACAAAATAGCCTAGAAAAATAGAAATGATAACATCTAGACTAAAAACTAAGAACAACTAAACATCTAAGCTATCTATATCAACATCATCCATAACATCATCAACATTAGGCTCGTAGTCATCATCTCTGCATGAAGGTTCAACAACATCGCCTTCATCACTGGAGTCACCAGTAAAGCCATCCTCCTCATTAATCTTTTCATCAGCATCAGCAACCTCCTCATCAGCCTGGTCCAACATCTCTTCATTAGTAGAGGAACTAAAACCACGACTGGGCCAACGTGCATTCTGCTCATCCCAAGACATACCAAGAGCATGGAGCTCATTGGCATTTGGGAAGGAAGGAGCAGAACTACCGAGGCTGGTAAGCAGAGTGGCCACGGGGCTAGTAGGCAGAGATAACACACTAGGGCTAGATCCACCAACAGTAGAGGGTGTAGCAGCAGAAGTTGCAGATGGAGGGGCAGGGTAAAAGTGATCATATGCAAAGGATGCATAGTCACCTCTCGGGTAGGGATGGTAGGATGGGTAGGAGTGTGTACATGACATGTTCACGTTAGACATGATTGAACATAGGTCCTGATGCAGGTTCTCCTGAACCTGAAGGTTGTATGCCTGTTGATGCATCATGTATCCCATAAGGGTTCATTTGACACATGGAATGAGACACGTGAAGGTCGGGAAAGCTGAGGTGGTGGAGGTTCTCAGGTAGAGGCAGAGGTAGAGGCACCAGGTGTGGTAGAGGAGAGGATAGGAGCAGACTTCTGAAGAGTGGTCTCACTGATACAAACTCCTTTTTGGGTAGGTTTGTAATGAAAGTTGTGGAAAAGAGATTTGCCAGTGGCAAGCTGGAATAGACCATAGAACAGGGTTGGGTAGGGAGGGTGAGTGCCATGGGTATTCTTTCCTGAGTCAAAGTAGTTTATATGATAGAGAATATATCTTGACCACTTAACTCCGATGTTCTTCAAGAGGCAACACATGATCACCGTAGTGTTTTCTACAATTTTAGTTTTATTCTTCTTCAGAGGGATATTTTAGTTAACAACTAGGGAAAGGATGCGTTTCTTGAGGTCTAAGGTAGAGGAGGGAAGGGTTCACTTCTTCCTATATAGGAATTGAGGATTCTTTAAGAACTTATGAATATCAAGGAGGGTAAGATCATACTTCTTGTAGAAAGCCTCAGGCTCAACTAGGTCAAAGTTCTTTGGGTAGTCCTTATGCCAGGTGTCAGTCACTTTAGCACATGAAAAGAAGATGTTCATGGTATCCTCAGAGAATTGGAATTTCTTCCCGACTATCATGGATGTGATAACTACTTGAGTAATAGGCGGGGGTACGAGGGTGTTGTAATTCCAACACAAGTTAGTGTAGAATTTGTGAACTGCTTTCATGCTAGTGATGGAATTGTTATAGCAGGCACGCTCAACACCCAAGGCAGAGAGATGATGATCATAAAGCAACTCCGCTACTTGATCTGTGACCTCTTACCTTCTAGTATAGACTCAAATAGGGCATGAAAAGAAAAAGGATTGTGCGGAATGAGCTCCTTACCTATTTACAACCTCATTTGAGACAAAGACAATGTCATCAAATGCAATCAAGTGGGAGTTGGATGAAGATGGAGGTGCATTAGCTGGGATGACCCAATTCCTTCTATTGGATGCCATAGAGATGAAAAGGAGAGGAAGGAGAGACCAATAGCTAAATATTGACCACCAAAACTCATCCAAAGACCTAGGTTAGCAAGGGGGAAGGTCAAGGGAGGTCAAGCTAGGTCGATCTAGGGCTAGGTGGAGGAAGGTTAGGGCTAGGGTAGAGAGCTTAGGGGAGTTGGAGGTCAGATCGGTCGACTTTTCTATAGTTGAAAGGGAGAATAGTTGGCCGAACCCATCTTAAAATTGCTCCAGCCCAGCCCTTGGTGGAATTCTGTGAACTTAGAAACTAGATCGATATTCTCTTTGAAAAATCTCTCGGCCTCCGATCATTCGAGTTGGCAACTCGACCGATGGTCAACCTGACCTAAACATACAAAACCTTGTTTCTAGCCATTAGAGTGCTAATTAAATTTATTTTTCAAGTACAATATGTATTTTGAAAATAGTTAGGCACATATCACTCATCAATGTGCACTATTTTGTGGTAAAACATGCTTTTGCGAAAAACACCCAAAAAAAGAGAAAAATAAGGCAAGAATGAACATGAAAAATGGATTTTTAGCATACTAGCAAGTAATGGTGATCAAAATAGAGACAAAACATATAGTATAGATGACAACTAGCTAGAAGGCATATCAGATTCATTCAAAGTAGTTATAAGTAGTTTTGATCTAATAACGTTAAATTTCTCTCAAGCTAGAGGTTTAGTGAAAATGTCCACCAACTGATTTTTCGTGTTCACATGCATGATATAGATATCCTTTTAGGTGATCATGGAGAAAATGATGATGAACCTCTATATATTTATCTCTACTATGCAAGATAGGATTATATGACAAGTTAATTGCACTAGTCTTATCAAAATAGATAGGAAAAGTATCAAAATGAATGTTAAAGTCTTGAAACATTTGCTTCATCATTAGGACCTGGGCACAACAACTACTGGTTGTAATGTATTCAGCCTTAGTGGTTGATAATGCCACTATGCTATGTTTCTTGGAGAACCAAGACACCAAGCATGGTCCTAAGACGAAACAAGTGCTGCTTGTGCACTTTCTATCAATCAAGCACCCTGCATAATCAACATCACTATAAGCAGTAAGAGTAAAGTCCCTTGACTTGGGATACAATAGTCCAAAATTTTTGGTTTTATCTAAGTACCTTAAAATCCTCTTAACAACTATAAGATGTGATTTCTTTGAATTTGATCAAAAGTTAGCACACAAGCCAACACTAAACATTATATCAGGTCTAGAGACATTTAAGTAAAGTAAACTTCCAATCATACATCTAGAGAGCTTCTCGTCTATATTCTAACCTTCTTCATCTTTATCAAGTTTGGCAGTGTTTGACATGGGTTTATCCATCGAATTGGTATTCTCCATCCCAAAGCGTTTGAGTAGTTCACTTGTGTACTTGCCTTGGTTGATGAAGTTCCCATCTTTTGTTTCTTGATTTGAAAGCCGAGGAAGAACATGAGGTCACCCATCATACTAATCTCAAATTCACTCTGCATAAAATCACTAAATTATTTACAAAGATCAAGGTTAGTTTCGCCAAAAAAACTTTTTTTGTCACTTTTATATAGTTTTTCATTTCTTTTTATTATGATGAACCTATTACCCGTTTCTATTGGTTGACATTGACATATGGGCCATGTTATACTATTCAATAACAAGCCTTCCATTATCTATCTATAGATATATATTTGTATGATAAGAAAATTGTTAGAAGTATGCTTTAGAAATAAGGTAGAATCCACTTTGCCCATGATATACCCATGATCTAACAAAAAGTTCTTTAATTTCTCATACCAAGCTCTAGGTGCTTATTTGAGTCCATAGAGACCTTTTTGCAACAAATAAACATGGTTAGGTAAACTATCATGTTCAAAGCCTGGAGGTTGTGCAACATACACTTCCTCTTCAATTGTACCATTCAAAAATTCACTTTTAACAACCATTTGATACGGCAGAAAGTTTTTATAACTAGCAAAGGCAAGCAACATACAAATGGACTAAAGTCTAGATACAAGTGCATACGTTTCATCAAAATCTATACCTTCATGTTGATTGTATACTTGAGCCACTAACCTTGCTTTGTTCCTTATCACTTTGCCACTTTCATCAAGATTGTTGTGGAAGACCCATTTGGTGCCAATGATCATTCTATCACTTGGTCTTAGTACTAGGGTCCAAACTTTGTTCTTTTCAAATTGCTCCAGCTCTTCTTACATAGATAGGATCCACTCATCATCCCCAATAGCTTTCTTGACATTTTTAGGCTCAAGTTGTGAGAGGAAGGCACTTTTAGCTTGTTCTTTGTTGAATGCAGCCCACATCTTCACTCTTTGAAAAGGATCACCTAAACTCAGCTCCTTTGGATGATTCTTTGCAAACTGGGGGGTTGGTTCCTTTTTCTCATCATCTTTCTCTTCTTCTTGAGTGACCACCTCTTTTCCCTTTTGGGTGATGTTGAACTCTTTTAGAATAGGAATTACTTCACCTGCAACATCATCATTTGGTACAATATCTTTGGCAATAGAGGGGTTAGTCTCAATAAACTTTACATTTATGGATTCTTCCACTTGAGCAAGATCAACATTAAAAACTCTATAATCCTTGCTAGTAGTGCTATAGCCAAGAAGGAAAGCCTTGTAAGATTTCGGATCAAACTTGTTGAGAGAATCTTTTGTACTTAAAACCAAACAGGGACATCCGAAAACATTAAAATACTTGATTGAAGGCTTTCTGCTAAGCCATAGCTCATAGGGGGTTTTCTTCAAATAAGGTTGAGTAAAACTTGATTTTGCACAGAACATGAGGTACTAACAACTTCAGCCCAAAACATCTTTGGAGTATCATACTCTAGAAGCATGGTCCTAGCCATCTCCTATAAAGACCTATTCTTCGTCTCTACAACCCCATTTTGTTGAGGTGTTCCAGGTGAAGAGAAGTTGTGTGTATAACCAGATTCTTGACAAAAATGTTCAAAAAGCTCATTTTCAAATTCTCCCCAATGATCACTATGGATGGAAACAATGCAGCAAGAAGCTTCATTCTCAAATCATTTACAAAAGCTCTAGAAAACATCAAGCAAATCACTTTAGAAATGAGAAAGAAGGTCCATGTGACAAAGTGGATTTTAGCATTATAATAAAGTTATTACTCTTTTGACCTCATTATACTCACTCATGGTCTCAAATTGATTTTTCGTTCCTTCAGAATCATTGTTGAGACTCAAATTCGAAATATGGTGAACAAGGTGAGCTTTATACACATTATAACATCACAAGTTTTATTAATTCATAACCTTGTCCAAAGAAGAAAATTGATCCATCAAAATTCATCACATTGCCCTAAAACTTTTTCTACATATTCTTCACATTTTTGTCAAGCTATGATCCAAATTTCATATCAATTAGAGCTTCCTACTATTTACTATGGTTTCTTGAAGTTAATGTGTTGAAAATCCTTCTATTTGCCTTTTAATTTCCTTTTACAAGTCACTGATCCTTGCAAAGGGAGGGGATGAACCCCAGCCCTCAAATCGGAGACCCACAGATCAGGGGTCCGATCCAGTGGCTATGAGGTTATCTTCAACCTCTTGCTGATTGTGGGGAGGCATGAATGTGACCATTATGGTAGATCTCCCTCCCATGACCTCGATTTTAGAATCTAACCAAGAGAAAACAACCGTCTCACAGATTTGAACTTGAAAAACCCTACTTTAACTAGATTTTGTGGATAACTGTTCCACCAAAACAAGATCATGACCCCCTCTCTCAGCTCGACGGCCATGACCCTCGACCCATGTCCTATCTAATGCTAACCCTAGGCTAGTGCTATAAAAAGTTCTCCCCGAGGTACGCAACAAGTACGCCTACATCCTTGCCTTGTGATCACACCTTCCAGAGTCTCCTTTAGCCCCTGATTGTCATTGCCTTCCACCTGCTACAGTAGTGCTTCCGCCACATGGCCACTTTTTGGCATCCTGCCTCCTCTCTCCCTCTCCTCTCGCTCAGGCCACCAATGACTTTGTAAGAGTTCACCGAAGTCGAGCGGCACCTCATATGTCTCTCTCACCCACTCTTGCTCTTGGAGTGGCTCCATGCCAATGAGCCCCTCTGCCCTAGTCTTGGGCTCGCAAGGGGATTCACATGGAGAACTCTGTGTGAGGAAAGGGTGACCAAGAAATGTCGGTTCAACAAATCCAACAAACCTGTGTGTGAACCAATCAATAAGTGAGCAAACTAGACAAACCAAGATTGGACCGGCCCTCCAAGCTAGCAAGTCACAAGGACTATGTGGCTAGATATGGGCCATTACTTGTGCATCTAATTATCAACCTTTTTTATTTTAAGGTATTCTTTTGCCCTCTCATATGGAAAATAGATTAAAAACCCCTGATCTTGTTTAAATTATAGAAAATGCATCCTGACTCCAAATAATTCGAGTAAATAGTCGACTTTGATCAGAAAAATCCACTGAATCATTTAAAAGTATAGGTGAAGCCTGATTCTAAATGATTCTCACTGATATATCTAAATCTTGATATATTTCTTATGTAATTGGTCTAAATGACTCTATTTGTGGTTAATCTTGACTAAACACTGAAAACCCTAATTATTGACTCTAGTGTTCATATTGAGACTCTAAAATCATAATTGACCCATTAATGGTCTAGATTTATATTTGTTGTCTTGATTTAATCTTGAATATGATGATAACATCTTAATAATATGATTGATCTAAATCTTGTGGCATATCTTGATCTATTGACCTAAAAGTTGATCTCTGATTTACTCATAATACTAATTAGAGCTTTATCTAATCTTGAACACCAATGATGCTAAGTATCATGATGATGATCTAGGAACTTGATTATGAGCTGAATATCGATCAGGAAAATGAGGGTTAACACATATGATCCTAGAAAACCTAGGTAAGTCATCCACACTAAAAAATATTTGATACTTGAAATAGTATTGGACATATTGAAATATTGGTTGATTATAAGTGAATGACCCAACCCTAAGGTTGACATAGGAAAAATGTAACCCTAATATCAAACCTTAAAACATGATTATGATCTTGACCCTTGATCCAAATATTGTGATTTAGGATCTGACTCGAAGGGTTGACCTATTGATTCAAATATCAATATGTACTCAAAATCTTCAGTGAAAGGTACACTATTATATAACTCCTCCTTGATTGTATTGAAGATACTTTTATGTATCTCTTGACTATATACTTGGCTACTTACTTGGATGATATACTATTCCCTATGATTAGTCTTCCATTTTTCTATACTATATTTTGTAAAACATGAAAACATAAATTGCATGCCCATTATGACTAGCCGTATATTGATAATGATGATGATGTTGATAATGTTGATAATGTTGATATTGGGTGCAAGCGACCCCCCCCCCCATTGAAAGGTGGGACTTGTACATTGGCCTCCTACCTCATATGGAGAGAAGGAGCCTAGTGACTTCCCCCATCACGTTGGGGTGATAAAGTCACACAAACATATATAAGCATGCTTCTCAAATTACAGCATAATGGGAACTCGTAATAAAAATCGATTCATTTGAAAAATTTGTCGAATAACTTTTGGTTCTTCCAAATGGCTTGTTATACTTTTGAAATATAAGTCCTGCCAAGTACACTTATTTCCTCATAAACTATTTTACTTAATTTTGATAGTGTACCGTGCAATTGCATGATTGTGTCTCGATTTTCTTGATTTTAGGCAATACAAATGGAATACTGAATAAGATCACTTCCACACTCTACATACTATGGTGAGAAGGGTATATTGGCTATATCTCCATATTGGGTTAGTTGTTATTTAAATATCTAGTTTTTGAATTATTATTTCTTATTGTATATGTCAGTGTGTTAGATCTTTTCGGGCCACTCAGGGACAGGTGCTTCAATGCTCTTACCATTATCTAGGCTGTGGGATTGGTATTGGGGTAAAAATGGTTTTGTGATAGTTGGTATCAGAGATTACACACTCCCATATACTTTAAGTAAATAATTTTCAAGTCTCTTACACCCAAGAAACCCTAAAGTCCATAATGGTGAAAATTGTGGTGTGTAGGTTTGGGGTCCTGGCATAATTTCTCCTATCCATCTTCATGGTGGCTGAGATCCCCCCCTCTACCTGGCCTTAATTGATCCAAAATTGGACCCAAAGGTTCTCGTTTGAATCTCTAGAGAGTCTTCTAGCATCTCATCTCTTCTTTAAGGACTACCCAAGCCACCCATGTAGATGAAGATTAGGTAGTCTTCTCATCCCATCATGTGGTCCTTCTCATTACCATTTGCCACATGATGTCTCGATTATGGGTAGCTTATGCATGGAAAAAATGAATATCGCTAAAATTTTGAAAGTTGATACCATGATCTGACGTTAATGTGAAAACTCAATTTTGATCAATGAATCTTGTAATAAAATAATCATACTTGACCTTTCATATCATCCAAACTCAATTTAACCAAAACTAGACTACTTGCTTCCTATGTTGAGGTAAATGATAAAATTATGATATGGTGAAATAACGATGACTTATATCTTATACCTTATTGTTGATGAGGTCTCTATTTGATTAATATTCATGTTGCCCTATTTCCGACTAAACCTCAACATAGTTAAGCAAACCGGTACCCTATTTGATACATATCATGGCTATGCCATAAAGTGACTAAGTCTAGGACTCACAAAAGCATGATGTAAGACTATGATGCAAAAAACAGTTTTCCTATTGACCATTGATGCCTTTTGCAATCTTCATTTTGATATGATGATTATGAGCCTAAGTTTTGCACTATTATGCTCTAATTCCTTGAATTTCAAATTGAAATCCCCGATCTCCAAATTATACCACTGACTTGATCATTAATGGAAAGGAACACAAATATAACCTCGACTTTGTAAAAACTTGACATTATTACCCTATTATGATCTTGAATTTTAATCTCATGACCTTATAGAATATGATTTGATCATTAATACTCTCCCTAATTGAATAATCTCAATGGATGATGACTAATGTTAGTAATGTGCTAGATTAGGGTGGTAGTTGACTCATGACCCCCTAATCTAGGTCACATCACTATTATGACTACATCTACATTTTCACCTTGTTGATTATTTAGATTTAGTGAAGGTGTTCCCTTTCATTCTATTTGGACTGGTTGACCTAAGCCTAATAGGTTAAACCCTTGGTTGATACTCAATCTTGAATATTGATAATGGCCTTGATATATGACAATTTTGACCAAAGCTTGTGGTAAATTTCCTAGATAGACCTAGGTCTAGATCATTTATCAACCTTGGATACCATCATAATGAAATCTTTATATGTTTCTCAAATATTGCTTGAATATTGTTGCTCAAAATTGAATATAGATGAGTGATCTCCCCTGTGGTCTAAATAGGAATCTAAACCCTAGCTTCAAAATTTTGGACCTATGACTTTTGATGTCCAAAATGCTTGACTCTTGGTACTGATATATAATAATGTGACTCACTATTATCAAATCTCAATAATGGTACAAATCCTATGTTCACATTATTTGGACCTTGAGATCACCCTAGTTATATGACTAATGACTACAAAATCCCAAATTTGAAAATTTTGAAATGATGACTATTTTGACCCTCTCGATTTATGACTTAGGGTTTAGCTCTCATTAGGACTAGGGTGGGACCTCCCATTGATTTTGACCTTGAAATCATGATATTTAAAGTATGCTGTTGTCTTGAAATATTGATATATGAAATCTCAAATCATGGATGTATAACCCCACCTAGGCCAATGTTGAAGCTAAGACCCTGAGATATTGGGATTGAAAGTCACTTTGTACACTTGATTCAAGAACTCTATTTGTTTGACCTAAAATATGATCTCTCAAAATTTGTGACCAATCAGATGCTTTCCATATTTGTGACCCATACGATGACTTTGGACAATGTATGCACTGACATTGATACCCAATTGCTCGATGATGAAATGATGTTGGTACCAAGTTAGTTATGATATGAAACAAGAAATCCCAAGTATGATGATTTTACTACTTGAACTTTGAGGACATGATTTTGATTATCTAGTTGAGGATACTCCAGTATTTGAGGATATGATCTAGTTTTGAATAGTCCCAATTTTGAGGATGTTTTTGACTTTTGGGGATAAAATTCCTTTTTAAGGAGGGAAGGATGTGACGAAGTGGATTCTAGAATTATAATAAATTTATTACTCTTTCAAACTCATTATACTCACTCATGGTCTCAAATCATTTTTCTTTCCTCCGTAATCATTGTTGAGACACAAATTCAAAATATGGTGATCAATGTGAACTTTATACACATTATAACATAACAAGTTTGATCAATTCATCACCTTGTCCAAAGAATAAAATTGATCCATAAAAATTCATCACATTGTCCTCAATCTTTTTGTACATATTTTGCAAATTTTGGTAAAGCTATGATCTAAATTTCATATCAATTGGAGCTTCCTACTATTTACTATGATTTCTTGAAGTTAATGTGTTGAAAATCCTTCTATTTGCCTTCTAATTGCCTTTTCCAAGTCATCGATCCATTGCAAAGGGAGGGGATGAACCCTAGCCCTCATATCAGAGACCCGTGGATTAGAGGTTTTATCCAGTGGCTATGAGGTTATCTTCTACCTCCCACTAATTGCAGGGAGGTATGAATTTGACCATTATGGTAGATCTCCCACCCATGACCTTGATTTGAGAATTTAACCGAGAGTAAACAACCGTCTCACAAATTCGAACTTGACAAACCCTACTTTAACTAGATTTTGTGCATCATTGTGCCACCAGAACAAGATCGTCACCCCCTCTCTCATCCTGATGGCCATGGCCCTCGACCCATGTCCTATCTAATGCTAACCCTAGCCTAGTGCTATAAAAGGTCTTCCCGAGGTCCACAACAGGTACTCCTGCATCCTTGCCTTGTGATTCCACCCTCCAAAGTTTCCTTTAGCCCCTAATTGTCCTTGCCTTCCACCTCCTTTGGGTGTCCTGCCTCCTCGCTCCCTCTCCTCTCTCTCAGGCCACCAACGACTTCGCAAGAGCTCATCGAAGTTGAGAGGCACCTCAGCCGTCTCTCTCACCCACTCCTACTCGTGGAGTGGCTCCACATCGACAAGCCCCTCTACCCTAGTCTTGGTCTTGTACAGGGTTCACACAGAGAACTCTGTGTGAGGAAAGGGTGACCAAGCACCGCTAGTTCAATTCCAATGAACCAGTTTTTGAACCAATCAATAAGGGGCAAACCAGACAAACCAAGATTGGACTGGCCCTCCAAGCTAGCAAGTCGCAAGGATTATGTGGCTAGATCTGAGCCATTTCTTGCCCATCCAACGGTTGACCTTTTTTTATTTTAAGGTATTCTTTTGCCCTCTCATATGGAAAATAGATTAGAAGCCCATGATCTTGTTTAAATCATAGAAAATGCATCCTGACTCCAAATTATTCGAGTAAATAGTCAATTTTGATCAAAAAAATCCACTGAATCGTTTAAAAATATAGGTGAAGCCTGATTATAAATGATTTTCAATGATATATCTAAATCTTGATCTATTGCTTATGCAATTGTTCTAAATGACTCTATTTGTGGTTAATCTTGACTAAACACTGAAATCCCTAATTATTGACTCTATTGTTCATATTGAGACTATAAAATCATAATTGACCCATTAATGATCTAGATTTATATTTTTTGACTTGATTTAATCTTGAATATGATGATGACATCTTAATAATATGATTGATCTAAATATTGTGGCATATCTTGATATATTGACCTAAAAGTTGATATCGGATTTACTCAGAATATTAATTAGAGCTTGATCTAATCCTGAACACCAATGATGCTAAGTATCATGATGATGATCTAGGAACTTGATTATGAGTTGAATATCGATCATGAAAACTAGGTTTAACACATATGATCCTAGAAAACCTAGGTAAGCCATTCACACTAAAAAATATTTGATACATGAAATAATATTGGACATATTGAAATACTGGTTGATTATAAGTGAATGACCCAACCCTAATGTTGACATAGGCAAAATGTAACCCTAATTTTGAACATTGAAACATGATCATGATCATGACCCTTAATCCAAACATTGTTATTTAGGATCTGACTCGAAAGGTTGACCTATTGAGTCAAATATCGATCTACTCAAAATCTTCAGTGAAAGGTACGCTATTATATAACTCCTCCTTGATTGTATTGAAGATACATTTATGTATCTCTTTACTGTATACTTGGCTACTTATTTGGATGAGCCACTGTTCCCTATGATTAGTCTTCCATTTTTCTATACTATATTTTGAAAAACATGAGAACATAAATTGCATGCCCATCATGATTTCCCATATATTGATAATGATGATGATGTTGATAATGTTGATATTGGGTGCAAGCGACCCCCCCATTGAGAGGTGGGACTTGTACATTGGACTCCTACCTCATATGGAGAGAAGGAGACCAGTGACTTTCCCCCATCGCGTTGGGGTGATAAATTCACACAAAAATATATAAGCATGCTTCTCAGATTACAACATAATGGGAACTTGTAATAAAAATTGAATCGTTTGAAAAACTTGTAGAATAACTTTTGGTTCTTGCAAATGGATTCTTATACTTTCAAAATATAAGTCCTTCCAAGTACACTTATTTTCTTATAAATTGTTTTACTTGATTTTGATAGTGTACTGTGCAATTGCATGATTGTGTCTCAATTTTCCTAATTTTAGACAATACAAATGGAATACTGAATAAGATCACTTCTGCAATCTACATACTCTGATGATAAGGATATATTGGCTATATCTCCATATTGGGTTAGTTGTTATTTAAATATCCAGTTTATGAATTATTATTTCTTATTGTATATGCCAATGTGTTAGATTCTTTCAGGCCACTCAGGGATGGGGGCTTCAATCCCTTTACCATTGTCTAGGCAGTGGGATTGGGATTGGGTAAGAACGGTTCCGTGACAGTCCAAGTATATCTAGAAAAATCATGGACAATAACAAGGGAATACTTAGAATCAAGAAGGGATTGAGTTCTCATTGGTCCAAATAGATCAATGTGAAGAAGCTCAAGAGCTCTCTTGGTACTAAGGACTCCTTTGGATTTGAAGGAGGACTTGGTTTGCTTTCCTTGGGTACAAGGTTGGCATTCCTCATCCTTTTCAAAATCCAATTTGGGAAGTCCCTTGACCAAGTCCGTTTGGCTCAACTTCTTCAACTGATGCATATTTACATTACCAAGCGGACGGTGCCAAAGGTGAGGGAATCTGGAATCAAGCATTCAAAGGAAGTAAATAGCACAAGGTAACCATTGTCACATAGTTGACTAGCACTAATTAAATTGTGATGTAGGCCATACACAAAGATAACATTATTGATACACATGGATTCACCTACATCACCCTCACCTTTGAATTTACCTTTCATGTTGTCCCCAAAGGTAATCGAACCTCCTTTCTTTTTGGTGAAGTTGTTGAAATGGTTTATGTCACATGTTATATGCTTAGTACAACCACTATCAACAATCCATCTTCCTTTTTCCTGCAAGAAAGGAGAATGCTGGTTCCTAACTCAATCTTTAGGATCCGGAGTTAGCTTGGGGACCCATTTCATCTTTGGTTAGGATTCTCAGTGATGGAAGACTATCCTATAAAAAAAGATGTCTCCTTGATATTTGTCTTACCTTTGGCTTTGCTCTAGCCCTTTGGTGATCCCCCTATAAATCTAAAACCACTAGTACCACTTTGTTTGGTAGAATGGTCAAGGATTTCATTTAGAGAGTTCTTCCCTATGAGGAATTTCTATAGGGATGCTCTCAGTCTATGGTTATAATCATTTAGAGAAATAATGGTATAAGATAAGCTAGCTATGTCATCCCTATCATGAATAAGATCAACCTCAAGACAAAAGGATTTAGTTAAATATGAATCCTTCTCAAGGGAAATGGAAGCAACATTAGCACTAGGCAATATAAGTCTAGAAGATAAATCATTTACTTGACCAAGCAAACTAGCATTTTTAGATTTAAGCATTTGTATTTCTTTAAGATAGACATCTCTTTCATCTCTATGAGCATCAATAAGGAGCTTAAATTTAGCATTTTCAATTTTAATCATTTCAAGCTCTTTAAGGAAATTTTGGTTTTCTTCCTTAAGATTTTCAATATTCTTAAGGTAGATACCATTCTCATCTTCAACTCCATTGTATTGGAGCTCAAGATCAAGGTATTGCCCTTGAAAATTATCAATACTCTCAAGATTAGTTTTTTCATTTAACTCTTGGATTTCAAGATTAGTTTTTTCATTATCAATACTCTCAAAATTATCACCCCTTTGAAAGCATTGTCTTTGATCTTCTTGGCTTCTTCTTCTTGTTTGCCAAGCCTTGGCTCATGGGCTTGGAGGTTTCCAATGAGCTCTTTGGTTGGGATGTCACCAAGGCTCCTCACTTCTTCAATGGAGGTGACCTTTGACTCCCATCTCTTTGGTAGAGTCCTCAAGATCTTGTAGTTTATTACACCTCTATGTAAAGTGTTGGCCAATGCAGCCAGCCCATTGATGATGACATTGAGTCTTGAGTACATCTCCACAATCCCTTCTTTTTTTCCCATCTTGAAGTTCTCTAGAAGGTTGTTCAACATATAGATCTTAGCCCCCTTGACTTGCTTTGTGCGTTCATAGGTGATGTCAAATTTGTCCCAAATCTCATAGGTGTTGTCCCAAGATGAGATCCAGTTGAACTTCGTCAGGGTAGGGGCTGCATAGAGGATGCTTATGACTTTGGCATTGAGTTGGGCTTCTTTGAGAGCAGCTACACTCCATGTTGTAACAGCTCTAGTAGGCTCCTTATAAGATTTGACCATCACATTCCACATGTCAAAGTTCATGCCTTGAATGTAGAATTACATACACATCTTCAAATAGAGGAAGTTGGTTCCATCAAAGACCGGAGGACGCATGGAGAAGCCTCCCTCTAGGTTGAGAGAACCAAGTAGGTTGTCGCCCATCTTCTCATCTCATGGGAGATTGTTGGAGAAGATTCTTGGCTCTGACACCACTTGTTGGATCTAGGGCTCTAGATGGGGGGAGTGAATAGAGCTTAAAAAATTCTCACAAGATAGATTAGACTTTCAAATTATATTAAAATAAAACTAATAGCTTAAGTGCAATTTAAAGTCATAACAAACAAGCATAAAATGGATGAGAGGAATTGATAACAAGCACTTGACAAGGTCATGTAGAACGATTCCACTCTCAAAACTAGGAGAGAGTCGTTCCACTATCTAGAGAGGTCAGCCTCTAGGACCTTGCATGTGCTTTTCCCTATATATTCACCAATTAGAGTTACAACACAAGACCACCAAAGGACTTATCCATCCAAGCACAAAAAGTATTCCACCTTACCAAGGGCTTACCCACTTTGCAAGAGTCTTCAGCCTTCTTCCAAGGTCTTACCCACTATAGCACAAGTCTCCCGCCTTCAAGGACTTTTCCACTCTTCTTGGATCTTCAACCTTTACCTTCTCCTTCACCTAGAGAAGATCATCGCCTCTTCTTCAACCTTGAAGAGGAATAGCAAAAACTCCACCTTCACTCAGAGTAGCTTGCTTCACCTTTGCTTCATGGAGGAAAAATGTAGGGAAGTTGGAGTAGATGAGAGCTTTACAAGCACAACAGAGTAGCTCTCTTACAATAGGCCTATCTCACTCTTAATCATGAAGTGACATGTAAACTAGAGAGAGAAAGAGGCTCAACGAGTTGCAACACACTCAACTATAGTAAGGACTCAGAATAGCATGAATGAGCAAATTTGGAATGAACTCCAAGGGGTCTTGTTTATAGATGGGGGTGTTCCCTTGAGTTTGGGATTACTTAGGGTTAAAATATAGCTATTTTCCAAGATGTAACCGATCTATTTTTGCCCAAAACAACTCACCATGAGTTATAATCACTTTTTCTGCATTTTTCATACAGTACATTCACTCGAGTTTCAATGAAGGTAACTCAACTGATCAACTAAAAGATAAGGCCAATTTTCAAACTATCGGTCAAGTTTGTTTTGGGAAACTCGACCGATGAGCTAAAATTAGTTTTGCTTAGTGAGTCAGTCGGTCACATTCTATGAGTGTGCAACTTGACTGATGGGTCATCTTCAGAAAATCCATCATAGGATCGATCGAGTTTCCAACCCGACCGATGAACATCCTTTGACAAATTTTCTTAATTGACTTTAGAGTGATTAAACCTTGAAACTAAATTCATCTAAGGTCATTTGGAGTGATTTCCCAAATTGCACACTTGTATTGCATTTGACTTGAACTTGAACAAGCAAGGGCTTGTGTAATTTGATCCTTTTCATGTACCTTAAGCCTGAAATCAATCTTTAATAAACATAATAGATACATAGGAAAAGAATGGTTAAATCATTACCAAAATATGGGCAATGTATAACTATCAAGTCAACATGACACCAAATGTTAAATCCCCTACTAATGAAGGTATCAATTTTATATACTTAAACTTCTTTTTTATTTACTTTCATATACTTCAACTTCTTTTAAACTTCTTTATGTAATTAAACTTCTTTCATAAATTATGGTAATTACAATTATAAACTAAAAATATGACTTCTATATGAACCTAGACATTTTAAAGATGGATTTTTAAACTAAATTTATATTTTTGAGACTTTGTATGAGTTCTATGGAAACTAGGGATTAACATTATTATCTTAATATATATTGTTGTTTGATGAATGCATATTCATCTTAGTTTTAGTCACCAATTTTGATCCAGTTTTGCACTGAATGCAAATATTCACCCCTTGAATATGCTCATATATAATTTTCATTAATTCCATATCATTATTTAGAGCTTTGATCAAATCTATTCATCTCCATTATAGGATTGAACATTGTGCTATGTGTGCCAGTATAGGAGGTGTAGGGGACGGTGGTCTCAAGAAACTTTTGATAATTTGTACCCTTTGTCGATGGCCAGATCCTTCATCAGAATGCATCCTCATTAGTCAGAGGATTTATCAACACATGCCATTCGACCCTCAACAATAGCCCCCTGACAGGGGTGGGTTTGATTCAAGAAGGACCGCAACCTTGATCTTAAAGAAGGACCATGACTGCGATCTCAAGGAGGACCTCAACCTGAGGCACCGCAAGATAAAGCACACCTCAACCTGCATGGAGATCATGACCTGAAGAGGATCGCGACCTGAGCACACCACGACCGTGACCTGGTTGCACCTCAACCTAACTTGGACTGCAATCTCAGAAGATCACGACCTGCATGGGAAACCTCGACCTCCATACTGCAGGCCACACGAAAGTCGTGATTGTTGCTAGATCGCGACCGCAATCTTACCCCTCCACAACCTGACTTTGATCGTGATCGGTACCACATCACGATCGTGACACACTAGTGCAACTACAGAACACCATCGCGATCACGGTATACAACATCAAGCACGGTATTAAGCCAGTTCTCACCTCAATCACGGCCAGTAGCTCGACCACAGAGTTAAGTTGGTGGAGTGTGCCTATAAATAGGCCACCCACCTGTCTTATAAAAGCATCTCTTCCACGATTCCAGGAGGTTTCCGCTCTATGCCCAGCCCTCAGGAAGATGATCTCTACTGCCAAGTACTACCTCTGTTGATTTCTTACCTCTCCTCCATCTCCACTCCATCCATATCTATCTTCTAGCCACAAAAGTGGTTGGAATTCAAGATCTGCATATCTACTCCACCACTGGCCACCTAATGCTTCTTCTCCTCTAAGAAAGAGAAGAGAAGAGAAGAGAAGGAAGAAGGAGAGAGAAGATCTACCTCACCTACCTTGGTGCTCTCTCCCTCCTCGTTCTAGATCTTCCCCGACATCGTGTAGAAGACCATTTCTCCATTGAGCTCCAGCCACCTTCTTCACCATGACCATGGCGAAATCTTCCCTCTCTCTTGTTTTTCTTATTTCTATCATGAAGAGCGAGTAGTCATCTTCACTGTGGTGCAAGGACTAGCCCCACTGCCCATGCTTACATGTTCATCTTAAAACATTCCATGGCTTGTATATAACTTTTCATCTCGTGTTAATCGTTTGATGTGTGCTTGTAGACTAATCACCTGCCTTGCATGATCTATTATAACCCTTTGTTGTGAGACCTTTAATACTTAGGTTTATTAATATCGTTTAACATGGTTGATGCCTTGATGAGAACTTCTGAAAGATATCTTTGGAGTAGTAAGTGTGTGATCTGGTAGGTGTCGAGACATCTGATGCCTATAGTGATGCTTACACAAACCTGACACCCTAATGTGGGGTTTGATACTCTATTCGGATAGTTGTTTCTGGCCTGGATGTGCTTTGGATGTGTTAGCATGTGTAGTGGTGGTGAAACTCAGGTCCACCCTAGTGATTCCCATCATTAATCTAGACTCTATTTTAATCCTGCTCTTTAATTTCCTTGCATTTAGTTTAACTAAACCCAATCAACTCTTTGTTCTAAATATTAGTCTTACTTGGAATCGATTCAACAAGCAAGATTCTTAAAAATGTTGTCCTTTGGGATTCAATTCTTAACTATACTGTGATAATACCTATCCGCTTGTGGGTGGTATTATTGCATGAGGTTTTGTTAAAAACTCAGGGATTTCATCCCTAGGTGAATTTGTTAGTGCAGTAGAGAACCACGTCATTTTTTATCACTAATATATTCAAAATATAATTAAGAAACATACATTGGAATTATCTTTTTCATTAGCAGAGTCATAACATATTATACTACAAGAAATGTGATGTTTTACTTGATTAAGACATATATTAAATCAATTCTGAGATTAAATTAGATGGTGCTTCATAATTTATCAAACTTGGATTATATGATTTCATATGTTTTCGACAGATTTTATCTCATTATAATTATTTATGGCAATTTATTCAATAAAATTTACCTATTCACCCATTAAAGTATTTATGTCTATGTTAGTGAATAACATGACATTTATTAGATGTGTTATGAACCCAAATTATGTATTAGGTTACATATGATTATCATTTACATTTTACTAGTGAACGTACACGTGCGCATGCACATGAAATATAAAATTTGTTGGAAATGTGCGGGGAGAGGACTCGTCCGTGAAAGGGTCCCTACGGTAAAAGATATTTTTGTTAGTTGTTTGAAAGGAGAGAATTAAGGAACTGTTTCCATGGGATGGAGAAAGAAATATAGAATTAAAGATAATAAAATTTAATAGGAGAGTGAAAATAAATATTTGTATGAGAAAAATTCCTTGAAAAAAGGAGAGAAGAGAGTGAATCAAGGAGAGCGCAACATCAAACTCGCTCTTTTTATAGTAGTATAGATGTGTATTTATATTCTTTATTGAATTCTAACATCTAGAATCACCACTACATCATATATGGTACTTAGAACACATTAGGGTTAGTCAACTACAACATAGCATTAGGTCAAACAACCACCAGTCATCTACTACACATCATCACATTTCTAAAGACTAGGAATAGGTTCTATAAATCCATATTACTCATCACTGCATCATCTCTAGATAATATTCAGGCCATATATAACCAAATCTTGGGTTTTCACCCATGTCACTCATGATATGTGTTGTAAATATTTGGACCCAAGAGGGGATCCACTCCTTACTTTATTAAGAATTAAACCCATTCAATACAAATACAATAATATTGTAACACATGGGCCCACTGACCAGGGCTCTAGTAAAGTTTCAAGAATGACGACTGGCCCCACAGACCACCACTAGCCTTAACTGTGTGCTTTTTCATCACTCACACACAAGCCAAGGTCAACTTCCCGACTGGTCACCCATCCTAGTACTACTACAAGCTGAGCACGCTTAACTATGGAGTTCTTTAGTGATGGGCTCCCAGAAAAGGAGGTGCACCTTGGTGATATGGGTAGTCCAATCATTCCTTTTAAGATTATTTTATCTAAGGCCTCAAATCCTAGGATGTTACAATCTCCCCCAATTAGACTCTTGACATCCTCGTCAAGACTAAACTATATGGCCTCATAATATCACCCCATTTCAGTGCAGACCTAGAATGGCACATGGACACCCAACTCCCCATCACGGAATACCAGCTCAAGGGTGGCTACGTCACCATGGACAACCCTTTCCTACATGCCTGGACCGTACGGCTCAAGAGTAGCATGCCATGCCCATCTGCGCCTCACCTACTAGAGGGGTTTTGGCTCTGACATCATTTGTAACACCCGGGCCCACTGTCCAAGGCTCTAGTAGAGTTTTAGGAATGACAACTGGCCCCACAGACCACCACTAGCCTTAACTGCGTGCTTTTTCATCACTCACGCACAAGCCAGGGTCAACTTCCCGACTGGTCACTCATCCTAGTACTACTCCAAGCTAAGCGTGCTTAACTATGGAGTTCTTTAGTGATGGGCTCCTAGAAAAGGATGTGCACCTTGGTGATATGGGTAGTCCAATCATTCCTTTTAAGATTATTTTATCTGAGGCCTCAAATCCTAGGATGTTACAAATATCTTGGTTCTTAAAGATGAATTTTCATTTCTCAATTATGATACATCAAACACAATCATATTTTAGCAATAGTAAATTTATTATGACATAAATATTCCAATTATATTGTTCCTCACCTTGAGAGTGGTATTACTAATAAACATTAGTACATCTAACTATTACATAGGATAAGTGATGAGGGAATCCTAGACATATCAACCTATCCTTCAAAGTCCATGTTCAAGATTCTATCGAGTAATCATTCTCCATAACACTAACATCTAGGTTGTTAAAGAATTGAATCTAGAAGGGACAGAAATAAGGAATTATTAGTTAGAAACTATTAAGTATATTACACCGAAGGCACTTTGCGAATGGAAATCCACGCTGATTAGGTGCGGGAGGGGGGTGACCAGACCACACCCTCTCATGCCTCGAGAGTTTACCATGTCGGCTTCGTCTGGGGTGGATTCTCTCGGCCATAAAAAACAGTATATTATCGGGGCCTTACATTATATGTTAGTAATAAACCTGTGCATTATGGGGTTTGTAACACACAAGTAATTTCAATAAAGGTCCAACAAAAGAACAAGAATTTATGCATAAGACCAATAAGAGACTACAAATAATTTTGGCAATCATAAATCTACATTTTCGCGAAATAATACAATTTCATGAAAATAAAATTCCTTAAAGGTACCTATCGAGTACCAGGACAACATTGGAAAATATTACTAAACACATATGTGTCAAATAGCACATCTTGAGTGGAACTACACATTTCTTTGTATAATAAGGGTGGAATAGCACAACCTAAATGAAAAAACACATCCTTTAAAGTATGGTTGTGCATAAGCATCTATTATAGTTAACTAAGTCTAATACCAACATGTATAATAGAATGGCAGGACATATGCCATGTAATCAATCACAATAAAATAATTAAATTGAATAGCATGAGGGGTTACAACACGGTACAATATGAAAATTCATGATTATAAAATATTTCAGGTGATTGCAATCCAAAAGATATAGGATTGCAATTTAGATAATATAGGGAAACTTATTTCATGTTCGTATGAATGCCCAAATTTAAATAGAAGTTTCTCGTACCTGATCTTCACAATTAACAATACCTCTAGGGGTGAAATTCACAATCCGTCCTTCTAAACCTAAAAGTATTTTATGACACATTACTTCACAGTTACCCATTCATAAGTGAAAGTATATAAAAACCTAGTATTGGAGTCCTATTGTCATTTGAAGGTCTAGGAGTACACATTTGTGTATGTTATTATTAAAATGTTGAATATTAATGTTTTCAAGTTAGTCTTCATTGATATTCATAATTCATAATTGAGGTTCTTTCCTAATAACATTTTTATCACAATTGGTCATACTCCTTTTATAAAATTATATTTATCTATATTTTTTGAAGTATATCAAGGTGAGTCATTTATTTAACAATTATGGTATAATTCTTACAAAGAGAAAATTACCTATATAATTCTAATATATGTTCCATTTTAGATCATATTTCTAAGTATAAAGTTGTTCACAAAACTGCTCTATTGAAAGTAAATTCTTCTTTATAAATTTCCACCATGAAAGGGTATGTTCATTTGGAAACCAAGTGACACATTAATAACTATTTACTTTTCCAATATACATATGATATATGTTTCTAGGGCTTTATTTCTTCCAGAAATTGCATTATACATTTATTTAGTTATATTACTATTATAAGTCATCCATATATATATGAAAATCTTTTATATTTGTTTTCCTTATTTTCTCATTTAATTCAAAATATTATTTATCTAAATAAGTATTTTTCTATCATACATTATTACCTTAAATATATATCAATTTGTGTCTAATATATCACATCCTTTGATTAATATATAATTCCATTTCTAACATATCTTCACTAATCATTTTCCTAAAATTATAAAATACATTAGATATATATTACAATTATAGGATTTTCCATCTAGTAACATACCTATTTACTATATGTTTTAAGTGGCTAACTATTGTAGTCAGAGATTAGGGCTATACATGTTATTATAAATGCATAGGTGTACATACATATTAATATGTGAACTACTAGGATGCTTACATAGAAAGTATCAACTCGACTTGATTACTTGTATGGTTCATATTATGTGTAACAAGTTAAGACATCTACCAATAATTTATTTAATATAATCTTATTAGTAATATATACTTACATGCATCACATAAATTTCTCATTATTAATATTCATACACCTTAGTATATACTATTATAATTAATTGTGGTAATTAACCAAATAATGTAGATTGTCATTATTAAGTTTGAAATCCATATCTTCTCAAAAAATTATCTAAATCGTCATGTTATTTAGTTTTATTAATTCCCCATATTTGTAAAATACATCTTTCTTTCTTGAGAATATGATGATGGAGAAGGTACATGATATTCAAGTGGTATGGTTGGGGTTTCTATTTCTGTGGAATGTACATGCTTCAGACTACTTGAAGTTTTGTTGAATCAGGTTGTCTTGAGGAGATGAGGTGTCAGCAATGTTAAGGCTATTGGTGGATTCTAGAAAGTTTTATGCGACTGTGAGGTGGATGGCTAGTGCTTGTAGGTAGTTGAGGTTGAAGTTGCATGTGTGTTAGTGGTTTGTACATGGAAGGGATAAGACTCTTCTACTAGTGTGGGTTGTTATGGGTTCAAAGGTGATGCGAAAGACTTATGGGAAATGGTATATGTGAAAGAGACTGATACATTGCATGTCTAGTACATCACTATTTTGATTGGAGTGGAATTGATATATGATTAGAGGTTTTTCTAGTGTTTAGATAGATGTCTTGGTATGATAAGGAGGAAGAGGTAAGATCAGTCCTAGTTGTCATGGGGTGGCACTAACATAGGTAACAAGTCTGCTACCATATTCTCATCTAGCAACCTATGCTTTCATGGCAATGAAAATTCGGGTAGAAGATCTTAATGGAGAGAAGAAGATGTATTATTATAAAGGAGGGATTAAAGGGATGAGGAGGAATGGTTGGTATATCATTAGTGGTCTATTTCCCAGACATTGGTGATCACCTGATGTTGAACTCTCAATTCAATATGTTGGGTGTATGGTTAGAGGTGGGGATCTTTCCAAGCATATGGATAAGAGGGAAGGAGTGGGAAAGAAAGGAGGAGTAATGAAGAGGAGTACAAGAGGAGAAAGAGAAAAACATACTCAACTAGTGGGAATTGCATCCATAATTGGGGAGAAGAACAATTTCCCTGAGGGGAAAGGATAGTGCATTAAAAAAGTTTAACAAAAAACATTAGGTGTTAGTGAAATGTTCAATGCATTTAGAAGTATAAAAGTTGGTACGTTTAATTAATTAAATGGAGATAGTTGGGTTAAACATTGTCAAAAAGACATGTAATTTGGCATGTGTAAAGAACTAACTTAATGTTAACTTTGCCTTTTGAAAATTATTTGATATATATTTCCTAATTGGTATATAATTACTCACTTAATGCATTTGTTTTGTCTTATTATCAATATGTTACATTTATTCATATTTATACATTTTCCTTTTATCAAATAGACTTATCATGATTATAGTGCAAAATTTTGGAAAAACTAAATTAATTGATGAACTTCTATAATTACTCTACAAGATATGGCATTCATTGATTGTTGTGGAACATATGAAGATATTTTTGTTAAGACATTATATTTCTTGACTTAAAATACTCATAATTTAATCTCAATCATAGAAAATGAAACAACACTAACATAACTGAAAAAGCATAAGACAAAGGGAGTTTTATCTACGTAACAAGATTTAACTATGTTGCAACACTCCATCACTTAAAAGTGATTTTGTTCCCAAAATCCTTCAGTTTGTAACATATCCCACCATTATGCATGGCATAAAATAGATTACACTATGTTTTTGGAACTAATTAATTTATCCATTGTGATATGATTCATCAATAGAGATGTATTTCTCATTGCTAAGTTGTTACAAGTAACCTATTGGGTAAGTAACCACTTTAGGGTTTTAGTTAGCTACACATTGGCTACATATGTGTATGGTTCCCTACTAAGATTAGTAGGTGAATACTTGTTCATCACTAGAATTCATTTGTTACTATGTGGGGCCAAGATATAATCTTATTGAGTTAGCATTCCTTAAATATTTAACTTTTTTGCAAGGTAAAATATCCACATCATTAATTATATAATGACTAAGAGTCATGACAATGGCCGATGAGAAGTAACTTTGGATGGTCGTAGCATTGGGCCCCTCAGGAAGGGTCCCAAGTTTGAATCCTCTTGTGGTGTTGTTTGGAAATGTTTCTCTCACCACATTATCTGACATCTTATGTGACTTTAAGGGTCCCCAATATGTGGGAGGTGGGTCCCCCAACTACCATCTCCTGCTATCTTGTTAAAATAAAAATTTCAATGCTCACTCTCTCAAGGACCTTAATGTGTATGCCATGTTTGCAAAATGTTGATTATGTGCTGCCCATTTTGACCCTAAAATAGTAAGGACCTTCCACTGTTTAAATAAAGAAAATCGATATAGGATAGACAAACATGAAGTGAACCATTGGATTGAGTGAGCCCTTGCCACTCAAAGGGAGGCCATGCTAGCCGAACAAGCAGCCTGTGAAGCCACAATATGTGAGGCTGAATGACAAAAACAACGGATAGACTTTCTTGTCCCTAAGATTGCCTATGAACGACATCATGTTGTGTCATGTGACATGACCTCTTCATAGTCTGAGATCCAAACTCAATGGATCACAATGCTCCAAGCCAATCCTTTTTCCGATAACAAAGGCGATAACTGTTGGGACCATCTCCAATGAATTTCTAATCTATGTTCTTTGCATAAAATCCTAGAAATTTCTAAGGATGCCACTCAAAGTTAAGATTGTTCAAATACTCCCTTTCTGATCAATCTAATAGCTAATACTATGCTATCCAGGGAGATCACATCGCCACTTGGGATGCACTCCAATACAAGTTCCTAGAAAAGTATTACCCCTCTTGCCTCACTTACGAAATCAGCAGACATATCACCCAATTTTCCATGGTCCAAGGTGAGACCTAGGGAGAAGCTTGCGAGATATTCAAGGACCTTTTCATTCATTTCCCACACCATGATATTCCCCAAGCCTAACTAATCAAAATGTTTTACCACAGTGTTGATGACAACACCAAAGTTTTCCTTGATTCCTCATTTGGAGGTAATTTTATGTTCTAGAGCCTAGATAACACATGGGAATTTGTCAAATGTAGTTTTGAGACTCAATCCCAATGAGGGTTTGGTGTGGTCCTCAAAGTGGCAATGGCTAAATAAAATTATGACATAAACGATGTTGTGAGAGTATTAATCCCCTTGCCCTAGAATAAGAGCATTTAGAGTCTTCCTTTAATGCCTATGTGAGGAGACGGCAACCAAAATGAATGTCATATGCTACGGGTATGATCACAATACCCAACAATGTCAACTTCTCTATGTTATCCCCATGCACCTGATGCTGGATAACAAATGGAGGACCTCAACTCCATACACAGAATAGCCAGTCAAGTCTACTATAATCCAAATCAGGTCAAGAACCACCCTAGGTTCCATTATGGAAATATGGAAGGATCTAAAAATGCTTCTAAAAAAGATCCCCCAATTCAATAACTCAAACTATCCACCTTTGGGTTATCACTACAAGAATGACCAGAGGAATTTCTGGAACTAACGGAATTACCAAGGTCATTTCCAAGACCATAGTGTCTACCAAGGACAAAATACCAAAATTTAAACCAAGTACCAAAAATGCAAAAAAATTCTCCCATACCCTCTCCTAATGATAGGATAACTACTCTAGAGAAGATCATGCTTTCACAACAGGCCCACTAGAAGGAAACTAATGCTTAGTTGGACCAATCCCTAGCCAACCTAAGACATCATGCCGACATGTTTGTTGGACAACCTAAAAATAACCCTAAACACCTCAGACAACTTAAGGTCATCTTCGTTCATTTTGGGAACCACTATGGCCCTCCTATGGAGAAGCTTCTAGTAGTACCCATAAGTGTTGAAGATGGTGACATTTTTGTTGTTGAAAAAGAAATTCACAAGACTCCACCAACCCCAATGCTGATAAAACCTTATCTCTTAAGCTCCACAAGTGTAAGCTAATGAGCCTAAGATTCCAATTTACAAACCTCATCCACCATATTAGGACCACCTTAAACAAACTAGGCTATATGATTGGTTCATGAAACTTAGATATGTTATGGAAAAACTGTTGGTATGTATGCCCTGAGAGCCAATCATGGGATGATTGGTGGGATACATTAAGATTGATTTGATAAACATCAAAGGCAAGCTTCCAATTCTTCTAGGTTCAGTCATATGAGATAGTGATAGAACAGATTGAATGTCTAGAGAATGACAATACTCAATGACGTATGCTTTCAGGTTAAGGACCTGAACGATGAGATCATACAGATGCTAAGAGTTTGTACATTCTTGTTTTGTCCCTAGTCGGATGTCATTGTGGAAGGTAGATAGACAACAATGACACACAAGACTAGATTGTGGTGTTGGTTGATGACAAAATCTCATTAGTCATGATATAGAGATATCAAACCAAACACATAGGTACTTGTTAGAGAACAAGTGTACCAGACAGACCCACCGAGAGTTTGACACATGGAACATTGACATGGTAGTCACAGTCAGTACTCACAGTGATGGTGGTGAGTGTGATTCTTAGACCTGAAATCACTACACTCAACACATGTCGTTGGGCACACTTTGACATCATCAAACGCAGTCCTGAAACATGGGTTGTTATAAAGGTGATGATTGGGTGGCTTTGACACATGGGGCTTTTGAGGGGTGAGTGATAGATATGGGATTTGTCCCTCCTGAGGGAGTTTGATATCCAAGGCTACTTGATGAGTAGGATTGAGATAGGCGTGCGCACGCATGTGTGAATCAGTATGTGATATTGATGTCATACATATCTCATTCAATCTACTCTGAGATCAAGAAAGTGAATGAACGTTGACAGGATGACTATTCCATGCCTCGAGTTCATTCGGGATATCAGTGACAAAGGAATTATACATTCGTTGTAACACCATTCACAGATTGTAGGATTGAAAGTTGTTCTCCAACTTTCTACTTTCACTTGTGTAGCACTGATGTGTGACTAGGCACCGCTCTTTGCTTGTGAAGTCATAAGTGTTATGGACTTTCACTGCCAATGTGAAATGGACCTGCAGGGTCACACACATAGGATTTAACGTGGAAGAGGAGTTTTGTCCACAAGCAATGTTTAGATTGATTACTAAAGGAGTTTAGTAGTTCAATTAAACACACAATTGATTGATAGCTCAATATCATAATGTTCAAGGTGTTGAACATGTTGATTGGAGTATCAGATTGATTGAAATCGCAATTTATTGATTCTGCAAAACCTACACTCCCAACTGATCGACTCAAGTGTTGAATCGGTCGGCTGAGGTTGCTGAACCGGTCGGCTCAAGTGTTGAGCCGATCGGCTCATGGACAGGGTGAAACGATTGGTTCAAGTGTTGAAACGATCGGTTCAACTGGTGCAACCGAGCAAGTTGGGAAAGTAGGATTGGTGAGAATTTTCCTTGCGTTTCACTTTCCCAATTTGATTGGAACAAGGATCGGTATTCGATACCAATTACAAACAAAAGAAGGAAAGTCAATCAGGAACCGACCAAGACCACGAATCGACCGGTTCAGAAGTGAACCGATCGGCTCATGGGTCCTGACCGATCGGTTGAGGTGTCAACTGACCGGTTCAAGTCCCCAACCGACCGGTTCACTTGTGAACCGATCAGTTCAGGTTGTGAGTTGGTTGCTTTTGTGGAAAATCTCAAACCCTTCTACTCCTGCTTTTAGTCCCGCATTGCCCGGGATTGAGAACCTTGTCCCATGACCCTCCTATATATAGGGGTATTGGGGGCTTCTCAAGGAGCAACTCAGTGCAACCAGTTGCTCTGCAAAGTTGTCATTCTCTCTAGTTTTGGTAACCGAGAGAGAGCCCGAGCAAGTGCTTCCCGCAAAGAGAGGTGCAGCAAGGGAAGGACAACTGCAGTTGCAACTGGAGGCTGGAGAGTGTGTTGGCGACTAGTACATCAACAGGAGGGTGCGACTCCTTCCACTTCCTTGTGGGACAAGGAGTGTGGAGTTCCAGGTGGTCCGTGTGGACTTCTTCAGAGGCGGGAGGTTTCTACTGCTCAGGAGGACAACTGTCAACCCCGACAGTCCCGGTGAGAGGAGGAGTCGTCAGTCCTGGTGCGACTAGGAGCTGTACAGACACCGTCCAAGATCAGAGGTGAAGACTGCGCATTGCGCGAGGTATTGTCGCCGAGCAAGCCTCAGGACAAGGTATTTCCACAAACCATCCTTTCCTATTATATAGACATTGACACATTTCCTTGTTCTGGGTTTGGGGGAGAAAATTTTTGTTTCCGCTGCCTTCTCTGCCTCCCCTAAAACCCAACAAAAACTTCATGTGGGCATTCCTTTTTTAGATGTTTTGGCTAAGATTTCTACCTAGTCTAAGCACATGAAAACTCTATTGGCTAGAAAGTACACCACTGAGGAGTATGAGACTGTGACACTTGCAGGACCACCTCAGTTATCATTCTTAACAAGATGCCTAAAAATAGAAAGATCATGGTCCTTTGGGATTAGGTGTTATCTAGGTGACAGTGCTTATAGGAAGGGTCTTGCAAACTTAGGCACCAATATTTCAATCATTCCTTATAGTATCTACAAAATATTTGCATCTGTTTACATGCTTCCCATCACCATGACCATTCAGTTAGCATATTCATCCATGAAGAAATCTATGGGTATCATTGAAGATATACATGTAAAGTTTGGGAAGGATGCCTATGTTCCATGTGAATCTGTGATCATGGATATCAAGGAAGAGTTGTGTAATTTTTTTCCGCCCCTTTTTGGTCACTATTTGAGCTTTGATTATTGTTGAGGACGGAACCATCCTTTTATGTGTAGGTAGGCAAACTCTAGAGTTTCGTGTTTTTGAACGTATGAAGGGGCCATGCTTTCAAAAGGAAGTATATCATCTAGATTGTGTTGACAAACTTTCCCAACTAAGACAAGGGTGGGAACTATTTGACGATCCCCGACACACTGCCCTTACGGGCTCCCCTAAGTGTGACCTTGATGATGAGAAAATGTATCAATGCAGAGCTCACCTAGATTATTTTGAGGAAGATCCTCATGTGAGTTCAAGGACCTTAAGATGATCTCTCTTCTAGAAGAGAAGCCCAAACCTCACAAAGCCCCAAAAATGAAACCCCATCTGGAAGGAATCAAATATGTCTTTCTCAATGAACAACAAATTTCTCCTATCATACTTAATTCTGACCTTACTTTTGAGCAGGAGGACAAGCTCATGACTGAGCTAACAAAAAGGATAGCTTCCTTGGGATACAAAATGAGTGAAATAAAAAGGATTAGTCAAGCCATTTGCATACAAAAATTCCCATAATAGAATAATACAATTCATCTAGGGACCCTCAACACAAACTAAATCCAAATGTGAAAGAGTTGTCCAATTATAGGTTATCAAGCCTTTTCTTGTAGGAGTCATCTACCTAATCTCTGACTCCCCATGGGCCAGTCTTGTCCAAGTGGTACCCAAGAAACTGGGGGACCACTATTTTGAAGAAAGACAACGACAAGCTCATCCCCATCCATACTTTTATGGGATGGAGGATGTGCATTCACTATCCAAAGCTAAATAAGGCCAGTAGGAAAGATCATTTTTCTCTTCCCTTCCTAGACCAATACTAGAGTGCCTTGCCCATTAAGAGTATCTTGGCGACCTGGATGGTTATTAAGGTTTTTTTTAGATTCCCATTCATCTTGAAGAATAGAAGAACACCACCTTCATTCCCCCTTTGGCACATATGCATTTAGGAGAATGCCCTTCAGTCTGTGTAATGCCCTCACGACCTTTCAGTGGTGCATGAGCGCTGTTTTTTTTGGGTTAATTGAAATTGTTATGGAGGTTTTCATGGTGACTTATCCATTTATAGAGAACATTTTGATTCTTTCATAAGACACTTGTACCTTGTCTTACAAAAGCGTGAAGAGGCACACATATTTTTGAATTGGGAAAAAGTTAATACATTATGATAGAAGGAATTGTCCTAGGACATAAAGTTTGCAATCGAGGGATAGAAGTGGATAGAGAAATAATTGAGGTCATCACCAAACTTTGCCATCCTACTTCCTTCAAGGACATTCATCCCTTTCTTGGGTATGTTGTGTTTTACCGATCATTCATCTGTGACTTGAAAATCACCAAGCCTCTTACCAACCTTCTCTAGAAGGATGTTCCCTTTACTTTTGAACAGACATGCATAACCAACTTCCTTAGCTTGAAGGATGCTCTCACCGCCATAACCATCATCTGTGTACCATATTGGTTTCTATCCTTCAGAAATATGTGTGATGATAGTGATTATGTTGTTGGTGTCATTCTTTGGAAGTGAGTTTTCAAGAAACATCATGTTGTATACTATGCATCCAAAACTTTAGATGATGCACAACAGAAGTACACCATGCCTAAAAAGGAAATGTTAGCCATTGTTTATGCCTTTAACAAGTTCCAATCTTACCTAGTTGGATCCAAGGTGGTCGTGTACACGCGCCACATTCCTCAGAGGATAAGGATCTTGGTGACCTTCCCCATCACATTGGGGCAATAGAGTGACACAAATATATAAGCATGCTTCTCGAATTACAAAATAATGGAAGCTCATAATAAAAATCGAATTGTTTGAAAAACTTGTCGAATAATATTGGTTTTTTGCAAATTTCTCATTATACTTCTGAAATATAAGTCATGCCAAGTACACTAATTTTCTTATAAACTATTTTACCTGATTTTGATAGCGTACCATGCAATTGCATGACAATGTCTCGATTTTCTTGATTTTAGACAATATAAATGGAACACTGATTAAGATCTCTTCCACACTCTACATACTCTAAAGACAAAGATAAATCAGATATATCTCCATATTGGGTTAGTTGTTCTTTAAATATCTAGTTTTTGAGTTATTATTTCTTATTATATATGCCAATGTGTTAGATCCTATCGGGCCACTCAGGGACAGGCGCTTCAATCCTTTTACTACTTTCTAGGTAGTAGGATCGGGATTGGGGTAAGAATGGTTCCATGATAGTTGGTATCAGAGCTTACACGCTTCCATATACTTTAAGTAAATAATTTCTCAAATCTCTTAAACCCAAGAAACCCTAAAGTCCATAATGGTGAAAATTGAGGTGTCTAGGCTCGGGGTCCTGGCATAATTTCTCCTATCCGTCTTCATGGTGGCTAAGATCCCCTGTTGTACTTGGCCTCAATTGATCTAGAACTGGACCTAAAGGTTCTCTAGGGAAACCCAAGAGAGTTTTCTAGCATCTCATCTCTTCTTTAAGGACTATCCTAAGCCACCCATATAGATGAAGATTAGGTAGTCTTCTCATCTCCTTATGTGGTCCTTTACTCATGACCATTTACCACATGATGTCTTGATTATGGGTAGCTTATGCATGGCGAAAACGAATAACAATAGAAATTTTTGAAAGTTGATACCATGATCTGACCTTAATGTGAAAACTCAATTTTGATCAATGAATCTTGAAATCAAATAATCATATTTGACCTTTCATATCATGCAAACTCAATTTAACCAAAACTTGACTACATGTTTTCTATGTTTGAGATCAATTTTGATTTGATGAATAAGAAGGAATTATACCTCGTTGTTGATGAGGTCTCTATCTAATTAATATCCATGTTGCACTATTGTTGATTAAACCTCAAAAATAGTTAAGAAAAGTCTTTTCCTATTTTGATACACATCCTGATTTTTCCATCAAATTATTAATCTTACTGACTCAAAAAATCACGATGTAAGACTATGATGCAAAAAGCAGTTTCCCATTGGCTATTTATGCCTTTTAAATCTCAATTTTGATATGATGATGGGCCTAGATTTTCAATGATTATTCTCTAATTCCTTGAATGTCAAATTGAAATCTTCAATTTCTAAATATTATCACTACCTTGATCATGAAAGGAAAGGAATGCAAATACTAATTGGACTTTGTAAAATCTTGACATTATACCCTATTATGATCTTGAATTTTAATCTCATGACCTTATGGAATATGATTTAACCATTGATACTCTCCCTTTTGGAATAAGCTCAATGGATAATGACTAAGGTTGGTTTTGTACTAGATTCGGGTGGTAGTTGACTCATGACTCCCCTAACCTAGGTCACATCCCTATTATGACTGCCTCTAAATTTTTGTATGGTTGATTATTTAGAGTTTGGAAAGGTATCCTATTTCACCCTATTTGGATTGGTTGACCTAAGCCTAATAGGTTAAACCCATGGTTTATACTCGATCTTAAATATTGATTTAATAATAAACTTGATATATGACAATGTTAATTATAGCTTGTGGTTGACTTCTTAGATAGACCCAGGTCTAGATCATTCATCAATCTTGGATACAAAGATAATGAAATCTTAATATGTTTCTTGAATATTGCTTGAGTCTTATTTCTCAAAATTGAATATAGATGAGTGATCTCCACTATGGTCTAAATAGGAATTTAAACCCTAGATTTGGAATATTTATACATATGATCAAATTTTGGACCTCTGACTTTTGATGTCCAAAAATCTCAACTCTTTATACTGATATATAATAATGTGACTCACAATTATCAAATCTCAATAATGATACAAATCCTATGATCACACTATTTGGACATTGAGATATATGACTAATGACTTCAAAATCCCAATTCTTAAATTTTTTGAAATGATGACTATTTTGACTCTCTCGATTTATGACTTAGGGTTTAGCTCTCATTAGGACTACGGTGGGACCTCCCATTGATTTAGAGCTCGAAATCATGATATTGAAAGTATGATACTGTCTCAAAATTTTGAAATATGAAATCTCAAATTATTGATGTATAACCTCACCTAGGCCAATGTAGAGGCTAGGACCCTAAGATATTGGGATTGAAAGTCACCTTGTAAACTTGATTCAAGAACTCTATTTGTTTGACCTAAGATATGATCTATCCAAAATTTGTGATCAATAGGATGATTTACATATTTGTGACTCATATGATGACTTTTAACAATATATGCATTGACCTTGGTACTCAATTTCTCAATGATGAAGTGGTGTTAGTACCAAGTTGATTATGATGTGGAACATGGAATCCAAATTATGATGATTATACTATTTTAACTTGAGGACATGATTTTGATTATATAGTTGATGATACTCCAATATTGAGGATATGATATGAATTTGGATAATTCTAATTTTGAGGATGTTTTTGAATTTTGGGGAAAAATTTTCTTTTAAGGAGGGAAGGATGTGATAAAGTGGATTTTCACATTATAATGAAGTAATTACACTTTTCCCTCATTAAACTCACTCATGGTCCCAAATTATTTTTCTTGGATTCATAATCAATATTGATACTCAAAATCAAAATTTGGTGATCAATGCAGACTTTATATACATTATAACACCACAAATTTAATTGAATCATCACTTTGTCCACAGAGGAAAATTGATCCATCAAACATCATATTTTTTTTTATCTCACTTTTGATAAAGGTTCTCCACAAGTTTTTGAAGTTGTGTTACAAATTTGGGAAGATTCGATATTCCTATGATTTATTATGATTTCTTCAAGTTAATATGTTGAAAACCCTTTTATTTGCCTTTTATTTGCTCCCTTTTTGACATGTCCAAGTCATCGATCCGTGGTAAGGGATCAGGGGTGAGTCTCAGCCCTTGGATCTCCTTCCCAT
Organism: Alisma plantago-aquatica; assembly: GCA_963693085.1. Lineage (NCBI taxonomy): Eukaryota > Viridiplantae > Streptophyta > Magnoliopsida > Alismatales > Alismataceae > Alisma > Alisma plantago-aquatica. The sequence goes on along the minus strand of OY856410.1, from coordinate 1,353,942,150 downwards.
AGATTAGGGCCAGATCCAATGGCCAGTTCATCATCTTCTACCTCCGCAATCAATGAGGAGGAGTTATTGAGGGCCCAAAAGTGATATCTCTCACATGTGACCCTATTTCAAAAATCTAAGAGAGTAGAAATGATCACCTCATGAATTTGAACCCATAAAATCCTACTTTGACCATGAATAGTTCTCTGGCCAACCACCAAAACACCTTCCTCACCTCCCCCTCTCACACCGGCGGCCATGGCTGCCACCAAAGATAGATCAAGCCCTAAACCTAATCCTAGTGCTATAAAAGGACCCCCAATGGACCGCCATAGTCACACCTTGCAAGAAACCTTGCTCTTGATGTTTAATTTGGCCTTCAAATTCCCCAATTTCCCCTTCTTCCTCATGTAGTTTGAACGGTGCCACTTCCTAGGCCATTTGGGCATTCCTCCTCCTTGCCACCTAGCCCCAATCTACTACCTCCTTTCGATTGGCGAGGTCTAGTCAAGGTGGAATGACACCTTTGTTGCCGCTCTGATCACCTCCTACCCCTGATCCCCCTCTATGCCAGTGTGCTCCCTCCGCCTGGTTTCTGGGATTGTGAGGCCTACGTGGATGGGAAAGAATCCCCAAACTAGCTGTTTAGTGGAGGAAGGCCTGGTCCAAAGGATCCATCCGAACCACAATTGAATCGAGAAATCAACAAGGGAACCAGCCAACTGAAGGATCAAACCAGACCCTGAACCAAGCAATCTACCTAGAATACGTGGCTTAATCTGGGCCATCCATTGTGCATCTAAGGGGCGTCTTTTTCCATATTTTAAAGTATTTTTGCTCCCTCTCTGCTCAAAAATCAAATAAATGGATAGAACTTGCAAAAATTGTATCTAATGCATCCTGACGCCAAATAATTCAAGTAAATGGTCATTTTTGATCAAAACAAATCCAATGAACCCATTAAAAATACTTTTGAAGCCTTATTACTGATATATTTCATTGATATCCCTATATATTAAACTCTTTCTCATTTAATTTGTCATATAGTTCAATAATGATGTTCAATCTCTAGAAACCTTACTATTTGACTCTGATGTCTCTATTTGAAACTCTAAAAGAATACTTGATTCGTTAGTGAATCTAGATCTAAACTTTTAACTTATTCAAATCTTGAATATTATTTCATGCCATAAAGTGATGACTAATCTTGATTCTGACTCTAGAATTGTCATATGGTGTATATAAGTGTACTATATCTTATGACCTACCTAATCTAGACCCTTGAACTTATTTTCTTGATGAAGATCTAGAAGCTTCAATTATGACTTGGATAATGATCATAAATTAGGGTTAACACATATGATCCTAGAAAACCTAGGTAAGTCATTCACACTCGAATATATTGTACACTTGAAATAATGTTGGACATATTGATATATTGGTTGATTATAAGTGAATGACCCAACCCTAAGGTTGACATAGGAAAATGTAACCCTAATCATGAACTTTGAAACATGATCTCCAAATATCATGATCCTGACCCTTGATCCAAACATTATGATTTAGGATCTGACTCGAAGGGTCTACCTATTACTTGTTGATCTATACTCAAAATCTTCAGTGAAAGGTACACTATTATATAACTCCTCCTTGATTTTATTGAAGATACTATTATGTATCTCTTGACCATATACTTGGCTACTTACTTGGATGAGCTATTGTTCCCTATGATTAGTATTCCATTTTTCCTATACTATATTTTGAAAAACATGAAAACATAAATTGCATGCCCATTATGACTGCCCATATATTGATAATGATGATGATGTTGATAATGTTGATATTGGATGCAAGTGACCTCCTCATTGAGAGGTGAGAATTGTACATTGGCCTCCTACCTCATATGGAGAGAAGGAGCCCAGTGACTTCCCCCATCGCGTTGGCGTGATAAAGTCACACAAAAATATATAAGCATGCTTCTCAAATTACAACATAATGGGAACTCATAATAAAAATCGAATCATTTGAAAAACTTGTCGACTGACTTTTGGTTTTTGCAAATTGCTCATTATACTTTTGAAATATAAGTCCTGCCAAGTACACTAATTTTTTTATAAACCATTTTACTTGTTTTTATATAGTGTACCGTGCAATTGCATTGACTTTGTGTCTTGATTTTCTTGATTTTAGGAAAACATTGGAACCTTGACTATATCACTTCTGCACTCATATACTCTGATGAAAAAGATTGATCTACAATACCTCCTATATTGGGTTAGTTGTTCTTTAAATTTCCTAGTTTTTAAGTTATTATTTCTTATTGTATATGCTAGTGTGTTATATCCTATCAGGCCACTCAGGGACGGGCACTTCAATCCCTTTACCACTGTCTAGGCAGTGGGATTGGGATTGGGGTAAGAACTGGTTTCATGAAAGCCTCCTTAGTTTATGTAATGATGATGGAAACCTAATTGATGTTTACCTAACAGATGACAAATTTCTTAAGGTTGAATCCTGATACCCATGATTTACTGACTATGTCAATTATCTTTCTGCAACAGCCCTATATCCTGGTCACAAAGGAAATGCTAAGGCAAAATATTTACATGCTGTTAGGCAATTTTATTGGCATGTCCCTTATCTTTTTAGACTGTGTGTAGATGGTCTTTATCAAAGATGTGTCACTGAGGAAGAGGCTCATGATATCCTCAAACAATGTCAATATGGCTCCACTAGAGGGCACATGAGCTCTCAAAAGACTACTAAGAAGGTGATATAGTCCCGACTTTTTTTGGCCCACCTTGTTTAAAGATTCTTATGTGTTCATCTTAGCTTGCGATAAATGTCAGAGAACCAAAAATATTTCTAAGAGATAAAATGATAATAACTTCTTGGCAGGAAATAGAGATCTTTGACATTTGGGGAGTGGATTATACGATCCCCTTTCCATCTTCTAGTAGATATTCCTATATCCTGGTGGTTTTAGATTATGTTTTGAAATGGGTATAAGCCATCCCCACCAAAACTAGTGACTCCAAATCCGTCATGAAGCTTTCCAAAGATACCATCTTCCATAGGCTTGGGGTGCCTCGAATCGTGATTTCTGATGGAGGATCACGTTTCTTAGAGAAAATTTTGAGTCCTTTCTTAGAAAATATGGTGTCCACCACAAGGTCTCCTTGCATTACCACCCTTAGACTAGTGACCAATCTAAGGTCTTAGATCTTCAAATCAAATCCATTCTAGTGAAAACTATCAATCACACTAGGAAAGACTGAGCCTTGAAAATTGACTTGTGGGCATACAAAACACCCTTAGGCACCGCTCCCCTCCAGATGATCTATGGCTAATCCTGCCATCTTCCCATTAAATTGAAACAAAAGGCTAGTTGTGCTATTAAAACTCTTAATTCTGACCTTTATATAGCTGGAGAAAACATTTTCTTCAATTGGAGGAGTTAAAGGAACTTAGGATGACAACCTACAAAAATGGTAGGATTTACAAAGACACGAACCAAATTATGATATGATGACCATATTAGGCGAAAAGACATTCTAGAGGGCAATTATTCCAAGTCTATAATTTTAGTTTGAGGCATTTTTCTGGAAAGCTCAAATCTACTTGGTATGGCCCCGACCTTGTAAAGCATGCTTATCCACATGGAACTTTTCTTCTTTTGGATAAATGGATGGGTGAAATTTTTATAAACGAGCATAGGATTAAGTGGTACATTCACGATGAGGATGTCATGACATCTAGAGCATATCGCCTTTATATCCTTGAATATTTATAATTAAGCGATCCTCCACTCCCACCCAATCCAGAGCTAAAATTAGCTCCATGATCACACACGTTGAACTTTTGATTGAAAACTAAGTGCTTGTATGGAGGCAATCCAACATATCTTTTTATTTCACTTTGTTTTCTTTACTTTTGTTTTCATTATAGAAATTTCCAACGAACCCTTACTCTATTTTAGTTTTCTAATTCTAGAAGAAATGAGTCAAATTGATTGGTCTCCCAATCAGGTGATTCAGTTTGGTATTTCATTTGAAATTTAATTTGTTTCTGCTATCTCAACAATGTGTGAAACATGCAACCCACACAATGAGTTGATCAACTCATGGCTCATGAAGGGAAGATTCAAATGGAAGTTTGCATTGAAATTCAATTTGCTTCACTCCACAACGTGTGAGTGAAGACCCACACGATGAGTCGATCAACTCATGGCTGAGAAAGCTCCTATAAGGTATGCTGATGGGGAGGGGGTTATACTCATCCTCAACTAAGCCCCCCCCCAAGCAACCCCTTCTCCCAGCAACCCTCCTCTATAGAGAATCGTCCAGCAGAAAAAATGCCTTTTTTCCCTCCTGCAAGTCCAACAACCTGCCTTCTCTCTTTCTAGGCCACAATGTCCTCAGTCATTGCACTGGCCAATCTCCTGACATTGACCCCTCGGTGAGTCGGGCTTCTCGCATCACTGAACCTCTTCTTCTTCTAATCTTTCTCCCTCTCCAACTAACTTCCACCCCTCCTATCCTTAGGTGGGTCAACTGTTCTATATTGCCAATCGGGCGATTCTGCCACTGTAGTATCCTCCTTCTGCCCCACCAGTTGAGTGGTTTGTATGGTGGATCAGGTGATTTATTGATTGTATCAAAATTCTTTTGCCACTTGAGTTAGTCTCTTCATTCTGCCAACTGAGCAATCCACAGGTGATAGTAGTAGCCCATAGTCGCTTGAGTCAAGCAACTCAGTTGATGAATCGAGTGTGCTAGAAGCATCGTTGATGCCATAGTCAATTGATTGGCTCAAGGTTTGAGTTTGGCAATCCAATACCTCTTGTAGAAATATCATATCACCAGAAGGCTCAGTGGTGGCCTCGTAAACCATCTTCGCAAGGGCAAGTCCATTTCCAAGAAATACTTCTCACGAGAGCACCCTCCTCATATGAGATCCTGACCAGAAACCACATCAGGGAACCCACTAGTGAATCACCCCCAACATAGCCGACGAGATGTTTCTGGACCATGAAGATGTGGATGATCTCCTCCACGAGTTAGAGGCTAGAGAAGCTTCCATTTACGGTCCAAACTCAATCTTGCCACGCCCGTCGTGTATTGTTCCTTGTCTGGACAACTCTATTCATTTCATTAACAAAGGCCATGAGGTACATTTTGTTGTAATGTTAAGCATCAACGTTACCCTTCCCAACTGGGATTCCAGTGAAGATCTCACCACCCTCAAAATCAAGGATTGTGTAGACCAGATCGTGCACTGGAACCATATTCTCATCTCCCCCTACTGGTTCCTCTCTATATTTAGTAACCTAACACTAGAGTTCATGACTGTGTTCTGCCGTCTCTGCTATACATAAGGGAACTCCAGCTATATGACCTAGATTTTTTGGGGAGGATATTTAAGTGTCTTCCAGGAAGATCACCTCCCTCATCCTCGATGGTGTTTACAATTCTAGGCTATCACAGTGCATGGAGCACTCTCATTCCTCTTATCACAATAGGTATAACTAGGAAAAGTTACGGGCCAACATTACCAGACAAATCCTACTCTACCAAAGGGACCCAAAGCCTCTAACATCATAATCTAGTCATTTACTATCTTCATTAGATCCTCTCCTGCACTATCTATAGCATGTCAAGAACTTAGTGGACCGTCATCTAGACAGATCTCTACACCATGTGGTGTCTTCTTCATGACGAGTCGATCAACTGGGGGAGTTCCATCTCAGAGCACATCAGCACTGAGGTGAGCCAAAACACTAGTTGTGTAACAACCCCTCCCCCTATTATCCCCTATTTAGGTGGACCAAGAGGGTAACAACCATTATCATATTTACATGATCAAGGTCTAACAATTAACTAATAATAATTATAAATTCATTGAATGGAAAAGAATTTGGTAAAAATATGAAGATAGAATCTCCACAAGAGAGTTACATGGGATGAAAATCCAAATGATTGAATAGGAAATAGATCTGACTATCTAAATCCTCTAGAATAAATTTAGATATTTTCTTTTATCTTCGTCTTTGAATGTCCATCTTTGACATTAATTACAATTTAACCTAAAATGACATGAAACAAAAAGTTCAATATATCAAAATATAATCAATATGTGGGAAAACAAAACATCCGCATGTAGGTGCAACAACATATTGCTCCATAGAAGTAAATATTGTTACATAATCAAATTTACTGTTTCATCATAACTCTTCAACCCTTATTTACTCAATATTAGGCATACCCTTTCTTTTGGTTTTCTCCTTGTAGTGGACTTGGGCCACCTTCCTAATTTGGGACTTGGTTTCATGTTTGTCTTCCCAATTTGGGGATTGAACTTTTATGACCTTCCCAATTTGGGGATTGACCTTTTATGACCTTCCCAATTTGGGGCTTGGTCCTCATTGACTTTCTCTTATCTTTTCTATTCTTGGACATATAAAGTTACAAATATGTGATACTCATATGGGCCTTATAGATTGTACAAAAATAAATATACAACCAACAATTTCATTTGCAATCCATTTGGGAAATGTTAGAAAATACAAAAGTTTATAAGGCAACTATTCATAGCCGTAACCAAATACCTTTCTTAGAGATGGCTTAATATCCAAGAAATTAGGAGCAGATGCAACCAAACAAGTAATCACCGTGTAATTAATGCATAACACCCAAGTATTACTATTGTGTTCGAAAAATACCCTTATGACTAACTTGGGTTCCAAGTTAGGGTTTTGGGGTCAAACTAGGGTTTCATTAGGGTTAGGCTTCCCAAACCCTAATTATAATATGTTAATGCTTTTTGATTTACTAAATACTAATTTTAGAAATATGTGTACTTTAAACCTAAATCAAATTTATGATGATCTTTTTATTCAAAAAGGTTATACTTTACTCATTAAATACAATTAATCAAGTTATGATCATAAAATTTACTAATCTTATAAAAATAAGGTTATCATATATGATATCACATTAGAGATTGCATCTTCAAGCACTTTTGGAATTTGAGACAGAAATAGGTTATCAAACTAATATTATTGAATTCCTCATATTTTTATTATAAATATACACTACTTGTAATTTTTGGTAAAATGATGGATTTTAAATAAATTTTACAAGAGATAACTATTTTTCTGATTTTTCTTAGAGAGGCGAGGAATTTACCTTTATTTGGAAATTAGCTAACCATAGGATCCTTGGTCATTGTTGACCAACGTGTGGATCACATGGATCGGGTTAGTTACATCCACTCACCCCACATTCAGTCGATGAGAATCCCTGATCGCACGATGCTATTGCTGGTCCAAGATGGACCCAGATCCAACAATCTACTGATCGCGCCCCTTTTCAGCCTTCCACTTTGCATGCAACAACACTCACAGTGGAGATTCTCACTTGAGAAAGGAGTGAGGTAGAGGGGAAATCTTGGGCTAGAGACTCTCCATTCCTGATCCAGGGATTATGGTGAAGTCAAGGGTGGTATTTATATAGGGTGTGAGAGCCCAATGTAGGGTTTACACACTTGGGGTTAGAGAGAGGCAACAAGAGGGACCTTCCTTGGTCCACAAGCTATGATTTCTTCTCCCATTATTGGGTTTCCTTTTTGGTTTTGCAAGATGTACTCAACAGTTTGCTTAATTAGCATTGAGGTGGAGTGTGGAGAGAGATATGAGGAGCTATTGCTTCATTTGTACACGGCTCCATTTCCTAATATAAATCAGGTAGGAGACGACCCATGCGTCATTGATTCTTGATCCAACAACCCATTGACCTCATGATCATAGAAGGGGAGATCCCTGCGATTCCTAATTCAAATAAGTGACATTTAAATGCATTAACCCATTAATGGTTCCACTTTAGGAAACTAGCTAAATTCATAATTGTCTCTCCTTTTAACCAATTGATCTCAAATTTTACACGAAGGATTTTATTAACTAAATCTAAGTGTGGGAAATATTTGGGGCCATGATACAAAACTTAGCCTAACACTTTTATTTGTATCTAGGTCTTCCATTTATATGAATTATTTAAGGTATCAAATAAATCCTTTTTATTGCCTGACTTGTCAAGCAATCCTATTTTCAATGTATTTTCTCATTGAGTGAAATATAAGACCAAACAAAACTACAAGTTTTCTTCAACTTTTTTATTCTAGAAATTTTCACACAATTTTAATTAAAAATACCAATTATCCATTACATTTATTAATCCTTTATTATTTTATTTTCAATTCATTCTTAATCCAATATTTATTAATAAATAATTGAAAATAGTGAAACACATGGAATCCATTCCACATGGAGAATTTGCATTGTCAAGTGAAAACATTCAAGAAAGATATTTAAAATACCAAGCTTTCTAATGTGTCCTCATAAAATCAATATTTGCATTCAATTATAAATCCATGTTGTAACATTCGTTCCCTCTTGCAAGAATTTTATCCTCAAAATGCAACTAGTCATACAAAAAGTTTAGGATAAGACCTTTCCATGTTTGTGTTTAGCTCACATGTGGGTTCATCCTCACCATGGTGATTCCAAAGAACCTTTACTATCTCTATCTTTTTATTCTTGATCCCTTTCACCTTGGAGTCAATTATCCTCACTAGTGACTTGGGGTATGTCAACCTCCCCCAGGTTCTATAGGTTCAATGTTCAACACATAGGTTGGATTTTTCACATAGCGCTTCATATTGGATACATGGAACACATCATACATCATTCTACATTGTGGTTGTAAAGTTATATGATAAGATGCCTTTACAATCCATTCTAGAACTTTGAACAAACCCACATATCAGGGACTCAGTTTTCCTCTATTTTTAGCTATAGCTCATAGGGGTCAAATTCTTTGAAACACATGATCACCTACAGTAAAGTGCAAATCTATCTGATTAGCATCAACATATGAGTTCAGTTGATCTTGGGCTATTTTTATCCTCTGCTTGATCAAAGCAACCTTGTCAGCATAAAACTGTAGTTCTTTTAACCTAAGAAAGGTCTCTCACTAACATCATCCCAATGAAGAGGTGACGGACACGGCCTGCAATACAGAGTTTCATGTGAAGGCATCCTGATACTGGCTTGGTAATTGTTGTTATAGGAAAACTCAATTAAGGGTAGGTACTTCTCCCATGATCCAACCCAATCTAGGACACATGATCTCAATAGATCTTCTAGGGTCTGGATCATTCTTTCTGATTGCCCATTACCTTGGGGATGACAAGCTATGTTGAATTTCAGCATTGTATCGAGTTCCTCTTGACTTAGGGTCACGTCCAATATGATCGATGGCGAACCATGCAAACATAATATCTCTCTAATGTAAAAATCAGCTATGTTTGACACCTTGGCAATGGTCTTCAGAGCAAGGAAGTTCTTGACTTGGTTAGGTGGTCCAACACATCCCATATTGCATCATGTCATTTTCTTTTCTTGGGAAGGATCACCACAAAATCCATGGTAATATGGTCCCATTTCCATTAGGAATCTCAAATGATTGTAGTGTCCCACCTAGTCACTGGTGCTCAGCCTTCACCATCTGGCATGTGAGACAACTAACCACATACAAGGCTATGTCCCTCTCCATTCCTGACCACCAAAAGTACTGCTACATGTATTTGAACATCTTAGTGGTGTCAGGGTGTACACTGTCTTCAAAGGTGAATCCTCAGAAAACAAAATATGACTTTTATATCAGATTCCACCATAAACACCCACCCAAAGGTGTGTTTTAGACTTTGCTATCAAATCCTTCATCTTCTTTAACTCGAGGTTGACTAACTAGGATACTACAAGCTTAGTCAACATGTCAGGCTTGATTTGGATATTGTCAGATAAATCCTATCTACCAAAGGCTTGGGAATCCATCGAGCAAAGTCATCCAATCTCTTCCACTAGTTAAGAAAACTAGCCGCACAATTGAGACATTTTCCACTGAGGGCATTAGCTACCACATTGGCCTCAGTCGGATGGTAGGCTATGGTGAAATCAAAATCCTTTAGATATTCCATCTACCGTCACTATTGCAAGTTTAGATCTTTTTGAGTCAACATGTATTTCAGGCTCTTATGGTCAGTAAAGATGTCAAAGATAGACACATACAGATAATGTCACCAAATCTTCAAGGCATAGACAATTGTCACAGATTCCAGATTGTGGGTTGGATAATTTACTCATTGGGCTTAAGCTGTCTGGAAGCTAAGGTGACCACATGCTTTTTCTTCTCTAACATGCACCCAAAGCCCATCTTTGATGTGTAAGTGAAGATGAAGAAACCATCATTACCCAAGGGTATGGTTAGAACAGGGGCTGAGGTAAGCTTTTCCTTCAATTCCTAGAATTATGCTTCACAAAAGTCAGACCAAACAAACTTCTCATCCTTTGAAGGGATCTTGGTCAGGGGAAAAGTGGGCTTTGAGAAATCCTTGATGAATTGGTGATAATACCCAACCAATCCCAAGAAACTATGAATTTTAGACGCATTTTTAGGTGTTTTCCATTCTCTAACGGCCCTATTTTGGCAGGGTCAACAGATAGGATTCCTCCAGATATAACATGGCCGAGGAACATGATTCAGTCTATCAAAACATCACATTTTGAGAATTTCCCATAGAACTTCTACTTTTTGGGGATATCAAGGACCTTAGATAGGTGCTCACAATGTTGTATTAGGTCATCAAAGTAGACTAGGATATCATCTATGAACACTATGATAAAGGTATCAAGGAAGGGCTAGAACACACTATTCATAAGGTTCATGAATAGACTAGGAGAATTGGACAACACAAAAGGAATAACCAGAAACTTGTAGTGGCCATAACAAGTTTAAAAGGAGGTTTTTGGGATATCCTCACTCTTAACTAGAAACTAGTGCTATCTAGATTTTAGGTCAAATTTTGAGAAAACTCGAGAAATTTTGAGTTGGTCAAATAGGATCGGTGCTCTCGTGGGTATGTGTTGGATCGTATGAAGCCCTCATCCAGTAGTTCCTACAATTTTTTTACTCAAGAAATTTAGAGGGAACCATCCTATAAGGTGCCCTAGGAATTGGGTTTGTCCCGGGAGCTATCTCTATTGAGAAGTACACCTCTCTCTCTGGAGGTATTCCCCGCAAATCGTCTGGGAACACATCAACATAGTTCCTGACTACCTCTATTTCCCCTAAGGATTGCACCTTCTGCTCTAGCTTAGTCACTACATATAGGAACGTTATACAACCTTTATCTACCATCCGTTGTACTTTCACCACTGACACATACAAGCTGGTAGTGGCATCTTTCCTACCTCTAATGGTATAGGGTGCATGACTTGGCTTCTTTATCCTTATTTTCTTTTCCCAAACTCTATTTTTGCATTATATTTATATAACCAATCTATTCCTATAATGATGTCAAAATCATTCATATCAAGTAGGATAAAGTCGATAGGGAGTTCATTGTTCATATATTTAATAGGGATGACTGCTGTATTTAGGAGGAATGAGAAGATACGACCACCAGGAGTAGTGACTTCCAGGACATATCCTAAGTCCTTGAAGTCCAAGAAAAGCATAGTTGTGAGATTTCTTGAGATGGAAGCATTATTAGAACCAGAGTCAAATAAAGCTTTAACTTTATGGCCCATTATATCAAGTAGTCCTACATTTTATTTATGGCAATCAAAACTATAATGCATTTCATGGTAAAGGATAGAAAATAGAGTTTTATAGATGGTTACCTTCTATGAGTTATTTGGCATTGGCTTGAGCTTCCTCATTATCAATGGCAAATATTTGAGCATGTTGACACTCTTCAATAGCTGGGGCTGCCTCCTGAGGTGTTGCGACCAATGGTTTGGCCGCCACTGGGACGGGACCTTGAGGGTCAAGGAAAGGACAGTTAGCTTGGAAGTGTCCCTCTTGCTTGCAATGAAGCACATCTTCTTCCCAAACTGCTACTTTCAAGGGTGTGTCCTCCCATAGTTGCGGCACCTTGGAGGTGCTCCATGATGGTAATTCTCATTCTGAGGTTTTCCATTTCCTCTTTTTCTTCCCTTGCCATCGTGATGAACCTGGGCTTTCTGGTGATCATTTGTAGGTTGAAATTTCCTTAAATTAAATTGAGATCCCCCTTAGATGGGTTCTAGGCAAGCATGATGGTCCTCTCCATGTCTAAGGAAAAGTTGAGGGCCTCGATGAAGTTTTGGGGTTTACTTACTATCACATGTAGTTTTACCTAAGGGTGTAGGAGCTCAAAAAAATGTTCAACTCATCATTCCTTAGTTAACATGTAGCCAAATCACTCTAGGAGATAGAACTTTCGAGCATAGTCTATCACTTTCATGTTTCCCTAATAAAGGAGCATGAAATATTTTTGCTTTTCATTCTTAGTAGAGAAGGAAATAAGCCTTGCAGTGAAGATGGTGTAGAAGTCTACTTGGGATAGGGGTTCCTTAGTCAGTTCTTAGCCTGCGATGTAGTTTTCCCACCATAGCTTTGCTTCTCCTTCAAGAAGATGGGTGGTGAAGAGAACCTTCTTGTTGTCTTGCACCTCTAGTGTACGAAAGTCACTATCCATAGCTAGGAGCCATGCATATGTCTTGTCGACGACTACCGTCTTGTCTTCCTCCATAGATCTTTTCTATGTTCAAGTTGATGAAGTTGAGGATGGTAGCTCCAGGATGAGGGGGGACAAGTAGGGGTTCCCCATTCTCATCTCTAGAAATGTATTTGAGGGCCATGGTACTGATGGCCTCAGTAATCTTCTTCTGTTGCTCTAACTAGAGCATCTCAGGGGTCTGAATCACCACCTTCCCAACTGTAGGTCCAAAGCTAGCTGGATGGCTGGGCTCATCCTTTGGCTCATCTTCCATCATGGGTTCATATTTAGGGTTAGGACCATCTTTAGGGTTCAAGATAGCAAAGGGTATGGCCTCATGCTCATGACCTCTCTCAGTAGAAGCCTCGTCTGGCCTCTTTTTCTTTTTGCAGGACTCACCCTCCATGGACCTCCTCCTCCTTTTTAAGGACATCCTCTTCCGATGGGAGGGCCTCTCCTCTAGGTAGTATCAAGGTGTGTCATTAGGGATAGCGGTGGTCCTTGTGCGGGCCATGTTGTTTCACATTAATAAATTCATTTTAAGTTTTATGTTTAGCGAATTTAAAACATTGTAAAATTGTGTTCATAACATCTTAATTACGTGCATTTTCTGATTTGGTAGAGGATGCCTTAACCCTAATATTCATAACCCTAATTATCAAAAGGGTTGAGGAAGTAGCATGGGGTCCCTAGGGTTTTGTGACGAAAGAAGGGATAGAGAAGGGGTAAATCATAAGATGAGAAGAAAACCTAGAGGCATTTACTTTGGGAAAAAATCTTCTGACTTTCACCAAGAAGGATGCATGGTGGCCCGTGAATATTCGAAAGTAGACTATTGGTGTAGGGAAAAGTTTTTCCAGCGTCATGTGTCATGATTCCTTCTAGACACCATCATCTTTTGAAAATACCCTAATAATTCCCTTGGGACATCTGGAATTTTCAAATTTACTTATTCTTAAAGATTAAATGGTAAACCTGGGCTCTAATATCAAATGTAACAAAACCCTCCCCATGTTATCCCCTATTCAGGCGAACCAAGAGGGAAAGGGCCATTACCATATTTATATGATCAAGGTTTATCAGTTAACCAATAATATTTATGATTTTATTGAATGGAAGAGAGTTTGATAACAATATGAAGATAGAATCTCCTCAAGATAGTTACATGGAATGAAAATATAAATATTGCAATAGGAAATAAATCTAACTATATATTTCCTTTAGAATAACTTTAGATCTTTACTTCTATCTTCTTCTCTAGATGTCCATCTTTGATATTAATTGCAGTTTAACCTAAAATGGTGTGAAAAAAAATGGAGTATGTGGTGGAAACAAAATATCTGCATGTAGGTGTAACAAGATATTCATCCATAGCAGAAAACATTACTAATAGTCAAATTTATAGTTTCATCATAACTCCTCAACCCTTATTTACTCAATCTCTATGATAACCACTCTTATGGTTTTATCCCTGCAATGGACTTGGACTTCTTCCCGACATGGGGCTTGGTGCCATGTTGGTCTTCCCAATCTAGGGTTTTACCTTTTGGGACCTTGCTAATGTGGGGCTTGGTCCTAGTCATCTAAATGACTTTCTCTCATCTTTTTTATTTTCAAGCTTCTAGAGTTAGTATGAGGGGTTCGAGCAAGTTACTGATAGATGATGTGATACTCATATGGGACTTATTGATAGCAAAAAAATAAATAAACAACCAATAGTTTAATTTGCAATCCATTCAAGAAACGTCAAAAAACACAGAAGTCAATAACATGAGTATTCATAGGTGTAACCACATACCTTTCTTAGAGGTGACTTAATATCCAAGAAATCAGGAGTAGATGCAACCAAACAGGAAATCACCTTGTAATTCATGCATAACACCCACGTATTACTATTGTGTTCACAAAATACCCTTTATGACTGACTTGGTTCCAAGTTAGGGTTTTGGGGTAAAATAAGGGTTTGATTAGGGTTAGGCTTTGCAATCCCTAGTAATAATATTTTAATCTTTTTAATTTAGAAAACCCTAATTTTAGCAATACATGCACTTTTAACCCAAATTAGATCCAAGATGCTCTTCTATTATAAAAAGTTAGACTTTACTCATTAATTTCAACAAATCGAGTTAGGACCATCAACTTCAGTAATCTCATGAAATTTAGGTTTTCATATATTAAATCAGATTAATGATTACATCTTTATGCACTTTTAGAATTTGAGAAAAAATTAGGTTATCAAAGAAATTTTATTGAATTCCTTGTGTATTTCTAATCAAAATACGCTACTTGTAATATTTGGTTAAAGGATGGATTTTTTAATTAATTTTAGAAGATCTAGCTATTTTTCTGAATTTAGGTTAGAGAGGCAAGGAAATTACCTTTATTTGGAAAATAGTCGAGTATTGTATCCCTGGTCTTCATTGACTAACACACAGATTGCACAGATTGGATTAGTTCCACCCACTCACCCTGCCTTTGGCTGATGCAAAGCCCTAAGCGCACAATGTGATTGTTGGTCCAAGATGGACCCAGATACAACATTCTACCGACCCCCCCTCTAGCCTTCCACTTTGCATGCGACGGTGCTTGTAGAAGAAATGCTCATTGGAGAAAGAAGTAGCAAGAGAGAGAGAGAGGTAATGTTGGGCCAGAGGCTCACCATTTGTGATCAAGGGATTATGGCAAAGTCAGGGGTGGTATTTATATAGGGTGTGAGATCCCAATTTAGGGTTTACAAACTTGGTGTGATCATCAAGGGACCTTCCTTGATCGATAGGGTACAATTTCTTCTCCCATAAATGTGTTTCCTTTTCAGTTTTGCAAGAGAAACTCAATGGTCTGCTAAATTTGCATTGAGATCAAGTGTGGAGAGAGTTATAAGAAGATATTGGTTCATTTGTACAAGGCTCCCTTTCCTAATATAACTCAGATAGAAGATGACCCGTGAGTTGTCAATTCCCAATCCTATGGCCCATAGGCCTCAAGATCATAGAAGGGGCAAGCCCTATGAATCCTAATTCAAATAAAGTGACATTTAAATGCATTCATCCATAAATGCTTCCACTTTAAGAAATCTAGTCAAATTATAAGTGTTTATCCTTTTAACCAATTGATCTCAAGTTTTAAATCAAGGTTTATATTAATTAAATCTGAGTGTGGGCAATATTTGGGGCCAATATATGAAAGTTATAAACACTTTTCTTTGCCTCTAGGTTTTCACTTATTTGAATTATTTAAGGTATCAAATAATTTCACCGTTTCACTTAACTTGGTAAGGAATCCTATTTTTCATGTGTTTACTATTTGAATGTTATAGAAGGGCAAACAAAACTACTAGTTGCCTTCAACTTATCATTTCTAGACAGTTCAACACAATTCCTTATTTAAAATACCAATTGTCCATTACTTTAGTAATCCCTTTATTATTGGATTTTCCCTTCATTCTTAAACCAATATTCATCAATAGATTATAGAATTGTAAAACACAAAAAATCCATTACATATGAAGAGTTTTCATTCAAATACCACAGTTTCTAATATGTTCTCATCAATTCAATATTTTCATTCAAGTATAAATACGTACGAAAATCCATGTGATAACAAGCTGATCCTTCAACATTGTCCATCTTATGACCGCCATTGCCATTTTCTTAGACTTCACTCACATTCCCTTCCAGACAATTGAGCTTAAGGGGTCTCACCACATGATTGACATTCCATACCTGAAGGCAAGTCAGGTAATTCTCTATGGTGCCTAGAAAGATGGATTCTGTCTCGTATTTAAGGAGTCTAGTGTCCACTTTAAGCTTCCCCACTATGCCTGATTCACAACATCAAACCTTACTTATGATCTTCCCAACCTAATGGTGCATATCCAACAGTTCAATCTTGAGAATAAAATTCCAGTGGATGTTGTCCCTGATCCCACCAACCATCGATGAATTACCTCCCTGGAATTAAATGATTATGAGTCAATCCTTATCCTCCTCACTCTCGATGTTGCACCCAGAGGCACACAACAGATGATATAGGAGCTGACAAGACATATGGGTTCCATGAGATCCAACATCAACTAGACCATATCCAACATGAGCAGCATTGCTAGGGAAATTAACTCAATCATATCTACCTTAGAAAGTGTTCTCAGGACTCTTGGCATGTCAATTGTGTCCACTATGCCCTTTCCAGACCATCCTACCTAGAGTATGTGGCCAACCAAACATATCTGGACCCAACTCCTAATATTGGGGCCATTACTAATAGAGCCTTCTTCCTCTTCCACTCCTCCACTACTTCAATATCCACCACCAAAGTGATTTTCTTCCCTACATCTCAGGTTTGGGATTTTCATGGGATGAGAAAAATTCTAAGTCTAGGGTGGTGGTGGGTGGTACGTTCCAATTCCACCCCACTATCTACCTTTCCTAGCATATCTTTTTCATGATATTTTGTTTGCGTGTAGTTTACTTTTATTCATCAATTATGCAAATTGGCCCTTATCTAGTTGGCCAAATGAATAGAGTTTTTTTTATCAATGTACCCCGTATGAATGTAGTAAACCTTCCTTGCAAATTATTTTTAAAAATTTTAATGACTATAACTCACCATAACACCTAGGACCCCAAACTAGCATTACTCCTTGGAAATGTTGGCAAGCCTTATTGGATCGATAAGAATCAAACACAAATTTTCTCTATTTTTAATGATAGTGTAACTTATCATATATCTTGTATAATGTGTTGACAGGAAGGGTCAAACCAATACAATAACACTTCGCAAAAAAAATAAAAAAAGGTATTTTGTGAGAGCACATTACCAGCCTTCTTTCACCATCTTCACCCCCTTTCCTTGCAAAGGAAAAATAAAAACCACCTTATGACAAACCTTAAGTGCGGGTTGACATGATCATCCCCCTCTCACCATTTCTTCCTTACCCCTTATAAATTTAATATGGGTGTACCATCAAAGATGACAAAGTGCATACTAAAAAATGCAGTCAATATAATTATAGTATATAAATATAAATATCTTAAGTCAAATAGAGGAGGAATCCTCTTCTTCTATAACAAGATCGTACATGTCTGTATGCAAGGCTTACAAATATAATATGGGAGTGTCAAATTAAAAGGGAGATAAAGCTTGTTTCTTTACAAAGTCTTGATATAAAAACAAGCTACAAAACATTCCTTTAAAAGGGAATGTGGAATTTTGTGTTTTGTGATCCTAAGATAATGGGTCATTTGACTAGGAAAGGATGTAAGGAACAAAGTAATGCTATGAGGGTGAGGAAATACATGTTGTTAGTAAAATTTGGAATAAATTTTTATTCATTGTTGCTTGAGGATAAGCAAATGTTCAAGTCTGGGGTATTTTATTGAATGCACATTCATCTCTTTTCAAATTGCATCCTTAAGTCTTTGCCTATGATTTTATTGTACTTTTGTCAAATTTCTAGAAATAATTTCAACTTACATGCTCTTGGTCCATTAGTTAGAAGTCATACCATTTTTACTCATATTTGGCATATTAAATGCTCATTCACATTTTCTCAACTTCATAACACAATAGCTTGCTTAACTACTTGAAAATAAAAAGACCAAGGACTTCAATTACAAATTTTTGATCATCTCAGTACTTGAGTCGAGTTATTCAATCAGTGAACTGGTCGACTCACTCGCCCAAAATGCTCCACTATAGAACTGCAATCGGTTGTTTCATGGTACCAATCCATCAACTCAACATTCCACTCTTCATATGAATCGACCAATTCATGATCTAGAATTAGTGATTCATACCGCAAACCAGTCAACTCAGAGTATGAATCAGACAATTCAAAGTTCCCAATGGCTGAATCAGTTGCTTAGAGACCAACGTTTCATTAATAACGTGCCACCACCCCCTTTTTAGGGTTTTGACCTACATCGGCAAATGCAAGTTGGATCAACTCTTGACATGAACCCATTGATTCCTGGTACACATACATACTTTCTATAGTGCTTCCATCCAATTTTTTTGTAAGGTTTCCACCACTCCTTCCCCTATAAAAGGAGGGGGGACTCCACGAACAAAGGGATCCAAATGTTTGTATCTTGCTCTTAGTTTTAGCACTTGATTTAGAATTCTTGCATCTTGTACTCTTCTTTCTTCTATAAAATTTCTAGTTCAATTCTTGTTCTTGGTATTCTTACTTTAGACAAGGAACTAAGAAAGGCAGCCATTTTATTTTCACTAGACCAAAGCCCCTTACACATTCTTTCCTCTTTACTAGTCTATGGATCCCCTTCTTCCTTCCTTTGGTCTTTATTTAATTTCTAAGGATCGTGAGTAGTTCCTCATATCGGGGCATGGGGAGTAGACCACATAGCCATAGTTGATTACATCTATTTCTATTTGATAAAACTTGCTAGATGGTGTTTGTTTGGATTATTGCATGACTTAAACAACTTGATATCTAATTTTTGTTGAATGATAGACTTGGGTGGTTAGATCTCAAACCTTAAGGCTCAGAACCACCAAACAAATACATAAAGCTCTAGATGGGATCACAAAAGTAGCTTTGTTGGGATGATCGGGCAAGGATGCACACACATCAGTATCAATGGGTTTGTGGGAAGTTTAACTTTTGTAAATGCATTTGAGTATGTTTTCATATGACTTCATCTAACTGGTTTTCTCTTCATAGATTTCATCGATCTAGTTTTACATAGGCTATGGTTGTGAAACCCATAACCCTGATATCCTTTATCATTCAAATAATCACAGTTTTCCCATCACTCACTTTCCAATATCCCTTTTCCTTCTTACAATTTAATCCTACTCATAGATATTTTTTCTTTACTTTCCCTTAGTACAATTGTCCTTTTTCTTTCTTACAGTTTAATTCTACTCATAGATAATCTAGCTTTACTTGTTCTTACTGTAACTCTCTCTTACCTTGTTATTAGTGTAACTTTTATTTACCTTGTTATTAGTGAAATATTTCTGTACCCATTCTAGCATAATCAAACCTTCAACTAATGAACATTCAATTCATGCGCAAATAATTGTTCAAAGTAATCAGTTTCAAAAGTCAATCTTAATCACGTTGTCCTATGGGATCAACCCTTTGTTTACTAATAAATTAACCTTAATTTGTTGTTTTTTCATTAACAAGTTAAACTCTAGGAACGATTCATATCATGAAATGTTGTGTTAATCGACGTGCATCAATGTGTTTCCACCAAAAATCCAAAAAAAAAGTTACATGCTGATCAAATTTTATTATTTTAAGTTACTCAATGATATACCTATTTAAGTATTCTCTTTATGCTATAAACCAATTGAGTTCATACCATCAAGAAACTTAGATTATTTTTATAATCATTTCTTATTGTATTGATTCATTTTAGTTTAGCCAATTAATGTATGTGGCATCCATTTTATCAAGTTTTACATACTCTACATTGGGAGTAATTATTTTTGTGTTACATCAATTGACTTAATTATCCAAGGCTCAACAAAAATATTCACTATTAATTTTATTGAATAAATAAGTGGAATTTCCCTACTAAAGTACTAAGATAAAATACTCCACCCCTAAAGGATTGAACTATAGTAGAACTAAATATTTATAAAGGTAACTCGTAGTAGATCTACAAAGTCTTATATATTTAAAAAGTCTTCTTCCTCATTGATCCAAAACTAGATATATGTTTTTAGGGTTGACTTGGCTAGTCAAGAAATTCTTCAATAAAGGGTTTATCTATTATACAAATTTCATTTAATGGGACCAGGTTCTAAAAATTATTGATAAAACACAAAATATTTTTTTCTATGTAGAATTAAGTTCTATGAATAAACTTTCTGATCTAACTATGAAAATACTATCAAAATGATTGTGTAGCTAGGTCACAATCTTTAACATCCTAAATCACAATACCATCATCACGTAGAACCACCAAGAGAGTCTACCTTTCCAAGAATCTAGGAGGCCATACTAAAAACATCTCTAACTTATATTATAGGTTGAATCTATGAGGACATACCAAAAAATCTCTAACTTATATTATAGTTTATGAGGATATTGTTTTTAGGAACATGATGTCAATTTCTACCAAATTGTTATTACTTACTTTCCATATGTTTACTTCTTTACTGTAAAGTACTTGATCTTATCAAGGAATACATAACCTCACCACGGAGTATGTAGGAGTATTAAATTCACCATACTATCTAAGGAAATGATACAGACATCCATTTTATCAGGAAATTATATGTCCATATACCCTAAAGTAATTTTTTAAGTATTCAACATATATTGTTAAAATGATATAAATGACATGAACATCTATAAGCTCCCTCAATAAATCTATTGTATGATAAAATTAAAACTTGAAGGAGTTAATATCCGACCTTCTAAGAAAAGGGGTTTACAAAAAGCTATAATGAAGTAAATCCATGTTGATGGAAAGGCCTACACAACCATAACAGAACTACTTGAAAACCCTAAAAATTAAGTCATGGTTGGAATATCACTTCAACTAAAACTAGGAGATTGCAACTAATAACTAGAATGCCAACTATGTCATTGTTTGGGATCATTTCATTTCATCAAAGTAAAATGGAGGATTATCCATATAGTTAATGGTATATTGTAATTAATCAACACTAATGCAAAGTGCATGTCATGTGTTGTCTGGTAAAACGATCTATGGTCATAAGGGTTGCAATGTAAATATTGATCCTATTAAAGGCAGTAACGATATAGGTGTTCTTCTTTCTAGAAATCGATCTCACTGCTAAAACCTATGTTATAAGAGAATAGAAGTAAAGTCATTCTAAATGAAATGATTCTATAGTATGGAAAAATCCTTAAGTTTTAGGTGAACTAATATTATCACATGAGTTTACTCATGAATCATAGAAGAACTATTAGATATGAAAATATCACTGATAGTTGTGGCGGTGAAAAACTTTGGAAGTTTTAGACTTACTTCAAGAATAACATGTTCGAATAAAGTTGAGTAGTAAGTAAATTGATATGATTTGGATTGATGATTTTGATCTCTGGAATTAGATTCAATCTTCAATTCAAGTAGACAAAGTAGAATTGAACAAATACATTAATATAAGACTCCACTTGAGATGCTATAGTGTTCCAAGTCTTAATTATAGAATTAAGAGATTGTTGAAGCATGTTGTGATGACTAAATTGTAGAAATAAATATGATTTGGAAAATATTGCATACCATTCAACAATTCAAGATTTTTCATCAATAAGGTCATAAAAAGTAAATGTCCCAGTGGGACTACAATAAGGAAATATAAAAAGATACATACTAAACAAAGGGTACCTAGGCATTTTCAAACTTGTTTCCTTTCTTCTAGGGTTCTTTGACTGATGCTTCTTCAAGTCATTTCCATGAACTACTGAAGGGAATAAAACCACATATGGACCAAAGAACAGAATACGAGTAAGTTAAATGACCGATAAAAATCAATGTTTGAAAATTAAATAATTATGAAACTAGGTAAAAAGGATTTATTTATGAAAAAATATAAAGAATTAAATAATTTAGGTAGCTAATCCCTTGATACCACCTAGTCTAAATAAGAAAGATGTGTTTTTGGCCATCATGGTATCAACATGTATACTTATGTCACAATCTTGGTTGGTGTAACATCAAGAAAGATGTGTAATAGAAAGTTACGTACATTGAAAAGAATTCTTTGACATTGCATCTAAGTCATAGAGCCACCTTATTTAGGAAGTGTCATTGGACATAGAAACATTATAGTATTAAATACCCTTATCCTTAAACAAGGTATACATAATTTTAGAGAACAAAATAAAGTTTATAACATCTTAGTTAACTGTATGTTGGGAAGATCCCTATGCCAACCCTAGGGTCAGTAGGGTGTTGTGATGGTACATGAGGACTAAGGGGTATGAAGAATGGCCACTTCATTAGTACATGAGTCATGTACACTTTAGAGAAAGGCACTTCACAAGTAGAAGAGGCCTTTGGGGTTAGGATAAGATCACTTCTGAGGTACCTATACCCCTGAATAACTTGAGGGAATAAATATGGCTAATGATACACAAGATGTAGATACAAAGAGTACAATACCTTATGGAATATTGATAGAAATAAATCCTAAAGGAGGTTGAACTCAAGATCTCTGAGAAAAAAAATGTATCCCCTTGTGGTAATGATATTTATGAAAACTTAGTGAATTTAAAAGGTATCAATATTATGGAGTCACTTTGAGGACAACTCAAATGAATTTTAGAACTATAACATAATGATGTGGATACACCTTCTATGCATGTGATATTTGATGATCTTTATATTTGAATTGTAGCCAAATATTTATTTCATCTTAGTGTAGGTGTGAGAGACTGTATAGCCATGTGTGATAAATATAAACATTATTTGATGGATACCCTACTAGAATTAAGGATATGATCTAAAAAATAGGAGTTGTACCTCACTGTCTCATGGATATAATCGCAAGATTGTCCATTTGTTTGAGAATTAGGTGGAAATAATATCACCAAGTGAAAATGTATTTCAAATAATGAGGATGTGGGACCAACATTTCAGAATGTAGGTTGCAACCCTAGTTATGTAGAAAAAACTTTCACATCAATGAGCATTATCAATAGTAATCTAGATAAAACCTTTTTAATGTTAGCTTTTAGGCCATTAATGTATGATTCTAATGCAAGTTTTAATTCACAAGAACTTGGTTGGTCATCAATTTTTAAGGGAAAATGTCCTTTTAAGGTGTGGTGTGTTGGTCTATATGCCATAGAAGCCAATAATTACATGATGGTTGTAAGGATATTTTGTAATATTGGTTTGATTAATATAAAAATTCCAAAATTTTAATGCACATTTAATTATTGTGGTATTAAAGTACATAGTAAATTTGTTTAGAATAATTGGTTCAAAGCCATGCGACTTCAAGTACATGAATTTCACGTGAGATCCTAATGGACTAAGAATATCATTCTTAAATGCCCCTCGTCAAGTATAATTGAGGAATGGACAACAATAATGTATGTGAGACTAGTATGTGTGGTGACATATGACAATGTATCATGTGTAATAGGTGTTGGATACCAAGTTAGACACATAGATACTTGTTAGAGAACAAGTTTACTTGAAATACTCACCTTGAGAGTGATTCATGGATTGTTATATGATAGTGATAATCAATTCTTAAATTTGACATTGGTCTTGTGATCCTTTGACCTAAAGTTAGTACAATGGTTATATGACAATCATCATGCTTTGACACTACCCAAAATGATCTTGAAGAAGGTTTCCATAAAGGTAGTGAGTGGGTGTGTTGAGAATCATGCTATGCATTGTGAGTAATGCAAAAGGAATTTCTCCCTCCCATATAACAAAAGTGATATCCAATACCTCTTGATAAGTGAGACTAGAGAAATGCATGGCCATGATCATGTGAGTCGGTATATGATATTGAGCTCATTTTTATCTTGCTAGACTACTTGGAAATCAAGGAACTTAGATTGAAGGTAACAAGGATGATGTATCCATGTCTCTAGAGCAGTCTAGATATATGTGAGAAAAGGATTATACAACATGGTAACACTAGTCATGGTAGGTTTAGTCTTGTTTGACTAATCTTACTGCTTGGGAAGATATGATGTGTAGATAGACACCGATTGTTGCTTATGAATCACAATATTTATTAGTGAATCCATTTCCAACATATTATGATGCCTGCAAGATCAAAACACATAGAGTTCGGTTGAAGAAAGGTTGCACTCGCTCTTATTGTAATTGCTATAATAAATCTAGCAGCGTGAAAATAAGTTTCAGGGACCAAAATAAAATATGGACCAAGACTTAAGATATTAGTTTCCACAAGTCAGCTAATCCATAGCCTGGCCAAACCAGAATTAGGAAACCCTGAAACTACACTGCTTTATATAAATGATATGAGAGGAGGCATTCAGGACACACTCAAATTCTCTCATTGTTGCCACCAAGGTTTGAGAAACCCTAAGATCAAATTGGAAAGAGAAAGAGGGAGAGGTGGAGACTATTAAATCTGACCATCTTTGACTAATCACGTAGATATAGTGGAGATGAGTTTGCACCGTGATGTCATTTTAGACAAGGATCTTCACTAATGATAGGAAAATCTAGGTGATGGAGGAACTATGAAAATCCATCATCAACGTGGATGATGGAACAAGGTGATCTTCTAGGCAAGCAAACTAAAGAGAAGGTCTCTCCAGTAGAATAGAGAGATCTTCCTCTTAGGGCACACACATCCAAGCAATAGATCAACATGATCTACTGCACACATGTAAGGCAGATTGGTGTGATCCGCCATGGTTATATTTGGGGTCAATAGAGCATTCTCTGTGATTTTGCAATATTGCCAGTAGTCAGAGGATTTCCATGATTCTCCCCTACTATCATTCATAGATACCCTTGATTAGGCAGCAAAATTATTTTTTTTCACACATCCCTGGGTGACTTCCAGAGTGCCAAAAACTCCTTAAAGGAGTTCTAATTGTTGAACTAGTGAGAAGTAAAGGAGCCGTAGATTGGAATGTCTAGATCTACCTTGAAAGTTACAAGTTGATTCGTTGGAATCACTTACACGATAATGTATAAACTTGTAGTCCGTATTCTTGTTTTGTTACATTAGACAGATCATACTCAAAGGATTCTTGGGAACTATTTTTTATTTCACTATTTTTTCCACTCTCAAGATTCCTATAGTGGTATCACAACTACGTCTTATGCTATTTATCAGATTTTTCTATCAATGATAGTGGAAATATTTCATAAGATGAAATTGGTTAATGCACACATCTAATTATTTTCCCAATTAATATCATCATGGACATATTATCATATTATAATATAGGTATATGTATGCAAATCCAAAATGATGCCTCAAAATAATTTTGTTTGGTGTGTGATGCATGGTTATGGACAACCCTAATAGTGATTGTTTTTATTACATATGGTTGATTGTTTGTAAGACTTAATACATCTTCCATGTTGTACCTTCTCTAACTATGGATTCTTGGACAATAGGCACTCCCATATAATCTCTACAACTCAATACAACTCATTTTAGGGTTTCAACTATACAACTCTTCTTGGTCTTTTCATCACCAAGAATACCATCACTCAAATATGATTCAAACATGGTGCCCATTTCTTTATCTCTCCTCTATATAATTCTAAGAGAGAGTAGTGACACTATATAGGTAGTAATTTGCATATCAACCCTACATTTTGGGTAAATTGCAATTTGCACCAAATATTTACTCCCATTTTTTTGAATTGTTATCCTACATTATTAATTTGGACAGTTACATAGGGCCAAGGTCCATATTTCATTGAATCATGAGTTAACTTTGGTTAACTACTCATAACTTAATTATTTAGGTAGGTAGAATTTTCCAACCGTAGTACATGCAACCCTTGGATGGATGGGAACAAAATTTGTCTAATCCTTTTAAAGTTACCTAGTTATGCCAAACCCAACCACCGATATTGATAAGACTGTATACCTTAGTTTGGCAGACCCACATGTTTACCTCACACCTCACCAAGATGGATAATGCACCTCACTTTGGAGAGGCCACATAAATCGATCAAGGCCTTTATGTGTATGAAATGTCGGAAAGCATCTTAGGATTAATATTTAATGAAGAATTTTTTATAATACATATACATATCCAAGCACCACATATGTATATATTATATATCATATATATAAACACCACAAGTGATAAAGATAACATGCATGCCTCCTAGCATAATCTATCCAAGATAATGGAAGATTGAGGTGATAAAAGGTTTCTTGAATCATATGCATAAATAAAAGGTGATAAATCCTTGATCCTTGGATTTATTAGTCATGAGTAGGCACCATTGACGATCCATTATTATTGATGATTATTCTTCATTCATCCTTCTTTATGTTTACCATGTTAGATATCATACACCCTAGACTATTTTAAAACTATTACATCATATGTAAGAGAAGCCTTGAGTTACATTCAAGGGGAAAATGGAGGGAAGCCTTTACAAATGGAGTAATGCTTTCTAACATTGGTTTAATCAGTTTTGATTTTGGTTTATTATGTCACATGTCACGCTATAGTC
This sequence comes from Alisma plantago-aquatica, assembly GCA_963693085.1. Classification (NCBI taxonomy): domain Eukaryota; kingdom Viridiplantae; phylum Streptophyta; class Magnoliopsida; order Alismatales; family Alismataceae; genus Alisma; species Alisma plantago-aquatica. The sequence goes on along the minus strand of OY856410.1, from coordinate 1,353,915,418 downwards.
GGCTGGTTTCTAATTTTCCTTCTTATGCGCCTCTTCACAGTGACTGTTGGATCTCAGATGGATGACATCCGATCATCTCCTACCTTTAGTAGGAGCTCGACCCAGATTGCTCTATACTCAAATTTTTTGATTTGATCTTACTCCCTCCCTCCTCCACCAATTCTCAAGATTTTTCTTATGTTGTGATTGAGAGAGAGATTTGCATCTTCCCATCCTTACTTTCCCTACCTTTTCTCCTTCCAATCGAAAACCCCCAAAACTCCTTTTTTGGCCCTACTTTCCCCTTCTCGTTCTATTGTCCCTTCTATAAATATAAGTCTGCACAAAGCACCCTTGACCCCAACCCGGTTCTCCTCTACACTCAATTGCCCCTTATGATCACCATACTTCCCCAACCTAATCCATTCTTCTCTGTCTGCTCTAGCGTGTGGACCAAGTGATTGAAGGATTCCCTAGGTAATTGGTTGCTCATGTGCGACCTTCAAACCTCCCCGGAATGATTGGTCATCTTCCCCTCACCTAAGTTGTTGTGTTTTATCCTCCCCAGTTTGTGGAGTTTCTGTCAACCTCAGCTTTGTTTTCTGTCCCTTATGGTCCTTCTCTGACATTGGTAAGTTTTGGTTCATGTTTAATTGTTCTTTGCAAAGCTTTTGGTTTGGTTATCTGATGGTTTTGACTCGGTCCATGTGATTTTGAGTTTTTGGCTACTCAAGCCTTTTTTTACTGTAATGCTCTTTATTCTTCCACCGTCTGGTGTTTTTTGGGACTCTGGAAGTCTGGTTTCCCTCCACAATCTCGATCAGCTATTTTGTAGTGAATTTGGCTGTAGTTTTCATCAGTGCTCTCTGCTTTGGTCGGGCTCTAAAGATTCTTCTTTGCCATGGACGGAGAAGTATCGTGGTTCTTTGCCCCATGTGATTTCTCCGCTCTACCTCTCTGGTTTCCCATTTCACTGTGTTTTCCTATTGAGGGTATTTTTGTAATCTGGCCATAGTTTCCTCTCTGTCTCTCATGCTTTGGCTGGCTGAGTTGATTGAGTGCCTACTGACATGGGTGGCTCTGAGTGGCCGGCCCAAACCAATGTGGCCTCTCCCTCTCTTCCTTCCCTGCTTCGAATTCTTTTGTTTACTTGTAATTTTGTGATTGGCCGAGCTTTAAACATTAATACCTAATTAACTACTGGTCAGAAAAATATTCGTTGGAATCATAAAAAGAAGACCTAACTAATGGTATATGTTTTGATAACTAAATATAAAGATTAATAACATGTGTTTTCCATGGATTTAATTAATTATGAATTAACTTGTAAAAATCATAACTAATTATTTATATGTCAGAAAAATATACTAAAATGTGTTTTGGAATCCTAATAACCTAATATATAAAGTGTCATGGTTTTTATAACCTAATTCACATATGTTGAAAAAGGTGGTTTTTAGGGTTTATGAAATCCATGTAAATCTAACTCTAATCCCCCATATATGCTTACTAGGTTCTTTGGAAGTCTAGGCTTGGACCTAGATGTGAGTTTGGATAATTTGACTCTAAAGTTGAGGTATGTTTGCACACTCAATTACTCATATTGAGCAATTTATTTCCCTTGGTGTATGTTTGCAGACCAGATTATTATTTATTGAGCAATACACCTATTTTATCTTTCTCTTGGTCCTATGGACAATAGCCTACACATATGTCTTTTCTTTTGGAAATATTGGTTCATGTGAACTACTTTGCTTTGTTATTGATCTTGTGATCATGGATATTCTCTTGACCCAATTTCTTATGCCTTGGTGCAAGTTGGATTTTTGATGATATATACCCACTGTGATGTGGATTTTTACTTGTTGATATATGCCCACTATGATGTGGATGTTTATATGATTGTGTTGTCCGTTATGTGATGGAAACCTTTGTATCATCTTGTGACTATACTTTTCTACTTGCCTCTAAATGAAACATGTTATGTGATTCAGTAGCACGAGAGTAGTGTAATTGCATTGGTTTTGGGGTTATGTGCCCTTTATGTTTTTGGGATAGAGGTTATGTGCCCCATACCTGAGTTTCATCTTTATGAGGGTTGGCTCAATTTGATATATTTGGGAGTTTGGTTATGTGCCATTCTCTATCAAGTTTTAACTTTATGGGGGTTTGCCACCATTGTCTTTATATTGTTCTAGGGCTATGCTCATCTCACATGCATGCAGGTTGATGATGTTTATGATGGTTATGTACCCAAAATGTTGACGGGTTATGTGCCCAAATTGTTGATGGGTTATGTGCCCAAATCTTGATATGTGATTATGTGGCACAATCTTTATTGTTTTGATTATGGAAAGTATTTTCTTTTATGATGATGATGATTCTCTTCTTTTATGCCCGGTTGGGTAGTCCTTATCTCTTGCACGGGAAGCCTTTTATTTTTGATGTCCCTTATTCTTTTTAAATTGCTCAATTTTCTTTTTAGTATGCACATACCAGCCTTTGCTAATGTTTTCTTTTCTTCTCTTCTTACTGGGGTATGCTTCCAACCCTAGGTGGAGGACTTGGATGACAAGGCGTGTTGACCCAGACTTAGATTGTGAAGTTAAAGCTTGGAGACAATCTTGAGGTGGTTTAGATTTCCTCTACTTGGATCCTTGTGATGTAAGTTTGTAACCCTTTGTTTTATAATTGAATATAGTCATGTTTTTATTCCACTGCTAAACTTGGTCTTTTGTTACCATTATATAAATATTTGAAAATTTTACACCCACTCCATCATAACTTCTGAGTGTGTTTGGACTAGAGGTTTTATTGTTCAAATTTATAGTAGAGAAGTGGTTTCACTTCTTTATAGATAGAGATATCCACCTCAGGTATATACATTATTGAGATTATCTTGTCTACTTATTGATTATGGATATTGAATACAATACTTGGATCAATGTGCAAGAACTAAAAAGTAGTAGAGCCCTTAAGAAGTGAGTTGTGGAACTATGAGTCACAATGGAGAAAAGGTTGTTGATGTGGCTGTAGGAACATATAATTTCCCTATTCCTTCGGGGCTTGTAATAGAATTATAGAATTGCTATTATGTACCAGTCATAAGTAGAAATGTTATTTTTGTTTCTTGTTTGGATAACAATGTTTTTTCATTCTTATTAAAGAATGGAGTTTGATCTATACTTTTAGATGATATCTTTTATGGTAGTACTCTGATGTCTTATGGTCTCTATTTGTTACATCTCAATACACATGTATATAATGTAAATACTAAACAACTTAAAATGCATGACTCAAACATGACATACCTCTGGCATTGTTACTTAGGCCATATAAATGAGAAGCACATCTTTGATCTGCATAAAGTTTAATACTTAGACTCCTTTGATTTTGAATCTCTCAAGACATGTGAGTCGTGTTTGTTGGGTAAGACAGAAAAAGAACCTTTTATTAGACACAGTGGGAGGGCAACCAAACTTTTAGAACACTTACACTCTGATGCATGTGGTCCTCTTAGTTGAATAGATAGAGGAGGGTATCCATACTTCATTACATTTATTTATGATTTTAGTAGATATGTATTTGTGCATCTCATGAAACACAAATCAAATCCTTCGAAAATTTCAATGTATTCAATAATGTAGTAGAGAACTAACTTGGCAAGAAAATTAAGATGCTTCTATCTGATCAAGATGGAGAATATTTAAAAACAAGAGTTTTAGGAACTTCTCAAGGAGTGTGGTCATGTATCACAATTGACTCCAATTAGAACTCCACAACATAATCGTGTTTTAAAGAGAAGGAAACACACATTGTTGGACATGGTACAATTCATGATGAGCCAAGATGGACTCCATAATTCCTTTTGGGACATGCTATAGAAACTTCCACATTTACACTTAACCACATTCCTTCTAAAATTGGTTCCAGAAACACCATATGAGATATGGACTAGGAAGCATCCCGATATGTCTTTAATGAAGGTTTGGTGTTGTTAAGCATATGTGAAGTGTTAAGTACCTAGGAAACTAGGACCCAAATCTGACAAGTTTTATTTTGTGGGGTATTTTAATGAAACTAAAGTATACTATTTATATATTGCTTCCCTAAACAAAGTTGTTTGTTTCTAGAATCGGTACCTTCTTAGAGAAGGAGTTCCTCTCTAGAGATACTAGTGGGAGGAAAATAGAATTTGATAAATTTTGAGATACAAAAATTGACAATTAACCTAAAGAGGAACATGAGGAGGCACCACAAGTTGTTGTGGCACAACCGCCATCTCAAAAGATATAGGAACCTCATATATCCAGTAGGATCCACCATGAGCAAGAGAGATTTGGATTTCTCATGATCCAAGATGGTGTGGTGTTGGTCATGGATTGTGAACAACGAACAACCTACAAGAAAGCTATGGAGGGGAATAAATTTGGTAAATGGATTGAGGCCATGAGATATGAAATGGATTCCATGTATACCAACAAGGTATGGACCTTAGTGGAACCATGTGAAGGGGTAAAACCCATTTGGTACAAGTGGGTCTTCAGAAGAAGACAAGCATGGATGGAAATGTCCAGACCTATAAACAGAGATCGCTAAAGGTTTCAAACAAGTTTGAGGTGATGACTACGATGAAACTTCCTCACCAATCGCCATGGTCAAGCTCATTAGGATCATTCTTTCCATTGCACCACATGACTATGAGATGTAACATATGGATGTCCAAATTCCATTTCCACTTAATGGAAGTAAACATTTAATTATATGCTTAAATAAATTGAAAGTTTTTTCAAATGAAATTTAAATCCACCTTATTATTCTTTATAGATCACATGGCAAGTAATAATAACCTCTCACTATGGTTGGTCCTTGAGAAGGATAAGCTCAACAGGACAAATTTTGTGGATTGGTGAAACATGAAATTTTTTCTCAAGCATGAGAGAAGGCTCGACATACTATCTCATCATGTTCCCAAAGAGCCCACTCCCAATGCATAAAAGGCTGAAAGGGGTTCATTTAAGATGTATTTCAATAATTCCAATGATGTGGCGTGCCTCATGCTAGAATCCATGATCGATGACGTACAAAGGTGGAATGAGAACTTGGATGTCTTTGAATTGATTGAGCATCTCAAAGGGTTTTTTGAAGGCCAATCTAGACAAGGTATGATGTATCCAAGGCATTATTTCAGAGCAAGCTGGATAAGGGAGATCCATATAGTCCTCATGTTCTCAAGAGGATTGGGTATGTGGAAAACCTAGAGCAATAGGGTTTCCTATGGGCTAACAGTTGCCCATGGATTTGATTATATAATCTTTTCCTGAATCATACAATCAATTACTCATGAACTTCAAGATGAATGAAATAGTTAAACCACTTCCAGAACTACTCATTATGTTGTCAACTAATGAAGTAAACATGAAGAAGGCCAAGAATGGATTTGTCTTGACCGTAAATGTATTGAATAGTATGACCAAGTGAAAGAAAATGGTTAAGAAAGGTTCTAAGACTAAGTTGCAAGCTTTTTCTTTGAAGGAAAAGGAAGGTGTGGGAAAGAATGGAAATTGTCACAACTATCACAACCCTAGACACTGGAAGAGAAATTTCCCAGTATATCTTCAGGAACTTAAGAAGTGAAAAGGGATGGAGATCTCCAGCTCAGTTATATACATTATTGAGATTATCTTATCTACTTATTCATCATAAATATTGAATACAAGATGTGGATCTCACATATGTTTTAATGTGCAAGATATGAAAAGTAGAAGAACCCTTAAGAAGTGAGTTATGGAACCACGAGTCACTAATGGAGAAAAGGTTGTTGATGTGGTTGTAGGAACATAAAATTTACCTATTCCCTTAGGGCTTGTAATAGAATTAGAGAATTTCTATTATGTTCCAGTCATAAGTACATATATTATTTTTGTTTCTTGTTTGGTTAAGAATGTTTTTTCATTCCTAATGAAGAATGGAGTTTGATCTATACTTTTGGATGATATCTTTTATGGTAGTGATCTGATGTCTTATGGTCTCTATTTGTTAGATGTCCATACACATGTTTATAATGTAAATACTAAACAACTTAAAATGCATGACTCAAACATGACATACCTCTGGCATTGTCATTTAGGCCATATAACTGAGAAGCACATCTTTGATATCCATAAAGTTGGGTGCTTAGACTCCTTTGATTTTTAATCTCTCAAGACATGTGAGTCATGTTTGTTGGGTAAGATGGAAAAGGCACCTTTTATTAGAAATAGTGGGAGGGCAACCAAACTTTTAGAACTCTTACACTCTGATGTATGTGGCCTTTTAGTTGAATTTATAGAGGAGGGTATCCATACTTCAGTACATTTACTTATGATTCCAGTAGATATGTATTTGTGCATCTCATGAAACACAAATCAAAATCCTTTGAAAATTTCAAAGTATTCAAGAATGTAGTAGAGAACTAACTTGGAAAGAAAATTAAGATGCTTCAATCTGATCAAGGGGGAGAATATTTAAAACCAAGAGTTTTAGGAACTTCTCAAGTAGTGTGGTATTGTATCACAATTGACTCCAACCAAAACTCCACAACATAATCATGTTTCAAAGAGAAGGAATCTCACATTGTTAGACATGGTGCAATTCATGATGAGCTAAGATGGACTTCATAATTCCTTTTGGGGACATGTTACAGAAACCACCGCATTTAAACTTAACTACATTCTTTCTAAATCGGTTCTAGAAACATCATATGAGATATGGACTAGGAAGCATCCCAATATGTCTTTCATGAAGGTTTGGAGTTGTTAAGAATATGTGAAGCGTTCATTACCTGAGAAACTGGGACCCAAATCTGAGAAGTGTTATTTTGTGGGGGGATCCTAAGGAAACTAAAGTATACTATTTCTATATTCCTTCCTAGAACAAAGTTGTATATTGCTAGAATTGGTACCTTCTTAGAGAAGGAGTTCCTCTCTAGAGATACTGGTGGGAGGAAATAGAATTTGATATATTTTGAGATACAAAAATTGACAATTAACCTAAAGAGGAACATGAGGGGGAACCACAAGTTGTTGTGGCACAACCACCCCCTATATAAATATAGGAACCTCACATATCTAGTAGGATCCACCATGAGAAAGGGAGATTTGGATTTCTCGTGAATCAAGATGGTGAGGTGTTGGTCATGGATTTTGAAAAGTGAACCACCTACAAGAAAGCTATGGAGGGACATAAATCTGGTTAATGGATTGAGGCCATGAGATCTAAAATGGACTCCATGTATACCAACAAGGTATGTACCTTTGTGGAACTACGTGAAGGGGTAAAACCCATTGGGTGAAAGTGGGTCTACAGAAGAAGACAAGCATGGATGGAAATGTCCAGACCTACAAAGGGAGACTAGTGGATAAAGGTTTCAAATAAGTTTAAGGTGTTGAGTATGATGAATTTTCCTCATCAATCACCATGGTCAAGCCCATTAGGATCACACTTTTCATTGTACCACATGACTATGAGATCTAGCATATGGATATCAAAGTTGCATTCCTTAATGAGAACCTTCTTGAGGAAGTGTACATGAAACAACCTTAGGGTTTTGAATATCCAAAGGATGTCAAAAAGGTATGTTAGATGCAAAGATCATTATGTGGATTGAAACAAGCATCCAGAAGCTGGAATCTTCATTTTTATGAATGAGTCAAAGAGTTTGGCTTCATCAAGAATGAAGATGAACCTTGTGTTTACAACAAGCTTAGTGAGAGCATTGTAGTATTCCTCATATTATATATTGGGAATATACTACTCTTGGGAAATGATACTCCAACCCTACAAAATGTGAAGATGTGGTTGGAAAATAGTTTCTTGATGAAAGACTTAGGAGAAGACACCTATATTCTAGATAGCAAGATCTATACAGATAGATCTAGAAGGATTCTTGGCTTACCTCAAAGTACATACATTGACAATTAAGGTGCTGAAACGGTTCTCATGCAAGAGTCTAAAGAATGGAACTTATTCATGTCTCATGGAGTAAGCATTTCTAAGGCCAACTGTACAAAATATTCAAAAGAAAGGGACCTCGGGGGTAAGATTCCATATGCCTATGCAATTGGATCTATCATGTATGCTATGTTATGTACACATCCATATGTCTCATATGCCTTAACAATTATGAGCAAATATTAGGATGACCCAGATGAAGGTCGTTACACTATAGTGATGAGCATTCTTAAGTTCTTGAGAAGACTAAGGTTGTTTTCCTGATATATGCAGGTGAGGAAGAGTTGGTTGTAAGGGGTTGCACTGACATAAGATTTCTAACCGATAAAGATGATTATCAATAGAAATCTTATTATGTGTTTTTATTAATGATGGTGATGTCAGTTGGAAGAGTTCCAAGCAAGTGTCATAGTTGAATCCATAACAACATCTAAATATATCGATGCTTCATACCCTGCAAAGGAAGATGTGTGGATGAAGAAGTTCATCAACAAACTTGGAACTGTTCTTAACATTGTTGACATAGTAGAACTATTATGTGACAAATATGGGGCTATAACACAAGCCTAGCAACCTAGAGCACATCAAATTTCCAAGCACGTTCTTCACCTCTCCCATCTCATACAAGAGATAATTAAGAAAGGAGATGTGAAGATTAGTAGGGTACCAACAAAGAGAAATTATATTGATCCCTTCACAAAGGCATTATATAAGCAAAATCATGATGGTCATGTTTGATCGCTTGGTATTCAATTCGTGAGCATTGACTTCAGTGCAAGTGGGATATTGCTGGTGCATATCCCCTAGAAGCCAATAACTATATGATTGGTTTAGGTTTATTTTGTAATTTTGATTTGATTAATAAAGGCAATTCATATTTATTGATGACATATTTAATGACTGTTATATTAAAGTACATGATAAATGTCCATCAAGTAATTGGCTCAAAGCCATGGAACTTTAGGAATGTGACTTGATGATGAGATACTAATGGATGCTAAGAACAATATCCTTAAAAAACCCCAATCAATTATTATTTAGGATTGGAAAACAATAGTATGACTAGTATGTGTGGTGAAAAATGACCATGTCACATGATTCATAGGTATTGTATACCATGTCGGACAAGTAGGTACTTGTTAGAGAATAAGTGTAATGGATAGACCCACCTTGAGAGTGATTCATGGACCATTATATGATAGTCATAATAAAATCTTGAATGCCATAGTGGTGTTGTTGTTCTTCAACTTGAAGTCACTATAATGGTGATATGACAATCATCATTCTTTGACATTACCCAACATGATCTTGAATATGGTCATCATAATAGTAGTGATTGGGTGTGCTAAGAATCATGCTATGCATTTTAGTGATGTAGAAGGAATTTGTCCCTCCCTTAGAATGGGATCTATATCCAAAGCCTCTTGATAAGTGAGACTAGAAAAATGTATAACCATGCTCATGTGAGTCAGTATATGATACTGAGCTGATATGTATCTTGCTAGTATACTTGGAAATCAAGGAACTTAGATTGAATGTAACGAGGTAGATATGTCCATGTCTCTAGTTCAATTTTGATATATGTGACAAAAGGATCATACACCATGGTAACACTAGACATTGTTGGTTTAGTCATGTCCGACTAATCCTACTACTTGGGTAGCAGTGATGTGTAGCTAGCAACGCTCGTTGCTTATGGATATAATAATGATTTGTGAATCCATTTCCAACATAGTGTGGTTTCTACATGGCCACACACGTAGAGATTTCTTAAAGAAAGGCTAAATTGGAGCTTAATGTAATTGTTACAATAAATCTAGTGACTTGAAAGTAAGTTTTAGGAACCTATATAAATTATGGACCCAGACTTAAGAAATTAGTTTCCATAGGTTAGGGAATCCATAGTCTGGCCAAATAGGGATTAGGATACCCTAACTCTCCACTCTATATATATGATATGGGAGGAGGCCTTTAGGGAACATTTTGAGATTCTCTCATTCTTACCTCTAAGGTTTGAGAATTCTGAACAGCAACATGGAAAGAGAAAGAGGGAGAGGCAAAGACTAGCAACTCCAATCGTCTTTGAGAACTATGTGGATTCATGTTTGCATGTCAAAGTCATTATGCATGAGGATCTTCACCGAAAGCATGTAAATAGAGTTGATGGATAAACAATCCAATCCTCCACTAACATGGATGAAGGAATGGGTCAATCCTCCAAGCACGCAATCCACCACCTAGGGCACACACAAATAGGCAGACCATCAGTGCTACCCGCAACACACATGTGCAATGGATTGGTGTTATCCACCAGGGTCAAGTTTGGGGAAAATGAGCCTTCTCTGGGACTTTGGGATTGTGCCAATAGTTGGAAGATTTCCATGATACGCCACCTACTATCATCCGTAGATCACCAAGATTAGATAGCAAAAAATTATATTTCTACAAGGATCCTGATGTGATTCCAAGAGTGCTAATAACCCCAAAAAGGAGTTCTAATTGCTAATATGGAGAGAAGAAAAGGAGGAGAAGGTCCATGTCTACCCCAAGAATTACAAGTTGAATTTTTAGGACCTCTTCCATGATAAGGTATAAACTTGTAAACCCTAATCTGGGTTTGTTGCATTAGATGGATTCTTCTCAAAGGATTCTTGGGAAAAAATACTCCTTTGCATTTTCTATTCCTAATTTTCCTATAAGGGGAATGTGAAAATCTCATAAATTATAAGTTTTAGATTGAATTGAAGAATATCATGTATATATCTAGATGAGTTGTGAGTGAAAGATACGACATGGTTGATGATTTTGAGATCTTGCTTCAATTCTAGTAGATAGAGTAGTATTGAATAAATATATTAGTATAAAACTAGAATTGAGATGATGTGATGTTCCAAGATTTAATTATAAAATTAAGAAATGAGTGAATCATGTGGTTTCGTAAGAGGGCCTAGGTTTGAACCACATTCCCTAGGATCCATGTTAAGCCTAGTTGGACTACTATTTAGTTTACAAATGGGTCTTTGTGATACAAAGTAAAAATTTAGTATATGTTCTCATATAAATACCAGTGATACTTTTATCTTGTTGATATAGGAATTATGATATTATAAATGAATTTTTAGATGATTCTAAGGTTTTTTGTGGCTTGGGTAATTAATTAAGTAATTATGCAATTCTTACTTGGAGGTTTAGGTGGCTAAAACATTAGTTTGCACTTGGTATCTGATCTAATATTAGATAATAACAAGAAGAAGATAATACAAAAGATTGCTATAATTTGAGGCACTAATGTGGCCTAGGGAATCAATTTTATGATTAGGGTTTATGAATAATCCACATATTTATCTTTTGAGGGAGAATCCATCTTTCCCTGGACTTTGACTTAGATCATGCATCTCTGGTAGAGTTGAGGACAAGGAGATACACCACTCCACCTGGGTTCTCCTGAGAAACCTAAAATCCACATTCTTGTCCTCCCTGACTCTAGTTCTTCCTCTCTTATACCTCTAATCTATTAACAAACTTTATTGAATTCCCCTCTAATAAAATCCCCTCATCCTAACAGACTCAACCCAATCAAACACCTACAATTATTGTGGGGTTTTCTTGGATAATCTACATGCCCTCATTTTCCTAAATACAAGTCATAGGCACTAAAATATATACACAAGTGCCTATATAAGGGCTCGATTGCCTATGATCCTAAACACCAGGAAACACTCCAGGTCCCAATCACCTTGTTATTATTGCAAACATTGCCTAGCCTTGTGCCTAACTTCCAGAAAGGTGGTCACTATCCCTATGAAGATGGCGATAGTGGGTCATGGTGAGAAGCTCCCATGCTCTTTAGAATATTCTCTATCCTCAATGCATCTTGGAAAAGTGCGAGGGTAAGGTTCTTCGCTCAATTACCTAGACCTATGACCTTCGTTCATACATGTGTCTCCTTGGTTATAATTCTGCCTGTCCCTATTGTCATCACTGGTGCCCAAGGGATTTCTAAGTCCAACAAGGGTTGGGGGAGGTGCATGGGCCCTCACTTGGATATCCAAATCCCAGGAGTAGGGAGTCAACCATGAAGTTGACTCTCCCATGGTAGGTTTAAGTTCTCCTCAAGGAACAAGAGACTAGGGATACATTGATGAACATGCCCTTTAGCTTGTGACATTTTAGGTTCAGAAAATGTGGTCAATGAGGTCTTTTCCCTTATCTTAGAGATGGCCCATGATTAGTTAAAAGTAGGTTCTCATGTTGATGTGGTGTTATCCCATTGGCCGATACATGACTATTTTGTATTAATTCTAAAAAGTGAATGATATAATGAATTATAGTGATTTTGTATATCTAATTGATCATGAACTCATGAATAATTTCAATGGAATAGATTTAAGGCATAAATATTCTTATTGTTCAATGAATATTTTTAGTGAACGAATATAAGGTGATGACAATGTGTAAACCCTAATCCTATAATTAGAATGGTAAACTTATTGAACTGGTTTACCCTGTGATATAATCTAATCTTGGTTAATGATTGTGAAACCTCGAGATGATTACAAGTATGGGGTTATATTTATGAGAATCTAGGGTTCTAAAAAATTAGATCATTATCAAGAGAAACTAAGGGTTATGGGAGCCTAACCCTAATATCACCCAAAACTAGGACCTCAGGACCCAGACTATACCTTGATTCACAATAGATGAATATGATTATAATGCAATTTATTATGTGGAAGTTTTCAAAAAGCTAATTCTACCTTTTTGTCAATTAAATTTTCATATAGCAATGCCCTATGTCAATAAACCAAAGTTTACTTGGATGGCGGGAGCGAGTTTGAAAGGGGGGAAGGCACCATGAGAGGTGATAGTGGAGGCGATCCAGGAAGGTCGATGGTGATGATCTTCCAATCAAGTCACAATGTCTTCGCGTGCCAGATCTGCTACAGAGATCTTCAAAGTAGGGGGAAGTTGTCGTGTGAGGAGACGGTGGAGGCGAGTCAGGAAGGTCAATGGTGATGGTCTTCCAATCAAGTCCCGGTGGCTTCTCATCCAAATCAAATCATGATGGCTTCTCATACCAGATCTTATACAGAAAACACTGGTGTTTCCGCCTCTACAAAGTTGTGGAAGGAGCTCTTCATTGATCAAGCACAAAAGGAGTATACGACTCTCCAATTCGTCCAGTCTGAAATTGTTGATGGCAAACTGAGATATAGGAGGGAAAAGGCAGTGGAGATAGCAAAGAAATGGAGCAATACAACAGCAGGCTACATTGTTCGACTGAAGCCACATTGGCCTACACTTGTTCGGCACTTCAAAACGGTATGGAAACCTAAATGCTCATTCGAAGTGATTCCTAGAAATAAGTGCTTCTTCATTGTTAAGTTCAAAGATGTTGATGATCTTAAAACGGCGGTGGAGCGAGGTCCGTGGTATGTCAGAGGGAAACCCTTGCTTCTAAAGAAATGGGAGATAGGAGAACCTCTTGAAAAACTAAAGTTAAAAGAAATCCAAGTATGAATTCGATTCCCTAATCTTCCTTTGGAGTTCTGGGATCAAGAAATGCTGAGTGTATTGGGTAGTTGTATAGGGAAGGCATGGTGCGCCGATTATTCTACAAAATCTATGTTGCAGTTGGATTTTGCTCACATTCAAGTTCTAATTTCTTCTTATTGTCAGTTTTTGAGTGAGATTGTTCTGAGAAGTGATGAGGGGCATAAAGATGTGATCTGGGTTTCTTATGAATGGGTGCCAGAATTATGTTTAAAGTGTAGATGCTTAGGGCATGATCCAGGCAGTTGTGTTCTTGTTGATAGAAAGAAAGTTTGGGTCCCTATAGGCAATGGTAAAAAGACGAAAGGGGAGGTGTTAATATCTGATCAGAACACGCTAAGTGTTGTGCTGCTTAGTCCGAGTGTTAATTCTATTTCTATTGTGTCAAAGGGACCTGACATTTAGGATGTTCATGAAGACCAGTTTATTTTTCAGGCTACGAGGTCTATTGATCAGACAATCTCTAAGCAACAAACTATCAGTGAAGGGGGACAGGAGCAGCAGGAAGGAGAGTTAAATAAGGGGTTAGATAAAACAACCCCTTCTGTTAATTTCCAAGCTTCTTCTTCTGATAGTTCTCATTGTTTGTCTACTTCAAAAAATGATCAAATGAATGGTTCTTTTACTACACCACACTATGATGTCCCTGATAAGATGAAAAGAATCATTGATAGCAAGCTCTACATATAGAAACATATGATGGATAGTGAAGGGTTCTGTTCTGTCTCTGGGAAGAATTGTATTCCTCATAGAAAGGCTAATAAAAGCATGACTACTGCTAAGAAGATAGTGGAGGAAGTCTCTACTAATATGTTTGAAATTCTGGATGAATCTACTGAAGATAACATTGAAGCTACTGAGGCTGGTAGAGCTCTAGCTAGGGATCATTTTGATGGATGAAAGTTTTTGGTGTTTTCTCCTAGAATGTCTGAGGACTTAACAGAAATGGACACCGGGATAGAATAAGAGAAGCTCTTTATAAATATGATATGCATGTTAATATCTTGTTGGAAACAAAAATTAGATATAAGAAAGTAAATAAAATCATGTATAGAATCTGGAATAATAAGGATTGGTGTTCTAACCATGGTTCACATACTTTATATAGGATTTTCATTCTTTGGGATAGCAAGGTGGTAAAGATTAGCAAGATCCTTGAATCTAATTAGCTTATCCACTGTAGGGTTGAGTATAAAGATACTACTTTCTTTCTAACTGCTATATTCGGCCAGAATGAAGAAAAACGATGAGGTGAACTCTGGGATTTGATTCTTAATATCCACTCAAAGTGTAAGGGACCTTGGATGATCATTAGAGACTTCAATGCTATCCACTTTTCCCACAAAAGGAAGGGAATAGGATTCTACTCTATTAAAGCTATGGAAGATTTCAATAATATCTATTCTACATCTGATCTTGTGGAAATGGATTTAAAAGGTGCATTTTACACCTGGGATAATAGACAAAAAGGAGATCAATTTATCATGTCTAAAATCGATAGAGTCTTTCTTAATGCTAAATTCATGGATGTATTCAAAGATTCTTGGGGAGATATTAATAACTCTAGTCATAGTGATCATCATCAACTAGTTGTTAGGATGAACAATGTTGTGAAGAAGAAGAAAGTCTATTTTCAATTTCTTAATTCTTGGTCCAGCCATCTTGATTTTTTGAAAAATGTGGAGGAAGCTTGGAGAGTGGATGTTATAGGTAACCTGATGTTTAGAGTTACCAGGAAGATAAAGAATGTAAAAGAAAAGCTCATTAAGTGGAATAAGGAAAACTTTGGTAACATAGAAGATTCAGTTAAAGTTTTGGAATTTGAAGCCTATGAGGCTCTATCTACTGGTGAGAAGTTCCCTGATGATACTAATCTAAGAGATATTTCTATTGAAAAGAGAAAAGCTGCTCATTTTGCTACTGATAGAGAGGAGTCGTATGCTGAACAGTTGTCTACAGTTAATTGGGTTAAGCTTGGGGACAAAAACACTTCCTTCTTCTATAATTCTATCAAATCTAGAGTTGTGAGGAATCATATTATAGGTCTAAACATTGATGGGAGTCAAACTTATGGTGAAGCTAAAATAACTAAACATATTCATAGATACTTCAATGATATCTTCAATAAGTTCTCGAATGAAGATGATGAGCTTTGGGATTCTAAGTGGTCTGTTCCTTCCCTTTTAGAGGATTATTTTAACATGTTGAGAGTTTTCGTCACTAAAGAAGAGGTGGAAAAGGTTATTAAGGAAGAGGATGGGGTTAAGGCCCCTAGGCTGAATGGATTTAATGGACATTTTTTCAAAATATCTTGGGACATCATTGGCAAAGATGTTACTAAGGTTGTTCTCAACTTTTTCAGTAGTAATAAGATGCTCAAGGAGACAAACAAATCCCATATCACTCTCACTCCTAAGATTCACGATGCTGAAAGTGTTAGTGACTGCAGGCTAATTGCTCTTTGCAACTTTCTATACAAGATCATTTCCAAGGTTCTTTCAAATAGACTTCAGAGAATCCTTCCTGTTATTATCAGTCCAAGCCAAATTTCCTTTATTAAAGGAAGGAAAATCATTGAAGCCCTTCTTTTGGCTAATGAGTTGATTAGTGATTTTAATCTGAGTAATGGGAATGATAAGATGTGCATTAAGGCTGGCCTGACAAAAGCCTATGATTATGTGAAGTGGCCTTTCCTTTTCAATTTTTTGGAGAAGATGAATTTCCCTTACTATTTCATTGAATGGCTAAAGACCATTATGAATACCACGAGCCTGCACATTCTTGTAAATGGTTGTCCATCTGATGATATATTTCCTTCCAATGGAATTCACCAAGGTGATCCTTTGGCACCTTCTCTTTTTGTGATTGCTATGCAGGGGTTCAGTGCTATGATGGAGAATGCGGTGAGGAGAAATTTTATTGCTCGACTTAGTACTGGGAATATATTTGTATCACATACTCTATTTGCAGATGATGTAATGATCTTTGCTAAAGACAATTTTGAAAATGCTAACTCTCTTAAATCTCTGCTGGACAATTTTGGAAAAGCTTCAGGTCTAGAAATGAACCCTAAGAAAAGTCATGTCTTCTGCAGTAGAAATGCTGATGGAGATTCTATAGCTAAGATTTTGAATATTAATAAAGGTGCTTTTCCTAAGAGATATCTTGGGCTCCCACTTTTATATTGTAAGTTGAAGATATCCTTCTATCTGCCTTTGATTGATAAGATGAAGAAGAAGCTTGAAAACTGGAAGATGAGAACCTTGTTGTTCGGAGGTAGAGTGGAATTAGTGACCTCTACCTTGAATGATTTACATCTTTACAGGTCTGCCACCTTCCCTTTACCTACTAGCATCATGAAGGAGGTTAATAGTATCTATAAATCATTCATTGGGAAGGTTCCTCTCTTGATAAGAAGATCCACTATGTAAATTGGGACCAGGTTTGTAGACCCAAAAAAGAGGGTGGCATGGGTATAAGAAGAGTAGAAGATTCGAATAAAGCAGGGATGGTTGTCAATGC
The DNA here is from genome assembly GCA_963693085.1 of Alisma plantago-aquatica. NCBI lineage: Eukaryota > Viridiplantae > Streptophyta > Magnoliopsida > Alismatales > Alismataceae > Alisma > Alisma plantago-aquatica. The sequence goes on along the minus strand of OY856410.1, from coordinate 1,353,898,372 downwards.
TTGGAATGTTGCATAAAAAAAGACTCTTTGTGGGTAAGATGGCTTAATGAAAAGTACTTAAGAAATGATTCTCTTTGGTCTTGTAAAACCAGATCGAACAACTCGTGGATGTGGAAGCATTTGTGCAGTTTTAGAAGCATGATTTTGCCTTTGATAGATGTGAATATAGGTGATGGATCTTGCTTTAGAATCTGGAAATACCCTTGGTTGCATGGTAATAAATTCTTGGGGGATGTATTGATACTAAAAATGTGTTGATGATTGGTTATGGTTTGGATGGCTTCCTAAGTAAGTATATTGCTGATAAAAATTGGATCATCTCAAAAAGAAGATGCTTCAATGAGCTTAAGAAATGTATTGATGAGGTTGATATCAAGTTCTATGATGACAATTTGATCAGTATACAAGGTCTTTCTACTCTGAAGATTAAAGATGCCTGGAACGTTCTTAGAGGTAAAAAAACTAATCTGGCGTGGGCCAATTGGATCTGGAGATATGATCATCCCAGGGTTATAAACATTAATGTATGGAAAATCTTCTTGGCAAAGCTTCCTATGTTGGATTATCTTTAGAAAATGGGTTTCCATTTAGATCCTCATTGCATTCTCTATGAAAAGGATACTAAAATTATTGAACACCTCTTTTTCAATTGTAGCTTTGCGGATGATCTTTGGAGGAGAGTTGTTAACTGTGGTTTTATTGGTAAAGCACCAATGTTACCTGCTAATTGCTTGAGGCCTAATTCGAGGAAGCAGTAGCTATTTTGTCTTTTGATTCTTTTCCTTATTTGAAAAGAAAGAAACTCGAGGATCTTCAGAAACGTCACTTCTGACAGTAATAAATGTTGGAACAACATTACGGAGTTAATCTCTTTGTATGGTTAAATACCTTTTTCTCTTTGTAGATCTCTTTTATAGGTATTCTATTCTTCTGTGATGGCTGATCTATTGTGTACTTGTACATGAGCTATACATGTACATAACATTTGTTTTTTCAAATAAGAAGGAAAGTACTTACTGAGCAAAAAAAATTTAAAATTTTCATGGAATAAAGGATGGAGATAAGTGATGATTGATTCTGATTCTCAAGAAGCATGAATTGCAATCACTGAACCAAATGAAAAGTATATGGCATTGTCTGCTTGGAAGAATCAAGTAAAAAACTACTTGCGTTAACAATGACAAACCACTTTCACAAAGATACAATGAGGAACAAATGATGATGTTGATAGACTGTAAAGAACCATTTCAATTCTTCGACCCCTGATTTTTTTACTCCCATAACCACATGTTGGTTGATCATGAACCAATAGATGGTATCACAACTAAGTGACCCTTCTTGATGAACACTTTTTAATAAAGTGAACTAATTTATAAAAAAAGAGTAAACTTTCACATAGGGAAATTTTCTACCATAAAAAAGAGGGCAGTGGTGATTAAATCTACCAAACACTAAGTTTTATCGATGAAAGAGGTTTTAGAAGTCAGATTGACCATATTGGATGGGGATTGAAATCCTAATTGGCATTCTATGAGTTCAGGAAAGGCATATCAACAATCTATATAAGTTTTCCTAGCTTCCTAATCAAGTAATATGTATAAGAACAATAGGGGATAACTTTGAATAGTTAAATTGGTTGACTGCCCAGGCTCTGATACCATACTATAAACCATGGTACCTTGAGAGGGGGCATGTAACAACCCAAATTTTCTCTCTCCATCAACTTAGTAGAACTTGACTCATAAAACTCTCCATTTCATTCAGTGACCTCCCTCATCATCAATAGAATGTTTTGGAATCACATGTTTTTTGATTGATGTGTATTGATTGCTAAATTGGAAGACTGAACTCAATTATGAGTGTGGTCTCATGAATGGCAATGAATAGTACCATGTGATGATGAGATGATGAACAATACATTTCATATGTTATATATATCAATGCCTACTAGAAATGAATTAGGGTTTGTATGTCCACTTGTTTGATGTGGCCTTAATTCACCCAACTGGCATAACTAATCAATTGAAAATATAATCATTTACTTTCTTTGTTCCATAGATCAATTCCAGTGTCAGAACTTGTTGGGTGGTGAAATGAGTAATTCCTACTTTAACTTTGAGGATGAATTTGAATTCTTGAGATGAATAATCATCTTTATCTTGATATTAATATTAGTTTATAAGTAAGACGAGGAAAAAATGTGACCCGACATTGAATATTCACCCAAATAGGATGATTTAGGAAAATGTTATGGCCTTTTCTTTTGGTCCCTTTTATTAGCCATTTCCTTCTTCTTATTTTTTAAATTTTTTTCTTCCTGGGCCTCGACTCTTTACTATTTCTTGGGCCCAGACCTCGTGTCAATATCTTGCAAGGCCATGCTTCCATCACACTCTGTCACCCAGACCATCGATCTGATGGTTGTGGATAAGCCATCTAAATCATATGACACATAGTCCTCTTCTTCCTTGGAACAAGACACAACAATGCCCTATGACACGAACACCATAAGGGCATGGTGCTTCAACATCACCCAACTCAAATCATCATCGCAAATATCTCTGTCTCATCCTCCCTAACCTTTCCCCTATGCTTTTGAGAAGAATGGGCTATGGGAGGCTGGTGTAGCACCACTCCAACCATCCCTTGCTTCCATGTCTACATAAATGGCATGTTGGATGGCTCTTCTGTCTCCTTGACACCTTTTAAGGCCTCCTTTGTAACTATGGGTCTTCCCTATTTATTTCCCCCCTATTTCCATGCTCTCTCTAGCCCTAAATTTTCCTCTACCTATCCTTCTTATTCCCTCTTGAGATTAGGCACCTGCCTACCTCTGTCGAGGTGTGGTCCAGCCTTGAAACCACCTTTTGGTAGGTTGAAGCCGCCAATGAGATCAGTGGGAGGAGCACAACCCTGATAGTTAGCTTCTGAGGACTGGCTCCCTTATAATATCTGGTTTGGTTGGTCTTCGATAACCTTGATGGAGCGGTGCGACCACAACGCGAGCGAGCCGCTTGTGCACCATCGCTATGGTGGGCGAAGGTGGCCAATGCTTGGAAATCTCAAGCAATTTTCATAGGTCATCTAGCAGCATTTGACAACCGTGGTGTAATGGTAAAGCACAACTATAGACCCCATTCCATGCTAGTGCATGTACCTGGAGTTGGCCAATCGTGACGTGCCCTTTCTCTCTCCCCCAAAGGGTATACATCTCTCTCCCTCTCTCTTTTATGCATAAATATGCCTAATCTTCCAAAAATTATATAAAATCATTTGTAAGTCAAAATATGACATATTATGTATGAAAATTCATATAGAGAACATGATTTATCAAATGGAATTGGCTTCAAGACTAAACTCCACTCGCAGATCTTGTTATTTTGAAAATGGAATCAAATTGATCTCAATAATACACTCAATGTTTTGTACGCAAAACCATGATCATACCACGGCCCCACCTATTTTATATTACCCTAATCGATGACATATTCTGTCTTTTAGCATTTGAATCGAACTTGATCATGTTTATCCCATTTTATGATCCAAATTTATGACTAACCATGAAATATGTGTAATATGAATAGATCATTAATTTGGTGCTCAACTCAATTATATAAATTCCAAATCATCATAATAACTCTAGATTAGTAATGTTTGATTTAAGATTGAGCCATGAATCTAAATTTCCCATATTTGAACTATATTTTGGCTTGATGGTATGAAATGAGGCAATTAATGTGACCTATTTGCACATGTTTATAATTTTCTATCTAATCTTGTACAAGACTTGCCCTAAGTATGATGCATGTTGTTTTATATTTCAAATTAGTAACATGTTGATCTTTATGAAACTAAATCAAGACTGATCTCATAATCTACTGATGAAAATATTGCATGAAAATTACTTAATATGATGAAAATCTTACATCAGAAGATGAATAAGACTTTAATATTGTACAAATCTTATCTTTTCTCTATTAAGATCATGAAAACCTAAGTTTGAAATCCATAATTTTACTAGCATGTTTCATACTAAGTCCAAATGGTGTATGGTGTAGTATGTATCTTAATGGTGAATATTGCATGGACATTGGAGATGTTAAAATCAATCATTGAGATATATGGAGCTTAGATTAGGTGAACATTTTTAACGACCCTGTCTCCCGGTAACCCCCACTTAAGGGAGACCAAGAGATCAGAGTCGTTATCTAATAACCCAGATCAAAGGTTCGACAAATAATCAATAATAATTATGAAATTCTACTACTAAACTGAAAACTGGTATAAAATAAAAACTTTACTTACCTTTTAAAAGATGGGGTTTCTAAACTTCTATCCATGAAGATACTAATCTAACTAATCCTCCTATGTATGTTATTTCTCATTTAGTTCCACATATGCCACTTTATTGTTTGTTCTTTTCATTTGTACCTAAAACGCCGACAAACAAAACGTCAATCAGCAAGAAGCTGGTATGTGGGGGAAACAATAATTGTGCAGCTATGTTAATAATGTAGTCGGCCAAATATCATTTAACATCCAAGGTTACATTTTAAGCAATACTACTCAATCCTTGCTTATCCCCTATCTCTGTACTGTCCCTACAGTGGACATGGATACTACCTCTCTCATATGGTAGATCCTTACCCCCACAGTATTACCACACATGTAGCCAATTCCTAGGGCTATAGAGCCACATGGCCCTACCCAAAGGTAGCCCAATCCCTGACTCATGATGACTTGATGGTCCTACCCCATTGGTAGCCATGTACTAAGTCATTCAATGACCTGATGGGCCTACCCCATTGGTAGCCATGTACTAGGTCAATCCATTAGGCTACAGAGGGGACTAGGATCTGAGCTAGTAGGCACATCTCTTATGTGATAGTCATATTCACATTATAATTTGCATGAATTAAATGCAACCAATAGTTTCATTCAAGTCATCGATAAAACCTCAAAAATCCTCGAGAAACTAATTCAGGATATTCATAGGCGTAACCACATACCTGTCCAGTTGATGTGAGACAGAAAAAATCCAATCAACCAATAGGAAAGCAAGCATTCAATAAGATCCTGAAACAATTATACAATTTCCTTTTATTACTCATGTCATTAAGATCTATTAAATCTAGCTCGCTTCCTAGGGTTTCTAGTTCACTTTTAGGGTTTCCATTACAATAAGGGTTTCCCTTCATCTTTTACTATTTTAAACCCTAATTTAACGCAATTGATCACAAACCCTAATTATCTCAACATTTAACCCTCAATTTCGGATTTAAGGCATAATTAACCATTAAATAAGTCCATTAAGCCTCTTTTACATTAAAGCTACAATTTTCATCCTTTAAATATATAAAAAGATCATTATGCTCATTTATCATCAATTCAAAGTTCATTATGGTCCAAATCGCATATTAACTTGATTTACCATTAATTCTATCTTTTATTCATCAGAAAACCCTAATTTCTACATTAAGGGCATTTAACCACAATTAGGAACTTTAATGCTCGAAATAGCTTAGTATCATTATATCTTAGCTTTATTCATGATTTTTGAATAATTAAAGCCATTAAGGTTTCAATCTTGCCAACATTAGGGTTTCAAGGCCCAATAAAGTATATTCATGCACATGAAACTCTAAATTAACTAATTATGTGCAAAGTTTATCCTTTTTGTTCCTAATGTTCCCTTTTATCATTAACAGGCTAATAGAAACTTTAATCATCAATTAAACCCTACTAAACACATTAATCATATCAAAATAGGGTTCTTTAAATATTAATACATTAAAGTTGATATCTTCCATTACCTTTTGAATTGCACAAGAAAACATGCTTCAACTATATTTTTATTGGATTCTTCACATTTTTCTAATCAACTTTCATGTATAACATGTCCTTATTCGACCTACCAATTATTTACTATGAATTTATCAAAACTCACTTACTTTGGGCCAATCGGAGGTTGCCACATCGCTTCCTCATGCAATGTGGGGGCGGCTTGCTTTAAAACATTTCAAAGTGACTGATTTGTCCCTGCTTAAGTCAGTCGGCCCTTCAGCCCGTGGAGGGCAAAACAGTCCAATGACCATGTCTTCTTCTTCCTCGGTTCAACAACAGTAGTGCCACGATCTGTAGGCTCGGGGGAGATGTCCTCCTCCACCCTTGGGCTCCAGGGTGCCAGGGATAGTCCCCCAGCTTCCGCCTCACTCCGCCATGCACCCACACACCTGGTGGTGCTCCTAGTTTGCAGCTGGTCGGCCGGAAACGATCCCAGTAGGTCCGCCGCCATGGCTGACCTACAGCCAACCTACGGCGCCACGCAGGTGCTAGGCCTAAGGGACGATGGCCGAGCTCCTTTCCCAAGGACCTGGGATCATCGTGGCCCCATCAAGCTCCTGTCCAAAGCTCCACCTCACTCCGAGTTGCACTATCTCCCTTGGTTAGTGTTTTGCGTGCAAGAAGATGAAGAAGAAGAAGGAAGAAAGGATACGTGCAACTCCCCAGAACTCGCCCCTGAGCTCTACTCCTTTTATAGGAGAGGGTTTTCGCACCCTAAGATGTGCATCCACCAAGATGCAAGATCTTGTCCCAATAGGAATCCAATTCCTTCTTTAGAAAGCAAGCTTTCTCTCTCTTCTTTACCCTTTGGATATCCCCTATTATATGGATATTAGGAATTCGAAATTCCTCTTTTGTTTTCTTTATACTTGCCCTTTTTAATTCATTGGCCACAGATTTTTATATTTCCTTAAGTAGAAAATACCACTCCTTTAACAAAACCACAAAAACCATTAATAATGTATTGCATTATTCCCTTATTTTTCTTTATTGGTATTTTCTCTTTCCTCTTTCTTCATTGGGACTCCTTGATCCCAAGAAACTCAAATAATTCGAAATTCCTTTTTAAGGAATACTCATTATCCTTCTAAAAGCATCAATATGCATTATTTCACATTATCTTGTTTATTTTTCATTAAAATATCTCTTTTTGAAGATTTCTCTTTATTTCTCTTTTATTTTCCTCATTAGTATTCCTTTTATCATTAGGAATCCTTGGGATACGAAATTCCACCAAGGATAACTCAATTATACCTCTTTTCACTTGTTTTCCACATTTTACCATTATTTTCAATTTCTTTCTTAATAAAGAAATACTTAATTAATTTTTTCTTTTCTTATTGTCTTTTCTTCACAATCTTGGACTCCTTGGACCCAAGAGGCATGACATCCATCTTTGGATTACATCCTTTTGCCTTCTAGAGATTTCCACATCTTTCTTTTCTCAAAATTCTCGATTATTCATTTACTAATTGAACTTCCTTGTTATTGGGCCCAATAGCCAACAAAGCCCACAACACAATCATCAAGGCTATTGTAAACAAAATCCATTTATTCAAAATAGATTATATCATTATTCATTCAAATATATTTAATCTGAGAAATTACATTTCTCACCAAAGGAACCCGAAAATTGGGGTTGTAACATCCTTCCCCTCTTATAAGAATGTTTCCCTCAAAATTCCATCAAGCAAGCAAACAAACAGGATAAGCCTTTCATATGTCCATCATGGCTCCCATGTGGCTTCACCCTTTCCATGGTGCTTCCCAAGAACCTTCATTATCTCATATTCTTCCATCTGAGTTCTTTCTTACCTTGGTATATCATACCGTCATAGGTGACTCAGGACATTTTAGCCTCTCAAAAGCTGAATAGGTTCAGGGCTCAATACATGGCTTGGGTACCTCACATAGTGCTCTAGATCGGACTCATGCAACACATCATTTTATCCTAAGGGGTAAGGCTAAACACAACCTTCTCCACCAATCCATCTCAAATGGACCCATATATCGGGGACTCATCTTTCTCAGCTGTAGCTCAGAGGGGTCAAATTTGCACATTATATATTTTCCCATAGTGAACTGCATGTCAGTCTGCTTTGCATCAGCTCATGACTCATGTTACCACTGGGCTCTCTCTCTGCCATTGCACGATCAAAGCGACTTCATCTACACACACTATTGTTCTTTTCTGACCTTCGTGAGGCCTCCTTCACCAACATCATCTTAATGAAGTGGTGACTGACACAACCTCTCTATAAGACTTCTTGCATCCCGATAATGGCTATGGTGGTTAACAACACATCTTAAGAACTGTCTCTATGTATCACCCTGAATGAGCACACATGCTCTTATCAGACCCTCTAGTCTGGATCATACTGTCCATTAGTATGGGGTGATAAACTGAACTATCATCGAGTTCTTCATGTATCCACTTCCACCTCATGGCAGTGAACCTTGGTCATACCCAAGAACTTTTGAACTCACATCATGGTGTAGGTGAACCATCTTTCTCTCTTAAGTAGTTCAATTGAATCTGTCCTCTGACATTACTCTTCCTTTCTCATGTCATCTAGGTAAGGCGATCTACCATAACCCGTATTGCACCTCGACCCTCCTTGGTCTAGGGGAGACTTACCACAACATCCATAGTGATGAACTCCCATTCTCTCTCAGGGACTCTTTATGCTTTATATCCATGCACTGGGTTACTAGTGTTCGTCCTTCCCCTCCTAGCTTGCATGCCCACATGCAACATGTATCCGACATCCAAAGTGCTACTATCACTTACTATCTTTGTAGCTTCACGGTGTGTGGTAATCTTAAAATCATGATTTCCTATATATCATGATTCCTCAAGATCAATTTCTCAGAAACCCTAAACTACTCTCATCAGGGTTCTATTACCTTCCTATCCAAAGAAGTATATCTGAGGTTCTACAACCATCCTTCTATCACATCAAGGACCACGCTGGATAACCAAACAACCATTAACTTGATTAACCACTAATGATAAATATGGGTGTTAGCCACACTTATCTCTTTTTCTCAACTTAAGATTAGCCTAGCAACCTCAACTTCTTCTAGCTTCACAATAAACTAGGCAACTATATCTCAACTAGAGCATTCATTACCGCCTTTCATCCTCCATGTATTATACTTATCATCTCATCTCAAACTCTAAGTTTATCTTCATCAAGAAACTCTGAGCTCATCCACCTGGTGATCAAACTCAACCTTGTATAACTTGCAAATTCCACAAAGCTTCTACTAGGAACATCCTTACAAGGTGATTATCTTAATACTTTTATCGTTTGTACCTATCCATGTATCATTCACTCCACCAGGGCACATTATAATCTCTGTCCTCATTCCTTATAGCAACGTTCCAACTCACGTCATCTTTACCCTTGGTGTAAGGCATGTGTACTGTCCTATCTCTCACTCCTATAACAAGAAGAAATAAGCATTTGGCGACCGTCCAAATACAGAGTTCTTCCTATTCCAAGAGTAGAGATGGTACAACCCACATTGTCAGTACACCTTCAAATCTAAGTTGAAATGTGCAACTTATGTCTCTACATCACAATCATCTCGATAACAAAGTTACTTCCATGGAAAACTGGTCTCGAACCTACTTGGGTCACAACACAATCCTTAGTCATCTCCTCCAGGTCTATAGGGAGCTGACACCTTTGGGGTCATCCCTCTTCCCTCATGCATCAGAGAGTGCCCTACTCATCTACCCTATGGGTCCCATTAGTTCATGAAGGTGATTAGTATCCTAACCCATGGTCCTCATACAATGATAGTTGTTACCTCCTGACCCTATGGTCATGTGCAACTAGGGAATTAGGCTACTCCTACTTCCATCGGTCTTATCCCTTCCTGACCCTAGGATAGACTTAGGATTCTCTTATAGTACATGTTCAACTTAGAACCTTACTCAAGCATTCATCATCTCTCTTTCTGCATTCATAAGCTGACTTTCATCCTTTCACAGGGATCATGGCGACCTGCCTACCTTAGTCAGGCCCCATACCGGTTACCTTCATGGTAACACCTCCACATGCACATAGAGATGGTTATCTTAGGGTCTATAAGTTCATTCTCATGCCATGTACTCTTCACTTAGCTTCTCAAGATCCTCTGGAACCTCAAAAAAACTGGTATACACCCTACAAAAGGGTCCCTCTCCCAGGATGGGAGGGAAACTATACCTTGATAACAATAGTCACAAACGTCCTTATGTTTAGGGTATACATCCACATGAGCATGCTTAGCCCTATCAGGCTACTAAGGCACAAGTAGACACCTATGAAACCATGCTAGGTCATACTTGTTTTCTTTCTTCAACATTAAATCAACTTAGTTGTGAGGGGTTCATCAAACATACCCTTTCCTTTACTTCTACACGTGAGGAGTATCATGCTCGAAACTATAGACTCAAATCTCATCATGAGCATCAGATACACTGTTTCCCCTCTTAGGCCTAGGAACCCTTGGTTCACCTTCAGGTGTCCAACTGCATGCTCAATCTCTTAACCAAGAATCAAGTATGTCCAAGGTATGTCATGTACCTCCATGATCCTTTTATATAAGTAGCACCTTAAAGTTAAGTCCTTCTCAAAGACAACCATCTAAGTATAAAGCCTCACAACTAGTTACTTAAACCTCCTCAGGGTCTAAGGCACTCTTTGTCTCATCTCAGCAAGTAATCACTTATACCATAGGTACATAGGTACCAGAAGCATCATCCTCTCTATAGGGTTTGATTCCTCTAAAGGCAACCAAGATATCATCAACGTCCAGGGATCATGCATGAGGCAACCACTATCATCCACTTAGGTCGCATCATTCTCGACTCCCCATTGTTCCTCACATCTTGGGGTTTTAGGTTTCCAACCTTCTTGCTTGGTTCCTTCTTTCTCTCTCTAAAGCTAACTCTACATCCAGCCATACTACTAGAGGTCATCTCTCCATGAAGGATCAAGCTCACAGGCATACCTCTACGCGGGTGAAGCCTATGCTCAAATTTATGTTTGCTCATGATTATCCATAGCCCCTTATGCTTATCTCATAAGCCATCCATCCTGTCTTCTGGTTTCGGTTTTAACTTGCTGCTCGTACTACTTATGTACTCTGGGAGCAAGCTATATCCTTTTGGCAATAGCCCATAAGGTTTCTATAGGTTCTTCTCTAAGCTCATCCATGAAAGAGATATCCTTTGCTCAAACATGCACGGCATTCTCCAGGGTTGGTTTGCCAAATATACTAGGCCATATAACCTCTCATGGCTCATATGACATCCAAGGCATGTCTATCCAAACATCTGGTCTACAAAGACCACTAACTCATCATGCCATCTCTTCCTCTAACCTTCACTTAGGGTTAGGGCTACCATCATCCTTAAAGGATGTTCTAGGTCTCTACTTTTAATGGAGGTTCCTACCTCCAAGACTAACTCTCTTTACTCATCCTCCTGCTAAGGAGGTCTATCCTCAGGTCTCTCCTGAGGGCAATGACAACTCGTGTCATACGACCTAAGCATGTATCTCTTCCTTTACGCTTACTCTATTAAGCTTATGTCCATGACATCTTATTTATGTGCTTTTTATTAATTTGGTGGAGGATTCCTTAATCCTTATCAACCTTACCCATACCTCAAGAGGGTGAGGAAAAGAGAGAAAACCCTAATCCTTAACATCCTTAAGAGAATTTTGAGTTGAGGATAGATGAACAAGATTAGAGAGTCCTAAAGGTATCTTATTTCGAGTCAAATCCTAGGACATCGGCCAGGCAGTCACACAATCTGGGAGTCCTCGTATTCCAACTAGCGATGCGGAGGAAAATTTTTCCATCCCTCGGACAAGATCCTTTTCTAGACACCTCAGTCTTTCAAAAAATCCTCTAATAACTCCCTTGGGTTCTACAGAATTTGTAAAATTTAATAATTATTAAAGATTAAGTGAGGAACCTTCGCTCTGATAATAATTGTAATGACCCCGTCTCTCGGTAACCCCCACTTAAGGGAGACCAAGAGATCAGAGCCGTTATCTAATAATCTGGATCAAAGGTTCGACAAATAATCAATAATAATTATGAAATTCTACTACTAAACTGAAAACTGGTATAAAATAAAAACTTTACTTACCTTTTAAAAGATGGGATTTATAAACTTCTATCCATGAAGATACTAATCTAACTAATCCTCCTGTGTACGTTATTTCTCATTTAGTTCCACATATGCCACTTTATTGTTTGTTCTTTTCATTTGTACCTAAAACGCCGACAAACAAAACGTCAGTCAGCAAGAAGCTGGTATGTGGGGGAAACAATAATTGTGCAGCTATGTTAACAATGTAGTCAGCCAAATATCATTTAACATCCAAGATTACGTTTTAAGCAGTACTACTCAATCCTTGCCTATCCCCTATCTCTGTACCGTCCCTATAGTGGACATGGATACTACCTCTCTCATATGGTAGATCCTTACACCCACGGTCTTACCACATAGGTAGCAAATTCCTAGGGTTATGGAGTCGCATGGCCCTACCCAAAGGTAGCCCAATCCCTGACTCATGATGACTTGATGGTCCTACCCCATTGGTAGCCATGTACTAAGTCATTCAATGACATGATGGGCCTACCTCATTGGTATCCATGTACTAGGTCAATCCATTAGGCTACAAAAGGGACTAGGATCTGAACTAGTAGGCACATCTCTTATGTGATACTCATATTCACATTATAATTTGCATGAACTAAATGCAACCAGAAGTTTAATTCAAGTCATTGATAAAACCTCAAAAATCCTCGAGAAACTAATTCAGGATATTCATAGGCGTAACCACATACCTATCAAGTTGATGTGATATAGAAAAAATCCAATCAACCAATAGGCAAGAAAGCATTCAATAAGATCCTGAAACAATTATACAATTTCCTTTTATTACACATGTCATTAAGATCTATTAAATCTAGCTCGCTTCCTAGGGTTTCTAGTTCACTTTTAGGGTTTCCATTGCAATTAGGGTTTCCCTTCATCTTTTACTATTTTAAACCCTTATTTAACGCAATTGATCACAAACCCTAATTATCTCAACATCTAACCCTCAGTTTCAGATTTAAGGCATAATTAACCATTAAGTAAGTCCATTAAGCATCTTTTACATTAAAGCTACAATTTTCATCCTTTTAATATATAACAAGATAATTATGCTCATTTATCATCAATTCAAAGTTCATTATGGTCCAAATCGCATATGAACTTGATTTACCATTAATTATATCTTTTATTCATTAGAAAACCCTAATTTCTACATTAAGGGAATTTAACCACAATTAGGAACTTTAATGCTCAAAATAGCTTAGTATCATTATATCTTAGCTTTATTCATGATTTTTGAGTAATTAAAGCCATTAAGAGTCAATCTTGCCAACATTAGGGTTTCAAGGCCCATTAAAGTATATGCATGCACATGAAACTCTAAATTAACTAATTATGTGCAAAGTTCATCCTTTTTGTTCCTAATGTTCCCTTTTATCATTAATAGACTAATATCAACTTCAATCATCAATTAAACCCTACTAAACACATTAATCATATCAAAACAGGGTTCTTTAAACATTAATACATTAAAGTTGATATCTTCCATTACTTTTTGAATTGCACAAGGAATCAGGCTTCAATTATATTTTATTGGATTCTTTACGTTTTTCTGATCAACTTTCATGATAACATGTCCTTATTCGACCTACCAATTATTTACTATGAATTTATCAAAACTCACTTACTTTGGGCCAATGGGAGGTTGCCACGTCGCTTCCCCATGCAACGTGGGGGCGGTTTGCTTTAAAACATTTCAAAGTGACCGATTTGCCCCTAGTTAAGTCAGTCGACCCTTCAGCCTGTGGAAGGCAAAACGGTCCAATGATTGTGTCTTCTTCTTCCTCAGTTCAACAATAGTAGCACCGCGATCTGTAGGCTTGGGGAGCTCTCCTCCTCCACCCTTGGGCTCCAGGGCGCCAGGGATAGTCCCCCAGCTTCCGCCTCACTTCGCCATGCACCCACGCACCTGGTGGTGCTCCTGGTTTGCGGCTGGTAAGTCGGAAATGATCCAAGCAAGTCCGCCGCCATGGCTGACCTGCAGCCAACCTAAGGCACCGCACAGCTGTTAGGCCTAAGGGACGATGGCCGAGCTCCTTTCCCAAGGACCTGGGATCATCGTGCCCCCATCAAGCTCCTGTCCAAAGCTCCACCTCTCTCTGGGTTGTACTATCTCCCTTGGTTAGGGTTTTGCATGCAGGAAGATGAAGAAGAAGAAGGAAGAAAGGATATGTGCAACTCCCCAAAACTCGCCCCTGAGCTATACTCCTTTTATAGGGGAGGGTTTTTGCACCCTAAGATGTGCATCCACCAAGATGCAAGATCTTGTCCCAATAGGAATCCAATTCCTTCTTTAGAAAGAAAGCTTTCTCTCTCTTCTTTACCCTGTGGATATCCCCTATTATATGGATATAAGGAATTCGAAATTCCTCTTTCGTTTTCTTTATACTTGCCCTTTTTAATTCATTGCAACAGATTTTTATATTTCCTTAAGTAGAAAGTACCACTCCTTTAACAAAACAAAAAAAACCATTAATAATGTATTACATTATTCCCTTATTTTGCTTTATTGGTATTTTCTCTTTCCTCTTTCTTCATTGGGACTCCATGGATCCTGAGAAACTCAAATAATTCGAAATTCCTTTTTAAGGAATACTCATTATCCTTCTAAAAGCATCAATATGCATTATTTCACATTATCTTGTTTATTTCTCATTAAAATATCTCTTTTTGAAGATTTCTCTTTATTTCTCTTTTATTTTCCTCATTAGTATTCCTTTTATCATTAGGAATCCTTGGGATACGAAATTCCACCAAGGATAACTCAATTATATCTCTTTTCACTTGTTTTCCATAGTTTACCATTATTTTCAATTTCTTTCTTAATAAAGAAATACTTAATTGATCTTTTCTTTTCTTATTGTCTTTTCTTCGCAATCTTGGACTCCTTGGAACCCAAGGAACCCAAGAGGCATGAAATCCATCTTTGGATTACATCCTTTTGCCTTCTAGAGATTTCCACATCTTTCTTTTCTCAAAATTCTCGATTATTCATTTACTAATTGAACTTCCTTGTTATTGGGCCCAATAGCCAATAAAGCCCCAACACAATCATCAAGGCTATTGTAAATGAAATCCATTTATTCAAAATAGATTATATCATTATTCGTTCAAATATCTTTAATATGAGAAATTACATTTCTCACCAAAGGAATCCAAAAAATTGGGGTTGTAACAACATCCACCCTTCATAAATATGTTGAAGATGACCTAAGTCTTGTGATGTTAATATAGTCACACTTTCTTGTAATGTTAGGTTCTCTTTGATGGAAACCACTCATAGATCAACACTTGTCCCTAATGATAGTTTTCTCATATCAAGGTACACCTTAATCCTCCTATTAGCGAGACTAACGGTATTGAAAATTGTTTGTATGTATGTGATCTAACATGTCTGGCTTTATACTTGTTTGAGCTACATGTTCCTTATCAATACTATATTTGGTCTTGAACATTCTATGTTGGAAAAACTTGAAAACATAATTATATGGCCATTATACAACCTTTTGCACAAGTTTAGATTTTTGAGGTAAGGACACAAGGCTGGATGCCCTACTTGATTTATTAAGAAAGGGTAGACCATGTTGATAAAAGGGTAATCTCTTGTCTATGGCCTTGAGGTCCCTTAAAAATGGGTTAACTCTTGACATTTAGTCTTGTAGTCCCTTACATTGAAATAGGGTAGCCAATCTTGAGCACCCTCATGGACCCCTTCATTAGAGAAACTAGTGAAAGGCCTTATGATATTTTTTGGTATAATGGAAATGAAGTTAAAATACACTTGAATGTTAATTAGAAAGTCTGTCAAAGTTGTTGATTCCTTTATTTTTATTACATTATGCTTTTCCCATGCAATATATGTTCTCCTTAACTTGTGATTATATATATTTATATAGTGTGCTCAGCACAATTGTCTTGACGCTTACCCATTTTATGATTTTAGGTAACAAGTACACTATGAATCTCTAATGATGATCATTGCTTCCACACTTATGATAATTTGGTTTACTGTGATGCTATATAATGACAAGAAAATGGAATATAAATGATTGATATATGGGACCTAAGATCTCATTAGATATTAGTTTCGCATTTTTTTAAATTAGTTGTTGTTTGTAATTTTATTCATGCATATGTTATGTGATCCATTGTATGTATGAACACTCAGGTTCTCTCACCTTTTTCTTTCTAGTAATTAGGAGTGAGGATTTTGGTAATAAACGGTTGTGTGATAGATGATATCGGAGAAATCACATATCATCTATCCAAGTTTCATAGCTCAAGTGTGTATGAATCTAGAGAAAAGATGAGTCTTTAGTGGTGAAGTTGAGGTGTATAGGAAGGTCACCACATGGGGTTTTGTACACCTCCTATCTACCTAGATACAGTTGTTGAAGTTTCCTTTGTATACCTACCTAGTCGAAGTGAATCCAAGATTGGATTAATGATTTTTCCTAAAAATCTTAGAGAGTTTTCAAGCATATCATATCTTTAAGGACTATCCTAATACACATAATTATATGATGATTAGTTAGTTTCTCATCTCCTCATGTGATCTCATACGTGACAATTAATCACATGACCTCTCGATTATGGCTAGTTTATCTATGGGGAAAATAAAATCCAAATGAATAGTATAATTTGATTAAGATGATAATGATTTGATGATCTAACCTTAATTTGAAAGCTCAATTATAATTAATGAAAGTACTCTTGAAGTTGAGTACTCATGTGTAATATAATAGATGATGTAAACTTTATTTTACAAAATCAAGTCCATGTGCTTCCCATGTTTGAGGTAAAAGATAATGATCCTTAATATGACTAAAAAGGGGAACTCATGCTTTATACCTCATGCTGATGAGGTCCCTATTTATTAAGTTGTTGCCTAGTTGTTGATAATACCTCAAACATGATTAAATAAATGACACCTCCAATTATGGCATGTATCATGATCATGGTTTCAAATGATAATGCTTTTGGACTCTCAAAAGTCATGATGAAATAAGTTTGATACAAGAGGCAAAATCGCTATTGATTTCTAATGCATCCTTGTAAAACTTGATTTTGAATAATATGACAACTATGAGATGTCAATTGTACCCTATAATTCTCAAATCATTCAAATATTGTATATTGGCTTCCCTATTTTCAGTATACCCCCTCGCTATTAGTTATGAATAGAAGGGAAGAATATTATGACCTCAAATACATTGAATCTCAAATCATGGTTACTCAATGATGATAGATAATCTTTGATCTCATGACCTTGAGAAATGCAAATCAATAATTGATTCCCTTCCCTATTTGATATACTTGATACATCATGACTAATTAGGACAAATGTGCAAACTTAAGTTGGTACTTTGTTTCTTGATTCCCCCAACCTAGGTCAGGTCCCTATTATGATTTCCTCTAAATTTTCATCTTGTTGATTGTTTGGATTTTGCAAAGATAACCCCTTTCGTATGATTTAGATCCCTTGACCTAACTCTAATAGGTTAGATCTTCTTATGATATTGAAACTTGATACTAAATATTGATTTGATGAAGATTTTAAAATATAATGATGTTGAATATAGCTTGTGGTTAAGTTCCTAAAAATACCTACCTCTATATCATTCATCAACCTTCAATACCATAATAATGAATTTAATTTCAATATCACAAAATGTTACTTGATTTTTGCTTATGGATGAGTGATCACACCTATGGTATAATACAAATCTTTTACCTAGCATTAGAATTTTTGGACTTATGACTTTTTTTTCCCAAAATCATAACTCTCAATATTGTTTTCTAAAATATTGATTAATGATAATTTGTTGTGATTTTTATTTGACTATGACCACCCTATTTGGATCTGGAGATTACCCTCGATATCTTATTGATGACTTTCATGTTCTGACTTTTTAATATATAGGTGAGGATTATGTTGACCGTTGATTTATGAATTAGGGATAATCTCTCATGTGGAATAGGGTGGGACCTTCCATTGATTTTGATACAAGACCACTATATTGAAATATGATGTTTGTTGACACCCCATTTTTTCTCTCTTAGTAGAAATCCAAAATTTAGTGCAAATTATCTGTCTAATGATGGATTCCATTCCACATTCTACCCATTTTCTACATATACCTTTTTTCATCTTTTTCCATATTTTTTCCACACATTATATATAAGGAGCGAGACCTGAGAGGGGATCCACTCCCTACTTAATTTGAGGAACAAATTCATCCATTCCAAACACACTAAAAATGCATGTTGTATTAGGTGTAAAATTTTCACTTATGAAATAATGGTATTCAAAAAGACCAAAGTATAGAAGAAGAATCAACTTCATGACTATATTCAATTTTATAAAAGTATATCATCAACTCCCATAAAGGGTTTACATGAAAGTTATAAAATATGGATCTAAGTAGATGGATTTCCAGATATCTCAACTCTATCTCCTCAACAGCTCCACCTAGCATGTCCATGTCACCAATTCCAATCTTACCAGTCATACACCTAGGGTTGGAAGCATTCCCCAGCAAAATGAGAAAAGTGGATGCATCATCATAAAGGCTAGTATGTGTAAATAGGATATGAATTGAGCAATACAAACAATATACGATGTCAACTAAGAAAGGCTTCCCATAGAAGAGGTAATTATCACCCAAGTCGGTATCAAAAGGAAATATCAATTTTAAATGATGATATACAAAAAAACACTTTCCACTAATAAAATATAAATTTGTCTCTCAAAAGCATGCATAATTTTTTTGGCATAAAACCCATCACTATAATATCAACCTACACGTATGTGTGATAAGCATATCACTGGTGTAATATAAAGTAAGTGGGAGCTAATGCTCACAACCTTCAAACCTAATAGAGAATGACACACAACCATGCTCCCTTGGCCTGCAATCTAGGATAAGGGGCATACTATCCCCCATCCCAAATATATAAAAGTCTAGGAGGACTAAAACCCCAGTGCATGGTAGTTGAATAAAAACAAGTGCCTAATAATATCACATAGGGGAATAAAACCTAGGGTATTAAAACCCAAATAACCAAAGAATTACATTACTCTAGGAAATTGAATCCCAAAGTATGCGTAAATGTAGGGCAAGTGAAAGTTCAATCTTATAAAATAGAACAAATAAGATTTTGTGACGTCCCCCAATTTCTATATATTTTCCATAGTGACATTCACAGATATGCGTGTACTCATATCTATAGATGTCAAAAGGGAAAATATAAGAGATAAAGGTAGTCAACTAAAAATAGAGATTTAGCCAAGATCAAGTCCACATCATCATATAATGCCACATGAACATTCATTCAAAAAGATAAAATAAAGTCATTACATATGGAGAGGAAATATTGTTCTAGGGAAAGATATCTTTATTACATAGGATCTCAATCATCCCCAACATCAACTAGGAAAAGAAATAAACTAACATCTAGCAAGAAATGAGATAAGAGGAAAAGATCTATCTAATATATCCTCTATGCATATTATTTATGCCTTCAGGTACTTTGAGCATACATTTCACTTTGTTGTCAATTATTCCTTGTACCTAGAAAATACGAGAAACAAAAACATAAACAAAGTTGGTACATGGTAAAGGTTATACTAATAAGGTTGCATAAAGGAAAATATTTGAAAAAGAAGGAAAGAGAGATAAGACCATTTCTTAAGGCGAAAATCAAGTAAACACCCTTTTATTACATTCATTTTGATGCGGTTGTACTACACCTATTGCACTTGACTTACATCTAGTGTGGGCAATAGAATATCATCATACATATAACATGGGCCAAGGAATCATACATCCATGTTAGGCAACATACATCCACACCAGGCTATGTGCTCTAGTAGCTACAACCCATCATGATCATTTATGTTTCTCTTAAATTTGGCGAACTATAACTCATACTAGTTCAACCAAGCAATCATATCCAAATACGAACATTCAAGATATTACATAGCATAGGCAACTAGAAATCTAGTCTTATACTTATAAGACAATGTACCTGCTTGTTCAAACTAGATATCCAAGAATATATAATCAACAAGAAATAAGTCACCCTGCACAGAAAGCAAGGGTACAACATTACAATTGGTCCAGGTGACCAAGGCTATGTTATGTTATTAACTATTATACTCTTTTATACTATCTAATTCAGATCAGGTATTTCCCATATTTTTAATTAGTTTTTTGAGATATTATCAAATCTGATCCATCATACAAAGTTTGATTAAAAGATATTATTTAATTAATAAATTAGAAGATTTCCATAAACTAGGGTTTCTAAGATGATTGGATAAAAGGGGGAAAGCAACCCTAACATATTAATCATTCATGACATCAGGGTTTGTTCAAGGGTTTAGGACCAATCCTGCTCACCAAGCATCATCTAATAATACTAGATTAGATAAAAAGATGTATATCCAATTACATGTAGAGAGAGAAAAATAGATTTAGGGTTTCTTCTAATCATTTCAGCATTTGTCTACTTAAATTAGTGTTTCGAGTTATATTGGAACTAGGGTTACATCTAAGGTTAAAAACATTTTGGAAGGTCAGATGTCATCAAGGAAAACTATTATCAACAATTAATTATAATTAAGGAGGTCATTAAGGATTTAGGCAACTATTTTTGAAATAGTTGATGGATCTAGGTCCTAATATCATTTTATTTGGATAGAGGGTATTTTTCTGATCAAAATGGTATATAGGTTCGCTACAATCCGATATTCCTAGCATCTTTTATGATTTTTCTAAGGTAATGTATTTTCTTGGGTAATAAAAAGAATAACTAAATAAAAAGAAAGGAATAACCTCGATCAATGGTTGGATCTGACTGGCTCAAGGACTCAGATTGATCTACACTGATCTGGCGTTCCTGGGTTGATCTACACTGATCAGACGCTCTTGGCTTGATCCCGTTGGTTTGCAGCTTGCTCTAGCAGGGAAGGAGGGACTCCGACGAGATCAAGATCGCCCCTTGGTGCTGCTCGTGAGTGGGAAGGAGCTGAGGTAGATTTGATAGCTCATCCCAAAGCTAGAGAGGGTCAGAATAGGGTGTAAGGCCCTGTGTATCTTGTCACCACCTTGTGGGCAGGCAAGGTCGCCGGAGCCGAGGCCTTTTTGGAGCGGGAGGTGATCTGGGATCTCGTGGTTGTGACGGGGAGATGTGTGGGGTCTTGACGAATGTGAGGGTGAGGTTAGAAGGGAGCGGGGGATGCTGAGGAGCTTGATTGGTGGTGGTGGCTGAAGGTTGAAGAAGGTGGGAAAGGGGTGTATGCTCGGGGTGTCTATCTCGCAATCGATGTAGGGAAAAGAGTAAAGGGGGAGTTGTGGAGCTATTGGAGGGGTTAAATAGGCATTTGGGAGGCTGGGCGATGAAGCCCTAAAACCCCCCCGTCGGAGTGAGAGAAACATGTGGTCAGGTTGTTGGGTTGGCGTAACGGCGCATGAGACCCGGTCAAATCTGGTATGATTGACCACAAAAATGTGAGTCGAAGATATTTATACGGATAAATATTTGAGAATGTGGATGAGGTGGAGTCTAGCTGAAGCTCGGGCCGCCATCTATTTCCCCGCCCTTTGCGGGAGGTAGGAGACAAAGTCTCCTATGTTGGATCGATGATCAAAGGTTTGAAATTCTCAGCCTAAAACTAGGTCCACGCCCAAGAGCTTAATGGGTCGCGTGACACATTAATCTGTCCATTTAATTGATAACTAAGGTCCTAGATCCAAAAATGAGTGGAATGTGTACCAATTTCAATTGGTCATATCTCCCAATCGGTTGACCCAATTGTAAAAAAATTTTAGGAGTATCTTAAATATGTTAATAGGTGACTATGGTATAAATTTGAGATCCAAAATCGACTTTTTCATATGTTCATTTACTAAATACATATATATTATCATCATAGCATACTAGGGTTTGCAAATTTTTACAATATGTGACACATCTTTATTCAATTGAGTGAGGAAAGTGTATGTGGGTATTTTGGTCAAAAAATTTGATAAGAAAACTTTTAGGAGAGAGAAAATATTATAAAAACTCACTTTGTCACATTCTCCCCTCCTTTTAAGAATTTTGTCCTCAAAATTCAAGCAGTCTGAAAGAGATGTGGATATTTCCGCTCGACTTCAGACTTGAGCTCCCATGTAGCATCAGTTTGATCATGGAGGCTCTAGAGAACTTTCACCATATCTATATGTCGATTACTACGAAGCTCCTTTGTCCTGAAATCAAGGATTTTGACTGGTGTCTCAGCATAAGACAGATCATCTTTCAACTCAAGAGGCTCATGATTCAGAATGTGACTAGGGTCTTTGGCATAAGGCTTCAGATTAGATACATGAAAGACATTATGCATGTCACTATAATGAGGTGGAAAAGCAAGACGATAGGCACATTCTTCGACCCTTTCAAGGATCTTGAAGGGTCCCACATAACGAGGACTGAGCTTTCCCTTATTCTTGGCCAAAGCTCGAATAGGTCAGATCTTCAGAAAGACTTGATCACCTTCCTTGAACTGACGTTCCTATCGGTGAGCATCTACATATGATTTCTACCTATCATGTGCTCGCTTCATCCTTTGCCTAATCAGTGCAACTTTATCTGCATACAGCTGCATCTCCTCAGATTTCATCAAGGTGTGTTCTCCGATGTCATCCCAATGTAATGGAGATCTGCACGGTCGGCCATAGAGAGCTTCGTATAGTGGCATCCCAATACTTGCCTGATAGCTATTATTATATGAGAACTCAGCTAAAGGCAGGTAATGGTCCCACGAGCCTTCCCAATCAAGCACACAAGCTCATAGAAGATCCTCCAGAATCTGCACTATTTGTTCTGACTGTCCATCTGTTTGCGGATGATAAGCTGTACTGAAGTTTAACTTGGTGCCCAATTCTTCTTGAACTTGTTTCCATAGCTTAGAAGTTAACTTTGGGTCCTGGTCTGATACAATGGACACCGGAACTCCATGAAAACGTACGATCTCCTGTATATAAAGGCCATCCAACTCAGAAACTTTCACAGTAGTCTTCATAGGTAGAAAATGACTGACTTGGTGAGACGATCCACGATGACCCATGCAGCGTCGTACCCCTTCCTGGTCCTGGGTAATCCCACTACAAAGTCCATAGTGATATATTCCCATTTCCATTCTGGGATCTTGAGGGGTTGCAGTAGACCACCTGGTCTTTGATGCTCGACCTTGATCATTTGGCATGTCAGGCATCTGGACACGAAATCTGTAATGTCATGCTTCATGTCTCTCCACTAGAATTGATGTTGTAGGTCTTTGTACATCTTTGTCGTGCCGGGATGAACTGTGTACTTGGACCCATGTGCCTCACTAAGAATTGTTGTCTTTACAGCTGACTGCTCAAGGACCCACATACAGTTCTTGTATCGAAGACTACCATCAAGACCCACAGACAGGTGCGTATGAGGTTTAACCAGGAGAGAGGAGAGCTCTGCAAGCTCGGGACTAGCTTTCTATTCCTCTAGAAGTTCAGAATGCAGGTTGGAAGTGATAGAGATGTTATTGACATGCATACGATCAGCTAGGAATTGTGGTCTCTAGCTTGCTAGGACCTCCATGTTCCTCCATTCGGGTACAAAAAGGGATGCACAAATGGCTCTTTTCCTACTAAGAGCATCTGCAACCACATTGGCCTTACCTGGATGGTAGCCAATGGTGAAGTCATAGTCCTTCAGGTACTCGATCCACCGTCGTTGTCGCAGGTTCAGATCCTTTTGCGTCAGTATGTACTTGAGGCTTTTATGGTCGGTGAAGATATCAAACGTTGCCCCGTACAAGTAGTACCTCCAAATTTTGAGAGTATGGATGATAGCAGCCAACTCCGAATCATGCATAGGGTAATTCAACTCATTAAGTTTCAGCTATCTGGAAGCAAAGGCCACTACTTGCCCATTCTGTTGTAGGACACACCCTAGTCCATGTCGAGAAGCATCGGTGAATATCACAAATTCTTCATTTCCAGATGGTAGGACAAGGACAGGTGTTGATGTCAACTTTTGCTTGAGCTCTTGGAAGCTTGACTCACAAGTAGCTGACCAGATGAAATGCTCATCCTTCTAAGTAAGCTTAGTGAGAGGAAGTGCCACTTTGGAGAAATTTGGAATAAAACGACGATAATATCCGGCCAAACCTAAGAAAATCTGGATTTCAGAAGGATTGCGAGGAGGTTGCCAATCAAGTACAGCAGATACTTTAGCAGGATCAACAGATATGTTACCCCCATAAATGACATGACCAAGAAACATAACGTTGTCAATCTCGAATTCACATTTAGAAAGCTTTCCATAGAATTTATGGGCTCGAAGAATCTCAAGGATAGACTTCAAATGCTTTCGATGTTTCTCCATAGAATCAGAATAGATCATAATATCATCAATCAAGATGACCATGAACTCATCAAGATAAGGTTGGAATACTTTGTTCATCAAGTTCATGAATACACTAGGTGCGTTGGTCAACCCGAACGACATCACCAAAAATTCGTAGTGCCCGTAATGAGTTCGAAAAGCAGTCTTGGATATATCTGAATCCTTGACCTTAAGTTGATGGTAGCCAGAACGAAGATCAATTTTTGAGAAAACTTTAGCAGTACGAAGTTGATCAAAGAGGTGATAAATACGAGGGAGAGGATATTTGTTTTTAATGGTGGCTTGGTTCAACATGCGATGGTTAATACACATCCGCATTGAACCATCTTTCTTTTTAACAAAAAGGATAGGTGCACCCCAAGGGGAAATGCTAGGGCGGATAAAACCCTTATCAAGAAGTTCTTGTAATTATTTCTTCAGCTCCATAAGCTCAGTAGGTGCCATCCTATACGATGCCCTAGAAATCGGAGTGGTTCCAGGAAGAAGGTCTATGGAGAACTCAATGTCTCTGTTTGGAGGAAGCCCAGGAAGCTCCTCCAGAAATACGTCAAGGAAATCACGTACCACCTCCAGTCTTTCTACATGCCCTTTGTCAGGACTGGTCTCTGAGACGAATGCAAGGAAGACTTTACATCCTTTAGTTATGAGATTTTTAGCTTTAAGAGAGGAAATTATCACATTATTATAGGATCTGCTTCCCCGAGGGATCACTACAGGAGAGGAATGAGGTTTTGAGAGAACTACCATCTTGTTTCTACAGTCAATGTGAGCATGATATGTGTATAGCCAATCCATGCCAAGAATAACGTCAAAGTCTTCCATGGTTAAGAGAATGAATTCAAAGGGCATGTCATGATTTCCAAATTTTAGAGGGAGGACATCAGTTTTTTGCAATGTAGTGAATATTTTTCCACTAGGAGTTGACACATCCAGAATGTATCCCAAGTCCCTTATATGTAGGTGCAACATTGAGGCCAGATTTTGAGAGATAAACATATTTGTGGATCCAGAGTCAAACAATGCTTTAACAGGATGTCCATTAAAGAAAACAATGCCTACACATGATAATTGCATTTTTAAATAATTGAAGGCATTGAACAAGATATTAGATATATGAAAAAGATTTAAGGTTACCTTCGACAAGCTGGTTCAGATTTGCCCTAGCCTCCTCTGCTATTACTGCGAACACCCTAGCATTGCGGTGTCCCTGAGGGGGTGGAGCACCCACTGGAGGTTTGCCAAGGATAGACGCATTAGGACACTTGGAAAGGAAATGTCCCTCCTTCTTGAAGTTGTAGCAGACCGGCTTGGTGTAGAGACAAGGTACATCATGTCCTCATCTGCAAGTCTTGCATTTATTGCGATAATCCATCAGCTTGCTATTCTTTTGTCCTTTCTTTCCTGAACCTCCTCCTTTTCCTAATCCTTTATTATGGCCGGGGTGGAGCTTCTTGAACTTATCTTCCTTAGTGGTAGTCAACCCTAAATATCCCATGCTAGAAGGCTTCTGCAATCCTTTCTCCCTTTCTAGGGCATCATCAATGCTTCAGGGACAAGAGGCTATAACTAGGGTTTTCAGGTGTGCGGAGAGACAGTCTACATAATGCTCTGTGAGGCGGTCCTCAGTCCAGATAGGGGCATAGCGTTCCAGAAGCCTAAACTTCCAGGTATAATCGGCCACTGAGAGACTACCATGCCTAAGCTCCATGTACATCTTCTCTTTCCTCTTCCTCTCAGTTATGGGCATGAAACGGTCGGTGAAGAGGGTCTTGAAGGCTTCCCACCCCAAGTTGTCTACTTCCTCTCCCCGATTCCCACCATAATTCTCCCACCAGATCTTCACCCCTCCCTTAAGCAAATGGGTGGCGAATTTGACCTTCTTTTCCTCGGGTACTTCTAGGGTACGAAAGACATTCTCTATGGAAAGGATCCAGGCCTCAACCTTGTCCATGACCTCAGACTGATCTTCCCCCCAAAAGGAGTCAAGGTTGAGCTTAATGAAGTCTATCACCGTCACCTCCTTTTTCCTAGAGGAGCTAGGTTTAGGGGTTCCTTTTGTGGCGAGGGTTTCCATAAAGTCTAGAAGGATTTTCTTCTGTGCCTCCCATCTTTCCTTGGATGTGGCATCAAGATCAGGTACTTCAGAGGTTTCAGGTTCTTTTCTCTTTTTAGAGGATGATTCCTCCGAGGCCTTTGAGTTGCGAGTTTTAGGAGGCATCCTGAAACTAATTTGCACGTATTAGATTTATTACTTCAACAATTATTCTCATCATTATCATTATTATTATCACATGATATTTCATTATTCTCCTTTATCAATTATTAATGTTCTTAATGTTGTGATTTATGGAGGACATCCTAAAATCCTTATCAGTCAATCCTTAGGAATTTCTAAATAGAGAGACTCCTCCCTAACCTTATAACAGAGGTAAGACGAAAAATTTATTTTAAAACATAGATGAGAAGGAACATTTTCCTATAGAAGGGATGAGAGGGAAAATCTATAGATGAGAAGGTTCCTAAATTAAGGTAAGCCCAAGAATAGGAGACACTTAGGGTATTGGCCAGGTAGACTTATACTGCCATAAAGGTAGCCTCGTGATTGCCAAGCTAAGTGGCTCGGAGACTTTAGTCAGACCCACGACAGATGCTATTCTAGACACCTCCACCCTTCACATCCCTAACTCAAGGACTACCCTAGACTCAAAATAGGGTGAATGAAGCTCATGTGACTTGATGTGTGAACATTGGCTCTGATACCAACTATGATGTCCCCCAATTTCTATATACTTTCCATAGTGACATTCATAGATATGCGTGCACTCATATCTATAGATGTTAAAAGGGAAAATATAAGAGATAAAGGTAGTCAACTAAAAATAGAGATTTAGCAAAGATCAAGTCCACATCATCATATAATGCCACACGAACATTCATTCAAAAAGATAAAATAAAGTCATTACATATGGAGAGGAAATATTGTTCTAGGGAAAGATAACTTTATTACATAGGATCTCAATCATCCCCAACATCAACTAGGAAAAGAAATAAACTAACATCTAACAAGCAATGAGATAAGAGGAAAAGATCTATCTAATATATCCACCATGCTTATTATTTATGCCTTCAGGTACTTTGAGCATACATTTCACTTTGTTGTCAATTATTCCTTGTACCTAGAAAATACGAGAAACAAAAACATCAACAAAGTTGGTATGTGGTAAAGGTTATACTAATAAGGTTGCATAAAGGAAAATATTTGAAAAAGAAGGAAAGAGAGATAAAACCATTTCTTAAGGTGAAAATCAAGTAAACACCCTTTTATTACATTCATTTTGATGTGATTGTACTACACCTATTGCACTTGACTAACATCTAGTGTGGGCAATAGAATATCATCATACATCTAACATGGGCCAAGGAATCATACATCCATGTTAGGCAACATACATCCACACCAGGCTATGTGCTCTAGTAGATACAACCCATCATGATCATTTATGTTTCTCTTAAATTTGGTGAAGTATAACTCATACTAGTTCAACCAAGCAATCATATCCAAATATGAACATTCAAGATATTACATAGCATAGGCAACCAAAAATCTAGTCTTATACTTATAAGACCACGTACCTGCTTGTTCAAACCAGATATCCAAGAATGTATAATCAACAGGAAATAAGTCACCCTGCACAGAAAGCAAGGGTACAACATTACAATTGGTCCAAGTGACCAAGGCTATGTTATGTTCTTAACTATTATCCTCTTTTATACTATCTAATTTGGATCAGGTATTTCCCATATTTTTAATTGGGATTTTGAGATATTATCAGATCTGATCCATCATATAAAGTTTGATTAAAAGATATTATTTAATTAATCAATTAGAAGATTTCCATAAACTAGGGTTTCTAAGATGGTTGGATAAAGGGGGAAAGCAACCCTAACATATTAATCATTCATGACATCAGGGTTCATTCAAGGGTTTAGGACCAATCCTGGTCACCAAACATCATCTACTAATACTAGATTAGATAAAAAGATGTATATCCAATACATGTAGAGAGAGAAAATTAGATTTAGGGTTTCTTCTAATCATTTCATCATTTATCTACTTAAATTAGTGTTTCAAGTTATATTGGAAACATGGTTACATCTAAGGTTAAAAACATTTTGGAAGGTCAGATGTCATCAAGGAAAACTATTATCAATAATTAATTATAATTAAGGAGGTCAATAAGGCTTTAGGAAACTATTTTTGAAATAGGAGATGTATCTAGGTCCTGATATCATTTTATTTGGATAGAGGGTATTTTTTTATCAAAATGGTATATAGGTTCGCTACAATCTGATATTCCTAGCATCTTTTATGATTTTTCTAAGGTAATGTATTTTCTTGGGTAATAAAAAGAATAAATAAATAAAAAGAAAGGAATAACCTCGATCAATCGACGGATCTGACTGGATCAACGACTCATATTGATCTACACTGATCTGGCGTTCCAGGGTTGATCTACATTGATCGGACGCTCCTAGCTTTATCTCGCTGGTTTGCTGCTTGCTCTAGCAGGGAAGGAGGGACTTTGGTGAGATCAAGCTCGCCCCTTGGTGCTGCTCGCGAGTGGGAAGGAGCTGAGGTAGATTCGATAGCTCTCCCAAAGCCAGAGAGGGTCAGAACAGGGTGTAAGGCCCTGTGTAGCTCGTCACCACCTTGTGGGCAGGTAAGGTCACCGGAGCCGAGGCCTTTTTGGAGCGGGAGGTGATCTGGGATCTCGTGGTTGTGACGGGGAGATGTGTGGGGTCTTGACGAATGTGAGGGTGAGGTTAGAAGTGAGCGGGGGATGCTGAGGAACTTGATTGGTGGTGGTGGCTGAAGGTTGAAGAAGGTGGGAAGGGGGTGTATGCTCGGGGTGTCTATCTTGCAATCGATGCAGGGAAAAGAGTATAGGGGGAGTTGTGGAGCTATTGGAGGGGTTAAATAGGCATTTGGGAGGTAGGGCGATGAAGCCCTAAAAACCCCTCTGCTGGAGTGAGAGAAAGATGCGGTCAGGTTGTTGGGTTGGCACAATGGCACATGAGACCTGCTCAAATCTGGTATGATTGACCACAAAAACATGAGTCGAAGATATTTATATGGATAAATATTTGAGAATGTGGATGAGGTGGAGTCTAGCTGAAGCTCAGGCCGCCATCCATCTCCCCGCCCTTTGTGGGAGGTAGGAGACGAAGTCTCCTACATTGGATCGATGATCAAAGGTCTGAAATTCTCAGCCTGAAACTAGGTCAGCGCCCAAGAGCTTAATGGGCCGCGTGACACATTAATATGTCCATTTAATTGATAACTAAGGTCCTAGATCCAAAATTGAGTGGAATATGTACCAATTTCAATTGGTCATATCTCCCAATCGGTTGACCCAATTGTAACAAAATTTTAGGTGTATCTTAAAGATGTTAATTGGTGACTATGGTATAAATTTGAGATCCAAAATCGACTTTTTGATATGTTCATTTACTAAATACATATATATTATCATCATAGCATACTAGGGTTTGCAAATTTTTACAATATGTGACACATCTTTATACAATTGAGTGAGGAAAGTGTATGTGGGTATTTTGGTCAACAAATTTGATAAGAAAACTTTTAGGAGAGAGAAAATATTATAAAAACTCACTTTTTCACATATTTCCATCATATTAATGGACAATATAAACATCCAACACAAAAGTGGAAAAATTAGGTTTTCGTAATGAAGCAAAGTAGAATATAAAGTCAACAAGAATATCTGACAAAGTAGGATGATCATAAGATTAAAATCAAGTGAATATTTCACATGGAATAAATTCTCAGAAGAGAGAGATTGTGTAGGGTAATATGTCGAGAGAGAGAAAAAATTAGGTTTATTTCTCAATAGGAATAATATGGATGCAACATACCTCGCATGAAACCTACAATCCTAGGTTCAAGTATATAAGTCCTAAGTCAGTCCAAGACTAGGTCTCTGAAGAACCTATAAAACATATATATAATTAGGGTTAGGTTTGCATTAGTTGTATAAACCCTAAAGATTGCCTTTTTATTATTATTGATTTAGGTTATAAGAATTATACAATCTTATAGATTATATTTTTCAGATATCATATCATATTTTACTTTATTTTTTTGACTTATAGATTATTAGTTATAAATTTTAGGAAATCTAACCAATCAAAAAAATATTTGGAAAATCATATAGTTATTATAATAGAATTCGATTTCAAAATTTATACCATTGGATGGAGAAAAATCGCATGATTTCAAAGCTTCATTTTTTACATTTTTCTGAGAATCTTGCAGCTAGTTATGAATTTTGTATATAGTGGCCAATCGGTAGTTAAGGAAAAGCCACGCAGCCACAATATCCACAAAGATGGACCCTATAAGATGGCCAACTCACTTGGGACAAAAGTGAGTAAGAATATATCTCAGTGAAAAGAAGAAGACTACCCAAGGGTGTAAAGACTATTTTACCCTCAGAGGGAAAACAAAAAGGAAACAAGGAAAGAGAGGTGGATATGAGAAATCACAACAGTCGTCATTTTTGTTTCACTCTTCATGCGAGTACACAGTCCTACCATGAAATTTCTTCTCCACCATGGATACCCTAAGGGTAGTCTTTGGAGGTTAGATGAGTTCAGATCAACCAAGGGAAACTCATCTATTGTGTTTGGGAGTACCTGGTGGAGGCAAACACGACAAAAATGAAAGGATGTCAATTCACGAGAATCCTAAACCAAATGCATGATTGTGAAAATGAAGAGAGAAATGAGGAAAATCATGCCACCTGTCTTTTGATAAAATTAAGAGGAAAACAACCTTGGATGGCGATCATGGAGAAGTTCTAGGCAGCTTCCACATGACTCAGAGACTGGAGAGATGTCATCTAGGGACCAAGGTGGCCGCTGAGGAGAAACAGAGACCAGGGAGACTATCCAAGGTTGTTGGGGGAGTGAACTAGATGGTGGAAAACATGGTTAGCAACGAGGCAAAGAATTTGGGATGGTTTTTAGAGGCCTGATTTCCTGTTGATAGGAGGAAACTGAAAAAGGGGGATGGAACACGAAGAGAATAGGGGAAATTCAGAGGTGCTTGACCGCAGTGGGGTACAGAGAACAATGCCCTAGAAATAATATAGTCATATAGCATGACAAGAAGAAAGGAATGTGTGGGAATAGAAATCAGAGGTAAATAAGAAAGAAATAGGGAGAGGGAGATGAAGAGAAAGAATCAGGGGATGGGGAAACCAAGTTGTTACATGTGTGCGAGAAGAAAAAGGAAAGGAAGAAGATGATACATCAATTGTACAATCTAAATCCAATGGACAAATTGCCCTGAATGAAGATAGAATTGGAAATCCTAGCGTGATGTGAAAATTTGGGAACTATAGTAATCCGACTGCATATATTGAATCCTATCAATATTAGGATAAATATTAGTCTATCATCTTTCCTATTTTAGTTTAGGGTCCAACAAGGTACAAATGACATCAAATTCGGCACCAAGACCAAATAAAACATGAGGATTTTGAATTTACAATTACTTTTTCCTTTTGAGATTGTTTACCATATTATTTAGTACTTTGATCATTATGTTATATTCTCTCTTCTGATTCAAACTATGATGGATAATATTTTTTGAATTAATGTGAAAATTTTCACATATACTCAGTTTGGTATGTAGAATAATATTTTGGGATGTATTTTCACTTTTGAAGATATTTAATAAATATCTTCATATTTTGGGCTTTAACTCATATTTTCTTCTCTAAATAGTATTAGGATAATTATTATTGTCCAAATAAAATGAAACGTTGCATCCAAGCTGATTGGGACCTAAGGAACCTATTTTTATCATTATATTTAAGTTTTGTGGGTTATCTCATCATTTTGATTTAGGAAATTCATCTACATGTATTCTGATGTTGACTTTATCTGGGCATATTCCCCTGATGATATTTCCTTGAAAATTCTATCTATACCTCCTCCAAGTATTGGAATAGATGAATGGTATTGGAATTTGACATATTCAGGTCGATTTACTGTGTCTTCGGCATATAAAATTCTATTGGATGATGTAGTCATGTCCACTCAAGGACTGTGGTTGATGATTTGGCACCTATGCATTCCTTGTAAATTTAAAATCTTTTTGTGGATGATGTATCATGAAATTTTGATGACAAATGTTAGAAGAACTCACATTTTTTTACTATAGATGCTTCTTGTCAGATTTGTGGTACTCAATATGAAACTACATTACATTATTTTTGGATTGTACATAATCTTTGTCATTATGGAATAATATTCATATAGATAGACACATTGCCTATTTCTTCACCATGCCTTTTCAACTATAGTTGACAACAATAATTAAGGTTGTTGTTGGAACTTTGCACATGTTTATTAGTGGTTTCTATCAGATATGGCTTGCAAGGAATGATTATGTATTTAATGAAGTCACATCTAATGTGTGTCGGTTCTACGAAAAATGCAACTTTTATGGATTCTACACTATCAGATGCTTTCTCTACTGAAGCAGGAAATGTCACTATGATTCATTCTATTGTTCCTAGTCAATTATCTTCTTATCCTGGAAATCATCACATACATATAGTTTCTCCATTATGACTAGGCCACATGATAGTTGAATATGGAGTCTGATGCTATGGTTCTTCCCAGACTATTTTCATAATGTTAGTCTTGGAGGGTGAAACCATTGTGATTCATTTTGCATTATAGTGGGCAATATCATTTGTACAACTTGACATAGTAATTACTTTTGACAGTTCTTCTACAGTCCAATTCATAAACACAAATGATATCGGTTACCCTCGTATCAACACATGGTTTCTCTCTTTGAAATCTAAAAGAATCCACACAAAGGATTACATTCATTCATATTGATCAAAGTGATAATGATGAGGCTAATAGACTTCTAAAGTTACATCATTCCTCTAATAGTTATAAGAACTATTACACTGATCCACCAATGGTCTTTCCATTAGTGAAATTAGTAGTTTGACCTCTTATAAGAATATCATAACATATGTATCACTACTTATGACTTTGGACTTGTAGTCCTACAATTGTAAACTATTCCATGCTTATAGCATGTCCTATCAATGAAACGTCTAGTTTCCCAAAAAAAATATAAACATGTTGCATAAATTCATTTATATGTTGGAACCTAATTAAGTTACTATGTAAATATGGTCTAATTTTATCCTTGTTTAATCAAATCTAAGAAACCAATCTCACTAATCTTCTAATCATGAAATAGGGTAGGATTCTAGGTTCTAGTTCTTTAAAACACTCAACCCCTTAAATGGATTTTGTCCTCAAAATTTAATCATCAATATTGTCAATCACCTATACTCCACCCCTTACAAGGTTCAACCTAATAAGCCAAGATAAACAACATCAAAGTACTATGGTTACTCATACATCCTTTTAGTTGTGAATATTTTAGGTTTTTGTGTTGTTCATAGATTATGCACCCAACTAACATGGCCTACCCATCTAGGGTTGAGTTTGAGGTCCTAGTTTTACTAACCAAATGATACACGGAATAATTGTTGCTTTTATAGGCTGTTTTACTATATATTGTGTGCACTTTTTGTCCATTTTCATATTAATTATGCATTATTTATCATAAGTAGCATGTGATACTTAATTGCAATAAATTTTCATTATTTTTACTATTCTCAATTGATTTATCATTATTTTAGAGCTTATGTTCTTTATTGGAATCAATAGGTGTTCAAATTGTTCATTTGAATAAATTGAAACCCTTACATTTCAGGTAAATTTACAACAAATGGATTAGCTCGGTACTACCGACAGTCATCGGTGCTACTGACATTAGACAAAAAGGAACAAGTATCAATCGAGGAAACTCAACAATACCGACGTAAGAATTGGTACTATCAACATTCTAACATGAGCGCTCTAAAGGAGTTTTAGTATCACCAATGCCCAACTAAATCCAACATGAAAGGTAATATCAAATCACATTACTACCAATTGTCAACTCAGTGGTACCAACAGCATATAGGGGATCGCAAATAATTAAGTGTGTCGATACTATCGACAGCAAATTGGCAGTACTGAGTTGATGTGATCAAGCTAGATTTAAGATTATTATTAATCCAATGGCTAGGACTTAATGGCACCCTTAGTCACATATATGACTAGGAGTAGTGCGGCCATACCTAAGCATCACTTTCTTTTCCATTACACGACAAATGAGAGCTTGGAGAGAAGAAAAGATAGAAGAAAGCCATGTTCTGGGAGATTCGACCACCTCCAGTGGATGGATTTGTAGCTAGAGGTTAGAAAAGTGGAACGTTTGAGAGAGGGAGCCATCTAGATTGTCTTCTTTAGTGGTTAATTTATTTTCTTAATGTTTCCCACATTTTTATTTTCTTCTCCATGTATTTGATAATGTAAATCATGAGGGGACAATCCCCATTGTTCCTTAGGACCCGGGAGTAGCCCAATTTTGCATTGTAATTGACAATTACGAATTAATATGCATATTTCTCTTAATTTCTGGACATGTCTCTATGATTGCTTCATAAATTGCCTATGTCTGATCACCAGAGATGATTTCTTAGACCATTAATTATTTTGAGAGAGGGATTAAGGGTTGGAAAACTCATAGATGTACACAATTTATATCACGTCTTAAGAGAGGGCCTACTATTGTAAAGGGAATAACCTAGAGAATTTGGCAAAGCACCTAACTAATAATCAAATTTCTATGACAGTGGGATTTATATTAGATTAGGTAGTGAATTAGACTATGAGAGTTGGTAATTCTTTCTATAGGCACCTTTGTCTAGGGTTAGGAGGAATCAATATTAATAACATGTTGTTAAATGCAATGGGAATTGTAGTGAAACCAAAATCCTAAGGAATGCATTCCAATTGTGATCACAACCAGTAATTTTAGTTTTCCTTCCTACAATTTAGCCTTTAAATCAACCAATCTCTCTTTTTCTTAG
Source organism: Alisma plantago-aquatica (assembly GCA_963693085.1). Lineage (NCBI taxonomy): Eukaryota > Viridiplantae > Streptophyta > Magnoliopsida > Alismatales > Alismataceae > Alisma > Alisma plantago-aquatica. Next base: position 1,353,862,882 of record OY856410.1, on the reverse strand, counting down.
TCCTAGATGATTTGGTCATCGTTAGTAGTAGTCTCTGGATACACGTTTTCCCTATATTCGATATTCGAACCTCATTGGGCATGTATTACATTCATATGTGCACTTGCATTTTTGATGTGTAGTTTACACGCATCAACAAACAACCCTAGGTTCACAAGAGCAACCAAAAAGTCATAGGGTACAAATAGGTAGTTCAACTAAGCTTTATCATAAAACATATCTTCCTAGTCATCAGTCCAAACACTAGAACTGGGGTTTAGGATATATGTTCTAACTATTTCTAGGGTTTCCTTACCAAACTCTATACAACCCTTTATTGTGTCTTAGTCCAATAAAGCATCGATAAAATCAGAGAGATTTTTTTAACATATCATAGTAGTAAATAAAAATAGGTTTTTCTCCAAAAAAAGCATACAAAATAAACCAAAATGAGCTCAAACTCAATGTGAGAAACCAACTCACAATTTTATCCATATGTGATCTCCTTATTAGCTATTTTCTCATTCCCATTCCAAAATCTGCCCTAATGTTCAACCTTAACATCCAACGGGATATATCACCACCAACCTATATTGTAGGGTATGAACACCTAATTCTTTCTCATATTAGGGTTTACTAAACATGATTCTTATGTGTATTTCATATAATTTTAAAATGACTTTTCATCATCTCATTAATAATATAGATCAAATCTGGGGTAAAATCTCACCTAGAGAGTGACTATGCCAGATAAGAGTTTGAATTTGGGAGACAAAATTGAAACATTCCAAAAGGTGATCGCAATGGGATCTGATACAATCTTATAAGGAGTGGTCTCTAAGAGGGGATCGACTCCCTACTTAATTTGAGGAACAAATTCATCCATTCCAACAACACTAATAATGTATGTTGAAATAGGTGTAAATTTTTTCCTACTCAAATAATGGTATTAAAAAAGAATGAAGTATAAAAGCGAAATAAAATTTCATGACTATTTTCAATTTTACAAAAGTAAGTCATCTACTCCCATAAAGGGTTTACATGAAAGTTACAACATAAGGATTTAAGTAGAGGGATATTCAACTATCTCAACTCTATCTACCCATGGGCTCCACCTACAATGTCCATGTCACCAAGTCTATTCTTCCAAGTCCTACACCTAGGGTTGGATGCATACCCCAACAGAAGGAGAAAATTAGATGCATAAGCATAAAGGATGGTATGTGCATATTAAATATGAATTGAGCAATAAAAAGAATATAGGATGTCAAATAAGCAAGGCTTCCCATAGAATAGGTAAGTATCACCCAAGTTGGTACCAAAATGAAATATGAATTTTTAAAATATGATATACAAAAGAACACTTGACATCAATAAAATTTTAAAGTTGTGCCTAAAAAGTACATAAACTATTTAGGTCCAAAACCCATCACAGTAATGTCAACGTGCATGCATGTGATATAATCATAGCACTAGAGTAATATTAAGTTAGTGGTAGCTATGGCTTGCAACCTTAAACCCTGACAGAGAATGGCACACAGCCAAACTCCCTTGCATACAAGTTGGGATATTGGGTATACGATCCTCCATCCCAAATGTTTAGAAGTGCAAGATGACTAAAACCTCAATATGAGAATAATAACCAAAGTAATACATAACTCTATGGCTATTGAATCACAAAGCATGCATAAATGCAGAGGCAAGTGAAAGTTCAGTATTCTAAAACAAAATAAATAAGATTTTCATCACATAAATGGACAATATAAACATCCATCACAAAAGTGGGAAAATTTAGGGTTTCATCACGAAGAAAAGTACAATATAATGCCAATAAGAATATCCTACAAATTTGGATGATCATAAGATCAGAATCAAGTAGAATATTTCACATGGAATAAATTCTCAGAAGAGAGAGATTATGTAGGCTAATATGTCAAGAGAGAGAGAAAAAACTAGGTTTATTGTTCAATAGGAATAATATGTATGCAATGTACCTCACATGATATCTACATAAGTCCAAAATCAATCCTAGGTCCAAGCCATTTCTCCAAAGAACCTATCAAACATATATGTGTAATTAGGGTTAGGTTTACATTAATTGTATAAACCCTAGAAATAGTCTCTTTATTATTATTGATTTTAGGTTATCAAAATTATAACATCTTATAGATTATATTTTTTAGAGTTTGTATCATATTTTACTTTATTTTTCTACCTTATTGATTATAGTTATGAATTTTAGGAAATCTAACTAATTAGGAAAATCCTTGGTAAATCATATAGTTATTATATTGGAATTAGATTATAAAACTTATACAATTAGAGGGAGAAAAGTCTCACGATTTCAGAAATCCTTTTTCACATTTTTGTGAGAATCCTATAAGTAGTTATGAATTTTGTTAATATTGGTCAATCGATAATTAAGAAAAATCCACACAGTCATAATATCCATGAAGTAGACCCAGTGGGATGACCCAATCAGACATGGCCAACTCACCTGGGTCAGAAGTGAGTCAGCGCATAGCTCAGTGCAAATAATAAGACAACCTTACGATGTAAAGACCAGTTTATTTCATACAAGAAGTGAGGGGTACATACGAGAAATCATGACAGTCACCATTTTTATTTCATTCTTCACGTGAGCAGATAGTACCGCCATGAACCCTGGTTCTCTGCCATGGCTTCCCAGAGGGCAACTTTTGGAGGTTAGAGTAGTTCATATCAACGAAGGGAAACTCCTCTATGGAGTTAGAGAGAACCTAGTGAAGGTAAACACTATGAAAATGGAAGGATATCAACTAACGGGAATCCTAAATCAATTGTACGACCATGAAGATGAAGAGAGAAAGAGGAAAAATTGTGCTACCTATCTTGCGATAAAATTAAGAGGCAAAAAGCCCTCAATTGAGATCATGTGGAAGTTCAGGGTAGCTTCCATGTGACTCAAAGATCGGAGAGATGTCACCCAAGGACCAAAGTGGCCTCCAAGGAGAAACATAGATTGGGGAGAGTATACAAGGTTGTTGGGGGCAACAAGAAGGTGGAAAACATGGTTAGCAATGAGGCAAAGAATTAGACATGGTTTTATAGAGGCTTGATTACTTATTGACATGAGGAAATTAGAAAAGGGGGATGAACACGGTGAGAATAGGGGAAATTGAGAGGAGGCTGGCCACAATAGGCCACAAAGAATGATACACTAGAAATAATAAGGAAATCTAGAATGGCAAGAAAAAAGGTATGTGAGGGAATAGAATTCAAAGGCAAACAAGAAAGAGACGGGGAGAGACAAACAAAGAGAAAGAATCGGGGGAAGGGGAAGCCACGTTGTTGCCTATGTGCAAGAAGAAAAAGGAAAGGAAGAAGACATATCGTGAGTCATATGATCTAAATCCATTGAAAAAAAAGTGGCACCGATGAATCCATAATCGGAAAGCCTAGTGTGACACACAAAAATTGGGAACTATAGTAAACCAACCACATATATTAAATCCAATAAATATTAGGATAAGTATTAATATATTATCATTCATATTTTAATTTTGAGTTTGAACATGGGTTAAATGATACTAAATTTAGCACGTAGGCCAAATAGTACATGAGGACTTTGAATTTATAATTAATTTTTCAGTTTGGGATTATTTACCATATTATTTCATACTTTTTATCTTTAAGTTATATACTCTCTCCTAAATAAAATAGATAATATTTTTCAATTAATGTGAAAATTAACACATATACTAAGTTTTGTATTTACAATATGATTTTGGTATCTATTTTCATTTTTGAAGACATTTAATAGTTATCTTAATATTTTTACTTTATCTCATATTTTCTTCTCAAAATAGAATTTGGATAATTATTATTGTTCAAAGAATATGAAACTTGGCATCGAAGCAAATTGGGACATAAGGAACACATTTTTACCATTATATTTGATTTTTGGAATTTCATTTTGTGAGTTATTTCATCATTATGATTTAGGAAATTCATCTACATGTATTTTTGACAATCTTAAATTAGGGTCATTTTAACTCCACATTGTCACTAGAAGAGTTTTATATTACTATTATACATGAAATTCTACATTTTACTTATTTTACATATGTAGTCCATTACTAGAATATTTATTTATATTATAGGATATTATTAATATTTTTTGTCAAAATATTACCAATTGTTACCCAAAAGCATATTATTCATTTTTATTTAGCCATTATGTTAGTAAAGAAAATATTAGTAACATATGTCATCAATTTATTTACATGTTGGTATATAATTAAGTTATTATGTACATGTGGTCTAATTTTAACCTTCTTTGGTCAAATATAAGAAACCAGTCTCACTAACCTTCTAATCATGGAATAGGATAGGATTCTAGGTTCTAGTTCATTACATTTTATCCAACCCTTTTTTCCCACTTTCACCTAGTTTGGGGATTTTCATAAAGAAAACTTCTTTCATGCTAAAGTGCAATTTGACCTTCAATTCTGCTTTAAATAAGTGATTTATTCAAAAAATGCCTAGTTGAGTTATCTGAAATAGAATATGTCATTTTCAACTATTTTTTGTAGGAATATCAGAAAATAAGTCCAACTTATCTTTCTCTACAAGTTTTCTCTGAATTTCACCAAAACATTCGTAAATTACCAAGAAAACAAAAAATACTTTTTTTCACTAGGGAACACCTGGAAGATCGTAGAAATCCACTGCATGCCACATAGTGGTTTGCCTCGATCTATGTGCCCCTCTATGCGGCACATCACAGTGATATGTCACATCTCCATAAGGTCCTACCTAGAATCATGAACCCTTAAATCCACCTATAAATAGACTCCCATACCCAATGTATTCCAAGCCATCTTGTCTCTATTAAAGCTACAGAAATGACTACCTCCCTCGTTGTTTTTCATTTTTCTTATGATTCGAGGATCCTTTCTCTAACACCTCCTGCTCTGCTAGATTTATACAACAGAAAACTTTTCTAGCTACTACACCTAACTAGAGCATCAATCTCCTTAAATCTTCTAACTACTACACATAAAAGTATATATTGTTGCATCTGCTTCTGTTAATCATTGCTTGCTTTATTTCCACTATAACTATCACTTTTATTTACATTTGAAAATTTTGATCTAGCTTGTCTTACCACACACCTTATAGTCATCCTCTAACTCCTACTCTTCAAACCTAATCACCAATGGGAGGTCCTGAGGTGATTAGGACCATAATACACTTAAAATTGGAACTTTTAGGGTAATGATGGAAAAATATAGTCATATCCAAACCAAAAAGTCCTCCCATCAATAAAAAGTCCTTTTTATGTTCTTTTATTCAATCCAACTTTCATGAATCGCTCAATTTTGTGCAATAAAATAAGTGTTTTGATAATGATTTATCGCGAGAGATGGGGGTGCTAATCCTTCCCCGGTCATAACTAGACCACCACATCTCATCTCTGGTTTTTCTCTTCTTTTCTTAGTTTCCTATTTCTATCCAGCATGGATAATCACTCAGATCAACATCGTGGCTTCAATGACTTGTCATTTTCCTCATTTTTTTGCAAAAAACGTGATGGCGACTCCTAACTCATTTTTTCTATGGTGTTTCACTACCAAAAAGGGTAGAGCTTTATTCATGGAATATCTCTTTTTTCCCCTTTTTTGGGTAGGTTGCGACATACTACGACCCACTGGGGGTCTATTGCCAATTTGGTCTAAGTCAAACTCCCACTATCTTATTTGAAAGATTGTGAGCATCTTTAGGATTGTTGGTTTTCTATTTATGCTTATTTTCTCCTATTTTTCTTCATCAATTGTTATTGTTTGGGAACAAGGTTGCGCATCACCCTGAAATGCCAGCCCTTTGAGTCGATCCACCATCCTTGCTCCCTAACTATTATATTTTCTTTGTCTTGATTTTGATCTTGTTTTTTTTTCGAGAATCTCAGCTTCTAATGAGTTAGGATTTTGGTCGTGCTTACCGTCCACGGTTTAGTTTTCGCTTCCCTTAGTTTTCCTCTTTTATATAAAAAATAAAGCATTAGTGGAAGGTGTGGGATGGAAATAAAATTTGATCTTTCTTGAAAACATGTTTTTGATATTTCTTTATTTACATGTCTCTCAATATGAATTGCGTGTTTGGTCCTAAAGATGTTCAAACCCTTCACACACACTTTACAAGCCTATAAACCCATGTGTCATGGAACTTGTTCCAACCTCACATTAGATCCCTAGAAATGATGTAGGATGCTAGTAAAGGTATAGGCACAATGTTATGCTAGACATCCAAAGGCCTTGGAAACATGCCCATCTCCAATCACTCATGATTGGTTACGACCATCATAGTCATGATGTGTATTGCAAGCATTACCTTTATCTATTGAACACAAGATCCCCTCGATGAGTGTCATCTATCCATAGAGAAGATAAGGACCAACCCCTCCTATATACGTCACACTTGAATGAGGACTTAACATGGATCTAAATTCATGAGCTAAAATGGGGAGGGGGTTGTTTGTTTCCTATTCCTATGTCTAGTGTTTGCTACTGAAAACTTATTGAGATTGCTACTAACCCTTTGCATGTAAATATTTAAGCATCTTTTTTTAATATTAACAATATCAAACTCAAAACAACCTTTTTCAAGGATAACAATTCAAAAAATATTTGTCAAAGACTAACAATCTCAAATTTGTGCAATCCTTTTTGAAGATTAACAACTCAATATAATCATTTTCTACGATTAACAATTCAAACATTATTTTTCAAAGATTAACAATCTCAAATTCAAATGATCCTTTTCAAATATTAACAATTCAAACTATCTTTTTAAGGATTAACAATCTCAAATCCAATATCGTTTCCAAAAAGGCCATCTTCACTATACTAACTCAACGAGTGAGCATCATTTGAAAGTTGGGCTTCGAATGCTGAAAGGAAAACAACCACTTCCATAGAGAGAGGAATGTCCTCTGAACTTGGGAAAAAGGAAGTTCCTCCATGTTCTATAAGATATTGTCTTCCAATGTCGGCTAGATTATGACCTTAAATTGATCCCATTTCAATTTTCAAATACTTTTAAAGTCCTGGACCATGACTTAAAACTATCTCAATCACAGTTCACCTTCCTAAAATGATGTTCCAGACTAAAATCTAGAACTGGATCCTGACCTCTCAAGAAGGAGAATCCAAGATGAGGATTTTGACTTGCCAACATCTCATTACATCCGATGGGCAAGAACTCCCCAGAGGAACCCCTCAAAATAGGAGGAAACTAGGATGTCATGGATGTTTCCAAGGGTTTCAGTTTGGTAAGTCTGATGGATGAGGACACCCTGACAAACAATTACAATAAGAAAAGAAAAAGAAAATAGACTATAGAAAATTTAGGTGTACTCCTCTTTAGACATTGCCCCAACCAAAGGGGAAGTCCTTTTAATTTCTTTTCTAATGTAATGTGTGTAGAACGATCCATCCCAAAACACAAAGTATTTCCTCATAATATTACACCCCACTTTTGAATCCTGCTAGTGTGCATTTCAAGGCATCACAAGAAAAGCAAGAAGCTCATGCTTCACCTGTTCTCGCCAATGAGCAACCGAAATTGCCAAGATTAGTAGTATGGATTTTCAACTTGATGGTTGATCCGAGAGGGATTACATGAACAATAAGAAAGAAAAACTAGAAGGGGTGGGAAATGCAAGGAAGATGCTACCATGCCTGGGGTGACCACCTCTCAAGAAGGATCTTCATAAGAGCAACTTATCCACATCCCATTCTTACCTCCACCAAGCTCAGCATATGTAGGAGGATGGTACATGAAGATTCAATAGGCATGTAGCTATACACACTGAGTCATCCACTCTATTCTTCCCAAAAAACATCTGGGTTTCCTCTGCGCCTCTGCTAGAAACATTCCAACTAGGGCTCTACTAGATTCATCCATTTGGGAACATTTGGGACAGTCCTGATACCTCAGGAGGAAACAACGTTCTTCTTGAATCCTGAAGGAGAATTCATACCAAAAAGAAAGAACAAGAAGCTGCAACCACATAGAGTGACCCCCAAGGCACCAAGAAGGTTAACACCATCACAAAGGTTCAAATGCATTTCTGAAATGATGTGGATCAGTCCTCAGTCTACAAGTTATGTATACACTACCCCACTCCTGGTATAACCTATACATTTGGGGAGGATATGAACTCCCACCACTTGTAAACATTGTGCCTCTAATGACAATCAAACTACCTAAAACACCCATGGTGTTCGCACACCCAGATGTTGTTGCATATGAATCTACTGCCACTAATTCCCTACTACTTGTGATCATGCAAAAATCCACAATTAGAAGGGAAGAAGGGCAATGGGAACATGTTCAGTGATATCTATCTCTTTCTAGATGTAAAATTTCCAAAATTCTTCAATATATCAAAGTTCCATAATACTATGTGAAGGGGGTTCCAATGGCCCACATCAAGGCATATTGCTTAGATATGGTGCAGGTCTAGAATGACAACATGATGGACCTTGATTTTTCCTGTGTGGCATAATACAATAAATAGGACATGAATGTTATTACCACATGGGCCAAGGAATTCATTGATCAATATGCCTAGAATCTTGACTAGGTCCTGACTAAAGAAGATTTGGAAGCATTGCAACAAATACACCTGAAAACTTCTTTGAATTCATTAGATGGTGGAGAGAGTTGGTCACTCGGCTAGAAATCAAGCCTATAGTTAAGGAGGGCTTGGACATGGTTATTAGAGCCGCCATACTAACTCTCATGACACTCTTATCTTTGCAAAGGTACAACACCTTCCCATTTCTCATACAAGTAGGTGTATAGATTCAAAATTCCATCAAGAGAGGGTTCTATTAAAACATAGGCCTCACTTTCCATCCAATGTCCACCTCCTCAACATCGAGTCAGAAGCCCAAGTGGATGAAAGAAAAAATATCAGATATCATGTTAGGGTAAGTATTCGTCCCCGATGGGATAGGTAAGTGACACCCACCAACCATACATACATCACCAATGCAACCATTTATGAAACATGTTGTTCATACCCTAGGATATCAACCACAACGGGATCATGTGATTCTGCCCAACCATTAGCCTCAATACCTACACCTACAGTGCACGTGGCATCCCAACAACTACTATTAATACACTCCAGCTTCTATCTAGACATCAATGTAATAGACAACCACAAACACTCTGCCAACATTGAGTAACCCAACACCTAATCTTGATATAGAAATTGCCACTCCATCCGCAAAGGAACCATCTAAACTGAATGGGAAGTTCACCACCTTGGTAAATTTTCTTAGTATTATCATGTCATATATCAAGCATCTACTCAACTTCCATTCCATAAGGATCCACCAAATCCTTTTTCAAAGATCTATAATGCCAACACCTTTTGTGACTTCCACTGAGATATAGGCCACAAGACACATTCATGCATCACACTCTAGCACACCCAATTAGACTTGATAGATGTTGGCAAAGTTCATGCAGTTGCATCAGAGGAGGTACCTTCATCCTCCAACACGGTGGCCATGATTTCATCACCTAAAAAATTACCCTGTTGAATCATCCTTCCTTTGGATCAAGCAATCAAGAATCGGTCACGAAGTGCTCCGATAGTCACTCCGGGAACAGAACCCCAAAAATTTCTATACACATTAAAAGATGGACTAGCCTACCAAGAGCCTTATAGGGGTATAAGTGCAGCCAACCATCATACTTGGGTCCCACCAAGGGAAGAGGGCACAACCAATCAGCTCAAAATCCGGTCTAGCGCAACAAGTATAGAATATTTGGGTCATAAAGACATCGATACCTTCAATACCTTGCCCTATGGTTTATGTGTCAACATCAACATCCTCTTCCCTCATAAAAAAGGGATATCAATGTTTTGTACCACCAGAGGTGCCATTGGACCTTGATAAGGGAAAAGAAATGGTGACTAATTACATAGGAGTCCATACAAGCATTACAAACTTGGGGGTCAAAGAAATCCTCATTCCATCCATCGATATCAAGAAGGTACCACTGAGACCTAAACTTTGTAGGGAGATCGCCTCAAAAGCTCAGACATAATACAGTCCCTTAGTGAACCAGAATGGGAAGTATCACTGGCTGAAGTGACGCAAAATTCCCCAACACATCAAAAAATAGACATGAAGACACTAGAAGGGGTGTATGCTCCCAAAGACCAGCAATCAGAAGCACTTCACTAGTACAGTAATGGTCTATAGGGTCGGTTTTTTTAAGCCTATAGTGTCACTTTCTATCCAATGCTTAAGTGGTTGTTGCTATAGAAATTACGCTATAGGGTCAATTTTTTTAACCAAAGAAAACCGAACTTATATAGTAGTGTCGGGTTGGCACAAAAAGAAACACGAGGCAATAGTTACATGGTTGTGTCACTTATATCAAACAAAACCGACCACATAACCAAAATTGATCATTTTGAAATGCAAAGAAGATAGCCAACCCTAGAGGTCTATAAGGTTGGTTATATGAAAAAACCCGACTCAATAGAGGTACAAAGAAATTGACCCTGAAAAGAACTGACCCTGAGACCGTAAGGTCAGTTATACTAAAAAATCTGACCATGTAGTGTCTGTAAGGTCGGTTATACTTAAAAACCTGACCTTGAAGGTGTGTAAGGTTGGTTATATGTAATAAACCGACCCTGAAGGTCTATAAAGTCGGTTGTACTACAAAAACCAACCCAATAGAGGTATAAAGAAACTAAAAACTGACCCTGAGGTCTATATGGTCAGTTATACTAAAAAAATGACCTTGTAGGTCTGTAAGGTCGGTTATACTAAAAAACTGACCATGTAGTGTACAATTGTTTTATAGAAAAATTTGCATAATAGAAATCTTCAGAATAAGAACCTACAGAATAGAAATATGCTTTTATAAAGATCAAAACCTACAATAGAAAGAATACTTGCAAATGCAAAGATGCAAGCCTAAAATTCATTCTAAAGTCAATTGCCAGCTTTTATGTTCAATCCTAATTGAATTGATATCAATTTCCCAACTACACACATTCATAACAAAAATAATTCAACATATTCAGTTGAGACATATTCATACGCATAGTGCATCATAACATTCATAAAATGATAGATTTCATTAACCAAGTATGAGATGATATTCAAATTCATTTCAGATACAAAATTAAATTTGAAAGAGTTTCAAACTATAGACATAAATGAAGCTAACATATGCATTCAATGCAATGTCATCGTGACTTCATTTAGAAAAGCATCTGACCACTCTTCTCAAAATTCATTTGAAACCTCAGGTGTGTAAGGTTGAGTTGTAAAGATCTGCAACAGAAATGCACATGCTAATATTTTATAAAATGACTACAAATCACTTGTAAATTTATGATGTTATTCTTTATTACCCGATCTATAGTATGAATGTCATGTGCTGCTCCCTTGACAATTGTTTGCATATATTTCATTACATAGTAGCCACACGCCCAATCATTATTATGTATATGACACTACAAATAAGGAATTATACTTAATGTTAGCAAACTACTATAAATAAAGTTGAGATAAGACTATAAGAGTTGACATTAATACATTACTATAAAGAGTTGAACATAATACCAAGTCGTCAAAGTAGCTACCTTGACATTCTTCAAACTCAATGTCTTTAAATTTATGGGTATTCTCCTCCACCTTCACAAAAATCCTTTATACCCCTATTAATGAAATGCTTGAGATAGATGGAAAAATCGAAATTCTAAATAGAGATATCATGTTGAAGAATAACAATTGATGTGGTAGAGACTAAATTTATGCTTACTCTATAGTTGGCAATTTCATTTTTTAGCCCCTTGTTGTTTTTCCCATTGGGTCAAGATAATAAAGAGTCATCAATTTTGGAATGACCACCACTAATTCCCAATGTTTAGATCTGAGTAAGAATAAAAAAAACATTAAAATAAATAAATTTAGTCATTATTAAAATTATATTGAATAATAAAACTTACTAGAGATTAAAAGGAATTAGAATAATTTCCTTTCCTATACTAGAAAAATATTTGAATGCAGCAGAGAAGTAATCATTTACATCCTCAATATGTGTTTCCACCTAACTAGTGACTAAAGGAACTAAGAATCCACCATTATTTATTTCAAAGTTTATGGCCTCAGTATATAAGTGGTTGTAAAACATTTCTAATCATTTCATATATAGAAATAAGTTAAAAATGTGTATTGGAATTTTCTATATTGATAGATCCTTACCTTATCCATACTTCTAATATTGAAGTATTTAGCCAATCACACAGGAAAAACTTTATAATATCATCAAGAACAATATAATTCTCAAATTCCCTCCCAACTGCATCTTCTTTTAAATTGACCAACATATGTGATCTCAAGCTTTGGTTGGCTAAGTATCGACACAAACATTTACATTTACTTCCCAACTCGTCAACTGTGGATTTTGGAATGAAAGATGGCTTGGGCATAGGAGGACGACTAGTAGGATTCTGATTTTTTGGTTAACAAACCTATTAATTAAATTACATACTTATATCACATGAGTTCATATATGTAATCAAATAGGAAAAACATGACAGAATTCTGGTACACCTTATCATTGAGAACCAAGTGTCTAGGCCACCCCACCATATCACCCTTCACTTCTTCAATTGTACTATATTTAGGATTATGTATGTACAATGGTTTGTCCCCCATTCCATCATTCACAAGATGGATGGACACGCGACAAATGTCATCAATAATTGGTTGGCAATGCAATGTACCACTAAGGTTGTATACCTTGCCCGCTGCCACAATATTATATTATGGAATCTCCATGCAAGTTTGCAGTTCATACCAGCCCAGAATTGTAATAATATAAGTTATATATGAAGCAGTAAACTAGATACCTACTACAACTATATACATATATCATGCTAATAACACAACATATAAAACAAACTTATTGTAGATTGTTGTGGTTGGTCATTGGGAGTGCTCCCATGACCTTCTACAACTAGATCATGGGCTTGTACCTCATCATCTGAGAGACGCACAATTTGAATAGGTTGAGAAGGTTGACTAGGCTGAAATGAAGACATTACTTCTTTTACTTTCTGTGCAACTAATGCTTCAAATTTCTATTATGTAAGACCTCCTGTATGACCTCTTCTAGATTGCTTTTGTGAAGGGCCAAAATAAGACTTGAATCCTATGTCAGCTATTAATGCCCTAATGCATCTAGGATGCTCCTTCGTACCAAGAGCAACTATTAGTTGATCCATGCATCCAGTTGGGATGAACTTTCCTTCCTTGCTTTTCTCATGGAGAACAATCTATTCATAGTTAATAAAAATATTAAATCACAATCAATTAGATATAAATAAATCAAAGTTTGTGGGAGTTACTCTTTACTTACCATCTTTTGTGCCACCTCCTTATTCGTAGGGTTGGGAATTTCACCTGCTCAATTTTTTCTAGCATCAATCCACAGCAAGTGTCGGGGTGGATGCTCAACTTGAGTTGTACTAGAATCTTCTCCAGAAGAGAGTTGCTTCTCTTATAGTTGGTGATGGAAGGAATAACTACCAGGCCCCAAGCGATGGTCATGCACATTTTTGACCCGCCTTTCCTTTTGGGCCTCATGAATAGCCTGATCATTTCAAATGAGGTATTGCAATTTAGATCAAACATATATATATATATATATGTATATTAATTGTATAAAAAGATTCATACAATATATCACAATCTTTATTACCTGAAACTCATTTGAATTCCTAGATGCAACAAATATTTCCCACACCGCAGGATCTATAAAAATATATTGATCTGTTGCTTTTTATTTTGATTAGGATTATCTATATAATCCCTTTTGAGATAGGTCTTAAAATCCCTTCATCATACACCACAACGTTGTAGCACTTTTTTCTTGTGATCTTTTTCATTTAGATGAAAAACATTCTATACATACAAACAAGATAATGTTATTTCAACAAGGATTGTCTTTATAAGAAAATGAAATTAGAATCAAAAAACAAAAAACTTTGTAAAATACTATCACTTCAACTCACAGATATATCTTTCCATAGGAGGTCTTTTAAGGCAATATAAACATCATGCCAGTTTTCTATATCTATTGCCACCTTACTACGTGTGGTCGCCCCTACGTAATCCTTGAAAGCACTAGCATGCTCTCCAATAGGTGCTCAAGTGACATCAAATTGTATTGGCAACTTCTCCCCATTGGCCCTGAGCTCTTGCAGCCTACACATCAGTGTGGGACCTCTACATTTCTTAGCATCACCAATACCAAAAGCATCACCACTACCCGAAGCATCACCACTACCATCGTCATGGTGCTCATGCTCAGAATGTTCATCTTCACTTACCATTTTAGAATAACATGCAAGTATACATGATAAAATAAAAACATAAGTGATAATAAAAGCACAAGTGGTAATATGATGTATAGTTAAAAGATTACATGCTTGAATGATAATAAAATGTAGATTTCAAAGAATACATGCCTCTAGTATTGGTTGAGTTGCTAGCCAAGTAAAATTCCTTCAGCATGGTCTTGGTGTTTATAGTATCCATCAGTGTTAACTTCATCATTTACACTTGGCAAACCAACTGAGAATGGGTTCCCTCAAACCATGTCTACTAATATGTTTAGTAGTATGGTGTAGGATATCATTAAGATTCCTTTTACCAACTAAGAATATATGCAAAGAAGATCTCAAACTATCATTATCATGCATAAGAGAAGTTATAGTAGAAGAAAAATGATTGATATTATCTCTAGCATGCAAAAGATAATTTTCTAAGCAAAGAGCTTTAGTTAAATAAGAATCTCTATCAATATGAAGAGCAGCAACATTATTCTCTCTACTAGAACAAGATTCAAGCACATTGATTTTAGAAAGTAAGGAGGCATTTTCTGTTTCAAGCAAAGAAATCTTAGAAAGATAAACACCATTTTCAGATTCTAATCCTTTCAAAACAAAATCTTTTTCCTTGTTTTCATATTTAAGAACATCAATATCATGCATCAGAGAATCAACAATTAAGGTATGCTCTTCATTAGAACTACTCATAAGAGGTTGAGCTTCTAGAAATCTAATCTTATCAAGCAAACTAGCATTTTCAAGTTTAAGAGAGTCTACTTGTCTAAGACAGACATTTTTATCATCAAGCAAGCAAGTGTTATCATGTTCAAGATCATCTAATTCTACATGCATATTATCAACAATTCTAGCAAGTTTTTTTCTTTTCTTTGTAGAAGACTTAAGAGAGGCACGAGTAGCATTAATGATAGCAATTAAGGGTTCCTTATCTAAAGAGTTTAGATTTACCTCATTTGAGTATTTACTTATTGATGCCAAGAGAGAAAAATGACATTCTCCTTCTTCACTAGAGCTTGATCTTCCACTTGACTCTTCACTTGATTCTTCACTTGAGCTTGAGTTGGAGGAGTCACTTGAGCTTGAGTGCCATTTCTCCTTCTTCTTGTACTTCTCTTCTCTTCTCTTATGAAGATGGGTGTTTTAGCCTTATGGGAAATCTTCCTTGTAGTGACCCTTCTTTCCACATGTGAAGCACCGGATGGAGGAGGACTTTCCTTTGTAGAGTTTACCCTTGGAGTACATGGCATCTTCTTTAACTTGAGAGAATGGAGAATCTTAACCAACAATGGCCTTAATTTTTAGCTTTGATTTCAACCTTCTTCATTCTCTTGAGTTCTTTCTCTTCTTATCTTTCTTTTTCCTCCCTCTTGTCAAGTGTGGCTTCATGTGCTTGTAGATTTCCAATGAGCTCTTCAATAGGAATATCCTTAAGAGACATTGCTTCTTCAATCGAAGTCACCTTGGATTCCCACCTCTTGGGAAGAGTTCTAATGATCTTTGACTTGATCTCTCCTCTAAACATAGGACGGCCTAGAACTGCAAGACCATTCACAATGGTGTTGAGCCTATGGTACATATGAGCTATCTTCTCCTCCTTTCCCATCTTAAAGTTCTCAAATAGCCCGTTGAGCACATAGACTTTGATTTCCTTCACTTGAGTTGTCCCCTCATAAGTGATGCATAGCTTTCTCCATACCTCATAGGCTATTTCACATGAAGAAATCTAGTTGAACTCAGTGGGGGTCATGGAGGCATAGAGGATGTGCATGGCTCTAGCATTCAAGGTTTCTTTCTTCAAGGTAGCTTCATCCCATTCTTCAATATTTGCCTTAGGTAGCGTGTATGGGCTGCTCACCATTTTCCACATCTCAAGACTTGATCCTTGGATGTAGAATTGAAGCCTTCTTATCCAATATAGGAAATTACTCCCATTAAATATTGGAAGGTTGATCAAGTATCTCCCTGCTTGGTAGTCATCCATCTTCTCCTACTTGTTAAAGTATGCTTGGAAAAGACCCGCTCTGATACCAATTATTAGATCATAGATGGGTGATTGGATGCTCTAGAGGGGAGTGAATAGATCTAAAAAGCACTTAAACAAAATTCATTAGACCTTCAAGATATATCACAAGATAAGGTTGCTAAATAAGTAATTTGAGTGCAACTAAAACATACATAACAAGGATAAGAGAGATTAAACAAACACAAGTAGACAAGCTATGTAGAGTGGTTCCTCTCTCCAAACTAGAAGTGAGTCAGTACACTACCTAGAGAGGTCAACTTCTAGGACTTCATAATCGTTGCACTCTTATATTCATTCATAAGACTTACAATACATGACCATCCAAAGGACTTACCCATCCAAGCACAAGGAGATTTCCACCTTACCAAGGACTTACCCAATTTGCTTGAGCCTTCAGCCTTCACCAAGGTCTTACCCACTCAAGCACAAGTCTTCTACCTTCAAGGACTTTGCCACTCCTCTTGGATCTTCATCCTTTGCCTTCACTTTCACTCAGAGAAGCTTCCACCAAGGACTTACCCACTTGAGCAAGGAGTCTTCTTCCTTCACCAAGGGCTTACCCACTCTTGCTCCAAGTCTTCAACCTTGACCTTCACTAAGGGACTCCTTCCCTTATTATTCTTCACCTCTCTTAGCCAAGAGAGAGAACCTTCATCTTCATGGTTGAAATGAGATATAGGAAGGTGGTGGAAGTGATAGCCTCACAAGATATACATGTAGGACTAGCTCTCTTACAAATTTCCTACTCACTCCAACGAATGTAGCAAGTGATTAAGCTTAGAGAGAGAGAGAGGAGGTAATAGGAAGCACTCAACTATAGAATAGGAACCTCACATAGAGTTTTGCATTGAATGCTCAACCTTGGAACTAAGCCCAAGGGGTCCTATTTATAGTTGGGGATGCCCCTTAGCCTCTAGGAACACTAAAGAATGAAAACTAGCCATTTTGTGGCTTGCAACAGATATATTTTCACTTGTTGCAACTGCACAATGACTAGAAACACTTTTCTGCACTTTTCCGTACAGTGCAATCGATTGAGTTTCTATAAAGGTAACTCGACCGATTCACTTAAATCAGTTTTGGTCAGTAGAGGGATCAGACGAGTTCTGTGAAATGTAAACTCAACCGATCAAAGGTCATTTTCAAGATCCAATCATGATCAGTCAAGTTTGCAACTCGACCGATGAACAACCTGATGTGAATTTTAGAAAATGGCTTTTTAGTTCTTAAATATTTGATCTAAGTGCTACTGAATTTTTCTAAGCTTAATTACAAGTCATACATTCATTATAAGTGATTTACAACATGATTCTAATTGAGTTACATCATATTACAAAAATGTGCACTTGTATTGACTTTGATTTGTCTTTTCTCCAAGTTGAGATGTGCAAGTTAGGGCATTTGGAGTGTGTCTATACCTAATCTGAAATCACTCAAGTGGAAGAATTAGACACAAATAATCGGAATGGTTTAGTCATCATCAAAATAAGGTTTTAACAATTTAGACCTTGAGTCAACATTCTCCGTATTTTTGAATATGACAAACCATTCCATGAATGTATTGAAAGCATTTAAGTCATACCTTAGGAGAAACCTATGGGTTTCAATAGAATGGATTTCATATGCTCCCCCTCAATTGATTCTAGTGGAGTTCTCATACTCCCCCTCAATTGATGCTAGTGGAGTTCTCATACTCCCTCTCAATTGATTCTATTTCTCCTGCATGGTTAGCTTTCATAACATTTATAGAATACTATGTCTTCTACTCATATATGTTCTACACATGTACGTCTTCTCCCCTTTAGATGAACATACTTCTTCCTCTTCATGTAAGACATGCCTTCTCCCTATTTTGTCAAAAGAAGACATACCTTTCTCCCCCTTTGTCATTTCAAAAAGTGGGGGTATGAAGAAATAAGAAACACCACTTGTTAAAGGAAAGAAGATAACAAAAAGTTGTATAATGATAGTAGAAGAGCACAGATAGGCGCTTGTCCAAGCATAGAAAGAAAAAAAAGTCAAAGCATGCACTTAAACAACCCAAAATGCAAGATAAAGTGTTGCAGAAAAACAATAAATTGCAATTTTGACCCTCAAGATGATGAAATTTTCCCAAAAAGTGTTAGTGCTCTTGGAAAAGCGGAGAGTCTTGCTCAAAAGGTCATTTATGCATAAACAAAACACTAGTCTTGCTCCAAAATCTAAAACTGGAGCAAAATATGTATGAAATCCAAAAATGCTTCAATTTCTACATATAATGTAGCTCTATGTATCCTGAATCACAATGTTATGCAAGCAACTCAAGATATTAGATATGAAATTCAAGGAATAAGCTTGAGCAAGTTTGAAACAAGATACAAGCATAGCATATAGTTGGATACCACTTGATGAACAAGGCTAGAACTACATGTATATGAACTACTAGTAGATGATATCACAAGTTAGGACTACTAGTAGGATCTAGATCATAGCAAGAGATACCAAAAAATACACAAGATAAAGCAAGCTATGAGTAGATGTAGAGATATATCCAAACAAAGAGATATGCAATTTTAGAAGCATGAAAGGATATAACTCACTAACAAGTATGCATCATAACCAAAAGATGATCACCACTAAGAACCTCAAGGTTGTATCCAAACAATATATACAGCTAGATATATGTAGCAAGTTAGAGTACAACGACAGCAATTTTAGAGACAACCAAGAGATCCGAAGAGATCATCATCAAAACCTACAAAACAACTCAAAGAAAGTAATTTCCAGATATAGATATACCAATTTATAGCAATTATTAAGATAGAGTTGTTAGCAGGATAGGAAATTTAGAACATGGCAATATGCATATATAAAGGTACCAAGGGATTGCCAAAGAATAAGGCTATTTGGTTGAGAAAATCTAGTTGAGAGGGGAATTCTCATCCAATAAGCCAATTGTGTATTTTGTGCACAATGTTGTCGGTCGAGTTATGTGTTTTGACAACTCAAGCGATAACAGCTGTTGGCAACATCCATTGGTGCCTATCAGTCGAGTTTCAAACAAGATAAATTTGACCGACAAAGTTGTTGTCAAAAGGCACATATATTTCATAAAAACATATTTAAAGGCATGCTAAAAATACAAAGCATATCCAATCATGTGTAAGCAAGTTAATAATGCACTACGATTGTATTTGAAACAGTTTTTAAGCAAGAGTGTGAAGAGAAACACAAAATACCACTTTTGACTCAAAAACCATATGTATAGTGCACACTATCTTGACAAAAACAAGTTAGGATTGGTTATAAGCAAGAAAAATGTTACCTTTGTGTTTACCATTGCTTTTCCACTTGTTTTCACCTTATACACATCTCACCTTTCTTCTTTCATGTGGATTGAGAAGTCAATTTGCAATACAATACCTCAAGTCAATTCATTTGCAAGTACCTACAAGAAGAAAGATGAAATGGTCCCCAATCATATTTTTGGGTCCGGAGGGGTTAGCTTAGCAACCCAAGTCCTATATCTCTTGGGTTCTTTCTTAAAAGGACAACAAGTAGAATAATGTCCAATATCATTGCAATAGTTGCATGTGACCATAGTCTTGGAACTAGAGGATTCTCCATGGAAGATTGGAGGTCATTTAGCTTTGTTGTTCCTTTGACTACTATAATACCCCAAACCATGTCTACCAATATGCTTAGTAGTATGGTGTAGGATATCATTAAGATTCCTTTTACCAACTAAGAATCTTTGCAAAGAAGATCTCAAACTATCATTATCATGCATAAGAGAAGTAATAGTAGAAGACAAATGATTGATATTATCTCTAGCATGCAAAAGATTATTTTCTAAGAAAAGAGCTTTAGTTAAATAAGAATCTCTATCAATATGAAGTGTAGCAACATTATTCTCTCTACTAGAACAAGGTTCAAGCACATTTATTTTAGCAAGCAAGGAGACATTTTCTATTTCCAGCAAAGAAATCTTATAAAGATAAACACAATTTTCAGATTCTAATCCTTGCAAAATAAAATCTTTGTCCTTGTTTTTAGATTTAAGAACATCAATATCATGCATCAGAGAATCAATAATTAAGGTATGCTCTTCATTAGAACTACTCATAAGAGGTTTAGCTTCTAGAAATCTAATCTTATCAAGAAAACTAGCATTTTCAAGTTTAAGAGAGTCTACTTGGCTAAGACAAGCATTTTTTTCATCAAGCAAGCAAGTGTTAGCATGTTCAAGATCATCTTATTCTACATGCATATTATCAAAAATTCTAGCAAGCTTTTTTCTTTTCTTTGTAGAAGACTTAAGAGAGGCACCACTAGCATTAATGATAGCAATTAAGGGTTTTTTTATCTAAAGATTTTAGATTTACCTCATTTGATTCTTTACTTGTTGATGTTAAGAGAGAAAAATGACATTCTCCTTATTCACTAGAGCTTGATCTTCCACTTGACTCTTCACTTGATTCTACACTTGAGCTTGAGTTGTAGGAGTCACTTTAGCTTGAGTTGGAGGAGTCACTTGAGCTTGAGTGCCATTTCTCCTTCTTCTTGTACTTCTCTTCTCTTCTCTTGTGAAGATGGGTCTTTTTTCCTTGTGGGCAATCTTCCTTGTAGTGACCCTTCTTTGCACATGTGAATCATAAGATGGAGGACAACTTGCCTTTGTAGATTTTACCCTTGGAGTACATGGCATCTTCTTTAACTTGAGAGGATGGATAATCTTAACTTGAGCTTTGATTTCAGCCTTCTTCATTCTCTTGAGTTCTTTCTCTAATAGGAATATCCTTAAGAGACCTTGCTTCTTCAACCGAAGTCACCTTGGGTTCCCACCTCTTGGGAAGTTTCTTAGGATCTTTGAGTTGATCTCTCCTCTAGACATAGGATGGCCTAGAACCGTAAGACCATTCACAATGGTGTTGAGCCTATGGTACATATGAGCTATCTTCTCCTCCTTTCCCATCTTGAAGTTCTCAAAAAGTCCATTGAACATGTATACTTTGCTTTCCTTCACTTGAGTTGTCCCCTCATAAGAGATGCATAGCTTTCTCCATACCTCATAGGCTATTTCAATGAAGAAATCTGGTTGAACTCGGTGGGGGTCATGGAGGCATAGAGGGTGTCCATGGCTCTAGCATTCAAGGTTGTTTTCTTCAAGGTAGCTTCATCACATTCTTCAATCTTTTCCTTAGGCAGCTTGTATGGGCTCTTCACCATTTTCCACATCTCAAGACTTGATCCTTGGATGTAGAATTGAAGCCATCTTCTCCAATAGAAGAAATTTCTCCCATCAAAGATTTGAAGGTTGATCAAGTATCTCCCTCCTTGGTAGTCACCCATCTTCTCCTATTTGTTGAAGTATGCTTGGAGAAGACCCTCTCTGATACCAATTGTTAGATCCTAGATGGGTTATTGGATGCTCTAGAGGGGGTGAATAGATCTAAAAAGCACTTAAACAAAATTCATTAGACCTTCAAGATATATCACAAGATAAGGTTGCTAAATAGGTAATTTGAGTGCAACTAAACATACATAGAAAGGATGAGAGAGATTGAACTAACACAAGTAGACAAGCTATGTAGAGTGGTTCCTCTCTCCAAACTAGAAGTGAGTCAGTCCACTACCTAGAGAGGTCAACCTCTAGGATTTCTTAGCCATTTCACTCTTATATTCATTAATAAGACTTACAATACCTGACTAACCAAAGGACTTACCCATCCAAGAACAAGGAGATATCCACCTTACCAAGGACTTACCCACTTTTCATGAGTCTTCAGCCTTCACCAAAGTCTTTCCCACTCAAGGCGCATGTCTTCCAGCTTCAAGGACTTTGCCACTCCTCTTGGATCTTCAACCTTTGCCTTCACCTTCACTCAGAGAATCTTCCACCAAGGACTTACCCACTTGAGCAAGGAGTCTTCTGCCTTCACCAAGGGCTTACCCACTCTTGCTCCAAGTCTTCATCCTTGATCTTCAACAAGGGACTCCTTCCTTTTTCTTATTCACCTCTCTTATCCAAGAGAGAGAACCTTCATCTTCATGGTTGAAATGAGAGATAGGGTGGTGGAAGTGAGAGCCTCACAAGATATACATATAGGACTAGCTCTCTTACAGATTTCCTACTCACTCCAACAAATGTAGCAAGTGATTAAGCTTAGAGAGAGAGAGAGAGAGGAGGAGGCTTTAGGAAACACTCAACTATATAATAGGAACCTCTCATAGAGTTTTTCAATGAATACTCAACTTTGGAATGAAGCCCAAAGGGTCCTATTTATAGTTGGGGATGCCCCTCAGCCTTTGGGAACACTTACGAATGAAAACTAGCCATTTTGTGGCTTGCAACGGATATATTTTCACTTGTTGCAACTCCACAATGGCTAGAAACACTATTCTTCACTTTTCCATACAGTGCAATTGGTCGAGTTTCTATAAAGGCAACTCGACCGATCCCACTAAAAGACAAGACCAATTTAGGCCATTGGTCAAGTTTTTCCTAGGGTAACTCGACCGATTCACTTAAATCAGTTTTGGTCAGTAGAGGGATCGGTCGAGTTCTATGAAATGTAAACTCGACCGATCAAAGGTCATTTTCAAGATCCAATCAGGATCGGTCGATTTTGCAACTCGACCAATGAACAACCTATGTGAATTTTAGAAAATGGCTTTTGAGTGCTTAAACATTTGATCTAAGTGCTCCTGATTTTTTCTAAGCTTAATTAACAGTCATACAATCTTTACAAGTGATTTACAACATGATTCTTATGGAATTACATCATATTACAAAAATGTGCACTTGTATAGACTTTGACTTGCCTTTTTTCTAAGTTGAGATGCACAAGTTAGGACATTTTGGATTGTGTCTATACCTAATCTGAAATCACTCAAGTAGAAGAATTAGACACAAATAATCGGAATGGTTTAGTCATCATAAAAACAAGGGTTTCATCAATTTATACCTTGAGTCAACACCGTTGTCATGAAGACAACACCATAGGGTTGTTGCAATTGTACCATCATCGAGTCATGGGTTTATAGAAGAAATCAGCTTAAAACCCTAAAATTGACCATTGGTTGATAGGTTCTTAGCACCATAGGTTGTCAAACCAACCTGATACAAGTCATATTATACCTTATGAATAATGTACACATGCTCAAAGGTTCATCTAGAACTGAAAGTAGAACAGGGAACATCATAATAATTGAAATCTGAGTCAAGCATAGCTTTTTAGTGCATGGAATCTTCATTTTCAAGCAAGAACATGAGCTAGAAAGCTTATGGTAAGCAGTAAACATGGCACAAGTTGTAAAAATTTCCTCTTATTGGAAGATAAACTCCCAAACATAAGAAAACATGAGCATGTAGGGTATGAAATACAAGCATAAGTTGTGAACTCGTCCATCTAGCATCTTTCTTCATCAAATGAGTAAAGCTTAAGCATAAGGAGCAAGAGAGTCAGGGTTTTAGAGCTTTACAGCAATTTCTACCATGGAACAGAAAGGTTCCGACCTGGAAAAAGGTAGGAGCAATGATAATAAAGAAATAAATGGAGGAAAGAAGGGGATTCTTACTCTTTTAGGTCAAGATCAATAGAAGGAAGCTTTTCAAACCCTAAAAGGAAGTCAATTGCAACCCTAGATTCTTTTTCCAAGAAGATCCCCTCTTTCTTCTTCCTTGGACAGGAAATTCACAGAAGCATAGAGGGAGAATGAAGTTCATAGAAGGAGGGAAATGGTGGAGAGAAAATGGCTCGTTTTGGTGCTTAGGGATAAGTATATGAAACTTTAAGATAAAGAAAAAGAAAAAGTTGAAGTTCTTGTACCTTTCCAAGTGTCCATGGCCTTAAACTATTAAGAATAAGCAAGCACACACACAAGAAGCTCCCCCACTATCCATATAGAAATTATTATCCCTTGTTTCTTGAATTTCCAAGTAAAACAAATAATTCATGAAGTGATAGCTACTAAAGGTAGCTCTTCCATGAAGGGGTAAACCCTAAAATACCCTTGAAGAAAACACCTTGAAACTAAGGATTAAATAGGTGAAACATGGCTCAAAAAGCTCAGGAATATGAGAGAATATCCAAGGAACATAATGAAAGTGATAAATTGCAAATAAAACCTCTCAACTGGGTAAATTGTAGAAAAGTCCAAAATGTGCATAAAATTGCATAACTTGCTCAAACAGTGTCCAAATTGGACCAAATTTGAAACTTAAGCTTATCTTATGATTTAAAAGCATATCAAAAGGTTATATTAGGGTTATAAGAATTCAATTATGATAATTAATCTTATTCAACTCATTAAGCAAGTTTAGGGGCCTTACAACTATAAACCCCTAATAAGGATTCCCCCCCCCAATCCAAGGTAAACAAAGATGGGTACTTCCTTTGCACCTCATACTATTATCCTCACATCGTCATCACAAAACCCCCCCACATAAGAATACATTTGCAAATATGGAATTTAGAAACTTGTTGTTCCACCTGTACAAATCTAATAGTAACTTTCAACTTTGAATTCTAGCTATCATCCTGAAATTATATCTATTGTATCAACAAACCATCTATCCTTGATAGTGTTCTTGCCCAACTATTACTAGACCATACACAAAATTATATATTCACTTTTGTTTTTCCTTCCAAACAATGTTTATAGGATCATCATCAACTCTTTCTCTCCCTCTCTCTCTCTAAGGGAGAGGAATCCTTGGAATATTCATTTAATAAACATCTCTAACCTTCACATGTTTCTCATACTGTTGATACATCTTGGATACTAGGATTTATTACCTTGGTATCCACCTCATGTGCTATAAGGAACTCACATCATTATCTCATCCACTTTTACCGACATAACAAATATCAAGACATATAAGAGGAGACTTCCTATTTATTGGAAGGCTCAAAAGCAAAATCATCACAAACTTTATGATCTTAGAATCATCGTCCAAACAACCATATGATATAATAATCTATCCACCCTCATGTTTACAATGATTCTACACATACCAAGGGGCAATGATCCACTTGAAAGTTGTGCCCCAGAAAGGAAAGACACAAAGGGAAACACACTTCCCACGTCATAGCAACATTGTTCAAGGGTCGCTAGAAAAAAGGTAACCAATTCTATTTTCATTATGCAATTTACATCTTCTTATGTATCATTTTACCTTATCATTTTGGGTTCCTTTCCATTAGCGTAGGAATCATCATGATTAACTTATCTAATTAATCCTTCCTTGATGACTATTTATCACACTTGGGTATGTTCTCTTATTTTGTTATGTTTTTCAACCACTTATCAATAGGTAAATCATCATATTCCACATTTTCTTCATTAAACATGGATCATCTGCTTTAATTTCTTTCAAACGCCATGCTTATTTTACATTAACACTTTCTTACACACATAGGTTGGTCTGATATTAACTGAGGTTTCCCCTTATTCCTTTGTCATTGTTCTCATTTATCTTCTCATTTTATACATATCATTGGAGTTCTCTCCATCTTATGTGGATTTCATACCTTGATTCACTTTATAAGCATAGACTTATATGTCTTTTACTTTATTATCTTATTGAATCACATCTTCAAGAACTCCTATTTTACTTATTTATATTCAGATTTAGATTTCATGGTGTTGTGTCTTTCTCTTTAGCTACCAAACATTCAAGTTTTGATAGATTATGATGCAATTCTCATCTTCTTTAAGGTTGGATTGAGATATTCACCCCATGATTTCTTATTCATTATGCTCTTTAGATTGTCTCAAAATGACTACTTGATCAGAGTAATCAGAAAGATAACAATCTAAGAGTTTCATACTTACCTTTTCTTCAATAATTGAATACCTGGCCAGGGCACCCAAATACTGAGATTAGGCAGCATGCACCATATTTTTATGTCATATTCTTAATTTTGACATCATCCTAGTCCTAAGTCCTAGTGTCCCTTTAGACTCAGTGAACCTAAAGCTCTGATACCAACTTGTTAGACCCCATTACACTAAACAAGATTACTCAAAACCTAAAACACAATCAATCACCAATTAACCACATACCCAAAAATATGGGTAAATTAAAACTGATTTCAATGTCAGCACCCGCTCAGAAACATTTACATAAGAGTCCAATATCTTTCTTATATCCATACTATGCCAAAAATGTGATACAAATTGTTCTATCACATTAGCTACAACATATATACACATGAGAACCATATTTGTATATGCCACATAGAAAATGTTAAGATGCTAACAAAATTTCTATTCATTTGAAACACCATATTAAAACTTTTTTTGCCCGAGCCTAAGAGTACAGGGATGACTCTAGGGCACACTAGACATCTAATCAACTTTCTCAAATATTCATTACTATAGCTCCTCTTTGCTGCCAAAAGTTTGTTTTTGCTACTTCCGATTACCAAAAAAGATGTGGCAAACCACAAGGGTGAGACCCATGTCCCAGCAAGAGATATAACCTCCAACAACATTTATTAATTCCAACATTTTTAGGTAATGAGACAGTTTAAGTAATTTAATCATATATAACAAATAAGCTCAACAACATTTATGATTAATAAAATACATAAACGAGCAGATAATAACTATCTCCATTAGCCAGACTATTCACATATCCCTATTAACAATATAAAGAGTCTAGCAGCATGAGCATCTCTAACATCATGAATAAATCTAGTATCATATACATAGATAACAACATCAGCATGTCGAACATGTTGAACATATCAACATCATAAGTAGAGCTAACCACATAAGCACAACTATTTGGATAAGCATGATTAGTAGTATATGCATCTCTAGTTACAAAGGCATGGCTAGCATGATAAACATAACTAACAACATGAGATAGCTAGCATCATGATTATAATCAGCAGTAGCAGTATAGTTATCAACACAAGCATAGCTACTGTATGTACGCATCTACAATCTAAGCATATCCACAACCTAAGTATATATACTATCTCTTAATTGCACTAAGCATCATCTTTATGTAAAGATAACAAATAAGGGTTATCATCAAATGTGAAACGTCATGTATAATCCTAAACAACTATACTACACGGTTGTATTACATCTTTTATTACGCCCTGGAGAGTTTGAGTCGTACCACTCAAAGTCCAACTGATCATCGCTTGGTCACAATCAGTTCCATATAGAATCGAGGAAGAGCGGACTCCAAGATCTTCTCCATACTCAGTTAGTACGAGTCTGTACTGTAGTGACATAGTCAAACTGCAAAACAATGACATATAGTCATGTAATTAGACCACCTTGGTATAGGTCACGGCGCTAGCATCTAGGGTATTCAAACACAATCACTGAGGTACAACTGCAGTTGTCCTCTAATCACATCATGTTATAATCACTGAGACCCAACCAAAGTCATTTTCAAAAAGTGGGCTAGGTATGACTGTAGCCATCCTCGCAATACACTTGGTGTTAGGATGACAAGCACCCCACATACTCAATAGTATGTGCTATGAGTTTGCCTTAGGAATACTCGTTTCACCATCCAACAAGTTCTAACACTGAAAATAGTTCTTTGGCACAGGGCACTACATGATTAGAGTTTCACTTGATTAGTTATCTCGAATTGGGTGAATTAAGGTTGCATCAAACAAATGGACATACAAACCCTAATTCACATCTAGCAATCATATAAGTATCACAATTTTAAAAGTTATAAAATGTGTAAAACACAATTTCTCATCTCATCATCACATGGTATTATTCACTTGTCATTCATGAGACTACACTAGTCATCATACTATCACAAGATATAAATCTGTTTCACAATATCACAGGGTATCAACCCTTATCAACACAAGAGGATTACACCTCATTCAGGGCTCAACCATGCCCAAAGTTCATTTAGACCATCATAATATCATAGGATATAAATCATTTTCCCTATATCACAGGGTATCAACCCTTATCAACACAAGAGGATTACACCTCATTTAGGTCTCAACTATGTCCAAAGGTCATTGAGACCATCATATTATTCCTTGCAAGATCATCATTATCTTTCCATGCCTAATAACAAGGCTCAACATCACCACTTACATATAACACACCAGATCAGCAAAATATTGCATTAATGAGCTAGGAGATATTCATAAACAATAATAGCAGGGTTATATTAACATTAAGAACATTCCTTTATTACATCAACATACAAGGAATCTAGATATATGATTAACCCTCATCATATTCATAATGCACATGTTTAGCATAAGAAAGTATCAACCATGTGGATATGATAACCAACAATTAACACATTAAGGTTATGATCATGTTAAGGAGGTTATTTCACCATCATGCCATCGTATAAGAAGGTTAAACATGAATACTCATCTTTATCTAGTTGCATTAGAGTTAGGCTCAACAATATAGATTATATTAGTGTTACTAATCAACACTCATACCCAAATCCTAACTCACGGAATCCCCATTAGATCATGGATGCATAAGGTGAAGCACAACCATCACATTACATAATATTCTCAAGTATGAACCCACACATTAATCAAGGTGTAACCATCGAGTTATAGCATACTAGGGTTTCAACAACAATAAGAGAGTTCTCCATGATTGTTTTAATCATTCAAGAACTATTCATACCCAATTACCATCATTTAGTTATATTAAAGCTAGATATAACAAGCTATAACTCACTAGGGTTACATATCTACACAATATGGTTATCATCCCTTCTATTCATATGAGTGAATAGGTAAGACTACCTTATTTATGGTAACCCTCCATTTGTTCCATCATCATTCAACCCATATCAACATACCACAATGTCGCCCAGAACAATTGAATGTTTAAAAGGTAAGACCATTGGTTGTTTGCATAAGTAAACACCTTGAATGAATCATATATCATGTTATTGAGTCGTGATCTATAAAATTCACCATTTAACCCTAGATGTCCTTTGGTTAACAACAATAAGGGTTCTGTTGAGAGTAGGGTAAAACCCACAATCGACCGTTCATTTAAAACAAGCCATCCATTATCAACAAGCAAGATCATTAAGTTACTCATAAAAAGGAAACCATATAAATCACATTATTAGGACCAACATATTACATTATCTATAATTCCACTTTATTGGAGGAATAAATATTAGATCTTGACCATTGGGTCAAGTTCATATGTTAATACCATCAACTACAGTGTAGGTCTGACCATTGCATCAAGTGACCCAAGAAATCATTGGTTTAAGACTTAATTGATGCTACAACTATATGATTAACTCACCATAGGTTTTGGAGATCTGATCCACCATCATTAGTTACCATTAGGTCACTATAGGTTGTTGGATCAACACTATATTCATTAATCAACATCAAATATCAAACTAATATCACCATTGATTGATAGCATCATTAGGGTACTTCATTGTTAACCACTAGGCTTCTAATTAGGCCAAAACGTGACCTAAGGGGTGAACGTCAGTTGACACCCATGGTTACCACCATCCATTGTCATGAAAACAGCACCATAGGGTTGTTGTAATGGTACCATCATCGGGTCATGGGTTTATAGAAGAAATCAGCTTAAATCCCTAAAATTGACCTTTGGTTGATAGGTGCTTAGCACCTTAGGTTATCAAAACAACCTGATCCAAGTCATATTATACCTTATTAATAACTTACACATGATCACAGGTTCATCTACAACTGAAATCGGAACAGGGAACATTATAAAAATCGAAATTCAAGTCAAGCATAGCTTTTTAGTGCATGGATCATCATTTTCAAGCAAGAACATGAGCTAGAAAGCTTATGGTAAGCAATAAACATGGAGCAAGTTATAAAACTTGACTCTAATTAGAAGATAAACTCCCAAACATAAGAAAACATGAGCAGGTAGGGTAGGAAATCCAAGCATAAGCTATGAACTCGTCCATCCAGCACCTTTCTTCATCAAATGAGCAAACCCTATGCATAAGGAGTAAGAGAGGTAGGGTTTTAGAGCCTTAGAGAAACTTCTACCATGTAACAACAAGGTTTCGACCTGGATGAAGGTAGGAGGAAGGATAAAAAAGAAATAAATGGAGGAAACAAGGGGATTCTTACTCTTTTAGGTAAAGATCACTAGAAGGAAGCTTTTCAAACCCTAAAAGAAAGTCAATTGCAACCCTAGATTCTTTTTCCAAGAAGATCCTCTCTTTCTTCTTCCTTGGATAGGAAATTTGTGGCAGCATAGAGGGAGAACGAGGCTCATAGAAGGAGGAAAGTGGTGGAGAGAAAATGGCTCGTTTTGGTGCTTAGGGATAAATATATGAAACTTTAAGATAAAGAAAAAAAAAGTTGAAGTTCTACTATCTTTCCAAGTGTCCATGGCCTTATACTATTAAGAATATACAAGAACACACACAAGTAGATCCCCCACCATACACAGAGACATTCTTATCCCTCGTTTCTTGAATTTCCAACTAAAACAAATAATTCATTAGTTGCTAGACACTAAAGGTATCTCATCCATGAAGGGGTAAACCCTAAAATACCCTTGAAGAAAACACCTTCAAACCAAGGATTAAATAGGTGCCCCATGGATCAAAAATATCAAGAATTATGATAGAATATCTAAGGAACATAATTCAAGTGATAAATTTCAAAGAAAACCTCTCAATTGGGTAAGTTGTAGAAAAGTCTGAAATGTGCATAAATTGCATTACTTGCTCAAACAGTGTCCAAATTGGACCAAATTTTAAACTTAAGCTTATCTTATGATTTAAAATCATATCAAAAGGTTAAATTAGGGTTATAATAATTCAATTATGATATTAATCTTATTCAACTCATTAAGCAAGTTTAGGGGCCTTACATTATTGGACTCAACGATAGTCGGGGTTATCATGCCTCCTAGTCTCTCTGACCAATGTTTCCCAGCTCCTCCTGACTCCACCCTAGACTCATTCTCATTCTCCCAAAATTTTCCATCCCAAGTTTTGTTGGACTCCATGCCCTATCAAAGAAACTCCCTTTTAGGGATGGACTCCCCTCGTCATCCTAAAGTCACAGAGCATTCTTCCGTTCTTTAAATCTATAAGTAAAGGACCAGAAATGACCATGGAACCGCATAGATCCCTCCCTCTCCTCCAATTTCCTCTCCAGCACGTTGAAGACCCCCAACCTACTTGATTTTTGTTTCCAACGACAACCTCTTCTTCGTTCTCCTCATCGTCACTATAAGTGAAATTAGGAGCCAACCAAGGCCATCCTTTCTTTTCCTTAATCCTATTTGTCCTGTGATCTCCCAATCATTGTACCCTATAGAAGATTTTGATGTACACATTAGGGAGTTATAGTCTCGACTATTCTATGCTTCTCCAGCCACGTAGGCTCACCGATTGTCTTCTCCTCTTGCTGAGGATCCTTCCTTGATCCCTGGTTTACAGTTTTATGTTGTGGATTTATGGGTTTAGATGTTGAACCTTGTCCCTTGTTTCCTTTGTTCTCTCAGTCATTTTGGGGATACAGAGGTCCTCAATCCTTCAGGTTTTCCTCATTGATACTTCTGAAAAAAAATCCCATCCTATTGGTTTTCTGCCCCTACTGGATCTCCAGGTCTGTAATCTTTTCCTGCTACTTCCCCTCAGGCCAGTAATGGCGACAGAACTCTTTGGAGTTCCTGACCTTGAAATGAGTCAAATTCAGGCTCTCTAAAATCAACTATGTCGAAGGTACCTAGGGGTGTTATATGTTTTCCTTGATCATGAACAGAACCCGGGTTTTTGGTCAAAGGATTTCACCTTTATGCTGACTATTTCTCTATGCGATTGACGCTTGAAGACAATGAATCTAGGATTTGATTTCACGACTTTGGCCCTCGTTGCTTTTCTCTCGGTAACACCCTGCCATGGGAAGATAAGTCTTTTCCCCCCTTATTTCTATCTGCCATCATGCTTAGCCAGGGCTGGCTTTAATGGACCACATGGTGGTTGGGGGTTGGCCCGGATAAGCTTTATTTTTTTGGACAATGCCGCATGTATTTATGGGATTTTCTGATTGGTTGACACCAACAAAATTCATAGTAAATTAATCGCTCAACAGAAAAATATGAATAAATAGTTTTTGGAAAGGATTTTTCGAGTAGAATTTGATTTCAGTGTTTTCAAACCCTAATTCCATCATCTCTGACCATGTTTCCTAAAAGACCAAATTAGGGTTTAGGATGGTGTTTAAAGTGATAAATGATATAAATCATGTTAATTTCAGGAATTTAGGAGTTGACTCAAGATCAAAGAAGCTAAATTAGGATTTTCTTTGCTCCAGGTAAACGGGTCATGCCATTGTATATATGTATCTTGGATGAATTGCATGTTATGTATGCTTTATGATTTTTCCTTAAATTCCAAGTTAATGAATGAAATTAGGATAATGATCATGTATTACATTATATTATTGCATGTTGTTTGTTATATTCATAAAGTCATATGTTTATCATAGATGCTCATTAGTTTAATGTTATGATCATGTAATAATTAAGACATTCAAGAAAGAATCATGAAAATCATGTAATGAGGGAGACATCCCATTATGTGAAAGATTTAATGTTCAAGATTATGGTTATGTTCATTTTAAGAATGATGTTATAAGAATTTGATTATGTTTTAGATAATCTCTCTATCATGGACCTCAAGGGGTCATTATGAGCATTTGTGCCATTTATATGCTTTCTTAAGCCAGTCATGGTCCTCAAGGGGTCGTTATGGGCTTTTAGCCAAATCATGGGCATTCGTGCCAATTATGGGAACTTAAGTGGGAAAATAATAGAGAGTGCACATTTTACTTATTCAATTCTTATTTATGTCAATAACTAATTTTAAGAAAGACTAAGTCAAATTTATGCAAACTTTTCCTCTCAAGTCAAGTATATATGCTTATTTTTTAGTTATTATAAAACGTATATTGTTGCTTATTGATGTATGTTTTTGTTTCCGCATGGCCATGAGATGAGATGTCCCTAGATCAGGAAGTGAAAGAAAACTGAAGTGAACCCTTCAAAGTAGCTAACATCAAAAAAGACATTAGCTTGGTGGGGTGCCATCTACCATTCAATAGATTATCTAATTTAGTTTTTGGTTCATGTTTTAGATTTGTTTAGCCTACTTGTATTAGGTTTGTTTTCAGATGAGATAGATTATGGTTTCCCTTTTAATAACAATGTATGAATATATATTTTGAGTTAATGCATGGTGTTTCATTTATCTCGTTGCTATTGTATATCATGTTTTGTAATGTTTTTCCAAGACAAGTGGCCCATGTTATGGACAACATAGGGTTTGCTTCCCCTGACATATATATGCTTGAAGGGGCATTACAATATGGTATCAGAGCAATAAGTATATGGCCACTAAACTAAAGATTCACGTGTTCTAACCCTAGGTATACCTTGTTTTTCTAGATGGCTCCTAAGAAATCTAACAAGGGAAAGGATAGGGAAGATGGTGCTAGCTCTTCTAGTGATGGAAGTGGACCAAGAAAGAATCCTAAAGAAACTTTTGAGGATTTAGTCCAACTGCTCACCAATGTCCTCGGACAAGGAGAACATTAATCTAGACACTAAGAGCTGACCTTGGTGGACTTCTTAAAGATTAGGCCCGACTCATTTGCTAGAGAAGGAGAGGATGATGTTTTTACCAAGGGAGAAGAATGGATTATGAGCATGGAGCATTGTTTTCATGACATGGAGAGCCCTCAAGAGTATAGGGTTCACTTTGCAACCCACATGTTGAAGGGAGCATCCCATACATGGTGGGAGGACTTCCTCAACTCAAGAGTGGTTGATGCATCTGCACTCACATGGGAAGGATTTGTTGAACCCTTCCAGGAGCACTATGTGTATGAAGACATGATGAGAAGAAGGAGTTAGAGTTTTCCAATCTAGCTCAGGTCAGTGACATGATGGTGACCCAGTATGCCATGAACTTTAGGATCCTACAGAAGTACGAATATGATTATGATGAGTGACATAGGACAAAGAAGTTCATTTGAGGACTCAAGCCCGACCTAAGATTTTCCCTATTAGGAAGAGGCCGCAGAACCCTTCAAGCTACCATGGATGCATCCCTAGAGCTAAAAGACTGCCCCGAAAGGTCCTACAAGAAGGAAGATCCTCAGATGAACAACCAGTATCAACCATCCAACAACCATAAGAGGAAGGCACATGAGCATGCTACAGAAGTTGAGAAGCCCTTATGCCCAACATGTAAGAAGAACCATGTAGGTCCATGCAGATATGCTACAGGAGCATGCTTCTACTATGGAGAGAATAGACACCTTAGGTCGAGTTGCCCAAAGTTGTTGAAGAAGGATGAAATTCCAAATCATAATAGAAACCAGGACCCTCCACCTAAGAGGCAAGCTAGGGTTTTTTCCAAGGACATATAATACGATGATCAAGGTAACCGTTAATTCATATATTGCAAGCCTAAAATGTTGAGTATATGCTTTTAGAAAAAGTTATGAAACTAAAAGAAAGGTATAAGTAAAACCCTAAGGTGCGTAGTAGACCACAAAAATTTTGAGGAAGAAATTTAATTAAGGTGGGTAGAATTGTAACATACAAAGTTTTGTAAATAAAATAGTTTAAGGCCTTTAGTGCACATTTTCAACTTTTCTTTTCAAAATCCTAATTTGGATGCAATTCACCCAAATATAATGAGTTACTCCATCATACCTTGAATTTTGATTCAAAATAGAATGCACTAAGGAAACGATTATTCATATTAATTCACATACATGGAGATAATGACCTTTATGATATTTAATGAAAAAAGGTTATCAAAACCTAAATCTAATTGAATAGGGATTTTCTAGACTTCCTAATTAACTTGTTATTAAATTTTAAGGTCATTTCGACTTGGTTTGACCATCTGAACTAATTAAGAGAGATTTCATATAGAATTTAATCAAAATATAATCAATGAGCCAACCTAGTCTATAGTCTGTGTATTTTATCTGTCAGGCAGCCTATCCAGGTCAGATTTCTGGATCCGCAGGTTGCGGAGGTTTTCCCTCCCACCCAGAAACATAGTCTATGTTCGACACAGTGATAGTTGTGGTTATTCCACCTCTTAGTCTCTCTGACCAATGTGTCCCAGCTCCTCCAGAATCCACCCTCAACTCCATCTTCTTATCTCGAACTTTTCCATCCCAGGTTTTGTTGGACTCCATGCCCTATTGAGAAAACTCCCTTTTAGGGATGGACTCCCCTCGCCATACAAAAGTCATAGAGCACTCTTTTGTTCTTCAAATCTATAAGTAAAGGACCAGAAACGACCATAGAACCGGATATATCCCTCCCCCTTTTCAAAGTTCCTCTCTAGCATGTTGAAGACCCCCGACCTACTCAATTTTTGTTTTTGATGGCAACCTCCACTTCACAGTCCTCACCATCACTGCAAGTGCAATTGGGAGCCAAGTAAGTATCCACGACCCAACTTCTTTCTTTTACTTGATCTCGTTTGTCCTGCGATGGTCTCAATAATTGTACCCTATAGAAGATTATGATGCACAAACCGTCGAGTTACAATCTCAACTGTTTATGCTTCTCTAGACACGTAGGATCGCCGGTTGTCTTTTTTGCTTGCTGAGGATCCTTCTCTGATCCCTGGTTTATGGTTTTATGTGGTGGATTTATGGGTTCAGATGTTGAATCTTGTCCCCCATTTCCTTTGTTCTCTTAGTCATTTCAGGGATATAGAGGTCCTCAAACCTTCACATTTTCCTCATCAATACTTCTGAATAGATCCCATCCTATTCATTTTCCACCCCTGCTTGATCTCCAAGCCTGTAATCTTTTCCTGCTAATGCCCCTCAGTCCAGTAATGTCAGCAAAACTCTGTGGAGTTTGTGACCTTGAAATGAGTCACAATCAGGCTCTCTGGAGATCGGCTATGCCAAAGGTACCTAGGGGTGCTATATGTTTTTGTTGATCACGAATAGGACCCAGGTTTTCAGTCAAAGGATTTAACCTTTGTGGTGACTGTTTCTCTGTGCGATCGACACTCAAAGATAATGAATCTAGGTTTTGATTTCTTGACTTTGGCCCTGGTTGTTTTTCCCTCGTAACACCTTGAAACGGGCAGATAAGTCTTTTTCCCCCTTATATCAGTCTACCACTGTGCTTAGCCAGGGCTAGCTTTAATGGACCATGTGGAGGTTGGGGGTTGGCCCAGATAAGCTTTATTTTTTTGGATAATGCCACATGTATTTAAGGGATTTTCTAATTGGTTGACCCCAACAAAATTCATAGTAAATTAATTAGTCAATAGAAAACTATGAATAAATAGTTTTCAAAAAGGATTTTTAGGTAGAATTTGATTTCAGTGTTTCCAAACCCTAATTATATCATCTCTGACCATGTTTCCTTAAAAGTCCAAATTAGGGTTTAGGATGGTATTTAAAGTGGTAAATGATATAAACCATGTTAATTTAAGGAATTTAGGTGTTGACTCAAGAACAAAAAAAAATTAAATTAGGATTTGCTTTGCTCCAGGTAAGCGGTTCATGCCACTATATATATGTATCTTGGTTGAATTGCATGTTATGTATTATTTATGATTTTTCCTTAAATTCCAAGTTAATGAGTGAAATTAAGATAATGATCATGTCTCACATTATATTATTGCATGTTGTTTGCTATATTCATAAAGTCTTATGTTTATCACATATGCTCATTAGTTTAATGTTATGATCATGTAATAAATAACACATTCAAGAAAGAATCATGAAAATCATGCAATGAGGGAGACATCCCATTATGTGAAAGATTTAAAGTTGAAGATTATGGTTATGTTCATTTTCAGAATCATGTTATAAGAATTTGATTAACTTTTATATGCTCTCGCCATCATGGACATCAAGGGGTCGTTATGGGCATTCATGCCAATTGTGGGCTTTCATAATCTAGTCATGGACCTCTAGATGTCATTATGGGCTTTTATCCAAATCATGGACATTCATGCCAATTATGGACTCTTAAATGGGAAAATCATAGAGTGCATATTTTATTTATTCAATTCTTATTTACATCAAGATTTAATTTCAAGAATTCTTAATTCAAATTCTTGCCACGATTTTTCTCTCAAGTCAAGTATATCTACTTATTTTTCAGTTCTTATAAAATGTATAGTGTCACTTACTGACGTATGTCTTTGTTTTTTCATGGTTGTGGGATGAGATGTCCCTAGATCAAGGAGAAAAGGGAAATTGAAGTGAGCCCTTCAGAGTAGCTGACATCAAAGAACACTTTAGCTTGGTGGGGTGCCATCTACCATTCAATAGATTATCTAGTTTAGTTTTTAATTCATGGTTTAGATTTGTTTAGCCTACATGTATTAGGTTTGTTTTAAGATGAGACAGTTTATGGTTTCCCTTTTAAGAACAATGTATGAATCTATATTTTGAGTTAATGCATGGTGTTTCATTTATATTGTTGCTATTATATATCATGTTTTGTAATGTTCTTCCAAACCAAGTGGCCCATGTTATGGACAACATAGGGTTTGCTTCCACTGACATATATATGCTTGGAGGGGTGTTACAATATGTATCAGAGCAGTGAGTAGATGGCCACTAAGCTAAATATTCACACGTTCTAACCCAAGGTATACTTTGTTTTTCTAGATGGCTTCTAAGAAGTCTGACAAGGGAAAGGATAGGGAAGAGGGTGCTGGATCTTCTAGCGATGGAAGTGGACCAAGAAAGAACCCTAAAGCAACTTTGGAGGATTTAGTCCAATTTCTCATCAATGCCCTAGGACAAGGAAAACGTCAATCCAGACACCAGGAGCTGACCTTGGTGGACTTCTTAAAGATTAGGCCTGACTCATTTACTGGAGAAGGAGATGATGATGTCGTCACCAAGGGAGAAGAATGGACTATGTGCATGGAGCATTGTTTTCATGACCTGGACTGTCCTCAATAGTCTAGGGTTCACTTTGCAACCCACATGCTAAAGGGAGCAGCCTATACATGGTGGGAGAACTTCCTCAACTCAAGAGCGGTTGATTCACCTGCACTCACATGGGAAGGTTTGGTTGAACCCTTCCAGTAGCACTATGTCTTTGAAACCATGATAGAGAAGAAGGAGTTAGAGTTTGCTAATCTAGCTCAGGTCAGTGTCATGACAGTGACCCAGTATACCATGAAGTTCATAATCCAATAGAATTATGTATATGATTATGATGAGCGACGTAGGAAAAAGAAGTTCATCTGAGGACTCAAGCCCAACCTAAGATTTTCCCTATCAGGAAGAGGCCACAGAACCCTTCAGGCTTCCCTAGATGCAACCCTAGAGCTAGAAGACCACCCAAGAAGGTCCTATAAGAAGGAATCTCCTCAGAACAATAACTAGTATCAACCTCCCAACAACCATAAGAGGAAGGCACCTGAGCATGCTGTAGAAGTTGAGAAGCCCTTATGCCCAACATGCAAGAAGAACCATGTAGGTCCATGCAGATATGGTACAGGAGCATGCTTCTACTATAGAGAGAATGGACACCTTAGGTCGAGTTTCCCAAAGCTGCTGAAGAAGGATGGAATTCCAAATTAGAATAGAAACCAGGACTCTCCACCTAAGATGCGAGCTAGGGTTTTTGCCATGGACATAGAAGATGATGATCAAGGTAACCTTTAATTCATATATTTTAAGCCTTGAATGTTGAGTATATACTTTTATAAAAAGTTATGAAACTTAAACAAAGGGATAAGTAAAACCCTAAGATGGGTAGTAGACCATGAAAATTTTGAGGACAAAATTTAATTAATGTGGGTAGAATTGTAACATCCCAAGTTTTGTAAACAAAACAACTTTAAGGTCTTTAGAATTCAGCCGAATATAATGAGTTATTCCATCATACCTTGAATTTGATTCAAAATAGAACTCAGTAAGGAAAAGATTATTCATTTTAATTCACATACATGGCGATAATGACCTTTTTGATATTTACAGACCAAAGGTTAAAAAAACCTAAATCTGGTTGAATAGGGATATTCTACACTTACTAATTAAATTGTGGTTAAATTTTAAGGTCATTTTGACTTGGTTTGACCATCTAAACTAATTAAGAGAGATTTCATGCAGATTTTAATCAAAATATAATTAATTAACCAACCTAGTCTATAGTCTTATGAATTTTATCTGTCACACGGCCTATCCGGGTCATATTCCTGGGTATGTGAGTTTTGAAGGTCATCCCTCCCTCCCAGATTCCCAGTCTGCATTGGACTCAATGATAGTCACGGTTAACTCACCTCCTGGTCTCTCTGACCAATGTATCCCAGCTCCTCCCGACTCCACCCTCTGCTCTGTCTTGTTCTCCCATCCTAGGTTTTGTGGGACTCCATGGCCTAATGAGGAAACACCCTTTTAGGACTGGACTCCCTCGCCATCGTGAAGTCACAAAGCACTCTTCTGTTCTTCAAATCTATAAGTAAAGGACCAGAAATGGCCATAGAACCACATAGATCCCTCACCCTCTCCAGTGCATTGAAGACCCCCCAACGTACTCAATTTTTGTTTCTAGAGACAAAGTCCTCTCCTCTATCCTCGCCATCAATGCAAGTGCAATTGGGAGCCAAGTAAGAATCCACAACCCTCCTTCATTCTTTTCCTTGATCCCGTTTGTCCTGCGATGGTCGCAATCATTGTACCCTATAGAAGATTTTGATGTACACACCATCAAGTTATAGTCTTGACTATTATTTGCTTCTCTAACCACGTAGGCTCGTCGATTGTCTTCTTCTCTTGTCGAGGATCCTTCTCTAATCCTTGGTTTATGGTTTTATGTGGTGGATTTAAGGGTTCAGACACTGAACCTTTGTTCTCTCGGTCGTTTTAGGGATACAGAGGTCCTCAATCCTTCACATTTTCTGAAAGATCACATCCTATTTGTTTTCCACCCCTACTTGATCTTTGGGCTTGTAATCTTTTCCTGCTACTGCCCCTCTAGCCAATAATGGTGGTAGAACTCTTTAGAGTTCCTGACCTTGAAATTAGTCACAATCAGGCTCTCTAAGATCGGTTATGCCGAAGGTACCTAGGGGTGTTATACGTTTTCCTTGATCACGAATAGAACCCAGGTTTTTGGTTGAGGGATTTCACCTCTACGGTGACTATTTCTTTGTGCGATCGATGCTCAAAGATGATAAATCTAGGTTTTGATTTCACAACTTTGGCCCTGGTTGCTTTTCCCTCAGTAACACCCTGCCATGGGCAGATAAGTGTTTTCCCCCTTATTTCTGTCTTCCACTGTTCTTAGCTAGGGCTAGCTTTAATGGACTGTGTGGTGGTGGGGGTGGCCCAGATAAGCTTTATCTTTTTGGATAACACCACATGTTTTTAAGGGATTTTCTAATTAGTTGACACAAACGAAATTCATAGTAAATTAATTTCTCAATGGAAAAATATGAATAAATACTCTTTGGAAAGGATTTTTTTAGTAGAATTTGATTTTAGCATTTCCAAACCCTAATTCCATCATCTCTAACCATCTTTCCTTAAAATACCAAATTAGGGTTTAGGATGGTGTTTAAAGTGATAAATGATGGAAATCATCTTAATTTTAGGAATTTAGGAGTTGACTCAAGAACAAAGATTCTAGATTAGTATTTGCTTTGCTCCACATAAGTAGGTCATGCCACCACACATATGTATCTTAGTTGAATTTCATGGTATGCATGATTTATGATTATGCCTTAAATTCCAAGCTAATGAATGAAACTAAGATAATGATCATGTCTCACATTATATTATTGCATGTTGTTTGCTATATTCATAAAGTCCTATGTTTATCACATATGCTCATTAGTTTAACTTTATGATAATGTAATAATTAAGACATTCAAGAAAGAATCATGAAAATCATGTATGAGGGAGACATCCCATTATGTCAAAGATTTAATGCTCAAGATTATGGTTATGTTCATTTTAAGAATCATGTTATAAGAATTTGATTAAGTTTTACATGCTCTCTCCATCATGGACCTTAGGGTCGTTATGGGGCATTTGTACCAATTATGAGCTTTCATAAGCCAGTCATGGACATCAAGCAGTCGTTATGGGCTTTTAGACAAATCATGGGCATTCATGCCCATTATGAGTTCTTAAGTGGGAAAATCATATAGAGTGCATATTTTACTTATTCAATTCTTATTTTTGTCAAGAATTAATTTAAAGAATGTTTAAGTCAAATTCATGTCAAGATTTTTCTCTCAAGTATCATGCCCATTATGGGTTCTTAAGAGGGAAAATCATATAGAGTGCATATTACTTATTCAATTCTTATTTTTGTCAAGAGTTAATTTGAAGAATACTTAAGTCAAATTCATGTCAAGATTTTTCTCTCAAGTATATATGCCTATTTTTCAATTCTTAAAAAATGTATAGTGTCGCTTACTGATATATGTCTTTATTTTTGCATGGTCATGGGACAAGATGTCCCTAGATCAAGGAGCAAAGGGAAACGGAAGCAATCCCTTCATAGTAGCTGACATCAAAGAAGACATTAGCTTGGTGGGGTGCCATCTACCATTCAATAGATTATCTAGTTTAATTTTTAATTCATGGTTTAGATTTGTTTAGCCTACATGTATTGGGTTTGTTTTAATATGAGACAATTCACGGTTTCCCTTTTAAGAGCAATGTATAAATCAACATTTTGAGTTAATACATGGTGTTCCATTTATCGTGTTGTTGTTGTATATCATGTTTTGTAATTTTCTTCCAAGCCAAGTGGTCCATGTTATGGACAACATAGGGTTTGCTTCCGCTAACATATATATGCTTGGAGGGGCATTATAGTCATCTTTAGAGAACAGTGATAGGTTTGCCACTTTTGCGGAGTCAACTACGAGGATAGAACTGTCAGTTTTGGAGAAGCGTGAGGTGAAGGCCAAGAAGAGGCATGCACAGTACCAAGGACAATATTTTGGAAGCTTCAAGAAGCCTAGCTCCTCGGCACCTCAATCTCAACAAAGGTTAGTGACTCACTCACAATGGACACAGAGTAGAGGTAGAGGCCATATATTTCCACCTATGGGAGCTCACAGTGCAACATCAGTATCAGTAATGGGGTCCTCTAGGTCATGGTATGAGAGAAAAACATGTTTAAGTGTGGACATGTGGGGCATACTAAGTGGTTCAGCAATGTGAAGGATGAAGATGTGACTCAGCAATCAAGGAAGAGTCAGGTAGGCTCGCAGTAATGACAACAACACAGTGGAAGAGGATGTGGTAAGGCATCACAAGTTGGTTCTTTAGGATAAGCTGACAGAGGAAGGGGTGAGAACAAGTGACGACTTGATTCTATGCAATGAGTTAGTCGAAACGAGTCGTAACCCTTGGGTCATGACATGTTAGATGGATTTATTTCATTCTGATTTGTCTTCTTCATGTTTTATATCTGAGTTGGTTGGCCCAGGTGTACCACACTCTTTTGTCACTAGAGAAGTGATTGTTAGTTTTTCCTTACTTGTTAGTCATAGACATGATAGTCTTCATCTAGAAAATCCTCTAGTTGGTTCTTTCGAGTTGTGGGTGGTGTGCCCAACTGCATTCTTTCCTTTTAGGATGTACAATTCAAGTGGATCTCCTATTACTTAATATGCACAGATTTGATGTGATCCTTGGGATAGATACTTTGGAAAAATATCCCGTGATCTTATAATGTAGTGCCAAGATGGCAAAGTTTGTTGATGGTGATGTCTCATGGGTCATCCAAGGTGATAGGAAGATTCTT
This sequence comes from Alisma plantago-aquatica, assembly GCA_963693085.1. Taxonomy (NCBI): domain Eukaryota; kingdom Viridiplantae; phylum Streptophyta; class Magnoliopsida; order Alismatales; family Alismataceae; genus Alisma; species Alisma plantago-aquatica. The sequence goes on along the minus strand of OY856410.1, from coordinate 1,353,819,668 downwards.
CCGACATGTCTAGTTTCAACTATGATAGTAGAGAAGTGGATGAGACAAGGTTATGATGCATTTTTGGCACATGTGGTGGATACAAATGTAAGAAGTCCTAGTATTCAAGAAGTTCCAGTTGTAGAGGAGTTCGAGGATGTGTTTCCCAATGAGTTTCTAGGTATACCTCCTCCTAGAGAGATTGATTTTGAGAACAATCTAGTTCTAGGTACCCAACCTATAGCACAGATGTCATATAGAATGGTACCAAATGAGATGGATGAACTAAGGAAGCAGTTGCAGGAACTGCTAGAGAAGGGTTTCATTATACTAAGCATGTATCCTTGGGGTGATCCTATTCTATTTGTAAAGAAGAAGGATCAATGAGGTTGTGTATTGGCTACCGACAATTGAATAAGACTACGATTAAAAACAAGTATATGTTGTCATGTATAGATGATTTTTTTATCAATCATAAGGTGTCACCATTTTCTCCAAGTTCAATTGAAGATTAGGTTATCACCAGTTGCTAATTAAGGCAAAATGACATACCTAAGTCAGATTTTAGGACAAGGTATTGTCATTATAAGTTTGTGGTTATGTCGTTTGGGCTAACCAATGCACCAACAACATTTATGGACCTGATGAATAGGGTGTTCAGGCCCTATATAGACTAGTTCATGGCAGTGTTTATAGATGATATCTTGATCTTCTCTAGAGGTAGCCAGTAGCATGAGCAACACCTACATTAGGCGTTGAATTTGTTGAGGCTAAACCACTTGTATATGAATTTTAGTAAGTGTGAGTTCTAGTTAAAGGAAGTGGCTTTCCTAGAGCATGTAATATATACTAAAGAATTCTATGTAGACACAAAGAAAGTGGAGTCAGTGTTGGAGTGGGATCAGTCAAAGACACCTAGCGAGGTTTGCTACTTTCTAGGTTCGGCAGGATATTACAAGAGGTTCATTAACAACGAAGGATGTTCCATTTGTTTGGGATGATAGATTTCAATGATCTTTTATTATCCTAAAGGAGAGTTTGACCAATGCACCAATGTTAGTGCTACCAAAACAAGGAAACGATTATATTGTCTTATGTGATGCATCCATGAATGGTCTAGCTTGTGTGTTGATGCAAGGTAAGAATGTGATTTCTTTTGCTTCACGACAACTTAAGAAATGTGAGGAGAACTACCTGACACATGATCTGGAGTTGGCTAATGTGGTCCATGTCGTGAAGATATGGAGACACTACTTGTGTGGAGAGAAGTGTCAGATCTTTACCGACCACAAGAACCTGTATTATATCTTTTTGAAGTAGGAGTTGAACATGCGACATGACACTGGATGGAATTAATCAAGGATTGTAATTGTACCATAGATTACCATCCAAGGAAGGTGATGCAGTGGAAGATTCTATGAGTAGGAAGTCTTATTTGTCATCATCCACTGATACAACATAGTTGAATGCATTAGTATGTCATAAGAGAGACATGTTGGCTCCTTGCAACATATGAATGTATAGTTATAGATGTCCATGTTAGCAGGTCTGTTGGCACAATTACAAGTAAAGACGGCATTGAGTCAGTAGATTAGAGATGTGCAGCAGAATGATACTACAGTACAACATATTTGGGAAAAGTTTGGCAGTGAGAAGTGTGATGGCTTCCATGAATCTAAAGATGAGATATTGTGTTATCATGGCAGGAAGTTGTATTACATGTAGATAATTTGAGAATGTTAGTTCTAGAAGAGCCTTACTCTTCTATGTACGCTATGCATCTAGGTAGCAACAAGATATATCCGAATCTAAAATATATATTAGTGGATAGAATTAAAGCACAATGTCACCGAATTTATGGCTAAGTGTGCAGTGTGTTAGCATGTTAAAGTCGAGCATCGAAGCATGGAGGGACTTTGCAACCATTTCCTATACCACAATGGAAGTGGGATCATATTACGATGGACTTTGTGGTTGGAATTACTAGGATAGGCAAGGGTCATGATTCCATCTTGGTAATACTGGACATGTTGACTAAGTCAGTGCACTTTCTTCCTGTAAAGACAACATATACAACTAAGAAGGTTGTACAAGTGGATGTTGATGAGATTGTACATTTGAACGGTATTCTAACTACCATTGTGTCAGATAGAGGTCAATAGTTCACTAGTCACTTTTGGGAATGTCTACATGAAGTGATGGGTACACAGTTAAGGTTTAGCACTGTGTTCCATTCATAGACAGATGGATAGTTTGAGAGGACAATACATACTTTGGAGGATTATTAAGAGCTTGTGTGTTTTAGTTTTTGGGTAGTTGGGATATACACCTCAGTTTGATAGAGTTTTCCTACAACAATAGCTATCAGAGAAGCATCGCCATATGAAGCGTTGTATGGGAGATGTTGTAGATCTCCTTTGTGTTGGTACGAGATGGGAGAATATAAGTGTTTAGGTCCTAAACTTGTGCAAAAAATGACAGAAAAGATCAAAGCGATTCAATAGTAGTTGAAGGTAGTATAAGACAGACAAAATTCTTATTTTGATAACCATCATAGACCCTTAGAGCTTCAAGTAGGAGACATGGTGTACCTCAAAGTTTCTCCTTAGAAGGTGTTCTAAGATTTGGGAAGAAGGGTAAGCTAACTCCCAAGTATATGGGACCATATCCTATGGTGGCACATGTTGGGAAGGTGCCCTATAAGCTAGATTTCCACCCGAGTTGCATAAGTTACATCCAGTATTTCATGTCTCTGTGTTAAGGAAGTGTCACTCTGACACGGAGTTGACCCTTCAACCTATTGACATGGAGCTAGATAGTGGTATATGTTATGTGGAGGGTCTTGTTCTGATCTTGCATAGAAGGATCAAGAAGTAAAAGAAGAAGGACATTGTGTTAGTCAAGGTTTTGCGGCATCATTGTGTCTTTAAGGAAGCCATGTGGGAACTTGAAGACGAGATGTAGAAGAAGTATCCATCTCTTTTTGTGTAGGATTTTGGGGGCAAAATCCCTATTAAGGGTTTATAGTTGTAAGACCTCTTACCTAGCTTTATACTTAATTGTAATTACTTGTATAATGAGATGCTTAAACCTTAATTTGATCTTGTGAGATGTCTTATTAACATGTGAAATGTATGAATTTTGATTTTGTTCCAATTTAATTGATGTTTGAGATGTCTTTTTTATATATGTGCTTGTTTTGGACCAAGTTGCAATTTACCCATGAGTAAGGGTTATCTCACAAATTGTCACATTTTGAGAATGTTTCTTGTGCTTTAGTATCATGAGAGAGAACATTATGATATGAGCCACATTGTTTGAATCATGTTTGGTGATGTGACATCTCATGGTGTTTCTAGGGTTTGCCTTGTTAATATTGTGACTATGATAGGGTTTAAGTGTTTCAAGCACTACACCACTTTTGGGAGAGAGTAGCAACCACAACACATGCTCAATATAGTATGGTGAGATGGGTTGGTTGAAACACTTTGTCCTCTATTGTCTCAAGTATGTACATATGGTGACATAGGGTTTCTGCCCATACAAGTATATGGTAGTGTCTTGATCGAAACAAGGTAGCAGCCGACCTTGAAGGTCACTACACTTTTTCTGGATAAACATAAACATTTTGAAATATGCATGTGAGTGGAGATAAGGTTGTTTTCTTGGAGGGAAGGTGTCCTTTGATAGTCTATTACATTGACAACTCATAAACCTGTACTCCCTTCCTCTTTTGGGTATATAACCCCTTCCTTTGGATCGTTCTTGGATATTTAGAAGAAAAGTAGGCCTGATCTTGGATCCTTGGTGGCCGATCAACCTTTCTTGAGGAAGGATTTGTGCTAAATAAACTCTTTTGGTGGTGATTCCTGGAGATTTTTCTTTTGGTAAGCGGTCTTAACTCTTGATCACATTTTTCCTTTTTCTGAAATATCTATCATCATCTTCCTCCTTGGAAGTGGATTGTGGATCATCCATGGTGGCTTTCTTGAGACAAGATATTCATTACAAGGGCCTTACACTATGCTTGGCACAGTGGCATCTGAGTGAGAGGATGATTTCTTTTCTGTGACGTCCCCGAATTTTCTAAAACTTAATCTGATGTGTGACGTCCAAATTGAAACCCTCACCTCAGTGAGAATCCTAATTTAAACATCCCACATAAGGCTAAGAAGAAGAAAATTGAGGGAGTCAGAAGGAACATACATGTAGCACATGTACATGAACAATAATAAAACCATACATACATGTTCACCATTCAACATATAATTACAACATGAATTGTTACAACATTTGATATTACATATTGAACAGCAAACTCATACATATACATGTACTACCACTAAACTACAGGATCTTAAGACAATAGGTCCACCAGTACATCAGCTCGTTATACAACTCTCAACTATCTTGGATCTTCAAGAGCATAACCACAACCTAAACAAAAGATTACATGCGGTACACGTCAACACAATATTCAAGAATATTGTACTGAGTACGCCTACATGTCTTTTATATAGCTCTCATCATATCTTGGCAATAAGATAAAACTAATACTTGGAAGTAACAGAAGAATATAAGAAAAGTATATACTGGCACAAAGATATTCATTACCAAAAGAGAACACATATTTTAAGCTCATTTTCCATTATATGCTCGTGCATCTACCTACCAATGGGATAGATGCATTCAGGCCTTATGATCTGCTTACCAAAGAGATAGATCATTGTACATGTGATCTGCTTACCAAAGAGATAGATCACTCACTAGTACTATGCTTACCAAAGAGATATAGTGCTTTCATATAATGGAACAGATATATTATGTTTCAAGTGTTCAGAGCCATAAGTATAGAAAATCAAGCAAGATATCATACAAGAACAATCACTTCATCCAATACCACATGCCAAGTATTCTACTACACATATAACACAAGCATATTGTATAATAAGCCAAGTAAGAGGTAATGGCGTACCTTGATCAAGAAAGACACACCTAATCCTATTCCTGATATCATCTATACCCTTGTCAAACCTGATTAAGACAAGATCATATATCACCATCAGGTTCTCATCATCTTACATCTCATCTTGACCATAATTGTGTTCATTAGGGTTTCACTTATCTCATTAGGATATTCTCATGATTACTTGTATTCTTGCCTTATATTTATCTCACTGATGTCATATTCCAGATTATGGCTAATTATCTGAACATTATCTTCCATATCATTTTTGTGCACAAATTAACCCTAGGTTACATCATTAACCTAGATTAGGGTTTCATGACATGTATTAAGGTTCATCTTCATATAACATGGATTTTGTGTATAAAACTGATCTGAAATATACATATTACCTTACAATTACTGATAAGAACTTATTCTGTAAATTTCATCAATTATGGAGCACATACGTATTTATTGCATTTAACTTAGGGTTATTAGCCCTAATTAGCCATATGGAGAAAATTACATAATTTCACGCATCAACATGATCATCACTGACATCAGGTGCACTATAAACATTATTATGGAGTTACTGACATTTTCCCATAATTTTAGGCCAACGTTTGATATTTATTATCAATTAAACAAGAATTACACATATTACTTGATATAACTAATATTAAGGCATCAAAAGCCTGATATTATGATTTCATACTGTTCTACGCATTTTTCTGAACATTTTGGTACCTTGTTTGTATTTTTCTGATAAGCAGGCTAAATTCTATGAATTATGCAAGATCTAATAATTTCTGAAGGAACTGCCTTTATCGGCCAATCTGGAGCCGCCACATGTCCAATGTGAGGCTCTATCCTTTGCAACACTGGGGTCCAGCCAATTCAGGGATTTTGAACTTGGTTTAGTTTGGTTCAGCCGGTTCAGCGGTCTGGGCTCGGTTCAGAAGCCTGGACCCGCCCCCTTTCCCCGTTCTCGCGAGCCTCGCGGTTCCCTATTTCCTCTGTGATATAGGTCACCGTCGCAAGGGGAGAGCTCCGGTGAGCAAGGGCTCGGGCTCGAGTTCTCCTCGTCATATCTTCATGCCGCCATAACGATTAGTGTCCATCAGCCTCCCTCCACGGCTACTCGGAAGTTCCCTACGGCCTCTGGTTCTCCGGCTAGGTGGGAGCGCCGCCGCCATCTTTGGCTGCGGCGGAGCAAAGGGGCAATTTGCCTCTACTCCTCCTTGTGTCGGTCTGAAGCTTCGTAAAGCTTCACAAGACCTCCATGAAGTCACCCGCCATCTCCACTTGTGGTGAGCAGCTCCAGAGTCCATCCCCGAGCTTCACCTTCATCCGACAGCGAAGTGCTCCTCGTCCACCTTCAAAACCGCCGCGAGGGTCTATGGGAGCAGCAGGGTTGGACTCCCGTGACCTCGACCTTCATTTCCCCCTTCTTATCCTCTTTTAGACACCCCTCTAGCTCCACTTCTTCCTTCTTTGACAACCTTCTCTCCAACCTTTAGTTCCTACCTATAGGTTGCGATGGAGAGACAATAGGGACGAGGAAGGTGGAACTCCCTCGTCTGGGTTCTGTCAAGCCCAAATAAGGGGTCGCACGACTCCTCTCCTCATGTTGAAGCCAACTGCCTGGTTGGACTCCCCCATTCATACCCACAATCAACGAGTACCTCGACATCGTGGTTGCTACCTGGGGTCAAAGACATAACCGCAAGGTACAAGACAACACCACTGCCCTTGATTTCCAATCCTATGGTCTGAGTTAGTCCTCCACTTGAGTCCATTCGTGGCTCACTCAAACCCAAGAGTACATCCACTAGATTAGATATGTAGGGCTTGGATCTTGCCATGCATCCCAGACCTAAACCAGGGGTGTGTGACATTAGGTAAAAGATCAGAACTTTGCTCCATACATCACCAAAATTGCATACAAATTGCACCAATTTCAAACCTGCATAACTTCCTCTAAGATCTTTCAAATGCCACCAAAATTTAACCATAGCTTCACCATACCTCAAGGTACAATCCATTTGATTTTTGGTGCAAAAACTCAGCTATTAGATTTGTCAATTAAATTCCTCAAAAAGACATTAAAAGAGAGATCTTGATCATGATGTCAACCTCGATCAACAATCAAGCTCTCAAAACAACTCAACATACCTGACTTCACTTGTGTCATTAGACATATAGGGATTCCAAAAGTCCACTCCATCACATCCTACACTCCTTAAAAGAAATTATATCCTCTGAATTAAGCCAGAAAAACCACTTTGTCACATCATATACATCTTAAAAGAACTTTCATCCTCGAAATTCAACCATACTCGTACTTCAAGGAAAACTACCATGTCTTCATCGACATGTAGGCACTATTCTATGTGTAACATATCCGCAAAAATAGAGCTCCAGAACCATATCCAAGCTGCTAGGGATGTTTTAAAACAACTAGGGTGAAACATCACTTCAAGGATGCTCAAACAAGGGTTTAGAAACTCAGGTTATGTCATTACATATCTCATATGTTAGATTTTATTACTTATCTTTAGCCATGCATTAGGGTTCTCACATCATATTCCTTGTTCTAAAGGAGTTAACTAAGATTAACTCATACATCAAGGTGTCATGAACATTTTATTTAGCTCATTGTTAGAACATGTTCATCATTGACATATGCCTTTTTAGGAGGGAGCTAACTAAAGCTAACCCACATTATCCATCTAGATCATAACAAGGTGTAATAATCATTATGTTGTGCTAACTGTCAAACTGTATTTTCACTTTTATTAAGCACTAAGATTAACACCTTGTGTAACATGTTTCATTCATCTGATCTTATTTCATTGCTCATAATAATTTATAACATTTACTAGTGATTTCATCACAAGATTAACCAACCATATTACGTTATCATCTGTATGCATGTATATGGTTAACCATTTATGCCTTGATATCTATTAAACCATTTCTAGGTTTACATTATATCATGTCCCTATATTACATCTCGAGATTAGATCGCATCCTTACAATTATTATATCATGGTTGTGCTAACAAACTTATACAAGTGGCTTGTTAAATTAACATATATCTTACCCAAAACTCTCTTATACATACACCACTAGAGTCCTACATGGAACCACCAACCTGAGCATGAGGTTGTCCAAAAACTAACACAGTTGCCTCCTCCAGTGTCTTGGGACTCTCTCTCCCTCACCCAGATAGTAGGTACTCATATTCATATTCGCATGTGCACATATACACATATAACCAGCCTCTCTCTATCTCTAGGGTTTGGTCCTCCTAAGGACATCTAGAGTCAAAAGGACTATAGGAATCATGCATAAAGAAACACAACTCATTCACTCAGGAGTAGTCTAGTTTAGGTCATATCATATCACATATCTCGGAATTCTCATATCTTGGAGTTTAGGTTCTCTGACCTTCTCCCTGTGGGTCTCACTCACTTTGGAGTTAACCCTAAAACTGGTCCTAAAACTAGAGGTCCTCCTTTGTAAAAGAGATTGAGGCTCATGCTGACTCACAACCTTGTCTTAGCTTAAGACATATCTCATCTCATAAAAGCCTAGTTACTAGCATCATCAAAACTTATCTCAAACTCTCAAAACTGAACTTAAGTCCTCAAAAACTACATATATCATCACAAATATCTTATATCATCTATATAAGACTTACATCATATCAACAAAACTTATTTCATCTATTCCATCTATCACATATATCAACAAGTCTCTAGACATCTAATCTAGAACTACTCTCTCTTCTAGACTGATGTCATTCACTTTCACTTAGGTTCCATGACCACCTCCTACTCGTACATGTGTGGGGACACATTTTTGTAATACATATATGTAATAAAATATTATATAGTTTTTCTCCGATAAAACATGCGTCAGAGAAAACTATCACAGGTCGATCCAGTTGGAATCCAAAACCAAATCTTGAAAACGAGTGTCCCACACATATTAGAGAGTAAAGTGTCATGGAAACTAAGGAAAGGGGTGAGAACATGGTGTAGACTAGTGTAGCTACTCTAGACAACATGCGCAATATGTCTAGGGTTTCTCTTCCCTTGATGCACATCATTTCCAAATAGTACAACGTCCCATACCGTTGTACTATAAGGAAAGAACGACATCTAAGGACTTGCTATACAACAAGCACTAGTCTAGGCCTAGTTCTCAGACATCTAGGTGCTAACCTAGAGTCTAGGTCAGATATAGTCTCTAAAAGATGACTAATCTAACCCTAAAGATTATTATGTTCAAGGTTCTTTAGTTTTGAGTTGCATAATGAGCACATGCCAGGCTTTGCTATTGTTCATGCTCTAATACCACCTGTGACGTCCCCAAATTTTCTAAAACTTAATCTGATGTGTGACATCCAAATTGAAACCCTCACCTCAGTGAGAATCCTAATTTAAACATCCCACATAAGGCTAAGAAGAAGAAAATTGAGGGAGTCAGAAGGAACATACATGTAGCACATGTACATGAACAATAATAAAACCATACACACATGTTCACCATTCAACATATAATTACAACATGAATTGTTACAACATTTGATATTACATATTGAACAGCAAACTCATACATATACATGTACTACCACTAAACTACAGGATCTTAAGACAACAGGTCCACCTGTACATCAGCTCGCTATACAACTCTCAACTATCCTGGATCTTCAAGAGCATACCCACAACCTAAACAAAATATTGCATGCGGTACACGTCAGCACAGTATTCAAGAATATTGTACTGAGTATGCCTACGTGTCTTTTATATACCTCTCATCATATCTTGGCAATAAGATAAAACTAATACTTGGCAGTAACAGAAGAATATAAGAAAAGTGTATACTTGCACAAAGATATTCATTACCAAAAGAGAACACATATTTTAAGCTCATTTTCCATTATATGTGCATGCATCTGCCTACCAATGGGATAGATGCATTCAGGCCTTATGATCTGCTTACCAAAGAGATAGATCATTGTACATGTGATCTGCTTACCAAAGAGATAGATCACTCACTAGAACTATGCTTACCAAAGAGATATAATGCTTTCATATAATGGAACAGATATATTATGTTTCAAGTGTTTAGAGCCATAAGTATAGAAAATCAAGCAAGATATCATACAAGAACAATCACTTCATCCAATACCATATTCCAAGTATTCTACTACACATATAACACAAGCATATTGTATAATAAGCCAAGTAAGAGATAATGGCGTACCTTGATCAAGAAAGACACACCTAATCACATTCCTGATATCATCTATACCCTTGTCAAACCTGATTAAGACAAGATCACATATCACCATCAGGTTCTCATCATCTTACATCTCATCTTGACCCTAATCGTGTTCATTAGGGTTTCACTTATCTCATTAGGATATTCTCATGATTACTTGTATTCTTGCCTTATATTTATCTCACTGGTGTCATATTCCAGATTTTGGCTAATTATCTGAACATTATCTTCCATATCATTTTTGTGCACAAATTAACCCTAGCTTACATCATTAACCTAGATTAGGGTTTCATGACATTTATTAAGGTTCATCTTCATATAACATGGATTTCGTGTATAAAACTGATCTGAAATATACATATTACCTTACAATTATTGATAAGAACTTATTCTATAAATTTCATCAATTATGGAGCACATTCATATTTTTTGCATTTAACTTAGGGTTATTAGCCCTAATTATCCGTATGGAGAAAATTACATAATTTCACGCATCAACATGATCATCACTGACATCAAGTGCACTATAAACATTATTATGGAGTTACTGACATTTTCCCATAATTTTAGGCCAACGTTTGATATTTATTATCCATTAAACAAGCATTACACATATTACTTGATATAACTGATATTAAGGCATCAAAATCCTGATATTATGATTTCATATTGTTCTACACATTTTTCTGAACATTTTGGTACCTTGTTTGTATTTTTCTGATAAGCAGGCTAAATTCTATGAATTATGCAAGATCTAATAATTTCTGAAGGAATTACCTTAATCGGACAATCTAGAGCCGCCATGTGTCCAACGCGAGGCTCTATCCTTTGCAACACTAGGGTCCGACCAATTCATGGGTTTTGAACTCGGTTTGATTTGGTTCAGTCGGTTCAGCGGTCTGGGCTCGGTTCAGAAGACTGGACCCGCCCCCTTTCCCCGTTCTCGCGAGCCTCGCGGTTCCCTGTTTCCTCTGTGAAACAGGGCACCGTCACAAGGGGAGAGTTCTGGTGAGCAAGGGCTCGGGCTCGAGTGCTCCGGGTCATCTCTTCATGCCACCATCACAATTAGCATCCATCAGCCTCCCTCCGCGGCTACTCAGAAGTGCTCTACGGCCTCTGGTTCTCCGACTAGGGGGGAGCGCCGCCGCCATCTTTGGCTACAGCGGAGCAAAGGGGCAACTCACCTCTGCTTCTCCTTGTGTCGGTCTGAAGCTTCAGAAAGCTTCAAAAGACCTCCGTGAAGTCTCCCACCATCTCCACTTGCGGTGAGCAGCTCCAGAGTCCATCCTTGAGCTTCACCTTCATCCGGCAGCGAAGTGCTCCTCGTCCACCTTCAAAACCGCCGCGAGGGTCTATGGGAGCAGTAGGGTTGGACTCCGGTGACCTCAACCTTCATTTCCCCCTTCTTATCCTCTTTTGGACACCCCTCTAGCTCTACTTCTTCCTTCTTCAACAACCTTCTCTCCAACCTTTAGTTCCTACCTGTAGGTTCCGATGGAGAGACAATAGGGACGGGGAAGGTGGAACTCCCTCGTCTGGGTTCTGTCAAGCCCAAATAAGGGGTCGCCCGACTCCTCTCCTCATGTTGCAGCCAACTGCCTGGTTGGACTCCCCCATTCATACCCATGATCAGCGAGTACCTCGACATCGTGGTTGCTACCTGGGGTCAAAGACATAACTGCAAGGTACAAGACAACACCACTGCCCTTGATTGCCAATCCCTAGGTCTGAGTTAGTCCTCCACTTGAGTCCATCCGTGGCTCACTCAAACCCAAGAGTACTTCCACTAGATTAGATATGTAGGGCTTGGATCTTGCCATGCATCCCAGACCTAAACCAGGGGTGTGTGACATTAGGTAAAATATCAGAACTTTGCTCCATAAATCACCAAAATTGCATAAAAATTGCACCAATTTCAAACCTGCATAACTTCCTCTAAGATCTTTCAAATGCCACCAAAATTTAACCATAGCTTCACCATACCTCAAGGTACAATCCATTCGATTTTTGGTGCAAAAAATCAGCTATTAGACTTGTCAATTAAATTCCTCAAAAAGACATTAAAAGAGAGATCTTGATCATGATGTCAACCTCGATCAACAATCAAGCTCTACCAAAACACCTGGGACTCTCAAAACAACTCAACATACCTGACTTCACTTGTGTCATTAGACATATAGAGATTCCAAAAGTCCACTCCATCACATCTTCTTTCTCCTTTCTTACTTGGTTCCTCCTAGGGTTGTTTTTCCTCTTTCTTGAGCTCTTTTGTGACCAAGATTTTTTTTAGGTGATCCTTTGGTCTAAGTGTTAAAGCTTGGTTGGATTTCTTGGAGCTTGTGATCTTGGGAGATTGGTTCTCTCCAAATCAGGAAGGTTATATAACTTTTCCCTTATCTATTATTTGCATCTTAAACATGATTATATGTTGTTGTTTTAGATCTTAAAAATGAGTTCTTTATGGTAGGAGGAATGATAATGTTTAGGGCTTAATATTATGGTATTCGTGGAAGGATTACTCTTCTTATAAACCCTAAATATTTATATCTAATTATGTGGTGATTGGAAATATTAATGTGTTCCTTTAGATCATCATCTATGGTACAGTAATACTTGATATATGGTTCATTTACCACGAATATTAGGAGTTTTTGAATATGTTAACATGCATAAGAAATTTAGTTTTCTCTCTCCAAACATAGTTCTTTTGTGATCCAAAATCTAGGGTATAAGAAATACTATAGTATGGAGTTTTTTTTCCCTTAGTTGATGTTTGATCTTCCTGGTTTGATCATCTATTTTGACCATGTAGAACCTATTTTGGTGTTAAGCATATGGATAACTTGGGGTCATAACACCCCTTGGTCTTCCTCATGGTTGATACCATGGATGGGTGGTTGTTGGGACCACAATAACCCTATAGTTGATATACATGAGTTGGTGGTATGGTCGACACTCACACATACATCTTGATGATGTAGCGAGTGTGACGCCACGTTGAGGCGTTACTCAGCGTCTCAACTATGACATGGGGTTCCACACTCCTCGATTGTGACACAAGGTTGCACGCGTCTTGAGTACATCACAACATTGCATGCATCTCAGTCTTGACACAATTTGTGGCGAGCAAGGTTGGCACACATATGCATATACATAGTCAATATACAGTGTAATAGTCTACGTAAAATAATGTGATTATGAATGGATAACCATTACCAATAGTTCTTATAGCGGTATGTAGGAGGCTATGGAATTAGGTTTTAGTGGTTGAATAATGTTCTGATACCCTAATCGTCTATATATGACCCTAACCATAATCTTGTGAAAAATTGATAATGTGATATATGTGCTCACTCAACTTGAAGAATGTTATTATGTGATAGTTTTTCTCACTCCTATTTATGTTACTCTAACCTTATAGGTGAGATGAATGACATAACTATGTGAGTGATATGGTGAACCTTGTATAATATATGATGGTTTTTATGAGCATTGTCAAGATATAATGTGACAGTCAATGTGTAGGATTTGTGTGAATGGGTCTAATGACCTAGTATGTTCCTTGTGCATAATTTGAGGTGAAATCTTCTAGTGATGTGATTGAGGGATTAATATCCCATAGTGAAGTGATATTTTTACTGACCTTCTGAGAGGTATTAATACAAGTGTCATGTGATGATGAGACAAGTTCTCACGTTATATGTTTTATATCATCAGGAGTTGTATCTTATCCTTGATTTTGTAGAATTTGTTTAGGTTCTATATGTTGTAACTTGATTGATGCATTAAAAGATACCAATTGAAATATCTAATCAAGTGAAACCCTAATCATGTAGTTTCCATGTACCATAGATCCATCTTCAGTGTCAGTATCTAACTGGATGGTGAAATGAATAACTCCTACGGGAAACTCAGACCACATATTATTGAATGTGAGGGGTACGTGGAGATATCTCCTTGTATCCTTAAATTTTTGTTATAGCGGTATGATGTTTTATTACAGAACTTCCATGTCTGAGCCTATTCTATAGTGTTGTGCCATGTACCAAGGCTAACTAGTTGGTTTACAGGACCATAGTTTTGACTATGAGTTATTGTCTACGGGACTATAGCTTTGATTATAAGTTGATGTTAATCAATTTGACTATAATGTCATTGCAATTCAGACTCGAACTGTACGAGTAGTGTTGGTGATGATCATGGAGTATGATTCTTCCATATATTTGTATGGTACTGATTTTGACTTAGTAATGGTTAGTCGGATTGAAGTGGTGCACCTTAAATCCTCAGGGCATAATAATAAAGGTGATAATAGAGTTGTGTAGTATATTTTCTTAGGGTCAAATAAAGAATCACATTGGATGACCCCATGCCTTTTTTCTTATACTGTTTAGTTTATAATAGTTATACATGTTCTTCATATTCCTTCTAAAAGCATATGGAGTTCTACGACTCAGTTGTAGCTACTTAAACTGCTTAACCAATATTTATTGCTTTACTTAACTACTTTGTTTATTATTGTGCTTATAACAGATGTTGGTATAGAGTTATCTCTCTCACTGGGACGTTGGTCTCACCCCCATGGGTTCTACAACCTTTTAGGTGGTTATGGACAAGGAGGTAGAGATTATGGTGTTGGTGCTGAGCTGCAAGGAGAGAAATAATTGTTAGAGGTTGAATATGTTGCTAGAATTTGTAGTACAGTCCTATATGTCATCCCTGTACTCTCAGGTCTTTGGGGAGATTTTATTGTTTTGTATATCGACACATAGATTTTGTCTTGTGCCATGAGTGTATAGAAATGGCATGTACATACAAATAGGTTATAATGTGTAATAATGATGGCTTGACAAGCATTTGAACTTGATATGGAACATCTCTTGGTTTATATGAAATACATGTGGCCTACTTTTGAGGCTTGTACACAATATATTTCAATTGATATGATGTGTTGAGAATGGTTTCAATTTACTTCTTTTGTGGTAATATTGTTATTAGTGACAATTATGTGCTTTGTTTTTAGTAATCTCACTTTGTGTAGTGAAGGGAGTCACACTTGAAATCTATTTCAACTTGATGGTATTAAATGTGACACTTAATTTGACCTTAATGCACATGTTGATAATTTTCTATCTAATCTCATACAAGACTTACCAAATTATAATGCATTGTATTTTATATTTCAAAACAATAACTTTTTGATAAGTATGAGAATAAATAAAGATTGATCTCCTATTTACTCTAATGATGAAACTCCTGCATGAAAGTAACTTAATATGACTTAAGTGAATGATATGAGACAAGAAATTGATATTATTTAAATATTATCTTTCCTATATTAAGATCATTAAAATCTAAGTTAAAATCCATGATCTTGCAAGAATGTTTCAACCTAATTAAATAGTATATATGATGTAGTATGTAGCTTTATGGTGAATATTGCATGAACATTGGAGATATCAAAATCAATCATTAAGATATATGAAACTTACTTTTGGTGAAACATCCACCCTTTGACGAATATGTTTAAGATGACCTAATTCTTGTGAGGTTAGTCTAGTCACACTTTCTTGTGATGTTAGGATCTCTATGATGGACTTTTCTTGTAGATGTAATCTTGTCACAAATTCTAGTTTTCTTGTATCAAGGTACACTTTGATCTCCTATTGGAAAATCTAGTGGTAGTGAAAATTGCTTGTATGTATGTAATCTAACATGCTTGTATCCATATACTTAGTTGAGCTACATATTCCCTATTAATACTATGTTTGGTCTTGAATATTCTATGGTGGAAAAACTTGAACACATAATTAGATGTCCATTATAAAACCTTGTGCACCTGTCTACATTTTTGGGGTAAGGACACAAGACTGAGTGTCCTACTTGATTTTTCAAGAAAGGGAAGACCACGTCAATAAAAAAAGGTTACTTCTTGGTGATGGCCTTGAGGTCCCTTACAAATAGGGTTAACTCTTGATGTTTAGTATTGTAGTCCCTCACATTGAAACATGGTAGCTAATCTTGAGCACCCCCATGAACCCCTTCATTTGAAAATCTAGTGAAAGGTCTTATGATATTTTGTGTTATATAATGGAAATGAAGTTAAAATATGCTTGCATGTTAATAAGAAAGTCTATCAAAGTTGTTTCTTCCTTTATTTTTCTTGCATTATTCTTTTTCCGAGCAATGTATGATCTCTTAAAACTTTGATTTTATATGTTTCTATTTTGTACTCAACATAGTTGTGATGAGGTGTACCCATTTTTATGATTCTAGGTAACATGACATTTTGAATCTCTAAAGATGATCATTGATTCTAAACTTTTGATAAACTAATCTTACTCTGATGATATATAATTACATGCAAATGGAATACACATGGTTGATATATGGGATCAAAGATCTTATCAGGTATAAGTTCAGTTTTCTTTTATGATTTTTTGTTTCATACATTATTTGTTGTTGTGGTTTAATTCATGCATATGCTATGTGATCCATTCTAAACACAGATGCTTGGGTCTCTCACCTTTGACAATCTAGCCATTAGGAGTATGAATTTGGGTAACAAATGGTTCTATTACAGGGCCACTGCTTACTTAATTGAGGAATAAACCCATTCAATACAAATACATAAGTATTTGAATTGCAAAAGATTAAGTTTAACTTCTCAAGTGTGATATATTAAACAATAGTCATATTATTCCAGTAGAAATATTTACAATTTCAATATTATACTCATTACATAGTTCCTCGCCTCAAGGGTGGTATTATAAAAATGACAGATGTATATCTAATTATTAAAAAGAACAATTGCATAGGACAGCCTAACCATCTCAACACATTCTTCACATTTCATGGTTCAAGGTTATCTACTAGACATACATCTGGGTGATTTGGGAGCAACACCAAAAAGAGGAAGAAACAAGGAAAGGTATGCATCATGAACTATTGATTAAATGCACAAATAAAATATCTAGGCATTAAAAGGTATGATGTGCAAGTACAAAAAGGGGGCTTCCTACAAGAAATGGTTGTCAACATATAGGTAAGTTCAATGGAAGTCTTACAAATGAATGAGGCGTTGTATACATGTAGATTATAAAGAGTTTTGCCAATAATCAATCCATAGTTTCATAAGATAATATAGCTAAATGTCTATAAAATAGACTAATGACATAAATTTGGATGGGTGGAAAATAGCATGCCCTTGTATATAATGAGGGTGAATTAACACACCCCAACAAAGAAAGCATGTCAATATAAGTGTGATTATGCATAATCATTTAAGATATTTAAATTAGACTAATAAAAACATGCATAATAAAGTGGCAATATAGATGTCTGATAATCAATCACAATTAGATAAATCAAATTGCATGTATGGAGGGTTTAATAACCCAATACAATAGAAAATCCATGATTTAAAAATATTTCAGATATTTCAATTCAAAAGTCATAGACTTGCAATTTTGATAAAAATAAGAAGTAATAAAAACACGTTTTCTCATTATAGGAAATTGGTTCCATAGTCATATGAATTCCTAAATTAAAATATGAGTTTTGCAAATTTTCTTCATAACTTACCCTATCTTTAGGAGTCAAATTTATAGTTCTTCCTTTTCAACCTGAAATAGTTTTATACACACCTTACTCTGAAGTTACACATTTATAAGTAAAAGTATATATAAACTGAGTATTGGTTACCTAAAGTCAAGTTAGGTTTTAAGAATACAAATATATTTATGCCAATATTAAAGAAGGTTGTATGCTCATATTTTTCATATGATTATTTTCTTATTTTGATAATTTAGAATTGAGGTTGTTTACCTAATAATCATTTTTAATTGATCACATTATCTTTTTACATTATATTTATCTACATAAGTTTATGTATTTTAAGGTCATTCATTGGTCCAAGTACTATGGTATATTTATTGTCATTACATATCTAACTGATTATAAACGATGTCCCATAGTAGATTACACTTATAAATGTATATTTTTTGATGAATTTGTTCAATTTAGAAGTAAAATCTTCCTTTGTATATATGTACCTTAAATAGGGGATGTTCAATTGGAAAATAGAGACATATTAACGTCCAATGAATTAACACATGTATCTATGATATCCACTTATAGGGCTTTATTTCTTACCAAACATAGCAAAACATATTTATATAGTGTTATTGACAATATATGTCATCCATATATATGAAAGAGATTCTCTCATGTTTTCTTTCCTTCTTGTAACTTTTATTCAAAACAGTCTTTATCCAAATTGAAAACTTAGTTTCTATGATACCTCATTATATTAGAGACAACTCAATCCATATAGACATTCTTTCTAGATTTATTCTCTATTGCAATATACATATATATATGAATGTCAATATGTAGATGTATAGGTTTATGATTCACACATGATAAATGATAAGATAGTAGATCGAATAGTTATATCATCATTCTTTACATATAATATCCTTTGGTTTATATCTAATTACATGTCTAAAATATTGTAACTAAACCTTTTCTAAAAAATATAAAATAATGGTAGATACATATATGATTTGTAGACTTACTATTCACAAAAGTATGTCTTTATACCATATGTCTTAAGTGGAAAAATATTCTAGTTAGTGATTAGTGCTATATATAATAGTATAAATACATATATATTACTAATACATGTACTACTAGGATAATTACGTAGAAATGGTCAACTCAGCCTAATTAATAGTATTGTTCATATGCATAATATGTTCAGACATTTTCTAGTCTCTTAATTATTACAATCCCATTAGTAGTATACACTTACGTGCATTAGAATACTTACTAGTTATTGATATTCATACACCACTACAAATACTATAATGATTTACTATGGTGAACTGACATATAATGTAGATGGTTATTACTAAGTTTAAACATTTATCTTCCCTAAGCATTATCAATATCATTCTATTATTTAGTATTATTAACTAATATGTATACCTTCAAAATACAAAATCCTTTCTAGCATGTATGAAGACGAACAAGATACTTGATCTTCAATGATTTAGATGGGGATTCAATTTCTACAGAGTGTATATAATCTTATCTAGGCTTCACTCTTCTTGAATTGTTGTTTTATCGGGTCATATTGAGGAAGTGATGTGTTATCTAAGTTGAGGCTATTGGTTGGTTTTAGCAGGAGTTCATGATGTTGTGAGGTGGATGGCAAGTGATGATAGGTGGTTTTGGTTGAAGTTGTAGGTATGTTGGTGGTTTGTTGATGGAAGGGTGGAGACTCTTTTATTGATGGTGGTTGGCATGGGTTGGATAGTGATGGGAAAGACATGAGGGAACTGGTGTTTACAGTTCATCTATTACGATGGTTGAGAAATATCTATGGAGACTTCTATGTTTTCATGTTTTTGTTCATTTTGGTTTCGATTGGAGTGAAATATATGTATGATGAGGGGTGGTTATAATGTCCACATATATTCCATGGCATGAGGAGGAGAGGGAGAATATGCAAGGTCGGTTGTAGTTGGTGTGGGGTGGTGATGACATAGGTAACAAATCTGCTACAATTTCTCAGCTAGCCACCTATGCATTTATGGAGGTAGAAGTTTACGTTAAAGGTACTTATGGATAAAATGAGATAGAGGATTATGAAGTAGGACTTGAGGGAATAAGGAAGAAGGGGTGTTAGAGAAACAAAGCTTTTTCCCAGGCATTAGTGGACACACAACAACATTCTCTCCTATCATCTATTGCACGTATTGTCACTGGCTTGAGCTCTTTCTAATGTGGGGAGAAGAGGGAAATAAGGAAGAAGGGGTGTTAGAGAAACAAAGCTTTTTCCCAGGCATTAGTGGACACACAACAACATTCTCTCCTATCATCTATTGCACGTATTGTCACTGGCTTGAGCTCTTTCTAATGTGGGGAGAAGAGGGAAATAAAGGAGGAGGACTAATGATGAAAAGGAAAGCAGGGAGAAGGGGAAAAGTGGATGGACCTTACAAGGGAATTCAACTGTTTTTGTGGAGAAGAAGAACAAAAGCTATGAGGGGAAAGGAGACCACATTACCAAATTTTTATCAAAAAGTTTAGGTATTAAATATAATTATGAATGCATTTAAATGTATAAATGCAATATATTTAGTTAAATAAATGGGGGATGGGGTTAACAATGTCCAATTGACATGCAATTTGTCTTGTATGCTAATAAAGATGTCAGAATCAAATTTGAATGTTAAGCTAGATTTGAAAATGTTTTATTCTTGTTTCTATATGTATTTGATAAATACTCACTTAATGCGTTATTTTTTTCTTTTAATTCGTTTGATACATTTATTCATACTTAACTATTTTCCTTTTATCAAAAATAAATAATATCACATGTATATAGATACAAATAACATCAGGGTTTAGAAAACTCATATTTTTTCCCAATGAAATTTAAAGTTGACTTCCTTAGTGAAGGCATGTACCCACTCTTCTTGTATATCATACCTGACTTCTTTTGTATAGGGATTTGTTGTGTCAAGAATCTACAAAGAGAATGAAATAATTTAAGAGTTTCATTTGATTTTTTCATTTATCAAATGAGACTATTTAATTATGATGATCAAGACTATATAGATTACCTTTTGTATACAATGGATGTCTAGTGTTGTCTATCTGACAATCATGTCCATTTACTGCATCATGTAGTACTGGTATGCACAACCATTGTATTGTGTCGTGAACTATAAATTTATAGTTATGTAAAAAGTTAATAAATAAAAGTAAGCACAGTTGGCATATGTATGTATTGGAGTAAAAAGACTATCTCAACATCCTTCCAAACTTTTTTCTCATCTACCTTTTCTCCAACCTTTTAGAATTCTTTTATAGCCCAATAGTTAAAGTAACAAATTAATTAAATTAGTAGATAGTCATGTGTAATTAATGATGCAGACCTTGATATATGTTGAAAGATATAAAAAATTACTCACGTAAATAATGACTTTTTCATCATCTACCCCCCACTGTCTACTTTCTCACTCGAAGGATTTAGATAATACACAGTTAGCATCTCAAGGACAATCACCAACAAGACCCAATGACTATTACTGAGTGAAAATAAGGAAAGCAAAAGAAAAATTAAAATCCACAATGAAATGTAATTTATAAGTCAAAATTATAAGCAAAGTGCCTGAAACATACCCAACACTAAAAGGAGCTATAATCACCCTCTTTCTTACACTACCAAAATATTTAAGTGTGGTAGAGAAACAATCACTAATAGATTTTAGGTTTCTATCTTCATGGCTAATCGATGATGGAACTAGAAATGCCACATTTTTAGTGAAAACTCTCCACACTCCCTATATAAGTAGCCGCAAAACATATATGTATGAATTAATATAGAAGAAAATAGGTCAACATATATAGAATGAGGTATTTAGCCATAAGATCTCACCATATTTAAAATTCTATTGTAGTTTTATTCAACCATGCATAAGCAAAAATCTCCACAACATCTTGCAAGAATACGCTAGTATCATGAGCTTGACCTGTAGCATCCTCCTTAATATGGACCATCATAGTCTACCCTTCTTCTAGGTCACTTAGTCATAGTGCCACCCCCCTACACTTAGGACCTAACAAGTTGAATAGGTCCTTTACAATGCAAGCAGGTAATTGAATATCTAGAGGAGAACTGTAGGGAGTTTCTTAGGTTCTTTGAACTATATATATTTATTTATTTATTTATTTATTTATATATATATATAAATATATTCAAGTATATACATAAGTAGATAAAAAATCACAAATACAAACACAACAAAAATTTAGCATACATCGGTATGGATAACTCTCTCTTTGGGCGATGCAACCATGCCACCTTCTACCTCACCTATCGTCTCATGGTCAAGGAGGGCATATGGAAATGGTGCTTGTTTCCAAGTGATGTAGACTAGCATGATAGACACATGAACCACATCATCGGGCATTAGAACACAATGAATCATATTGCCTGGAAGAGGCATGTAAGTGTCGCCCATTGTAATGATATATTCTTCTAGTAAAAGATGGCATGGCCTCAACCCCTACAAATTTATTATACACCTAAACATAAACATATTATAAATTCAGCTGAAAGACTATTATATCACAAAAAGACGTACATAGGGCTTGTCAGCTGGTGGGTCATGGAATTACTCCCAACCACCTTTGTCGTAGGAGGATCCACCTCATATAAAGAGTGGGGTATCATAGTTACTATCTAAGGAAGTTCAGTATGAGAAGCCTGATAATGTATCATTGCATCCCCTATTCCATTTGCAATCATGTCTTACACCTACTCTTGTAACAATCCTCCTTTCTTGATAGATTTGTACTTCTCTAATGATCTAGAAAAAGATCTTATACACCAACTCCGACAGTCCTAACACGACCAGGATGATCTAAACTACCTAGAGTAGCCATCAATTCATCCCTTTGACACTTAGGGATAAAGTTACCATCTTTCTTTGCTCGTAGATCTCCTGCTAATCATCATCAATAGTAATTGGTCATCATAACATTAAAATCAAGGTAAAAAAATGAACATGCACTCTGTGAGTTGAATTTTACCATTTTTACTTCCATCGCAGTAGTTACGAGGTTGGGTGTTTCTCCAGATCAGTTAGTCCTCACAGCTATCCATTCCTAATGGTGAAGTAAAGGTGCAAGAGTAGTAGCAGACTCTGCATATCCAAAAGGAGGTCGCTCAAAATAAGAAGCTTCCAATCTCCTTTGCCCTTGCATTATGTAGCCATCTAGACCAAAGTTGTGGTTGTGTACATTCATTGCACACCTTTCTTTTTAAGCAACATGTAATGTCTAGTTAATACAAACCATGTTAAATATTTAATGCAGTGAAATCATAAGAATGTATTTTTAAATATGCAATATATCAAATTCATCTGATTCAACATAGGAATATATGTACAAATAAAGGAGGCTTAGTACCTTGAATTCATCTATTTGTCTTCAAGCAATAAATGCTTCCCACACCTTTGGGTCAAGATAGGCCCATTTCTAAGTGGTTGACTTCTTGTTGTTGCTTCTCATTATGTTTTCTCTTGTCAGACTTGTTCTATAATTCATCAATAGCCTCCTGTAGCATTGTATCACCACTTTGTGATTCAGTTTTTCACCAAGGTCAAAGATGCTCAACAATATTTCATATACCAAATTAAATATTTATAAAAATAGAATTGTGAATATCTTTAAAAATTATAATATATATCTGAAACATAAGTCTTTCCAAATGTAGTCTTTTGTGGAAGGATCAACTTTATGTCAAAATTGTATTGTTATATCCACTTTACTGTGAGTAATAACCCCTAGATATTGCATGAAAGTATTGTGATTCTTACCAATAGGATTTCCTACATCATCTAAGTCAACAGCCAGCTTTGGTCTTTTACCTTTTTGTGTTACTAACTTGTTCATCAAGGTGATGCCTCTTGTACGTGCATGACCATGTTGTTCTTCTATAAAGACAACAAGATCCTCAAGATGCTCATCCTAAAATGTCAAGAAACACATATAAGTGATGGAGAATGTATATTGCACATTTATATAATAACTGTGATAGATAATGAAAAATGCACATCAATGTAATAAAACAATACAACTCTATGTCATGGTGCTCATCCTCACAGTGCACATCATCATGGTTCTCATCCTCACTCTCAGATGCCATCTAAAAATTTCATATTAAAAATAGTTAAGGAATGAAATATAAGTGATAAAGAATGTAAAATGTACATGTTGCATATGAAACATATATAATTATAATAGAACATGTAAAATGCACATCTATAATTCAAAAAATGAAATGCATGCCTCTATTATTGGTTGGATCTTTGATCAACTAATATTCCTTCTATACATGCTCCAAGTAGATATAAGTCAGTATTAGCTTCAACATTTGGTGTTCGTAAAAAAATTTAGAATGTACGGGAGCCATCATACGTGTCATAATACTCTTCTTCATCTATAGGATGTGAAATGAACTGCCTTTATCCCATGAAGAGCAATAGATAATTTTTCATTTGTAGGATCATCAATGTAGAATACTTACTTTGCATATGATGCCATTATGAATGGTTCATCCTTCTGGTCAATCTTTTTAAAATTCACTAATGTGAAATCCAATTCATCCACTACAACTCCTTTGGTGTTATAATCCGATTACACCTAAAGATGAGAACTCTAAAATTTGTGTAGTCAAACTCCCATATGTCTTAAATGACACCGTAATAAGACATTTTAGCTTTATGTGGACTCTTATCCTTCACACTAGAAAAATATTATGAAGAAACTTGAAGGGTGACCCACTATTTTGGATGACACTCTTATCATCTTGATGTTTTGTGTAATATGAAAATTCATTTCTATCAAACCCTTTGTAAGACATATCGTTCATTTTTAGTTTAAAGGCAAGCAATTTGATGTTTTCACAACATTAATTGGTGTTTGATATATTTTATAGAAGAATTTATCTTTAAAACACCTCATAAATGTCATGTTATTCTCTCTAGCCAGCCACATTGTGCTATCTCAAGGATATTTTGTCTTGAAAAAAATTGATATTCAGTGATATAAATAGTCACTTGTTCGATGGTGTGTGAAGCATCAAGTGATCTTGTTCTCACAGCTCACAAATAATTACTTTCACTCGTGCTCTTAAAATCCCTTTTATTGAAAAGGGATCAATATTGTTTTGTTGGTAGGATCTTCATTACAACCCAAAAAGTCATTGCAAAAGTCCATAACCTCCCTAGACACATAACCCAATAATACTCTCTTCACACTGATAATGGTTTAAAACATCACCTTTAAAAACATTCACATTCCATTCAAAAGGATACATTCGACGCAGGAAAAACCAGACCCAACATTTTCACTTCCCTAGTCAAATGGACAACAAAATGTACCATGATATTAAAGAATGAAGGAGGAAAATACATCTTAAGATGGCACAGGGTAATGACCACTTCTCTTTGCAACTTATCAAGATTCTCAGGATTAGAAGCTTTGTTACATAGAGTATTGAAGAAGAAACAAAGCTCGACGATTGCAAAATTTGCATGCTTCAATAGTATAAATTAAATAGCCATAGGCAATAATCGCTGCTTAGAGCGTGACAATCATGTGATTTAAGATCTATCAGCTTCAGATCCTTCATTAATACCTAAATACATATATTAGAAGTGTATCATGTGGTACCCTAACATTAAGAAAGCACTCGCAAAAAGTTTTCTTCTCCTGTCTAGAAAATGTGTAACAACTAGGAGGTAAATATATTTTTCAATCACTGCTAATTTCTGTTGTTAAATCTTTCATTATACCTTTTCATGTAGTTCCATTATGGATTTTATGCCATCTTTAGTCTAACTTGGTATATTCAATAGAGTACCAATGACATCATCACATACAATTTTCTCAACCTGCATGTCAATACAATGCTTAACTACCAAAGAACTCCAATAAGGAAGATCCCAAAATATTGACCGCTTCTAAAATAAATATTTGTCATTTGTGTGAGAATAGTACATTGTGATCACTTATCAAATGCATTGACAAAGTTTTTTACTCTTTCATAAACAACTTCCCCTGATTTAGGTTTTGTAGAACTTCGTTCCTCAGTTGACCCATTGAATGCTTTGCACAACCTTTGGCAAGGATACACTTTTTGAAGAAACCTTCCATGACCAAGATATACAGTCATTTTGTTTAATTGTATTGAATCAATTTTCTCCTCACATGAAGGACATAAATTATTTCCTTTTATGTTGTATATATACAAATTCATGTCGTTGGAAACTCATTAGTAGTGCAAAACAACATAGCATGTAAATGAGAATATCTCTCTATGTGAAGAATCATAGGTCATCACACCTTCTCCCCAAAGTTTCTTTAAGTCATCAATCAAAGGTTCAAGAAAAACATCAATATCATTGTCAGATTGTTCTTGGCATGATATCAATAAGGACAACATGACATACTTATTTTTCATACACAACCAGGGAGGAAGATTGCATATATCATAACAGGCCAAGTGTTATTTTGGCTTCTTAATGTGTTGTATGGATTCATCCCATTGGTACAAAGCCCATGTCTAAGATTCCTAACTTCTTCAACCAATTCAAGGTGCATTAAATCAATTTTCTTCCATTGTGGGGAATCAAACTCATATAGTAGGATCCCATCATTATTTTTCTTTGGCTTTACCTACCAAGATAAATTTGTGCATCCATGGTATTGGAAAACAAGCATTCAATCCAGGGTATTATAGAAAGATACCGTCATCTTGGCAGGAGAGCTAGTTTTGCACTTACCTAAAGTTATCATTTTGTACCTTGACACCTCACATTTTGAATAGTTTACAAATTAATATATTCCTTTAGAAATAACACACACTCATTCGAGCATGCATGTATCTTCTTAGCCTCGATTCCCATTGGGAACAACATTTTCTTTAATTAATATATTAATATTGGAAGCTCGTTCCCTACAGTAAGAATTTCTTTCAGCAAAGACAACAAATACGTGAAGCTTTTTCCACTTCATCTATTGTTAACCTCCATAGTATACAATGTCAATAAAACACCCATCTATGTAAACTTATTACAACCTAAGTATAACGGTCTCTCACCATCATGAACAATGTTTTTAAATAAGGAAGGTGAATCAACAAGATTTACCCCATAACTATCTAGCATCACATCAACAATGTCTATCAGAATCACTTCACTCACATCTGCGTCATTATTAGCAATTTCTTCTTCAACACAAAAGCTGCTATCAACATCTACTAATCTTACAGTAGGAACCTCTCCATGCTAGTACCATTTTGTATAGTTATGTACAATCCCATTGAACATGACATGACTTTTGATTTCGTCAACAGTGCAAACTTTCAAGTTCTTACTACAATTTTTACATGCACAATAGAACCTATCTCTAGGTTATTTCCTATATTTCTTTGTAAATCTTATAAAATGATCAAAACTATAAATAAGCTCTGAAGTGTGGAGATTTGAAATGGAAATTCATCATTGATCCATTCTATGACCATAGAAAAAATGAGCATTAATTCAGGTTTTTGAAGAATAGATTAGTGATTAGGATCTATAGAGTAGGGTTTAAAGATTAGGGCTTATCATTCAGGGTTAATGGATTAGGATTTATAGATTTAAGTATTAGGGTTTATAAATTAGGGTTTGGGGTTTATTAATGAATTTGTACCACCTATCCCATTCTTGAATGCCTAGTCTCAATAGTAAGTGCACAATGTGTATTTAGATTTCAAGAATATGTTAGAAGCATTCACAATAGTTCTCCAAGTACACCAATGTAGATGGGCAAATACCCACTTACATATGTATGTAGAGAACAATGGGGAAGTGCTAGCAAAATATCTTGAAAATGAAATACACATTATGCACTTACATCCTAAGTGAGAATAAATGTTTAAGAACAGTCCCAAATTGGAGACTATCCAAGATTTACTCCTAATGAGTAAATCTAGATGGGTTTCGAGGACAACAATATATATGTATAAATTAGGATTTCGGTTTAGAATTTAGGTATATATAAAAAATCCAATCTAAATCAAGATAATTTAGGTGTCATGTCAATTCAATTTAATTAATTCTTATGTGTGATTATTTATCCACACAACATTTAAATTAAACAAAACACCAAATTATACAAGCATTTATACATGAATTCCAACTATACAAGTATGATTTCTCCAATTTTCAAACTAAAACCCTAGTTACATTTCAGTGTTCAATTGTATCAATTTAGGTATTAAAACCCTAGTTACATTTCACTAAATTATACAAGTAGTTGTATAAAAAATATAGCTAAAAAGATAAAAAAACAAATAAAACACCTTGAGGAGTTGGCGACAGTGGAGGCTCAAGCAGAAGTGGTGGTGATAGTGATGGCTAAAGTGGTGTCCATTGTGAGCAACAGACCAATAGAGGAAACAATAGGGTGATAGCAGTGGTAAGTAGTAGCATCGTAGAAGAGAAGTTACGCTAGTAGCAGAGAAACATCATTGGTAGAGAAGAAGCAGCACATTAGTGGCAGAGAAGAGGCGATAGCAATGGTAGTGGCGGCAGTCAGGGCAACACAGTAGCACAACAATAAAGACTATGGTTGGGATAGCAAATCATTAGAGCAAGGAAGAAAGATGTGCGATGAAACATAAAATGGGGGAAAGTTTATTTTGTGAGTGTTGTTAAGTAATACTTAGTCGTCAGTTGCTACTAGAAAATCGACGACTAAGACTTGGTTGTTGTAAAAAAGTGAGGCAATAGGTCAAACTCTGTTGTCAGTTTCACACTAAAAAATCGACGACATATGTATTTATCCCTAATAAAAAATGCCAACCTCAGTAAGACTTTAGTCATCGGTCGTAGGTTAATCTCTATCGTCAGTTTAAATACAATGCCACATATAGTTATCCCTGGTAAAAAAATGTCTACCTTGCTTAGAGTTTAGTCATCAGTTTCTAGCAAAAAATAGATGACATAACCCAATGTATGTCATCATTTGTCCACAAAAAACGAACCTCACATCTTTTTATTCCTAATAAAAATTCCCACCATGCTAAGACTTTAGTCGTTGGTTTGTATAAAAAAACCAACAACATAACCCAATTTGGGGAGGATATTTTTTGTGGGACACATGAAGGAAATTTTTTGGTGTCGATCCTTTAAAAAAAATCAATGATAGTGACTTTTTGAAGACAAAATTTTTCATGGTGAGTATGACCTACATTGTTAATTTTTTAGTAGAACCTAACAAAAAAGTCTTTTGGAGGCAAAATTTATTTTATGGGAAGGGTTTTGTCATTGGTTTTTGTACAATCGATGCAACATGCCTATATCAACTTTTTTCAATAAAATATTAAATTTTACAGGCTGTCTTATACGTCAGTTCTTCATAAAGAAACTGACGTTATAGTAAAAATGGTACTCGTGCTTTTTCTTAATAGCCAAGACTTGACCAGTAGTGATGTGTGTATCTTACAAACCGACGCTATAGGTCTATAGTGTCGGTTTTCGATACAAATTGACGTTAAGGAAAGTGACACTAAAGGTTAAACATGTACTAGTGTGAGATTATTAGGTCCATTTTAGGTGTAGTAAGTTGTTAAGGATTTTTTTCATATAACTTCACCACTATACCATTTATGGTACCAAGTATCTCCTTCTTTCGGTTAGTCGACTAAATATAAGGTTTAATTCAGGCCACCACCATTTATTTGACACATAATGTCAACATTTACAAAGTCTAGTTTTAGCTTCTATACATCCATATAACTCATCATATAATCACTATAGTTCATGTTCATGTATACATTTATCAATTTGGTGTGTACCTAGGTCATTCATGATATATGCTTCATAGTTCTCTAGGGTACAATGAGGATTATTAGGGTATGTCTTAAACCTTTTTTGGTAATTTTCTTAACAATCAAGCATACAAGCATTCAATCTAGGGATTAGGATTTAGAGGTGGTTTAGTATATTCAAGTAGGCTACATATTTTTCTTGAGTACTTTTTGTAAACTTCTAATATTTTATTTGATAATGAAAATCTTACAAATTGATGAAAATATGTTTTCCTCATCTCCCTATATTAAAAAGCCCTGAATCAACTTGGACTGGATACAAGCTCAAGTCCCCAAGTAAAGGAGAGGGCCGGCGAGCTCTTTTTGCAGTGTCATGTTGGCTCATCTAGAAGAACAGAAACTCCCTCATCTTTGAGAACATGTCAAAACCTCCCACAATTCTAGTTGTCTCCTGTCGAGTTGAGACCACTACCATCAATTTTTCCTTCCAACATCCAACCCATCCACAACCAACACAAGCTACTATTCTAAGCAACATGATCCATATCTATCATTGTATGCTCATGACACGTGTTGAAATAGTTGTTAACCCCAAACACAATCTCATGTCCACTAGTATAAGTATGAGAGATAGCAAGGGTCAATGGTGTGGTGGGGCATCATCAACTATGAGAGGTTCAGACCCCACAAGAGGTGAGATCTATGCTTTACTTGACAACCTATTATTTGCATTGAACGATGACTTCCCCGACGCCATAATCCTAAGTGACTCAAGGAATGTAGTCAAATGGGTGAACAAGCTGAAGGAGCCCCCATCCAGATAGAAAATGTTAGTCCATTAATCAAATACTTTTGGAAGAAAATATCCATTAAGGATGTGCACCATGTGAGAAGTAACTAGAATAACCTTGCAAACCAATTACCCAAGAACTACCTAAAACAATTGGACTCACATTTAGTCCTGGATTCTTATCCCCTATTCTTTCTTAGTAGTTACTTAGACGAGCTTCATGAATTTCCATTTTTCTTCCAAATTAACCCTAGTAGCACCTCGACCCATGAGGCACTGATGTAATTAGGGCTTCCCCCTTGATATTGTTCAAAAAAGGCCTTGAATAACCCTTGAACTCTATACATGAAAATTAGAGTTTTACATAAACCATTCAATTTATTCATTTAAGTTTTACGCTTGTCTTTTCTTGTTTATAAGCTTATAACAAAAAAAAGTCTACAAGACACCTTATGGGTCTAAAATAACATGATAATAACAACACTTGATATCTATAAAAGGAGGCTATCTAAACATAGCCTAGGGTTGTACATTTCTCGGTCCAGACTGGCGGACCAGGCCAGATTTGATCCGGTATGGTCTTGGACCGACTTGACTTTCGGTCCGGTCCTCAGTCCTTAATTTCTCTTAATTCCAGTCCTCAGTCCAGTCCAAAATCGATAGAAACCAGTCTAGACTGAATAATATAAAAAAAAACTTCTTATACATGTTAAATAAATCTTATATTTATAAATGATAGTGTGGATATAGAGTATATTATTAGTGACTCTTTAGAACTTACCAATATGTATATTAATATTGTGGTCTACACAATGATGTCATTATATCAATAAATGTCAATCGTCGAATTAGTCTTTGTACTTGTAAAAGGTAAAAGCATTGAGTAGTCACTAAATAAATTTAAATATTGCAATACATTGTAAAGGCAAAAACTTAAAGGTTGTTACATATTAAATTGAATTATTGATAAATTAGTATATTGCATGCTAACTATCACATAATTTAATTTTATAATAACTACAAGTGTTAGTTTTTTGTGTGCTACAAATTTATCATTGTTAGTCTCAAATATATTATTATGTGTAAGCATTATATTAGTTATGTTTCCAATGGACGTATAATGGTTTACTCTCTCGAGTTGAAAAGATTTAATTGTGTAACTGGGTTTGTGTTATCAAACTTATTTTTTGTTTATAATTTTATATCATAGTTGTTTTATATTTTATAGTCAAGAGTGTATGAATATAAGTTATCCGGTCCGGTCTCGGTCCGGTCCATGATTTTTTCGGTCTGGTCTAGGACCAAACTGGTTCTTATTTGGTCTGATCCTCAGTCCATATATTTTTTTTTAAAAGGGTCTTGGTCCGGTCCGGGTTAGACATAGGAGAAATGAAATAGCAAATATGAAAAGGAGGAGATTACTTTCCAGCTACCGTACAAAATTCTTCTACTAAGACGAGTAAAATCTTCCACACTTTGATCCATGACTTCATCATTAATTTATAATATTAGAATAACATTTGAAGGTAATTCTAATTGGATTTCATAGACTCAATTTTGGATCCAAAAATATGAGAACAAATATTAGTCGTTATTGTATATATACAATCTTGAAATAAAACTAAAATACTAAAAAAATGTTTAAGTTATTAAACTATCAATTAAAATAAAAAAATATAAGATACCATCATTTCATTACTAAAAATTTTATTTGGTAATTATGTTTCATATGTATATATATAACTTGATAATAAAATGTAAATGTATTATCTTCAATTTGGGTAAGATATCCAAAATTATGTAATATTTAGTTGATTTTAATCAAATTTTATATAACAATATCATCAAATTGTTACACAAATCAAGTCCAATTTGTGAATTAGATTTGGATGTAAACATTCCGCTACCCCATTTGAATTTAATCATTTTACAAATAATGTATCCAAACTAAACCCACTCCAACTTGGGAAAAATGGTCCTCCTTTATATTTTTGTAATTCTTATTGGTTCCTAAATTTGGAAGTCAATTTATGAGTGATAAACTCTTGTTTCGATGGGTTAGAAAATCTTGAGTATTCTAGTATAGATACATGTTTAAACTACTTTTTGTTTTAGTTGTTAAAACTTTAATACTATAAAATCCTATAACATTTCAAAATAACCACAATATACCAGACAATAGCATTCATATGAACATTTATGAATCTCTTTAATAATTATTTAATTATGATATGACGAAGTGTAGAAAATTCTAAATTTTGGATTTGTTTCACTTCGACGTTAGTTTTACTTTGTGTGGTTTTTACATAAACCTAGACGTTTCTCCAACCCAGAATATACTTTATGACACCCCTAGGTACAATAGACACAATATATCTGCATGTTGTCAATCTTATTTGTAATAGCTGATTTTGGCTCACCGGGATTAGAAACTGGTTATATTGGTAAGAAAAAACTAAACAAATTTGGATTCACAAATGTGTCCGACCCTATACTAAAATATATCACAATATTAAAATTATAATTGGCGAGAACTTAAGATTCATGTAACAGAATACTAAAAAAGCTAAAACACAAAATGAGATAAGTTACTAATAAAAGGAGACTAAAAATAATGGAGGCGAGCTGTGTATTTTTTTTACGGTGTCAATTTTTTGGAAGGTAGGCAACAATAGAGGAAAGTTTTAAAAAATTTCCTAAAGCTGGGGTTTTTGGAATTTTAAGGAACAAAGGGAAGTTTAAAAAAACTATAATAACTATGTATATTCGATGAAATTTAATTTGTTTTCAAAACTACCATTACATGGATTGCCTGCTCAAAATTTTGAATACATGTAAGGGAGTTGGCTCCCCTTAAAGAACCTTACAGTGGGCAGCTTTTCGAGGCCAAGCAGAACCAGCTGCACAGCAACCTGGGCTGCCTCAGCAGCTGAGTGACTCCCTTTGCCGCCAGTCATTTCGGTTCTGGTGTAACCTGGACAAAATAATTGTTCAACCATGAGCAGGTGTTTAGCGCAAGCTTGGACGCTGCATAGTCGATCCACACCTCCAGCCATCTAGTTTCCCTCCATGTCCCAGCCTTGGCATCGACTAAGAACTGGTCAACGAGATATTCAATGTCGCCTTCTATCAACCTCCCTTCCAAGTCGTTAGACATGTCAAGTGCACTGCAAATCGTTACAAATTGTTTAAAGATCAGAAGAATCCGGCTTTTCATTTTCTTAAGATTAATTCAAAAGTCAAAATTATATTTGCCCAAAGGGCCGTGATATACGTAACCAGAGCCACACCCTATTCTACACCACGGAACGGTTAGTCTGTTAATAGTCCACCAACGGTCAGTTCATTAACCACCGTGAAAACCTCATTTTTGACTTCGTTCTTCCCCCTTCTTGATGAAATCCTTCGTTATTCACCCTTATGGACGCAAAGATGGCGACGTATTTCTCGACTGCTCTGTCTCCCTTATCTCCTGCCCTTCACGGATTCCTCCGTCCTCCCTGATCTCCGTAATCTCCGCTCTTGTCTGGACTGCTCAAGGACGCGAAGAAGTCGCTAGAGGAGAAGGGTTAGAAGCAAGCGCATGCTACCGCATCCCCTTCCTGGTGCTTTCCGGGAATAATTCCAGTTCATGGTGTGCATCAATTGACGACGACCTTCTCTGGATAGCTCAAGCCTAGACGCCGAGGTAGAAACCAAAATCCCCAACAGCCTCAGCACTACCACCACGGCTCCAACAGCTCTGTGCTAAGTCACAACCGGTCCAGGAAGCTCGTTGACGACCTTGCCTTGTCCCGAGGCAGTGGCAAGACGACCGGACCGGGTCATTCCGTAGTTTCCTCTTTCTCAATAAGAGGCAACGGTGACGTTTATTATTTAGAATTATTTCCTCTTTCCTTGAATTATTCCCTCTTTTGGAAACCCATAACGTATATTACTTGAAAATGATCAAGCATTCTGAATATCTATGGTTATTGACAATGCTGCTATTTTCAACTTGTATTTTGTAACTCTGTAAACTTGTGTGCAGTAGGTAGTAATCCTAGCCCTGCCAAAGTGTACGTAGTATAAGGTGTACTATATCAATTGGCTATAATGAAAATTATTCTAAGTACATATCTACTCAACCTGTATATAAACAGGAAATTGATCTGAGTAATATCAGTTCCTCAGCTTTGTGTGTTTGTTGATCTTAGCCATTTTCTTCTGAAACAAATCTATACAAAGCACTTGCTGCATCAACATCCTATGACTATATTAGCCATCTCCTCCTATCCCTAAATACATCTATAATAAAAGTATTACATCTAGAACAAATGTATTAAAAGCACTTGCTCTGCCCTAAATTATCTGAAACAAATCTATTACATATGACATAAAACTATTAAAAGTTCTTACCCTGTCCTAATTACATCAGAAACGAAGATATTACACTTGAATAGCTTATTTCTGGCTCTTTATAAAAGTATGTTGCTTGTTCATTTCAGTTAATTTTAATGTGTAATGTTAGTAGCTATTGTCTTAAATTAAATGACTATGGTTCATCTATTTAAATCATTATATAAGGTATTAGATATCAATCTATGTACATTGATGTACATTACTTTGTTGTTCTTTTTTGCTTATATATTTATTATTTTCTAGAACAGTTAATCCAAAGATGAGTTCCTCGAAAACTTCAAGTCCTAGCACACCTACACCAGCTGAAAGATTTCAGCTCAGGTGTAGCTTTGAAAAGTTCAGAAAATCTTTGGATATACCATATGAAGAACATTAAAAAATGTTGAAGGATACTCCTTTTGGTCATTTTATTGACCTGAAGATTCTAAGATCTTTTGATGTTATTATTATTAGGGATCTTGTAAGTGTGTATGGGATTAAGAGAGAAAGATTTCTCCCCCCTCTTCCCACGCCTGTAGCAGAGGCCGAATGCCCGGCAACTGG
Organism: Alisma plantago-aquatica; assembly: GCA_963693085.1. Taxonomy (NCBI): domain Eukaryota; kingdom Viridiplantae; phylum Streptophyta; class Magnoliopsida; order Alismatales; family Alismataceae; genus Alisma; species Alisma plantago-aquatica. The sequence goes on along the minus strand of OY856410.1, from coordinate 1,353,784,313 downwards.
GATCTTGTAAGTTTGTATGACTCTAATAGGAAGTGTTTCAAAGTCGGCACTTCTTTTGTGGAGTTTAATTCCATACATGTTGGAAAGATATTAGGTCTTCCAACAATTGGTAAGTTCATAATTTTTTCCTTTGTAGATTTTTGATTCATGGTTTACCTATTTGGAAATCAATTTTATTAATTAGCGATAAAACTGATCAAATATAGGAAAAGAAGTTGTTTTCACAAAGGAGAATAGAAAGAATAGCTCAATTAGAGAGAAGTATTTTCCTAAATCAGATCTAAAGGTTACTGATACCCACTCGGTTCTTCTAAAATTGTCGTCCAAGACTGACAATATAAGTCAAATTGAATTAGTTAAAGTTTGGCTAGTCCTACTCATGTCTAGCTTCTTGTTTCCGTATGGAGGATATAGCATTCATAGTATGATTCTGAGTTATTGTGATGACTTGAGTGTTCTTGGTGATTTCAACTGGAGTGAAGCGGTATTTAAATTTCTTCATGATAGCATGACCACAATGGGCAGAAAAGTGGTCGGATATTTAAAGGGTTGTTGCTTTGTTTTAATGGTAAGACTCTCATTTTCTATCTAACTTTTAACATGAATTTAAAAGGATTTCTTCTCCTGTTGTTCGAATTAGTTAAGGTTTGCATAAATTAGATCAAAAAATTATTAACATGATTTAAATAAGATTGTTTCTCCTGATGTTAAGAGAAAGTTGTATAATATTGACTTTGAAACTTCATCAAGAATATGTATATTCTTTCATTTTACATCTGTTTCAAGTTCTCTTCAAGGAAATGTGTTCAACAGTTGAATGAGTATATGGTCTGAAATAGCTTTACTAGTATGTAGTATTGTAGGACACATGTTGTATGATTGGAAATTCAGTCATTTTCCCTTGATGTCAGATACTAATGATTCAATTATGGATTATATATATATGTATATTTATATATAAAAACTTAACAATTGTCAATATGATTTTTGTAGGTATGGGTCATAGAAGTTACAAAGTTGATGATTGCAGATTTCCCTAATGCCAATCCAATTTTGAATAAATCGAAATATAAGACCAAGTTTAGTGTTCACATGGCAAGTTTGAATATGGACATCAAGACGCTAGATAGCGATCTTATTTCTAAAGGGTTTGGAACAACTGTTGATACTAAAAAGGATAAGATTATAGAGATGAAAAAGAATCTTCTCCATGAAATAGATTGGCAAGTATTTATTACTTTTGGTGTGGTCTGTTTATATTGATTTTCATATATAGAATCATTCACAATACTAGTTTCTGTGAAAAAAGGTCATTATTTTTAATTACAAAACAAAAAACTAATGATATATGAAAATGTGAATTTCTAATTACAAAACAGCAAACAACAAAATATTTTTTTCTAAAACTATTGATTAATGATATAAAATCTTAACAGTGATATATACTTATGATTGTATAAAACTATTGGTTAATGATAAAAACTTGATTAAGTAAATAATGAATATTTTTAAATATAGGTGCAGTACACTTTCTTTTTTTAATTCTATTTTAGTGATCTTATTTTTGTTCTATTAACAAAATAAATATTTTATGTTGTTTAGTTGAAGGTTTCTGAGTTGAATACTGAAATCCTTCGAATGAAGAAAACTTTAGAAATGATTAATATTAAACATGGAGAAGAAGTCTCTGGATTAAGAACAGATTTGAATCGATGCAAAGCTCGATTGGTTGCTTATAAAAGAGCTTATAACAGTAGTAAGGATGCACTTGAATTGCTGAGAAATGATTTACAATCTCGTGGTATTCCAGATACTACTTTAGATTATAATGATAACACACAAGAACCATGTGATGATTATCAAAATTTTGTAGAAGATAGTGACACACAGTCAAGTTCTATGGCACTATTTAATGATATAACTCATTTTCTGTTTGGTTTACTGAGTATGCTTCCTATTTTTTGCTTTTATTGAATTTTTGTGTTGAATGATGTGTATGAGAAATATTAATTCAGAGACAGAAAAGAATCTAAACCTGATTCAATAGAAAAAGTTGTTAATATGACCATAAAATTAGATGACAAGGTATTACAATTTTCAAAAATGTGTACTTGTTTGCATTGTTAGCTCTAATTAATATATTTTTCATTTTTGATTTTATGTGTATTCATGCACAATTTTTTTTCTTTGTAGATTCATGATTTAAAAATTATTGAGTTGGGTGATGTGCAATGTGGAGAAATTATTATATCTCAAGAAAAGGAAATATCTCCAGAGATAATACAGAACACATATAATGGATGGTATATTATATAGATATTTTATTACTTTTCAACATGAATAGATTTTTTTTATAATTTTTGTTACAGAATATTGATAATGACGAAACACATGTTGAGAAAGTTACATGTACACAGATTACAAAAAGTCAAGAAAATTCTAAAGATCCAAAGGTAAATTCCAAATGTCATACTTGTCTGATGTAGTTATAGACGTGCCAGGACGAACAAGATGGAATTGTATCTCATGCTACGCCATAGAATTTTGTGGTTTTTTGAACACTCAATTCCTGAATGACACAATGGCAAACCTAACTAGAATCAGTAATGTAAAAAGTCAACTACTACTCACCACCAATCTGCATGTCTGTGTGCACACACTGATGAAACTGAGAAGTCACCTAGAATGATCAGTGGCGACTTCTAGTTCTTATCTTATGACATGAACTGTGTAGGTACATTTTGCCTTTTGATCCCTGTGTGCAAAGACTTCTCAAGAACTCCTCCCATGACTGGATAACATAGTGGAAATCATACACATGAATTAGTTAGAATAGATTTTCTATTGTAGGGACATTTTGCCTTTTAGTATTATTGAGTGTTGCATGATATATGTACGAACACCCACATCTCTTTGTGTTTATTACTGCTAATATACAAACAAGACATACATCATCAAGTCCAGGTGCAACCCCTTCCTACCATAACCACTATTTTTGGGTTTGTCACCAAGCATTTACACGTGTTTTATGGAGGAGGGTTGTCATGTCTTTAACTCCTTTACATGCAGAATGTTAGGTGGAATAGGGATATAAAAAGAGGGTGGCTGATGGTAGATGCAAACTGCCCCACCCAACAGTCTGTCGGTTCCCTTTCTTCTGTTTCACATCCATCTATTCACGGTTCTATGAAAATCCAAATATAGCATGTAGTCTATAGATTTTATTTATTTACTTGTTTGCACTGTTCATTCTAATTAATAAGTGTTCAGTTTTAAGGTGGTGTATATTCAAATACATTTTTCTCTTGTACATTGATGATTTGGAAATTACAGAGTTGGTTGATGTGCAATGTGCACAGATTATTATATTACAAGAAATTGAGAAATTAGCAGAGGTAATAAAAAACACATTATGTGTGATATATTAAGTTGATTTTCTTCTCCTTTTGGGTATACATTGATGATTTATTATTATAATTGTTGCAGAATATTAATATGCACAGAACACAATTAGAGGAAGTTTCATGTGTTGTGATCACGAAAAGTGTAGAAATTCTGAAGATCCAAAGGTTATATTAATCCAATATAATATGTGGTCTATTGGGTATATACAATGATCATAATTGTCTCCTTTCTATAGATCTCCTGCATTCCAAAAGTTGTTGATTTGGTTGAAAGGACTGACAATATTGATTTGGCTGAAATGACTGAAATGGTAAAAATAAATTACATATTATGTATATTATTTAGGATTTGCTAAGGTCTTATAAGAATTTATTGATTTGTAATGTTATGTATAGGTAATTAAAAATATCATTATAGATGTCAAATTGACTGATACTCTGGAAAGGGTCTACAGTAAGAGTAAGGTAATAAAAAATTTTAAATGTGTAATAAAATATAATAGAATTTTTTTACAATTCTAATGATCTTTCTTATGTAGATGTCTCCTAATTGGAATCTACTTGACATGTCTGATACGGAATCACCATTTAACACCCATGAAAAAGTTGGAAATGTGACATTCTACACCCTTTTTTTATTCTTCAGTTTAATTATAATATGTATGGGTGATTGATAAGTAATATTTTGTACAACGATTTAAGAATTTTCCTATGAATGAAGATGATTGCAGGAAAAAATAGGAACACTAGGAAGGTAACAAAAAAATGTATTGGTAGTGTTTTTATTCATTAACTTATTTTTGTTTTACTGATGGAGATTAAATTTTTGTTTTAGAAATTAAAACTCAATGAACAGGAATACATAAAAGGAGAAACTACTTCAATCTATGGGGGAGTTGAGACAAGATACACTACTGAAGATGTTTCTAAGATTATGGAAAAAGTCAGAAGACCTGTCAAAGTTGATGACATCAAAAAGGTCAGCATTTTAAACTTTTTGTAATAATTTTCACTACATTTTACTGTATTTAATGTTCTCTTACAATAAATCTAATTAAATTTTTTAGGATATTGACTGGCTTGACATCACAACTAATGATGATCAAATGGACTCTATTCTTGTTAATATCCAAACTCAAGAATTAATTGATCAAGGGTTGTCTAAAAATAAAGATATCTTATTAATGAAGGATAAAGATATCGCGTCAGTTGAAGTAAGTACTGTGAAAATATTCAATCATTATTTGATTTTTTTCTTCCATACACTTTCTTTTTATAGTTAATGCAAATATATTTACATGTAATAGAAAACAAAAAATGTAATGTTGAAAGATTGAAGTAATTTGTAGGAAAACAAACTATGACTTGGATTCTAGACGCCTACAAAGATGTGGACAAAATAGAAAAAGACAAGCAAGTTGAAAAAAAGGCTAAAAACAAAGTCGTTAGTCCATCTTCTTTAGTGTTGCGGCTTAAAAATAGTCCTAGAGTGAGAAGGCCTAAGTTCAACCAAGAGACTTGTGAAAAAATCAGTACAATGAAATGCTGGGATGAGTTAGTTGTTAATCAATTAAATGAGTATGCCAAAAAGCAACTTCAAAATGTGGGTAATTATTGGAATTTATTAATTTTATACAACCTTTTTTGTATTATACTTTTAAATATTTAATAATAAATGAAAAAACTAACAATGTAGGTCACGAGGAAAAAACGTTGTCCAGAGGATATAATTTTTGAATCTCCTAACACAAAAATTACTAGAGGGGATTTCATGAGCATGATGTGAATTGGCAGAGAAATTTGCAATCATGTGAGTTTAATTGATTATTTAGTTGTGTACTCTATCTTATCCTATTGTTTCTTTGAGTTTAATTGTATTGCCTCCAACCACCTTCCACCTTGATATGCAATTTAATAGATTACTCATCACATAAAGTAAAGTTTACCTGATTAACTTAGTATCTTATTGAAGTAATCTTCTGAAATTTTAGTGGTTTTGAAAGAGTTTAAAAATATTTAGTAAAGGGTGATCATGTTGTTTCACATATTGTAAAGGTTTTATACAGTGGAAGAATCGTATTGCTTGATCTTTATATGAAATACACAATAGCGACTACACTAGGTCAGTTATTTATCTTTTTATAGGTTGGAAGTTCATTGATATTAGATGTTGAGGTAAATAGTGATTAGTTTGATCTGACTAAAGTGTCTAAAATTGCCCAATCATGGTATTTATAATAGTATAGTTAACATCAAGTTTAGGTATTGATGTAATGCTTCGATAAAGGTTTGCTGACTTGGATGTGTTCATACTGATGCTAATTAGTTTCCTTAATTGAACGTATATAAAGAGGACACTGATTGGTAATCTTTAAAAGAGGTTTGAAAACATGAATCACTCATAGTATTTTTTATGGTAAATAAATACTAATTAACTATTTTGGTATTATCTGATTCTATTTTATTTGCATTTTTTAATAGATTATTGATGGATATTGTCATTTCTTAGAGATGAACTCTTGGAGCGCAATGATACAAGATTTTTTATCATCGATACTTGTATTGCACATATAGTATTGCAAAAAATAGAGAGTTTCTGCGAATGTGTTTGTTTAGCCATTGTGAGGAGATCAAAAGAGCTTCAATACTTTTGGTTCCAATCATATCTTCGCATCACTGGCATTTAGTTGTTGTACATATGATGGAAATGTGTATGGTTCATTACGATAGTCTAAGGCCGCACAGGAGAAAAGCATCCAACCAACATGCTAAAGATGCTCTAGAGGTGGTGCATTGTTTGTCTTATTATTTGATTCTTGTTTATATTTCAATTATAAGTTGTCATGACCTTACTTAGTTTGCATTGTTTATAACACATTAATTTTTACTTCATAGTGCTATGTATTGAAGAAGACATTTCCTTTTGTATTGCAAGAATTAGATGAAAAAAAGTGGAGGATTGGAATAGATAAAACTGCTCCCCAACAAGTTCCAGAGAGCAACAATTGTGGTGTATATATTATGAGATGGATAGAGTGCACTACAGAGACACAACCCATTGAAGATATGTGTGGTGAAGATTTTCATTTTCTGAGGGGGCATATTTCTTATCGCTTGTTGGAATCATCACGCTATACAATTCAAGATCATTTATAGGTCACCCTTTGTCTTTTTCTGACACACTGTTGACTACTAAACCAATTTGTATTAGATGTGGCTATCTGTGTATAAACAGAAAGATGTGCCTAGTTGCATATCTTACAGCTTGTGTTTTTTTCATTGGATCTGAAAACGTGTATACAGAAAAGGAATGTACATTCTTGACTCTCTTATCTGTGTTTGTTCCCTGTGTAAAAACAAAGAAATGTGATTCTTGGAATGCCAAATATGTTGATCATGCTCTTTGTGTTGGGTGCATGTTTGAATGCACCAGATACTTGAAAAGTATTTTTCTTACATGTTGTCATGTTTAACGAATACTCAAAAAAATGTACTAAAGTGTAGACATATTTAAATTAAATTGAACTACATATTTAATGTATAGACATATTTAATGGATTATATTTACACACAAGTAAGCTTTGCTACACTACATTCTGGTTATTTTCAAAATAATTCCATTCAAAAAAATATAAAGAATTCTTGCTACATTCTTCTGAACAAATTCTTGCTTTAGAATACACCTTGCTTACTTATAGACATGTCTAGGAATTTTGGTAGCTCAATTGGGTACATTAGTGAAAATCCAACATCAAGTGATTGCAATTTCAGTTAGAAAAAAATTGGTAGCATTGTAGCATTTTTACATCACTAATATCTAGAACATGATTCAGAACATGATTATGAACCTCATTTTGAACATGATTCTGAATCTGATGTGTGAATAAGTCTCATACATGTGAGCAATCTCACTCAATAGTTATATAGGGGCATATATAGATGTTTGTATGAACAACGTCTGTGGTAACCTATTCTAAACGAGGGGGCATTGATGTCCCTCTCTGATGAGTCTTTTCATATCTCTCGACCACAATATCAACAACTGACTATAATGACCTCTCTGATGAGTCTTTTCATTTCAAGAGCAGGACTAAGATGCCTGAGAAATGAAAGGGCATCTGCAACTTCAAGGAGCATTGATGTGGTACCTTGTATGCAACTAGACCTGCCAAACTGGGCCAAAATCTGCGGGTGCCCATGGGTCGAACCGTTTATGTTGGGTTTGGGTGGCGAAATTTACCACCCGTTGAAAATCACCCAAACCCATACATACTCGTTTATTTAGCGGGTTTCATAAGTGATCTCGGGCACCCGTGGGTGACCTAGTTAACTGAAGCAAGTATATTTGTATACATAATATACACATACACATATTAAAACACGATACTTATTTCATACAAGTTAACTCTTTACCTTTACCAACATCAATTGTATGCTCTTTATTTTGTGTTTGCAATAGGCAATAACAAGTGTTCGTAATATTAGAAATGTTTAATGTTACATGACATAATGATGTGTTATTTTTTGTGATATATATCTATGAAAACTACACCAATTTTTCTATTTTACATCAACATACATTGAATGGTTTGACATCAAATATAGTAGTTGGTTGGTTCCTTTGCTCTATATTTGACATAAAAACAATAGTTATAATCTATTTTAAATGTTAGTTTTATTGTTAAGGAAAGAAACTAGCAACTTATTGTTGATTGGACACATTTTATATGGGCACCCACCGGCAACCCGCAACCCATCGGGTCGGGTTTGGGTGTACTTTTCTTCCACCCGTTTAGAATTGTATCTTTTTTACTCGCACCCACAGGCCCACACCCGCAATGAGCCAACCCAAACGTAACCCACCCACTTGTTTGACATGCATACATGCAACCCACCAAAAGTAAATGTGAATGAACACAATATTAATTAGTTAGAGACTCATTAATTACATAATGCAAGAAGCATCACTGACATATAGAGGCAATACCCATCTTCAACCTCAACATAGCCTACCACGAAGACTTTCATCCAACCCATAGACTACACCCTTGATGACAAAACTATGGATTCCATTCAACTACCCATAGAATGTAAATATCTCCATTTTCACATTAAACTAGGCAACACCACCTTCCGTATCGGAAACCAGACATTTCAGATCACCCTTGTTCAAAATGAAAATGGATCATTTTTCGCTTGCAGCGGTTGGAATGAGATGATCACACAGCTCAAGCTTCGTAGAGATTGGATCCTCTTCCTCAAGCCAGCCGATCACCGGACTATCATAGCATGGATCACATATTTCTTCTTAGAAACACCAACTGAATTGCTTCCACTCTTCAGAATGTCTGGTGAATCAGTATTCTCTAGAACGGACGACTCTATAGATCAGATGTTCATTAGGGACATATACCAAGAACTGTCGGTTTCATGGGTAAATCCCTTACAAGTTGACTCATCTATGACAGTTAACACTGCAACATTTGTAGAAGACATTTCTTCTTCTTCTTTCCAGCCTTCTGATCATATACAGGTATGTTCCGCCTCCCTTTTCTCCTTGACTTTTGCTCGCTTATCTTTCCCATCACCGCCTATACTGTCTACCCCCCATCATCCTAGGCTCACCACCGTGGCGGTGGTTGTCGATGTGGGTGCCATAAACCCCTCTGTAACCAGAAATACTCCCCAGTCCCTCTAGCACCAACCCAGTTCTCCTCACAAGGTCATGGATTTCTTCAACACAACCACTCATCTCGTCCCAAAACCCCAGATCCGCCTCTTCTTCCTCCCTCCTAGCCTCCCCCGCCACCTGCCAAATATGTAGCAATTGCCAGGACCAGGATATCACCTGCCCCAACTACAAAAACAATGCTAACCACTTTGCACCTTGATGATGAGTCTGCTCTGCCTCGCTGACTCAGGCAATTGATCTCACATGACACCATCAGCAAGTCATCTCTCCTCTTCTTTTAAGTACTAGGGATCTCAATTTGTCATTGTGGGTAATGGTTCTTGCCCTATCACCCACTTTGGAACAGCATACCACCCTCTTCCCAATAAACCCCCCCTTCTACCATTCCTAATGTTCTCATAGTCCTTCATCTAAAAACTACCCATTCCTAGTTTGTAATACTCTTTCTTAAGTGATTTTTAATTCGCGGTGCTATGTATTGGCTGATCTGATCCTGATTCTTAAGTGATTTTTTGTTTTGACTAGTTGTTCCTGCTATGAAGTGGTGTGTTTGATAGCTCTCTCTGTGCTAGTTCTGTCATGTTGGGCTATATGGATGTTTCTTTGTTAAAAGTTGGGCTATCTTGAAGGCTGGTTTGGCTCTAGTGGTTATGGTTCCTCTTAGTGTTGTGGTCTGGTTTTGCTTACCTGCCAGAAGTTTGAGGATTTGTTGTTGTTTTGGTTGGTTGTCTCTGCTTTGCAATGGAGTGAATGGAGTGTATGATAGCTCTCACCAGAGATGGATCTGACCCATTGAGTTCTTTGGTTTTTCTGTTCATTTGATGGACCGTCCTGATGGCTGGTTTGGCTGTAGTTTTCTGGATCATTTGTTCCAGAGGCTATGTTTCTTGTTGGTGTTATAGCTTGGTATTGGTACCTGCCAGAAGCTTGAGGATAGTTAGCTTGTACATCCCCTTTTCCTTAATGTATAGTTCTTTGTACCTCTCTTCCTTTCTTTCTACTTTTCTTATGAATAGCCCTTTGCCTAGCTATTCTTCTTGTATATGGACTTTTTCTGGTTTTGTTCAGGTGTGGTGTTTGGACCCACCTTCCCTTGAGGTAATAATAAAGGTAACACGCTTGCTTGACCAAAAAAATAGTGTTATGTATTGAAGAAGACATTGCCTTTTGTATTGCGAGAAATAGATGAAAAAAATGGAGGATTGAAACAGATAAAACTACTCCCCAACAAGTTCCAGGGAGCAACGATTGTGGTGTGTATGTTATGAGATGGATAGAGTGCACTACAGAGACACAACCCATTAAAGATATGTGTGGTGAAGATTTTCATTTTGTAAGAGGTTGTATTGCTTATTGCTTGTTCAAATCATCATGCTATACAATCATGTACACATGTGTATAGGATCATGTGTACAGTCTTGTACACATGTGTACGGTCTTGTTGGACAATGTGTACATCTTGTACACATGTGTGTACAATCTTGTGACACAATGTGTACAATTTTTTGATACATGTGTCGGTCTTATAGGATCATGTTTACAGTCTTGTAGGACCATGTGTACAGTCTTGTGACACATGTACAATTTTGTAGGACCATGTGTACAATCTTGTACACATGTGTAAAGCCTTGTAGGACCATGTTGTATAGACCATGTGTATAGTCTTGCAAACATGTCTACAATCTTGTAGGGCCATGTGTACAGTCTTGTAGACATGTGTACAGTCTTGTAGGACCATGTGTATAGTCTTGTACACATGTGTACAGTCTTGTAGGACCACGTGTATAGTCTTGTAAAAATGTGTATAGTCTTGAAGGATCATGTGTACAGTCTTGTGACACATGTGTACAATCTTGTAGGGTCATGTATACAGTCTTGTAGGACCATATGTACAATCTTGTAGGGCCATTTGTACAGCCTTATACACATGTGTACAGCCTTGTAGGACCATTTGTATAGTCTTATACACATATGTACAGTCTTGTAGGACCATATGTACAGTCTTTTACATAAATGTACAGTCTTGTAGGACCGTGTGTACAGTCTAGTAGGACCATGGGTACAATCTTGTACAGTCTTGTAGGACCATGTGATCCTACAAGACACTTGTACATTATTGTAGGATAGTGTGTACAGTCTTATAGGACCATGTGTACAATCTTGTACAATCTTGTAGGACCATGTGTATAGTCTTGTACACATATATACAATCTTGTAGGGCCATGTGATCCTGCAAGATAGTTGTACAGTCTTGTACACATGTGTACAGTCTTGTAGGACCATGTGATCTTATACGACACTTGTACTATCTTGTAGGACCATGTGTACAGTCTTGTAGGACTATGTGTTCAATATTGTACAGCCTTGTAGGACCATGTGTATAGTCTTGTACACATGTGTACAACCTTGTAGGGCCATGTGTACAGTCTTGTAGGACCATTTGTACAGTCTTGTAGGACCATGTGTAAAGTCTTATGACACATGTGTACAATCTTGTAGGATCATGTGTACAGTCTTGTGACACATGTGTACAGTCTTGTAAGACCATGTGTACATTCTTTTAGGGCCATTTGTACAATCTTGTAGAGTCTTATAGGACCATGTGTATAGACTTGTACACATGTGTATAGTCTTGTACACATGTGTATAGTCTTACAGGGCCATTTGTATAGTCTTGTACACATATTGTACAGTCATGTACACATGTGTACAGTCTTATACACATTTGTATAGTCTTGTAGGACCATCTATACAATCTTGTAGGATAATGTGTATAGTCATGTGACATGTGTGTATAGTCTTGTAGGGCCATGTGTACAGTCTTGTATACATGTGTACAGTCTTGTAGGACCATTTGTATAGTCGTGTACATATCTGTACAATCTTGTAGGATCATGTGTATAGTCTTGTGACACATGCGTATAGTCTTGTAGGACCATGTGTACAATCTTGTACAGTCTTGTAGGACCTTTTTTAGTCTTGTACACATGTGTACAGTCTTGTAGGGCCATGTGTACAGTATTGTACACATGTGTACAGTCTTGTAGGACCATGTGTACAATCTTATACACATGTGTACAGACTTGTAGGACCATGTGTACAGTCTTGTACATGTGGGTACAGTGTTGTGACACATGTGTACAATCTTGTACATATGTGTACAATCTTGTGACACATGTGTACAGTCTTGTAGGATCACGTATACAGTCTTGTAGGATCATGTGTATAGTCTTGTTGGACAGAGTGTACAGTCTTGTGACATGAGTAAAGTCTTGTAGGATCATGTGTACAGTCTTGTACGTATGTGTACAAACTTATAGGACCATGTGTATAGTCTTCTAGGACCATTTGTACAGTCTTATACACGTGTACAGTCTTGTAGGAGCATGTGTACAGTCTTGTAGGGTCATGTGTATAGTCTTGTGGCACGTGTGTACAATCTTGTGGGACTATGCGTATAGTCTTGTACATATGTGTACAATCTTGTATGATCATGTATACAGTCTTGTTGGACCATGTGTATAGTCTTATACTGTCTTGTAGGGCCATCTGTACAGTCTTGTACACATGTGTATAATCTTGTAGGGCAATGTGTACAATCTTGTACATATGTGTACAGTCTTGTAGGGACAGGTGTACAGTCTTGTACATATGTGTACATTCTTGTAGGACCATTTGTAAAGTTTTGTACACATTTGTACAATCTTGTAGAGCCATGTGTACAGTCTTGTACATATGTGTACAGTGTTGTAGCATCATATGTACAATCTTGTGACACATCTGTACAGACTTGTAGGATCATGTGTGTAGTCTTGTACAAATATGTAAAGTCTTGTAGGATCATGTGTACAGTCTTGTTCAATCTTGTAGGACCATGTGTATAGTATTGTACAGTCTTGTAGGGTCATGTGTACATTCTTGTACACATGTGTACAGTCTTGTAGGACCATGTGTACATTCTTGTACACATGTCTACAGTCTTGTAGGGCCATGTGTATAGTCTTGTACACATCTGTACAGTCTTGTAGGATCATTTGTACAATCTTGTCCACATTTGTATAGTCTTGTAGGACCATGTGTACAGTCTTGTACATATGTGTACAGTCTTGTACATATGTGTACAGTCTTGTATGATCATGTGTACAGTCTTGTAGGACCATGTGTACAGTCTTGTAGGACCATGTGTAAAGTCTTATAGGACCATGTGTACAATCTTTTAGGACCATGTGTACAATCTTGTAGGACCATGAATACAATCTTGTACACATATGTACAATATGTGTATAGTCTTGTACATATATGACACAATTTGTACAGTCTTGTAGGACCATGTGTACAGTCTTGTACACATTTAGAACCATGTGTTAGACTTGTAGGACCATGTGTACAGTCTTGTGACACATATGTACATTCTTGTAGGACCATGTCTACAGTCTTGTACACATGTGTATAGTCTTGTAGGACCATTTGTACAGTCTCGTACAAATATGTATAATCTTGTACACATCTATACACATGGCCCTACAGTCTAGTAGGACCATTTCTACAGTCTTGTACACATTTGTACAACCTTATACACATTTGTACAGTCTTGTAGGACCATGTGTACAGTCTTGTGACACATGTGTACATTCTTGTAGGGAAATGTGTACAGTCTTGTTCACATGTCTTTAGTCTTGTAGGACCATTTGTACCATTTCGTACATATTTGTACATTCTTGTACCATTTGTACAGTCTTGTACACATTTTTACAATCTTATACACATATGTACAGTTTTGTAGGGCCATGTGTACAATTTTGTACGCATGTGTACAGTCTTGTACAGTCTTGTAGGACCATTTGTACAGTCTTGTGACACATGTGGACAGTCTTGTAGGACCATGTGTATAATCTTATTCAGTCTTATAGGACCATGCGTATAGTCTTGCAGGGCCATGTGTACAGTCTTGTAGGACTATGTGTGCAGTCTTGTGACACATGTGTACAATCTTAATGCACCATGTGTACAGTCTTGTACATATTTGTATAGTCTTGTGACACATGTGTACATCCTTGTAGGACCATGTGTACAATCTTGTACATATGTGTACAGTCTTGTAGCATCATGTGTATAGTCTTGTGACACATGTGTACAATCTTGTAGGACAATGTGTACAGTCTTGAGCACATGTGTACAGTCTTGAAGGGCCATGTGTACAGTCTTATAGGACCATTTGTACAGTCTTGTACACATTTGTACAGTCTTGTAGGACCATGTGTATAGTCTTGAACATATGTGTACAATCTTATAGGATCATGTGTACAGTCTTGTGACATGTGTACAGTCTTGTACATATGTGTACAGTCTTGTAGGATGATGTGTATAGTCTTGTACATATGTGTACAGTCTTGTAGCATCATTTGTATAGTCTTGTGACACACGTGTACAGTCTTATAGGACAATTGGTACAGTCTTGTACACATGTGTACTGTCTTGTATGGCCATGTGTATAGTCTTGTACACATGTGTACTATAACATCCCTGACCTGGGTTAAGGCTTAACCCTAGAGGTTTTTCTTAAGTAAGTCATTTATATTCTTGTATTTATCTTTTGAAAAGTAATTAAGGCTCAAGAGGAACTTATGTTTAAATTTTAGTCCTTTTTGAATAATGTTGAAACAATGTTTTACTTGTTGTGGACTAAAGTGCAAATTACCCAAGTTGAGGGGTTAACTTGCAAATATTACAAGATAAAACGTTCCTCAAGTGTTTAAGCATCATAAGAATGAAAATAATGCAGAGGTATGGCTTGTGGTAGCCTGAGCACCAAGAAAGAGCTTATTAAGCAGTGTTTGTGCATCAAAACCTAGTTTTGGTGTAATGTGTAATTTACCCAAAACCTAGGGTTCAATATGCAAAATACCACCTTTAGAGAGTCCCCCATGTTTATTGGCATCATGTAGAGAAAATAAAATGAGAGGGGTGTCTCATTTGAATCACTTTGGAGGGGAGAGAATCTTGATATTAAAATAATCAAGATTTAAGCATAATTGAAACCCTAATTCAATTTAATGCAAAAATAAATATATTAATAGAAGTGCCCTCCAACCAAAAGTGTGATGGTTGAATTTGAATAAGTATTGGCATCCTTGTGCCTTGAAAAGGCAACAAAATATCTAAGTGAGTGGAGAGCCCACTCACATTAGTTAAAGGAAAAGTAATATCCACTCAATTTTTAGATATTATTATTATAATGGTTAAGGTGCTTAATTTGTTTTCTTTTAATTCATGGATAATGAAGAGGAATTACAAGGTGGGGGAGATGGATTCGTATGCAAGGGATTGAGGGGAGTATGTGGCACCAATTTTGAGAGTTGAAGGAATTATTTATCACTTTCTCTCTCATGAAATGCCTTTACATATATCCCATTTTTCACCCACATGAAAGGCTTTTTCGATCCCTTTTTTCTTTCCTTGCTTTGGCTGTGCACAAGGGAGTTTAGGAGCAATAGGAGGACGTGACCCAACCTGTAGGTAAGCTCCATAGTCATCTTCAACCTTGATTTCATGGTGGAAAATCGAAATTCAATACTTAATTTCTTCTTTTCTCCTTTCAATCTTCAACCTTAGCCATTCATTTCACTCAAAGACTTGAGAACGAGCCTTGGGAGGTTGAGAAAGTTTCATTCACCATTGAAGACGTGAATCTTGAAGTTTGGTTTCAACTTTGAAGGCGGGTTATATAACTTGAACCCTTAAATGTTATTATTACATTCAATTATTCATCACTTGTTGATTATTTTGTTCTACTTGAAATTCCTTTGATCAAATTGATAAAATTACCATAAGAATGGAAGTAGATTTTGAAGGATCGAAGCTTGAAGATTATGATGTCATCTTAAGCACACACCTCATCATAGAACATGTGCAAATGGTTTTGCTTTTTGGTGATCAAACGGTCTCAAGACCGTTTGAGGTGGACTCAAACCGTTTGAAGGTCAAATGTTGATGTGGTTGGATGATGATCCAATGGTCTCAATTTTATCTTATTCCAATGGTTTCAATGTTGGAGGGTCCATTGATTGCAAACCCTAGACACAATATATTGTTTCGGTTTCAAATCAATGGTTGATGATTCGGTTTCAAGACCGAATGGATGGATTCAGTTTCAAGACCGAATGGATGATTCGGTTTCAAGACTGAAAGGATGGATTCGGTTTCAAGACCAAATGGTTAATTTACTTCATTGAATGGGTAATTGAGTTCAAAACCGAATGGGTAATGGATCTCAAGACGAATGGGTAAATTGAACTTCAAAACTATTTGGATACTTTGACCGTTTGAAGGAGTTGACCGTTTGGAGGTCTAACGGTTTCAAAACCATTTGAGAGTAATAATATTTTATGCAAACGGTTTCAAACCATTTAGAGACTTTTAGGTCAAGACCGTTTGATGGTCTAACGGTCTTAAGACCGATTGAAAGTTTTGGGACCAAAACCATTTAAGGTCTAACGGTCTTCAAGACTGTTTGAAGGTCAAGATACTTCAAGACCGTTTGAAGGTCTAATACCTCAAGTCCATTTGAAGGTCTATTTGATTCAAACCAAGAAAGTACCAATTAACTCCTTGATTGCATATATCAAAGTTGAATCCAGTGGTTGTACCTCTAAAGTAATTAGGTGATTAGTACCTTTAGAGTGGATAACCTTTGATTCTTTTGGAATCAATGACTTAATACACTATGTCAACTCTCCATTCAAGTTGATTTAATCTAATCAAGATTAAAGTAATTAACCTCCTAGAGAGTATGAGAGAGAGGAACTTATACATGAGTGATAATCATGTAGTGATTAATCCTCAACACTTTCAACATGAATAAAATATGTAATTAGGGTTTGATCCTTGATAAAGAGATCATGAAACCCTAATTGAGAAGGTTGATGAGCCCTAACCCTAATTTAGGGCAATGCTAGGTGTAACCCTAATCTAGGGTGATGATATGAGAAATCCCAATTCAAGGTAATATAATGAAAAACCCTAATTCAAGAGGATGCTTCATGAAACCCTAATTTCAGGTAAAGTAACATGAAACCCTAATTTGGGGAAAAGTTATAAGGAACCTAAATTTGAGACAATGATGTGTGAAACCCTAATCATGGGTGATGACATGTAAAACCCTAATCTAGGGTAATGCCATGTAAAACCCTAATGCAGTGATGTGATGTGAAATCCTAATCAAGGGTGATGTTATGTGTAACCCTAATGCAATAATGTGATGTGATACCCTAATCTAGGGTAATGTTATGTGTAACCCTAATGAAATGATGTGATGTGATACCCTAATCTAGGGTAATGTTATGTGTAACCCTAATGCAATGATGTGATGTGAGACTCTAATCTAGGGTGATGCTATGTAATGCTATATGAAACCCTAATATGAGACCCTAACCCTAATAAAGGGTGAAGATTTATGAAATCCTAATCTGGGCAATATGATGATAAACCATAGCCCTAACTTTGGGCTATGAGTTGAGAAACCCTAATTTCATGTAATGTTATGTGAAACCCTAATATAGGATGATGTTATGTGAAATTCTAATACAGGGTGATGTTATGTGAAAGCCTAATATAGGATGATGTTATGTAAACCCTAATTGATAAAGATGGGAAAACCTATCCCTAATAATGGAATAGTGACTAATATATTGATAAGTGAAACACCTAAGGTGGTTGTTAATGGATGATCTTATATCAATAATACCTTAACTTGAAATGAGTCCATATCATTGACAATGGTTGCATATTTCAAATAAGTGACTTATGACCAATACATTACATGATAAATGTGATGAACTGGTGCATAAAGTATTAGGATGGGAAATACCCTAGTATAAGATAAGTTGATGAACTTAAGTAAGATAAAGGTGATTAGGGAAGTGATACATCAAGTCATGATAGATATCACATTCAGCACCTTAAGGTTGATACACCTTGATGTATCCTAAATCCAATATATTTGGATGAGTGACACATGAAGTGTGTCATGTCAATTATTAGATTGAGATATAATGCATTTTGATAAGTGTAGGCTAACACACCTTATTAAAAGGTTAAACCAAATTAATAAAGTATGATGTAATCATATTCTGGTAAAGATGAGAGAGGAACTCATATCTTGTGTTGATAATTTATTTAATGATAAATGATGAGAATAAATAAGTATGGTTGAATACTTATGATATTAATGTATGCTCCTAGATGTGTGGAGCAATGAATTAGAGTTTGAATTGATAATATGAACTTGAAACCCTATTCGGCTATAGAGGGAAACCCTAACCCTAATAGTTGTTGCCTAGTGAGAGGTGACAAGATGTTTAATGGGCCTTGTGAGCCATGTGGATGGTTGTTGCCTAGTGAGAGGTGACAAGATGTTTAATGGGCCTTGTGAGCCATGTGGATGGTTGTTACCTAGTGAGAGGTGATAAGATGTTTAATGGGCCTTGTGAGCCATGTGGATAGTTGTTGCCTAGTGAGAGATAACAAGATGTTTATAAAAGTGTCATGAAAGAAATGATAATGTTCAAATAAACAAGGAAATGGAAACTTAGTAACATAATAATAATAATAATAATAATAAATGGTTACATTAATAATAATGAAATCTTAATCATGCATGCCTTATGATTATAGCCAAATAAGGGCTATAGTGTTTCGAATAAGCTTAAAGGAGGTATGAGGGATACTTGAATTACATAAAGGATGTGAATAAGTATGATGGCTTGGCCAAGGTTTAATACCTAGAAAAGGTGATGTGGTATTCAGTGATGATGCACAGGATTGACATAGTTCAATACCTAGAATAATGTCACAGGATTGGTAATAACCCAATACCTGGAATAATTGCACAGGATTGGTAATAACCCAATACCTGTAATAATATCACAGGATTGGTCATAACCCAATACCTGGAATAATGTCACAGGATTGGTAGTAACTCAATATCATGTTCTTCATATTCCTTATAAAGTGATATACATGTTCTTCATATTCCTTATAAAGGGAATAAATGAATTACTGCTCTATCATAGATAGTTGCAATGCTTTAAGATATGAGAATGTTCTAAACTGCTTATCCTCTGATCAGTTTTATTCTATTAAACTGCAATAATAATATTTCTGGTGGAGAGTTATATCTCTCGCTATGACAGTTTCAATTGTCTCACCCCCGTGGGATCCAACGTTTTTAGGTGGACGAGGACGAGGAGGTAAGAGCTATACTACAGGGGAAGGACAACAGTAACTTCTCAGGTGGATATACTGACTGTCGTGTCTTGTAGATAAGAGTCATATGTGTTGTCTCTGTACTCTCAGGTCCATGGAGTCAGTACTTAGTGTTTTCATAATCAATCTGAGTTTTTGGCTTGAATGCCTCGAGGTTGTGTGTTGCTCATGTGTAGACTTAAGAGACCAATTGATGTATGTAATCCTCGAGAAGAAATGGTACATGGTATGTACTTGTAGACCAGAATGTATATGTAATACTTTGGTTCTTGTTGTTAAGAGTTTCTTGGAACTGGATCTTTTTGACAAAGGTTTTAATTTTTACTAATTTTCAGTAATCCGCTGTTAATGATCGCTTCCACTTAGTAAATGATGTTTTGTTCGAACGGTGTGCCACATGTATAGTCTTGTAGGACCAATTGTACAGTCTTGTACACATTTGTAAGGTCTTGTAGGACCATGGGTACAGTCTTGTACATATTTGTACAGTCTTGTACACATTTGTAAGGTCTTGTAGGACCATGGGTACAGTCTTGTACATATTTGTACAGTCTTGTAGGATCATGTGTACTGTCTTGTGACACATGTGTATAGTCTTGTACATATGTGTATAGTCTTGTACATATATGTACAGTCTTGTAGGACCATGTGTACAATCTTGTAGGATCATATGTACAGTTTTGTAGGACCATGTGTATAGTCTTTTACACATATGTACAGTCTTGTAGGACCATTTGTACAGTCTTGTACACATGTGTACTGTCTTGTAGGACCATGTGTACTGTCATGTACATATGTGTACAATATTGTAGCATCATGTGTACAGTCTTGTGACACATGCGTACAGTCTTGTAGGATCATGTGTACAATATTGTACATATGTGTACAGTCTTGTAGGATCATGTGTACAGTCTTGTAGGACCATGTGTATAGTCTTATACAGTCTTGTAGGGCCATGTGTACAGTCTTATACACATGTGTACAGCCTTGTAGGGCCATGTATATAGTCTTGTACACATGTGTATAGTCTTGTAGGGCCATGTGTATAGTCTTGTACACATGTGTACAGTCTTGTACGACCATTTGTACAGCCTTGTACACATTTGTATAGTCTTATAGGACCATGTATACAGTCTTGTGCATATGTGTACTGTCTTGCACGATCATGTGTACATTCTTGTGACACATGTGTACAGTCTTGTACACATGTGGACAGTCTTATACATATATGTACAGTCTTGTAGGACCATGTGTACAGTCTTGTAGGACCATGTGTACATTCTTGTAGGACCATGTGTACAATCTTGTTGGACCATGTGTAAAGTCTTGTAGGACCATGTGTATAATCTTATAGGACCATGTGTACAATCTTGTACACATATGTACAATATGTGTACAGTCTTGTACACATATGACACAGTGTGTATAGTCTTGTTGGACCATATGTACAGTCTTTTAAACATTTAGAACTATGCGTACAGTCTTGTAGGACCATGTGTACAGTCTTGTGACACATGTAAATTTTTGTAGGGCCATGTGTACTGTCTTATAGGACCATTTGTACAGTCTTGTAGGACCATTTGTATAGTCTAGTACACATGTGTACAGTCCTGTAGGACCATGTGTACAGTCTTGTACACATGTGTACAGTCTTGTAGGACCATGTGTACAGTCTTGCACATATGTGTGGACAAGATTGTCTTCTACATATGAGTACAGTCTTGTACAAATGTGTACTGTCTTGTAGGACCATGTATACAATCTTGTATAGTCTTTGAGGACCATGTGTACAGTCTTGTAGCATCATCTGTACAGTCTTGTGACACATGTGTAAAGTCTTGTAGGATAATGTGTATAGTCTTGTACACGTGTACAATCTTGTAGGGCCATGTGTACAGTTTTGTACACATGTGTACAGTCTTGTAGGACCATTTGTACAGTCTTTTACACATTTGTACAGTCTTGTAGGACCATGTGTACAATCTTGTACAGATGTGTACAGTCTTGTAGGATCATGTGTACAATCTTGTTGTCTTGTGACCATTTGTACAGTCTTGTACAATATGTACAGTCTTGTGACCATTTGTACAGTCTTGTGACCATTTGTGACAGTCTTGTGACACATATGTATGCTTGTACATATGTGCACAGTCTTATACAATATGTATAGTCTTGTACAACATTGTACAATCTTGTACCATATGTACAATCTTGTACAATATGTATAGTCTTGTAGGACCATGAGTAAAGTCTTGTAGGGCCATGTGTACAGTCTTGTACATATGTGTACAATCTTGTAGGACAATGTGTACAGTCTTGTAGGGCCATGTGTAAAGTCTTTTACATATGTGTACATTCTTGTAGGACCATTTGTATAGTCTTGTACACATTTGTACAGTCTTATAGGATCATGTGTATAGTTTTGTACATATGTGTACAGTCTTGTAGGATCATGTATACAGTCGTGTGACAAATGTGTACAGTCTTGTACATATGTGTATAGTCTTGTACATATATGTACAGTCTTGTAGGATCATGTGTACAGTCTTGTTGGACCATGTGTACAGTCTTGTAGGATAATGTGTACACTCTTGTACAATCTCGTAGGATCATGTGAATAGTTTTGTGACATATGTGTACAGTCTTGTCGGATCATGTGTACAGTCTGGTGACACATGTGTATAGTCCTGTACATATGTGTACAGTCTTGTATATATATGTATAGTCTTGTAGGACCATGTGTATAGTCTTGTAGGACCATGTGTACAGTCTTGTACAGTCTTGTAGGACCATTTTTACAGTCTTGTACACATGTGTATTGTCCTATAGGACCATGTGTACAATCTTGTACATATGTGTACAGTCTTGTACTATCATGTGTACAGTCTTGTGACACATGTTTACAATCTTGTAGGACTATGTGTATAGTCTTGTAGGACATGTGTACAGTCTTGTACTGCCTTGTAGGACCATGTGTACAGTCTTGTACATATGTGCACAATCTTGTACGATCATGTGTATACTCTTGTGACACTTATGTATAGTCTTGTACATATGTGTACAGTAATGTACATAAGTGTATACTCTTGTACATATATGTACAGTCTTATAGGACCACATGTACAGTCTTGTGCATATGTGTACAGTCTTGTGACACATGTGTACAGTCTTGTAGGACCATGTGTACTATCTTGCACATATGTGTACAGTCTTGTAGCATCATGTGTGCAGTCTTGTGACACATGTGTACAATCTTGCAGGGTCATGTGTACAGTCTTGTACACATGTGTACACTCTTATTGGGCCATGTGTACAGTCTTGTACACATGTGTACAGTCTTGTACACATGTGTATAGTCTTGTACACATGTGTACAGTCTTGTAGGACCATTTGTACAGTCTTGTACACATTCGTACAGTCTTGTAGGGCCATGTGTATAGTCTTGTTGGATCATGTGTATAGTCTTGTGACACATGTGTACAATCTTGTACATATGTGTACAGTTTTGTACACATGTGTACAATCTTGTTGGACCATGTGTGCAGTCTTGTACATATGTGTACACTCTTGTGACACATGTGTATAATCTTGTAGGACCATGTGTACAGTCTTGTATAATCATGTGTACAATCTTGTACAGTCTTGCATGACCATGTGTACAATCTTGTACATATGTGTCCAGTCTTGTAGGACCATGTGTACAGTCTTGTGACACATGTATACATTCTTGTAGGGCCATGTGTATAGTCTTGTACACATGTGTACAGTCTTGTATGACCATTTGTACAGTCTTGTACAATATGTACTGAGGGAGAAGATACAAAGTTCCTTGGTATTCCCCATTTTCCAGGTAAGCTCATCAAGAAACGTCGTCAGAAGTTGATTGATAGAACTAAAAAGAGATTGGAATCTTGGAAGGCAAAAACTTTATCTCTAGTAGGCAGAGTGGAGTTGGTTAAATTTGTCTTGAAAACCATGCATTTGAACTTAGTTTTTTCATTTCCTATTCCATGCTTTGTACCATAAGTAAAACGAGCGGTCTTTCTATTGGCAATGTGCTAGCAGTGTGTAGCTTCTCTCTCTGTCCTTATGAGTAATGATGGCTAGACCAAAGATGTCACCAAATCAATGACTGTCATTACCTCTATTGATAGGGAAGGAAGGAAAAAAGATTTTTACTAAACCCTAGAAAATAATAAAAAAGCAACCTCCTTTTAGAATCCCACTAATGGATGATCAATCAATTTTCTACCTTAGTAAAATCGAATAATTTTCTTGGTGGATTTGATGTAAATAATGTTTGAGGTGTAGGATATAATAAGTATTTTTCTTGAATATATTTTATAGGTTTCGGATGCCTTGATGTTAATAATATATTAGGTGCATTCCATAATAAATATTCCCTTCTTTGTAAGAAGTTATGCAAGTATATGATGGAACAATAATTTTTGATACTTGAGATATAATTGTATGTGACTGCATAAACTTCTACATAAACAAAAATGGTTTTTAAACCAACATTCTTCATAAAAAGATAGAATATACGATTATGTAGTCTACAAAATTGTTCATAAAACTCTTTTGTATGTGTACAGTCTTGTACATATGTGTACAGTCTTATAGGACCATGTGTACAGTCTTGTAGGACCATGTGTAAAGTCTTATAGGACCATCTCTACAATCTTGTAGGACCATGTGTACAGTCTTGTAGGACCATGTGTACAATCTTATAGGACCATGTGTACAATCTTGTACACATATGTACAATATGTGTATAGTCTTGTACACATATGACACAATTTGTACAGTCTTGTAGGACCATGTGTACAGTCTTGTACACATTTAGAACCATGTGTTAGACTTGTAGGACCATGTGTACAGTCTTGTGACACATATGTACATTCTTGTAGGGCCATGTGTACAATCTTATACACATGTGTATAGTCTTGTAGGACCATTTGTACATTCTCATACAAATATGTACAGTCTTGTACACATCTATACACATGGCCCTACAGTCTAGTAGGACCATTTCTACAGTCTTGTACACATTTGTACAGTCTTGTAGGACCATGTGTACAGTCTTGTGACACATGTGTACATTCTTGTAGGGCCATGTGTACAGTCTTGTACACATGTCTACAATGTTGTAGGACCATTTGTATAGTTTTGTACATATTTGTACATTCTTGTACCATTTGTACAGTGTTGTACACATTTTTATAGTCTTGTACACATTTTTACAGTCTTGTACACATCTGTACAGTTTTATAGGGCCATGTGTACAATTTTGTAGGCATGTGTACATTCTTGTACACATCCCTAAAGTCTTGCGGGACCATTTGTACAGTCTTGTGACACATTTGTACAATCTTATAGGACCATGTGTACAATCTAGTTGAGTCGTGTAGGACCATGTATATAGTCTTGTACACATGTGTACAGTCTTGTAGAGCCATGTGTACATTCTTGCAGGACCATGTATCCAGTCTTGTGACACATGTGTACAGTCTTGATGCACCATGTGTACAGTCTTGTGACACATGTGTACAGCCTTGTAGGACCATGTGTGCAATCTTGTACATATGTGTACAGTCTTGTAGCATCATGTGTACAGTCTTGTGACACATGTGTACAATCTTGTAGGACAATGTGTACAGTCTTGAGCACATGTGTACATTCTTGTAGGGCCATGTTTACAGTCATGTACACATGTGTACAATCTTGTAGGACCATTCGTACAGTCTTGTACACATTTGTATAGTCCTGTAGGACTATGTGTACAGTCATGAACATATGTGTATAGTCTTATAGGATCATATGTACAGTGTTGTGACACGTGTATAGTCTTGTACATATGTGTACATTCTTGTAGGACCATGTGTATAGTCTTGTACATATGTGTACACTCTTCTAGCATCATTTGTACAGTCTTGTGACACATGTGTATAGTCTTGTAGGAGAAGTGGTATAGTCTTGTACACATGTGTATAGTCTTGTGGGCCATGTGTATAGTCGTGTACACATGTGTACAGTCTTGTAGGACCAATTGTACAGTCGTGTACACATCTGTAAGGTCTTGTAGGACCATGTGTACAGTCTTGTAGGATCATGTGTACTATCTTGTGACACATGTGTACAGTCTTGTACGTATATGTACAGTCTTGTAGGTCCATGTCTACAGTCTTGTAGGATCATATGTACAGTCTTGTACAGTCTTGTAGGATCATGTGTATAGTCTTTTACACATGTGTATAGTCTTGTAGGACCATTTGTACAGTCTTATACACATGTGTACTGTCTTGTACATATGTGTACAGTGTTTTAGCATCATGTGTACAGTCTTGTGACACATGTGTACAGTCTTGTAGGATGATGTGTACAATCTTGTGCATATGTGTACAGTCTTGTAGGATCATGTGTACAGTCTTGAAGGACCGTGTGTATAGTCTTGTACAAGATTGTAGGGCCATGTGTACAATCTTGTACACATGTGTACAGTCTTGTACACATGTGTACAGTCTTGTAGAGCCAAGTGTATAGTCTTGTACACATGTGTATAGTCTTGTAGGGCCATGTGTACAGTCTTGTACGACCATTTGTAGAGTCTTGTACACATTTGTACAGTCTTATAGGACCACGTATACAGTCTTGTGCATATGTGTACTGTCTTGCACGATCATGTGTACAGTCTTGTGACACATGTGTACAGTCTTGTTCGCATGTGTACAGTCTTATACATATGTGTACAGTCTAGTAGGACCATGTGTACAGTCTTGTAGGACCATGTGTACAGTCTTGTAGGAGCATGTGTACACTCTTGTAGGACCATGTGTGAAGTCTTGTAGGACCATGTGTACAATCTTGTAGGACCATGTTTACTATCTTGTACACATATGTACAATATGTGTACAGTCTTGTACACATATGACACAGTGTGTATAGTGTTGTTGGACCATATGTACAGTCTTGTAATACCATGTGTACAGTCTTGTGACACGTGTACATTCTTGTAGGGTCATGTTTACAGTCTTGTACACATGTGTACAGTCTTATAGGACCAGTTGTACAGTCTTGTAGGACCATTTGTACAGTCTAGTACACATGTGTACAGTCTTGTAGGACCATGTGTACAGTCTTGTACATAAGTTTACAGTCTTGTACACATGTGTACAATCTTGTAGGACCATGTGTACAGTCTTGTACATATGTGTGCACAAGACTGTCTTATACATATATGTACAGTCTTGTACATATGTGTATAATCTTGTAGGACTAAGTATACAATCTTGTACAGTCTTTGAGGACCATGTGTACAGTCTTATAGCATCACGTCTACAGTCTTGTGACACATGTGTAAAGTCTTGTAGGACAATGTGTACATTTTTGTACACATGTGTACAGTCTTGTAGGGCCATGTGTACAATCTTGTACACATGTGTACAGTCTTGTACAGTCTTGTAGGACCATTTGTAGAGTCTTGTACACATTTGTACAGTCTTGTAGGACCACGTGTACAGTTTTGTACAGTCTTGTGACAAGTGTGTACAGTCTTGTTGTCTTGTGACCATTTGTACAGTCTTGTGACCATTTATACAGTCTTGTGACACATATGTATGCTTGTACATATGTGCACAATCTTGTACAATATGTATAGTCTTGTACAACATTGTACAATCTTGTACCATATGTACAGTCTTGTACAATATGTATAGTGTTGTAGGACCATGTTTACAGTCTTGTACACATTTGTACCATCTTGTAGGGCCATGTGTACAGTCTTGTACATATGTGTACAGTCTTGTAGGATAATATGTACAGTCTTGTAGGACAATATGTACAGTCTTGTAGGGCAATGTGTATAGTCTTGTACATATGTGTACAGTCTTGTAGGACCATTTGTATAGTCTTGTACACATTTGTACAATCTTGTAGGACCATGTGTATAGTTTTGTACATATGTGTATAGTCTTGTTGGATCATGTGTATAGTCTTGTACATATGTGTATAGTCTTGTACATATATGTACAGTCTTGTAGGACCATGTGTACAGTCTTGTTGGACCATGTATACAATCTTGTATGATCATGTGTACACTCTTGTACAATCTTGTAGGATCATGTGTATAGTCTTGTGACATATGTGTACAGTCTTGGAGGATCACGTGTACAGTCTTGTAACACATGTACAGTCATGTACATATGTGTACAGTCTTGTACATATATGTACAGTCTTGTAGGACCATGTGTATAGTCTTGTAGGACCATGTCTACAGTCTTGTAGGATTATGTGTACAGTCTTGTACAATCTTGTAGGACCATTTGTACAGTCTTGTACTCATGTGTACTGTCCTATAGGACCATGTGTACAGTCTTGTACATATGTGTACAGTTTTGTAGCATCATGTGTATAGTCTTGCGACACATGTGTACAGTCTTGTAGGACCATGTGTACAGTCTTGTAGGACATGTATATAGTCTTGTATTGTCTTGTAGGACCATATGTACAGTCTTGTACATATGTATACAGTCTTGTACGATCATGTGTACACTCTTGTGACACCTGTGTACAGTCTTATACATATGTGTATAGTCGTGTACATATGTGTAAAGTCTTGTACATATGTGTACAGTCTTGTAGGACCACATGTACAGTCTTGTACATATGTGTACAGTCTTGTGACACATGTTTACAGTATTGTAGGACCATGTGTATTGTCTTGTACATATGTGTATAGTCTTGTAGCATCATGTGTACAATCTTGTATGGCCATGTGTACAGTCTTGTACACATGTGTACACTCTTATAGAGCCATGTGTACAGTCTTGTACACATGTGTACAGTCTTATACACATGTGTACAGTCTTGTAAACATGTGTAGAGTCTTGTACACATGTGTACTGCCTTGTAGGACCATTTGTACAGTCTTGTACACATTTGTACAGTCTTGTAGGACCATGTGTACAGTCTTGATGGATCATGTGTATAGTCTTGTGACACATGTGTACAATCTTGTACATATGCATACACTTTTGTACACATGTGTACAATCTTGTAGGACCATGTGTGTAGTCCTGTACATATGTGTACAGTCTTGTGACACATGTGTACAATCTTGTAGGACCATGTGTATAGTCTTGTAGGATCATGTGTACAATCTTGTATAGTCTTGCATGACCATGTGTACAATCTTGTACATACGTGTGCAGTCTTGTAGGACCATGTGTACAATCTTGTGACACATGTATACATTCTTGGAGGGCCATGTGTATAGTCTTGTACACATGTGTACAGTCTTGTAGGACCATTTGTACAGTCTTGTACAATAGGTACTGAGGGAGAAGATACAAAGTACCTTGGTATTCCCCATTTTCCAGGTAAGCTCATCAAGAAACTTCATCAAAAGTTGATTGATAGAATTAAAAAGAGATTGGAATATTGGAAGGCAAAAACTTGATATCTAGTAGGTAGAGTGGAGTTGGTTAAATTGACCCTAACAACCATGCATTTGTACTGATTTTTTTCATTTCCTATTCCAAGCTTTGTACCATAAGGAAAACGAGTGGTATTTCTATTGGCAATGTGCTAGCAGTGTGTAGCTTCTCTCTCTCTGTCCTTGTGAGTAATGATGGCTGGACCAAAGCTGTCACCAAATCAATGACTGTCATTACCTCTATTTATAGGGAAGGAAGGAAACAGAGGTTTTTACTAAACCCTAGAAAATAATAAAAAAGTGACCTCCTTTTAGAATCCCACTAATGGATGATCAATTAATTATCTGACTTAGTCAAATCGATTAATTGTCTTGGTGGACTTGATGTAAATAATGTTTGAGGTGTAGGATATAATAAGTATTTTTCTTGAATATATTTTATAGGTTTCTGATGCCTTGATGTTAATAATCTATTAGGTGCATTCCATAATAAATATTCCCTTCTTTGTAAGAAGTTATGCAAGTAAATGATGGAACAATAATTTTTTATACTTGAGATATAATTGTATGTGACTGCATAAACTTCTACATAAACAAAAATTCTTTTTAAACCAACATTCTTCATAAAAAGATAGAATATATGATTATGTAGTCTACAAAATTGTTCATAAAACTCTTTTGTATGTGTACAGTACATAAGGATCTTTTGTATTCAATCTAAACAATACACAAGGATCTTTTATAAGTGTACAGTCATGTATTCATGTGGACATCAACATGGAAAATCAAGGAAAACATGACTCTTTATCCAACATGAACTAGAATTTTTTTGGCGATCATTATAAACCGGACTTTATAACAGTAAAATTAAATTGGTGTACTTTTTAGATACATGGAGAGACAATACTAACTAGATTGTACAATTTTCAATGACTGAGGGAAAAGTTCTCATGAAAATCAACACTTGTATTTAGTTAAAACCTTTAGAATCATTATCGGTCGGAAAGGAGGGGTAGAAACATACAAAATCATTGACTCATATCAATTATGAATTTGTAGTTTGAGGACATAATCTCAATTGTTGATTTTCTTAAATTATTCAGTATATATAAACAATCATCTAAAAATAATTGAATAATAATGCATCAAAGATCAACTGATCATCTAGGTCGTATCTCTATATAAACCGTTATACAATACATTGAAGTTTTTACAAATTCTCTTTATCTCAAAAAAATTGTACGTGAGATTCTCAACAGAATTGTATGTGAGATTCTCTTTGTCTCTACAGAGTTGTATGTGAGATTCACTCTGTCTCAAAGTAGTATAGAAACCATATTATATTCCACAATTTCTCTTTGTCTCTACATAGTTTTATGTGAGATTCTCTTTGTCTCAAAGCAGTATAGAAACCAGAATTGTATGTGGGATTCTTTTTGTCTCAACAGAGTTGTAAGTGAGATTCTCTTTCTCAAAGTAGTACAGAAACCAGATTATATTCAATAAACTCATGCATCAAAGATCCTCTTTGTCTCAATATAATACCAACAAAAATATATCCAGCCTTTGAATAGAGATGTGTGTCAGATAATTCTAGTAGAAATAATACATCCAACATATGATCAGAGTTGTAAGATACCATAAACGTCTCTAACATTATACCAGAAGAGTTCTCTGAATAAATTGAGTCAGTAGTCTATTAACTAGCGATTTTTTACATGAATTTATCCAATATGAACCTAGATGAGTTAGTACATAGATCTTCAACATGATTATAGCAGCAAACCTTTGTATCTTTTGAAAAAAACCATTAAGTAATAAGTTCTGAAGCAGATATAATCAAGTTCTGAACAGATAATCAATGTTTGAAATTCAAAGTAGCAAGAAGAGTAGTAGTACAGCAAGAAACATAATCCTATAAACAAAAAATAAGCATATTTGAAAGCAGTTACTACTGCATGTTTGAATGTGCTAAGATGATTTTATATAATAGTTGTTTTTATGCAACATAATTACAAAATATTGATATTAGAGTTATCTTCAACATGATCATGGTAGTAGCCCATAGGTAGTAAGTTCTGGAAAAGATATTCAAGTTCTAAATACAGAGATAAACATAAAACTTGATTATCTGTTGTACAAACAACTCGTTAAATACCTCTTGCCTTTCAAATGATGGTTCTAGATAAAAAATCCCTCACTATAATTGCACCCTCATATGGCTTCAAATGCCAAGTCTTTGGTCTATCATAGTTAAGAACTTTATATCTAAATATTCTTATAGTTGACCATGAAGGGACCATCCTCATTGTTCAAGTTTCCTTTATGAACCAGTTAACTCCCCTCTAGCCATACATGACTACAACTAACTAAAAAATCTATAATAAATTACTTTTGAGCTATAATTCATGAATTCCACCACTTGAAAATCTCTTCTACAATTTCCTTATCTATATTCGAAGTTCACTTGAATATTCTTGAATATTCTGCTCATAGATAAAATTACAGTTATCTTATACAATCTAAGTAGACCACAAGCCATATTCTAGTAGTTGAACTTAAATGTAAAGCTCAAACATTAGCATCATACTAAAATATGTTTTGTATTCGAGCAGTTGAACTTAAATGTAAATCTCAAACATTGGCATCATACTAAAACTCATACAGTGCAATATATCTGATTATGGCAACTCATATAGTGCAATACACTCATTCATTAATATGGAAACTCATTAAGTGCAATCAACCGTGGAATGGATAATCCACAATCTAAATTCTATAAATCTATTCAACAAATAAATTATACATAACAAAATAACAAGAAAAACCAATAGTTACATTCATTTTATTAGTCTAATTCCTGGGAAACAATGTCTGAATTTAGATCCAACTCATATCCAACTAGCGCATTCAAATCTTCAATTGTAATGGTTGTATTATGTACCTTTTCTTTCACCTTTCATGTCTTTTTGGTATTTCTTTTTTTCGCTTAATTGGTTTTGTAGGAATGAGTTTCTTTCCATGTTTTCCTATGGACTAAACATCGTCTACCACAACGTTTGGACGAAGTCAGGTTCTTTATTGACATGGATCTTGTATCTTCTCCAAAACACTATTGTACATTTAAAAGAATTAGACAAGTAGGAACTAATAGAAACATACAAATGTCAATAACATAGTATTTTCAGAACTACTACTTCAAGAAACGAATTTATGATTGATTTGATATAAATCAGATGAATAGCTTCCCTATATTTATCCCCATTGAAATAGAATTAATGCTTAGCATAAGGTGCTACAAATTCAGTTCTAATTGTGCTATTATTCAATTTTCTGTTATAGATTGTTAGTATGTGAACAAAGCTTTAATATATGATATGAATGCTAGCGCAGACACCTAGAAGTGGGTGGACTAGAATTCAACGGTAAGTGTATTATAATTAATTGCCTGACATGATTATTAGGTTTTGTACAAGGAATTTAATGTATGATTTGAATGCAAGTAGAGTTACTTGAGACTTGCAGAAGCAGAGTCACTTAAATAAAGCTAAACTAATTTATATCTCTATTTCACATATATAATCTTTTTAAGTATAATCTTTTTAAAGTTTATCATAACCATTTCATTCATTTCTTAAAAAATAAAACCATTAGAATCATATAAAAAGAGGTAGATAGATTCCCTATTAAATTTAGATAATAAAAATGATAAAATTTGGAACTACCAAATTTTGATATTTATCACTTAGTGTAGAAAGAGAATCTACAAGACACTTCCTAACATTTTAATAACTTTAATTAGAAATCCTTGCTATGTCAAAATTTTGGCCACATATATTAGAAAGATGCTGAATTCTTTCTGTAGGTTTGTCATAAATTTTGTCTGCCCTTTCTTTAAAGTAATACTTCCGACAAACGTCTTTTCTCCATCTTTCACATATGTACTGATTTGGATTATCATCAATTTTAAGATTTCTAATCAATACACAACAAACATGATGACAAAGGAGACCTTTGCATTCAAATGAATGGAAGTTGTACTTAATATTTCTGGTGCTCTTTTCAAATTGCACTTGGAAATCTTTATCTATTAATTTTGTTTCAAAATCAGAAAGCCAAATCCTGCATTGTTTAGTAACTCCATAGGTTTCATTTACACCATCATCACATATCAACTTCACCTCACAACAAATCATCCCTTCTAATTCTGTTTGGAATTTTCTAAACATTGACAATGTGTATAATTTTCTCACTTGAACCTCTATGAGAAATTCCGTCTTCAAAGGTGCATTCTTGAATAGTGACTCATAATCAACTTTTTCTCTTGCTCAAACTTTGTTTCCAATGCAAGTTCATACTGACCTACAAATTGTTTCAATGAGGTCTTGGAATTTACATACGAATCAAAAAATGAATTCATCGATTCGTTGCGCTGAGTGGTTGTCATTTCTGACCAAATAAAGTTATCCACATATGTTGGAACCCATAACTGTCTGATTTCATACATAGTATCAAGCCAACTAATCTTAGAACTGTAGCAGTGTTCTAGAGCAGTAGCCTAGTTCTTTTCAAATATATCAATGGAAGAGCTTTCATACACAACAAATTTAATCAGTCTTGTTTCTTTGCCATCTTTACCAAATTTGTCTAGCTTTTTCTTCATAATGTGCCATAGGAAAAGTATGCATCTAGTAGATGGAAAAACTACTTTGACGACATTCATTATACTCTGGGCCTGATCAGTTACACTAGCATTCAGAGGTTTTCATGTACAAACAATTTAGAAAAATTGTTTAGATATACAAATTACATATTGACTCTATCTTATACTATTATTTTAGTAGTAATATGTATTTACCCATGCATTTAAGATAGGTCTCAAAAAGACATATGTAGTTCTCTATTGTTTCCTCGCATAATAAGTTGCATCCCATCAATATGGATTGGCAATGATGATTTACACCAACAAATGGTGTGAATGGCATATCATATTTATTAGTCAGATAAGTAGTGTCAAAAGTGATAACATCGCCAAAAAATGTGTATGCTCTTCTTGATTGAGAATCAGCCCAAAATATATTTCTAAGAACTCCATTTTCATTTAAATCAAGGACATAAAAAAAGTCGGGATCAATCTCTTGCATCTTAACAAAGTATGCTTGTATAGCTTGGACATCTCCTTCAACTAGACTTATATTTCTTGAGTAAATTGAGATGATTCCGAACATCCCTAGATGTAAATGTAAGGTTTTCATAGCCTCCAGCTTCAACCACAAGATCGCCATAGTTTTAGACACACCAATTCAGGCACTATTGTTTCAATTGATACGCCGACATTGTAACATCCCAGGATTTGAGGCCTCGGATAAAATGATCTTAAAAGGAATGATTGGACTACCCATATCACCAAGGTGCACCTCCTTTTCTGGGATCCCATCACTAAGAACTCCATAGTTAAGCATGCTCAGGTTGGAGTAGTACTGGGATGGGTGAGTGACCTGTCGGGAAGTTTATCCTTGCATGCACGTGAGTGAGGACAAAGCATGCAGTTAAGGCTAGTGGTGGTCTGTGGCGCCAGTCGTCATTCCTGAAACTCTACTATTGTTGGCTTTGATCTCGAAAACACAAGATAAACATAGCGGAAGCGATTCGATTAACAACGGAATACGAAAATCACGAGAAATTAAAACTTTTTGAAAACGAGATCTCAAAAACCTGAAACTCCTTTTATAAAAGTAAGATGAACTGTTTACATCTCTGATAAATGACTTCTCGAGTGATTATATACGTCATGATACAAAATCTCAAGATTTCAAAATTTTTAGATCAACAAACTCCTAGGACCTGAGTGTACAGAGACGACATAAGACTATTCTGACTACAAAACTAGACAGCACAGTGTTTCCACCTGAAGTCACTGCTGCTCCTGAATTTGCTACTGTTGCTGCTGTCCACCTGCAGATCGGTTCCTTCGACCTCGACGTCCACCTAAAGGTAGAAATCTACGGGGTGAGACAATTTTAATTAATTGTCCCAGTGAGAGTTATAACTCTCCGCCAGAAACTTTGTTAAAAGCAATCAAAGGAATATCATGAGCAGGTAACTTAGGTTACTCACAGCAGGCTTGATAACAAATACTCATATTTATTTAAGGAATATGAAGAACATGTATACTAATACTTGAACATAATATTAAAAGCAAGCAATGTAATATCAATCAATGTTTCTCATAGTTCAACCTAAGCAGTTATGCTACGCGGTTGATTATGTTTTACAAACATCATTATGCCCTACGGAGATGAGGTATACTGCTCATGCTCCAACTGATCACTAGTAAGTCGCATCGGTATCATACTAGGTCATCGAAAGAGCCGGATTCTCATGACCTTCAACTACCTCAGTCAGAATGAGGATAAACATGCAGGACATCTAGTGTCCCTGCTAATATAGCTCACCAGGGTATTCTGGTACTTCGCTATTAGAGTCACAGTGGCATTCTGCACTCTCTTCGCTATCGAAAGATTTCATGTTTATCTCTCATCGATGCGGTATAAAAGATTCCCTTAGAAGAATAGTGTTACATCATCCCGGTATAAACATATAGTGAAGGGTTGATGGATTAAGATACATCCACATCAACTCCTACACTAGGATGTAAGGATATACACATCCATATTCCCCCACATACTCTAAAGTATGTGATCCAGGAGTTCCCTTAGGAAAACCTATTTCACCATCATTTAAACTCTGACAATGATGGATCTATGATCAGGGCTCTACATGATATGATTATTCTTGGTTATTAGGTACATTTAAGTATTCTTTTAGCATCATACATGTTTCCAAACATTCAAGTACTAGACATTGCTATAACAGAAGAATACTAAATGTAATAGGTATTACTCATATCAGTTATCAGATGGATATCAATTCTTAATCATCTTATCACTATAATTCAGGAACATAGGTGTTCATACCCTTATATCATCATAACACTTGCTATCAAATGGCATGTCAGCATCAAGTCATCTATTAGCATGACCTTGATGTCATTCATGGTCCTTAAGGCATATCGGTTTCATATGATACCACTTGCATCTAGGTAACATAATTATTTCTGTTCATAAGCTATTGACATGCTTTCAATGAATATGATGTCATGATCCTTACCTGGATATGATTATTTTCTTATAAGAACCTGCATGATTAAATCAATTGATAATAATCAACAATTCATAGTCAGACCAGCAGTCAATAAGACAGAATTAATCCTTCAATTCAAAGGGTATACTTATGTGTCCTTACAAAGGGTAAGATTCCCTTGTTTACATCATTTAGGGTCATTCAACCCTTTTATTATGATTAGGAATAATGATTCCTCATCTCATATCTTGATCATACAATTCATGCTTAAAGGAATAACATGAGTTTAGGGTTTATTGTTCATTTCAACATATTACTATGAACTAGGGTTTACTATTCACATTTACTCATGATTACCCAAGAATTAGGGTTTACTATTCACATTACTCATGATTACCCTAGAATTAGGGTTTACTATTCATATTACTCATGATTACCCTAGAATTAGGGTTTACTATTCACATTACTCATGATTACCCTAGAATTAGGGTTTGCTATTCACATTACTCATGATTACCCAAGAATTAGGGTTTACTATTCACATTACTCATGATTACCCTAGAATTAGGGTTTACTATTCACATTACTCATAGCATCATCATGAATGAGAAACATCATCATTATTGATGCTTTCAAATTAGGTTAAGACTCATCGTATCTAGAAACACATCATTACTACCGAAGTAATTGGAGAGTTGGAGAACAACTTCTACCTAAAATCCTGCTCTCCTTCCTAATGAATGGTGATTACATCACTCTAGATAGAGTTGGATTAGGTCCTTATTGATTAACATAAACTAAATCACCACTATCATGTCATTAGGGTTTACATAAAACAAGGTATCCTTTAATTGAACCCATTTAAGCTTAAACGAGTATGGACCCACTTGAGCTTAAACGAGTGTGGACCCATTTGAGCTTAAACGAGTGTAACCCATGTGAGGTGAAATGAGTGTGAACCCATTTAAAATGAAATGAGTGTGAACCCATTTGAGATGAAATGAGTGTGAACCCATTTGAGATGAAACGAGTGTGATTCTGTTTGAGGTGAAATGAGTTGAACCCATTTGAGGTGAAACAAGTGTGAACCCGTTTGAGGTGAAACGGGTGTGAACCCATTTGAGGTGAAACGAGTTGAACCCATTTGAGGTGAAACGAGTGTGAACCCGTTTGAGGTGAAACGGGTGTGAACCCATTTGAGGTGAAACGAGTTGAACCCATTTGATAAAGTTGGATAAGGACCAACATAGGTATTAACGCCCTTCATCTTCAACCTTGAAACCAAGGTCTGTTCTTCACGAAAAAGCCTGCAAGAGTGCAAAGAAAGATGGGGAAGAAGAAGAACTAACTATTATTTGCAAGAATAAAAGTATGCATAACAAAGCAAGGTGTAGAGTTATAAAACCCGCCCCAAACGTTGTTCCTAGAGCTCCAAGCTTCCAAGCTTTGAAACTTTAATGGTGGCTTGAGCTCCACATGTCATCCAAGGTTGTTTCTTCAAGAAAGGTTGGGAAGGATCGGCTAGGAAGAGAAAGCTAAGTGAATTAACCATGAAACCAACCTTATACAAGGATTTCCCCCATGAATTCAAGCTAGAAGATGGTGCTTTCTTACCTTAGAACAGGTTGGTCGTTTCCCTGAGCTCCAGAGCTTTTCCTTGGTCGGTTGAGAAAGATGAGAAGTGAGGAAGTGAAGGGAATATGTTTGGTTGTTTTTACAAGGAACTAGGCTTATATACTTTAGGTTATTTTCCACCATAAGGACTTCTAAAACATAGATTTCTCATCTAAGTCCCTTCTTCTTTCTAAGGCACGTCCAAGCATGATAATTTTATGCAAAGCTCATCAAAACTCAAGATCTAAGGGTAGATAAAACCAACATGCATACTAAGGTACATATATGAAGGGTCTTCTTACTCATACTAGGTGTTTTCACTACAAAGGTCATCCTTCTTATCCAATTATTTAATAGAAGCGCCCCTCTCATCCTTTCTTCTCTAAATGATGTCAAGAGTCATAAAAGATATTATAGAAAGTGTATAGAACAAGTTGCACCCCACATTTTGGGTAAATTGCACTTTACACCAAAATTAGGGTTTAAGCACAAGGATTGCTCCACAAGCTGCACCTTGGTGCCCAAACTTGGGAAATCCATCATACCTCATCATATTCCTTCATATGATGTCTCTTCATTAGAGGAACATCTTAACCTGTGTAATTTGCAAGTTAACCCCTCTAATTGGGTAATTTGCACATAGGTCCCTGTATTACCAAACAATACTACAATCATTGTTTAAAAAGGATAGAAATGAAAATGTATGTTCCTTAGGAACTTAATTACATGCCAAAAGATAATCACAAGGATTTAATTACATATCTTAGGCAAAACACCTAGGGTTAATTCATAACCCAGGTCAGGGATGTTACAAATTATCCACCCCTTACAAGGATTTCGTCCTCGAAATCGATAAAACATATTAAGAGAAAAGAGTAGGATATTTCCTTCTCATCTCTTCCTCTAGTTCCCAAGTGGCTTCTTCAACACCACAGTGATTCCAGAGAACTTTTACAAGACTTATCTCTTTCTTCTTTAGCTTTTTAATTTTGTTATCAAGGATTGACACTGGTCCTTCCTCATAAGTTATATCTTCATTCAATTCTACTTCCATAGGTTGTAGAACTGACTCGGTATCGGGATGACATTTCCTTCACATAGAAATGTGAAACACAAGGTGTAGTTTTTGTAATTCTGGTGGTAATTCTAGTCTATAGGCTACCTTTCCAACCCGTTCAATGATTGGATAAGGCCCTATAAATCTAGGAGCTAACTTCCCTTTCCTTCCAAAACGAAGGACTCCTTTCCAAGGCGAGACCTTGAGATACACTTTGTCTCCAACCTGGAATTCCAACGGTCTACGACGCTTATCAGCATAAGACTTTTGCCTATCTTGTGCAGTCTTAATCTGTTGTTGTATTACTTTAATCTTTTCCGTAGTCTGCTGCACAAGATCAGGACCTAACAACTGATGTTCACCAGTCTCATACCAACATAAGGGTGATCTACAACGTCTGCCATACAAGGCTTCATAAGGTGCCATATCAATACTATGTTGATAGCTATTGTTATAGGCAAAATCTATCAAGCTTAGGTGCAGATCCCAACTTCCTGTGAACTGGAGAACACATGCTCTCAACAGATCTTCTAAGGTCTGTATAGTCCTTTCTGACTGTCCATCCGTCTGTGGATGAAAGGCTGTACTAAACCTTAACTGGGTGCCTAGTGCCCTATGCAGCTGTTCCCAAAAACAACTTGTGAACTGAGGACCTCTGTCAGAAACTATGGTGACAGGAACTCTGTGCAAACGCACTATCTCTTGAACATATAACTAGGACAACCTTTCAGCAGAATAGGTTGTTTTGATAGGTAAGAAATGCGATGTCTTAGTCAACCTATCAAAAATTACCCAAATGGAATCATGTCCTTTGTTTGTTCTAGGTAGACCAACAACAAAGTCCATGGTTATATGATCCCACTTCCACTGTGGTATGGGTAAAGGTTGCATTGTTCCTGCAGGCTTCTGGTGTTCAACTTTAACTTGCTGACACACCGGACACCTCAGAACAAACTCAGCTACATCCTTCTTCATCCCAGGCCACCAATACATATCTTTCAAGTTTCGATACATTTTGGTGCTTCCTGGATGCATAACATACATTGAAGAATGAGCTTCCTCCAGGACTAACTTCCTCAGGTTATCTACATCTGGTACTATCATCCTCCCATGACAGCATGCCACTTGATCATCTGATTCATGAAAACCTTCTCGCTTCTCATCAC
This sequence comes from Alisma plantago-aquatica, assembly GCA_963693085.1. Classification (NCBI taxonomy): domain Eukaryota; kingdom Viridiplantae; phylum Streptophyta; class Magnoliopsida; order Alismatales; family Alismataceae; genus Alisma; species Alisma plantago-aquatica. The sequence continues at coordinate 1,353,744,541 of OY856410.1, read as the reverse complement.
CATACTCAGATCTGATCTGCTGAACTGCAACATCAACTTGATGTGCCTCCTTAATCTGCTCTCTTAGGGTGGGTTTGATATGCATCTCAGCTAACAACCCGGCAATCCATGACACCTTCATCTGTATATTGTCTTGCCTTAAGGAGATCAGCATATCTCTCCTAGGGCATACTAAAGAGTTTAATTGTGCCCTATCAGAGGATGATGTTGCTGATTTCCTACTCAAGGCATCTACAACTACATTGGCCTTTCCTGGATGGTAATCTATTGTACAATCATAATCCTTGATTAACTCCATCCAGCGACGTTGCCTCATGTAAAGGTCATGCTGAGAGAAGATATACTTAAGGTTCTTATAGTCTGTGAAAATCTGGAAGGTTTCTCCGTAAAGATAATGTCTCCATATTTTCAAGGCATGAACCACAGTAGCTAACTCTAAATCATGTGTCAGATAATTCTCCTCGTGTTCCTTAAGTTGTCGAGAAGTAAAAGAAATCACTTGTTTATCCTACATCAACACACATCCAAGTCCATTCTTGGAGGCATCACAAAAGATTACATATCCTTTTCCTGGCTCAGGTAGTACAAGCACAGGTGCACTTGTCAACCTCTCCTACAACAGCTGAAAAGACTATTGACACTTATCACTCCAGGAAAAAGGAACATTTTTCCGGGTCAACTTTGTCAAGGGTAGGGCTATAGAACTGAAGTTCTTAATGAACCTTCGATAATAGCCAGCCAACCCTAAGAAACTACGAATCTCCGTCGGTGTTTTCGGTTGTTCCCACTGTAGAACAGATTCTACCTTTTTAGGGTCAACACGAATTCTCGAGGCAGATACCACATGTCCAAGAAAAGATACCTCCGGCATCCAGAACTCACACTTGCTAAACTTAGCGTATAGCTTATGTTGTCTTAGCAAAGTTAGAGCCTGACGAAGATGCTGTTCATGCTACTGAGCATCTCTACTATAGATCAGGATGTCATCTATAAAGACAACAACACACTGATCGAGGAAAGGTCGGAAGATTCTATTCATGAGTTCCATAAATGCAGCTGGTGCATTAGTTAGTCCGAACGACATAACTGTGAACTCATAGTGACCATACCTTGTCCTGAAGGCAGACTTGGGTATGTCACTGTCCTTAATACGAAGTTGATGATATCCTGACCTCAAGTCTATCTTCGAGAAGACGGTCGCACCACGCAACTGGTCAAAAAGATCATCAATTCTTGGCAGAGGGTACTTATTCTTTATCGTTACTTTATTTAGTTGTCTATAATCGATGCACAACCACATTTATCCATCCTTCTTTTTAACAAACAAGATCGGAGCACCCCAAGGTGAAGTACTTGGTCGGATAAAACCTTTCTCAAGCAACTCTTGAAGCTGTTTCTTGAGTTCTGCCATCTCAACAGGTGCCATCCTATACGGTGTTTGTGCTATAGGTTGGGTATCTGGGATCAAATTGATTTCAAAATCAATTTCCCGAGGCGGTGGCATACCTGGAAGTTCTTCAGGAAATACATCTTCAAATTCCCTGACTATAGGAACTTCAGCAAGGTTAGGACTCTTCATGGTGGTATCTATCACATGGGCTAAGAATGCATAACATCCTTGCCTCATCAGATTATCAGCAACCATAGCAGACACAAGACAGGTGGGTAGAATATTTCTCTCTCCTTGAAAGATCCATGTGTTGCTCTCATCAGCAAACACAACCTACTTGGATTCACAACCCAAGACAACTCTATACCTTTCCAAGGTATCCATCCCCAGGATTATATCAAATCCTTGCATATCAAGTGGTATAAGATCCACTTGAATGCGATGATCAGAAAAGAAGAGGATGCAGGGAGAGCATACGTCTTGCAAAACAGCAGATCCTCTCAATGGAGTTTCAAGCAACAAGCTATCTGCCCTATGACTAACTGTCATATTGCAGTTACGAATCACTCTTCGAGTGACAAAAGAGTGCGTAGCACCCGGGTCAATCAAAACAGATACCACACAGGATTTAGACATATCAGAATATAAAAGTTCCATCTGACCTGCCACAACCCATGGATTGACCACTGCTTCTGGTGGGTTCATAGCATAGAACCTCGCTGTCGCCTGAGGTTGAGTTGGTGCTGACGATCCAGCCTGAGACGCTTGCCCACGTCCTCTAGCTGCTCCTTGAGACTGCCTTCTCTGTGATCCATGTTGATCCTGCCTCAGAGGTTGTGTCACACTGACAGGCATAGACCTACAGTCCTTCATCAGATGTCCCACCTTCCCACAGTTATAGCAACTTCTTTCTAGTTGTTGTGGTCTTTGCGGTCCTGTGACCAATATTGATGCTGAACTGTGAGTTTCTCATGGCGGTAAACCTCGTCCTCTACCTCTACTTGGGGATCACTGAGTCTGAGAACTCGATCTGGGTGGTGGAGGTGTAGGTGCAGAGAATCTATGCTTCTTAAAGTCTCTAGATGAAGATCCCTGGAACTGTGGATATCTCTTTTGGGCTTGTCTTTTCTCGACTATGTATCTCTCTATCCTTCGGACTGACTCAACAAAGGTAGAGAATCTCTCCCAGTTTTCTAGTGCAGACAGGGGAGTAGTCATGTCGGCATTCAAACCCTTCTCAAACCTCCTAATCCTTTCTTCATCTGTGGTAGCCATATGCGGACAGAATCGCAACAACTCCATGAACTTAGCTTCATACTCGCTAATGTTCATCATACCCTGTCTCAGTCTCTCAAACTGTGAGATCTTCTCATCCAGGAAGGTCTTTGGAAAATATCTACGGACAAATTCCCGACGAAAGTCTTCCCACGAGATCTCTATTCCAGGCCTCTTCTGCTCTTCCATGGTCCACCAGTGACCAGCACTACCTTTGAGAAGATAGACAACATGTCTAACCTTCTCACCTTTGGGGATGTTAAGGATTCTGAAAGCTTTCTCCAACTCAGTTAACCGCAGATCAGCATCAGCAGGGTCAGCTGTTCCAAAATATTCAGTTGCTCTGACCCGACGAAGTCGCTCGAACGTTTTACCGATACCTTGACCCTCAGACTGGACAGGTGCCCTAGGTGCAGGCATGGGCATCCTGTCGGTGATATGTGTCATGGAAGTTATAAACTGCCCAAACATGGTCTGAACCACTGGGTTTCCCATGTCAGCTGGGTCAAACTGAGGTGGCTCCAAAGGTGGCTCCGGCACAGGTTGCTCTATTTCTAGGTTCCTTGCACCTTCTCGAGGTGCAGCAACACTACTTTATGCCTCGTACTCCTCCTGTGGTCCAGACATCCTTAATTATCTTCTTCTCCTGAGGAGCAGAAGACTCTATTAGATAAGAAAGAAGTACTAAGGATAGACTTGACACTCTAAGTCATATGTCTCTGTAGACTCAGCGAACCTAGAGCTCTAATACCACTAATTGTTGGCTCTGATCTCGAAAACACAAGATAAACATAGCAGAAGCGATTCGATTAACAACGGAATACGAAAATCACGAGAAATTAAAACTTTTCGAAAACGAGATCTCAAAAACCTGAAACTCCTTTTATAAAAGTAAGATGAACTGTTTACATCTCTGATAAATCACTTATCGAGTGATTATATACGTCATGATACAAAATCTCAAGATTTCAAAATTCTCAGATCTACAAACTCCTAAGACCTGAGTGTATAGAGACGACATAAGACTATTCTGACTACAAAACTAGACAACACAGTGTTTCCACCTGAAGTCACTGCTGCTCTTGAATTTGTTGCTGTTGTTGCTGTCCACCTACAGATCGGTTCCTTCAACCTCGATGTCCACCTAAAGGTAGAAATCTACGGGGTGAGACAATTTTAATTAATTGTCCCAGCGAGAGTTATAACTCTCTGCCAGAAACTTTGTTAAAAGCAATCAAAGGAATATCATGAGCAGGTAACTTAGGTTACTCACAGCAGGCTTGATAACAAATACTCATCTTTATTTAAGGAATATGAAGAACATGTATACTAATACTTGAACAGGATATTAAAAGAAAGCAATGTAATATCAATCAATGTTTCTCGTAGTTCAACCTAAGCAGTTATGCTACGCGGTTGATTATGTTTTACAAACATCATTATGCCCTGCGGAGATGAGGTATACCGCTCATGCTCCAACCGATCACTAGTAAGTCGCATCGGTATCATACTAGGTCATCGAAAGAGCCAGATTCTCATGACCTTCAACTACCTCAGTCAGAATGAGGATAAACATGCAGGACATCTAGTGTCCCTGCTAATATAGCTCACCAGGGTATTCTGGTACTTCGCTATTAGAGTCACAGTGGCATTCTGCACTCTCTTCCCTATCAAAAGATTTCATGTTTATCTCTCATCGATGCGGTATAAAAGATTCCCTTGGAATAATAGTGTTACATCATCCCGGTATAAACATATAGTGAAGGGTTGATGGATTAAGATACATCCACATCAACTCCTACACTAGGATGTAAGGATATACACATCCATATTCCCCCACATACTCTAAAGTATGTGATCCAGGAGTTCCCTTAGGAAAACCTATTTCACCATCATTTAAACTCTGACAATGATGGATCTATGATTAGGGCTCTACATGATATGATTAAACTTGGTTATTAGGTACATTTCAGTATTCTTTTAGCATCATACATGTTTCCAAACATTCAAGTACTAGACATTGCTATTACAGAAGAATACTAAATGTAACAGGTATTACTCATATCAGTTATCAGATGGATATCAATTCTTAATCATCTTATCACTATAATTCAGGAACATAGGTGTTCATACCCTTATATCATCATAACACTTGCTATCAAATGGCATGTTAGCATCAAGTCATCTATTAGCATGACCTTGATGTCATTCATGGTCCTTAAGGCATATCAGTTTCATATGATACCACTTGCATCTAGGTAACATAATTATTTCTGTTCATAAGCTATTGACATGCTTTCAATGAATATGATGTCATGATCCTTACCTGGATATGATTATTTTCTTATAAGAACCTGCATGATTAAATCAATTGATAATAATCAACAATTCATAGTCAGACCAGCAGTCAATAAGACAGAATTGATCCTTCAATTCAAAGGGTATACTTATGTGTCCTTACAAAGGGTAAGATTCCCTTGTTTACATCATTTAGGGTCATTCAACCCTTTTATTATGATTAGGAATAATGATTCCTCATCTCATATCTTGATCATACAATTCATGCTTAAAGGAATAACATGAGTTTAGGGTTTATTGTTCATTTCAACATATTACTATGAACTAGGGTTTACTATTCACATTTACTCATGATTACCCAAGAATTAGGGTTTACTATTCACATTACTCATGATTACCCTAGAATTAGGGTTTACTATTCACATTACTCATGATTACCCTAGAATTAGGGTTTACTATTCACATTACTCATGATTACCCTAGAATTAGGGTTTACTATTCACATTACTCATGATTACCCAAGAATTAGGGTTTACTATTCACATTACTCATGATTACCCTAGAATTAGGGTTTACTATTCACATTACTCATAGAATCATCATGAATGAGAAACATCATCATTATTGATGCTTTCAAATTAGGTTAAGACTCATCAATTATCTTAATTAGGGTTTTCATGATCTCTCATAAGTAGATCATACCCTAATCCAGCATATTCATATACATTGAAGGTACTTTATTTGAGTTTTAACCATAAATGGTACTTTCTCTCTCTCCTTCCTAATGAATGGTGATTACATCACTCTAGATAGAGTTGGATTAGGTCCTTATTGATTAACATAAACTAAATCACCACTATCATGTCATTAGGGTTTACATAAAACAAGGTATCCTTTAATTGAACCCATTTAAGCTTAAATGAGTATGGACCCACTTGAGCTTAAATGAGTGTGGACCCATTTGAGCTTAAACGAGTGTAACCCATTTGAGGTGAAACGGGTGTGAACCCATTTAAAATGAAACGAGTGTGAACCCATTTGAGATGAAACGAGTGTGAACCCGTTTGAGGTGAAACGAGTTAAACCCATTTGAGGTGAAATGAGTGTGAACCCGTTTGAGGTGAAACGGGTGTGAACCCATTTGAGGTGAAACGAGTTGAACCCATTTGAGGTGAAACGAGTGTGAACCCGTTTGAGGTGAAACGGGTGTGAACCCATTTGAGGTGAAACGAGTTGAACCCATTTGATAAAGTTGGATAAGGACCAACATAGGTATTAACGCCCTTCATCTTCAACCTTGAAACCAAGGTCTGTTCTTCACGAAAAAGCTTGCAAGAGTGCAAAGAAAGATGGGGAAGAAGAAGAACTAACTATTATTTGCAAGAATAAAAGTATGCATAACAAAGCAAGGTGTAGAGTTATAAAACCCACCTCAAACGTTGTTCCTAGAGCTCCAAGCTTCCAACCTTCGAAACTTTAATGGTGGCTTGAGCTCCACAGGTCATCCGAGGTTGTTTCTTCAAGAAAGGTTGGGAAGGATCGGCTAGGAAGAGAAAGCTAAGTGAATTAACCATGAAACCAACCTTATACAAGGATTTCCCCCATGAATTCAAGCTAGAAGATGGTGATTTCTTACCTTAGAACAGGTTGGTCGTTTCCCTGAGCTCCAGAGCTTTGCCTTGGTCACTTGAGAAAGATGAGAAGTGAGGAAGTGAAGGGAATACGTTTGGTTGTTTTTACAAGGAACTAGGCTTATATACTTTAGGTTATTTTCCACCATTAGGACTTCTAAAACATAGATTTCTCATCTAAGTCCCTTCTTCTTTCTAAGGCACGTCCAAGCATGATAATTTTATGCAAAGCTCATCAAAACTCAAGATCTAAGGGTAGATAAAACCAACATGCATACTAAGGTACATATATGAAGGGTCTTCTTACTCATACTAGGTGTTTTCACTACAAAGGTCATCCTTCTTATCCAATTATTTAATAGAAGCGCCCCTCTCATCCTTTCTTCTCTAAATGATGTCAAGAGTCATAAAAGATATTCTAGAAAGTGTATAGCACAAGTTGCACCCCACATTTTGGGTAAATTGCACTTTACACCAAAATTAGGGTTTAAGCACAAGGATTGCTCCACAAGCTGCACCATGGTGCCCAAACTTGGGAAATCCATCATACCTCATCATATTCCTCCATATGATGTCTCTTCATTAGAGGAACATATTAACATGTGTAATTTGCAAGTTAACCCCTCTAATTGGGTAATTTGCACATAGGTCCCTGTATTACCAAACAATACTACAACCATTGTTTAAAAAGGACAGAAATGAAAATGTATGTTCCTTAGGAACTTAATTACATGCCAAAAGATAATCACAAGGATTTAATTACATATCTTAGGCAAAACACCTAGGGTTAATTCATAACCCATGTCAGGGATGTTACAACTAGAGCCTTGGGAAGTGGGCCCGGGCATTACAAATGGTATCAGAGCCAATTCCCCTCTAGTAGGTGGGGCCCACATGGGCATGGCATGCCAGTCTTGAGCCGTGTAGTCTAGGCATGTAGGAAAGGGTTGTCCATGGTTGACGTAGCCACCCTTGTGCAGGTATTCTGTGATCGGAAGTTGGGTGTCCATGGGCCATTGTGGGTCTACACTGAAATGGGGTCAGATTATGAGGTCATATAGTTGAGCCTTGACGGGGATGTCAAGATTCTAAGTGGGGGAGATTATAACATCCCAAGATTTGAGGCCTCAGATAAAATGATCTTAAAAGGAATGATTGGACTACCCATATCACCAAGGTGCACCTCCTTTTCTGGGAGCCCATCTCTAAGAACTCTATAGTTAAGTGTGCTCAGCTTGGAGTAGTACTGGGATGGGTGACCTGTCGGGAAGTTGATCCTGGCATGCGTGTGAGTGAGGACAAAGTGCGCGGTTAAGGCTAGTGATGGTCTGTGGGGCCAGTCGTCATTCTTGAAACTCTACTAGAGCCTTAGGCAGTGGGCCCGGGCATTACAGACATACTTCATCAGGTATCTTTCTTTTAGAGGGTAGTAGTCTAATCATATATGAATCCAAAAGATCATGGTTGTGTTCTTCCACAAAAGTAGCTATAGCATACTGACCGGTGTAGATTCTTCTGAATGTAATCTGAGAAGGACAGGAAGTTCTTGCAGTTGACTTTAGTCGGTATAGAGAATCTTTGGAATTGGTTGGTAGAGTACTGGCTTTTAAACATGAATATGTAATTCTTTATTTTCATCATTGGGTGCCAACTTTTGTGAATGAACAATCTTGATACCAAAACCACAAAAATCTATATATTTTTCATAGAAAGCCTTTGCATTAGATTCCAATTCAAATAACATCCTGACTAGAGGCTTATCTACATCACCAGTTGGTTTAGGAATGACTAAATCAGTGCAATTCTCAAACATAGACATTCTTGTATCTTGACCAACATTAGATTCATTTCCTTGATTGTAATCTTGGTTCAGATCAATTAAAGCATTTTGTGACATCTGAATTTTTTTTTAAAAATAGTAAAATTAGTTAGTAGACATGCAAAATTCATGGCAACTTAGCATAAAAGATCTTCAATATTTTATACGTCTGGAATACATTTATAAGAATATGATTGTAAAGCATTAAGAATGAGAGAGAAAGTTAGGGTAACATAAGAGTATATGTTATTCTTTTTTTAGGAGTCTCTTGTCCATTTTGTTGTAAGTAGTAGATCTAGACCACATTCCTATATGACAAATCATACAATTATATCTAAGATAGTAAGGCAACAACTACATAAACTTAACATACTTATAGACAAGCTCTCTATAATCATTGTGTATATCAGTTTACTGTACTAAAACGTAAAGACTTAACAACCTTCATATTTGACAGTTTACATCGAAGATCACAAAAGGCTGTTCACCACCTCTTTTTCAAATCGTATTCACTTTCTTGCTGATATTACTAGACTTTTGTTGAGATTAGGATGTAAACCATGAACTCTATTGAAGAAATTGATAATCTGATTTAGGAACCTAACATTATCATATAGTATGTGAAATACTATAGCTGTAGGCTTTAAGAGGCTTAAAAATCTTGTTTTTCATTCAACTTCAGGATAATGGTGAAACGTTGCATACAAACAACAAAAAGTAACAGACCCAGGGGGTCTTCATACCTTAAAACATTAGTAGGGCAAAGTAATCTATATGTTCTCTATAAGGGTGAAGGGATCTTCATACCTTGCATACTATAGATGTATTTACTATAGCTGAAGGCTTTCTCTATAAGGGTGCTAAAGGGACAGGAAGTATCAACATACATTTTGGGGTCACTTCTGAGTTTTGGAAAACAAGTTGACAACATAACATCCAATGCTTCTAGACTGTGAGGGCTACCCAAATTAACCAGTCCCCTCACTGTCTTCAATTTTTAGATTTTTGGGGAGCCATGTAGGTAAGTGTTGGCTTGTGTTTAGAGTCAAATACACCTTCTATTAGACCAAGCTCCAAACACGTTATAGATCGATATACCACTCTATTGCATGTGTTAAAGTACCAAATTCTAGACCACACCTTGGACAGATGTTACACAATGTATATAGTCTAGGGAAGAGGAAGAGGACACTTACCTATTTCGGTGTCCCTTGACGTGCGGCGGTTGGCGACGAAGCAGAGGCGTGTGAAATTGGCAGCGGCACGGCCCAGCCTGACGGAAACTGGCTGGAAGTATGAGGACAACGAGGAGGAGGAGTTGCAGGCGGATGAGGAGGAGAAGCATGCCGATGGTCTGGTGGACGAGAAACTCTCGAGCAGTAGTGGCCTGGGTATGTCTGCGGTGAAGGCGGAGCAGAGGGTGGCGACATGCCTGCTAGGGCTTAAATGGACGTTGTCATTGCGATACTCTTGAGTGTGAGGTGATGGGATGAGGAGGAGGTTGGGGAGAAGAAATCACGCGGCAAATGGCGGTAAGGAGAGGCAAATGGTTGTGGAAAATGGAGAAGAAGGGAGGAACGGTCATGGCTGTGGAAAAGGGTTTGGGTCTGGCGCTGGTTTGGGGTGTAGCTCAGGCATTGACCTGGGGTGTGGGACGGGCGATGAGCTAGGGTGTGGGACCGGTTACATCAAAACTTTTCGTTTCCGAAATGAGGGAGGAGATCCTTGATGAGCGAATTGGAGCCCCTGATCACGGTTTTAGCTCGGTCAACAAAGTTTGAGTCGGTAAGGATACGTCAACATTATTGACCTTAATACAACCTCTATGCCCAATCAGTCATTGGCGCTATATTCTTTGTCTTTAAACAAACAGAAATGAGAGCCTCACACGTCCCAGGAGATCATGCACATTTCAAGGGGCCCCTGAAACATGTTTTGTAGGTATGGGGGCAGGGATATGATAGTTTTGAGTGGGCGAGGGTGGTTTTGAGGGATAAGGTGGAATGGGTAGGTCCATGGAGAGATAATGAGGGGAAAATGAGAGAAAGTTATATCGTGTGTAACTTTCAATATGTAGTGTTTTTTGACGAAATAAAATTTATTAGATTCACTACAAAATATACAATCCAACAAGACTAATATTGATATATTTTGATAAAAAAATATATGGTACATAAAATTTATTGGTGCATTATAAATTGAGTATAATACATGCAAAATATGGTGCATTGAAAAAAAAGTGTATTGATACAACACAAATTGAGTGCTCATGTCCGAATTGAGCGCATTCAATTTGAAACTAGACACATTGAAGTTCAAGCTGGGTGCAATCATGTCTGAATTAAGCACAATCACATCCGAATTGAGTGCATTCAATTTGAAACTAGGCGCATTCAATCAAGTTAGAATACTAGGTGTATCGACACAACACTAACTGGGTGCAATCATGCCCAAACTTGATGCATCCAAGTCGAACTGGGCACATTCAAGTCTAAACTGGACGCAATCAAGTACGAATTGGGCCTTAAGTCCAAACAGGACACAATCATGTCCAAAGTGGGCGCATTCAAGTCAAAATTGGGTGCATTCTAGTCCAAACTGGGCACAATCAAGTTTGAACATGGCATTCTAGTCCAAATAGGGTGCAATGAAGTCCAAATTGGGCTCAATCAAATCTAAATGAGGCACCATTAAGAAGAAGAAGAAAAGATGATGGTGATGATGATGACGATAATGATGATGATGATGATGATGATGATGATGATGATGAAGAAGAAGAAGAAGATGATGATGATGATGATGATTGTGCACTCACAAGTAGGCACATTACGCACTAACTAGGCACATTCATGTTAGAAATGGATGTATTTAAGTCCAAATTGGATGCATTCAAGTTCGAATTAGGCCAAGGCTGAACCGAGCACATTCAAAATCAAAATGAGCACATTGAATTGATAGTGGATGCAATATATATCAAACTCCAACCATTTTATTATTTTTTTAATATATACTAATATTAGTCTTGTTGAAAAGTAATTCTAATAATTTTTATTTCGTGAAAAAACTCATTATGGATCAAAAGTTATAAGCAAAAAAAAAATAGTTGTTTAAAGAAAGAGAATGAGTGGGAGAGATAAATGAAAGAGTGGGCACCACGGCCGGGAGAGGGTGGTCCTGCGTGTGAAATGCACTCCCCCCCACCGCGCATGGGGAATCTTTCAACCCTCATTACCGACTTGACCCTGACCACAAGAAAGACTGAATGCTCACTTCCGGTAGGGTCTATTGTACAATTTCGTACATTAAGGACATGACTAGATGTGTATTATGTGTTTCTTTCTTGTCATCTTCCTTATTTTGTTATACTTTGTTGTGCACAAGTCGACTAAGTCAACATATAGTGCATTTAACATATATTCATTTTTGTACCGTATTGATTAATTAGGATTAGGTGACACTGGCCTCTAATTATTTGTTAAGTTAACTGATAAATTGAGCAAATGACCTATTTTCTTCCTCAAATTATCAACCAATGTACACATACAACTCGATCATCAACTCAATACTCACATATTTATGCTTACTAATTAGGTCCTCCTTCCCCATTTTAGAATTGGTAGCCATTATTTAAATAATAGACAAACTGGACAATAAGAATAATGACCAAAACATCTTTAATGTAAAATGGATTTAGATTATATATAGGAAATAAGAGAACCTATTGGCAAGGCATTTTCAAATGACAAACAAGTCAAATAAGAGAACATGTGAAAACCTTTTATAATGACTTTCTTAGAACCACAGTGGGGGCGACCTCCCCTTCCCTAACAATCACACCAATTCGTAATAATTTAATCTTGTTGTAATTATATGAATAGTTTCTAGGTAGACAATCATGAAAAAGTTTTGTTAAATATCTGATAGAGGATACAATGATCCTTTAAACATGAATTTTCTAGGTATGGAAGTGAAAGTCAAGCACTTAAAAAAATTGAGTCATCTTCTCTAGATCAGTTCCCCTATATTTTCCCTATTTAATATACCCGTTCTTGTACATGGGTTTAGTACTACTACTATCCTCCAACATCGTAATATCTTGAAAATGTGATTGTACTTTAGACTAGGAGGATTTCTTGTAACACATACTTAAAATGTTCTATCAATGACTAAACTCTCTCACTAACAGAGGTAGAGAGTTTGTCAACTACGGCTAGTCATTTATTATTTTCTTAAAGAATTTCACTATATCCCTTCACGCCCTCATTGGAAATAATTCAATAACTTAAAATTTACAAAAATGCATTTATAGAATCACATGTAATAAATTGGACTGCAAATCTCTTTTGGATGACAAAGCTAGTAATTTATTAGGGCCAAGTTTATTGGCGTGGCCAAACGTGGCCATGCACTTCACAAATAGTTTGTCTTTACTTCCCTCCATTTTAAGATCTCATGGTTAATATATATATCTCACATAAAAATTGGAACCACCCAAATTTATTCATCATTTTGTGTGCCATAAATTTCTAATACTCTTTATAAAAAATTATAATGATAACCATATGATGGGTATGATAGCATATCATTGTGGATATTAGCAATTCTATAATAATATTGGTGATTTGAAAATGTGCCAGAACATAGAGAGGATTCGGGAAAATTATAAATTTGAATGGCTCTAATCATTGATGACTTGAAACAAGAGAAATCTGATAAAATTGGAAGGATACAGAAAAAATTAACATGCCCCTGCGTAAAGATGACACACACAAATTGAAAAAAGAGATTATTTGACCCAACTGCCATGCATGCACATAAGGTTCAGTCGCTATTAATCGCCATAGCGAACCATACCACTTGGGCAGTGGGAAACCAACAACTTGACCGAACAACGGTTAGCTAATCAATGAAGGTAACGCTACCCATGTCCGCTCCCCTACCCCAAATCTCAGGAAAATATAGCCAGCAACATTTGCAGTCATTTTTGTATTACTACTCATGCAAAAGTCATGCAAAATCCATGCAAAGAACATACAAACTGCAGAGAATGTATCCACCCACCCATAAATATTTAATTCCATCACAAGTTACAAAAAACATTCAAATTCAAAATTTCAAATCTCGTATATAACAGAAAATCCCCTCAAACATCCCCCTCCCTGTTCATTTCCACCAAGTACGGTACTCACTCCCTTACTCTTGATTAAGTTTGTCAAACTTATAGTACAATACCTACCAAATCATTGCAGTAAGTACAATACCCCACTATGATTTTCATTTTTGTAAGAAGAAAAAGTACAATACCCAACAAACCATTAATCACTTATACAATTCAACAATAAGTACAATACCTAATTATTATTCTCATATCAGTAACAAACCTAATTACGCTACTCAACAAGCCATTAGTCACCCATATGGTCCATTTCCAAGTATAGTACCCAAAACTATTTGCATGTCATAATCAAACATAATATTGTATTCAACATAGTACAACATTATGCAAAATCATATCAACAAGAGGGACTATCAAGTATAGTACTTGCCAAGCATAAGGATGATAATTAACAAGCCATTAATCACAATTATATTTAAATACTAAGTACAATACCCAATCATTATTTTCATTTTAGTAACAACCATAAATTTGGTGACTAGTACATTTCTGCCAAGTACAATACTCACTTCCCCTCCCTGTTCATTTCCGCCAAGTATAGTACTCACTCCCTTACTCTTGATTTAAGTTTGTCATAGTTATAGTACAATACCTACCAAATCATTTCAGTAAGTACAATACCCCATTATGATTTTCATTTCTGTAAGAAACAAAAGTACAATACCCAACAAACCATTAATCACTTATACAATTCAACAATAAGTACAATATCTAATTATTATTCTTATATCAGTACAAAACCTAATTACGCTACTCAACAAGACATTGGTCACCCATGTGGTCCATTTCCAAGTACAATACCCAAAACTATTTGCATGACTAGAACATTGAATTACTAAGTACAATATCCCACTATGATTTTCATTTCAGTAAGAACCAAAAGTACAGTACCCAACAAACCATTAATCACTTATACAATTCAAAAAGAAGTACAATACCCAATTATTATTCTCATATCAGTAACAAACCTAATTCGTATGTATTATATTTTCATTAGAGGGGTGGAACTGGTTCAACATGAACAAATAGTACATACAATACTTACTTAGTATTGGGAGGAATTGGTTCAACATGAACAAATGGTACATATAGTAAATTCTCAGTGCTGGGCGGAAATGAACAGGGAGGGGGATGATTGAGGTGATTTGCAGCTATATACAAGATTCAAAATAAAATGGAGGCAATCATTAGAGGGAAATCAAAGTTTTAGGAAAAATACAGGTGGTAGATTCGTTTTTGGTGGAGAGATAATCATCTCTTGCATGATTTTTGCATGTAGAGACATGCAGAATAAAGTGAATGTAGATATGGCTTTAAATGGTAGTGGGGCGCAGTAGGTATTCCCGAGGTCCGGATAGGCGCCCGGGTGGGGCAGCGGTTATGTGTAGAATTATTCATCAACGAACCATACCATGTGGGCTTGGGGAACAAATGTAGAATTGGTTAGCTAATCAACAAAAGCTCATCACAGTGGATGGACACTTACAAGGACGTTGAGGCCTCCAAACGTCCGAGCGACCCACACCGCAAAGTCCCCGTCTGCCACATCTATTTGCTGCAATTCCACTTGCTTCTTCCCGTGCAGGCTGGAGAGCGTTGCGACGGCAAACTCACCCTTGCTGGCATCCCTGGCCGTCAGGACCACCGTGAGGCTGAGCTCTGCCAGTTAAGGATCGCGAAGCCGATCCCTATTCGCGCCGCCACGCTGGTCTCTACTATACCACTCCTACGACCACCATTTGCGATATAATGTTTCAGTCACGCACGTTGGGAGTCAAGTGTGGCTTACACGAGGGAGAGAGTAGTATTGTTGGGGAAGAGGCTGATTTTGAGGTGATGACGTGATGAGTTTTAATTGGATGGGTTGATACAGGTTGTGTATTATGTAAATAAATTTGTTTTTCTTATAACTTTTGAACTGTGATAAAAAATTTAACGAAACAAAAACCCTTGGATTTGTTATGAAAAATGTATTCCAACAAGTTGATATATTTTGAACAAAAAAAATATAAAATGATATATATAGGTTATTCTGGATGCCAATGAACCATTTTGGGCGTCAATTAACCATTTTCGGGTGTCATTAGTCATTTATGGGGGTCATTATAATTCTAGGTGTCAATGAACCATTTTGGGTGCCATTAAGTGGTTCTTATGTGTCAAACAGACCTATTTGGGTGTTGTTATTTTGTTTTGGTTGTCAATCCCTTATTTGGGTGTCATTTTCAACTTCTGGGTGTCAATGAATCATTTTGGTCGTCAATTACCTTATTTGGACGTCATCTTTATACTTTTGGGTGTCAATGAACCATTTTGCTCATCAATTAACCATTTTTGGATGTCAATAACTATTTATGGGCGTCATAGGATCCAAAAATGCCTTATTTGGGAGTCATTTTAAACCTCTTGGTGTCAATGAACCATTTTCGGTGTCAATTACCTTATTTAGGCGCCATCTTTATACTTTTGGGTGTCAATGCACCATTTTGGGCGTCAATGAACCATTTTGGGCGTCAATTAACCATTTTTGGGTGTCAATAGCCATTTATGAGCTCCATATCATCTAAAAATGACTAAATAACGCCCAAAATGATTAAATAGTTGTTTTGGTTGTCAATAACTTATTTGGACGTCATCTTTATACTTTTGGGTGTCAATGAATCATTTTGGGCATCAACTAACCATTTTTGGGTGTCAATAACCATTTATGAGCGCCATAGTTGGTTGTCAATTAAATTATATATATCATTTTTGTATTTTTTTTCTAAAAAATATGTCAATATTAGGCTTGTTAGATTGCATTTTCGTAACGAAACCAACAATTTTTGTTTCATTAAAATATTCATTTCGGTTCAAAAGTTATAAGAGAAACAAATTTATTTGCCTATTACATAATTAAAAAAAACACCCAATCACCATGTGCCACGTGGTGGCGGTTTGAGGGTTGGTTTGGAGCTGTTTGGGAATGCGAGAAACTGGATGTGACAGCGTGACCTTGCCCAAATCTTAAGCTCCTATTTGGGAATGGACTGGACTGGGATTATGGCGTGTCACGTAGCACCACGGCGGCCCAATCCGGTCCGGCTTGGGTGAGAAATACATTTGGCAACCAATCCATTTTGATCCCCATTTTGGGATAATGAAATCCCATTATCTAATTTAAGTCAGTCCCTATCGAGGACGGATTGGAAATCTCAGTCCGGTTTGTCCGAAAACCCTCCCTGATCCCTCGTAACCCCGCAAAACCCCCTCTCCCTCTCGCTCTAACCTTCTCCTCTCGGCAATCTCCCTCCTCGCGATGCTTCACTACAATCGCGCATCTTCACAACTGTTTGTCCGTGAGAAGTAAAAGCGAAGGCTGCTCGAGGTCGCATATGGAGTCCAGTGGTCATCGGGTGAAGCATCCACGTGGAGCATCAATGTTGCCGCCTGCCACCACCAGTCTACGTGGGTGGCTAGCTCCCTCAAAAGCAAGGTACCCATGCCCTGCCCTGCTCTTCTCTACTACCTGCTCTGACATTGATTTGTCTTTTCGATGCATAGAAGAAACCCTAGCTCGCCCAAGCCAAAAAGAAACCCTAGCAAGTGTCTGTGTGCCTTCTTATTCCTCTCCTTCTGCTGTGAGGTTCTACACTTCCACATGCGCCTTTTGGAGGAGCTGTTCACGGAAGCTGGTCATCGTCCTTTGTTGCTGAATCGTGCTCCTCAATCGTGCTCCAGCGGCCCTGCCCATACCTACGATTCTGCACTCTGTCGTCGTTCTCAGCCCTTCTGCTCAGGTTGGTCATGAATTAGGGTAGAGGGTGCTTTGTTTATGAGGTTGATTAGGGTAGAAGTACAACAATCAGGCCTGTGTATCGATCAATCAGGCATGTGTATTGATTAAGTGGCAAATGAGCCGACAATAGCTACAAACATTTGAATCGTTGTATATGACACTGATTTATTCTACTTCTAACTACTACTTTTATCTAGAAATGCATCAATTTACCGCTATTATGTATGTCTATGTTCTAGGTTATAGTAGTATCTAGTAAATAGAAAATAAAAGCAACTAGCATGCCTGATTTTTGAGATTTTTTCCGGCCAGGTTATTTTGAGGATATTGATATGTGTTAGTAGACCATAGTTGTTAGTGTTGTCCTAGATTTCCTTTTCTATCATTTGTTTTTTATCCTCTAGTTTCTGGTTTCTGTGACTTTGTCTTTGTTTTTCTAACATGATTGGGCAGTAATGGAGGTATTTGGTTTCTGTGACTTTGTCTTTGTTTTTCTAACATGATTGGGCAGTAATGGCCGTTAATGTCTTGGACATATATGTTTGCCATACCTTTATTTATTAATGTTCTATTTTTTGTGATACTATTATGATATCATAATAGTAGCATCAATTGCATATGATTTTTGGAAAGAACAAGTGAACCCAATATGGCATAATTCTACACATTTTTTTGGTTCTATATTGAAAGCTAGCTTGACTTATAGTACTTATTTAATTTTATTTTATGATTTTATCAAGTGAAAAGGATGTTATTGTGAATGTTGCATATAAAAATTAGGACTCCTGTTTGTTTTTATCCCAATGATTTTTAATCAAATGAAATTAAATTTATGCCCAAGCATTCATATGACTCACGTATGCCTGTGTTGGTATTACATATAGAATATGCTCACGTGGTTTCAAAGTGGATATGAATCTGGAAATTGGATATAGAAATTGGTATTCTGGGAAAGATCATTCATGAATAGATAAAACCCACAAAAAAGAGTCAAAACTACCCGCATAAGATGCCTATCTAGCTTGAATTTTACCAATATACTCATGATGGTCAGGTTTGACTTAATAATTAGGGTTGATGGTCCCAACTTTAACAATAGTGGATGTTTTCCAAATCATGAGCTTTAATTTATAAATAACTTATATTAGAATGATGAAGTAAATAGATTGCTTATGCTAAATTTGAAAATTGAATAGTTCTTATGCTAAATTTGAAAATTGAATAGTTCTTATTTAGGCCAATTGATACATGATATGCATCTTCCTTGATTTTCCATTTCATTATCTGTGTCTGATTGCTTGAGGGCATGAAATGGTTCAAGATTAGGGAATTTGATAAGTGCACTTTGTATTGCATCTTATTTGCTTGATGGAAATATATGCATTGATTCATTGTCACTCTAATAGCATTGATTCTTGTCACTCTAATAGCATCGATTCATTGATTCACTAACCTACAACCATAATAGAGTCCATGTCATAATTCCCATTATATATCTACTCATGATCAACGTCCCCCCAATTGATGAACTACACTCCATAAAGTCACTCCATAAATTCAAATATACAATGTGTAATTTCCTAATGGAGTAATTAAGGAAAATTGACATATTTACATCTTATTAAAAGAATTTGACCCTTGTTCAGGTTAAGGATGTCATTCATATTAGATAAAAAGATGGTAGATTGTGCCCATATAATAGTAGGATGATGAAGACATCCCTGGAACCCTTTCTACTATGGATTTCAGCTTTCATTGATTTTACATTCAACTTTCCTCTCTATCTTGCATTTAGAGTATCCATTATTAATCCTACAATATATACCATGGATGAACCTAATTTTTTCCTACATTAGCTCACCATGAGCAGGTACTATGTTTGATTTGGCATGCAGGAGCAGTCATTGTTATTTCATGCTTATGATGAGCTTTTAATGAATTAAATGTTGTATCTAAATGTTACTCTTGATTTTTTGTTATCTTAATTTTATGTGTTGTTGAGATCGTACATGTATGAATAAGTAAATTTGAATGCAAGATATCAATCTATCATATGGTAGTGGTTAGGTTAATAGGGGAAACAACAACAGATTTAAAACTTGTCTAACTAAATAAGTGTGGGGTCTAGGCTAGGTTAATCCCTGCATCTACAAAGTGATGCCTGGAAAAGTTTTTTCACTATACAAATGAATAATTTATTTATTGTGTGGTATTTTACCATGAGATATGTGGTTAGGTGAAACCCACAGCTCAATATGTTTTACTGTTATTTAATTAAACACATTAGTCTATGTTTTATTTCTTCTTTGTTAAATTATTTTCGTTCATGTAAACCACCAATTAATCATTAAAAAGATCAAGCTTATTGAAACATTTGAATTATTGCGCTTAACAACATTTGACTCCTCATGGAGATGACCTCTATTATGCAAGTGGTTTGAGTTATAATAGGTATTCAAAATTCATGCAAATATAATAAATAGTTTACTATTATGCACGGTATTATCTATCAAAATGGATGAAATTTTTATATTCCTTAATAAATTTTTATGTATGCTTGGATATGATGGAAACGATCCCAAAATAATGGATAAAGATGGAAATTCACATCTAGTTGAATATTTTAAATAGAATTGTACTAATTCACAACAGAGCAACTGTGGTGCTACCTATATATACATGTAGTTGAATATTTATCTATAAAAATGCTTAGCACGTATCTTCTGCTAGTAACCCTATACCTATATATATTTCTTATTTTATTTTTTCAGTTGTTTGCTTGTGTTTCTGGTTCAGCTATGATCTTGCTCAGTTACTGATTGAGCTCCCCATATATGCTTGTTTGACTGTTATTTCGAATATGTGTTTGTGTCTCTACAGTCTGGTTGTGTGTTTATTGTCTATCCTACAAAATTTTACTGTCTATAGTTTGCAAGATTGTATTTAAGGACATGTATGTAAGGCCATGCTCTGCTTTGTGCAAGGGTAGAAGTAACACATGTCAAATACTAATTTATTCTTATCATTGCAAACACCACTCACTGTCATTATATACTGTAACACCTACACAAGTATGTCTTACGTAGACCCAAAGCACTGAATTGTTTGGTCAAGAGAGTCTGATGCCGCTTTAGTAACAACATTGCGGAGACAATATGACTTAGGAAGGTGTATTGATGGACATTTTACTAAGGACTCTTGGAGGGAGGTAACTTCTGATGTGCATAATAGGATGGGGAAGGACGCGGGTAAGTTAGACCAGTTCAAAACTCGGTGGAAAAACCTGAGGAAGGACTATGCCGCTTTGAAGCTTGTGACCAACAAGAGTGGCGTTGGATGGGATGACACAAGGCACATGCCCACATTGCTTGATACCCCTGAGTGGAGGCAGAGCATTGCGGTATGTACAGTAATCACACCCTTAACCACAACAAAGTAACGTCCTACATCTTAACTTACATTCCCTAATACAATTGTTTTTTAATACTCAGGTAAACAAGGACCTTGATAGGTTGCTTAGGCGCCCCTTTCCCCACTACTATGACATCGAGATGATGGTGGGGAGGAACATTGCTAGAGGACACCATGCAATGTCTTCCACGGACACACAAATGCCTTCTGATGTTGCCTCCGAGGATGATGTTACTGTTGACTTAGATGTGTTTGCTACACCCATGCACATAGAAACCGCATCAGGGGAACCGAACATAAGCACATCTGGGATGCAAAGCGAGGGTGACATCGGTGGAGGCGGAACGGATACCCCTACTAGTGTTGGGGGGAGGGATCCTCCTGCCCATAGGCGCAGGAAGCGACCATCAATGCCGCAGGAGCGATGTGTGATTTCTAATGAAGTGTTATCTGAATTCACATAGGTGTACGCAAAGGTTCACAAGTTAGGCACGTGTGTGGCAACCAGAGCCTTTGAAAAAGAAGAGTTTGCAACCATTTTACAACATTTCAATGACATTTTCCCCGATGCCCCACTGTTGTTTTTACAACACTTGTGAACGCCATAAAGGACTCAACAAACCGCAACATTTACCTCAGCCTTCAACACACCCCTCAAAAGATAACAATATGGTTACAAGACCTTTGGGAAAGGTCCCAAGTCCGCAATGCAACAATAATACCTTCAATGCCATCCTATTTTGTGCCATCTCAGCAACCATTTGTGTCGCACACCCCACCACCCAACTTCAACAACACATTGAGCATACCTTCCATGTGGTATACTCCATCCAATGATGCTGGCCCTTCGAGATCATAAGTGGGAACTACCTTTTTCCATTATGTTTGCTATATTTGCAGACCATCAATTTATATTAGCATAACTGTTGTAATAATTACTTTCCCATACAGACATTTAAATTCGCTTCATTGTTGTAATAATTGCTTTACCGTACATACATTTATTTTCCGTACAATCTAATTTGTTTGTAGCCTTCAAGTCGTTGTTTTTATATTATGTTCAAGTAGTTATTATCTTATTGATATCGTTTTACTTGTAGGCATCATGTCTTCCAGTGACCAAACACAATCACCTGACCTCCTCACACATTTTAGATACCTTGTCTGGTCCAGCAATTCACATTGTCGATGCAATTGCTGAGTCAAATGCGAACTCCATCATAGACGACATTTCTGTTGATGCCGACATACCACCCACAATACCTAGGTCAGTTAGCATAAGGAGTGGCCACATAAAGGTCTTAGAAATATTAATTGGTCATGAACAAAGGGCTTATGACCTATACCGAATGCAACCACATACTATAATGGCCCTTGTGGACAATCTTGAGAGTCGTGGCTTGTTACAAAGTATTAGAGGCGTCACTTTAGTTGAGGCTATATGCTACTTCCTACAGATGGTTGGCCATGGCCATACAAATCATGCTTTGGCGGAGGACTACATTCACTCTGGTGAGACCATAAGTAGAAAGTTCAATGAAGTGTTGGACGTTGTATGTGCGTTGACCCATGACTATATTGCCATGCAAACCACATCGACTTGCACGACAACACATTCTCGTATATTGGAGACTTCAAGGTTCTACCCTTACTTCAAGGTAATAGTTAGCCCCTACAAATTTATACTATTTTTCAAATATTCTGTATGTTTACAACCTATTTTGGTGTTATAGAATACCATCGGGACAATTGACGGAACACACATCCCAGTCTTGGTCAAATGAGACAAGCAAAATCGCTACCGAGACCGAAAAGGGAATGTCTCTCTGATTGTCATGGTTGTAGTAGACTTCTCCATGGAGTTTACATTTGTCCTAACTGGGTGAGAGGGGTCGGTTGTTGACCAACAGGTCCTATAATCAGCAATGACCACTGGCGGGTTTAAAGTTCCCCCGAGAAAGTTTTACCTAGTTGATGCAGGGTATGCCAACACTCGTCAATTTCTAGCACCCTATCACAATACAGCTTACCATATTTCTGAGTACCGAGGAAACAGACACCCCTACACCAGTAAGAAGGAGATCTTCAACCACCGCCATGCTCAACTACACAATGTTGTTGAAAGAGCATTCAGGGTGCTAAAGAGACGATTTGCCTACCTTAAAAAGGGGGCGACATATCCTATTCATTCACAGTGTCACCTTGTAATGTCTTGTTGTATCCTCTACAATTATATCCGACGCCAACATGATGGCGACACTATCATGGATGAACTCCCAGATGACAGTTCAACGTCTGCCATCCCCCCTTCTGGGGTTGACCTGAGTTCCCTCCAACAAACAACTCCGGCCAATTCAAGGGAGGGAGATCTTTTACGTGAAACCATTTCTAATCTCCTTTGAGAAACTCGTTGACCTCTAGCGTTTTAATTGTCATACTTTTTTAACTTGTATGATAACTCATCAACCACGTGACCTTACAACCCTAAATTGTTTGTTTCACGAACTATTTTATGGATCCTAATCATATTCGTCAATTTGTTTTTGGGTAGGTTGTCTTCAAATGGAGAACGGAATACCTTGCTGTACATGCAGCCTTCAATGCACTGTATGCGTGTATATGGATGCCGCAGATGCGGAAAATGGACGTTTTGAAGACAACAACCCCCACAGACCGTATTTTACATGTGGTAGGGGTCTTGTGCCGAACACATATCAAATGAGGTTGCCCGCGCAATGTGTTCAACCCACAGTGGCCACAATTACTGCAGTTAGGGATGCAATGCTATCACAACTTGCATATGCACGCAACGAACGCAAGCTATGGTCTGAACAATGTGACTTTGTCTGTTCGACAACAACAGACACCGATAGGCTCCAACAAGATATTTCCACTCTACGGGAGAGGTGCCAATATCTTCTCCAACGACTTCACATCACGAGCAATAACGACTCTTCAAATGAGGACGGATACAATACATCATAGATGTAGAACAACCTTTCATACTGAATTCACTTTTATGTTTGAACAAGCAGTTAGGCCTATTTTATATTCAGAAATTTGTATTTGAAATCTATGTTCAGAATCCGACAATATTTTTACTAATCATCAATCATGTTTTAGATGTCAATGAATCCATCTGAAGTTACGAGGTGTGATTGTGGGTTAGATGCAGCCTTGCGGCTTAACACAGAGGATGCATGGTTGTATGATTTTGACATTCTGAGTGAAAGGTCGGGCGAAATGTATTACATATGTCCTTCTCGTGAGGTGCACTAGTAAATACATACATAATAGGTTGTCGTTGTGTATGCTGCACATTCTTTGTCATTCATTAAACTTATAATACATTGTAGGAAAAAGATCGGTGCAGATACTTCCGTTGGGCAGTCGATCTCCCCCCAACAATTAATTCTTTGAAAGCTGAGATTATGTTACTAACTATCGAGTGCAAGTCACTGTGGGGATAGGCAATGAACATGAAGGACTTTGTTAAAATTCATCACAACTACGATGATATGTACACCCAAAAAAAGTATGAGCACGAGGTTCTAGAACGCTACGTTGCCAGTCTGGAGGAAGATTGTAGTCTTCTTTTGGACATTCCTTCACCCACGGTGACGCCATAACGTTTAATGGCAGAGCTACATTTAGTTTGGTGTATCGATTTACATTGTCTACCATTTGATATTTTTAACATTAAATCTTTCTTAATTCATCCAACATTAACAGGCTTTTTTTATTTATCGTAATGTTGGTGTATGTTTTATGGAGGGTGTATGTTTTTTCATCGCGATGTTGCTGAGTGTTAGTTGGCACTGAATATGCATATTATATTCCCTTAATTGTGCCATACACCCTTACGTCTAAAATATATTACTTACATAATCTGTAATATGGTTGGGCCTCCAACGACGCCTTATTTTATGTGGTGTACGGAGATTGATATGGTTCTCAGAGGTATGATGAGAAACAAATATGAGTTGGGGAGATGTGTTAATGGAGTATATATTATACAGGCTTGGATCGAGGCATGGCGTGACTTTCGAAACATAACTGGGGGGCCTTACATATCTTTGACTGAGTTGCAGATGAGATGACAACACATAAGGAGAGAGTTCATAAGAGACAATCTTTTTATTTTGGGAGATTTATTGCCTCCCCCGCCATTGGCCGTGCAACGCAACTTCGTGACGACTCGTCACATTTACCTACTTGGGGTTGTTGAATACCTTATTAACACCGATGAGTGAATCAAACAACCACGTTAGATGACGAAAGTAACACATGAACTTCTAATATATTTCTACGACATTGTAGTTGTTTGTGTTTACTTCACAACATTTAGTTGTAAAACTTATGTGTTGCGTTGTTTTGTTTGGACCATCACTTGAAAAACTTCTAATTTATTGTTATGTATTGAAGGCACACATCACGTTCTTACCTGTTTGTAGCTAAGTTTGTTTGGAGCATTTATTTGTATTCAATATTGTCACAGTTATCTTACTATTATTGATATTTACTAATACTTATATTTATTTATTAACTATAGATGTCGTCATCGCGGTCACGGTCAAATGCAAGGAAAAAGTTTGAAAAATTATTGATGTCTCTGTCGAAGATTCAAAAATATGTAGAAGAAAACCTTGTTTGCAGAAAACAATGTTGCGAGCCTACACGTGATGAGGGCACAAATGGGAGCCAAAAACATGCCAAGGGTTTTACTCTTCCTATTCACCATATGTCGTTGCTGTTCGAGTGGCCAAAAGACGTCATCAAATAGGAAACCAATCAGTTGTTGAATGAAGCACGTCCTATGTCATGGGACGAGTACGATGAGGCCATGAAGTTGGCCGACTAGGACGTTCCTACCTGGGATCAAAGTCTGTCCCCCACAGTGGTTGCTTGCTCACCATCTGAGATGTATTTGCCCGGGAACCAATACGTTATTATATGTTTTTTATGTGGTATTAAGTTCTCCTACAGACATGCTACGCACGTTTGCTACAATTGAATTTAAATGCATAAATTATGTATTTTATCTATTATTTATTTGTTATTTAGTATATAATACATTCTTTATGCAATTATCTTTTGAATGTTATCTTTCATTGAAACAACAACAATATCAAAGTGTTACACACATTACTTGACATATCACAATTTTATTTGCATCCGTATTAATATTCACGTTAATTTAATGTACAATTAAAAGAGAACGAAATGATTAAAATTTAGAAAATTAGAGCATGTCCACAAAGATTAAACAATATGATTTTGAGTTAGAGGCCACGGATAGGATATATATTTGCTAAGTCGCACTCCTCACTTATTTATAGGTATATAACAAGATAAAAGGTCAATTTCAATAATCTTTTCATTTTACATTTTTGGGTCAAATATGTAAAATACTACCTATTTACAACATACACAGCAATCGAAGACAACAATACAGTTGGTTTATTTTAAATCATCACGTACTTATGACCATACTCATATATTATGTTAGTTTTCCTAAGTACAAAAATGACATTCACAAAATTCACAAAATCTACATTGATTATTTAAAAAAAAATTACCCTTCTGCTTAAGCGGCAACACAACTACACATTCATTACTCTTGTTAAAACCGTTCTACAACATCAGGACAAAATCAGCAAATACTGACTACGTTGCTAAACAAAAGCAGACTGAATCCAGTCTAGTAGCCAAACAGAATCAGACTGCAATCAGACTCAAATCAGACCAGCTGACCAGAATCAGACTGGGATGCCAAACAGAATCAGACTGGGTTGCCAAACAGAATCAGACTGAATTATGACTAACCCTATCTAATCCAGTGCAGACTACGAAATCTCAATCTGTTCCCAAACAGGGCCTAACTCTATTCAGAATGAGCATAGCGTGTGAATTAAGGAAGCTCATGTAGATGCGGTAAGGAATGGAAACGGATCTGGACAGGCGGGGGGAACGAGACGAGAGAGAGTTGAAATTACTGATCGGCAGAGATGAAGCTGCATTTAGCGGGAGGAGCCGCCGCAATGGTAGACGGCATCATTAAAGCTGAATCAATAGTACCTGAGAGTAGTCAGAAAGCTGAAAACCGAGTAAGTCTGGAGGTCTATATCCGTATATCGTCGCCGTGATCTTGGGGATCGTTGTCAACTACTTGCGAGTACGCGGGTTCGTAATGATTAAACTAACTAACCGGAAGGCGCGTAGCTTGCATGAAATTAAAATAGTGAATGGGTGTGGGGTACGTACCAAGCTACCGACCTGATTTGCTATTAATAATCTTGAATATTTTAGTGAGATGGATTTGAACGCGAAGAAATCTAGACGCTTAGATATAGTCTATACTAAATTAAGAGTTTTGAAATTAATTATAAACACACGCCACTGAAATCTTTTTAGCCAATCTGAATTTAGTATTTTAAAATGCTGCTCACTGCTTCGCTCTCTCTCTTTTCTCTCAATTTTCTCATTTTTTCGTTTATTTTTATTGCATTTTCTCTCACACATCTTCTCATTAAACGACTCCATAAATTCTCAACGACCGTGATTACACTATCGGCAATTACGTAGTATTCATCACATTGTTTTTGGAGAGTGGAGACCCGTATCAATCCCTATAATGGATAAACGAACTCTATAAACGTGTAGTTTTAAAATTATTTTTCATCATATATTTTTCTGATTGTTCTTTTTTTCTTTCCTTAGATCAATAGGAAACTTTTTGGACATGGTCCCCTATGGACCCGTCTGTTCATCTAGTTTTCGGGATACAGCCAACAACAATAAAGTAATAAAAGATGAAAGAAGTAGAGGAGAGATAATAGTCTTGCCCATAACTTTTTATTTGGAATATATTTTTTAATAACAAAATTTATTAGATTCCTTGTAAAAATTACTTTCGAATAAGACCAGTGTTGACATAATTTTAAAAAATGATAATATGAGAAAAATATAGTATCCGTATATGGGGCACTATACACATGTTTTGCGTACAATGTCTGTGTTTTAAATCAATATCTGTGTTTTGAATACATTACTCCCCCAAACGAGAGTAATGTACCTTTAATCACACATACTTATCCTTTTTATTTGTCTACTCTATTATATCACCAACATTTTGGGGTATAATGCACATTTGGGGTACATTGCTCTCATTTTTTAAGGTGGTATACTAATGTTTTACTTGTTGACGTACTATTCGTCAAAACATGAGTACCATATCCAGTATGGTACAAATATTTGCTATACCTAGTTTAGTTTTAATATTTTACTTGATGATCAAATGGAAAAGTGACCAATCGGTTGACTAGATAGTCCAGTTGGGAAACTAGGTGAAATTAGGATCGAATACGACTGGAAAGATGTGATTGATTTGGAATCAAATTGAATGATTCAAATTAGTACAAAACTTACTAACTAAATGAATCGGGTGACTAGATGATCCACTTAGCTGACTAGTTAGTGAATCGACTGACTCACTAATGAGGCAGCTGACTAGGAAGTCTTTTTGAGTTTTCTAGTTTGGTTCTAATTGTGAGTTGTGATTATGAATGACATTGAGTTCTTGGGAAATCCAATCCCAAGACTCTCCTATATAAAGGGTGAATGTCTAAGGGTAGATATATGCATTGTCATACGAGTTGTTTAAGAGTTCTTTCCCTTGGAGAGAGAAAAATTCACCCAAGAACAAAATCCATAAAAGGAAGAGAAGGAGTGAGTGAAATGCTATCACATTGATGACTCTAAGTTCCACTCCCTCTTCACAACAAAGGTGGTACACCCAGATTTCCTACGTTTATGAAGATGACTATCCATAGAGAGGCCAAGGTCCTTGGGTGGAGGCTTGAGTATAAGCAATTTGTATAAGGAGGAGATAAGGCGTTGTTGTAACAACAAAGTGACAACAACAACTACTTGGGATCCAAATCCAGAAGTGCAAGTTCTACACTGACAGATGTGTCCAATTGTTGGAAAAGTTGGGTATGCACCAAGATATACTTGACATCACTTTTGTGTCTTTCATATACCCAAGTTTTATGGCTACAAAGGGTCTATTGGATAAAAGTAGTGTTGGAAATTTTTTAAAATTTCTGAAGTGCCCTTTTCCCCAAAACCCTATAGTGGTATCAGAACCAACGATGAAGACAAAACATAAATGCCATCAACAACACTAGAACTTCTCAACAAGGAATTGAATCGGCCAACTGCCTTGCCAATTGACCAACTGGAATACCTTAAACAAAGGCTGTGACGACTCGATTACAAATCAAGCCATCACTAGTAATAATCGCAGAATAACCATAAACAACGAATTTAACAAAAATCACTAAAAATTAAAACCATCTTGCACATAGAATCTTTTTCCAACAAACTCTTACACAAGGAACCAAAGCCTTATATTCATATGGTTCACATTATACATTCAGTATTTTGTCTCTTCTCGAGGATAATAAGTAGTTACTTTGCTTCTAATATGTGCAATGGCAACATAAAAACCTTGAGATAAGAAAACCAAAATCTCAAGTCAATCGTAGAAATCACTAAGAACTATCTCTCAAGGACCTGAGAGTACATAGACGACACATAGACTTCTATTTACAAAACTTTGACAGACAGTGTACTCAACCTGAGATACTATTGCTGTCTCTGCTGATACGAACCTTCTTCTGTAGTCTGGTTCCTAGTCCCTCGTCCACATCCACCTAAAAATTGTGGATCCCACAGGGTGATACTATTGTCCCAATGAGAGATATAACTCTCTGCCAACAATATTATTATCACATGAATAATAATAAACTGAACAAAAGATATTCCATTTGTTTAACATATATATTTTTAAGTGCAAAGCATATATATTGATAACAGATCTATGAGTCATCTTTTGCTTTAAAAGGAATATGAAGAACATGTACAACATCTATCTACTAAGATGTATGAAAGTAATAAGGCATCAACCAATGTTTCCCATATTTGATCTTTAAACAAATACACTACACGACAGATTACATGTTCACATTCATACTTATGCCCAGAGAAGTTGAGATATACCGCTCATTCTCCAACCGACCACTAGTAAGTCGAAATTGGTACCATACAAGGTCAATGGCAGAGCCGACTGTCAAGACCTCACCTTGTCTCGGTCAGTATAATACCACTTAGGTTTAGCATGCCATCTTGTGTCTGCTGTAATTAGATATGCTGGGGTATAGCGGCATCTTCGCTATAGAGTTACCGCCACAACGTGTACTCTCTTCGGGAGAAGACCACTTAGCTTTCCCGGATTATCAGGATGACCATTGAGCAATCATGTTTTAATTTTATTAGGAAGTACACTTAGCAACCTAATATATTTTGGGAGTCCATTAAGCACCCTTATATAATTATCACATATTCAAAAATATGAATATGCACCCTGCTAGGGCATACCCACATATCCATCCTTCACGCTTCCACGAGATAGACTGTGCACCACGCTAGGGCATGCCCACACTTGGTCGATCAAGCTTTTCACGTGTGTCACATTTAGAATGGTAAAACTCGTTTCATAATTCAGCAAATGCTGACACGGAATGGATCTATGGTCTGGGAAACTACATGATAATATTCATCTTGCTTAATTAGGCACATTACTTTATTTTTTAACATCAATCAAGTTTCAAGCAAGAATTATATCAAATGCTACAAAGAAAAACATAATTGCATTTACCAGGTACTTTCATATTTACTGAAACACATAGACCACTTAGAATCTCAAGCTCTTGTCATAATCATTACTTGGGTATTCAAACCCTTCATTTATCACTGAGTATTGTCACCACTTAGCAGATGATCATTACCTCTAGGTCATCAGACGAGGGTATTTATCCACATAGTCCATATAGCTCATTGAATCTGTATCATATAACATCATAGCTCTTACTTAGCCATACTTATTGCATTAAGATACTTGCATGGTTATTATATCATGTTATCAACAATTTTAAACATATATCTTAACCATGAAATACTAAAGGACACATCCTCCCTTATGGATTAGGGTTATAATCAACCAATTAGGGTTTTAGGATTTCATTAACAAAGATTATGTCCTAAGTCATACTCCACTCATCTCGGGAGTATTATTATATGATAATCACATACTTATCTTCTCAATCTTAGTTTCTCTCTCATCCTCTCTAGGATGTAGATTACTTAATTCACCTCTTTTAGGTTTACCAACTTATCATTTTTAAATCAGATTAAACTTACTATCTCTCAATATTGCATTAATTATATTCATCACTTAGGCAAGCTTAATGAATAGAAACATGTCTACCATATCGGGTAGCATGATTGATAATGTTATTCTATTGTATTTGAAGATGCATATATCATCTTAACAAATATCCATTTTAATCATGTGGTGAAACCACACCCTTATATCGGGTTTAGGGCATATCCCTTAACACCATATCGTGTAGTCATGTTAGGTTAGGTATCACTTTAACTTTTCTCATCTTAAGTCAACCTCATATCATGTATGGGTTAGACCATTATTCTCATATTGGGTATAAGGGTGTATTGGGTCCTCTTATCATGTACTAGAGTACACCATATCGGGCATGCCATTATGCCTTTACCATACATCTTTCAAGATAATACTATATTAGTTCTCTACTTTAGTTTTTAATATCAGTTTTCATTCTAAACTTCCATATCGGTCTTCCATCCTATCGGTTTGCCTCTTGGGTTGCCATATTAGTTTTCATGTTGGGTTATTATATCGGATTACCCTTTTGGGTATCATCTTGGATTTCACCATATCGTGTACCTTCATTAGGTGGTATCATGTTTCCATATCATGTTTCTATGTTGACTATCATATCGGTTTATATGTATTGGACACCATATCGATTTACCTCTCTTAGGCAAACCTCCTTTGTTCTTATCCATTTCAATGGTTCTATTCATTCTCTATGGTTGTACGACAAGCCAATTACTTAGTTACTTAGCAACTCATCTCAACATAGTAAGATGTATCAAGTTTTTAAAAGAAAAGAATTTCATAACGTATCAGGTTTCTATATCTTCATCTAGGGTTTGTGTGATGACCCTGGATTTTAGGGTTTTCATACCCAATATAGTTCTTGAAGACAAACCTAAAAATAAAATAGATATTGATGGATTATGAAGTATTATAGAATCAAATTAAATAAGTCGGGCTTGTGATGTTGATTTTAGATGATAATTGATGTGTAGCATAAGTTCAACATCTTTATATATGTACCACTTTAGAGTACTCATGACTTCTTCTATGAATTAGAAAATACATGAATTTTAATGGTTGACTTATGAATATTGGGATGTATAATGATCTGGATAATGAGAGTGAACATGTAACAACAATGTTTGATGATTAATGAGGTTTATAGAGTTATATGAGACTATTTGAGGAATTAAATTGAGATGTTACTAATGTTTGTTTGATCTAAAAATGGTGAGAAACTCCATTTAGTGGTATTGGACCTCGGTTTAGAATTCCATATTATTTAAAGTTTCCTACTATGAGATATGGAAGTTAGAAGTCAAAAAGATGATTTAGATTTTAGTTAACAATGTGGATTTTTGGAATATGGTTGAACTTAGGATGGAGGTCTCAATAAATGTCCCATCATGTAGTCGTAGCCTGCTCAAGTATGCCGTAGATTCACTCGAGAATGATCTAGTGTATTAGGCTCCGTCTTCAACCCCACATCGTTCGGAGTTGTTGGCCATATGTTGCGTTGGGCTTTGACTGCCTCAACCTATGACTCACTTGCAAGTATTTGAATATCTTGTTGGATGTACATCTATATGTATTGTTGTTTCCGCCTTGAACACTAAGATCACTAAGAAAAGAAAATGGAATGTAGTTACTGATGGTTCATTAATCTCCCTATTAGGGAGGGAAAGTATTAATGTTGACTAGCACCTCCCTAATGGTACAAGGTACACAGGGAAATCCCTAATGGTACAAGGTACTCGGGGATAGGGCCCAATAATATATGTTTGTGCTAAGTCCACCATAGTAATACATGTCCATTGAAATATGGTTAATAACTTGGGTTTACCTGATTTTTCTGCCTGAAATAATGATTTCATCTTTCTTTCTTTTTTTTCAAGTATTTTAAATATGCCAGCATAGTATAGTATCTTTCAACCACGTACCAACTTTATGTTGATTCACTATTTCACGTATGTTTTAGGTTCAAATATAGCGTGGGATAAAAGGATGGGATGTGAGCAGTTGTACAGGTTTACCTATTGTCTAGGATCCTGGTTAGCATACATGTTCAGAGACTTATGTAAACTTTTCTATTCAATGTGTAAATGTAATCTATAATAGTCCATGTTATAATTAATATACATGTTATTGTTGAGAAATGTTATGGTTGTATGTTCATGTATGTGTATTATGCTTCCGCGTCATTATCTGATACAATTGCTAATGTTTTCAGATTTTATCTTCTCATCTCCATGGGGTTTTGAGAAGGTGAAAATCTGGGGATGTCACCGTTTGCCCATATCATGCAAAGGTGTTGCTTTACCTTTGTATCATGTACAAGGTATAGATAGGAATCTTCCTTATCATTCATAGAACTTGTTTCACCAAGTATGTCCTACCTTCATATCGAGCAAGTTTCTATATCAGGTTCTATATCAGTTTTCAAAAACCTTCAACCCGTATCGTGTTGTTCAATGATGATGTCATGATCATCAACCTCAAGATCTTTATCTTACTATTCTAAATCATGTACAACTGTCCTAATTACTTATTAGAACTCATGAGTATATCAATTGATCAAAGTAAATCCAAATTTTGACAATAATCAACAAATTGAAGAATATTGAAGAATAGATAATAATATTGATGGGTTTAAGTTATATAACCCGCCTCTCAAATAGCTTCCAAGCTTCAAGCTTCAACTACACATGTTCCAAGGTTGAAGATGAGCCTTCTCTAATCTCCAAGACTTGAGATCCAAGCTGTTGCATGATATCTCCAATCCAAATGGACGATATCACCTCACTTGGTCACTAAGACCTACTTTGGCCAATATCCCTTATCCTTGTCCGATATCATGCTTCACCACTCAACTATCTTCACTATGGATGACACAAGAGAGTATACACAATATAAGAGGGAAGGTTGATAACAAGAATAAAAAATCTTGCTAACAAGTGAAGGGAAAGGTATTTATACTTGGTTTTTATGGAAAAGAGTGTAAGAGGTGTCATTAGCTTAAGTTACTTCATGTCACCTAGCCATGCAAGGTCGACACATACACTTGCACGCATGTCATTATTATCTTGCCATGCAAAAAAATAAGAATCCAAGGATAATATAGGGGATAAGGGTCATCTCTTGAGTTATCTTCTAGTGCAAGTCTTCTTCCACTAACTATATTTATAATATTCAACTTACTCCATTCCAAGACAAGTTGCTAGCCGATTCATATTTCTTTTTTGAAGTGCCTTTCCCACCATGGACAATTATAAAACCCACAAACCGATAGGAGACTCTTCTTATAGCTCTATGGCTGATAGGGACTTCCTCCTAAATCCACAGCTCGATATGCTCATATGTATAACTTTCAACTTATGCACTTTCTTGGTCTTTTCATTATTATTAAAAGTGCTAACACTTTAGGATGATTCAACATATTGTTTCCTTCTTTCTCTCTCCTCTAGACAATACTAAGTAAAAGTAAAAACAATCTAAAGGTGGTAATTTGCACATTAACCCTATTTTGTATATATTGCAAATTGTACCACAATTGATACACCAAATACTTAGCATTATTTACACAAGTTCTCACTTAGAAGTTTAGGCTTTGCACAAGCCACCACTTAGCATCATATTCTCTTTCATGATATTAAAAACACTTAGAATACATTCAACATGCGACATTTGTAATATAACCCTTCTTCTTGGGTAAATTTGCACTTTTCACTTAGATTATCATATAATGCACACATAGTTTGCATATAAGCTCAGTTTTGAAAATAAACTTCACAAAGGGACTTAATTACTTTTTCAAAAGATAAAAACAAGTTTGTAAGAAACTCACTTAATCAAAACATCTAGGTGTTAGGTCATGACCCAGATCAGGGGTGTTACAATTATCAACCCCTAAAAAGGGATTTCGTCCCCAAAATCTCAAGAGAAAAGAGAAGGGTACTTCCTCCTCATATATTCCTATAACTCCCATGTGGCTTCTTCAATGCCACAGTGATGCCAAAGAACTTTCACAAGAACAATGTCTTTCTTCTTCAACTTCTTGACTCTTCTGTCAAGAATCATCATAGGGCTTCCACATAGGATATATCTTCATTCAATTCAACCTCTACAGTTGCAACACCATCTTTGTATCGAGATGACACTTCGTTAGCATAGACACACGGAACACTGGATGTAGTCTATGTAGCTCAGGTGGAAATTCCAACCTATAGGCTACTTTCTCGATTCATGCTATCACTGGGTAAGGTCCCATAAATCTAGGGGCTAACTTACACTTCTTCCAAAATCTGAGAACACATTTCCAAGGAGAGACCTTGAGGTACACTCTGTCTCCAACTTGGAATTCTAAAGGTCTACAATGTTTATCTGCATATGACTTCTATATATCTTGTACAACCTTCAACTGTTGTTGTATAACTTTAATATTTTCAATTGTCTATTGTACTAACTCAGGACCTAGAAGTTGGTATTCTCTGGTTTCAAACCAACATAATGGAGATCTACAACATGTACCGTATAATGCTTCATATGGTGCCATATCATTACTAGCCTGATAACTATTGTTATAAGCGAACTCAATCAAGCTCAAGTGTAAATCCCAACTTCCCACAAATTGAAGAACACAAGCTCTAAGCAAGTCCTCTAAAATTTGTATAGTTCTTTCAGACTGTCCATCTGTCTAAGGATGAAAGGATGTACTAAAATTCAACTGTGTACCCAAAGCTTTATGCAATCATTCCCAAAAATGAGTTGTAAACTGGGGACCTCTATCAGATACAATTGTAGCCAGAACTTCATGCAATTGCACTATCTCATCTATGTAAATCTGTGCAAGCTTCTCCGCAGTGTAGGTTGCTTTGATAGGAAGAAAATATACTGTATTAGTCAACCTATCAATTATCACCCAAATGGAATCATGACTTTTGTCTATCCTAGGCAGACCAACCACAAAGTCCATTGTCACATGATCCCATTTCCACTGAGGCATAGGTAGGGGTTGTAACATTCCTGTAGGCTTTTGGTGTTCTGCTTTAACCTGCTGACACACCAGACACTACATAATGAACTTAGCTACATCTTTCTTCAAAT
Source organism: Alisma plantago-aquatica (assembly GCA_963693085.1). Classification (NCBI taxonomy): domain Eukaryota; kingdom Viridiplantae; phylum Streptophyta; class Magnoliopsida; order Alismatales; family Alismataceae; genus Alisma; species Alisma plantago-aquatica. Next base: position 1,353,708,399 of record OY856410.1, on the reverse strand, counting down.
TGGGCCACCAATACATATATTTTAAGTTATGATACATTTTGGTACTCCCTAGATGAATTGCATACATGGATGAGTGGGATTCTTCCATCACTAACTTTCTTAAGTTATTACTATCGTGAACTACCATCCTACCATGGTAACAGACTAAGCCATCTTGTGACTCATGGAAACCATCCCATTTCTCACTGCCCAACTCTGACTTAATCTGCTGAATCACAATATCAACCTGTTGTGCCTCTTTAATCTGTTCCTTCAGAGTGGGTTTCACATGCATTTCAGCTAATAACCCCACTAACAAAGATACTTATAATTGCACATTCATCTATCTCAAAGAGACAAGCAAATCCCGCTTAAAACATACTAAAGAATTCAATTGTGCATTATTTGAGGGTGAAGTCAAAGATTTTCTACTGCGTGCATCAGCCACTACATTGGCTTTTCCTAGATGATAATCAATTATACAATCGTAGACCTTGATTAACTCCATCTAGTGATGTTGGCTCATATTCAACTCATGCTGAGAGAAGATGTATTTTAAGTTTTTATGATATGTGAAGATCTGGCATGTATCTCCATAGAGATAATGCCTCTAAATTTTTAACACATGAACCACTGCAGCCAATTCTAGATCATGTGTCAGATAATTCTCCTCATTTTTCTTGAGTTGTTGAGAAGCAAAAAAAAACACATGATCACTCTGTATCAACACATAGCCTAGACCATTCTTAGAAGCGTCACAGAAAATACATATCCTTTTCCCTGCTTAGATAGAACTAATACAGGTGCACTAGTCAACTTTTCTTTCAACAGCTAGAAAGAATGTTGACACTTGTCATCCCAGACAAAAGGAACTTCATTCCTTATCAACTTGGTTAGAGGTAATGCTATAGAACTGGAGTCTTTGATAAATCTTCTGTAGTATCCTACCAAGCCTAGGAAACTGTGAACCTCAATCGGTGTTTTAGGTTGTTCCCACTCCACAACAGACTCTACTTTCTTAGGATCGACATGAATACCTGAAGCAGATATGACGTGTCCAAGAAAAGATACTTTTGATAACCAGAGTTCACACTTGCTAAACTTAGCATATAACTTATGTTGTCTCAACAAGGTCAAAGCTTGATGAAGATGTTGCTCGTGTTGTTGACAGTTTCTACTGTATATCAAAATGTCGTCTATGAAAACCACTACAAACTGATCAAGGAAAGGCTAGAAGATTCTATTCATCAACTCCATAAATGTAGCTGGTGCATTAGTTAGTCCGAACGACATAACCACGAACTCATAATGACCATACCTTGTTCTAAAGGCTAAATTAGGTATATCATTCTCCTTGATGCGTAAGTGATGATATCCTGACCTTAGATCTATCTTAGAGAACACCGTTGCACCAACAACTGGTCAAACATATCATCAATCCTTGGTAGAAGATATTTGTTCTTAATAGTCACCTTGTTAAGCTGTCTGCAATCTATACATAGTCTCATAGACCGATCTTTCTTTTTAATGAAAAGAACAGGAGCACCCCATGGCGAAGTACTCAGTTGTATGAAACCTTTCTCAAGCCACTCCTGTAACTATTTCTTAAGCTCTGCCATCTCAGCTGGAACCATACTATAAGGTGTTTGGGCTATAGGTTGTGTATCCGGAACAAGGTTAATCTCAAAATCAATCTCTCGAGGTGGAGGAACACCTAGAAGTTCCTTGGGAAACACATCCTTGAATTCCTTGACAACCAGAACTTCAGAAAGACTAGGGCTCTTTATTCTAGTATCTACCAAATGTGCCAAGAATGCAAAGCATCCTTGTCTCATCAATTTCTCTGCTACCATAGCTGACACTAGACATGTTGGGAGAATCTTTCTATCCCCCTAAAAGACCCATGTCTTATCACTGTATGTGAACATAGCCTACTTGGAACCACAATCCAAGACAACTTTATACTTCTCTAAGGTATCCATATCGAGAATTACATCAAACCCATGCATTTCAAGTGGTATAAGATCCACTTGAATGTTGTGTTCTGAGAAAGAAAGAACACAGGGAGAGCATACCTCCCGTAACATTGCAGATTCAACTAATGGAGTTTCTAATAAAATATTATCCATTCTAGGATTGACAATCATATTACAATCATGAATCACTTCTCAAGTGATAAAAGAATGTGTAGCGCCCGGATCAATCAAAAAAAATACAAAACATGATGAAGACATATCAGAATGAAATAATTCCATCTAACTTGTCACAACTCATGGGTTAACCACTGCCTTCGATTGATTCATAGCATAAAATCTTGCCATTTCCTATTGCCAACCTCATCCTCTATTGGCCAATGCAGATGATCCTGCTTGAGATGCTTGTCCACACAAAATTGTTGTCTCAGAGAGCCTTGCTAACTCTTCCTTAGTGGTTGGGTTACTCCTACATCCCTAACTAGACAATCCTTTATCACATGACCTATCTTCCTACACCTATAGTAGACTATGTTATCCCATTGTGACCTAGAGGGTCCTGTCACTGACATCGATGTTGAAATCTGAGCTTCACTTGATAGAAAACTATGGCCTCTACCTCGGCTAGACGTCCACCGTGTCTGAGTATTGAGCCGTTGTGGTTCCCCAGGTGCAGTAAACCTTGGTTTCTTAAAGATGCTAAACCTATGATTCTGAAACTGTATAGGTACCTTCCTACTATTCGCCTCTCATTTCTCTGTCACAGACCTCTCTATCCGCCTAACTAACTCCACAAAGTTTGTAAACCTCTCTATATTCTCTAAAGTAGATACAGGTGTGGTTAATTCAACTTTTAAACCCTTCTCGAAATGTTGAATTCTCTCCTCATCCGTGGTGGCCATGTGCGGACAAAATCGCAGAAGCTCCATAAACTTAGCTTCATACTCACTAACCTTCATGGTTCCCTATCTAATCCACTCAAAATATGAGATCTTCTCATCAATATAAGTCTTGGGAAAGTATCTACTGACAAATTCTTGTCAGAATTCCTGCCATCCGATCTCAACACCCGGCCTTTTCTCTTCTTTGATGGCCCACCAATGACCATCGCTTCCCTTCAAGAGGTATACAACATGCTTAACCTTATCATCATCTAGGATATCAAGGATCCTAAAGGCTTTCTCTATCTCAGTTAGCCATGAATCTACATCTGCTAGGTCAGTTGTGCCAGCATACTCAGTGGCTCCTACTCAACATAACCGTTCAAAAGTCTTGCCAGATCCATGTCCCTCACTAGACCCTGATGTCCTAGGGGCTGGTGCTGGTATCCGATCATCCATGTGCATCATTGTATTCATGATCAGTCCAAAAAGAGCATGAAAAGTTGGGTTCTCTAATGGAGTCTGGTCAAGCTAGGGATTCCCAGGCACTAGTTCTTTTATAGCCTGATCCCTCACACCACCTCCTGGTGCAGCAACATTGCTTTCAACAGCATGTTCTTCGTGTGCTCCAACCATCTTTTACCTTTCTTCTTCTCCTGTATGAGGAGAATTTACTATAAGATATACTGGAGAACACTAGAACAGACTTAACAAACTTAATCCTATGTCTATGTAGACTCAGTAAACCTTAGGCTCTGATACCAAAACTTTATGACAACCTGATTACAAATAAAGCCATCACTAGTAATAATCGTGGAATAACCATAAATAATGAATTTAACAAAAATCACTAAAAATTAAAACCATCTTGCACATATATCCTTTTTCTAACAAACTCTTACACAAGGAACTAAAGCCTTATATTCATATGGTTCACATATACATTTAGTATTTTGTCTCTTCTTAAGGATAACAAGTAGTTGCTTTGCTTCTAATATGTACAATGACAACATAAAAACCTCGAGATAAGAAAACTAAAATCTCAAGTCATTCAGAGAAATCACTAAGAACTAGCTCCCAAGGACCTGAGAGTACAGAGACGACACATAGACTTTGATTTACAAAACTCTGATAGACATTGTTCTCAACCTAAGATACTACTGTTGTCCCTGCTGATACGAACCTTCTTCTATAGTCTGGTTCCTAGTCCCTCATCTATGTCTACCTAAAAATTGTGGATCCCACAGGGTGAGACTATTGTCCCAGCGAGAGATATAACTCTTTGCCAATAATATTATTATCATAGGAATAATAATAAATTGAACATAAGATATTCCATTTGTTTAACATATATATTTTTAAGTGCAAATCATAGATATTAATAACAGATCTATGAGTCATCTTTTGCTTTAAAAGGAATATGAAGAATATGCACAACATCTATCTACTAAGATGTATGAAAGTAATAAGACATCAACCAATATTTCCCATTTTTGATCTTTAAAAAAATACACTACACGACTGATTAAATGTTAACATTCATACTTATGACTAGTGGAGTTGAGATATACCTCTCATTCTCCAAACGACCACTAATAAGTCAAAATCGGTACCATATAAGGTCAATGGCTGAGTCGGCTATCAAGACCTCACCTTATCGCGGTCAGTAGGAGACCACTTAGGTTTAGCATGACATCTTGTGTCTGCTGTAATTAGCTATGCCGCGGTATAGCGACATCTTCACTATAGAGTTACCGCCGTAGCGTGTACTCTCTTCGGGAGAAGACCACTTAACTTTCCCAAATTATCAGGATGACCACTGAGCAATCCTGTTTTAATTTTATTAGGAAGTACACTAAGCAACCTACTATATTTTGGGAGTCCTCTGAGCACCCTTATTTAGTTTGAGAGTCCACTGAACACCCATATACAATTATCACATATTCAAAAATATGCATTCCGAGTAAAACTTGTTTCACCATTCAACAAATGCTGACACTGAATGGATCTATGGTTTGGGCAACTACATGATAATATTCATCTTGCTTAATTAGGCACATTACTTTATTTTTTAACATCAATCAAGTTTCAAGCAATAATTATATCAAATGCTACAAAGAAAAGCATAATTGCATTTACCAGGTACTTTCATATTTACTAAAACACATATACCACTTAGAATCTCAAGCTCTTGTCATCATCATTACTTGGGTATTCAAACCCTTCATTTATCACTAAGTATTGTCACCACTTAGCAGATGATCATTACCTCTAGGTTATCATACCAGGGTATTTACCCACATAGTCCACATAGCTCATTGAATCTGTATCATATAACATCATAGCTCTTACTTAGCCATACTTATTGCCTTAAGATACTTGCATGGTTATTATATCATGTTATCAACAATTTTAAACATATGTCTTAACCATGAAATACTAAATGAAACATCCTCCCTTATGAATTAGGGTTATAATCAACCAATTAGGGTTTCAGGATTTCATTAACAAAGATTATGTCCTAACTCATACTCCACCCATCCCAGGAGTATTATTATATGTTAATCACATAATTATCTTCTCAATATTAGTTTCTCTCTCATCCTCACTAGGATGTAGATATCTTAATTCACCTCTTTTAGGTTTACCAAATTATCATTATTAAATTGGATTAAACTTACTATGTCTCAATATTGCATTAATTTTATTCATCATTTAGGCAAGCTTAATGAATAGAAGCATGTCTACCATATCGGGTAGCATAATTGATAATGTTATTCTACTATATTTGAAGATGCATATATCATCTTAACAAATATCCATTTTAATCATGTGGTGAAACCACACCCTTATATCAGGTTTAGGGCATATCCCTTAACACCATATCATGTAGTCATGTTAGGTTAGGTATCACTTTAACTTTTCTCATCTTAAGTCAACCTCATATTATGTATGGGTTAGACCATTATTCTCATATCAGGTATAGGGGTGTATTGGGTCCTCATATTGTGTACTAGAGTACACCATATCGGGCATGCCATTATGGCTTTACCATACATCTTTCAAGATATAATCATATTAGTTTTCTACTTTAGTTGATCATATCATTTTTCATTCTAAACTTCCATATTGGTCTTCTATCCTATCGGTTTGCCTCTTGGGTTGCCATATCAGTTTTCATGTTGGGTTATTATATCGGATTACCCTTTTAGGTATCATCTTGGATTTCACCAAATCATGTACCTTCATTAGGTGGTATCATGTTGCCATATCATGTTTCTATGTTGACTATCATATCGGTTTATTTGTATTGGACACCATATCAGTTTACCTGTCTTAGGAAAATCTCCTTTGTTCTTATCCATTTCAATGGTTCTATTCATTCTCTATGGTTGTACGACAATCCAATTACTTAATTACTTAGCAACTCATCTTAACATAGTAAGATGTACCAAGTTTTCACAAGAAAAGAATTTCATAACATATCAGGTTTCTATATCTTCATCTAGGGTTTGCCCATATCATGCAAAGGTATTGCTTTAACTTTGTATCATGTACAAGGTATAGATAGGAATCTTCCTTATCATTTATAGAACATGTTTCACCAAGTATATCCTACCTTCATATCAGACAAGTCTCTATATCGGGTTCTATATCAGTTTTCAAAAACCTTCAACCCATATCATGTTGTTCAATGATGATGTCATCATCATCAACCTCAAGATCTTTATCTTACTATTCTAAATCATGTACAACAGTCCTAATTACTTATTGGAACTCATGAGTATATCAATTGATCAAAGGAAATCTAAATTTTGAGAATAATCAACAAATTGTATAATATTGATAAAAAGATAATAATATTGATGGGTTTAAGTTATATAACCCGCCTCTCAAATAGCTTCCAAGATTCAAGCTTCAACTCCACACGTTCCAGGTTGAAGATGAGCCTTCTCCAAGCTCCAAGACTTAAGCTCCAAGCTCTTGCAAAATATCTCCAATACAAATGGACGATATCACCTCACTTGGTTACTAAGACCTACTTTGGCCGATATCCCTTCTCCTTGGCCAATATCAGGCTTCACCACTCAAATCTCTTCACTATGGATGACACAAGAGAGTATGCATGATACAAGATGGAAGGTTGATAACAAGATTCAAAAATCTTGCTAACAAGAGAAGGGCAAGGTATTTATACTTGGGTTTTATGGAAAAGAGTGTAAGAGGTGTCATTAGCTTAAGTTACTTCAAGCCACCTAGCCATGCAAGGTCGACACATACACTTGCATGCATGTCATTATTATATTTCCATGCAAAAAAAATAAAAATCCAAGGATAATATAGGGGATAAGGGTCGGCTCTTGAGTTATCTTCTAGTGCAAGTCTTCTTCCACTAACTATATTATAATATTCAACTTAATCTATTCCAAGACAAGTTGCTAGCCGATTCATATTTCTTCTTTGAAGTGCCTTGCCCTTCATGGGCAATTATAAATCCCACAAACTGATAGGAGGCTCTTCTTATAGCTCTATGGCCGATAGAGACTTCCTCCTAAGTCAACAACTCGATATGCTCATATGTATAACTTTCAACTTATGCACTGTCTTGGTCTTTTCATTATTATTAAAAGTGATAACACTTTAGGATGATTCAACATATTGTCTCCTTCTTTCTCTCTTCATTAGACAATACTAGATAAAAGTAAAAATAATCTAAAGGTGATAATTTTCACATTAACCCTATATTTTGTATATATTGCAAACTGTACCACAATTGATACACCAATCACTTAGCATTATTTACACAAGTTCTCACTTAGAATTTTAGGATTTGCACAAGCCACCACTTAGCATAATATTCTCTTTCATGATATTAAAAACACTTAGAATACATTCAACATGTAACATTTGTAGTATAACCCTTCTTCTTGAGTGAATTTGCACTTTTCACTTAGATTATCATATAATGCACACATAGTTTGCATATAAGCTCAATTTTGAAAATAAACTTCACAAAGGGACTTAATTACTTTTTGAAAAGATAAGAACAATTTTGTAAGCAACTTACTTAAGCAAAACATCTAGGGTTAGGTCATAACCCAGGTCAGGGGTGTTACAAACACAAAACTAAGTACATGTGATTTGAATCTTTGTGTTTGTTTACAACTTTTGTTGTCCCAAGATATTGTATTAGTTTCCATATTGAAGGGTGTAAAATGCACGTATAAAACACAAATGCACGTATCGCGTAATATAGGTATATGAGGCATGAGTATCAAACTTAGGGAAATGTTATCCATAAACTACTACAAATTGTGACTTGATCAGGTATACCTGATGAAAAATTGATTTATTGAGTAATTAACTAATTGTAAGAACTAAAACCAAAATAATTTGGTTGTGATCACACTGGAATGAATTTCTTACGAGTATGATTTTTCTACAATTCACAATGCAATGAACATCATTTATTAATATCTATTTCTCTTAACCTTGGACCAAGAGAAATGTAGCAAGAATTACCCAATCTCGTAGAATAATTCACTATCTTATCTAATATATCCCAATCTCATAGAGATTTAACTATTAGCTAGGTGTTTTAATGACTCCTCAGGGTTGTATCCTTCACAATCACAAGCTCTCTCTCAAGGAATGATATAACTTGTGTAATAATATGAATTTTCTAATCCTAAATCCCTCTCTTATAGTAATCAAGGATCTGTGAAATTAGCTATGTTGATCAGACATACTCAATTCATTATGTAACCATAATATTATGTCCAGAAATTAGAAAAAAAACATATATATCACTTCATAATGTCAAATATAATGCATAATCGGGCTATTCCAAAGTCCTAAGGAACTAGGAGACAATTCATGCATGATTTCTACCATTGCAGACATATACAAAAGAAAAAAATGAGAGAAACATTAAAAAACTAATGAAAATATCTAGAGAAGATAATTCAGACGACTCTCTCTGAAGAACGTTTGTGATCTATTGCATTTCAATTGTAAATCCGCTCTCCAGAGGTACCTGAGTCACCCAAGAAGTGAATGTCTCCTTCTCCTTTCTTTTCTCCTACCTCTTTACCATCTTACAATGAACTAAAACGTGATAATTAGGTCTGGCCAAACTCCTTCCTAGTCATAGAGAAAATTAGGGATTCATCAAGTCATGGTTGTCGAAGGAGGCAAGATCTTTAATCTCATCTGATAGTGCCAAGCCAGTGGCACTAGGTCATCTTATAGAATCATGACTTCATGTAAGTGTTGGTACTACCGATGAAAGCATCATTAGCACTGAGTTGCTTTCTATCTTCCCTGATGATTTCTCTATATAAAAGTATGTACCACCAACAACAGATCGTGGCACCATGATGCTTTAGGTGTGTTACTATCCTAAAAGTTAGTAGTACCAACCATGTAGGTCGGTGGCACCAAGATGCTTTATGTGTGTTATTGTCCTAAAAGTCTGTAGTACCGACCATGATGCCGACAACATTGAAAGGCTTCAACTCAGGTTTGTTCTTCTTCTCCTAATGTTGGTACCACCGACCAAGCTGTCGGTAGCAGCGACTGACTCAACACTACTAAAATTACTGAAATATAGAAATATAGAACATAAGACCAATTAAATAAGATAAAACATTATACCACAATGAAAATAGCTAACATTTGATGCAATAATATGTTACATGCTAATGGTGATAAACAATGAACAAGTAGTATCAAAATGAGAAAATATGCATGAAATATATAATAAAATAGTTTGTAAAAAGTAGATAATATTCAGTGCATCAAAATCCCCTAAGGTTAAATGTTTCTTATCCTTGAGCAACACTACCCTTGGATCTATTTGAGACAACTCATCAAAAGGAAAAATAATAGGAACTATATTTCTCAACTACCCCCACCCGATGGTCCCAAACTGGTCCTTACCAACCATTAAATGAATAACTACTCTCGAGTGACCAAAATATTCATTAAATACGTCCAATCTTAGATCAATGAAACACTATCAATAGAGTAGTTAATATCATGATCAATAGGGCATTATTATTCCCTATCTGCATTGCTCTTTTCTACCTACCAACTAATTGGAAGCAGTTCCCCTTATAAGAATGAGTGAGGGGATCAATCATACATATGGCCTTCTCTAAAGAGAAATGGGTGGAATGAAGTAGGTGGCTTATGAAGAATCACAAGTAACATATAATCATTTATGCAAAACTAAAACATGTTGAATTTATATATGAAGGAATCTAGAAAAGCATGAATCCTAATTCTAGTTATTTTGGTGGAATGATGCATGAACTAAAAGTCTCACTTGAATGATGTGAATCGAATAAAAAATGCATACATGTAACTGGTTCCACTTACTCTTGAAGAAAAATTCAGAATTGAGTTCAAGGTATCCTTTTCTCCCACTTTACTTAATTTTCTTTCTTTTCTTTTTTTTCTTCTTGACCTCTTATTTTATCATGGTTGAAGAGTATGCTCGGTCTTCATGTAAAAACTCATTATTATTATTTTAATTTATGGGGGTATGGATGTTGGTTTGTATGCCCAGAGAGTCGATCATGTTGTGATTGTAATGGCATACATTGTAAATGATTTGATTAATAATAAAAGGCAAACTTCCAATTTATTCTCTTTAATTCAGTTATGAGATAATCATGTAACATTATAAAATGTCTAGAGAATAATATTACTGAATGATGTATGTCTTCAAGTACGTGACTTGGAAGAATGAGATAATACATATGTTAAGAGTACATATGCATATTCTCATTGTGTCCATGATCGGTTGTTGTTGTGGAAGGTTGATAGACAAAAATAGCACATAAGATCAGAGTGTGAGTTGGTTGATGACAAAATTTCATTAGTCATGATATGGTAATATCAAACCAATCACACAATACATGTTAGAGAATAGTGTATCAGACAGACTCACTGTGAAACTGACACATGGAAGACATCATCATGAAAGTCATAGTTAGTTCTCACAGTGATGGCGGCTGTTGTGGTTCTTAGACCTAAAATCATTGCACTCATCACATTTTGTTGGATACACTTTGACATCATAAAAAGTAGTCCTAAAACATGGGTTGTTATAATGGTGATGATTGGGTGACTTTGACACATGGGGATAGACTGTGAATGATAGAAATAGGATTTTTCCCTCCTATGAGAGTTTGATGCTCTAGGCCTCTTGATTAGTGAGACTGAGAAATGCATGGCCATGTACATGTGAGTCTATATGTGATATTGATCTTACATAAATCTTAGATAGTCTTCTCTTGGTTCACTAAACAAGATTGAATGATGAAGAGGATGACTGCTCCATGCCTTGTGTACAATCTGGACATCAGTAACAAAGGAACTATTCAAGCACTGCAACACCATAAAAATTTTATAGGTTGAAGTTGCTCCCCAACTATCCCTTTACTTGGGTAGTATTGATGGCAGACTAGGCACCACTCATTGTTTGTGATGTCATAAGTTGTTATGGACATTCACTGCCAATGTAATATGGGACTTATAGGGTCGGACACATAGGTCTCGACCTAGAAGAGGAGTTTAATCTTGAATAAAGGTTGAATTGATTACTAAAGTGTTTAGATTTTCAATTCACAAAACACGCAACCTAACTACACTTCCAGACACCCATATCATGACATGAGATGACAGTCTAGAGTGCCAAACAGTCGTCTCAAGGGTTTGAGATGGGCATTTGGAGTGTCAGACTGATTCAGGTTGAAATTGGCTTTGGATTGAATTGACCAGCCTGACTCGACTCACTAGATGACCGTCTGGGTGAGAAATATGACCGTCTTTCATGGGCAACATGGCCCGACTCGACTGAGTGAAGGTTCTATATATTTCTAACTTCATTTCGATTGCACATTACTTGTTGTGCAAGGAATTAATATTGGATATTAATTGGGAACAAATTGCCAATTTCATTGCCATTAGGAAAGCACCAGATGACAGACTAGACTAAACCAGGCAACTGTCTAGCATGCCATACAACCATCTAGTGTGTCAGATGACCGTTTCGGTGTTTGCAATTTATGAAAATACTTGAATTATAGTGAAAATTCAAGATCTTCTGATCCCTTCCACTCTGGCATCAACTGGGAACCTAGACTCAAACCCCACCTATAAGTAGAGGGGTTGTGGGGGATTCCCAGAAAACAACATAGACAATTGAAAATTAGGTGCTCTGACAAACATTCTCCTCTCTGGTTGTAGTAACCACGAGAGCCCAAGCAAGTTCTACCTAACTAGGGAGGAACAATAAGGGAGGGAGAAAATGGGATTATTATTGTGGGAAAGCAAGTTGGTGACTAGTACACCAACAGGAGGGACAACTCCTTCATATCCATTCTAGAAGGATGATAAGAATTCTAGGTGATCTGTGTGGACTTCTCTATAGGTGGGAGGTCATTGTCTTTTGCTAGGAGGACAATGTCAACCAACAGTTCATGACAAGAGGAGCTCCTGAAGAAGACAAGGTTCATGGTCACAGTCTGTGGTGCAGATCAAAGGTTCAATGTGAGACGAGTCCCAGAACAACTAGGATTTAGAGTTGCACAACCACAATGATGAGGATTGTCGCTGGACTTGCTCCAGGACCAGGTATATCTTCAAAACCATCCTTTCCATATTATAGTTATTGACGCGATCCACTGGTTATGGGTAATATGGTAGATCAAATTTTTATTTCCACTACCTGAACTGTAGCCATATTTCCCTACAATGGATGTGTATCCTTTCACTTTATTTTTTTGAGGAATAAACATGGAAACATGATGAAAAAATGATGCAAAAAGAATATGCAATCTACATGAAATTTTATTATGCAACTAATTCATATGCAAATATATATTTTTTATTTCTAACTGATGCAATAAAAAGAATATCCATCATGTTACCTAGAATGCTATGTCATGCAATCAAGAGGAAAAAATTGAGGTTACTTGATTATCTTAAGGTGGTGGATGAAATATAATGAAAAATGTGTGGAATCATATGATCAAGAGACAATACCTTCCTTAACCCATGATATGTCCCTTTCCTATCAACCTATGTATAGGGTAACCTCAAAGTTTATTTCTAAAAAACCCCATTTAAGGTCTCATTACTTGTTTGTTTGGTTTGGGCTCAAACCCCATCGCCATCCATAGTTCTTGGATAATTAAGAATTTCATTCATATTAAGTGTCCTCAAGTTGACTAAAATACATTTCCTTTGGTTGGTGTTGCATTAGACTTGCAAATCCAGCTTAAAAGATGTGATTATTTAAAAACTTTCTTTTAATTTACATTGTAGAGGCACACACATGAAGATGGCAAAAATCACGAATTAAGCTCCACTATTACAGTAGATAGTTGAGAATCTTACAATTTCAAAAACAAAATAACTAAAGAAAAATAAAAGACAAAATGATAAAGTCTTTCCAACACACCCTAAGCTTGAACTTGACTATGTACTCATAGTCAAAATTCAAACCTAGAGGTGGAATGGGGACACCATGTGCTTAGGAGGGTGGTGGTGGTGGATAAAATGTTCTCGGTGGCTTCTCTAGATCAAGCCTTGTTGGCTTCTTTCCTTTAGTGTAGGTTCCACCAACTTGTGTGTTGGTGGTGCCAAAATATGAATTCCTCTATCCTTCTTTGATCTATATGATTGGGTACCATTGACTTGTGTTTCAATGGTATTGGCAATGTTTTCATGTAGCTTTGTGAGTTTTTCTAATATAAGTCAGTGGTATCGACTTTAGTGTCGGTGCTATCAAATTTCCTTTCCTATTGTCATGTGGTTTTTCTGAGAAAAGTTGATGGTACCAACTTTGGTGTTAGTAGTTTCTGCCAACTTTGACCTGATAAGGTCTGGGTACCACCGACTCTGAATCTTCCCACACACCAAGCAAATGCATAAGGTACCTTTTTATATCAGTTAAATCTCTAACAAGACAAGTACAATATTTAAGCAATGAAAAGTCCTAACAAAATGTAAATGAAAGAAATAAAATTGGGTTGCCTCCCATAAGTGCCCTTGATTAATATACTAGGATCGACAAGGTGCTATTCTTTGTCTTGGGTTGTCACGAGATAGTTGTGAAGAATCATCTAACAGATTGAACTCCACTCTATCATCATCTATCCTGATTGTCAAGTTGCCTCTACCCAGAAAAATAATCACAATGGTCGTATCTTGAAACAACCTTCCTAACAACATCTCTAATCCTAACATCTTGTGCATATCCATGACCAAAATTTCAACAGGTTATATATGAATTATAAACTTTGAATAACACATCCTCACATATCCCATACGACCTCACAATTGATCCGTCCACCAATTGGATTGTCATATAATTCTTTTTTGGTTTTTTTAAATCCAACTTCTAAAAGGTAGTAAGAGACATGAGATTTATGCTTGCCCCAGAGTCACACTGTGCTTGTTGGAAATGCTTGATGTCTATCAAATAAGGAATGTAGAAGCATCTTGGGTCCTTTCTTTTGACTAGAAGTGTGATAACTAGTTACACTAAATGATATTACTCAAAAAACAAAACACAATAGATCAATATTAATCATACCCCAGAAAAGAGGTTAAATTAAAACCGATTCAACATAACCAACTTGCTTTGAAATATTACACAAGATCCCGACAACTTGCTTGTATTCACATTATGCCAAGAATCTAATACAATTTGTTCCATGGCCTCATCCACACATTTATATACACAGGATGATTAGAAGTATATTCATCTCTGATTACAAAGGCATAACTAGCAATATTAGCATACCTAATAACATGTGATAACTAATCTCATAGGATAGCCAACAATAGCAGTATATCTATCAATCATAAGCATAGCTACGGTATGTACATATCTTCAACATGAGCATATCCACAACATAAGCATATCTACTATCTTTTAATGCACTAAACATCATTTCTATGTAAGCAAAACAAACAAGGGTTATCATCCAACGTGAAGCAATGTGTATAACCCTAAATAGATATGCTACATGGTTGTATTACATATTTTATTAAGCCTCGAGGATTTAAGTCATACAACCCAAATCCAACGAACCAATGCTAAGTTGAAATCCGTGCCATACAAGATCTATGGAAGAGTCATACTCCATGATCTCACCAACAACTCCCGATCAGTATGAGAGACAACGTAGTGACATATAGTCAAACTACAAAACAATGACATATATCATGTAACTAGCCCACCTAGGTACATGTCATGATGCTAGAGAATAGTTCACATGTGGATGTTCTATAAGAGGCATCCTACAGTTATACTGACGCCTTTCACACATCACAATATCACAATATCTGAGGCATGACCATATCCATCATCCACATCCTATAATTGTGGGCACAAGGAGGTACTCGACTTGTGCCCTCACATATTTGACAATATGAGCTCTAAGTTTCCCGCAGGAATTTCTCATTTCACCATCCAACAAGTTCTGACAGTGGAATGGATCTATGGCACATGGAAGCTACATGATTAGAGTTTTTCTTGATTAGTTATGCCAACTGGGTGGATTAAGGCTACATTAAACAAGTGGGCATACAAACCCTAATTCACTTCTAGAAAACATTTAAGTATAACAACTTCAAAAGATATAAAATGTGTGAGATATAATTTCTCATCTCAAAATCACAAGTCACTATTCACCTGCCAATCAAGATACTAGTCATCACATCATCATCACAAGATACTTTTCATTACAATTCATGAGACTACACTTGTCATCACACTATCACAGGATAAAATCCTTTATTATGACCCCGCCTCCCGGTAACCCCCAATTAAGGGAGACCGAAAGGACAAAGCCGTTAACCAATAACCCGGATCAAAGGTTCGACAAATAATCATTAACAATTATTAAATTCTACCAACTATACTGAAATATGGTAAAAATAAAAACTTTGCATACCTTTTAAAATTGAGATTTCAAAACTTCTATCCACATAGATACTAATATATCTAATCCTCCTTTGCACTTTAATTCTCATTTAATACCACATATGCCACTTTACTGTTTGTTCCTTTCATTGTACCTAAAACGCCGACAAATAAAACGTCGGTCAGCCGAAGCTGGTATGTGGGGGAGACAATAATCATGCAAATATGTTAAAACATAATCATTCAATTAATCATTTAACAACCAAGATTATGTTTTAAGCCATACTACTCAATCCTTACCTATCCCCTAACTCTGTGCTATCCCTTGTATGCTACCTCTCTTTAGGTAGCTTCTTACCCCCATGGACTTACCTTAGAGGTAGCCAATACCTAGGGTAATAGAGTCGCATGGCACTACCCACATGTATCCCAATATCTAACTCATGATGACTTGATGGTCCTACCCATTGGTAGCCATTTACTAAGTCATCTAATGACATGATGGACCTACTCCATTGGTAGCCATTTACTAGGTCAATTATTAAGCCACAGAGGGGACTAGGATCGGAGCTAGTAGGCACATATCTTATGTGATAGTCATAGCCACATTATAGTTTGCATGAATTAAAATCATCCAACAATTAATTCATGACATCGATGAAAACTTCGGTAAATCTCGGAAAACTAACTCGAGATATTCATAAGCGTAACCACATACCTGATTTGATGAGTCATGCAGATTATTCAACATATACATCATGTATATACAATCAACCCAATCAACAGATCCAAGCAAGTAATTCAATCATCACATAATTCCTGAAAAGAATATGTACTCTATTTATTACACACTTTATCAAGAATCTACTTTAGTGACTTGGATTCTCTTTTTAGGGTTTCTAATCTACATTAAGGTTTCATTAATATTCATTAGGGTTTCTTAGATCAATTTCTCAAACTTTAACCCCTTTAGGTTAACAAACGCTAAAATACTCTTTTCCATTTATATGAACCTTAATTGCTCAACTATCCATTTTAATAGTCTTTTATACCCATATTGACTTAGGATCATCATATCCCTATTTATTTATCGATTTGAACAATTAAAACAATTTAAAAGACATATTCACCTAAATTAGGGTTTTCAAGCTCATTAATGCATAACCATGCATGAAACCCTAAATTAAGCCAATTATATAAAAAGATCATCTTTTTAGATCCTATTTTCACTTTTATTAACAACAGGTTAATATCAGCTTGAATTATCCAAATAACATCATTAAGTCCACCTATCATCAAATCTAAGGGGTTTTCCTTAATTAAAACATTAAAGATGATAACTTTATGTCCTTTTCAAATTTCAAACATACTTATGCACATAAACTCTAAATTAGACTAATCACGTGCAAAGTTCTTCCTTTTTTAACATAATGTACCTTTTTACATTTAACAGGTTAACATACACTCTAATGATCCATAAAACCCTATTAAACACTTTATTCATTTCAAAATAGGGTTTCTTAATCTTTAATTCATTAAAGATGATAATTTATACTACATTTCGAACTATGATAAGATTCAAGCTACAAAACCATTTTTATTGGATTCCTTGTGTTCTTCTGATCAAAATTCATATATTACTTGTCCTAATCGGAGTTACTAATCATTAGATATGATTTTTGCAATAAATCACTTACCACATCCAATGAGATTGCGCCACGTCACCAACTCCCATGCAAGGAGCTCACTTTGGAAAACATAACCAAAAGTCAAAATTACCCCCGACGTAAGTGAGAAGCACTTCAGCTAGTGGAGGGCAAACTTGTCCAACGCCCCTTGCTTCATCTTCAAGCTCCTGCTGCCGTCGAGCGCAGCCCTAGGCGCAACCTGGGCGGTTCGTTCTCTCCTTCTTGGACCACGAAAGTTGCCGCCTGACCTTGCCCTAGCCCCACAGCCTTCAGCTACACCTGGGGCGTCGCCCAATGCGCGGCCGAGGTGGCTAGGTCAAGAGCAACCAACCTGCGACTAGCAGCCGGTGAAGCTGCCGTTCCGCTACTGCTGTGCTTCGATTGAGGTGTGGCCACGATGGCAACACAACTCAATACATCGTGGAGCATCCAAAGATTGTTTCAACCCACTATGGCCGCCTCATGATTGCACGATCACGTTGCCCATCATATCTAGGGTTTATGGACAAGAACATGGAAGAAGAAGAGAAGATGGTGTATGGGATCTTTTGAACTCGGCCCAAGGCCTTACCCCTGATATAAGGGAGAGTAGGAACGCCCTGGGATGCTTGTCCTCGAAGCCATCCGTCCCTCTTCCAAAAGGAATTCAATTCCTTCATTAGGAAGCAAATTCCTCTCTCTTTCCTAATTTCCTTCGATAATCCTTCTTCTTTAATTATTAGGATTTCAAAAATTATATCTTTTATCTTCTTTGTACTTGCTTTTTGATTTATTGGCACGAAATTATATTCTCTTTTATTAGAAAATACTTCCTTTCTATCCTTATCACAAAATCCATTAATAATGTATCACATTATCCTCTTATTTTGCAATTTTAGTATTTTCTCTTTCCTTCCTCTTTATTGGGACTCCTTGGATCCCAAGAAACTCTATTATTTTGAAATCCTTTTTATTGGATATTCATTATCCTTCTAGATGCATCCATATGCATTATTTCTTCATTATCATGTTTATTTCTTATTAAAATAACTCTTTTTGAGAATTTCTTTTTATTTCTCTTTTATTTTCCTCATTGGTATTCTTTTTAATATTAGCAACCTCATGGATACGAAATTTCATCAAGAAATCTCATTTATGCCTCTTTCCACTCATTTTCCACATTTTATCATTATTTTCAAGTTCTTTCTTAATAAAGGAATACATAATTAATCTTTTCTTTTCTTATTGCACTCTTTATGCAACTTTGGACTCCTTGGAACCCAAGGAACCCAAGAGGCACGAAATCCCTCTTTGGATTTGCCTTCTAGAGGTTTCCATCTTTTTTTTTCTCAAATATTCAATTACTCATTTACTAATTGAATTTTCTTGTTATTTGGGCCCAATAGCCAATAAAGCCCACAACACAAACATCAAGGCTATCGTAAACGAAATCCATGTATTCAAAATAATTTGTTATTTATTCAAATATCCTCATTATGAGAAATTATATTTCTCACCAAATGAACCCAAAATAGGGTTGTAACATCCTTCCCCTCTTATAGGAATTTTGTCCTCAAAATTCAATCAAGCAAACAAACAATTCAGGATAAGACTTTTCCATGTCCATCATTGGCCCCTATGTGGATTTACCACACTCATGGCGTCTCCAAAGAACCTTTATCATCACATGTTTTTTTCTCTGAGTTCTGTCATCCTGGCGTCTATAAACTGCACAAGTGGACTCAGGCCATTTCAGCCTCCCTTGGGGCTCACTAGGTTCATTGCTCAGCACATGGTCGGGTACCTCACACAATGCTCTAAATTGGACACATGGAACTCATCACACATTACTTTATCCTGAGGGGTAAGGTCAAACTTAACCTTCTCCACCAAACCATGTCAAAAGAACTCATGCATTGGAGACTCAACTCTCTTAGCTATAACTTAGAGGGGTCAGATTTTCATGTCACATATTCTCCCATAGTGAACTGCATGTCAGTCTACTTTGCATCTGCTCACGACTCTCGTCATCTCTAGGCTCCTTTCAGCCATCGCACGATTCAAAGCGACTTCATCTACACGCACTGTGGTCCTTTTCTAACCATCATGTGGTCCTTTCACCAACATCACCTTACTGAAGTGGTGACCGACACAACCTCCCTTAGAGCTTCTTATAAATCTCGATACTGGCTATGGTGTTCTTTGTCACATCTTTCATAGGACAAGAACTGTCTCTAGTTGTCATCCTGAACGAGCACACATGCTCTCATGAGACCCTTTAGTCTGGATCATACTAACCATTAGTTAGGGGTGATAAACTATACTAACATCGAGTTCTTCATGTACCTACTTCCACCTTTTAGAAGGGAACCTTTAGGTCAAACTCAAGAACCTTTGAACTCGCTTCATGGTGTAGTTGAACCATCCTTCTCATGGGTAGTTCAACCAGATCTATCTCTTGACAGAACTCTCTTCTTTCTCATGTCATCTAGGTAAGGTGATCTACCATAACCCATATAGCATCTTGACCTTCCTTGGTCTAGGGGAGACTTACAACATCCATAGTGATGAACTCCCTTTTCTTTCGGGGACTCTTTATCCTTTATATCCATGCACTGGGTTACTAGTGTTCGTCCTTCACCCTCGGCTTGCATGGCCATATACCACATGCAACTTCATCTTAGGCATATACAGTATTACTGTCACTTATTATCTTTGTAGTACAATGTATGGTGATCTTAAAGTCATGATCTCCTGTATGTCATTATTCCTCAAAATCAATACCTCAAAAACCCTAAACCATTCTAGTCGGGGTTTCATCACCTTCTTTTCTAAAGAAGTGCATCTGAGGTTCTACCACCATCCTTTCATTATATTAAGGACTTTAATTGGCTAACTAAACAACCATTAACTTGTACTACATATCTCGTTACAACTGGGTGTTAGCCAAACGCCTCTCCTTTCCCAACTTAGGGTTAGCTTAACAACCTCTTCTAGCCAAACTAGGCAGCTATATCTCAGCCAGAGCATCCATTACCACTTCACATCCTTAGGTATTAGTAATGTTGAGGACATGCACCTCCATGTCCTTCATTTATCATCTCATCTCAGCTCTAAGTCTATCTTTTTTTTAGAACACTTTTGAGCTCATCTTCTTGGTGATCAACTCAACCTTGTATGACTCATATTTCATGATGAAACATCCTCATAAGGTGACTACCTCATTTCTCTTTAACTTTTGCAAACCATCCATGTATCATTCACTTTACCAGGGTATGTTATCTTCTCTGTCCCCATATCTCGTGGCAATGTTCCAACCTACATCATCTTTATCCTTGGTGTATGGCATGCGTAATGTCCTATCTCTCACTCCCATAACAAGAGGAAATAAGCATTTGGCTGCAGTCCAAATACAAAGTTATTCATGTTCCAAGAGTAGAGATGATACATCCCACCTTGTCAGTACACCTTTAAATCTAAGTTGAACCATGCCTCATATGTCACTTCATCACTATCATCTCGATATCAAAGTTACTACCATGGAAAACTAGTCTCGAACCTACTTGGGTCCACACACATTCCTTGGTCATCTCCTCTAGGTCTATAGGGTGTCGGCACTTTTGGGGTCATCCCTCTTCCCTTATGCATCCATAGAGTGCCCTACTCATCTGCCCTTTAGGTCCCATGAGTTCATGAAGGTGATCAATCTCCTAACCCATGGCCCTCAGACAATGATAGCTGTTACCTCCCGACCCTATGGTCACATGCAACTAGGGAATTAGACAACTTCCACTTTCATCGGTCTTATCCCCACCTGACCCTAGGACAGACTTAGGACTCCATTATAGTACATGTTCACTTAGAACCTTACCCAAGCCTTCATCATCTCTCTTTCTGCATTCATGGGCTATCTTTAATCCTTTCACAGGGATCATGGCAACCTGCCTACCTTGGTCAAGCCCCATACCGGTTACCTCCATGGTAACACATTCATATGCAATTAGAGATGGATATCTATGGGTCTACAGGTTCATTCTCATACCATGTACTTTTCATTTAGCTTCTTGAGACCCTATGAGACCTCATCAGGTTACTAACAAAACTGATATACACCCTACCAAAGGGGTCCCTCTCCCAGGATGGGAGGAAAACTAACTCTTGAAAACAAGGTTACAAAATCTCTTAGGTCTAGAGTTTACATCCACATGAGCCTACTTAACCCTAGCAAGCTATTAAGGCACAAGAAAAACACCTACTGAACATGCTAGGTCATACTTGTTTTCATTCCTCAGTACTGGATCAAGATCATACCTTCCCTTGTCATCAACTTAGCTGTGAGGGGTTCATCAAACATACCTTAAACTTAAGGGGCTTCCCTTTTCCTTTATAAATGAGGCGTACCATGCTCGAAACTATAGCAACTTAATCCTCATCATGAGCATTAGGTATACCACTTCCCCTCTTAGGTCAGGAACCCTAGGTTCACTTGTAGGTGTCCAACTACATGCTCTATCTCTTAACCACAAACCAAGCATGCAAAAGGCATGACATGCACTTCTTGTCATCCTTCAAATCGAGCAACACTTAGAGTTAGGTCCTCCTAAAGGACAACCAACAAGGTACAAGGCCTCATAACATGTTACTATACCTCTCCAGGGTTTATGGAACTCTTCTTCTCATCTATACCATAGGTACAAAGGTATAAGCAGACTCATCCTCTCTCTAGGTTTTGGTTCCTCTAAGACAACCAAGATATCATCAGCCTCCAGGAATTATGCATGAGGCAACTGCTGCCGTTCTCTTAGGTCGCATCATCCTTGACTCCCCACTGTTCCTCATATCTTGGGGTTTTAGTCTTCCAACCTTCTTGCCTGGGGTCATGCTCTCTCTCTAGAGTTAACCCTACATCCAACCTCACCATTAGAGGTCCTATCTTCGTGAAGGGTCAACCTCAAAAGCATGCCCCTACCTGGATGAAGCCTATGTTCAACTTATGTTTGCTCAAGGTTATCCATAGTTCTTTATGCTTATTTCATAAGCCATCTTTCATACTCTCCTGGTCAGGGTTTCAACCCTTTACTCACATTACTAACGTACCCTGGGTGCATGCTATGCCCTACTCACATAAGCCCATAGGGTTTCTAAGGTCCTTTACTAACATCATCATCTAAGGAGCTATCCTTTACCCTAACATGCACGGCCCTTCCCAAGGTTGGGTTGCCAAAGGTGCTAGGTCACCCATGGATCATATGGCATCCCAAAGGCATGTCCTTTCAAACACCTGGTCTATCGTGATATCTATTAACCACTTCATCTCTTTCTAACCTTCACTTAGGGTTAGGGTTAGCATCATCCTAAGAGGATGTGCCAGGTCTCTACTTGCAATGGAGATCTCTATCTCCGAGACAGACTTATCCTCCCGACAAGAAGGTCTAGCCTCAGGTCTATTCTGAGGACATGACAACTTATGCCATATCACCTAAGCACGTATCAATCCTTTAATTTGTGCTTAACCTATTAAGCTTATGTCCATGACATCTTATTTACATGCTTTTCATTAATTTTGTGGAGGATTCCTTAAACCTTATTAACCTTACCCATACATCAAGAGGGTGAGGAGAAGAAAGAAAACCCTAATCCTTTAGGTCCTTAACAAACTTTTGTGATGAGAAGGGATGAATAAGGTGAGAAAGTCCTAAAGGTATCTTATTTCGATTCATACCCTAAGACTTTGGCCAGGAAATCACACGGATCCGGGAGTCCTCGTATTTTGACTAGCGGTGTGGAGGAAAATATTCCCAGCCCCCGGTCATGTTCCTTTTCTAGACACCTTCGTCTTTTGGATAATCCTCTAATAACTCCCTTGGGTTCTATGGAGTTTGTAAAATTTAATAATTATTAATGGTTAAATGAGGAACCTAAGCTCTGATACCAATTGTTACGACCCCACCTCCCGGTAGCTCCCAATTAAGGGAGAGTGAAAGGATAGATCCGTTAACCAATAACTCAGATCAAAGGTTCGACAAATAATCATTAACAATTATTAAATTCTACCAACTATACTGAAATATGGTAAAAATAAACACTTTGCATACCTTTTAAAACTGGGATTTCAAAACTTCTATCCACATAGATACTAATCTATCTAATCCTCCTTTGCACTTTAATTCTCATTTAATACCACATATGCCACTTTACTGTTTGTTCCTTTCATTGTACCTAAAATGCCGATAAACAAAACGTCGGTCAGCCGAAGCTGGTATGTGGGGGAGACAATAATCATGCAAATATGTTAACAACGTAATCAATCAATTAATCATTTAACAACCAAGATTACATTTTAAGCCATACTACTCAATCCTTACCTATCCCCTAACTCTGTGCTATCCCTTGTATGCTACCTCTCTTTAGGTAACTTCTTACCTGATTCAGCCCTATTTTAGGGCTTTATCTTGTGTCATTTTGCATTTCAGCCACATCTATACTTGTTAGATTACATGTTATTTCCCCCAATATGCTTATTTCTATCAAATGAACTTATGGAGGCTTTTTGCATGTTTTATAGGTACTTTGGCCACTACTTGATGGATTGGAAAGAAGATGGTTGAATTTAGGGTTTCCCTAGGCTTGGAGGAGCCCAAAATGAGGCCGAAACCACGCCCAACCTACCCCAAGTGGTCAAAGAAGGTTTTGAAGCAATACCCTCCATGGATGGCCAAGTTCAACACTCAAATGTAGGGGAAGGACCCCAACACAGCCGTGCTACCATGGAATGGCCGTGCTGGGACATGCCCCAAGCAGCAGAATCATCAAAAATTGACCCAGTTGGCCAGAACGGCCGTATTACCAAGAATGGCCGTTTTGGCAGTTCCCAGCACAGCCGTGCCACCAGCCCCAGAAACTCAAAATTCCCATGTTCAATCCATTTTCTCACCACGACCATTCCCATCCACCATGGCCGTGCTACCCATTGCCCAACACGCCGTGCAGCCCAGCACGGCCGTGCTACACATAATTTTACCTGATTTTCCCACTATTTTCCCCATTTTACCCCTAACTTAACCCTAGACCCCATAGACACCTATATATACCTAGGTGGCGGCTGGGGCATGAGGTTGGCTACCTTATACCCCTTCCTAGCTCCCCAAATCGCCACCCACTCCATTCCACTCCATATCCACCTCAAATCCACTCCATTTCACCATTTCCACCACATAACCCCCATATCTAAGCCTTCCATTCACTTGCCTCCATCATTCCACACCATTTCATCCAAGGAGAAGAAGGAGGACGTCCCTGCAGCTGTTGGAGAGGAGGACTTATTCATCTACACCGAGCTCCATGGCTTCTTCTACCTCTTTCTCCTCTCTTTTTGTATTTTGCTTTGTTATGAGTAGCTAGGCCCCTTGAGTGGGCTGTTTGGGGGAAAATATATTACTTTGATACCATGTTGGGGGAAAATGACATGTAAACTTTGTAATTTCATTTGTTAATGATTATATTCTATTTATATATCTTTCTCCATGGATTGCTTGTTGGTTTGTGTGTGAAATCACCTAGGAATTTAGGCAAACTGCTTGTATGTGTGAATTTTAGGATTTGCCCCTAGGTCCAATTCTTGGATCCCTAGCTTGCCTCCCATCTTCCTACATCCTAATCAATATCGCTAAACCTAAGTGAGAGATCTAAGTAGCTAGATTAGGTAATTCTAGTGCAATTAGCATGGAGCCTTCTCAAGGCTAGAATGTGGGGGAATTGGGGTCCAAAACCCTAATCTCACCTCCCCATTACTACCCTCGGCTCCTAATTGCCCTAGGAGTGCCTAATCTAGAAACCTAGGCTTGATTAGACTCTAATTGATTTGAACCTAATCCCTAACCCAATTTAGCCTCGTAAGGGTAGTAGGGGGTGTTAGGGACTAGTTCCCCTATACACAACCTAGCATATCCATGGCTAGTTAGTAGCTTAGGTTAATTCAATAGACTCTAACTTGTTGTTTGGTTTGGATAATCTAAATGGAATCATAATGTTCACATGTCACCCCCCAACTTAAGTGTTAAGTTCATACCCCTAAACAGCCCTCACACCTCTTTACTGCTTAAAACCCTAGATTTGTGCTTACTTAGCTTAATTAGTTCTTTCCCTACTTAGTTAGCTTCTTGCTTTTCTCTTGTCTTGTTCATGCTAGTGTAGCTCTTTAATTGTTCTTTTGATTCTCTCTTGCTTGCCGTAGTGTAATTTTCCTTTTCATACCTAGCTTAATCCTTTCTTGCTTGTTTAGCCTTAATCTAGTCTAGGGTTAACGTAGATTTCATTCCTGCCTTTAACTGCTTTCTTGTTCATCCTTAGTTAACAATCAAATCAACCTTTAAACCCTTAACCCTAGTCTCTAAAGTAGGAACCTAGCCAAACTAACCTAGCTCTAGCGCCCCCTCTATTCCCTGTGGATCGACCCTTTACTTGCCACCTTCCTATACTACGACACGACCCCGTGCGCTTGCGGGTGTAGTGTTTTAGTAGACGTAGGTATCTAGTTTAGGTCTATAAATTTGAAAGCAAACCCCCATCCACCGTGCATTCCGACCTCGTGGGGCGCATCTATTCAGTTGAGTAGTGTGTTAGCACCACTAGCGGAAGCGCACCAAGCTTTCTGGCACCGTTGCCGGGGAATAGAGGCGCTCGACCTAGCTAGTTAGTTTTGCTTTGACTTTTCCAACTGCCCTCATCATTGCTATTCTTTATTCATTTTTTTTTGCATTTCTTGTGTATATTGGTTTACTAACTTGCTTTCTTTTGTTTGTTTGTGCTTTGTGCATGTGACAAGCCATTCGGGAGGAAACAAGATGGAAGACGAAAATGCACCTCACAAGCCGCTTCAAGACTACTTCATGCCTAGCAACTACAAATCGCCAATTGCTAGCAGGGTTGATCAAATGCCAAGGGAGCAATTCTCTATTCCTCTAGGTCTTCTTGGGCTCTTGCCCATCTTCTACGACTCGGAGAGTGAGAACCCCTATAAGCACTTGGACTCCTTTCTTGAAGTATGCTCCACCTTCAAGACGTTGACGGGTAGTGATGATACAATTCGGTTGACCTTGTTCTCCTTCTCCCTCAAAGATAGAGCCAAAGACTGGTATGACTCAAGAAAGGACATCATGAGTTGGGAAACAATGAAGAATGCTTTCTTGAGACAATTCTACTCTATAGAAAGGTTGACGCAAATGCGGCATTCCGTGACAAATTTTAGTCAAATGGGGGATGAGCAGTTTCATAATGCATGGGAGAGATTCAAGAAGCTGTTGAGAGAGTGTCCTCACCATGAGATCCCTTTGTGGCAGCTAGTTCAATCATTCTACTCTGGTTTGTCTCTAAAGGACCAAGACACAATGGACTCTTCTTGTGGAGGAGTTTTCATGGCTAGGCCACCTGAGGAGATATGGCCTTTGTTTGAGCAGTTGGCTGAAGGATCAAGAATTCGAGCTTCTAGCATGATGAATGAAAGAGGGTATGCCTTTGGTGTGACACCCCCTACTCATGATGACTCAAGCCCGCAAGTGATGAATATTCTTGGTGACATGGTGAGCTTCATGAAGAACCAGGTGACAAATGCTCCTTGCCACCCGGTCAATTCTATTGAGTTCTATGGGGAAGAAAAGAAGACACCTCACTCCTATAGCTACCAGGAACCACAAAGTCCCACATACAACTCAAGGTTTGAGGAAGAGGTTCTTTCTAGATTGAGAGTGTTTGATGATGTTCAAAGAGATGTTGCAAGGTTAGAAGAGAGAATAGAGCAGCTATCTTCTATAATTGCTCTCCAAGAGGAAAAATTATCTTCAAGACCCATCGTGAGCCACCATGAAGCAAGTGGACCCATGCCCTCTTCACAAGTTTTCTACAGTCCACCCCCCATGCAAGTGCATCCCATTCACTCCTTCCAAGGCTATCCCCAGCCTTACACTCCTCCACCACCTCCCTCACCTCAAATTTCACAAAACTTCACTTTCCAACCCCAATTCTCTCCTCCTCCTCAATTATATTCTCCACCTCAATTTCAACCACAAGTTCCACATCCACCTCCTCCACAGCCACAACATGATCCCCCTCCCCTTCATGAGCAAGGTAGTGCTGTGACAGTTCTAAGGAGTGGGAAAACTCTTGAGCAGCCCGCAAGTCAAAGAAAGGTTGATAAAGCAAAGCAAAGGCAGCCAAGTGGTGATATTGTGATTGATGTTGATGAAGATGATGTTGTGATACCGCATGTTGAGTTTGGGATTCCATGTGATCCACCACATATCCCTTTTGCAGGTCCTACCATCCCTAGCGTTCCGCTTCATGTTCATGTAAGTGTGGCAAAAACTAGTGATCCTCCATTTGTAGAAGCACTAGATGAGCCACCGGAATTGAAAAGGAGGCAAAAGCACAATGTTGATATTCTTGAGGTGTTTCGCCAGGTAAAGGTGAACATTCCACTTTTGGATGCTATCAAGCAAATCCCATCATATGCCAAGTTCCTCAAGAACCTATGCACTGTGAAAAGAAGGTCAACGGGGAGGATTCCAAAGAAGGTGAGATTGAATGAACAAGTGAGCTCCATCATAAAACACTCACTGCTCGTGAAGAGAAAGGACCCAGGAGCCCCACTCATACCTAGTTACATAGGGGGACATCGCATAGACAGGTCCTTACTTGATTTGGGATCTAGTGTGAATTTGATGCCATATCATGTCTATGTTAAGCTGGGCGTAGGCAAGTTGAAGCTGGCACATTGCACTCTCTAGTTGGCAAATAGATCCATAAAAGTGCCTAGGGGTAGAGTGGATGATGTCTTGGTGATGATAGACAAGGAAAAAGGCGCAGTGTTCCCGGCGGATTTCATTGTACTTGATATGGAGCCGGAGGATAGGAAGATTCCCATCATCTTGGGGAGGCCATTCTTATCTACAGCTGATGCTGACATTCATGTACACAGTGGCAACATGACAGTCTCATTCATGGACATGAAGATCAACATTAACATGTACAAGACCCCAACCCGACGAGTCCGAGATAGGGATATTGGACATGGTCACTTCACAAGTCCAAATGGGCATTTGAGAGAAGGACATCAAAGTGAAGAAGTTAATGATGATTATTGTGATCAAAGGGATGAGGAAAATAGATTGAGTGCAAAGGAGGGATGCATGTTTTGCAAGAATGGACACATGAGAATGCCAAATAGATGAATGAATGAAGAATCACTAAGAAGCCTGGCTGAAGGCATGCAACTTAGCGCTTGTGGGAGGCAACCCACATAGGTTTGGGAAATTTTGACCCAACCTTCACTTTTTGATACAATTTCTTTGTTTTACATTTTCCAAGAACACACACACACTTGTGTTTAATAGTTTTTGTCTAGTTTTAAGATGTGTAGGTGATAACAGGGTGAAATGAAGGAAATTTGAGTACAATTGAGAGAAGGATTCCAAGAAAATCACTTTGAGTCAAGTTTTTGAGTGTTTGATGTTCCTCATTTTGAGAGTAGTAGCTACAGGGACCACCACGGCCGTGGCACATCAATACGACTGTGGTCATTTGCATGAAAAACACACCAAGTCCCTGGATTCAAAAGCAAAATTGAGAAAAGTTGCCAAAGGACTGCACCACGGCCGTGCAACCTGAAGCCACCACGGTCGTGCTACGCAGCACGGCCGTGCTACGTAGCACGGCCGTGCAGCAGACCAATTTCAGCCACTCAAGGCAGATTAGTGGGGCATCTACTACACATATCCTCCACCACAGGGAGGAACACCGCCAAAGCCTTGAGAGAGCCATGATCGTCTACCCTATCATCCTAAACTCTAGGATCATGCTGAGGACAACATGATTCAAAAGTTTGGGGTGGTAGGGCAGGTATGCCCTAATTTCACTTTGCATTTCACCTGCCACATCCACTTTTGTTTTCTTGCTTTTGCTATCTACCTTAGTCATATTTACTGCTTTGCATACCTGCATGCCATGTCATTTATTTTCTTGTCATTTTTGCGTAATTTTCAAAAATTTTGCTCTTTTTTTTCATGCATTGCATATCATTAGATTTTGGTAATTCTTACATGTTATAGATAGTTTTTGCTTGTTTACTGCTTTAAGTTCAATAATATAGAGTTTAGATGTGATTGAAGGCAACTTGGCACTGTTTTGGTCAATTTTGCCCAAATTTGAGATTTCTTGCCTAAAAGTATGTTTGGACCCAATCTCTACTATTTTGAGTAAAAATGATGATCTTTGACAAATGCAAGTGAGTTAACATTGTTTGTTGCTAAATGGTATCAATTCTTGACTTTTTACATGTGCATCACCTCTCTTGTGTTTGTGGATGATTTGGTTGAATTGTGAAATTGAGCAAGCTTTAAACGCTTAGTGTTTGTGGAATCACTTGATTGATATACCAATTTCATCTTGTTCATTCATGTGGTGTGATATATAGGATGAAGTATTGGATTAATTTTCATGCAGGATGTCTTATGTGGAGAATCATACATGTGACCCCTCTTTGACCCGACTTTTCACTTACCATCTTCTTACCCCTCCGCCTCATGAAAGGATGCCAAAGTGCACATATCAGCCTTGGCCACCTCCAAAAGTTTGGGGTGGCCATATCTTTATCCCCTCGCTTCACTCTATCCACCATATGCCCTATCTACACCAAGGGCAAGAAAAAAAAAGCAAAAACAAAATAAAAGGATGCTCCTGTTTAAGAGCATTCAAATAAAGAAAAGATGAGTGTGTAAAAACACTCCAAAAATCTTACCGCAACCCTTTCTTCCACTTTCATACCCATTGAGCTAAGAAGCATCAAACTTAGCTCATTTTTCCTTTTTTCGCAACCACGTGGGTCATTTGGTGTGATTTGAAATATAAGACTGAATGCATGAATGTGAAACACACTCCTAGTCATCCTTGATTAGCACCATCATGAAATGGTTTACCCAGAACTTTTTGGAAGAAGTATTGATAACTTGTGTATTCTATGCACTATATTTGAAGTTCATGTGCTTTGTGCTCTTTTCATGATTGGATTGTGAAAGCATGAGAGGAGAGAGGTGAAATGCATGTACTTACTCATCTTTGATACCAGTCAACAATAATCATCTTTTACATTGCATTTGTCATTTCTTGTTTGTGGAAAATTTGTAGAGAGATTGAGTTAGAGCATACTTGAGGACAAGTATGTTTCAAGTTTGGGGTGGTGATTCAGCCCTATTTTAGGGCTTTATCTAGTGTCATTTTGCATTTCAGCCACATCTATACTTGTTAGATTACATGTTATTTCCCCCAATATGCTTATTTCTATCAAATGCACTTATGGAGGCTTTTTGCATGTTTTATAGGTACTTTGGCCACTACTTGATGGATTGGAAAGAAGATGGTTGAATTTAGGGTTTCCCTAGGCTTGGAGGAGCCCAAAATGAGGCCAAAACCATGCCCAACCTACCCCAAGTGGTCAAAGAAGGTTTTGAAGAAATACCCTCCATGGATGGCCAAGTTCAAGACTCAAATGCAGGGGAAGGACCCCAACACGGCCATGCTACCATGGAATGGCCATGCTGGGACATGCCCCAAGCAGCAGAATCATCAAAAATTGACCCAGTTGGCCAGAACGGCCGTTTTACCAAGAATGGCCGTTTTGGCAGTTCCCAGCATGGCCGTGCCACCAGCCCCAGAAACTCAAAATTCCCCTGTTCAATCCATTTTCTCACCACGGCCATTCCCATCCACCACGGCCATGCTACCCATTGCCCAACACGGCCGTGCAACCCAGCACAGCTGTGCTACACATAATGTTACTCGATTTTCCCACTATTTTCCCCATTTTACCCCTAACTTAACCCTAGACCCCATAGACACCTATATATACCTAGGTGGCAGATGGGGCACGAGATTGGCTACCTTCTACCCCTTCCTAGCTCCCCAAATCGCCACCCACTCCATTCCACTCCATATCCACCTCAAATCCACTCAGTTTCACCATTTCCACCACATAACCCCCCATATCTAAGCCTTCCATTCACTTCCCTCCATCATTCCACACCATTTCATCCAAGGAGAAGAAGGAGGACGTCCCTGCAGGTACTGGAGAGGAGGACTTCTTCATCTACACCGAGCTCCATGGCTTCTTCTACCTCTTTCTCCTCTCTTTTTGTATTTTGCTTTGTTATGAGTAGCTAGGCCCCTTAGGTGGGCTGTTTGGGGGAAAATATGTTACTTTGATACCATGTTGGGGAAAAATGACATGTAAAATTTGTAATTTCATTTGTTAATGAGTATATTCTATTTCTATCTCTTTCTCCATGGATTGCTTGTTGGTTTGTGTGTGAAATCACCTAGGAATTTAGGCAAATTGCTTGTATGTGTGAATTTTGGGATTTGCCCCTAGGTCCAATTCTTGGATCCCTAGGTTGCCTCCTATCTTCCTACATCCTAATCAATCTCCCTAAACCTAAGTGAGAGATCTAAGTAGCTAGATTCGGTAATTCTAGTGCAATTAGCATGGAGCCTTCTCAAGGCTAGAATGTGGGGGAATTGGGGTCCAAAACCCTAATCTCACCTCCCCATTACTACCCTCGGCCCCTAATTGCCCTAGGAATGCCTAATCTAGAAACCTAGACTTGATTAGACTCTAATTGATTTGAACCTAATCCCTAACCCAATTGAGCCTCATAAGGGTAGTAGGGGGTGTTAGGGACTAGTTCCCCTATACACAACCTAGCATATCCATGGCTAGTTAGTAGCTTAGGTTAATTCATTAGACTCTAACTTGTTGTTTGGTTTGGATAATCTAAATGGAATCATAATGTTCACATGTCACCCCCCAATTTAAGTGATAAGTTCATACCCCTAAACAACCCACACACCTCTTTACTGCTTAAAACCCTAGATTTGTGCTTACTTAGCTTAATTAGTTCTTTCCCTACTTAGTTAGCTTCTTGCTTTTCTCTTGTCTTGTTCATGCTAGTGTAGCTCTTTAATTGTTCTTTTGCTTCTCTCTTGCTTGCCGTAGTGTAATTTGCCTTTTCATACCTAGCTTAATCCTTTCTTGCTTGTTTATCCTTAATCTAGTCTAGGGTTAACGTAGATTTCATTCCTGCCTTTAACTGCTTTCTTGTTCATCCTTAGTTAACAATCAAATCAACCTTTAAACCCTTAACCCTAGTCTCTGCAGTAGGAACCTAGCCAAACTAACCTAGCACTAGCGCCCCCTCTTTTCCCTGTGGATCGACCCTTTACTTGCCACCTTCCTATACTCTGAAACGACCCCATGCGCTTGCAGGTGTAGTGTTTTAGTAGACGTAGGTATCTAGTTTAGGTCTATAAATTTCGAAAGCAACCCCCCATCCACCGTGCATTCTGACCTCGTGGGGCACATCTATTCAATTGAGTAGTGTGTTAGCACCACTAGAGGAAGCGCACCATTACCCCCATGGACCTAACTTACATGTAGCCAATACCTAGGGTAATAGAGTCGCATGGCACTACCCGCAGGTAGCCCAATATCTAACTCATGATGACTTGATGGTCCTACCCATTGGTAGCCATTTACTAAGTCATCTAATGACCTGATGGACCTACTCCATTGGTAGCCATTTACTAGGTCAATTATTAAGCCACAAAGGGGACTAGGATCGGAGCTAGTAGGCAAATATCTTAATCTTATAGTCATAGCCACATTATAGTTTGCATGAATTAAAATCATCCAACAATTAATTCATGACATCGATGAAAACTTTGGTAAATCTCGGAAAACTAACTCAAGATATTCATAAGTGTAACCACATACCCGGTTTGATGAGTCATGCAGATTATTCAACATATATTTCATGTATATACAATCAAGCCAATCAAAAGATCCAAGCAAGTAATTCAATCATCACATAATTCCTGAAAAGAATATGTACTCTATTTATTACACACTTTATCAAGAATCTACTTTATTGACTTGGATTCTCTTTCTAGAGTTTCTAATCCGCATGAAGGTTTCATTAATATTCATTAGGGTTTCTTAGATAAATTTCTCAAACTTTATCCCTTTTAGGTTAACAAACCCTAAAATACTCTTTTCCATTTATATGAACCTTAATTGCTCAACTATCCATTTTAATAGTCTTTTATACCCATATTGACTTAGGATCATCATATCCCTATTTATTTATGGATTTGAACAATTAAAACAATTTAAAAGACATATTCACCTAAATTAGGGTTTTCAAGCTCATTAATGCATAACCATGCATGAAACCCTAAATTAAGCCAATTATATAAAAAGATCATCTTTCCAGATCCTATTTTCACTTTTATTAACAACAGGTTAATATCAGCTTGAATTATCCAAATAACGTCATTAAGTCACCTATCATCAAATCTAAGGGTTTTTCCTTAATTAAAACATTAAAGATGATAACTTTATGTCCTTTTCAAATTTCAAACATACTTATGCACATAAACTCTAAATTCGACTAATCACGTGCAAAGTTCTTCCTTTTTGAACATAATGTACCTTTTTACATTTAAAAGGTTAACATACTCTCTAATGATCCATTAAACCCTATTAAAACTTTATTCATTTCAAAATAGGGTTTCTTAATCTATAATTCATTAAAGATGATAATTTATACTACATTTCGAACTATGATCAGATTCAATCTATAAAACTATTTTTATTGGATTCCTTGTGTTCTTCTGATCAAAATTCATATATTACTTATCCTAATCGGAGTTACCAATCATTAGATATGATTTTTGCAATAAATCACTTACCACATCCAATGAGATTGTGCCACTTCACCAACTCCCATGCAAGGAGCTCGCTTTGGAAAACATAACCAAAAGTCAAAATTACCCCGACGTAAGTGAGTAGCACTTCAGCTAGTGGAGGGAAAAATTGTCCAACGCCCCTTGCTTCATCTTTCAAGCTCCTGCTGCCGTCGAGCGCAGCCCTAGGCGCGACCTGGGCGGCTCGTTCTCTCCTTCTTGGACCACGAAAGCTGTCGCCTGACCTTGCCCTAGCCCCGCAACCTTCAGCCGCACCTGGGGCGTCGCCCAGTACGCGACCGAGGTGGCTAGGTCAAGAGCAACCAACCTGTGACTAGCAGCCGGTGAAGAAGCCATTCGACTGCTGCTGTGCTTCGGTTGAGGTGTGGCCACGATAGCAACACAACTCAAAGACATCGTGGAGCATCCAGAGATCGTTTCAACCCACTATGGCCGCCTCATGATTGCACGATCACGTTGCCCATCTTAGCTAGGGTTTATGGACAAGAACATGGAAGAAGAAGAGAAGATGGTGTATGGGATCTTTTGAACTCGGCCCAAGGCCTTACCCCTGATATAGGGGAGAGTAGGAACACCCTGGGATGCTTGTCCTCGAAGCCATCTGTCCCTCTTCCAAAAGGAATTCAATTCCTTCATTAGGAAGCAAATTCCTCTCTCTTTCCTAATTTCCTTCGATAATCCTTCTTCTTAAATTATTAGGATTTCAAAAATTATATCTTTTATCTTCTTTGTACTTGCTTTTTGATTTATTGGCACGAAATTGTATTCTCTTTTATTAGAAAATACTTCCTTTCTATCCTTATCACAAAATCCATTAATAATGTATCACATTATCCTCTTATTTTGCAATTTTACTATTTTCTCTTTCCTTCCTCTTTATTGGGACTCCTTGGATCCCAAGAAACTCTATTATTTCGAAATCCTTTTTATTGGATATTCATTATCCTTCTATATGCATCCATATGCATTATTTCTTCATTATCATGTTTATTTCTTATTAAAATAACTCTTTTTGAGAATTTCTCTTTATTTCTCTTTTATTCTCCTCAGTGGTATTCCTTTTAATATTATCAACCTCATGGATACAAAATTTCATCAAGAAATCTCATTTATGCCTCTTTCCACTCATTTTCCACATTTTATCATTATTTTCAAGTTCTTTCTTAATAAAGGAATACCTAATTAATCTTTTATTTTCTTATTGCACTCTTTATGCAACTTTGGACTACTTGGAACGCAAGGAACCCAAGAGGCACGAAATCCCTCTTTGGATTTGCCTTCTAGAGGTTTCCATCTTTTTCTTTTATCAAATATTCAATTACTCATTTACTAATTGAATTTTCTTGTTATTTGGGCCCAATTGCCAATAAAGCCCATAACACAAACATCAAGGCTATTGTAAACGAAATCCATGTATTCAAAACAATTTGTTATTTATTCAAATATCCTCATTATGAGAAATTACATTTCTCACCAAATGAACCCAAAATAGGGTTGTAACATCCTTATCACAACATTATAGGGTATCAAACTTTGTCAACATAAGAGGATTACACGTTATTTAGGGCTCAACAATGCCCAAAGGTCATTAAGGCCATCACATCATTTCATGCAAGTTCATCATTTTCTTTCCATGCCTTATAACAAGGCTCAAAAAACATCACCACACATGTGATGCACACTATCAACATGATATTGCATTAAATAACTAAAAGATGTTTACAAGATAACATTGTAGGATTATCTTAGCATTAAGAACATTTCTTTATTATATCAACATATAAGGAAGCTATATGATTTGGCCATATTCACACTAATAATGTATAAGTTTAGCATAAGAAAACATAAATTATAAAGTTATGATGACCATCGGCTAACACATTAAAATTTCATTCATTTATTAGGAAGGATATTCCATCATTATATTAATCATTCAAGGAAGGGTAACATAACTAACTACCATCATCTATTAACATTAGGGTTAGTGACTACAAGCTAAGTTACTTTGTTGTTACTGATCTGCACTCATACCCAAACCCTAACTCATGGCATCCCCACCATATTATGGATGCAAAAGGTGAAACATCATCATCACATTCCATACCATCCTCAAGTATGGATCCAACCATAACTCAAAGTGTAGCCATCATGTTATAACATACTAGGGTTCAACCACAATAAGAGAGTACTCCATTATTCTATTAACCATTCAAAGGCTATTCATAATAAATCACCATCACTTAGGCACATTAGGATTAGGTGTAACAAATTATACTTCATTAGGGTTTCCCATTAACTCATTATGGTGATTATCAATTATATTCATATGAGGGAAAAAGTAAGAATATATAAATAAGGGAAAACCTCCATTAATTTCTATATCATTCAACCCTTATCATCTTGCTACACAAATCAATCCAAAACAATTATATTATTGAGAGGTGAAAGCATTGGTTGTTTACAGAAGTAAACACCTTGAGAAAACCACCTACAGATCCATTGATTTGTATCCTACAAAGAGTCACCATCTAACCCTAGACATCCCTTGTTTAATAACATAAAGGGTATCATCGGTTGTAGGAATACAGCCCACCATTGGTTGTACACTTAAACAAGCCATCCATTTGTGAACAAAGAAGCATCTAAAGGATCCTATAGATGACCTAAGGTGTGACCATAGGTTGACACCAATAGTTGTCACCATTGGTTGACACCATGGTATGACCATTAGTTCATGTGTTAAAGAAGAAAACAACCTAAAAACCCTAATATGGACCATTGTTTGGTAGGTGCTTAGCACCATTGGTTGTCATACCAACCTAAACTATGTCATCTTCTACCTTGGGAAAAACGTGAACATGATTTTAGGTTTATCTAGAGATCAAAACCAAGCAAGAAATAACATAAAAATCAAAACACTAGGCAAGCATAGCCCCTAAATTCTTAGATCTTTGTTTTAGAGAAAGAACAAGAATAAGCAAGCTTGTAGTAAGCAATAAACGAGAAGAGGGTTATAAAACTTGCCTCTAGGAATATGAATAGGACATGAATAGCAAGAAAACTTGATTAAGGAGGGTGGAAAACCCAAACATAAGATCTGAACTCAGGCAACTCCCCAAGAGAACCAAACCCTAG
Organism: Alisma plantago-aquatica; assembly: GCA_963693085.1. Classification (NCBI taxonomy): domain Eukaryota; kingdom Viridiplantae; phylum Streptophyta; class Magnoliopsida; order Alismatales; family Alismataceae; genus Alisma; species Alisma plantago-aquatica. The sequence continues at coordinate 1,353,671,009 of OY856410.1, read as the reverse complement.
GTAGAAGGAGCAAGAAAGGTAGCTTCTTTGAGCTTCAAAGCAAATTTTACCATGTAAAGACATGGTTTTGACCTGGAGAAAGTCATGATGAAGAAGAAAATAAAAATAAATGAAGGAGAGAGGGAGAAACTTACTATCTTAGGTCAGAACAAGTAAAGATGCTCCATGAACCCTAAAAGAAGGGTAGATATGAGCCTATCCACTTGCACAAGGTAGATCACCATCTTCTTCGACCTTGGGAACCTCCTCTGCCACCTAGTAGGGAAGACAAAGATCTGGATGGAACGGGAGAGATAAGGGTGACAAAGGATAAGTCTATAAAGATTAAAGATAAGGGAGAGAAGAAGCATGAGGTGTCCTAGTAGCTCTCCATGTATCCATCGCTTAAAGCTTCCATGGACATGAAAGAAGCAGCTCCACCAACTGTTGGAGTTTTATAGACCACCTGTTGATGACCTCCCAGATCCACCACTAGAAGTTGAGGGGTGGTGACCATCAAATGTTCATGTCTAGGTCAATAGGGGGTTGAACCATCGGTTGATCATCCTTTTAAGTGAACCATCAGTTCCAGAGAACCAAACCCAAAAAAACCATCAACCTATGACCTTATAGGATGACCAATGGTTTTCAACACCTGTTGGTGATTGACTTATGTCAACCAAATAGGGGGACCATCGGGTGGTGGCTCCTAAAGGTAGCTCATCCATGAAGGGGTAAACCCTAATTCACTATTGAAGAGAATCACCATCAAACCAATATACAACCAAGCACCCCATGACTTGAAAAGCTCAATAATGGTGAGATAGCATATAAGGAACATAATTCATGTGAAAAGAACCTCCCATATGGGAAAATTATAGAAAAGTCCAATATGTGCATAAAATTGCATAACTTTCTCAAATAGTGTCTAAATTGGACAAAACATGAAATTAATCTTGTAATAAGGCGTAAAAACACCTCAAAAGGTTTAATTAAGGTTTTGAGTACTCACTTATGATAATTAATGTTCAATAATTTAAGAAAGGTTAGGAGTCTCACAACCATAAACCCCTAACAGGGATTTTGCCCCCCAAATCTAAGATAAGTAAAGATGGGTACCTCACATGTACCTCATCCACAAAACTCCACATGGTTACTTCCATCTCATGATGATGTCACATCACTCTAATAGAATTCATGTTCTTCTTTCTCAAATCTTGCAACATGTCTCATTCTTGGGTCAGCAAAAAAACCTCCTCATGAAGCTCCACCTCTACTATTTATATTACTTGGCATGTATCATGGTTACTCTCCCTCAACCCTGGATCATAGGAACTGTTGTGCCAGTTGTCCTACTTTGGTATTACCTTTCAACTTGGAGCTCTTTTTGTCGTTCTAGTCTATACTATCTATTGTATCAACACTTTACTCAAAAGCCATACTTGCTGACTTTAACAAACATGGAATATCATGTATCTCTTATCATATGTAACTTCATAGGGTTTCATCTATATGCTCCTTTGATGGTTGTTTTAGTTAGAAACTTAATCAATCAAGTGGGCATTCCTTAACTTTCAAGAGATATAAAGCTTATGTTTCTTAGAAAATTCTCCAGTCATCTCGATGGTGGACTGGCCATCTGTCTAGTTGAAGAATTATACACTATCTGCAATCGTTAACACATAGGACTTCCTGGTTGATGTTGCTAGGGGTAAAGCAATGACAGTGTCTACATCCTAATAAGATCCACACAACACACTTAGTAGATATATGATAACTCTAAGGGAATACTTTAGCTAATTCTCAATCTTACTCTTGTTGATCTTGACATACAACCATTCTTGTTTTCAACAACCCTAAGGATTAACAAAGATAATAACCATGTTGTTGACCATATCTAAACTACATTGAGATGTTGTTGTTTTCAACAACCCTAAGGCTTAACAAAGATACTGACCATGTTGTTGACCATATCTAAACTACATTGAGATGTTACCGTTCAAAACTTGTCAAAACTTATAAGAACACAACCTCAGCACTCTGTTCCTTGGGCTCATAAACACTATTGATGCATTGGTTAGTTTAAATGACATAATCCTAGAGTCACCATTACCATACAACTTTTTTCATCCACTTGGTTCTTATACACTGATATCCTAACCTCAAGTCTTATCTCAAAGGATCACTGTAGCACATGTTGACTTGTCAACCAACTATCTATCCATGACAGTGGTCTTTCCCAACTGTCAACATCCCGCATATAGCATCAAAGAATCACTCATCTTCTCTCCTAAAACACTGGGAGGATCAACATCAATTCTCTCTCTCTTAGGGAGAGGAACACTATATAAAACTCATATGATATACACCTTCAAACTCATGTACCATGTATGCACCTTGGATACTAGGATTCATTACCTTGGTATCCTCTACATGTGCTATAAGAAACTCACATCCTTGTCTCGTCCACTTTTCCACCATCATTACAATATCAAAACGTATAGGAGGAGTCTTCTGAACACTTGGAAGGCTAAAAAAGAGCATGCTCAGACAAACATCATGATCTTGGAACTATAGTCCAAGTAACCACATGCCATAACAGGCTATACATCCCCAAGATTATAGCGAACCCACACATATCAAGTGGCATAATATTCACTTGAAAGTTGTACCTCTAAAAGGAGGAATGCAAAGGAAAACAAACTTACCATAATCCAACATCACTATCTAGGGGTTGCTAGAAAGGGGTCACCGGTTCTTCCTTCATTATGCAAGTTACAACTTTTTATGTATCATTTTACCTTTTTCAACTTTGGTTCCTTGCCATCAACATAGGAATTATCATGATTCATGTATCTCATTACTCTTTCCTCATTAACTATTCATCATTCTTATGTATATCCTCTCATGTTATCATGTTTTTCAACCACTTACCAAGAGGTAGATCATCACATTTCACATTTTCTTCATTAAGAAGGGATCATCTCCCTTTAATTTTTTTTTCACATATCATGAAGATTTTACATTAACACTTTCTTACAAACATAGGTTGGTCTAAGATTAACTTAGGTTTCACTTTATCCATCTATTATTGTTCTTATTTATCTTCTCATACCATTCTTATCACAGGAGTTCTCCCCATATTATGTGGATTTTATTCTTTAAATCACTTTATTATCTCACTTTCACTTCCTTATATTCTTGAATTACAACTTTAAGAACTCCTCATTAGCTTATTTGTATTCAAATTTAGGTTTTATGGTGTTGTATATTCCTCTTATAGTCATCAAACATTCAAGTTTTGATAAGTTAAGATGCAATTCTCATCTTTTTTAGGGAGAGATTGAGGTATTAGTACCATGATTTCTGATTTTTTATGCTCTTTAGATTGTTTCAAAATGACTAATTAATCAGAGCAATTAGAAAGATAACAATCATAGAGTCCCATACTTACCTTTTCATCAATAATTGAATACATGGCAAGGGCATCCTAAGGCATTATGCACCATGTTTTCATGTCATGTTCCTAACTTAGACAACATACTAGTCCTAAGTCCTAGTGTCCCTGTAGACTCAACGAACCTAAAGATCTGATACCAACTTGTGAGAACCTATTACACTAAATGATATTACTCAAAACACAACACACAATCCATCACTAATTAATCATATCCTCGGAAAAGAGGGTAAATTAAAACTGATTTGACATAACCAACTTGCTTTAAAATATTACACAAGAGACCGACAACTTGCTTGTATTCATATTATGCCAAGAATTTGATCCAATTTGTTCCATGGCCTCAACCACACATATATATACACATGAGATCATACATCATACATTTCACATTAACAAGCCTCATCACGCTAACAAAAACTTAAACGGGATAAAACATCGTATACAAACTTTCCTACCCAGACCTGAGATCTGTATGTCAAGTACATGACTTGGAGAATGGGATCGTACAAATGCTAAGAGTATGTACATTCTTATTATGTCCCTAGTCAGTTGTTACTATGGAAGGTAAATAGACACCAACAATACATAAGAATGGACTGTGGGCTGGTTGATGACAGAATATCATTAGTCATGATATGGCATATCAAACCAAGCACATAGATACATGTTAGGCAATAGCGTATCGGACAAACCCACCTTGATAGTGACACATGGAAACCAACATTGGTGGTCATAGTCATCTCTCATAGTGAAGGTGGTGATTGTGGTTCTTAGACCTGAAATCACTACACTCATTGGGTATACTTTGACATCATCAAACATAGTCCTGAAATACATGTTACAATAAAGGTGATGATAGGGTAGCTTTGACACACGGGGATTGAATGTGAGTGATAGAGATGGGATTTGTGCTACTTGAGTTTTTATATTATAACCACTTGATAAGCGAGTCTGAGAACTACATGTGCTTGCTCATGTAAATCAATATATGATATTGATGTCACATTATCTCAGACAGACCACTCTTGGTTTAAGGAACGGATTGAGCTTTGAGAGGATGATGATTTCATGCCTTGAGTTCATCCCAGATATTAGTGACAAAGGAATTATACTATCACTACAACACCTTACACAAATTGTGGGTTGAAGTTATTCTCCAACTTTCCATTCACTTGGGTAGCTCTAATGTGAAACTAGGCACCACTCTCTGCTTGTGATGTCATAAGTTAGTTATGGACATTTACAGCTAATGTGATATGGGACCTATAGGGTCAAACACATAGGAACTCATCTAGAAGAGGAGTTTAATCTGGAATGATTATTTGATTGATTATCAAAATGGTTAGGAATTCAATTCACACAACAGATCAGCTGACTGCACTGTCAAATGATCGACTCACATGGTGAGATAGTCATTTAGAGAGTCAAATGATTGTTTCAAGGGTTGAGACAGACGTTTGGAGAGTCGAGTAGATTAGAGATGAATTGGATGGAGTTCTGCACAAATAATACACCAACCGATCGACTCACAGGGTGAACTAATCAGCTTGGGTGATAGAGACAATTGGTTTACCTGGAGAACCTATCAACTCGGTTGGGCTAGAGAAATATTCTACTAACTTTCTATAATTCATAAGAAAGTTTGATCATTTTGATTGATAAATTCTATTGATAAGGAAATAGATGCTCACATTAATTGGAAATCATTTTGCTAAATTCATGTACTATTGGGAAATTATGAGACAACCGTCTCGCAGTGCCAACCGATCATCTCACATGCCATATGGCCGTTTGGGTTGCCATACGATAGGTTTGGGTATCATAGGTTGTGAAAATTCAAGATCTTGGGGTCCCTTCCACTCCCGCACAAATCTTGAGTAGACTAGGAACCCTGACCCTAACCCCGCCTATAAATAGAGGTGTGTTGGGGGCTTCCCAACACACACAATTGAGAATCAATTGCTTTGACAATTGTTGTCCTCTCAAGTTGTGGTAACCAAGAGAGCCCAAGAAATTCCTACTCGACTAGGGAGGGATAGTGATGGGAAAGAACAAATGAGGATCATAGTTGTGGGAGAGCAAGTTGGTGACTAGTAAGCCAACGGGAAAGATGACTCCTTCCTGTCCATTTGACTAGAAAGATAGGAGTTCTAGTTGGTATGTGTGGACTACTCTAGAGGCAGGAGTCATTTGGCTGCTACTCGGAAGACAACATTAATTTACAGTCCGTGGAAAAATCGTAGGAGTCGCTATAGAATATGTTCAGTTTGCCATCCATGGAGAAGACTAGGAGAAACACAAACACCATCTAAGAGTAACTATAAGATAGTTGCATTGCAATGGGTCGTTTTCACTAGTCTTGCTCCAGGACTAGGTATAAACTAATTAAACCATCCTTCCTATTTCATAGTATTTGACACAATATTAATGTTATGGGAATACAGATAGATAAATTTTCTTTATTTCTGCTTCCATACTTTGTGTCTGTATTTTTCTACAGTGGTATCAGAGTCACGTCATTTTACTATGTTTTAGGATAATCAATATGATCCAATTTTGGTTTTATTGTTTATTTTTTTCTTACGATGCAAATATTTAAACCATCTTATATGCATAATCCAATCAAAGACCACAGAATCTCAAATATATATATATATATAGTCAGGCTAGAATACACTCGAGTGTACAGATTATGCCGTACAGCTCAATGGTTCTTGCCTATCTAGACCTTGTCTTTCCAAAATCCAATCCATTGATCTTCATGGTTACAATAATAATAGGCCACATACAAAATTTGAGCTCATTTGGATGAGTGTAAGTCACCCATCCAAGGACAAAAAAGTCGACGCACAAAACTTATTTGAAATGCATGATTCTTGCCTCCTTTAGATGCATGACCTATATGTATCCAAATGAGCTAAAATTTATTATATAGTATTTTCTTATGATATTTAAGAAGATTAATGGTTTAGAATTTTCAAAAAGTTACTGCATCTTTATAAATGAATGAGGTGTACGGTGCCTCCGGTATACTCAAGTGTACACTAGCATGACTCTCTCTCTCTATATATATATATATATGTTTATATATTTATATATATGTGTATATATATATATATATATATATATATATATAATTTACAAGCGTCACCCTAAAAGTAGTTTTGATGATGGATGTGTAACATGATTATGGCCAATAAACCACTATCTGTGTGTGGTTGGATGTTTTGGTTTTATTCCAATTTATATCATTATGTGTACCAAGCCTCTACCTCCTTCTTCCCAATGTAAAGTTAATTATTTCCTATCTTTCCTCTCCTTGTATCTAACTCGAGGTTTCTCTTTATAATGTAATAGAGTAGACATAAAATAATTTCCATTCTAGCAACAATGAAGAAGATGATCATCACCAGATGACCAGTTCGTGAGATGAGATGACCATGAAGGATAGAACAATAGAGCGATTCGACCGCCTGGTGGTCCCAAATGACTATTTGGAAGGAGTCCAAATAAAGTTTGGACAGTAGGCCAGACAATCTCTTGGTGGTCCCAACTAACCTTTTGGAAGGAGTCCAAACATAGGTTGTATAGAATGCTAGACTTCCGTCCTTGAAACCAACCTACCAGCCAATAGTCGAGATGACCGGTTCAAGGCATGAACTGATCTACCCAGATTGGCAAGCTCAGATCAAAACCAAAAATAGGTTCATACATGTGATGTGATGATTAACCTAGGTGGTAGTAATTCCTTGTGGCTCCAAGGAATGATAGTAGACATGGCCATAACCATCGCTATTTATTTTATATTGTATGTTTACATTGTGGGATATAGCATGTATATGATACATACTATATATGTGGTGATTGGATACAATATATGTATATATATGATATATATAAATCCCACAAATCAAAATATATTAAGTCTAAGATGTTTTCCAATAGCAACACACATGAAAAGCTTGTTCGACTAAGCACATGTTACATCGTCGCATAGTGATCCGTCTCCCTTGTGAAAGTGTGATGGTAGATATGTAGGTTCTACCATTGTAGGGTGCATATATATCATTTTGTCTATTAGGCCAGGCTTAAACTAGTGATTCTTAGAGTGTCTAAGGCTAGAAGCATACAAATGATCATGACAAGGAGTTATACATATCATCTATCAAGAATTTCATATGATGGAATCGGCAAATAGCCTACCTTAATGATTGATTATTTATTGTAGCGTTGGTCGGGTGATAATCGAATCATTTTGGATCTTGATCATTAGAAAATTGATTCACTACAATTTTCTGAATTGGTACTTGAGATTTGTCAATTTGAAAAAAAATAATGAGAATAATATTTAATTAAAGACCTAATTTACATCACAAAGATTTTAACTAACCAAATCAAAATGAGTTTTGACAAAATTACAAATTCTTTTGTAGAATCAAATGGCAACCAACAACAATCACTTTTCTCTGTGATCGGTCCTTGAGAAGGACAAGCTAAATGGGAACAACTCTCATGATTGGTCTAGGACGTTGAGAATTGTTCTCACTTAGGAGTACAAGCTCTATATCCTATAGATGCCAAGATGAGATGAACACCTTCCAAATGCACCAAAGGATGACAGGGATGCTTACAAGAAGCATATCAAAGATGTCATGGATGCCAAATGTCTGATGCTATGCTCCATGAACTATGAGTTGCAGAGGCAGCATGACAACATGGACGTTATTGAGATGGTTACACTTCTCAAGAACATGTTCCAAGATCAGGAAAGACAAGAAAGATATGATGTCTCCAAGGCACTATTCAAATGTAACATGGTAGAAGGAGATCTAGTAGGTCGTCATGTGCTCAAGCTTATTAGGTATGTGGAGAAACTTGATAGACTGGGATTCCCCTTAGGTCAAGAGTTGGAAATTGACATGATACTGTAGTCTCTGCCATAATCATATAGTTAGTTTGTCATGAAATACAACATAATCGACTTTGACAAATCATTGACAGAGTTGTTGGGCATGTTGGAACAGATGAGGACAGATGAAGAAAGATAAGCCCAAGTTTGTGATGGTGATTAGCAAGACAAAGGGAAAGTCTAAATAAAATGGAAAGGCTAAGAAGAGTTCTAAAGCTGGCCAAAAGCCCAAATCTTCATATCTCAAAGTAATCGGAGGAGTGAAGAAAAGAGGCAATTGTCACTATTGTCACCAACTTGGACATTGGAAAAGAAATTGCACACTCTAATTGGGGGAACTAAAGAAGAAGAAGGAAAGTACTAAGGCATCCACTTCCGGTATACATATTATATGATAAGTTTTATTACTTCTTCATCATTGGTATGTGATACCAAACAAAGATCTGACATATTTGATGTGCAGGATCTGACAAGAAGTAAAAGCCCCCATAGAAGGACAAAGATGGACCATGCCGAGAAAGAGTTGTTGTAGATTCAGTATAAATTTAAATTTATCTTAGCCCAATGGGCATGTAATAGAGTTAGTAGAATAGCTATTTCCTTATGCTAATAATTAAAAACATTTATTCTAAAGCATCTTGTATGACAAGGATGATAAATCAATAAACTGAGTTTTTGATATTTCTATAGATATGATCTTATATGTCTATGCCCAAACATCTAAATGGTCTTTGAATAAAAGAAACTGAAGATGAATGTTTATAATGTTTATAACAAAGGATTATAATTGATAACTCAAAACTATCATTAGCATTAGTCATTCTTCTTATATATATAATAAATGCATATCTAGAATACATATTGATGTTAATCTAGATTCCTTTGGTTAATGAACCTGAGGAAACATGCAATTCCTACTTGCTCACAACGTGACATAACATCCTTCACTAGATGTAGTGGGAGGATAAGTTTTCCACCATATCTCATACATGTGATGCTTGAATATCTTATGGAATGAATGTTATAGATAATTGCTTATACAACAATTCATTTATTGGTAATATGATGATATGCAATTCGTAGAATAGAAACGTAAATCTCTTGAAATATTCAAGGAGATTATAAATGAAGTATAACATTGATAGAAGTATTAAGAAACTTTGATGAGATCAAATATTAAAATACTTTACATTAATACCTTGAGAACCTTTAAGAATGAACTGTGATAATGTATCACAAGTCAAATCTATCTGAACATAATGATGTGTCAGAATGGAGGATTTAAACCATGATGAGTCATGATGATATAGTTATCAATTATCCTGATCTTCTGGCATCCTCATAAATAGATACCTATCATTAAATCATGTACCATCCAAAAGATTTATAAGACATCATACACGATATGATTTGGGAATGTCCCAATATGTCTAAAGGATTAAAAATGACATCGAAAAAGTAGTTTCTTGAAAAGGTTTATCCAAAAACCATAATTGTAGAGTGCTACTCCTATTCCCAATAACAAAATTAGGCAAACCAAGTTCCCAAAGAATCAATGGGAGTAAAAGTAGAACCCAAAATGTTCGAGGTCGACAAATAGGTACAATGAGAACTAAGAGAATCACAAATTGTTGTGGAATCTCAAATTCATCATATGACATAGAATAAAGTAGTTCTAGAAAAATATGTTTGCGATTGATGATTGAGAATCCAACAAATAAGACAGGTTGAGCATGATAAGATGAGCCAACTAATCAACTAGAAGCTATAGAGTACCATAATCTGAGTAATGGCTTAAAGCCATGATGGAGTCCATGTAAGCTAACAAGGTAGGACTTTGATAGCATCACAAATGGGTAATACCTAAAGGGTGCAATAGGGTCTTGTGGCAAAGATCTACATGGATAACATAAAAGGACAAAATTGTTAAATAGTTTTCTAAATGAATTCAAATAGCAAAACATGATAGAAATTCCTTTACCAATTATCAAGCTTGTTGTTTTAGTTAAAAAAGACTAAGAGATTTAGCATATGAAGGTAGAAAATGTATTTCTTAAAGGGAATACATCATAAGATGCATACATGACACAACCTAAAAGGTTTTATAACTTCAAGGAATAAAAATAAAGTCTATAAACTACAAAGATCAATCTAGGATTGAAACAAGAAAATCAGGAGAGGGATCTTTGACTTGAGAAGATAGTCTAAAAGTTTGACTTGAATCAAGATAAAAGATGAAATTTGTGATTAAAAAAGATTTAGTGGGAGCATATATGAATATTCCACATATGATGAGGAATTACATCTCAATATTGTGAATGTTGAGAACTGGCATGAAAACACCTTCAATAATGAAGGATTTGGTGAAACATCTTATGAGATCAGGATCATGACCTATAGAGATAGTTCTTGAATGTTTCACAATGACAGTTTGAGCACATATCATAGCAAGATGTTTAAAGAGTTCAACTCAGAATGGATTCAATGAGAGAGAATCTAGATTAGTCTATCATGTTCCAATTCTTGTGAAGAATGGAAATAACATGATTAAGATGCATATCATGTAGTATTAGATCTATCATGAATGCTACTTGTCCCATATGATCTTGTATTTATTGGACATGACAAGATGATATTAAATTCCAATAAGGGTTATTGGAATGTCGTTAAAGGTATCCATTAGTAGTTTTAAAATACTTAAGGATACATTGCAAACCATTATAGATAGTAGTAAAGGAAGAGTTGAGTGTAAAGGGTTACACCAATGCAAATGTATGAAATGACAAAAGTGATCGCAATAAAATATGTTTGATTTTAAAGAAAGGTGTATTCGTTGGAAAGATTCCCAAATAATAGTTGTTAATTCTATTCTACAAAAGAAGTAGAGTATACTTGTGTTGAGAACACAAAGTGACACTATATGGATCAGAAGTTCATATGGATACACTTAAAGATGTTCCAACCATTAATGATACAATAATGATACTGTGACAACAATGGAGCTACTTGTTAGGCAAGGAATATAAAACACCATATTACGACAATTTCTTCTCATAGAGAAGAGATAAGAAACATGCAATAATATCGACTAAGTAGAAAAATGTTCTAACCCACCAGATTAAAATTGGAGCAGAAGAAACATGGTGCACATGTTAAAATCACTAAGAATAAGATTCATGGGTGATTGACTCTAACTACAAGTGGGAGTCTATTGGTAAGGTATGTGCAGAGAGCCAATCATATGATGGTTCACATGGTATATACCATAAAGGATTTAATTAATACTCATAAAGGCAAACTTCCAATTCATTTTGTTTCATTCAGTTATAAGAAAATGAGGAAACATTAAGAATGTCAAAAGAATGATAATACTCAATGACGTATGTCAAGTACGTGGCTTGGAGAATGATATCGTACAAATGCTAAGAGTATGTACATTATTATTACGTCCTTATTCGCTTGTTACTGTGGAAGGTAGATAGACACTAGTAACCCATAAGACTGGAGTGTGGGTCAGTTGATGATAGAATCTCATTAGTCATGTTATGTCATATCAAACCAAGAACACAAATACATGTTAGGGAACAATGTATTGGGCAGACCCACTTTGAGAGTGACACATGGTAACCATCATTGGTGGTCATAGTCATGTCTCATAGTGAAGGTGGTGATTGTGGTTATTAGACCTAAAATCACTACATTCATCACATGTCATTGGGTATACTTTGACATCATCAAACGTAGTTTTAAAATATGGGTTGCAATAAAGGTGATAATTGGGTAGCTTTGACACATGAGGATTGACTCTGAGTAATAGAGATGGAATTTGTCCCTCCTACTAGAGTTTGATATTCTGGCCACTTGATAAGAGAGACTGAGAAATGCTTGCGTATTCACATGTGAATGAATATATGATATTGAGGTTACATTATCTCAGTCAGTCTGCTCCTAGTTCAAGGAATATGGATTGAACATTGAGAGGATGACAATTCCATGCCTCGAGTTCATCCTAGATATTAGTGACAAAGGAATTATACAATCACTACAACACCTTACACATATTGTAGGTTGAAGTTGTTCTCCAACTTTCCATTTAGTTGGGTAGCACTGATGTGTGACTAGGCACCTCTCTCTTCTTGTGATGTCATAATTTAGTTATGGACATTCGCTGCCAATCTGATATGGGACCTATAGGGAAACACACATAGGAAATCATCTAGAAGAGGAGTTTAATCTTGATTGATGATTGGATTCATTACTAAAATATTTAGATATTTAATTTACGTAACAAATCAGTTGATTTCACTGCCAAATGATCGATTCATAGGATGAGACAACTGTTTGGAGAGCCAGACAATCATTTCAAGGGTTGACCTGGGCGTTTGGAGAGTCAGGCTGATTGGAACTGAATTGGTTGAAATTCTACATGTATAAGGACCAACCAATCTTCTCACTAGGTGAACCGATTGGCTTGGCTAGGCTAGAGGAATTTTCTAGTGACTTCCCAAATTTGTGAGAAAGTTTGATCATTTCAATTGATCAATTCTATTGATACAAGGAAATTAATGCTCACATTAATTGGAAATGATTTTTCCAAATTCATGTACGATCGGGAAACTGCAAGGCACCCTTTTCACAGTGCAAACTGATCAGCTCGCATGCTAGATGGCCGTTTGGATTGCCAGATGACCGATTTGAGTGTCACAGTTTAAAAAATTCCAGATCTTTCGGTCCCTTCTACTCCCACACCAATCCCGAACAAACTCGGAACCCTGACCCTAACCTCACCTATAAATAGAGGGTACTGGGGTTTCCCAACACACACAATTGAGAATAAATTTCTCTGAGAATTGTTGTCCTCTCTGGTCATGGTAACCAAGACAGGCCAAGCAAGTCCTACCCAACTAGGGAGGGGTAGCAACGGGAGAGAAAAATTGAGTATCATAGTTGTAGGAGAGCAAGTTGGTGACTAGTATGCCAACGGGAGAGACAACTCCTTCCTATCTGTTCTACTAGAATGACAGGAGTTCTAGTTGGTCTGTGTGGACGATGCTAGAGATAGAAGTCCTTTGTCTAGTGCTAGGAGGACAACGTCAGTTTGCATTCCATGGTGAGACTGCAGGAGTCTCTACAGAAGTTGTTCAGTTTGCCGTTCATGGACAAGACTAAGAGATGCATAGACACTGTGTAAGAGAAACTAGAAGATAGTTGCATTGTAATGGGTTGTTGTCGCTAGACTTACTCTAGGACCAGGAGTAAAGTTGTTAAACCATCCTTCCTATTTCATAGTAGTTGACACAATATTTTTGTTATGGGAATAAAAATATCTAAAATTTTTGTTTCCGCTTCCATATTATGTGCCTATATTTCCCTACATGAAGACAATCACATCATTCCTGTAAGTTCATCATTGTCTTTCCATGCCTTATAACAAGGCTCAACAAACATCATCACTCATGTGATGCATAGGATCGACATGATATTGCATTAAATAACTAAAAGATGTTTATAAGACAACATAGTAGGATTATCTTAGCATTAAGAGCATTTCTTTATTATATCAACATATAAGGAAGCTATATGATTTGGTCATATTCACACTGATAGTGTACAAGTTTAGCATAAGAAAGCATAAATTATAAAGTCATGATGACCACTCATTAACACATTAAAATTTCAATCATTTATTAGGAAGGATATTCCATCATTATATTAATCATTCAAGGAAGGGTAGCATAACTAACTACCATCATCTATTGACATTAGGGTGAGGTTCAACAAGATAAGTTACTTTGATGTTATTGACATGCACTCATACCAAAACCCTAACTCATGGCATCACCACTAGATCATGGATGCATAAGGTGAAGCATCATCATCACATTCCATACCATCCTCAAGTACGGATCCAAGCACAACTTAAAGTGTAACCATCACGTTATAGCATAGTAGGGTTCAACCACAATAAGAGAGTACTCCATTATATTATTAACCATTCAAGGGATATTCATAATCAATCACCATCACTTAGGCACATTAGGATTAGGTGTAATAAACTATACTTCATTAGGGTTTCCCATCAACTCATTATGGTGATAATCAGTTATATTCATATAAGGGAAAAGGTAATACTATATAAATAAGGGCAAACCTCCATCAATTTCAACATGATTCTACCCTTATCATCTTTCTACAAGAATCAATCCAGAACCATTTTATTATTGAGAAGGTAAAAACATTGGTTGTTTAAATAGTAAAAACTTGAACAAACCATCTATAGATCCATTGAATTGTTTCCTATAAAGACTCACCATCTAACCTTAGACGTCCCTTGTTTGATAACATAAAGCGCATCATGGATTGTAGGAATAAAACCCACCATTGGTTGTACATTTAAACAAGCCATCAATTTGTCAACAAACAAGATTCTAAAGGAGCCTATAGCTGACCTAAGGTGTGCCCATTGGTTGACACCATCGGTTGTCACCATGGTATGACCTTCGGTTCATGTGTTAAAGAAAATAGCCTAGAAACCCTAATATGGACAATCGTTTGGTAGGTGCATAGCACATCAATCATCAAACCAACCTGAACTAAGCCATCTTCTACCTTGGGAAGAACGTGAACATAATTTTAGGTTCATCTAGATTTGAAAAGAAAGCAAGAAACAACATAAAAATCGAAACTCTAGGCAAGCATAGCCCGTAAATGCTTAGATCTTCATTTTAGAGCAAGAATAAGAATAAACAAGCTTGTAGTAAGCAATAAACGAGACTAGGGTTATAAAACTCACCTCTAGGAAGATGAACATGCTTGTAACAGAAAGAAAACTTGATCAAGGAGGGTAGAAAACCCTAGAATAAGCTCTGAACTCGGCCAACTAGCATATTTCTCCCTAAAAGAAACAAACCCTAGGTAGAAGGAGTATGAAAGGTAGGTTCTTTGAGCTTTAGAGAAACTTTTACAATGGAAAGACATGGTTCTTACCTGTAGTAGGGTAGGAGGAAGAAGAACAACTAATGAAACGAAGGAGGGAGGGAGAAACTTACTAGCTTAGGTCAGAACAAGCAAAGATGCTCCACAAACCTTAAAAGAAGGGTAGATCTGAGCTGTAGCCACTTACACAAGGCAGATCACCATATTCTTCTACCTTGGGTACCTCATCTGACACCTAGAAGGGGAAGAAGAAGATATGGATGGCTGGGGAGTGATAAGGGTCTAAAGGTTTCGTTTGGGTGCCGTAGGATAAGTATATAAAGCTTAAATATAAGGGAGAGAAGAAGCATGAGGTGTCCTAGTAGCTCTCCATGTGTCCATTGCCCAAAGATTCCATGGACATGAAAGAAGTAGCTTCATGTGCTGTTGGAGTCTTCTAGATCACTGGGTGATGACCTCTAGGTCCTCCACTAGCTGTTGAGGGTGTGGTGACCATTGTTTGTTCTTGTCTAGGTCAATAGGTGGCCGAACCATCGATTAGTCATCCTTTTAAGTGAACCACCAGTTCAAGAGAACCAAACCAAAAAAAACCATTGAACTAGGACCTTTTAGGTTGACCACTGGTTGTCACAATCTATTGGTCACCATCGTATGCCAACCAAATAGGTGGACTATTGGGTGGTGGCTCCTAAAGCTCATCCATGAAGGGGTAAACCTTCATTCACCATTAAAACAATCACCACCAAACCAAGGTACAACCAAGCGCCCCATGGCTCAATAAGCTCAAGAATGACAAGATACATATAAGGAACATAATGCATGTGAAAAATTGCAAGAAAACCTTCCATGTGGGCAAATTGCTGAAAAGTCCAAAATGTGCATAAAATTGCATAACTTGCTCAAACAGTGTCCAAATTGGACCAGATTTGAAAATTAAGCTTGTTATAAGATATTAAAACACCTAAAAAGGTTTAATTAGGGTTTTGTGCACTCAATTATGATAATTAAGCATGTTTAATCATTTAAGAAAGGTTAGGAGTCTTACAAGAAGCCTTCCTTGTATGATAGCACTCACCACTTCATCAACATGCAAGATATATGTATCTTTTGTCCGTCTCTTCTTGTTGATGATGTCCTTCAAGAATCTTCAATATGTAGGAATCTATTATATTACCTTGACAAGTGGGGTGTTCATGTGGAGCTTTTGGAATATGTCTAAAAATTTCATGATACTACTTTTCCTCCTTTCTGGGCTTCACACTATCGGCGAATGGAACATGTGCCTTCTATGCATGCTTGTGTGGAGGAACGTATGACACATAAGGGATCTACTCCCCTAATCTTGCTTCAACTCCACCTTCTAGGAAAGAATTTGGCTGTCTCATGTGGATGGAATGAGTGGTGGATACCCCTTCTGAATTGTGTGCGCCTCCCTGTTGACTATGACTGCTCCACTCTAAAGTAGAACCCTTTACCTATTCTTGTTACACATACACCTTTTCTGGTACTTGAGGCATGGTAATGGAAATGGTTGAAGTTTCTTGTCTTGCATAGATGGTGAATATGTGGCATCCTTGTCACTTTTTGCGGACCCTATCTCTACTGAGGTGCATGTGTAAGCATGTTGCACTAGTTTTTTTCATCCCCCTGGTCTTTCATATAGGCTGCAGGGAAATGGAACTTTTGGTACATACACTCAATTCAGATCTAGAGTGTGTTTCTCTGGTGACTCCTTAGTAAGATTTTTTGACTCCTTGACAACAAAGACAAAATTTACTTATTGATGTTGATGAATTGAATCTATGTGTCCAAAAAATTCCACCTGAATGGGCTTCTTTATGGATGCCACCTCTATTGCCAGATGAGATATCTGGTTTTCATTTCTACAAATATGATCCTCAAGATTTTTTTGCACCCATTTTGGATAGCCCAATAAGGTCTTCATTATAACTCACTGGCCTACCTAGCATGTCTTCAATTTTTTTATCGTGTTGGGGACCCTATCTTGTTGATATTGTTGGTGCTGGTATATGCAATCCTCCTCTTCACCTTCAGATGAGATGCCAGATTTTTTCTCAAGCTTCCTTGCGAGTCTATCCATCTAGGCTTTGGGTTCTGTGAGCTCCCTTGATTTTGTATCACTTTTGACTATTGCTGGTGCTTCTCGCTCCTCCCCCATGACTGATTCTTTCTCATGTTCTTTAGGATATCATGACACCTAGTAGGTTTATTTTTTTACAAAGACACCTACTCCTACGCTATCCAAACTAGTCATCTACCCTTTATGTTGTCCATAGTAGAATATCTTCACCTACTTATATAAGTCAATCCCATGATGAGGCACCTTCCTGAGCATGATTCCCATGCTTTAGAATATGAGTCTTCGGCATGATGCTTGTAGTTGTGGATCTTTCCAACCAATTTAGTGGTCTTCTACGATGGAAATTATCTATTGGAGAAGATATCTATCTTTTCATTCCATGTCGATTTGGATTCTAATGGAAGGCTTAAAAACCAAGTCTTTGCCTTATCTTCCAGTGAGTACGAGAATAACTTTAGATATATAATAATGATCATTACCCTGTCAATATTTAGCATATCACAACTCTCCATGAAATTGTGATGTAAGCCATAGGATCCTCCATGCCGTGGCCATGGAAATGCTTGAGATTTTATGAGTGCCACCAGCCCTGGATTTATTTTGTAGTTGCCCACATTAACCTTCTACTTTACAATTGGCCATAACTATGTTGTAGATGATGATGCCTTGATTTTCTCCCAGACAATCTGCTCTTCAAGATTGCCTCCAACCTGCTCTTCTACATTAGTATTTTCTATTCCTACCATTGATTTCTCTTCCTGTGGTTGTGGATTTGGGTGAGCTTCTCAGATGTAGACCCAAACTCTCTTTCCCTACAAAAAATCTCCACCAGATATGTAATAGTTGGAGTAGACTCTCCATAACTAGTGGTTCGAGTGTGAACCATAGATTAGTACCTGAAACTTAATGACAAAATTAGAACACAGAATACTGGTTAATTGTTGCTAGAAAAAAATTCCAAATATGCATAATTTCAATGAATTTTTTTAAATGTAATAAAAGAAAAGAAATTGCATAGAGTGGACGGTCCCAACACTCATAGTGTTGGATTTTCTATTTTCTCAGCAACGACGCTAAAAACGTGACGGGTGTAAACTACACATATAAATACAAGTGCACGTACTGCGTAATATAGGCCTATGAGGCATGTGTGTCGAACTAAGGGAAATGTTATCCAAGGACTAATACTAATTGTGACTTGGTCAGCTAGACCTAATGGAAAATTGATTGAGTAATTAACTAATTGCAAGAATTAAAAATAAATCAATTAGGTTGTGATACGAAGGAAATGGATTCCTTAGGAGCACGGTTTTCCATGGTTCACACTACAATGAACATCATTTATTAGTATTAATTTCTCCTAACCCTAGACCAAGGGACTATAGAAATAATTACCCACTCTTATTCCCTACCTAATCTAATATAAAATCCATTCTCATAGAGATTTAACTATTATCTAGGTACTTTAATGACGGCTCTGGGTTGTACCCTTCACAGTAGTAAGCCCTCTCTTGAGGTATGATATAAATTGTGTAATAGTACGCCTTTTCTAAACCTAAGCACCTCTCAAAAAGTAATTAAGGATCTTATAAATTAGATATGTTGATCATGCATAGTCAATTCATTATAAAATCATAGTATTATGTCCAAAATTAGGAAGAAACATGCATATCAATTCATAAAGTCAAATACACTGCATAACCAGATTACTCTCATGTCCTAAGGAACTAGGGGATTACCCCTACATGATTTATACATTGTAGACTTAGATGGAAGAACAAAAATGAGGGAAACATTAAAGAACTAATGAAAACCTCTAGTACAGATGATCTGTATGACTCCCTTTGACAAACTTGGTAATTTGTTATGTTTTCACTACAAATATACTCTCCAGAGGTGTTGGAGTCACTTGGGATGTGGTCATCTCCTTCTCCTTTCTTTTATCCTAGGTCTCAACCATCATACAATGAACTAGAATATGAAATTAGGTTTGGCCAAACTCCTCCCTAGTCATCGACAAACTTAGGGCGTCATGAAGTCATGTCCATAAGATTAATCAAGATCTTTAATCTTGTCTGATCGCGTCAAGTTAGTACCACCGACATGATGTCCATGGAATCGAATCCTCTTCTAGATTTGTGAATATATGTTAGTGTCAGTACTACTGTCGAAAGTTTTATTAGCACCAAGTTGATTTCCATCTTCCCTGACAATTTCTCCATGTAAAAGTCAATACCACCGACAATAGGTCTGTGGCACTGAGATGCTTTAGGTGTGTTACTATCCTGAAAGTCAGTAGTATTGACCATCTATCGATAACACTAAAAGCCTTTAATCTAGGTCTGTTCTTCTTCTTCCAATGTCCTGAAAAAGCTGTCGGTAGCACCAAGATGACTCAACACTACTAAAATTACCTAAATTCAGAAAATAGAACATAACTCCAATTAAATATGGTAAAACAATATAACATAGTGAAAATGGGTAATGTTTTATGAAATAATATGTTACAGGCTAATGGTGATAAACAATGTGCAAGTAGTATCAAAATGAAAAAATATGCATGAAATACATAATAAAATAGCTTGTAAAAAGCAGATAATATTCAGTGCATCACATATCATGTTTTGTCATTTGTAGTGATTGTTTTAGTATATGGTATGTACAATATAGTATATCAAATGGTGATTGAATATATATAATTAAAATAGAAAATACCTAAATATAAAATCAAAGTTTGTGATTCCTTACATTGTACGATATACATGAAAATATGTATTGATTACATGTGGGAATGCTTATTGGGATGCACTTTCAGTCTTAGAGAAGTGTGATAATAAGCATGTGGATCTACTCAACATGGTACATAGCTTATTTTATTGGATTTTAGATTAGACTTGACTAGCTAGTCTTAACATGATTAATAAGCTAGGGGTATGAATATGTCATATACTTCATAAAATGATTTATGAGAAGGATTTGTGCAACCATCTATCCAAGAGTTGCGATTGGTAATTTCACCTTTCGACATAGTTATGTTGTGAGTGGTCAGCTGAAGTTGACTCAAAACTTAATGTGTTATAGATCCCAGTGTAGTAGGAGTTTCTCATTGTGATCTTCTGAATTATTAGTGAGGGCCATTAATTTGATCAAAATAGTGGGAGTGTTATCAATTCAAGTCCAAATTAGTATCATCAAATCCAATTAATTTTCAAATCAAACTGTTGACTCACACAAACATTTTATTTCTAGATCTAATGGTAAACACACATAACATTTTTCTCATTACAATAGACAATTGTGAAAGAAAAGTTGAATAAGAACAATTTCTATGACTACTATAGGACATTGAGAACTATTCTCACTCATGTAAATAAGCTCTATGTCTTTGAAACACCATGATCAGAAGAACCAACTCTAAAGAACCTAGAGAAAAAAGGGAATTTATGGTTTGCATTTTGACGATGCTATTGATGTTAAGTTCCTCATGATGTGCTCCATGAATAATGAAAATAAAAAATAACATCAAAACATGGTACTTCTAGAGATGTCCACATATCTCATGAACATGTTTCAAAAACAAGAAAGGCAAGACATATATGATATCTCCAAGGCCTTATTTAAGTGCTACATAATTGAAAGTGATCAATTTGGGCCCCATGTACTCCAGTTGATTCGGTATGTGGAAAACCTAGATAAGATGAGATGCCCCTTAGGCTAAGAGTTTCCCACTAATAAAATCTTGCAATCATTTCCAAAATCTAACATTTAGTTTATCATGAACTAAAATATGGAATTTTCTTTACCATAGTCACAGTTGCTTGGCATGTTGAGAATGGCTTAGACTCAAATGAAGAAAAATAGGTCAAAGTTTGTGTTGATAGTCAACAATGGAAAGAGCAAATCAAAAGGTAAGATAAAATCTAAGAAGAGTTCTAAATATAGAAAAACGTCTAGGTCTTCTGTACTTAAAGCTAAAGGAGTAGGAAAGGAAGGCAACTGTCACCATTGTCACGAGGCATGACATTTGATAAGAAATTTCCCTCTTTACCTTGATGATCTAAAGAAGACAAAGGACTGATACAACTCTCACATATGCTCTAGTATGAAGGATCTGAAAAGAAGTAGACCCTTACCAAAGGGAGAGGTGGATATATGAGTTGCTAATGGAGAAAGAGTTGATGCTACAACTATAGGTGCATATATTTTATCTCTACCTAGTGGTCTTATAATAGAGATGGGAACTATTATTACGTACCTTACATGAATATAAACATTATTTATGTATCTTATTTGTACAAGAATGATTATGAATTTCTAATAAAGAATGGTTGAATGTCTATTTCAAGATATGGGATGTGCTATGGTAGTACCCAGTCTTATTGTCTTTGTTTTTACAAGTGTATATAACATAAATACCAAGAAGTTAAGACTCAAACAAAGAATATTAATTAAATTATTTTCTTGAGTACATATATGATAAATGCATTTTACACTCTATAAAGCTAGTTACATAGAATCATTTTATTTTGAATAAATAGATGCACATGAACCTTTTTTACTGGGAAATATGACAAAAGAACCATCATAGATAACAATGAGAGGAAAAGTGACTTAGCAGGACACATAGCGATTGATATGTGTGGACCTTTTACCACAAGTCTTCAAGGTGGATATCAGTACTTCATCACATTTATTGATGACTTAGTAGATATGGATATGTGTATCTTATGAAACATAAACTAGAATCTCTGGAAAAGTTTAAGGAATTCACGAATGAAGTACATAATCAACTTGTATAGAATATTAAACCACTTTGATGTAATCATGGTGGAGAATATCTAGATAGGAGTTTGACACTAGTATGAGAGACCATGGTATTGTATCACAATAGACTTTACCTAGAATCATATAACATAATGGTGTGTTAAAACAAGGAATCACACATTGTTGGATATGATACGATCAATGATGATGTTGGATAATCTTCCAACTTTTTTATGGGGACATGCTCTTGAAACTTACACATTTACATTTAATCAAGTACCTTCCAAATTCATTCAAAAGATGCCATATGAGATATGGAAATGGAAGCACCCCAATGTGTTTTTTATGCAGATTTCATGTTGTTAATCTTATGTCAACAAACAATTCCCTAGAAAGATTGGATCCAAATCAAACAAATATGTCTTTGGATACCCAAAGGATATTACTTCTACATTCCATATGATAAAAACGTGTTTTTTCTAAAATTACTATACTCCTAAAAAATCAATTCATTTCAATAGGAAACATTGTGAACAAAATAGATCTTGAAGAAGTTATAGGCCAACAACATAACATTGAACATGTAGATGTAGATGAGGAACAAAGAGAATCACAAGAAGTTATGCAATCTCAATTTCCTTATGTAAGATAAGAACCTCGATGGACTAGTAAGAAACCATTGGAGTGAGAGATATTTTTATTTCTTGTGACTAAATTAGATGATTTTTTGGTCACGAATAATAATGAGCCAACAACCTACAATGATACTAATGAGGGACCATGAATCTAATAACTAGCTTGAGTCCACAAGGTCTGAAATGGACTCCATGTATGTCAACAAAGTATGGACTCTAGTGGATGCCCATGAAGGGGAGAAGCCCATAGGTCCAAATAGGTCTTAAAGAAGAAGACTGACATAGATGGTAGTGTAAAAACCTATAAAGGACGATTGGTTGAGAAAAGGTTTCAGACAAATTTAGGTTGTTGACTATAATGAAACTTTTTCACCAATTTTCATGGTTATATCCATTAGGTTCATGCTTGACATTGGAGATCATCATGACTATAAAATTTTGCAAATGGACATTAAAATGCTTTCTGTAATGAGTTAATTCTTGATGTGTATACATGACACAACCTGAAGGTCTTATTTCTCCAAATTTAAAAAATAAAATCCATACGATACAAAGAGAAATCTGTGAAATGAATCAAGCATCTAGAATTAAGAATATTCACTTTTATGAACATTTCAAATAGTTTGGCTATATCAAAAATGAATATGATCCTTGTGTTTATAAGAAGGATGAAAAGAGAATAATTGTATATACCATATTTTATATAGATGATATACTATCAATGGGAAATGACATAATACTCTATAGTTGGTTAAGAATTGGTTGGTTTATATCTTCTCCATGAAGATGTAGGCAAAGCATCCTATATTCAAGGAATCAAGATCTATATAGTTAGATCTTGAAGTATTCTTTGCCTAAGCTAGAGATCATACATTAACAAGGTATTGAAAATGTTTAGCAGTTGGGACCAAAAGTAGTTAGCAGTGACCATCGAATAAGTCTCTTAATCTTGAATTGGGTTAAAAGCTCAAAATGTATTTGCACCGTCACCATTTTCAAATAAAGTATTTTCTACGGTAGCACCATGAGTAGTGCATAGTAGAGTTTCACCTAATACTCCAAAAATTCTCATCATATGAAATAGGTTCAAGGTCCAATTATGAAACCTTGGAAGAAGAGAATAAATTGAAATATAGATGCTACACCTGCATGTTCAAAGAGAGGTAACTTATCCATGTCTAATGGTATACGTCTCTCTAAATTCCAATCTCCTAGATCTTTGGAAGAGTAGGAATGCATGGGTAAAATTACATATGCATACAATTGGTTCTATTTTGCATGTAATGCTATGTACATGCCCTGATGTATCAGATGCTTTGACCATGACAAGAAGCTACCATTTCTATATCAGTGAAGGTCACTGGATTTCCTAGAAGAATATTGTGAAGTACTTGATAAGAAAAAAATATAAAATAATGATATGTGGAGGTAAAAAATAGATTGTTGTAAATATTTACATTGATGAAACCTTCCAAACCAATAAGGAAGATTGTCGATCAAAATCAAGATTTATGTTTTTCTTAAATGGAAGAAATATGGAATGGTTCCAAGCAAGTGAAAGTGGCTAATTCTACAACAAACATAGAGTATAATTTTGAATATAACGGAACAAAGGAAGTAGTATGGATCAAGAGGTTTACTAGTGAACTTCGGGTGGTTCCAATTATTAAGGATACAATAAAGCTTTAATATCACAAGAATGGATCCATTTCACAAGATAAGGAACTGAGATCACATCGGCATACCAAGTTCATACTATGGAGATATCATATCATAAAAGAGATCCTGCAACAAGGGGATGTAATGATTTGAAGAGTACCAACTAAAAATAATGTATGGAACCATAAAAACACTCCATAAAAGAAGCATGATGGTCATGTTACATCATTTGAATTTTGACTCATGAGTTATTGGCTCTAGTGCAAGTGGGAGACTAGTGTTTTATGCCTAGATAACCATGATGTGGTGATTTAAATATGGATATATTTTATATGATTTGATTATTAATAAAGGAAAATCACTTATTATATTTGTTTCTAAGATTGTGAGTAAATGTAATAATGTCTTGAGATTTTTTTGTATTGATGCCATACAATTTAGATTGAAAAACTTGAATATGAGGTCGTATGCATTTAGAATATTCATTCTTTTTTGTCCATAGTTTGTTTTTATTGTGGATATTATAGGACATCCTTAATGCATAAGACTAGTGTGTATGAAGAATTATACATGTCTCTTTAATCATGATATTGGATATCAGTTCAGATATATTGGTACTTGCTAGACAAAAAGTAGTAGTGGACAGACCCACTTTGATAATGACACATGGAATCCATGTTAGGATAGTTAGAGTCATATCAATGTTAAATTGGATATTGTGATCCTTATAACTTAAAGTTACTACAGTAATTACAAGTTGTTTTGTGTACTTTAACACTACCCAACATGACTGAGAATAAGGGATTCCATATAGGTTGTGATTGGGTGAACTGTCAAACTTGTGGATTATTTCAAGTGATGTAGATCCAATTTGTCCATCAATGAGTTGATATCCTGGATACTAGATAACTGAGAATATGAAATGCATGACCATGATCATGTGAGCCAATATGAGACATTGAGCTAAAAATGTCTCAATAGTATGATATGGTTCATGAAACATAGATTGAATGTCAAGGGGATCATCACTCCATGGCTTTGTTTGAATCTAGATATTTATGATGAAGTGATCATAAGTTCATCGTAGCATTGATGACTTTATAGGTTAACTATTCTCCAACTATCCTATTAAGTATCTAGATGGTGTAGTCAGCTGACTAAGTCAGTACGTCACTAAACTCATTAATGAATCATCCAACTAGGTAGTTTGTCTGAGTTTTCTAGTTTAAATCTACTTATGAGTCATGATTAAGAACACAATTGGAGTTTTAGAAATCTAAGCCCATGACTCTCTTATATAAAGGGTGGAAGCCCAATGAAAGACACATAGATTGTGAAACATGTTATCTAATAGTTCTTCATCTTGGAGAGAGAAAAACTCACCCCAAAGACAATAACCCCCAATAGGAGAATGAGAGTGAGTGATTCTAGCATGTTGATGACTCCTCATTTTTCTTCCTCTTGACGACCAAGGTGGTGCATGAAGGTTACTTACATCGGTGTGGATGATATAGAGGTTGAGAACTTGGGAGGAGGCTTAAAGACAAGCAACTACTCTAAGGATGATAAAAAGTGTATTTGTGATGACAAGGTGCGAACAACAACAAACACATCCAATCTATATCCCAAAATGCAAATTATACACCTACATAAGATTTGCATAGTTGTTGGATGACTAGTGTGCACCAATGTATATTGGTCATTTCTCATGTATCTATAATTTCCCAAAGTTTTGTGGCTATGATGGATCTGTTCGCTAAGAGTTTGAAGAAGTTTGAATTTTTGTTGTGCCACTTTCCTAAAAACTCTACAGTATATTCTCAAACGATATGATGGATCCAAAAATTACACAGACCTAGTACAAAGATTTTAGGAATCCATGAATTATTTTATTTAGTGAAATTTGAAGATCAAATGTTTTTGAATTAATTAAATGAGAGATTCAAAAGAAACCACACTCATGTCCATATGACATAAACATAGTCCATTCCTAATATCTCACAAACTTCAATAGTTCATTATCAAATTCCCTTTTCCATCAACTCCCTCTAAACTAAAACCATAGAGAAAATAAAGGAAGAAGAAGTTAGGGTCAAGACACTAGAAGAGGAAGATTAGGAGATGTAGGAAAAATGAGATAGAGGGATCGATAAAGTGAGAATTCATTAGAGAAAACAAGATTCAAAACTTGAATTTATCTTCAAAAAATAGGAAGATAAACTTAACAAAGTTCTTTTTCTTTCTCCCACAAAACCATTCACCACCTTCAATAAATATCATTTCGAGATTTTAGGAAGTAATAAATTAAATGAAGTGTTTTTTGAATATAGGATTTTATATGGATGGGTCATATAGGTATTTTACTTGCCTTTGATATTTTTTGTTGTTGTTTGATTCACTTGAAATTTCAAGTTGATACCTTTTCTTTCTAGCCAACATGTATTTTTAGAGGACCCTATTCCATCTATACAGACATACATGGGAATCTAGTGTCTAAGGTTGGACTTCCTAAGTATATTACATACCAATGTGGAACAATAGTGAACCTCTTTTCTAGTCAACTAGATTGTAGAACTAAAATCTTATACAGTAAAAGTTCTATATTCACACTGAACTTATGTATATATGATCTAACTTTTTTGTGTTAGTATTACCCTATTGATTAAACCTATACACATAATTTCAATAATTCCTTAAAATTCATCCTAATATAGCTCACAACATCAACTTGATAACATAGTGGATATAATACTCAAGTGGAAAATATTCTTCTATGAATAAAAAATACATCTTGATATTTTTATTTGAATATACTATCAACATCTTAAATATGCTTGGATGCCCCATCGACCACTCTAAGAACACACTTTGCAATCTTAAATCAAAGAACCATGAGTCATAAATAAATTATCCAAACCAACAAAAAGCTCAAATTAGAACCATAAATGAACTAATGATGTCAAGCCATCAAAAGTAATAAGAATATATGATATTTAATATCAACAGTCAACTTTAATAATTTCAATATGTAGGTTATATTGAGATTCTATACAAGAAGGTATGACATGATATGTATTCTAAACAAGTTGTACATGCACATATACATGAAATGATGAAGCATGTCAAGTGTATCACATCATATCAACTATACACCCAATATGATAATAAATAGATAATACTAGGACACTCTATCTAGCGTCATGTTATATTTTATTAGGCCTTCATCATCACAACCTTTATTTTGTTGGGTTTTAGGGGAGGCAGAGAAGGCAGAGGAAACAAAAAATTTTCTCCTCCCAAACCCAGAATAAGGAAACGCGTCAACGTCTATACAATAGGAAAGGATGGTTTGTGGAATAATACCTTGTCCCGAGGGTTACTTAGCGACAATACCTCGCGGCTTGCACGGTCTTCACCTCCGGTCTTGGACGGTGTCTGTGCAGCTCCTGGTCGCACCGGGACTGACGTCTCCTGGTCTCACCGGGACTGTCGGGATTGATAGCTATCCTCCGAGCGGCAGAAATATCCCGCCTCTGAAGTAGTCCGCACGGACCACCTAGAACTCCAATATCCTTGTCCCACAAGGAATTGGAAGGAGTCACACCCTCCTATCAGCGTACTAGTCACTAACACACTCTCCTGCCACCAATCGCTTTCTGCAATTGTCTTTCCCTTGTTGTGCCTCCCTTATCGGGTAGCACTTGCTCGGGCTCTCTCTCAGTTGCCAAAACTAGAGAGAACAAAAACTTTACAGAGCAACTGGTTGCACTGTGTTGTACTTTGAGAAGCCCCCAATACCCCTATATATAGGAGGGTCATGGGACAGGCTTCTCTATCCCGGGAAATGTGGGACTAAAGCAGGAGTAGAAGGGTTCGAGATTTTCCACAAAAACAACCAACTGCACAACATGAACCGATAGTTTCATTTCTGAACCGGTCAGTTGGGGACCTGAGCTGGTCGGTTGACACCTCAACCGATTGGTTGGGACCCCTCAACCGGTCGGTTCACTTCTGAACCGGTCGATTTGTGGTCCTGGTCAGTTCTCGATTGACTTTCCATCTTTTGTTTCTAATTGGTACCCAATACCAATCCTTGTTCCAATCAAATTGGGCAAGTGAAACAAAAGGAAATTTCTCACCAATCCTAATTTCCCAACTTGCTCAGTTTTACCAATTGAACCGATCATTTCAACACTTGAAGCAATCATTTCGCCCTTTCCATGAGCCGATCGACTCACCACCAGAGCCGATTGGTTCACCAAGCTGAGCCGATCGGTTCATCACATGAGCCGATCGGTTGGGAGTGTAGATTGTGCAGAATCAGTCAATTGCAGTTTCAATCAATCTAATACTTCAATCATTATGACCAACACCTTGAACATTATGACATTGAGCTATCAATTAGTTTGAGTGTTTAATTGAACTACTAAACTCCTTTAGTAATCAATCTAAACATTGTTTGTGGACAAAACTCCTCTTCCAGGTTAAATCCTATGTGTGTGACCCTGTAGGTCCATTTCACGTTGGCAGTGAAAGTCCATAACACTTATGACTTCACAAGCAAAGAGCGATGCCTAGTCACACATCAGTGCTACCCAAGTGAAATAGAAAGTTGGAGAAGAACTTTCAATCCTACAATCCGTGAATGGTGTTACTGTGAATGTATAATTCCTTTATCACTGATATCTCGAATGAACTTGAGGCATGGAACAATCATACTGTCAACGTTCATTCACTTTCTTGATCTCAGAGTAGATTGGAAGAGATATGTATGACATCAATATCACATACTGATTCACACATGCGTGCACGCCTTTCTCAATCCTACTCATCAAGTGGCCATGGATATCAATCTCCCTCAGGAGGGACAAATCCCATATATATCACTCACCCCTCAAAAGCCCCATGTGTCAAAGCCACCCAATCATCACCTTTATAACAACCTATGTTTTAGGACTGCATTTGATGATGTCAAAGTGTGTCCAACGACATGTGTTGAGTGTAGTGATTTCAGGTCAAAGAATCACACTCACCACCATCACTATGAGTACTGACTGTGACTACCATGTCATGGTTCCATGTGTCAAAATCACGGTGGGTCTGTCTGGTACACTTGTTCTCTAACAAGTACCTATGTGTTTGGTTTGATATCTCTATATCATGACTAATAAGATTTTGTCATCAACCAACACCACAATCTAGTCTTGTGTGTCATTGTTGTCTATCTACCTTCCACAATGACATCTGACTAGGGACATAACTAGAATGTACAAACTCTTAGCATCCGTATGATCTCATCATTTAGGTCCTCAACCTAAAAGCATACGTCATTGAGTACTGTCATTCTCTAGACATTCAATCTGTTCTATCACTATCTCATATGACTGAACCAGAAAGAATTAGAAGCTTACCTTTGATGTTTATCAAATCAATCTTAATGTATCCCACCAATCATCCCATGATTAGCTCTTAGGGCATACATACCAACAGACTCCCACTTGCACTGCGAGCCAATCACCCTTGAATCATATTCATAGTGATTTTCAAACATGTCCCACATGTTACTGTGCTCTAGTGCGAACATAGTGAGTTATGGAAACACCTTGCCAAAGTCAGTATAAATTTCATGTCTCTCATCTCTTCGTTGTATGTCACACGTATGAGATGGAGTTTCCATAATATGCGATCTAGTATTCCTTTGCTAACCTTTAGCCACATTGCATGATCAAGGATTCCATACTTGTCATCAATGAGCGGAATATCTATAAGTTCATCTCATAAACATCTAGATCCATATATTATCCACTGATGTTCTCTAACACATAGATACTCAGCATTTCTTTTTAAATGGTTTTATTGGAACACTTCCAATTATCAACAAACTTTCACTTTTATATATATCCTATATATATTTTGCAATAAATTTTCTGTCCTTTTGGAAGTTCACATCATTGTAACTCTTTACATTGAACTCTTCCTTATCTCCATAGAACTAGTACTTCCCAAGTACTTATCAAGTTCTCATGGTATTCCAGTAACCCTTACTGGAAGTAGACAGACATCCACTCGTCATGTCCCACATACGAGTTATCAGGATGAGCACATCATATTGCCATGTCCTACATACAAGATGATGAATGGATTTTGTTCTTGCCATGCAAGATAATGGGATGATTACATACATGATAGATCCACATCTATTCTTAGTGTTCCCATTCTTCATAAGAATTGGACACTTGACCTTGGGATACTAACTCCATGTAACATGGACAAGTTTTCTCCCACTGAGTCTGTGCATACTGAACACTTCAGTACAAATTGCTAATGTATGCTTTCTCTTTTCAGGTCAAGAGGTTTTCGAGAACTATCTCTATAGATCTCTATTCCTATCACATAGGAAACATCTCTATCTTCCTTAAAGATAATTTCCACTTTTGGATTTCCACTCTAGAACATTTCCATTTCACATCAACATGTGGAATATGAACACGCTCCCACTAAATCACATATCCCTTCTCTATCTTTGACAAATCAGTCAAACCCTTTGACTATATCATCAAAGTAAAGATCCAATTCTGAGTTTCTTGTACTCAATCAATCACATTGATTAGTCCATTGTAACTTATAGACTTCATTTGCATTAGTGGATTCTTAAACCTTATAGGTTGTGTCACATACACATCCTTGTTTTATTCCTCATAGTAATGCGGTTTTAGTATCCATATGCCAAATGTCTTAGTCATTAAGTTGCAATCAACAAGCATCATCCTTCTCAAAATGTTATCCATGTGTCTTAACACTTAAGACTCATTTGCACTTATGGATTTCATCCAATGAGTGCTACCATCAAGGTCATACCTTATGGTTCACATGGAAGTCATTAGGATGTAATGGTTATAAACCACAACTCAAGATTTGGTTCCTCATATTCATCTGGATAGTTGACTCATCACATGAACAACTCGTTACATAGATAATTGAGGTGTATCTATTAAGGATATAAGAACTCACAACTCCTTGTGATTCTTAATGTCCTTTATTAGTGTGGGGTATTCTTTTATTAAGAATAATTTAGTTATTTGATTATCATTCTCTAACTCCTTAGAGTATGATTCCTTCTTGATTTAGACATCACCATGCCTTAATCATGAGTTCACTATGATACACTATCATAATCACTCATAAGGATCTCAAACATTTGGTCCAAGTATTTTATTCACTGATCTCATCAAGAATTAACACTTTATCAAATTTGCACTTCATCTATGATAATCTTGAACACTTCAAAATATTCATATTGGTATTTCTCTAAATACCATTTGAAGTATTAGCATTTGTTCCAATAGGTATGTAAATACATCACATGTATTATACCTAATAGGATAATCATTCTCTCACTACCTTTAGGGAAGATTGATTAATCATGTCCAAGATATTCATGTCTCTTACTGGTTCTCTAACCAAAAGAGTCTAGATTTATCCATCACATGGAAACTAGAAATGAATTTCTCATGATTGATGCTAATTTGATTGTTTGAGTTATCTATAACTTTTAGGTATCATTTTATCTTATGCATATCAAATACCACAAGATAAACAAGGCATTGCCACAAAGATCATATCTTTAGAAATTGAAACATCTCTTTATTGATTGCCATCATTGTCATACAATATGCAAAAATAAAGTGTTTCTATTTCTATTGGCAAATATGAAATAGCAGTTCATAACTGTATTACATGCCTTTTAGGCTGAAAATAAACTAAAGTGCTCCTATCTATGGCGGCAACACTTGCCCCATTTATTGAGTGCTTTACACTTTACATCTTGGTATCATATACCTCAAAAGTGTTACAAGTTTACTTTCATGACACCTTTAAGTAGAGACGTCTGTCGCCACCTTCTTCTTTTGTTCTTCCAAATAGAGAGTACAATTCCTTTTCCAATGTCCTGGCTTTTAACAATGGTGGCAATTGCCTTTCTTGGTCACGCCTCCCTTGGCCTTGAGAGCTGAAGTCGACTTGGGCTCCTGGCTAGCATCATAACCTTTCTTAGCTTTGCCCTTGCCCTTGCACTTGGACTTGCCTTTCTTGCTCGTGATCACCATCACAGACTTAGGGATGTCCTTCTTCATCTGTGTCTCAGCTGTCCTCAACATGCCCAACAACTCTGACAGTGGCCTATCAAAATTGTTCATGTTGTAGTTCATCACAAACTGACTGTATGATTCTGGCAACGATTGCAGTATCAGGTCAGTAGCCAACTCTTGGCTCAGTGGAAATCCCAGTCTTGTTAGGTTCTCCACATACCCAATCATCTTGAGTGTGTGAGGACCAACTGGATCTCCTTCTGTCATGACACACTTGAACAGTGCCCTTGAGATGTCGTATCTCTCTTACCGTGCTTGATCTTCATACATGTTCCTGAGATGCTGAACCATCTCAATGACACCCATGTTCTCATGTTGTCTCTGCAACTCGTGGTTCATAGAGCACAACATCAAGCACTTTGCATCAATGGCATCATCATAATGCTTCTTGTAAGCATCCCTTTCTATCTTTGGTGCATTAGGAGCAAGTTCCTTTGGAATTGGAGTATCTAGGACATAGAGCTTTCGCTCTTGAGTGAGAACAATTCTCAATGTCCTATACCAGTCGTGGAAGTTTGTCCCATTTAGCCTGTCCTTTTCAAGGACCAATCGCAAAGAAAATTGATTGTTGTTTGTTGCCATTTGTAATACAAAAGGAAAATATGCAATTTTAGTCCAAAAACTCATTTTTGACTTATTTGATTGATTTGAAAAGTTGACGATATAATTAGGCCTTTAATTAATTATTGCTCCCACTATTTTAGTTCAAATTGATAGCCCTCACCATCAATTTAGAAGATTGCAGCGTACAACCTTCTAGTCGGCAAGATCCTGAAATCCTCTAAGTCATGGACCAGCTAGGGCTGTCACCCACAACTTAGATCTCTCAGGTAGGCAACTCTTGCCAATTGCATCATATACAACTCTTGATAAGATGTCATATGCAACTCTTTTCCATGATCACCTCCATGCCTCAAGGTACTAGATCCCATCTTGATCACCTTGTTAAGTCTGACCCAAAGCAAACACGATGAATATGCACCCTGCTAGGGCAGACCCACATATGCATCCTTCACGCTTCCATGAGATAGATGGTGCACCACGCTAGGGCGTGCCCACACTTGGTCGATCAAGCTTTTCACGTGTGTCGCATTTGGAAGGCATATAAAACTTAATATTTAATGAGGGATTTGGTTTTATATACATATACATATCCAATCACCACAATACATAGTACGTACCATATACATGCTATATCCCATGCAAAATGATAAAAGCGATGATTATGGCCATCCTAATGTGATTCCTCGAGCCAAGAGGAATCACTGTCATCTAGGTCTACATCACATACAACCTGTACAAGATGAACTCTGTGCTTTGCCTTTCTGGGTTTGATCAACTCATCACATGAATGATCAGCTCGCCATCAGACTGGTTGGCTGGGTGCCACCAGCCGATCAGTTGGCTCCTCCAACCGATCGGTTTGCCTGGTCGTCGTGCATCTCATCATGGTCGCCACCCGCTCATCTCGCTCCTTGAACCGATCATCAACCGATTGGCTCACTCCTTGAACTGATCGTCTGGAACGTCAACAGATCGGTTCATGCCTTGAACCGATCGTCTCAGCTATCGTCAGGATGTCCTCCGTTCTTTGGCATAACAAGAAATAAAATTATATCCTATTTTACATTATAAAAAGAGAAACCTTGAGTTACATTCGAGGGGAGCAAAGGTAGGAAAGAAATCTTGAATTATTTTGAGTTACATCAGGAATAGGAGAAGGAAAATTAGTGTGCAGACCGAGATGCAAGCAACCACATACAACCATACACAGATAGGGTTTATTGGCCATAACCACGCTATACATCCACCACAAAACTCGTTTAAGGGTGATGTGTATCGAGTGCATTAATAATACATATCATATATGTAAGTTGGGATTTGTGGATTTAGGATTGGACATGTATAAAGCCAATTTTATTCACATCATATGCAATAAATAAAGGCGACAAACCAAAATCGATCATATTGATAATCCCTAAAGTATAGAGCAGTTGACGTGGCTCTTATACCGCTGTTGGGTTTTAGGGGAGGCAGAGAAGGCAGAAGAAACAAAAAAAATTCTCCTCCCAAACCCAGAACAAGGAAACACGTCAACGTCTATACAATAGGAAAGGATGGTTTGTGGAATCATACCTTGTCCCGAGGCTTGCTCGGAGACAATACCTCGCGGCTTTCACGGTCTTCACCTCCAGTCTTGGACGGTGTCTGTGAAGCTCCTGGTCGCACCAGGACTGACGACTCCTGGTCTCACCGGGACTGTCAGGATTGACAGCTGTCCTCCGAGCGGCAGAAATCTCCTGCCTCTGAAGTAGTCCACATGGACCACCTGGAACTCCAATCTCCTTGTCCCACAAGGAATTGGAAGGAGTCACACCCTCCTATCAGCGTACTAGTCACTGACACACTCTCCTGCCACCAATCGCTTTCTACAGTTGTCTTTCCCTTGTTGTGCCTCCCTTATCAGGTAGCACTTGCTCGGGCTCTCTCTCGATTGCCAAAACTAGAGAGAATGGCAACTTTACAGAGCAACTGGTTGCACTGTGTTGTACTTTGAGAAGCCCCCAATACCCCTATATATAGGAGGGTCATGGGACAGGGTTCTCTATCCCGAGCAATGCGAGACTAAAGCAGGAGTAGAAGGGTTCGAGATTTTCCACAAAAACAACCAACTGCGCAACCTGAACCGATCGTTTCATTTTTGAAACGGTCGGTTGGGGACCTGAGCCGGTCGGTTGACACCTCAACCGATCGGTTGGGACCCCTCAACCGGTCGGTTCACTTATGAACCGGTCGGTTCGTGGTCCTGATCAGTTACCGATTGACTTTCCATCTTTTGTTTCTAATTGGTACCCAATACCAATCCTTGTTCCAATCAAATTGGGCAAGTGAAACGGAAGGAAATTTCTCACCAATCCTACTTTCCCAACTTGCTCGGTTGCACCAGTTGAACCGATCGTTTCAACACTTGAAGTAATCGTTTCACCCTATCCATGAGCCGATTGACTCACCACCTGAGCCGATCGGTTCACCAAGCTGAGCCAATCGGTTCATCACATGAGCCGATCAGTTGGGAGTGCAGATTGTGCAAAATTAGTCAATTGCAGTTTCAATCAATCTGATACTCCAATCAACGTGTCCAACACCTTGAACATTATGACATTGAGCTATCAATTAATTGAGTGTTTAATTGAACTACTAAACTCCTTTAGTAACCAATCTAAAAATTGTTTGTGGACAAAACTCCTCTTCCAGGTTAAATCCTATGTGTGTGACCCTACAGGTCCATTTCACGTTGGCAGTGAAAGTCCATAACACTTATGACTTCACAACCAAAGAGCGGTGCCTAGTCACACATCAGTGCTACCCAAGTGAAATAGAAAGTTGGAGAGCAACTTTCAATCCTACAATCTGTGAATGGTGTTACAGTGAATGTATAATTCCTTTATCACTGATATCCTGAATGAACTCGAGGCATGGAACAGTCATCCTATCAACGTTCATTCACTTTCTTGATCTCAGAGTAGATTGGAAGAGATATGTATGACATCAATATCACATACTAATTCACACATGCGTGCATGCCTTTCTCAATCCTACTCATCAAGTGGCCATGGATATCAAACTCCCTCAGGAGGGACAAATCCCTTATCTATCACTCACCCCTCAAAAGCCCCATGTGTCAAAGCCACCCAATCATCACCTTTATAACAACCCATGTTTTAGGATTGCGTTTGATGATGTCAAAGTGTGCCCAACGACATGTGTTGATTGTAGTGATTTCAGGTCAAAGAATCACACTCACCACCATCACTGTGAGTACTGACTGTGACTACCATGTCATGGTTCCATGTGTCAAACTCACAGTGGGTCTGTCCGATACACTTGTTCTCTAACAAGTACCTATGTGTTTTGTTTGATATCTATATATAATGACTAATGAGATTCTATCATCAACCAACACCACAATCTAGTCTTGTGTGTCATTGCTATCTATCTACCTTCCACAATGACATCCGACTAGGGACATAACAAGAATGTACAAACTCTTAGCATCTGTATGATCTCAACGTTCAGGTCCTTAACCTGAAAGCATACGTCATTGAGTACTGTCATTATCTAGACATTCAATCTATTCTATCACTATCTCTTATGACTGAACCAGAAAGAATTGGAAGCTTACCTTTGATGTTTATCAAATCAATCTTAATGTATCCCACCAATCGGTTCACTGGTTGTCATGCATCTCCTTAGGTCGCCACCTGCTCATCGCGCTCCTCAAACCGTTCGTCAAAAGTCTGCCATTCTTTGACATAATAGGAAATTAAAAAAATCTATACTAGTTTACATTTGAAAAAGGAAACCCCGAGTTACATTCGGGGGGAGCAATGGTAGGAAAGAAATCTTGAGTTATCTCGAGTTACATCAGGAATAGGAGATAGGGAATCGATGTGTAGACCGAGATGCTAGCATCCACATGCAACCATACACAGACATAGGGTAATACTAAAAGAAGGGGGTCTTTAGCGTCTCTCTTATCTCCCGTCGATCACAGTGGCGAGCTAGGGCTCCCCCCGCGTGAAGCGCTCAGGATTGGGGGAGGGGGTTAGGCATCCTGCTGGGCCATCACCTTCTCCCCCGGGCCTCCTCCTCGCCTTGCCTCTTCTTCCAGTTTCCTTTTACAGGTGCCTCTCTGAGCTCCTCATCTCTCCCCCTGGGCGGCGGCCATGCGACCTGGTTGTGATCGAGTCTTCTCTTCGGTGTATTGCTTGCAGGAGGTGGTGGTGTTCTTCTCCTGGCAGAGTCTTCCTCAGATTTTCCTTGAGGCTGAGGCGGGTGGCTGGTGGGGGTGTCCTCGGAGGGGCTCCGAAGGAGGCGGGTTTCCTTCCTCTGTTTCTGCCTTACATGTTTCTCGCTTGGGGGCTAGTTTCTGGCAGGCTATCTGCCTTGTTCCGCCGTATATCGACGTTGTTTCTTCCTTTGAATAAGGATAGTTAATCCTTCCTTTGTGAAGGCGGTGGTTTTTCTGGGGCTTCCCCCGGTAATTCAACCTTAGTACGGCTATCTTATCTTTGCTCTGGATTGATCTCATTACTCAGTTGTATGGCTTCGTTTGAGTTGATATACGAGTAGAATACCGTCTTGTTCCAGCCCCTCTACCACTACTTAACGCTCAGGTTGAAGGAATTCTTCAGGAAAAGCTTCTTAAGATAGCATCAAGGAAGAAGAATCAATGCTGAAATGTCTCTCTCTCATTCTAATATGAGTTGTAGTGCCCTAGGGTCACTAAACGTGACGTTTGTATGTTCTGTTTGTATCTTTCTCCCCAATTGTAGATGTCGTATGGCTAACAAGTAATGAATCGATCATTTTGCTCTAAAAAAAACACAGACATAGGGTTTATTGGCCATAACCACGCTATACATCCACCACAAAACTCGTTTAAAGGTGACGTGTATTGAGTGCATTCATATTAAATATCATATATGTATATTGGGATTTGTGGAATTAGGATTGGACATGTATAAAGCCAATTTTATTCGCATCTTATGCAATAAATAAAGGTGACAAACCAAAATCGATCATATCGATAATCCTAAAGTATAGAGTAGTTCACATGACTCTGATGCCACTGTTGGGTTTTAGAGGAGACAGAGAAGGCAGCGAAAACAAAAATTTTTTCTCCCAAACCTAGAATAAAGGAATCATATCAACGTCTATACATTAGGAAGGATTTTTTGTAGAAACATACCTTGAAACGAGGCTTGCAAGGAGACGTTACGTTGCGGCTTGCACAGTCTTCACCTCTGGTCTTGGACGGTGTCTATACAGCTCCTGGTCTCACCAGGACTGTCGGGATTGACAGCTATCCTCTGAGCGGCAGAAGTCTCCCGCCTCTGTAGTAGTCCACACAGACCACCTGGAACTCTGATCACCTTGTCGCACAAGACACCGTAAGGAGTCACACCCTCCTGTCGGTGTACTAGTCTCCGACACACTCTCTTGCCACCAGTCACTTTTTTGTAGTTGTCTTTCCCTTGTTGTGCCTCCCATGTCGGGTAGTACTTGCTCGGGCTCTCCTGGTTACCACAACCAGAGAGAATGACAACTTTGTAGAGCAATTGGTGTTCTGAGTTGTACTAAGAGAAACCCCAATACCCCTATATATAGGAGGGTCATGGGACACGGTTTTGTACCCCGGGCAATGCAGGATTAAAGTAGGAGTAGAAGGGTTTGAGATTTTCCACAAAACAACCAACTACGCCAGCTGAACCGATCGTTTCAAGCATGAACCGATCGGTCGGGGACCTGAGCTGATCGGTTCACACCTGAACCGATCGGTTGGGGCACCTAAGCCGATCGGTTTCCTTCTGAAATGATCGGTTCACTGCCCTGGTCAGTTCTCGATTGACTTTTCCTCTTTTGTTTCAAATTGATCCAAATACCAATCCTTGTTCCAATCAAATTGGACAAGTGAAACAAAGAGAAATTTCTTGCCAACCTGACTTTCCCAACTCACTCAGTTGGACTAGTTGAGCCGATTGG
Source organism: Alisma plantago-aquatica (assembly GCA_963693085.1). Taxonomy (NCBI): domain Eukaryota; kingdom Viridiplantae; phylum Streptophyta; class Magnoliopsida; order Alismatales; family Alismataceae; genus Alisma; species Alisma plantago-aquatica. The sequence goes on along the minus strand of OY856410.1, from coordinate 1,353,631,873 downwards.
TTCAACCCTTGAACCGGTCAGTTCAGCCTGTCCTGAGTCGATCGGTTCATCACATGAGTTGATCAGTTGGGAGTGCAGACTGTGCAAAATTAGTCAATTGTAGTTTCAATCAATCTGATACTCTAATCAATCGGTCCAACACCTTGAACACTATGATATTGAGATATCAATTAATTGAGTGTTTAATTGAACTACTAAACTCCTTTAGTAATCAATATAAACATCATTTGTGGATAAACTCCTCTTCCAGGTTAAATCCTTTGTGTGTGACCCTGCAGGTCCATTTCACATTGGTAGTGAAAGTCCATAACACTTATGACTTCACAAGAAAAGAACGGTACCTAGTCACACATCAGTGCTACCTAAGTGAAATAGAAAGTTGGAGAACAACTTTCAATCCTACAATCTGTGAATGATGTTACAGTGAATGTATAATTCCTTTGTCACTAATGTCCTGAATGAACTCAAGGCATGGTACAATCATCCTTTCAACGTTCATCCATTTCCTTGATCTAAGAGCAGACTGGGTGAGATGTGTGTGACATCAATATCACATATTGATTCACACATGCACGTGCATGCCTTTCTCAATCCTACTCATCAAGTGGCCATGGACATCAAACACCCTTAGGAGGGACAAATACCATATCTATCACTCACCACTCAAAAGCCCCATGTGTCAAAGCCACCCAATCATCACCTTTATAACAACCCATGTTTTAGGACTGCATTTGATGATGTCAATGTGTACCCAACAACATGTGCTGAGTGTAGTGATTTTAGGTCGAAGAATCACATTCACCACTATCACTGTGAGAGCTGACTGTGACTACCAAATCATGGTTCCATGTGTCACTCTCACGGTGGGTCTGTCTGGTACACTGGTTCTCTAAAAAGTACATATGTGCTTGGTTTGATATCACTATATCATGACTAATGAGATTCTGTCATCAACCAATACACAATCTAGTCTTTAGTGTTATTGATGTCTATGGTTATTTCCACAATAACAACCGAATAGGGACAAAAACAAGAATGTATTCTCTTAACATCCATATGATCTCATCGTCTAGGTCCTGAGCCTAAAAGCATACGATATTGAGTAAACAATTCTTTAGACATCTATCATGTTACACTATCATCTCAGAAATAGTTAAAACATATAGATCAGAAATTGCCTTTATTATTATTCAAATCATTTACAAAGTATCCCATTACAATCATCACATGACTTTCTCTATGGGAATACATACCAACAAGAACTACTTGGTTGGTTATATGGTTGGATTTAAACCACATTTGCCAACTCAATAACAATATCTCTAACATATATGGGAACCAGAAGGTATCATTGGAGTCATTAGAAAGAATAATGGTTTATGCATTCTTTAATTTCCTAGTCTAAATGATTTGAAGTATGTCATCAACAATGGTCTGTGGAGTTTGAAGAATAATCCTATGTTCCTCATCAAATGGGTTCCAGGTTTTGTACTTATCAAGCATAGATTTGTTGATATCCTAGTCTGGGTAAGAATCTACAATCTCCCTCTCCAGCTCTAGGATAGAAGAATGATGGTACTGATAGGATCTCATCTGGTTATCAAATAAAGTGTATAATGAGGGTGGAAATTGCTTGCATATAAGTCCTACTTCCTTCCACTTTAGGGTTTCCTTATCAACTTGAGCTCAAGAGAGACAAAGGAGATATTACCAAGACTGAGTTCAATTATGAATAAAAGCCTGATATTTGTAATGAATGTGGATTGTTTGGACATGAAGGGGATTACTAAAAAAAGCTTATTTTAGAGAAAGAAGATTATATGAAAAAGAAGGAGGTAGCTATTATTACTATTCCTAATAAAAATGGGCCTGAAAGCTCTAATAGCAATTACTATACTTAATGGAAAGTATCAACTCTGTGATCCAAAATTCATAATGTATGTGTCATAGTCCCTCATATTGAGGAGTTATGTAATGATATGAAGGTTGATAGAGAAGTAAAGTGTAATGAGGTAGAAAGACTTATGATTGTTGAAGTAGAAAGTTCAAGTAGCATTCAAAGAAATTTCAAACAAATTCCTAGGCTCTGATTGATCAATTCCTTCTAACCCTATCCCTATTTTGATGGGGAAGCAGTTCCAAATTCCAATGGGGTGATGGTGATAAATAACAAACTTCCTCCTATTGTATTTCCAAAAGCTATAAATGGTTTCTCTCAAAGGCTGGTTAATTAGACCTTTTCACTACAAATGAAAAGATCTTAGTATGGGATCAAATTGATATGAATCTAAAGCTGAGGCTGGCAGTTCTCCAACCGGAAGTTCAAAATGGATATGACTCAAATAACATCCAGAAATGAGAGTCTTAAGAAACAAAATAAAAGGTGTCCAAGAGGAGTTGAGAAGAGTCTTAGGATAGATCTTCATTTTAGTTGAAACCAAAATTAGAAGAAGAAGATGAAGTCTTTTATGACTAGAAGTCTCCCACCATTTTCATTTTAGCTCTAATCATGACTATCAACCTTTGGGAGTTTTCATTGTACTATGGGACCCTTCTTGTTGTGATATTCATAATATTTCTAGAATTGATCAAATTGTTCACTATGAATTTAGAGTAAACAATTCTACTTTAATTTTCTCTATCGTTGATGGGTACAATTATGATAAAGACAGATCACATCTTTGGAACTCTATCTCCGATGTGGCTAGCACTATTGACATTCCTTGGTTCACTATTGGTGATTTTAGTGCAATAATGAATGACCATGAAAAGATAGGAAGTTTTCCCCCAACTATAAAGGCAATGGATGAGTTTTATGACTGCATGTTGAACAACTATCTTTTTATCTTGATATGCAGGGTCCACTATACACATGGGATAATCATCAATAGGGGAATAACTTCGTTACTACTACAATCGGCATGATTCTTTATAATTTTCTTTGGATTCTTTATATGTTGAAGCTTCAAATAACATCTATGAGTTCTTTGAAAGTGTTAAATCTAACATCATTATTGATCATAGGATTATTTCTCTTCATGTGAGTAATCTTTGTATAATCAAATCTCCTTTCATGTTCATCAACAATTCAGAAAATGAAGATGATTTCTTAGTAGTGGTCAAGGATGCATCGGCTACCAAGATTAATGGTTATGCTATGTTTAAAGTCTAAAGAAAAATTCAAATTGTAAAAGAAAGTTCATTGAGTGAAATCAAAACTCTATTGTAAACTAGTTCATGAATGCTACAGTTAAAAAAAAACAAAGCTCTAACATATCCTCAAATCCTAGACTGATTTATATGGCTAATAATTTAAGGAAAATTGTGCATGAAGAATATCTCGAAAAGGAGAATCAATGAGACAAAAATCTCATATTTAATGGATCAAAGATAGAAATCTAGACACCAAATTCTTCAGCACCTCTTTAATAACTAGAATATAGAGAAATTATATTAGAACTCTGAACATTTAAAGTAACATTTACTTCAATCTCCATTCTATTAAATCTTATGATTAATACTTTTATAATTAACTTTTAAATAATGATATTTATGGAGGGGTCTTTTAAGGAGTATGGAATGGACCTAACTTTTCCATGTATAATAAGAGAACACTTATGGATCCCATTAATCTTAAAACAAATGATGATATCATTGACAATTTAATTCTTGATAAGGGCCCAGGGCCTGACGGTTTCAATGTTGTTTTTTTTTCTCAAAAGATTTTGGAATATCATCAAAGAAGATGTGTAAAATACTAAAACCCATCCTCTTGACCCTGATCATATTCATTGGAGTATAGCGAGTTTAGTTGTTTGGACTTCGCCAAACAAGGATGAATATATACCTAATAGTAGTTAAGTGTAACCCTAGCATTTTAATACATGAATAAATCACACTAACTATATGCATGAAAACAATTATGACCGATCTCATAATAATCTATAGAGCAATAAAACATGTCACATGAAATAATGTTGATTAAGGTATGAGGTTAAGAGAAATAATATGCATAGAAGGACTAGGTATCCATGATTAGAATATTAATAAAAAATCAAATAGATATGGAATTTATAAATTTAATGAGTTAAATGATAAACATAAAGAATTTTGTGCATAATAACAATATATAATCCTCTTGGTTGTAATATGATAGTATGGGACACAATTGCAAGAATGATAATAATAATGGTAAAATAATATGATAACTAAAATAATGATGGGTCACAAATATTAATCATTCATAACTCATCAAAGGAAATCTTAAAAGTAAAGTCTAATGTGAAAATCAACTTTCTTGGGTCCCAATTAACTTGGGATTCAAGTTTCACTTTATCTGCACTATAATAACTACCCTAATTTCTTTTAGGAAGAAAAATATGAGTTTTAGTTAAAAATATCAAATAAATCATTAAATGATTCCAAAATAAGAAATAAATCTTAAATTCATAATATTTATCTTAAACTTATCCTATGTGTAAATTTTCATCTAATTTGGATAGGTTTAATGTTCTAATGTGTTTAGCAGGGAAAATGTAAATGAAGCCCAAATATTAAATAATGTGTTAAATAATTCCAAGAAAGGAAATTAATGTCAAAATCATATTCTATATGTTAGAGTTTGCTTGAAGGTGAAGTTTCACATTAATTGAGTATATCTAGATGCTTTAAATACATTAGGAAAGAGAAAATATCATTGCTTTAAAAGAATTAAATAAGATATAAAAAAAATTTATATGTGAAAACTAATGCCAAAATTAGATTCTACATGCCTTAAATAGGACCAGGTGCAATATTTCACATTAATTGGATCATATTTGAGCCCTCAATTTAGGAGAGAGAGAAAATGAAATAATGTATCCATAGTTTATTGAAAATTGGATTTGAATCTATTATTTTGTCACATAGTCACACTATGATTATCTGGTTCCTAGATTTTACTTATTCACAATTTCCTTGTGACCTTTGGTTGAGGATTTGATGGATCAAGATCAACTCCTACGTCCATTCAGACTCATTTCTTCCCACTTACGTACTTTCTTCTTTTCTCTCGCTCTCTCTCCCTCTTCTCTCCATCTCTCACCCTGATTTATTGTCCTTTGTTTTCCTCTAATGATTTTGCATGGGTTAACCCTAATATATAAGGGGTTTGGTTGATTCGTTCTCCCTATTGAACCTGGCACCCTCTGTTTCCCTGTTTCACCCCTATTTATCTCTCCCTTCCCTTTTCCTTCCTGCTTATGTGCATTGAAACCTCAGGAAACTGGTCCCTGACCTCTGTCGAGTTCACATGCTTCTTTTCGTGATGTCATTTATGACTTGTTTGAGCATGAGTAGCTTATCCCAACTCTGTCAGCATGTTCTTGTTCCAGGGAGTTCACCGACGCCATTCTGGCAGTGAGGCTTCACCGCGAGGGTGTGGTTCATATCTTGAAGTCTTGATGAACCTTTTTCTGACATCAATATTTCCTGCTAAGGTCATTATCCACGTTTCCCTCTTTCTTCATTATTCTTGACCTCTGAGCAAATCCTTTATCTTTTGACCACCTACCACATCGCTTTCTTCACCTGGAGCTTGTAAATGCTCGTGAAAATTCATCTTGCACATTGAATCATTTTAATTTGTTTTGTTGTGTGTATTTGATCTTTGCCCCTTCTCCAACCATGTCGGATGGATGGCTAAGTGCTCTTATCCATCATAAGTACCAAACATTGGGTCTTTGTCTGAGGAAACTCAGGGATCTCGACCAAGTTCTCAGTTTCCAGTTTCTCCTCTGATCATGGTTTTTGGGTTGTCACCTTGAAGCTTGGGATAGGGATCGCTAGTTCCATCATTAGAGGGAACCAGGCAAGGAAGATGATCACTAAATGTTTTACATATTCACCCTATTGAAATGATTCATGTCACGCCACCATCCGCTCATTGGTCATATTGCACTCGTTATAATTTCCTTGAATTCGAGTCTCACTGGGTGCCCACTTGGTCGAGTTGGTCTCTGGTTATTGGGCCAACTATGCAAAGTTTGGCCATTGATCAAAATTTCTTTACTGACGAGGATTTTGGTATTTCTCGATTGGTCAATTTTTAAAAATTCATAATAAATTACTCGTAGCTCAATAAAATAAAATAAAATATGTCCTAGAATTAGAAAATTTTGATCTATCTTATGGTACCAATTTCTTCATCTAAATCTAATGTTATAAAATGGTGATTTTTGTTGATTTTCTTAATTGTTTTAATTTTCTAAAATTCATAACTAAAAATTTATAATTCAAAAAATAAAGTAAAATATGTTATGAACTTATAAAAATATAACCTAAACGATAGTATGGTTTTGATAACCTAATTCATAAATAATAAAAATGTGATTTTTAGGGTTTTGAGTAATCAATGTGAAGTTAACCCTAACTCTACACATATGCCTAATAGGTTCTTTGGAGATTTAGGTTTGGACCTAGGACTATTTAGACTCTGAAGTAAGGTATGTTTGTATCCCCTATTATATCTTTTGAGCAATTACCTATTTTCATCTTTCTCTTGGTCCTACGAACAATAGCCTACACAATATCTCTTTCTTTTGAAAATATATTACTTGGTTCTGATTTTTATGAATCATTCTACTCTAAAGGACATTATTTTGACTCAATCTTATACTTGGTTCATGATGGAACTTCTACACAGTGACACGTGCTAATTTTGTCCACTTATGTGGTTGATTCTTATTTTGTCCATTTTGAGATGGAAACTTTAATTGTGTCGTAAAAGACTAAAATTTTTACTTGCGACTACACTAAGCATGTTATGTGATTCAGTAGCCCTAGAGTAGTGTAAGTACATTGGTTTTTGGGTTGTTTTCCCATGTATTATTATTGGGATGGAGGTTTTGTTCCCCATACTCAGGTGGTGATGCCCATTTCTATATATATTGGGAGTCTGGAAGTACGTCATTCTCTATTAGGTTTCAAGTTTGTGAGACATGGTTGCCTTTGTTATTTATATTATTCTAGTTCTATGCTTATCTCACATGCATACAAGTTGATGATTGTTATTACTGGGTTGTGTGCCCTAATTTCATGATATGTTCTTATGTGACACAACTTTATTGTTTTATTTATGGCAAGTATGTCTTTTGTTATCATATGCTTGCAATTCATCTCTCTTGATGCCCACTCAGGTAGTCCTTATCTTTCCTATGGGAAGTGTTGTTTACTTGATGTCCTTTACCTCGTATGTTTCTCAAATCCATTTTAGAATGCACATACCAACCTTTTTTTGATGTCTTTTACTTCTTCTCCTCTTGTTGGGGTAGGCTTCCAACCCCAGGTGTAGGATTTGAAGGACATGGCAGGCAGACATGGACCTAGCTTAAGGAATTGATGCTTGGAGAAAAACTTGATATGGTTTAGATTTCCCTTTACTTAGATACTTATGTTGTTGTAACCATGTAAATTCTATATGGGTGATGTTGATGTACTTTTTTAAAATTCATTATAGTTAAGTTTTATATACTGTTTCTATACTTTGGTCTTTTATATACCATCATTTGGGATTTGATAATTTTATACCTATTCCAGCTTACCTTTTGTGTTTGTTTGGAATGGATATTTTATTCCTAAAATTTTAGTAGGGAGTGGAACCCCTCTCGGGTCCCACTCCTCACAAGATGTGAGTGAGGTTATGCACGATTTCTTCAAAAGCAGGAAACTACTCAAAGAAGCTAATAATACTTTCACCACTTTTCAAAGGCCATGACAATAGTGAAATAAAAAATTGGCATCCAATTGCTCTTTGTAATCTAATATATAAAACCATTTCTATGTTGATGGCTAAAAGTCTTTAAAGTGTTTTGTAGAAATTTATCAACCTAAATCAATCTGCAATTATCAAAGGTCGAAGTATCAAGGATGCTATTATCCTATCAAAAGTACTTACACATGATTTCAATGGGAGAATTTCAAAAAACAAGATGTGCTTGAAAATCAACCTATATAAGGCCTATGACTCAGTCAAATGGAGTTACTTGAATTATGTTCTTTACAAGATGGGGTTTCCTTTTAGATGCATTGATTGGATTGAAGAAATATTTGACTCTACACCTATCAAGTTCTAGTGAATAGTGAACCTAGTACCAAATTCATGCCATCCAATGTAATTAGACTGGGAGACTAAATTTCTCTCTAACATTTTGTTATTGTGATATAGGGTCTTTCATAAATGTTCAAGGAAGTGAAGAAATATGACTTGGTTTTGATTAAATCATCATGCAATCTAAGTATTTTGCACATTATACTTGTGGATGATCAGATGGTTTTTTGAGAAGCTAGTAAAGACAATGCCATGAATATGGGGTCTATCTTTTAGGACCTTGATTTAGTGTTTGGTCTTTATATAAATGCCAGTAAAATCTTAATTATTTTTAGCAAGAATTCTCCCAAAAATAAAATTGTTGATATTCTTACAATTCCTGAGTGCCAACTTCTAACTAAGTATCTAGGGGATCCTATGTTCATTGCAAAGTTGAGGAACTCAGATTGCGCTCCTCTAATAAATAAGATAAGATCCAAACTAGATTGATAAAAAACAAAATATTTATCCCTTGTAGGTAGATATGAATTAGTAAAATTGATCTTATATGCCATGCACATTTATTGGACATTAGCATTCCCCTTACAAGCTATAACATGTGATACTATTAGTAGTTTTGTAGAGAATTCTTATGGAGAAGGACTAAGTATGAGTCCAATTTGCATCTTGTATTGTAGGATAAAGTTACCCTACTTAAGGGTGGAGGTGAATTGTGTATCAGGAAAAGTAAAAGTGTATGTTTCTTTTTCATGTTGTAATGCCTAGAATTTAGCAGCAAAAAAAGACATTATATCGGTCAATTGGGTGGGAGAAAGGTATGTCAAGAAGGTCTCTTTCTGGTCAGCTATTCCCAACTCTAGTTCATCCTGGATGACTTAGATACTAGTTAGAAATAGAATTAATATTTTTCCTTGTACTAGTTTTACATTTGTTGATGGCCTTAACATGAAGTGGTGACAAGATCCCTATATCAATGAGAAAATTCTTATTGAATATCTTCACGGTAAGATATCTTATTTGAAATCTGGATTATCTAATGATTGTTATGTGAGTAAGATCATCTTAGATTACAAGTGGAATGTTTCTAATGATTGGATGAATAGGAAATTAAAATATCTGATTTCCACACAACAGAAACCTCCAACTTGGTTTGACTTTATCACTTTTAAAGACTTATATAATCCTAAAATGAAGATTATCTAGAATGCTATTCATCAAAGAAATGAAGACAATTTTCTTATCTGTCTGCGGAAAATCAAAGCTCCCAAATGCTTCTTATTATACATTAGGAAATCTTATCTCAACAAATTTCCTACTGGAGACTATGGTAGAAGTAGGGGGTTTCAAATTGATTCTATGTTCTTTCTATCTCGACATGGTTATGAGGATTTTAACCATCTCATTTTTTGTGATCTTGGCAAAAACATTGCTAGATTGGTTACTATTGACTTAGGTCTAAACTTCACTTGTTCCAACTGGTTGGAAGTTGAAGGTTTGATAGGGGATAACAATCTATAGTTTTATTCCTTACACAACATAGCATTTGTGATGAGAGAAATATACATGTACATGAATATGTTTATGGTTCTACTGATATTATTTGGAGTAGAGTCAAAAGGGATTTTGTTTACATAGAGGGATCCTTTGACAATCTTAGTTAATGCTTTTTCTTTGTAATAGATGCTTTTCTACCCATGAGGTTCCTAGAAGAAGGCCTAGTAACTAATTGATATGTTTTGACTTTTCTCTGGTTATTGAGGAGGAGGTATACACATTTATAGTCATGATTTTCTTTTTCTTTCTATTTGAACTCTACATTGGGTGTTTGAGTATATTCCTCTGTGTAATCCATACTTCTTTCTTATTTCATAAAGAAACATCAGAAATCTCTTTGATTAGTTAAGATTTGTACATGATATTTTGAAATTTTGATAAAAAGCCATACATCTTTTGGTGACAGAAATTAAAAAAAAATTATTATATAAAAAGTAGACACATGGAAACAACTAAAATCATACATGCATAGTGACTTTAGGCCATCTACGGGAGAATACCTCATATGGTTCTTGGTAACCCCCATATACTCATATATATATATATATATATATATATATATATATATATATATATATATATATATATATATATATATATATATATATATATATATATATATATATATATATATATCCATATGCGTACCTTCTCTTGATCAATGTATAGTGAACAATTCCCTCTCTTTCCCCAATTCTAAATAGTATGGAAGATCTACAATAATAAGGCATTGCCTACTATGAAATAGGTTTGTCTTTGTTAATTACGTTCATAACTCATCTTTTGGAACATTTATGTAACATGATAATTTTCTTACTTAGCCTAAAATAGTTAGATACTTATGAAGGATACATCCTTTATCCATCAGATACTAAGATGTTCATATTAAACAATATGTCAACATCATATTACCAAAGTCATATTCAATATTCATAGTTCATGTAAGGATAACACAAGATAGTAAGATTTTTTCACATTTGAATTTCCTCATCAATTATTACTTAGACAAGACATAACATTTTAAAGAACAATTAATTATATTATACATATAATATGACATTAAGGAAGATTATCATACTTTAGATCACCCAAGATCATTAATAACTATGTGAAATAATATGTTTGCATACAATTTCTAAGGCATTATGTAAAATCCTATTATATATAGTACCTTGTGAATAATTAGAAAACAAACTACCTATAACAAAAATTCTATCTATAAATCCTAGGTTCAAATTGAGTAATGCAATTTTTCTTTATCTTATTATATATCAAGTACTAAACTAGACCCCCAATCTAGAGACCCCTTCTAGGAACCCTAGTTAGTGGACCTTTGTAGTGACCCTAATAGTGGTTCATTCTTGTAACACCACAACCCCAGTATGGCCACAAAAACCAAATCTAAAACCAAAAGGCTAAATGAATCTTACATAATTCTGTAAACCTAGAAGGCAAGAAAATTCCTTCAACAATTTTGTAACACCCATCACATATGTTCTACATAAAATGACAATTATATTCATATTATAACATGTAACTACAGAACATTCCACATATGTAGACAAGGTCAGAACTTCTTATACTAAAAATCTTCCTATTATACTTACACCGTATGCATCATATATAGGAAAGACAAGCCAAAAAATGCATTGTAGATACATGTTGTATGAGCACCCAATCCATACATGCCGTGGAAAAGTATGACAGTAATCACCCTAAAAGTTTTATAGAAGGTGAAGTTTTCAAGGAATTATGTGTTATTCACATTGTCACTCAAAATATAATCAATTAGATTCCATAACCTCTCTCTTCATCAGTTGGATGGTTATTGAATCACAAGTTGGTCAATTGATGTGTTGTGGTTGATTAATTGAAATTTAATAGGTAATTATGCCAATATTGGGTGCATTAATCACTTTGGGAATGCATTTTATGGTTATTAGAACCCTCAATATCTTCCTCACAATCTCATTCTTATTCTATAATGGGAAAGAAAAATTGTGAACCAAAGATGAAAATTTCACCTCAATCAGAATTGTAGTTTGAACTTGTGGCTTTTTCAATATTATCAGAGAAACAAAAATTTGAAATATCCTTTCTAGCCACATATCCATGTCAATCATCTATTGTTCCCCTCTTGTCCAATGAGACACTAGGAGGGAAAGGTCACAGATTGCCCCTCCATTTCCCATGGTGTGCACTATAGCTAGGCATGGTAGTCGACTGACAACCCATGTCTCTACCCAACCCGCCTCGTAAGGCCTAATTAATGTATGCAATAAGTTTACCATCCCTTCCCCTCTCTCTCTTTTTCCCTCACTTTCCATAGCCAACCATGACTTGTATCTCCCTATCTTCTTTCTTCTTCTTCCTCCTCTACCATGGTGCCAACACCATGACAGTCTTATAGGAGAAACATCCCCGGCCCTCCACGAGCTCAACTGAGCTAAGATATGACCTCACGAGGAACATCTAGAGTTGACTGACATATTATTGGTCCTACATGAGACCTATTCTAGTTTCTTATCTTCTCTCCTATGAGATCAAGCTACAACAATTACATGCCTTGTGCTATCTTGAGGCTAGCAAAAAAGAGAACACAACCATCGTAGATCGTGCATAGGACCAAGATGGGATGAGATTTTAAGGGCCCATATGGATCACAACCACTATTACCACTCTCATTACTGTTAATCCAGTCTAATAGTTGTGGAGATGAGCAGATAGAGTTTCTGGATTGCACCAGCCGAGGCATTGACCACGATTCATGACCATAGAAATTCACAATATTGGTAAATCTCGCTCTCTCACACCCACTTTCAATTAATCTTGAGAACTTGCAAAAAAGACAAAAAACAATCCTTTTGGCCAAATGCCGCATATGATACATATTTTTTATCAGAACGATATGAAGAATCTATTAAAAATCATCACACGACTCTATTCCATTCATAGTTCTATTGTATGCTAATAATGACATCTTTTGATCTTTTTTACATGTTTAAGGATACATAATGCTCAACCATGATCTTGTCTACTTCAAATCATCTTTGTAACTATAGATCACTAAGATTTGATGAATATTAACCCAAATTTCAATCTTGAACCCATTCATGAAACTTGATGTGATCATATGATATTAAATGTATTCTATAGAACTAAAATGCTATGATCATTAACTTTATGACCAAACTTGATTAAGTGTGCCTTAAATATTTATATTTGATCTAGATTAGTAGATTATGATATATTTTGAACCAAGAATAGAACTCGTTCTTAGTTTTACTTTATTATGACTTTATGATATCAAAAGTATCATAAAATTGGGACATTTGTAGACTTTAATGATGATCTTTAAACCTTATGCAAAATATGGATAAACTATGTTTGAAACTACTATGTGACCCTCAAAATCTGTAACTTTATCGTACTTATAGCACAAAATTTTATTTGATATCATAGTATACTCTCATAATGACTATATTGCATGAAAATGACTCAATATGCCTTAATATGATTACTTTGTTAGCTAATTCATTAATCTTGCTCGAATTTTATGAATTATCTATAAGATTGAGAAACCATAATGTTTGATACCTGGTCATGTTTGGATGTTTCACCCAAAATTAAAATAATCTATGATGAAGTATGAACCTTGATGATGAATATCACAAGTACATTGAGATGCCAAAATACTGTTGAAGGAAAAGATACCTAGACTTAGGTGAAACATCTAGCCATCATCATAATGATAATATAATGAAATCATACTGATATTAATAAAAACATGCTTATTTCTAATATTAGGATATCATTGTATGGCTCTTGTATAAGATATAATTCAAGTTATCTCTAATCAAATGATGAATGTACACTTTATCCTCCTATTTTCCAGACTAATGGTATTGAAACTTGCATGTATGCATGTATACTTAAAATTCTTGGCTATATGTACTAGTTTGAGCTACATGTTCTCTATGACTCATACTTTTTTTTTGCTTTTATTATGTTGAACAAACTTGAAAACATAATCATATATGTTTATTATACAAACCTTGTACACCTACCTATATTCTTTGGGTACAGACACAAGATAGGGTTCACCTACTTTATTTATCAAGTAAGGATAAATTGTGTTGAAAAATGGGTAAGCTCTTGATTTTGGCCTTGAGCTCCGTCATGTTACAACAAGGTTAATTATCAACTTTCAATCTTGTAATTCTAAATGTATAAAAATGCATCATTCTTAACTTTGGCTTTGATGACCCTCACATGACCCTTCCTTTTGGTGTTGTTTAAATGACTCATGATGATTTTTTATATAAAACAATTGGCATTTCATTCATCCCATCAGTAGGGTTTGAACACTTGACCTCTTAGTCATACAACACTATTTTTACCACTTAGGTGTTATTCAAAGGCCTCATGATGATTGTTGGTATAATGTAAATGTAATTAAAATATGTTTGCTTGTGAAATAGAAAGTTTTTAATCATGTTACTTTATTTCTTATTATAAAACAAGTTTTATCCAAGAAAATATGTTACTTAAACATATGATTTTATATGTTGTCACAACATACTCAACATAGTTATGCTAATGTGTACCCATTTTATGATAAAGGTATCAACTATACAATGATTATTTCTTCCACTCTTATATGATATATGTTGCATATTGCTCTATTGGACTCATCATGAAATGCAAATGTAATCTACATTTGGTTTGAATATAAAAAGGGACTATAATCTTGTTTAAAGTGATAGTTGTTTCCTTATATGCATATCCTTGATGTCATACCTTATGATTTCATTTTTAGTTGTTGCAATTTTATTCATACATGTCATGTGAATGGGATCGATTTTATGGATGAATTCTCACATCATTCCAACCTTGACTTTCTTTTCATTTGGAGTTGAGATTCAAACAATAAATGGTTCCATGATAGATGGTATCAAATCCAATCACTTATTCTCTATGTATGATGAAAATGTACTCTCAGTTCTACTAATATAACAAAGATGCATAATTTGATCTCTTTTGCATGTTTAATACTACATTACTCTCAATTGTGACCCTATATGCCCCCAATCATTATTTTTACTGGATTAGTAAGATTTGATGAATAATAAGTCATGTTTCAACCTTGCCTCATATGTGTAACTTAATTTGATCATGTGACACTAAATTTGTATAGTGAACCTTAATTCTATGATCTAACTCTATGCTCAAACTTGATTTTGTGCCCAAATATTTATGTTTAATATAGATATATTAAGCTATCATTTGAAGTAAGAATCAAACTTGTTCACAATTGTACTCTATTATGACTTTGTGATATGAAAAAAAAACAATAAAATGATACATTTATGGACTTTAATAATGATCTTTAGACCATATGCAAAATATGGATAAAATAAGTTCAAAACAACTATGTGACCTTCAAAATAAATAACTTGTTGATAGTTGCAATACAAACTCAAATTGGATCTCTTTTATACTATCATAATGACTATATTGCAAAAGTGACTCAATATGAATTAATATGACCGTGTTGATGCCTAAGCGATTAATCTTGCTCGAATCGTATGATTTCTTCATTAATATCATGAAAGTGTAATTCTATTATTCCTTCTATTGTTTGGATGTTTTAACCCAGGTCAAAATCATGTATGATGAATTATTTACCTTTATGATGAATATTACATGTACATTAAGATGTTGAAATCAATGTTGTAAGAAATGATACACTTAGGTGAAACATCCAACCATCATGATAATGATTGATAATAATAAATATTATTTTTGTTGATCAAATCATGCTTCTTTGTAATATTTGGATGTCCTTGTATGACTTCTGTTAAAGATCTAATTGAAGTGACCTCTAATCAAGTTGTTAACAGTATGCTCATAATAAAGGTATGGTTTATCCTACTATTATCTATACTAGTTGTGGGCTCTGATCTCCAAACCATGACATAAACACGATTAAAACTTAGCCGAAGCGAATCGGTAATCAGCGGAAGACAAAAATCACGGGAAATTAAAACTTTTCGAGGAAAGAGCTTGGATCCATAAAAGCTTCTTTCATAAAGAGAGATAAACTGTTTACATCTCAGGATAATTACTTCTTGAGTAATTATATACATCAAGATACAAAATCTCAAGATTCACATAACAAAAGATTCCAAGACCTGAGAGTACAGAGGACACATAGGACTGACTCTAACTACACCACATGGCAGGCTAAATCTCCACCTGAGATTTACTGCTGCTCCTGGTGTTGCTGCTGCTGCTGGGACTGGTCACCTGTAGACCAGTTCATCCGTCTCTGACGTCCACCTAAAAAGTTGAAGTCTACGGGGTGAGACAATTTTACATAATTGTCCCAGCGAGAGTTATAACTCTCCGCCAGAAGCTTTATTATAACATCAAAGAATATCTTAAGCAGTAAAGCTTTCAAAGTATTAGATAACAGTTGCAGCTATAACCAGATCTCAACATTTATAAGATATGAAGAAATATAAGCACTATTACAGTATAACATCAATCAACTAACTTGGTGTTATCTCTAACAAGTATATTACGTGGTTGATTATGTTTTACAAACAACATTATGCCCTGTGGAGATGAGGCATACCACTCATACTCCAACTGATCGCTGAGAAGTCACATCAGTATCATACATAGGTCATTAAGAGAGTCGGATTCTCATGACCTTCACCTTCCTCAGTCAGTAAGAGGATCACTTGTAGGACATCTCGTGTCTCTACTACTATAGCTCACCAGGGTAAACTGGTCCTTCGCTATTCTAGAGTCACAGTGGCGTTTTGTACTCTCTTCGTCATCAGGAGGTTTCATGTTTACCTACCACTGATACGGATATCTGTGCTTTCTTCGTCCTCAGGAGGTTTCATGTTTACCTACCATTGATATGGTATGGAATTATAGTGAAGGATGGACGGATCACATCTACATCACTTTCCTACACTAGGATGTAAGGTTCTACACATCCATCTACCCCACATACTCAAAAGTATGTGCTCCAGGAGTTCCCTGAGGAAAACCTATTTCACCATCACTTAATCTCTGACAATGATGGATCTATGATCAGGGCTCTACATTATACTTGATTAGTTAGGTACATTCAGTATTCTTTAACAGTGTACATTGTCCTTCAAATAATAACAGTAGCATAACAGCTATAAAAGAAGAATACTAAATGTAATAGGCCGAACTCGTATCAATCATCATTTCTCATTATACTCATCACAAGTCATCTCTAAAGCATGACCTTGATGGTATTCATGGCTCTCACAGCCCATTATCATCATAGGATGCCACTGACAAGGCATCAAATTATTTTAGTTATTCATAAGGCTAACAACATGCCTTGAATGAATATAACATCAACATCCATACCTGGATATAATTACCTTCATATCAAAACCTACATGGTTAATACAAATGATAAAGGTAATACAAAATAAGGAATATACTTCCCACTCTTGTCATAAGAGTTAAATCTCTAATTCTCATCAATTGGAGTTTAATGCTCAAAAGCATGCCATTACCCTTGAATTAGGGTTTACTATTCACATTACATGTCATCACCCTTGAATTAGGGTTTACTATTCACATTAAGGTGAATTGATCTCATATCGTCATCATGTATGATTAACATCATCATTAATGCTCTCAGATTAGTTAAAGGTTCATCATTTATCATAATTAGGGTTTCTATGACTTCTCACAGGTGAATCATACCCTAATTATGCACATTCATGTGCATTGAAGGTTCTTTAATTGAGTTTTCCACTTAAAAAGGGTACTTTCTCTCTCTAGAAGTACTTTCTCTCTCTAGAAGTAATTTCTCTCTCATCATACTAGAATATGGTGATAACACCACTCTAGATCAGGTTGGATTAAGTCATCATAGGCTAACATAGCTAAAACATCACCATCGTGTGATTAGGGTTTGATCTGATCAAGGTATTACTCAATTTACCTTTCAGGGGTATTTTGGTAATTCACCCCATTGATCATCATCATGGTCAAAACCTTAGTCAAAAAAATCCCTTAATATCCTAGGTTATCATTAGGGTTTTAGATTAGGGCATCATTGAATCATTTATATCTTCAATTGATTGAGTGAAGTCAACCATGAATCACCTTGATCGATCTCAACCATCAACCTTCAATCGGTTTGAGACCGTTTGAATATGTTGACCGTTTAGCCAATTTGACTTCCAAGACCCCGAGGGTGAGTAGACCGTTTGGTCACTTTTGACCTCAGGACCGCGAGACCTTATCCTACTCCAAGACCGCGAGCCCTCTCAACTACTCCAGGACTGCGAGCCCTCTCAACTACTCCAGGACCGCGAGCCCTCTCAACTACTCCAGGACTGCGAGCCTTCACTTGATTTCAAGACCGCGAGGATTGTGTGGACCATTTGCTCATCTTTGACCTCAGGACCGTGAGGCCCCTCACGGTCTTGAGACCGTGAGCCCTCTCTCGGTCTTGAGACCGTGAGCCCCCTCACGGTCTTGAGACCGAGAGCCCCCTCACGGTCTTGAGACCGCGAGGCTCACATGGTCTCAACCGCTTGGACCATCAACACAGTTCAATGGTTACAACCGATGATGTCAACCAATGTTGAAGCCCTCAAAAGGTCAGAGCCATGTTGACCACTTATGGATTGGGTCAATTAATATTATGCTTAACCAATTGGTCATTCAATTTACCCTCAATTTTTGACCAATTAGGGTTGAAGTTGATTCAATTAGGGTCTATCAATGTTCACCCATCAACACTCAACAATGTGCATCAACACAAGGTTGAACCCTTCAATTGAGCTCCAATTGGGCCCAAACTTGGCCCAAACGGTCTTGAGATCATGTGGGTGGACCCCACATGGTCTTGAGACCGTTTTCCCAAGATTTCATCAGAATCTAATGTGATTTGATAGGGGTTGAACCTTAATTGAGTCACAAAATCAGAATTTTTATAAATTGATAACTTATTTGCAATTGGGTCCTCAATTGGTCAAATTAGCTTAACCCTAGACCTTCAAACGGTGTTGGGTGATTGTCCTCTCAGTCTTGAGACCATTTGGATGAGTTCCAAACGGTCTTGAGACCGTTTGCCCATCCAATTTTGGATTCTAGTGAAAATTCATCAAGGTTGAACTAATTGAGTTGATGATTATATCAATACTTTAATTGCAATGTAATTGGGTGTAATTGTACCTTCAATTGGTCAACTATTCTTGACCCCAGACCTCCAAACGGTCATGGTTGATTTCCCTCGCGGTCTTGAGACCGTTTGGATGACCCCCAAATGGTCTTGAGACCGTTTAGGTCAATCAACCCTAAAAACCCTAATTATATTATTATAATTCAGTACCGATTTCAGCTAGGGTTAGCCCTAGTAATCACCCTTCAAATCTTAGCTCGTTTGGAATTAGACCATCAAACTTGGTGAATTGTTAATTAACATTATTTTGAACAGTAATCTCATACGTTCAACGCCTGGTCAACGACCTTACATGGTCTTGAGACCGTTTGCCCAAAAAGGCAATTTCAGACCGTTTGAAAAACAGGAATAAATTCAATTAAAGTTGTTACTTAAAAAGGTCATAACTCCCGATTACTTTGGAGTTGACCTCTCAAATTTTGAGGGTGATTAGCCTATTTAATTAGGAACAGATTTCTTATACGGTCCATGCTCGGTCAACGGGTCCAAACGGTCGTGAAGACCATTTTCCCTCTCGTGGTCCAGAGACCGTTTGCTCACCTCGCGGTCCTGAGACCGAGAGAGAAAACTAGTAGGACCGTTTAAGAAAGTGAAAAGCGGTGGGTTTTTCTTGGAAATCACGCCTTCATCTCCTAGCTCAAGAACAGTACAGATATCTCATGGATTTGTTTGCAAAATAGCAACGAAAAGTAGGGAAACATGAAGAACTATCATCTAACCGCATATAAGAGATGTATATAGTAAAGCATGGGTTTAGAGTTATAAAACCCGCCTAAAGCTTGCTCCTTGAGCTCCAAGCTTTCATGATCCAAGCTCTAATGGCGTCCTTGAGTTCCCATAGGTTGGCCAAGGTGAAAACTTCAAGGAAAGATGAAAGGAGATGGCTAGAAAGATAGGGTTTTGTGAGTTGGTCACCAAATTGACCTTGAATTCAAGTTCTAACCATAGAATTTGGCAAGAAAAGGGACTCAAACCTACCTTGCACCCTTGGTCGTTCCTCTTGAGCTCCAAGACAGTCCTTAGTCGGCCAAGAAAGGGAAACAGTGATATGCACGAAGGAAAGGTTCCTTTGCTTGAGAGGTAAAGTGCATATATACTTGGGTGGGGTTTCATTAAAGGCCCATAAGTTTCCCATAATTCCAACTAGGTCCTCCCTTCATTAATTGCTCGTCCCTTACTCTTTATTCTAAGGACAAACCTTCTCTTAAGGTCTAGAAAAATAGGTATAGAAGATCAATCTAATACTAAGGTACATACATAAAGAGCTATTGCACATATACCCTGAGTATTCAATCACAAGGTATATTTCATAACTTGATAATTCAATTGAGGTGACTTCCTCATCATTTCTTCTCTAAATGATGGCAAGAGTCTTAAAAGATACATTAGATGGTATATTTTACAAATTGAATCCCTTAATTTGGGTAAATTGCATTTTACCCCAAATTAGGGTTTCAAACACCGGGATTGCTTCCACAGCTGCACCTTGGTGCCCAAGCTTGGGAAATCCTTCAAACTTTGCCAAAAAGATTCTCATGATGTCTCAATATCAGAGGAACATCTTATCTTGTGTAAATTGCAAGCTACCCCTTTCAACTGGGTAATTTGCACATAGGTCCCTGTATATCAAAACAATGCTACAACTTTAAATAAAAAGGAGCAAATACTGAAATATATGTTTCTGAGAAACTTAATTACATGATCAGAGTTAATCACAAAGATTTAATTACATATTTAGTCAAAACATCTAGGGTTAACTCATAACCCAGGTCAGGGATGTTACACTAGTGGTATTGAAACTTGCTTTTATGTATGCATTCTTAAACCTCTGGGATATATATACTTGTTTGAGCTACTTGTTACCTATGATTATTGCTTTCAATTTTTTCATATTACAACGACAAAACTTGAAAAAAAACCATAATTACCAATTATACAAACCTTGTGCACCTTTCTATGTTATCTCTGGTAAGGAAAAAATGTTGGGTGCACCTACTTGATTAATTGAGAAAGGGTATACCATTTTAATAAAGATTTGTCTCTTGTATTTTTCCTTGAGGTCCCTCATGTTGAACTAGGGTCAACTCTTGACTATTAGTCTTGCAGTCCTTCACACAACAATGGGTGTCATTCTTAGCTTTGTCTCTAATGATCCTCATAGACCCCTTCCTTTGAGAAACTGGTCAAAGGCCTTATGATGGTTGTTGGTATAATGAAAATGCCCTTAAAATATGCTTGAAGGTTAAGAAGAATTTTTTTAGCATTGTTGCTTAATTTTTTTATTATTATACATTTTCGCCAAGAAAATATGTTACTTAAACCTGTCATTTCATATGTTTACATAGCCTACTCAACATAGTTGTGATGATGTGGACACATTTTATGATATTAGGTATCTAGTATACAATGATCGTTGTTCCCCCTCTTTTATTTATCTATTGTGTATTGCTACATTGGACTCATTATAAATACAAATGCAATAAACATGTTGGTTGAATTAAAAAAGGAATATGGCCTTGTTTTATGTACTAGTTAGTTTCTTTTTATGGATATATCCTTTTCGACATGCCGTAAGGTTTATTTTGTTGTTGTTTTAGTTTTATTAATGCACATGTTATGTGAATGGTCATAGCACGGGGCTAATCATGAAGGGTACCAAGTTCGAATCCCACTGGGTGCGGTGCTCAGAAATTATTTAGCCTGTCACGATGGCCGACCTACGATGTGACTTACTGGGCCACTGTCCTTGCGGGAGGGGTAGTATCTCCCCGGTTTTACCTTTCCATGACTTGTCACAAATGTGGTGAGCCCTGATGAGGGGTTCCCTAGTCACCAAAAAAAATATGTTATGTGAATGAGCTCCATTACAGGGATGGATGTTCAAGACCTTTATGACATTATAGTCATTTCATGTTGACATTCATGTAATAAATAGTTTGGTGACAAGTCTAGACTCCTGCCTTCTTCTAATTTCTACTCATAAAAGATCTTTCCTCATAGCTAAACCCCTAGTACATGTGTTAAGAGCCTAAAAATGGAGGAGAACAAAAGAGTGATAGCAAAGTATTGGATAGAGATGAAACATTTATAGAGTATTAAAATTAAGAATATTCTACGTGTATGTTGAATTTACGAATGTCTTTGATAAAAAACAACTTTTACAACCCATGTCTGAGAAATAGAGACAATATAATGTGAAGCCCATAAAACATACAAGAAATTTCATTAGAGCAGCAAAAGCAATACAATGTGATTGGAGTGATTTAAGTACACAAATAAAGTACACTACATGATTACATATTTTGTTATTAATCATTGGGTAATTATGATGTACAAATAAAACTACTAGCTAGTGACAAGAATTTCTCCAAACCCATGATGTAATGATTATGTTCTCTTGACACAAGACAACATCCCACCATCAGTGTAAGTATAACAATAGGGGCTCATTGGTTTGCAAGCTAATGTAAATATAAGACATGTCCTGGGAACTTAGTGTTGGTAAGGTATTCCAAGAGAACCAATCATGTGATGATTGCCATGGCATAAACCATAAATGATTTGATTAATCCTCATAAAGGCAAGCTTCTAAATCAATCTATTTCACTCAGTTAGGAGATAATGAGGAAATATTATGAATTTCTAAAGAATGAAAATACTCAATGATGTATGTATTCAAGTATGTGACTTGGAAGGATGAGATATAGGAATGTTAAGAGTGAGTACATTCTTATCATGTCCCTAGTCAGATGTTACTGTGGAAGGTAGATAGACACCAGTAACACTAAAGACTAGAGTGTGGGTTGGTTGATGACAGAGTCTCATTAGTCATGATATGGAAACATCAAACCAAGCACACAAATACATGTTAGAGAACAATGTATCGAATAGACCCACCTAGAGAGTGACACGTGGAAACCATAATTGGTGGTCATAGTCCTCTCTCATAGTGAAGGTGGTGATTGTGATTCTTAAACCTAAAATTAGTGCACTCGTCACATGTCGTTGGGTGCGATTTGACATCATCAAACAAAGTCTAGAAATATGGGTTGTTATAAAGGTGATGATTGGATGACTTTGACACATGGGGATAGACTAAGAGTGATAGATATGGGCTTTGCCCCTCCTACTGGAGTATGAATACCTGGACACATGATAAGCAAGACTGAGAAATGTATGTGCTTGCACATGTGAATCAATATATGATATTGAGGTCACATTATCTCAGACAGTCTACTCTTGGTTCTAGGAACATGAGATGAATGTTGAGAGGATGATGAGTCCATTCCTCGAGTTCACTCTGGATATCATAGATAAAGGAATTATACAATCACTGCAACACCTTATAGAGATTTTAGGTTGAAATTATTCTTCAATTTTCCATTCACTTGGGTAGCACTTATGTGCAACTAGGCACCACACTTTGCTTGTGATGTCATAAGGTAATTATGGACATTCACTGCCAACATGTAATGGGACCTATAGGGTCACATACATAGGAACTCATCTAGAAGAGGAGTTTATCTTGATTGACGTTTGGATTGATTGTTAAAGCATTTAGGTATTCAATTCACGCAACAGATCGATCGATTGGCTGACTGGACTACCAAATGACCATCTCAAATGTTGAGATGGCCGTTTGAGTTTTCATGATGATCAGAGTTTAAATTGGCTAAATTCTACCCAAATTAAGGAGTGAACCGACTGGCTCAATTTCTTGAACTGACTAGCTTGACTCAGGTTTACCAGACGACTATCTAGGTGTGTGAGATTGGTGTCTCACATGGGTAAGATGACTCGGTTGGACCCAACGAAGGTTCTGCATGTATCCCAAACTTGTTTCGACTACACATTACTTGTGGTGCAAGGAATTAATATGTGATATTAATTGGAATAGAAATTGCCAAATTCATATGTGATTGGGAAACTATTAGACGATGGTCTCGTAGTGAGAGATGACTGTCTCATGCATCGGGCCACCATATGGGTGTGCCAATAACCATTTGGAGTGTCACAAGTTGAAAAAATTCAAGATCTTCTAGTTCCTTCCACTCCCACACAATCTCATATAGACTGGGAACCATGGCTCAAACCCTTCCTATAAATAGAGGGGTATTGGGGGCTTCCCATAACACAACACAGACAATTGAGAATCAGTTCCTCTGAGAATTGTTGTCCTATATGGTTGTGGTAATCAAGAGAGTGCAAGAAAGTCTGGGCCGTCAAGGGAGGGATAAAAATGGAAGAGAACCACTGAGAATCATTATTGTGGGAGAGCACATTGGTGACTAGTACACCAATGAGAGGACAACTCCTTCCTATCTATTCTAGTTGAACGATAGGAGTTCTAGTTTGTCCATGTGGACTACTCTAAAGGAAGGAGTCCTTTGGCTGCTTCTCAGAGAGCAAAGTCAACCTGATGTCTATTGTGAGACCACAAGAGCACTGCATAAGCTGTTCATGTTCATTTTTTTGTGAAGACCAGGAGTTGCAAAACCACCATCCAAGAGCAACTTGTTCACAGTATCATTGAAGCAAGTTTTGTCACAGCACTTGCTCCAGGACTAGGTATAACTTGCTAATATTTTATAGTAGTTGAGGTGATCTTGTTGTTATGGGAATATGGATAGATAAATTTTTTGTTTCTAATGTTATACTTTGTGTCTGTATTTTCCAACAGTGGTATCAGAGCTAGGTCAATTTACAATGTTTTAGGATAATTAATATGATCAGATTTTTTATTTAATCATTTATGTATTACACACGATGTGAATATTTAAACTGTCTCATATGTGTATCCGATCAAAGACCACATAATCCCAAACTAATATATATATATATATATATATATATATAATATGATATATATATGCAATTTAAATGCATCACCCTAAAAGTATTTTTGATGGTGGATGTGTAGCATGGTTATGGTCTAAACCCTTTTTCTGTGTGTGGTTAGATGGTATAGTTTTATTCCTATTTTATCTCAATCTGCACACCGAACCTATATCTCCTTCTTCCCAATGTAAAGTTAATTGTTTCCTACCTTTTATCCCCTCGAGTGTAACTTGAGGTTTCTCTTTATAATGTAATAGTTTAATAGCAATAGGATAGTTTCTTTTCTTACAACGACGAGGAAGATGATCATCATCATATGATATAACCAATTTGTGAGATGAGTCGATCGTCTAGAGGAACATAGAGGATAGAAAGATGGAGCCAGATGACCTCCTAGTAGACCCAAGTGACCATTTGTAAGGATTCCAAATATCATTTGGACTGGAGTCTAGATGACCATCCTACATGACCAACCAATCGGCCAAGAGGCGAGCGGACAGGTTCAAGGGTTGAATCGATCTACCCAAATTGTCAAGCACATGTCAACACCAACAATAGGTTCATATCTTATATGAAAGAAGTAAAATAAACTAGGAAACATTTTTCAGATTTAGTTGTACTATTCCATTATTTATATTGACAATTCCAAAAAATTGCTCACAGTATATGATGTGATAATTGACCTAGGTGGTAGTAATTCCTTGTGGATCCAAGGAATTACAAGTAGACATGGCCATAACCATCGCTTTTGTTTTATATTGCATGTTTACATTGTGCGAAATAACATGTATATGATATGTACTCTATATGCGGTGATTGGATACAATATATGTATATATATAACCCCTCAATCAAACATATTAAGTCTAAGATGCATTCCATTAGCTATACAGATGAAAAGCTTGACTGACCAAGCATATATTTGCACAAAGCATGGTGTACCATCTATCTCGTGGAATGTGATGGTAGATATGTAGATTTGCACAAAGCATGGTGCATATCCATCGTATTGTCTATTGAGTAAGGCTTAACTGGTGACTTGGAGAGCCCAATCCCAAAAGCATGGAGATGATTATGGCAAGGAGTTGTACATATCATCTATCTAAGAATTGTATATGAAGAAATTGGCAAGTTTGACTTCCTAAATAGTCATGTTGTCGGTGATCAACCAAAGCTGACTCATGATTTGATGAAATATGGATGTAGGGTCATTAGAAAATTGATTCACTGTAATTTTCTAAATTGATACGTGAGGGTTTTCAGTTTGAAAAAAATAATGAGAAAAATAATGAATTAAAGACCTTATTATTATCGCCCAAATTTACTCATATAAAATCAAATCAAAATGAGTTTTTAAAAGAATTGCAAATTCCTTTGTAGAATTAAATGGCAACGAACAATAATTACTTTTCTCTATGATCGGTCCTTGAAAAGGACAACCTTAGTGGGAACAACTTCCACAATTGGTTCAGGACGTTGAGAATCATTCTCACACATGTGTGCAATCTCTATGTCCTAGAGACACCAGAACTAGAGGAACCACCTCAAAATGTACCAAGCGCTGACAAGGATGCTTATAAGAAGCATACTGAAGATGTCATGGATGTTAAGTGTTTGATGCTATTATCCATAAACTATGAGTTGCAGAGGAAGAATGAGAATAAGGGTGTGATAGAGATGGTCACACATCTCAAGAACATGTACCAAGATCAGGCAAGACAAGAGAGATATGATTTTTCTAAGGCATTGTTCAAATGCAGTATGGTAGAAGGAGATCAAGTAGGTATTCATGTGCTCAAGCTCATTGCATATGTGGAGAACCTATCTATACTAGGATTCCCTTTGGGTCAAGATTTGGCCAATGACATGATTTTGTAGTCCCTGCCAGAGTCATATAGTCAGTTTGTCATGAACTACAACATGAACGACTTTGACAAGTCATTGACAGAGTTGTTGGACATCTTGAGAACAACCTAGGGACAGATGAAGAAAGACAAGCCCAAGTCTATGATGATGATCATCAAGACAAAGGGGAAGTCTATAGTCAAAGGCAAACCTAAGAAATGTTCTAAAGCTAGACAAAAGCCCAAGTCTTTAGGTCTCAAAGAAAAAGGTGGTGGAAGAAAGTAAGAGGTGATTGTCACCATTGTCACTAGCCTAGACACTGGAAAAGAAATTACCCACTCTGGTTAGAGGAACTAAAGAAGAAGAAGGAAGGCATTGAGGCCTCCACTTCAGGTATAACTGATATAAGATAAATTTGATTACCTTAATGGAAGGACAAAGATCACTACAACAAAAATGCCCATCAGTGGCCTTTTAGAAATGCCACTAAAAAAATAAATGCCACTAAACATGTTTAGTGCCATTTGTTGACACTTAAAAAAATGCCTCTAGTACCATTTCCACTAGAAAGATAGTGGCATAAGTTGTAAATGCCACTAAATGTTTATCTTTAGTGGTTTCCAAAAAATGCCAAATAAAGGCCACTAAAACATCATTTGACATTTATAAAAAAGCCACTATCCATCAATTGGTTTTTATACAAATGCCAATCATTTGTATTATGTTGTTGTATGAAATGATTCATTTTTAGTGTAATGGCATATAAAAAAAGCCACTAATGACATACTAGTTATGTATTACTACATTTTCATGGTTTTTAGTCATTAAATTTTTAGTTCATTATCAGATTTTCTAATTGAATGCCATTGCAGCCGAGCTCAGTTTTCCAAAAGTATGAATTCTTTATTTATAGTCAAGTGACAATTACATGGGAAGGACATTTTACCTTACCCCTTAGATGGAATACAACACCAATGATATACTTTCATACAACATTTTTCTATTCAGTATAATAACTTCGACATCATTGGATCTGTCTCTTCGCTTATATGACTATCTACTTTTTGGCATGCCAACTTTAGAGCTCCTTTAGGAAATTTCTTTATGTGTAGGTAGAATCCCTGATACACCTCCCAGATTCATTGGATAATAGGTGATGCATTGTTGTAGGCGGAATATACTATATTCTAAAGTAATCAGTAACCATGATAGAATTGAACTTGAAGTTTCTGGACAGACTTCCAATTAATGGCATCTTCTGAAAATTCTTGCAGATGAAAACCTATAAAGAAAAGATATTTATCAAAAGAAGCACTAGAAATATGCATAAAGAGTTTTAGCACGTGAGGCTGAAATTACCATATATACTTAATTCAGAAGAATTCAATCTGGAACGAGAAGGCCAGAGACTCTGACTTTCAATAGGTAGCCATCAACGAATTCTAGTTCCTCCTAAGCAGGCGTGAAGAGGAAGATAATATGGGGACTCAACTTCTTGTCTCTTACCATAGATTTCAGGTATGGATTTCCTGCAGGCATTTGTAGATCAAACATATACTAAGGAGTCAAAGTTCAAAACTTACAACAACTATTGATGGCTTGTCCGACTACCCAGGGCTCCCATGGGACACATCCATTCCTAGTATAATAGTTGGCACTTGGGAGATCTTTGACATGGATGGAGGATGCTCAGCTAAGAGTATAGAGTTTATGCCTCCAAGATTCAGGAAGTGAAACAGTTGAGCAAAACAAAAAATATTTGGATTAGTTGGTAGGGAAGAGTATATGGTGAGAGGCATACCTTTGCATTAATCTTTAGGATAACATTAGTCAAGTATTGGTCATTGACCTTAGTTGGTGCAATACATTGGGTGGGTATCCCAAATTCAGCAAGGTTCCTCCTCTTCTATGGGCCTGAAGGATAAGAAATGAACGGGGGAAATAAACACACATGAATATCTTCAACTAGAAGGTGATCATATCAAGCAAAGGAGATTTTAAAAAAAAAAGGATGACCATAAACATCAGAATTTTTCTACTCAGAAGGAATACATAGGAGAAATTTAGGCTCTCCAGGTAACTTATTCTTTATCATATCAATCATTTCGTCTACCCTCACATTAGGTGGAGCTCTTCTCATGGAAGGACTTTATTCGAAGACATCAAATGGATGATCTATATTCTATAAGGACAACCAATGAGAAGTGAAAACCATTAGTTAGTTGAACAAAAAGGAAAGGATCAGGCATAAACAAAATACATAAAAAGATTTAACTTACAACGCCCTTCATGTTTCCACAGCGAATGAGATCCTGAATAAGCCTGTAGGTGTCACAACGCACAGAGAAGTTCACTACAACCCACTTAACAACTACTGTGCAGTGGTAGATTTTCTGCAAAAGAGTGGTTGGCATGGTTAAAAACAGAAGCTTATTAAAAAAGGAACAACAAATTATAGATGTTAAAACTGGATGGGGCATCACCTTGTTGTTAAAATTCCACCTCCCATTATGTGGGAAAAAATCTTCACCGTTGCAAACTTTTAGCTGGGGGATACAAAAGATAGAATGCATATGAATTATAGATACTCAGTATCCTTTAGGCGAAGCAAAAAGGAACAAAAAGAACATAGCATACCTTTGGGGTCGGTAGAACACATCCATTGACTTTGGTGAACTAACTCTGGATCACAATTTCACATGATCTTAGTAGAACATTACCATAGTTATTGGCTTTTAGGGCCTGCATCACAACCACATGTTATAGAAAGGGTATTATTTTAGATGGAGGGGGTAAAGGAAACAAGATAAATATACAAATGTTGTATTAACAATTAAGGGAATAGGGAGGAACCCACATTAGTAAGAACACCCATTCTTTCTTGAGGCTTATGCCTGGACTTCTCAACCAGAGCAGGCCTCTGAAATGTTGACAATGACTTAGTGTACCTCTATAGAGAAATTATGACACACAACTACAGAAGGAAAAACACCAAGTTATGTTAGTTAGTGGCCAAAAACAAACAAATAATTTATTAACTAAACTGGCAGAACAAAACACCAGGATATATTATAGTTAGTACCAAAAATAAAACATTAAAAAACAACGCAGTGAGAAAACAGAACATCACTCGTAGAAGTAACACACCTCAATAGGTACATAAGTGGGTCACTTGGGAAGAGGGTCTGAATACTTGAGCTCTATCTGATGATGTTTTCTGAAATAATGAGAGACAGTCATGATCTCTGGCTCCCTAGGTTCTCCCTTCTTAGGCCTCCTCTCAAACCTACCGTAGAAAAGACATGGAAATATTCATTAATTTGAAGCAAGGAGAAAGACTCTACTATAGGAGAGGGGCAGAGAGGCCATGCCACAACTATGATACAAACACAAAGAAAAGCAAGAATACAAAAGCCAAATAAAAAGAACGCAGAGCGTATGTTTGGCAATTGCATGGGATCTCACTAATCCCCACAATCTTATACTCAGTGTTGGTGGGACTTGCTTTAATTCTGAGTATGAAGTTTGTTATCTCCAACACACTATGTACCAACCATGTGTCAGGCCTGAGTCAAATCTGCATCTAAATGGTAAACTAGAACAATACTTCCTTACTAGACAATTATTTAAAAATCCAACAAACATGCTTACCAATAAAGCTTTCCGGGTGTAGTTTCCATGACAATATTATCCTCACTAGTCACCTTTTTACCGATTGGTTCATAACCACCAAGCAACACCCAAAACTCACCAGAATCAGATTCTGCTACAAGTTTACCATCCTCTAAAAATCATGAAAGTTTGTTTGAGTAAATAATATTGAGCTATCATATTAAGCTTATTGGTTGAAGATTATTACCAAAAATAGCCACATCACAAGTCCCTTCATGGTATTGATCCTTTAAATGTTGGATAACCTCCAAGGCTTTGGGTCTCTCTTGAATATTGGAATTTGCGCCATTGAATTGGTAGATCTTCTTCTTTGTGTCTAGTATGAATACATCATCATGATTCAGTGAGGAACAAGAAAAAGGAACCTGGATACATCCCAAAAGAATACCAACAAAAATCATAAACCAAGGTATAACAATAATGCAGAATGGGATCAAGTAGTGTCATGATATTACTTGTTTCATTCTAACAACTCGTTTTCCTTTACATATATAAAGTCATGTTTCAAATTTTTCTTCCTCTGGCTGCTTGAACCTAGAAGAAACACCACCCTCCAAAGTGATAATGCAAGGTTTGAAGTAAGATAGGAATTTATCAGGCTCAAAACCCTATAGTTCCCTGTGCTAGACCGCATGACCTTCAAGTGCATCATCAAGCTCAACTGTCTTAATTGCTGCAGTACCAGATTTGTCCTACATATAAATTAAATTAGAATAAGGAAAGTAATCCAGTTTCCACCGATAATTATCATTCAGGAATACCTGACTGGTATCTTCTCCAATCCATAAATGAATATCATACAAGTAAGCTCCTCCTTTTCCAGCAGATATCTACATTCAAGTTACAAATTCAGCTACCATTGTACCAGAAATGCAATAGTTATATGCAGATTTATGTTAAGTCGGAAAAGAAAAAAATAAAGATTGCAACTACCTTGAAAACTAGGTAGGAAATAATATAATAACAGTCGTTGTAGCATAGGAAAAGGAAGATAATTCTAATTATTACATCAGTTATTGAAAAACTTGCAACTTGAAAGAAGGTAAAAGCAATTTCTTTTACGCCTTTAGAATCAAAATTGGAATTTCCTAGCATCTTATAACTAAAGGTGAGGATGTGAAAAAGAATGAAAATTTAGTTTGTAGTCTATAATATAATTAATGGAAACTGTCATTAGGATCAACATCAATTCTGGTCCTCCCCAATTACAAGTCAAGAATAACCATGTAGAGGAAAAGTGTAGAAAGAAAAGCAGTAAGCTTGCCTAGGCAAACCAGCTTTCCACAACTGATGAGAAATCTTCTATTGCTACATTCTCCCTTTTCATAACACATACCATGTATCTCTTTATCCTGACACACAGGTATCTCCTTTTTGCAATACACACGAGTATGAGCAACCGATATATAGAAGATAATAGTTCTATTTTGGACGTCCGCCAGGAAAATCACCTCAGACTTAGAGTATGGTATTTCTATAGGAGGAAGTCTACTCACTAGGTTAAGTGAAAAATAAACCTTTTTGCCTAGGTGTAGCATAGAATTACAATACAAATGTATGGTCCACACTGCCTATGAGATTGTGGGTTGAATAACAAATTAGCCCTACACCCATGTTTCCACAGAAGAAAGGTGCATTTTTGTTGCCCTTTTTGGGCTTAACAAGGTCCTAGGGTTTGCTACAATAGCCTAAGCAATTTTTTGTTGACTATGGCCTTTGCAAGTCTCATCATGATAACTTATTTTTATGCTGATAACAATATTTTGTCTAGCAATGACATATATGGCATTCATGCCTTATAATCATATCTAGAGAAGAAGTTGAGGTTATATTTTTTCCATTATTCTTTTCCAACATCCAAAGTAGATACTAGTGTGTATCCAACCTTCTTGCCCTATTTTTATGAGCAATAATCAAAAGGCAGGCCAAAACAACCCTACAAGATAAGTCGCATGCCACATGTTATGCAAAGTCATAGAAGATACATAATGTCTCAAGCTAAACCACAATAGAAATGATCAACTAATGTCTAACATGTAGTGACTCTTTATTGACAGCATAATGTAGGATTAAGCCAAACTAGCATTATGATATGTAAGCTTAATGTTTTGGGAAGAAAGAAATTATATTTGTGCTAAGCTTTCAACTCTTGTATTCCAAGGCCTTCCCATCTTAATAATATAAAGGTGAGAACCACTTGAGTGTACTATTAAATTAAGCATAGTTTTAGCATCATACCATATCACATCCTTCTCGTGAATATGATCCAAACATGTGCCAAACCTTTCTTCCCCACAGATAGACAATTTTCCATCATCCATCAAGTTTCCAATGAATCTACAACTTGTTGGATCCTAATAAACCAAGGAGAGAAACAATAAGACCTTAGGAATATATTTGTGATGTTTCTCCTTTACTCAAGTGGAATATAAAGGAACAAGATGGACAAAAACCTCAAAGAAGGGAAGGTTCCACTTTTCTGCCACACTATCAAGTGTTGCACTTGTAGGAATGTACCTGGACAATCCTTATTAGTACACAAGAATAAGGGTAAGAAGAGAAACTTGCACAAAGAATAGATAGAATCTAGAGAACAGAAAATAGCAAAAAGAACTCCATAACCCATCCTTCTATGAGATAACTTCAAGCACTAGACAATAGAAAAACCCCAACATATTACATTCTCCATCCAAACATGATAGCTAGGGGACTGAGCTAGTTTTATGTTTTTTCTTGTTATTGGTTTTAGGCTGAGGGCACATCTTCATACCAAGAATGATACAATTTAACCATATATAATCCTAACAATAGTGAGACTGACACCTGATATTCAGAATCAGAGGTAAATCATGATATTATAGGACTATCTCACTGCATGGTATGTGAAAATGAGAATCACCAGTAGGATGCTTCATTGGTCACAATCTAGTGTCTTCCAATATTACATGTTTCTTCCATTTCATTCCATGAATGACAATCATATTCATGATATAACTAATTATTAACTTAAAATAGAATTAGAATAGTTACAATCTTTCTACTATGAGAAATAATACATCTGGATATTCATGTGATATATGTAAATGTGAGGCTAAATTTAGTAACACTTAGCTTAGAAGGTTAGTTTCACCCTCAGAACTATGATTGGGAACTTCCTGCAATCAAAAGTGTTAAACTTCCAGTAAAAATAGGCACAAGCATTTAGACACACATAATGAACCCAAGTACCTAACTACATCATTTAGAATAGAGATCAAGGGGTAACTAGTGGATTACCATGGTATGAAGATATTCATGCCCATTCTAGTGTGGAAGCATCCACTCCAATGCCATGATAACCTGAGCCAATCTGTTGGGCAGTGATGATGTGGGGGCACACCCAATAAACCAAGAGAAGAAGGTTAGGATAGATAAGAGATAGCCAGGCAATTATCTATGAATATAAGAAAGAATTGCACATGTGCGGTACATGCTGCTCAGAATCAGACACAACTTATCATTCTCTATTTACGGTTAACAGGCAGTGTGGGGGTAATTCCTCTGTTCTTTATTTACTGATCAATGCACCTACAAACACCTTCATGTCCTTTATTAGTTGGATTTAAACAAAGGGGAGCGAGGAAATATCTGAAGGCCATATAACTTGTTGTGTGGTGTTGCAGGAGCAATAGCTTTTAATGTTGAAGCAATGTCCCTATGGTTAAGTGCATGAAATATTGTGTTAGGAGGATATAAAAAAGTGTATGTATATATTGATGTCAGCTCGTTTAATATTCATGTTCATGTGCCTCTCTTAAAGCACCAACCCCTAACTATTAGACCCTCAAAAAATGTATTCAACAATCTAGTTGCCACCATTACTGGTTCTTTCTACAACTATCATTGCATGTACCCACGACCACTTTAAAACTTGAGTCAACTGATACCTAAATTGGTGGAGATGGTAGCCTAATAGTTGAGGCAGTAACTAGAGTGTTGGAACACGTGTAGGCAAAAGAGATGGTTCTTTTTGTGAATTATCAAAGTTGGGGACAAACTCAACCTGAAAGAAATTGTCAATATTGGCATAATAAAAGAGTTTTCATCTTGATAGTTAGAAAATGGAATATAGGGATTTTGATGCACCACTTTGAGGATATCCAACTACCATATACTCTCCCAACCTTCTTCTTATTCAATCCACAAACCTGCACACTAGCACCATTACCACCAATGATTTGAACTAGATAAACCTCACCTCAAACTTATCACTATCATCCATGACTTCCACCTTATCTACAAATCTCCATTTGATGATCTACAGTGCACTTAGTTGTCATGTTAGAGGTTAGTCATCATCTGTACATACATCTGATTTAAAGAGTTCATCAACAAGAGAGTCAAAAATAGTAAATCAGAATCCATGGTTATGAAATGTAGCTTGATATTCAATAAGTTCATAGATTTAGCTATACCTATATGTATCATGATGTCATACACATAAACTATAACAATAATATAGCATGTAAGAAAAATGAAACTTCAATGAGAATATAACAGTAAATGTATATTCCCATAACATTTTGATTTCAATATTCTTTGGGATAGTAGATACGAATAAATGGTTAAATAAGGGCATATCCAACCAAGAGTAGTAATGTCCAAGAATTCTTGATGTTAAGTACATTGCAGTCATAGAATAAAATGTAGTTAGGAAAGATGGTTCAACAACAAACAAGTTAACCATATATAGAATGTTAAGTTCTATCGGATGACTATCTCTTGCTTATCTAAATGTTGAAAATCAATTATAGTGTCGGACTAAAATCCCCACAAGATAGAGTGTAAGATTGAACAAGAATTCCCCATAGCTCATGAACTAGACCATCTAGCTTATGAAGATTGTTGTTAGCATAGAATGCCCTGCAAGTATCACACTAAAGCATCTAATAGAGAAATAACACAATTTCACTTCAGATACAGGTTTTGAGAACCTAACTCAGAAGCTCAAACATTGCTCATATGACATGTCATTAGGATAGTAGAGCCCATCGTGCCTTCACCCTTGTAATACCTTCAGCCCAGGTGAGAGCTCACATGTTTTCCCGCACTACTTCTACCTTGTGTAGTTACAACCCAACAACTAATAGAGACTAGGCCAAGAGGATGGCTGGGGAGAGGTATGTACTCCCCCAAAACCAAAAAACCCAACAGATCACCTCCAACTTGTTGCTACAAGCTTGAAAACATTTCTAAGATGGTTTAAAATCCCCAAGGGAAAACACACCCAAAGCAGAGGGATCTCTATATTCATATCTTCAAAGTACAAATTAAGGGAAACATTCATCAATGAACCCTCTGGAACGGTTACCTGAACTTTGATGAATTTTCGACCATCAACAAGTAAGATACCATTACCTTTACTATATAAGACACAATCTTACCTTGATAATTGGAGGATGATCAATCCAGTTGGGGTTCTCTCGCCAAAGGTGCATTTGTTTCTCTAAATTTGCATCTAATGTTTCTGGTGATTTTTCCTCATGTGCAACCAAATCAAGATCCCCAGCGTTGATGGTGCTTCATTTTTCCTCTGGATGAATGCAAGTGAATATTATCAAGGCTTTAGAGCATTATAGTAAAAAATATATGAAAAGATAATATAAGGCATAAGAAACTCTAACTTCTTTGTTTTTGAACAATTTGAATAGCCCATCTGGTATCATGGGGCTTGATAACTTCACCAGCTTTTTTGACTTGTTTAATTCCTCAATCAATTTTGATCACTTGTAACCAAGAGAGCAGAGCATTTAACGGGTGATATATTTCAAGAAGATTCAAACTGGTTATAATATATATTATAAGGGTAACAAAAGATGATTGGTTATATCAACAACATCCCTACCATCGCCCCCATCCCACACATATACAATGTATTATAATTCGTGATCCTACCATTGCCCCCATCCCACACATATACAATGTATTATAATTCGTGATCCTACCATCACCCCCATCCCACACATACACACACATGCACATGCCAAAAAGGGTTTTGAAAATACAATGTGACACTGAATAGTGAAGCACATGGAAATTGTAACATTTCATGTACCTGGTCACTGATATATTTCCTTGGAATCACTACGACAACAATACAAAGGTCACTCAAAAAGTTACTTTCATCCTTTGACTCAGGACAACTGGGAATCTATCTTCCACATTACTCTGAAGAATTTTTTTTCCAGAGCATGGGTGTTTGCAGGAGAAAACTTGATGAGGGGAAGATGCCAACATGCTACAGACAAGTTATGTACCATACGCAAAGCTAAAATCCCAAAGACCTGAATTTTGAAGACATCATCAGGTTTACCAAAAACTTGAGTGACAATTTGTTGAAGATGGATGGGTATTGTATCAAGTATGGTTCCATTTTCCTTGTATCCAAGCACATGCTTGAAGGAACCTCTATGATCTCCTACATTAGGAAGAATTTTTTTTTGCATTTCACTGAGGTACACGGAATCACATTCCTCTTGGAATTGCATGACAATAACAAAAGAATGTTGGGACTGTGACTGATTTTGAATGAGTAGGGAAGACAATTATGTTTTACTTAGTTAGACACGATTTACCAAAGTGGAGTGCCTACTTATCATTAAGAAAATAGAACAATGGACTATTATATGTAAATTACAGTTTCCATAGTTAAAAGACATCTAACTATGTCAAAAAATAGACATGGTTAGGAAATCCTTAAAACAACCCATCTATATGTACTTTGTCAAAGACCTCTAAAAGAAACAACACTAGACTTGAATTCCCATCTTTCAAGTGCAACGAACACTCAGTTGTAGTAACTTTTGTGGGACCATCTTTTCACTTATTAAAGTAGTATTAGAGGAGAAGGTCTTTGTATGTTACTAAACCAACACAACAAAAAAATGGATTATTCTAGATATGTTTCTAATCATATCATAAACATTAAACCTTCTAGTTATATCAAATCTAGTTCAACAATCCGTTAACTTGAATCATCGATCATAATCTAAAATCAAGTCACATCAATAGGGTTTGCGTTATATTAGCCAGGTTGGGATTACCGACTCATGCTTTAGATCATAGAAATGGAAGGAAATATATTTCCTTCTTCACCTTAGTATCTTATTGATATAAAACATAAGACTAGCAGTACTATACTCATTTATATATAAGGAGCAAGTACAATGAGAAAGAAATGAATGTGGAACTAATTTCAAGGAATTAATGAACTAACCTTGAGCATACATGCCAATTTCATTAGAAACAAGTAGATAGTGAGGACTTCAAACCTTTTCTAAATGAAAACCATTGTCAACCATTTCATGTTCATCTTGAGCTTCATAATGATCAAGACTTAGAGTTTCCAAGTTATGAAATCACCTGGATTGGTGTCCTTAGAAACACAGTACCACTGCTAACATGTATCTATAAGGGATCCTACAACCAGAAGAGAAGCCAAGACCACTTCAAGGAATCATGGTTGGCAAAAAACAATATAACTAGGTGTGTATAGATACTTCTGTACACAAATTATGTTGCTTCTTTTCAACTGAGATTTACTAGGAAGAAGCTCTAGGAAGCATAGTTTATTGTGTGTTTCAGTTAGATAAGAAAACGTAAAGAATAGAACCCCATGCAAAAAGTAAACAATAGAAAAATTCATAACATTATTATGACCAGATTTTTGTCATGAAAAATAGCTCACAGGAACCAAAAATCATGGTATATGATGTGTGGCTCATACAAAAGGGACAATTACCCTTTTACTGCAGTAGTTTTTACATTCAAAAAGAATTATTCAGTCCACATCACCCATCCACATTAGTTGTAAATTTTGAATATCCAAACCATAATAATCCATTTACTAGTTGAGTAATTACAAAATGGAAAGAAATGGATCAAATAATTGTAAATCATTTGCAAATAAAATTTTCATCTGTACCCACACTATAGGATGAAGCATATAGATTCCCACTAAATTGAGTTTCAGTTATAAAATTTACCCATATTTTGTGACAACGATGTATTTGTTTCCTACTAGAAAAAAAGTGGACCAATAATATCCCCCAAGTGTCCATTTATCATTGATGTTTGCTCCATTTGGTTTCTGAGCCTCTATAGTTACTAAAAAGAAATTGATTACTAAGTTGTCCTGTAGCATATAATCAAGATTTGAATAGAAAAAACGTTATGCCATAAGAAGGATCTCATGATCTGACATGAAGTAATCTGGCTTTGAAACCCACATATGGGAGCATGTGCAAAATGAATTCTTGCTAATGGATGACTATAAATAAAATAAGAAGATTTAGTACCTCAATTACGAAAGCCCCAGAAGATTTTAGTTGAACATATGGAAGATTGGACACAACAAATTAGTTTCATAACACACATAATAAACTGATTTAGTAACATACAAGCATCTTGATCTATAAGATCTACAAATTAGTTACTTTAGTCATTAGATTTGATTTTATAATGAATAAACAGACCATATCTTTGGTAAGAAAATGTGATTATATGGATTTAATTTTAGTTTGAGAGGGAAACATTTCGAAGGAAATGCATCTTTGGGCACAACCCCCTTCTCCCT
This sequence comes from Alisma plantago-aquatica, assembly GCA_963693085.1. NCBI lineage: Eukaryota > Viridiplantae > Streptophyta > Magnoliopsida > Alismatales > Alismataceae > Alisma > Alisma plantago-aquatica. The sequence continues at coordinate 1,353,593,008 of OY856410.1, read as the reverse complement.
GAGTCTTTGCAATCAATTTGTATTTTACCCATAACTTGCTCCTGATTTAGTACTTTTTACCTCATACATATAAAATTCTTTGTCAATCAGAAGTCTACTCTCACCTTCTAGTTCAAGAATTAAAAATAGTAGAGAATCAATTGCAACTGCAAAAACTGGGCCTTAATGAAGTAGTCACCCAAACTGGGCCTTAATGAAGTTGCAAATGTAAAAGTCAATGACATACAATTGCAAGCTCTGAGTCTCGCCGCCGACGAAGAATAGGGAAAAATGAGCGGAAGCACTGGGAGGAAAAGAAACAAGAAAATAGATCGCTAATGAATAAACTCACTCATGGTCAAACTACTGGTCTTACGCCGACTAGAGTTAGGGTCGTGCCGGTGTGCAATCAATAGATTTGTTCTCTTTTCACCCTTGTTTGGGAGTGAAGATGATCAGCCTGCCACGATGGCATCCTTCCTGGCCTCTACTTATCCCTTAAGACTGCCTAATCGAATTTGAGCCGGAACGTCAGAATCATCTCTCAATTATGAACCAATTTAATCGTGGGACAGATCAACGAGCCGAAAGTAGGGTTCCATTTCATTTGGGGAGAGTGTCGTCGATGCCGACGATGGAAAGTAGAAACTCGGTGAGGTCGGAAGAGAGGAGTTTGAGAGACAAAACTCGCTGGCTCGTGTTGTCTCCTCCTCATTCGCACATAGGATCGTTCCGCTGAGATTGCGCCATTGATATCGTGTCGAAGGGGAGGGTCACGGGGAGAGAAGTCAGGGGAGATGGATCACATGGGAGAATCGTGGGTGGGGGAGTGGGGAAATAGCGTGAAGCCTAATTGCACACAAGTGGGTTTCCCACTATCAATTGGCCAATTGAAATATCAATTGGCATTTTCTAATTGCCACAAACCACATATATAAATGCCTTTAAAATTTAATATTTTTGAGAAAATAAATAGTAGGGGGATTAGAGGCATTTTATATAAGAATGCTTGTAAATTAAATAAATAGTGACACTTTTTTATAAAAGCCACTAGAATAAATGCCACTAATGGGCATTTTTTATGTAGTGGATGGATAAGGCAAAGCAAGAGTTATAGAAGCCATAGTATAAATTTAAATTTATCTTAACGCAATGGGCATGTAAAAGAGTTAGTTGAACTGCTATTTTATTATGCCATGAGAAACAATTTACATTAGAGCATCTTGTATGACAAGGATGATGTGTCAATAAAGTGTGAAATTATTGTTTCTATTTCAAAATATGATCTTACATGGAAATTCCCACACATCTAAATGGTATTTATATATACAAAATAATTTGAGATGAATGTTTCTAACAATAATACCAAAGGATTATAATTGATAACTCAAGGTTATCATTAGGAATAGTCATTTTAGATGTATATATAAGAAAAGCATATCTAGAACACATATTGCTGTTAATCTAGACTCCTTTGGTTGTTGAACCTAAGGAAACATGTGATTCTTTCTTTTACGTAACATGACATGTCATCCTTCACTAGATATGGTGGTAGGATAAGATTTCCATCAGACCTCATACGTATGATGCATGAATATCTTATGGAATGAATGCTATATATAATTACTTATACTTCATCTTATTTATTGGTATTATGATGATATGTACTCGATAAAATGTAATTTTCTTGAAGAGTTCAAGGAAATTATAGTGAAGTATGACTTTCATGATAGTATTAAGAAACTTTGATAATATCTAAATGTTGAAATACTTTGCATCAATATCTTGAGAACCTTTAAGAAAGGACTATGATATTGTATCACGAGTCAAACCATCTGAACATGATGATGTGTCAGAATAAATGAATTATGCCATGATGAGATGTGATATAATTATCAAATAATCTAATCTTATTATCCTCATAAATACATAATCACTAAATAATGTACCATTCGAATGGTTTATAAGACATCATATATGATATGAATTGTGAATGCCCCAATATGTCTTAAGGATTGAAACCTACATTGAGAAAGTAGTTTCTTTAAGAAGGTTTACCCACAAACCATAGTTGTTGAATATTACTGTTAATACCAATCCCATAATAAATATGTTTTGTTGATAGGAAGATTGAGTTCCTAATGAATCGGTGGGAGTAAAAGTAGAACTAGAAATGTTTGAGGTCAACAAAGAGGTATAATGAGAACTAAGAGAATCACAAGGTGCTATGGAATATCATGCCCATCATATTACACATAGTAAAATAGATCTAGTAGAACACATATGAGATTGGAGGATTGTGAATCCAACAATTCAGATGGGTTGGTCATCACAGGATGAGAAAACAAATCAACTAGAAGCTATGAAGTACCATAATCTGAGTAAAGGCTTAAGGCCATTATGGGGTCCATGTAAACTAACAAGGTATGGACTTGATAGAACTAGCTTAAGGAGTAATACCTAACAGGTGTAATAGGATCATGTGATAAAGACCTACATGGATAACATATAAGGACAAATTGGTTGAATAAGGTTTCAAATCAGTTCAAGTTGTTGAACATGATAGAAATTCTTTTACCAATTGTAATGCTTGTTGTTGTAGTTAAAATAGACTAAGAGATCTGGCATATGAAGATGAAATCAGATTCCATAAAGGGAATGCATCAGAAGATGTGTATGTGACACAACGTAAACAATTTTATAACTTCAAGAATGCAAATAAAGTTTATGAACTACAAAATTCAATCTGGGATTGAAACAAGCATCTCAGAGATGGGATCTTTTAATTTTGACAAGATAGTCAAAGAGTTTTACTTGAATCAAGATAAAAGATGAAATATGTGATTACAAAAGGGGTGCATATATAAATATTTCACGTTTGATGAGGAATAACATCTAAATATTGTGAATATTGAGATCTGCATGGAAATCCCTTTAGTAAAGAAGAATTAGATGAAATATCTTATGAGATAAGGATCAAAACCTATAGAGACAGTTCTTGAATGTTCCACAATGGAAGTTTGAGCACATACAATAGAAATGTGTGGAAAGAGTTCAACACGGAAGGATTTAATAAGAGAAAATCCATATTGGTCTCTCATGAACCTTATGTTTCAATTCTTGTGAAAAATGGAAATGCCATGATTAAGATGCCAAAGGCTATAACAATGGATCTATCGTAAATGCTATAAGTGTAATTATCCCATATAATCTTGTATATATTGGACATGACAAGATGATAAGTGAATTCCAATAAGATTTATTGGAATGCCATAAATACATCCATGAGTGCTTGTGAAGTACTTAAGGATAAATTTCTAGTCAATATCAATAGTAACAAAAGGAAGACTTGGATGTAAAGAGATACTTCAATGCAAACGTCCATAATGGCAAAATGATCACAAATTAAGATTTAAAAGCAGAAATGTTGTTAGTTGGAAGGGTTTTGAACTAATATCAGTTAATATTATTCTACAATAGAAGCTGAGTATACATGTATTTAGCAAACATAGAGTGATACTCTATGGATCTAGAAGTTCATATGATGAACTTATAGATATTCCAACCATTGATGACTCAGTAGTAATACTATGAAAATAATGGAGCTAAGTGTTAGGCAAGGAATATCTGATATGATATTACGATGATTTTATCTCAAAGAAAAGAGATGAGAAACTTGCAATATATTGAATTATTAGCAAAGTGTTTCTAACCTGCTGGATTAAGCACTTGTGCAATAGAATCACGATGGACATGTTTGGATCACTAAGAATGAGATTTTAGGGTGATTGACTATAAATGTAATTGGGAGCATGTTGACAAGGAATGCCCAGAGAGACAATCATGTGATGATTGACATGGCATAAACCATAAAGGATTTGATTAATACTCATAAAGGCAAGCTTCCAATTCATTTTGTTTTACTCAGTTATGAGATAATGAACATTATGAATGTCTAAAGAATGATAATACTTGATGACTTATGTCTTCAAGTATGTGACTTAGAAGGATAGGTCATATGAATGTTAAGAGCGTGTACATTCCTATAATGTACCTAGTCAGTTGTTATTGTGGAAGGTAGATAGACACCAACAACACTAAAGACTGGGTTGGTTGATGACAAAGTATGATTAGTCATGATATGGATATATCAAACCAAGCACACAAATACATGTTAGAGAATAGTGTATAGGATAGATCCTCCTTGAGAGTGACACATGGAAACCATAATTGTTGGTCATAGTCATATCTCATAGTGAAGGTGGTGATTGTGATTCTTAAACCTAAAATCACTACACTCGTCGCATGTTGTTGGGTACACTTTGACATTATCAAACATAGTCATGAAACATGGGTTGTTATAAAGGTGATGATTGGGCGACTTTAACACATGGGGATAGAGTGTGAGTGATAGATATGGGATTTGCCCCTCCCATTGGAGTATGATATCTTGGCCACTTGATAAGAGAGACTGAGAAACACATGCGCATGTACATGTGAATCAATATATGATATTGAGGTCACATTATCTCAAACATTGTACTCTTGGTTCAAGGAACATGAGATCAATGATGAGAGGATGATGAGTCCATGCTTTGAGTTCACTCTGGATATCAAAGATAAAGGAATTATACAATCAATGTAACACCTTACATAGATTGTAGGTTGAAGTTGTTCTCCAGCTTTCCATTCACTTGGGTAGCACTGATGTGCAACTAGGTACCACTCTTTTCTTGTGATTTCATAATCTAGTTATGGACATTCACTACCAACATTATATGGGACCTACAAGGACACACATAGGAACTCATCTAGAAGAGGATTTTATCTTGATTGATGATTGAATTGATTACTAAGTATTTAGGCATTCAATTTACACAATGGATCAATTGATTGGATGGCTGGACTACTAAAATTCCATCTCAAGTGTTGAGACAGTCTTCTGGACAGCCATACGGGCATATCAAGTATTGATACGACCATTTGGATTCTCAAGATAATCAGAGTTTGAATTGGCCAAGTTCTTCCCAAATTAAGGATTGAACCATCTATTGAACCAACCGATTCAATCTGTTGAAACGACCGACTCAACTTGGGCTCACCAGACAGCCATCTGGATGAGTGAGAAGGGCATCTCGTATGGGTGAGATGGATTGGTTGGGCCGAAAGAAGGTTTTGGATGTTTCTAGAACTTGTTTTAATTGTAAATTACTTGTGGTGCAAGGAATTCATATGTGATATTAATTGGAATGAAAATTACCAAATTTTTATGTGATTGGGAAACTACCAGATGACTATTTGGAGTGTGAGACAACCGTCTCATGGACCAGAAGATTGTGTGGGTGTGCCAGATGACCGTTTAGAGTGTTGTAGGTTGTAAAAATTTAAGATCTTCTGGTCCCTTCCACTCCCGCACAATCTCATACAGACTGGGAACCCTGGCCCAAACCCCGCCTATAAATAGAGGGGTATGGGGGGCTTCCCAGAACACAACATAGACAATTGAGAATCAATTCCTCTAACAATTTTTGTCCTTTCTCATTGTGATAACTGAGAGAGTCCAAGCAAGTCCTACCTGTCAAAGGAGGATTAGCAACATGAGAGAACAACTAAGAGTCAATGTTGTGGGAGAGCACGTTGGTGACTAGTATGCCAATAGGCGGGACATCTCCTTCCTATCTATTCTAGTTAAACAGAGGGAGTTCTTGAAACAACCCAACTCAAACAAAACACGATTACATGCTAACCAGCGGATTACCAAAAATCATGGGAAATTAAAACCGATTTACAACAAGCACCATAAGATGAGACATGTTGCATCTAAGCCAACACCTTCTTTTCATAACATATTTTCAAGGTACTACAACATAATTTCCCATCATCTCGTTACATGAAATAACTGTTCCACATGCTGATTTGTTACATCAAGGTACATAATCCGAAAACCATACATCGATCATCATATGAGAAACATTGAAAACTCTCCCGAAGACCTGAGTGTACAGGGACGACACATAGGAATCTACTACTAGACACTATCTATTCCACCAAGTATGCTACCTATGCATATCATCTCAACCACATGATCTTTATCTCGCCAGGCACGTCCACCTAGTAAAGGTTATTAACCAGTGGGGTGAGATACACAGTCCCAATGAGAAACATAACCCTCTACCAACTTTATTATTATCACAGATAATTGAGCAGATAGATCAATTTAAATAATAGGTAATAACTAACCGGTTATACAAGAAGGAATATGAAGAACATGTATATAGAGAACATATGAGAAAGCTTACATCATCCAAGGCCTCAACCAATGTTTCATATTTTCCCTAAGAAAAGATACTATACGGCTTGATTATGAATCATTATGCCCTGAGGAAGTGAGTCGTACCACTCAAATACAACCTTCGGTTGCGAAACCCAAATTCGGTGCCATACAAGGTCAATGGAAGAGTCGGACTCCATGAACTCACCTCCTCGTGGTCAGTGCATGATATCTAAAGTAGGACCGCAATCTCTTGCTTAAGTGGCCTCAGCCACAGGGTCAGGCTACCCTCTGCCTAGCCCACCTTGGTATAGGTATCAACACTAGAAAACCGATCCATGGGCCTGTTCACCGTGCTCCATCATCACTGAGCCATGGGCCTGTTCACCATGCTCCATCACATATCCTGAGCCATGTGCCTATTCACCATGCTCTAACCACACTGAGCCATGGGCCTAAAATCGTGCTCTAAACATGCACTACTACTTAGGGCGTAGGCGCACCCCGCATATTCAATAATATGTGCTCTGGGTTAACCCGCAGGAGAACCCGCTTCACCATCACCAAACTCCTGACGATGATGGATCTATGGCCAGGGAAAACTACATGAAATTTCATCTGTATTTAGTAATGCTTTTTAAGTAGATTGTTGGGGCAACCATGTTGTATTAAATAACCATATAAAACATAAACAACATTAAATTCCATTATCTTGTGTCACACTATTACTGTTATTCTCAATGCCCTCAACAATCATCATATTGCCATGGGATATCAATCCATCAGTTCATCACATAATGCTACTTCCTCTCAAGGCTTCATCATCATACATCATCATGAGATAGAAATCCCTCATATCACAACTAGAGGATAACACCTCAAATGGGAACTTCAGTCTTTATCTGGTCACTAGACCTTTCTCATCATATGGTGGTACTTGTTATCTCATCAACAAGGCACATCATCATTACTCAGATATTGTGCATATACCAAGTGCTACATAAAACACAAAATCATATAATCATCATAGCTCTTACCTGACTATGAGCTTAATTGATAATACCTGCATGGTTAGGATGTATGGAAAAAGAGATAACTTGATCACTAAAACCAAATCTTTAAAGAGCATATCATGATTAACACATCATTAAGATTAAGGTTTATAGGATTGGAACAATCAACATTTATTATGAACTCATGAATCATAAAGTCCTAGATGGTAAATTAAACAATATGCATTACTGTTACCATACCATGGGTATCCCACCATACCCTACATCTCATGTAACTATGCATGACATCCCTAAGGATTCATCTTTAAGGATCATACAACCATGATCTATCATCAAGCTTTATCAAAGGTTCACCCATCACCAACCATAGGTAACCATCATAGTGAGGCTCACAATCTATTCACATACCTAAACATCATGATCAAAGATACGGGTCCAAGGTAACAAGATAAGCATACAAACATCTAGGGATCAAGATAACGCTTAGGGTTACTGGTTAGGGCACAACCCTCACCAAAGGTGTCGCCTATCCTCACCAAAACTAGGCAGTTACCAAATGAACCCTCACTATAAACCAGCGAACACTATTGATGTCGGCTAAGAACCACATAACCTTATAACAACTAAGGTATTCTTGGGGTCAACCCTAGCATGGTCAACTCCCTTTTCCCTCATCCATGATCATCATTAATATGCATATCATTAAAGCCAACAAACTTCTAACCCTAGGCTGCGTACTTGCATAAGGATGAGTATATGGATCTCATATATAATACCATACCATCAAAACTCTCAACATGTATCATCTAAACACCATATCGCTCCTCTCTATGTGTCAGGTAACCAACCAAAAGGAAGCATGTATCAGGCAAGGTATATCGTCCAAGTTATCAAATCTTCATATAGGGTATCAGCCATGCACTCAACCCTAGTATCGCCCAAGCTCTCATGTACACGATCATGCTTACACTGAGATAGGGTTGATGATATCGGGCAAGCCAACAACATGTACCACAAAAGACTGATGTATCTGCGAAGGACTCTAAGGTGTGTGTCGAGTTGGCATAGATATTGGGTTAAGTACTTCACCAAGGTGTATCAGGCAAGGGATACTCAGTATCGCCCAAGAGCTTACTCAAGGGTAGGGGTTCATGTCGGGTAGCAAACCTCATAACGCCCAAGCACCATATCGGGTGTACACGATCATACTCAGTATCGCCCAAGAGCTTACTCAAGGTAACGTGCAAAGAATACCAAGCCATATTGCCCGGATACAACAACAACAACACCAAAACACCCTAAGGTTCTAGGGTATCGGGCAGCACTACCTTTAAGGGTATTTCCCTCACCAAGGATCAGCCTAAAATGACCATGTCGGGCAGCAAACCTCATAACGCCCAAGCACCATATCGGGTGAAGGATCACCAAGGCATCTGCCTACTATGTCACCCAAACCGCATACTACTGTATCACCCAAATCCGAACTAAAAGAAGAGGGGGATATCAGGCAACACACTCAAGAGACCATAAAGGGCAACAAGCCACAAAGGTACTACCAACCATATCGGGTGACTAGGGTTTGGACAACCCTAACGGCCAACCTCACCATATCGCCCAAGGTATCAAGAGCATTGACTCACCTCTCAACTTAAAGAAAGAGAGAGGGGTATTGCGCAATTCTCAAGCATATAGGGCAAGAGCTAGAGCTCACCTCACAACTCAAAGAAGGAGGGGTGTTGCTTAAGACTCACCAACAAGGCGTGGCCACTCATGTCGCTCAAGGCACCCAAGAGAACATATCAGTCAAACATCAACTCGGTTAAGGGCTCATATCGGTCAAAGGGGTCAACAAGACACTCTTCTAGCATATCGTCCAAGACCCAAATAAGGGGATATCGGGAACCTCACATCAAGACAGTATTAGGTAGCAAGACATCTTGGGCTGGTCATCTTCAACCTCAAGACCACCACAAACCCTAAAAGATCAAGAAAGTTGGCTCACCTCTCAACAACTAAGTGAGAGAGGGTTTTACCCAAGGACTCACCACCATACATCTTTGGATCAAGGAATCCTAAGCTCACCTCTAAACTAAACGAGAGAGGGGTATTTCTCATAATTCATCAACCAAAGCATAACCTATCGAGTGAGGTATTATATAGGGCAAAGCTCTATATCGGGTAAAACACCATATTGGGTAGCAAAGCATATCGGGTTAGTCATCTTAAACCTCAAGACACACCTTACCATCCCACACAAGATAAAGGCAGTAATAAAATGTAGCATTCCCATTAGATCAGATTTCAAGTTCCACATATACATCTATCATAGAAAAAAGTATCGGTCTAAAGACAAGAATCAATTTAAGTACATATGAGGAGTGAACATAACATAGATGGTTAAGAGTTATGTAACCCACCTTAATAGGATCTCCATGAAAGGAGTCAAGATTCTTTGTCTAAGCATCAAACCCACGTTCCTCACCATGAAGATCATCCATCCAAAGCTCCAAACATGGCTTTGGCTCCATCATCACCTCAAGAAACAAAAGATGATGATGAAGAAGAAGAAGCCATGGTTATGCTAAGCTCAAGAAGAAGTAAAGAGGGAGAGAACCACGACCTTGCCTACTCTCATCAAGGGTACATCCATGGTCGAGAGGGGTGGATGGAGGTGAAGAAGAAAGAACATGGAAAAACTAGTAAAGAAGCATGACTCACCAAGGTCAGATCTTGAGCAAGAAATCTCCATGGGCAAGGAGCTTGGCCTCCCATGCTCCATGGGGGTTTTCCTTTAGCTCCCAAAGCTCCCAAGCTCGTCCCATACAGGAAGGGGAAGGAGGTGGCTGAAAAGGATCACTTGGGTAAGGAGGAAGGGAGTTATATACACCAAGGAAGAGAGAGGTAGCAAAGGAAAGGTGTCATAACCACATAAACTTAGATGCCACTAGCTCATGCTCTTAATGCCACTTGTTGCCACCCAAACTCCATATGCACGGCCTGGTGATACACTCTAGGCTGTGTATCATGCATCTGGTCATCTTACATGGGTGACACACCCCCTAAACTGATACAAACTCCAAGCTCTACCTGATACACTAAAGGACAAGATAGCACACGTGACATATAAGGCATAAAAACCATATAGAGATGTCACTCCTCAACTATCATCCAAACAAGGTTCCTAGGCCTTCATCTATGTACTAAGTGATGCCAAACTGAAGCAATAAAACTCTGGAGTAGGTAAATTGCATATTGGCCATCTACTTTGGGTAATTTGCTATTTACACTAAAACTAGCACATAAAGCACAAGCATCATCCAACCAAGCTCAAACTTGGAACATCGGCCCTCCACAAGGAACCCCACAACATCATTCTCTATCCAATGATGCTAGAGAACTAAAGGTATTCCCTACATGTGACATATTGCAATATAACCCCTTACTTTGGGTAAATTGCACTTTGGTCCAAAACAAGCAAACATTGCTCAAACAACATCCAAACGGGACCAAACTGTAAACATAAGCTTGTCACATGATATCAAAACTTAGTGAAGGATTATATTAAGGTTCTAAGCACTTTACTTAAGAAAAGAAAGTAGGGTTAGCCCAAAACATGGGTCAGGGTCCTTACAAGTCATAAACCCCTAACAAGGATTTCGTCCCCGAAATCCTGAGCAAAAAGAAGATGGGTGTCACTCACGCATCGCATCATACAACTCCACAAAAGCTCTTCGGTGTCATAGATCTATGACCAACATACTTGCTCTTCCTCCAAAGCCATCATAGGGTTTTCTATATTGGTCACAAGCTCAACCCTTTGTCTCATCATCCTTTGTCTGGTAACACTCTTTAGATATTGAAACATCACATGCGACTTGTATCACTCAGGTATCAGTTCCTTTACTGATATATCGCCTTCCTTGTTATGATTCCACTACGCTACTCTGATCTGCGCTACTCTGAACTTACAAGCTCAACACCTATGCTTCTCATGACTTGTATCTCTATCCTTCTGCTATATACATTCCAATTGTTCCTTCTCCGTCCACAAAGGAAGCCTCTAATCAAAGGGAGATCGATCTCAAGAAGGGATTATCATAAGATACATACGCATGTATACACATAACATAGAGAGATACACCACATCATCTTTTATGCAAGGCTTACACAACTTCATATCGGTTCCAAGGGCACAACAAGCACTAACTCGGGTGGTAATAGATATGCACTATCACAAACCTTGTTCATCTGTCTCTAACTGATGCACATCTTGCCTGGACCTTCGTTTACTCGAAACTTAGCTAGGAGTATTCCAAGGAATCAAGCTTAACTTGATGAACTTTTCCCAATACGATCTCACTGCGGTTCTTTTCCTTGGGTGCATACCTTTCGATGTCATGTTTATGCAGAGCATAAACCCCTAACAGGTGATAGCCATACTATAAACACTTAGACAGGTCGAACCAAAGCAAACTTCTCCATCTGAGACCACTTCTCACCTTTCTAAGGATATCCATTCCCAGGTTTATCTCGATCCTTGATATGTCAAGTGGAAAGAGATTCGCTTGACTGTCATGTCCAGGAAAAGAAAGGATACGAGAAGGATATACTTCATCCCACACAACCAGGTCATCCAGCAAGGTGCTCGACAACAAGCTCTCTCTCTCTCCTAACTAACAAGAAGGAAATATCTTCCAAACGTACTACAAGCATTAAAAAGGGGGAGGGGGTACACCCTATACTGGGGCAGATAAGAGGCAAGAAGAAGACAAAGCGGAAAGGAGTGACTCCATCCAAATAGCCAACACACACTATTCTGGCCAACTCATGTCATGAGATCTAATTGTTGCCTTCTACTTTCTGGTCAAACCTTCTGGTCCTCACTTGCTTATCCTCATCACCAATCCTCTTGGATGCTAAAGTGTTGCCTCAAGAGTCACCACATAGGTCCAGACTCCAAAACAAGCTTCAAGCTTATGAGTTCAAGGTCAAGGTTGATCTATCAAGACGATTCACCACCATACCTCCACGATCTAGGTTTCTTAACTCTCTTACCAGAAGGCATGTGCTCACCTTCTCATACACTTGGCACTTCTCATATACTAGGATTCCTTACCTTGGTACCCAATCTCATGAGCCAAAATGCATCACTTTCGATATCGCATCCATAATCTACCATCGTCACCAGATCAAAACGTGTCAGGAGGATCCTACCGTCATCATCTATCACAGGCATCTCCATCTTGGAAACTAAAGCCCAAGATCAACTGATACTTTTCAAAGTATCCAACCAAAGGTCGCTCCAAAAGCATACATATCAAGTGACACAAGGTCCACTTGAATGGAATTCCCTCGGAAGGAAGGAACACAAGGGAACAAACTCCTTCTATCACCCTATCAACATCTATGGTTTCATATCAAGGGGAGGAAATTATCACTTTCTTTGATCCTTGCATGAGTTTTCAACTATTTATGCATCAATAAACTTTGTTCCATTTGGTTTTATCTTTCTTCTTCTTGGTTTCCTTGCAATCAACACTGGAATCATCAAGACCATTACATGTCATTACACTTTTTCCCTTATTGTTGTTTTATCATTTTCATGATCCTGTTATGAGTATATCACATTTTTGGTTCTCTCTTTATGGAAAAGATCGGTACTCTTCACTTATTCTTTATTGAACAGGGATCATCTCCCTTTTTCTCCTTCACTTATCATGAACTGCACTTTATACTTTCTTATTCTTGCTTACGTTCATTGGTTGGTCTGAGATTATCTTAGGTTCCATCTGGTTTACTCATCACTTGTGTTTCTCTTTCTTTTAACTTTATCTTGGTTTTCAGGCATCTTCTTCATCTTGTGTAAGTTTTATGCTTTAACTTACCATGTTATCATAGGTTATTCTAGGTAATATCTTGGGATTACAGTTTCAAGAACTTATCTCATCATATTCTCATATGGATTTAGGTTTTGTAGAACCGTTACTTCTTCTTTTTATTACCAAGCATCCAGGTATTAAGGGGTTATGATGCATTCATTTACCTCTTTTATAACATGACGAAGGTATTAGCGTCATATTTCCTAATTTATTATTCTCTTTAGATTTCTCCAGAATGACTACTTGATCAGAGTAATCAAGGAGGAAACAATCTAATGCTCCATACTTACCTTTGTCTTCAATATTTGAATACCTGGCCAGGGCATCAAGTACTGAGATTAGGTAGTATGCACCATATTTTATGCCATGGTCCAACCTTAGACACCATCCTAATCCTAGTCCTAGTTTCCCTATAGACACGGTGTACCTAGAGCTCTGATACCAACCACTTGAAACATCCACAACTCGAAAAAAACACGATTACATACTAACCAACGAATTACCAAAAATCACGGGAAATTTAAATTTATTTAAAACAAGAACCATAAGATGAGACATGTTGCATCTGAGCCAACACCTTCTTTTCATAACATATTTTCAAGATGCTACAACATAATTTCCAATCATCTCGTTACATGAAATAATTGTTCCACATGCTGATTTGTTACATCAAGGTACATAAGCTGAAAACCATACATCAATCATCATACGAGAAACATTGAAAGCTCTCTCAAAGACCTAAGTGTACAGGGACGACACATAGGACTCTACTACTAGACACTATGTATTCCACCAGGTATGATACCTCTACATATCATCTCAGCCACATGATCTTTATCTCGTCAGGCACGTCCACCTAAAAAGGTTATTAACTAGCGAGGTGAGACACACAGTCCCAACAAGAAACATAACCCTCTACCAACTTTATTATTATCACAGATAACTAAGCACATAGATCAATTTAAACAACAAGTAATAACTAACTAGTTATACAAGAAGGAATATGAAGAACATGTATATCGAGAACACATGAGAAAGCTTACATCATCCGATGCCTCAACCAATGTTTCATTTTTTCCCTAAGAAAAGATACTATATGGCTTGATTATGAATTATTATGCCTTGAGGAAGTGAGTCGTACCGCTCAAATCCAACCTTCGGTTGTGAAACCCAAATTCAGTGCCATACAAGGTCAATGTAAGAGTCGGACTCCATGACCTCACCTCCTCATGGTCAGTGCATGATATCCAAAGAAGGACCGTAGTCTCTTGCTTAAGTGGCCTCAGCCATAGGGTCAGACTACCTTCTGCCTAGCCCACCTTGGTACAAGTATTGGCACTAGAAAACTGAGCCACGTGCCTATTCACCGTTCTCCATCATCACTGAACCATGGGCATGTTCACCATGCTCTATCACATATCCTAAGCCATGGGCATGTTCACCATGATCTAACCACACTGAGCCACTGGCCTAAAATTGTACTCTAAACATGCACTACTACTTAGGGCGTAGGCACACCCCGCATATTCAACAATATGCATTCCGGGTTAACCCACAGGAGAACCTGTTTCACCATCACCAAAATCCTGATGATGATGGATCTATGGCCAGGGCAAACTAGATGAAAGTTCATATGTATTTAGTTAATGCATTTTAAGTGGATTGTTGGGGCAACCAAGTTGTATTAAATAACCATATAAAACATAAACACCATTAAATTCCATTATCTTGTGTCACACTGTTATTGTTATTGTTAATGCCCTCAACAATCATCATATTGCCATGGGATATCAATCTGTCAGTTCATCACATAATGCTACTGCCTCTCAAGGCTTCATCATCATACATCATCATGGGATAGCAATCCCTCATATCACAACTAGAGGATAACACCTCAAACGGGCACTTCAACCTTTATTAGGTCACCAAACCTTTCTCATCATATGGTGGTACTTGTTATCTCATCAACAAGGAACATCATCGTTACTTAGATATTGTGCATATACCAAGTGCTACCTAAAACACATAATCATATAACCATCATAGCTCTTACATGGCTATGAGCTCAATTGATAATACATGCATGGATAGGATGTATGCCAAAAGAGGTAGCTTGATCACCAAAAACAATTCTTTAAATAGCATATCATGATTAACACGTCAGTAAGATTAAGGTTTATAGGATTGGAACAATCAACCGTTATTATGCACTCATGAATCATAAAGTCTTAGATGGTAAATTAAACAATACGCATTACAGTTACCATACCATGGGTATCCCACCATACCCAACATCTCATGTCACCATGCACGCCATCCCTAAGGATTCATCTTTAAGGATCATACAACCATGATCTATCATCAAGATTTATCAAAGGTTCACCCATCACCAACCATAGGTAACCATCCTAGTGAGGCTCACAATCTATTCATCATACCTCAACATCATGATCAAAGATACGGGCCCAAGGTAACAAGATAAGAATACAAACATCTAGGGATCAAGATAACGCTTAGGGTTATCGGGTTAGGGCACAACCCTCACCAAAGGTGTCTCCTATCCTCACCAAAACTAGGCAGTGACCAAACGAACCCTCACTATAAACCAGCAAACACTATTGGTGTCGGACAAGAACCACATAACCTTATAACAACTAAGGTATTCTCGGGGTCAACCCTATCATGGTCAACACCCTTTTCCCTCATCCATGCTCATCATTAATATGCATATCATTTAAGCCAACAAACTTCTAACCCTAGGCTGCATACTTGCATAAGGATGAGTATATGGAGCTCATATATAGTACCATACCATCAACACTCTCAACATGTATCATCTAAACACCATATCTCTCCTATCTATGTGTCAGGTAACCAACCAAAAGGAAGCATGTATTGGGCAAGGTATATCGGCCAAGTTATAAAATCTTCATATAGGATATCGACCAAGCACTTAACCCTAGCATCGCCCAAGCTCTCATGTACATGATCATGCTTACACCGAGATAGGGTTGATTATATCGGGCAAGACAACAACATGTACCTCACAAGACTAATGTATTGGCCAAGGACTCTAAGGTGTGTGTCGAGTTGGTATCGATATCAGGTTAAGTCCTTCACCAAGGTGTATCGGGTAAGGGATACTCAGTATCTCCCAAGATCTTACTCAAGGGTAGGGGTTCACATCTAAGGGTATCATGCAAAGAATACCAAGCCATGTCGCCCAGATACAACAACAATACCACCAAAAAACCCTAAGGGTTCTAGGGTATCGGGAAACACTACCTTTAAGGGTATTGCCCTCACCAAGGATCAGCCTAACACGACCATGTCGAGAAGCAAACCTCATAACACCCAAGCACCATATCAGGTGAAGTATCACCAAGGCATCTGCCTACTATGTCACCCAAACCTCATACTACTGTATCGCCCAAATCTGAACTAAAAGAAGAGGGGGATATCGGGAAACACACTCAAGAGACCATAAAGGTCAACAAGCCACAAAGGTACTACCAACCATATCAGGTGACTAGGGTTTGGACAAACCTAACAGCCAACCTCACCATATCGCCCAAGGTATCAAGAGCATTAGCTCATCTCTCAACTTTAAGAAATAGAGTGGGGTATTGCACAATTCTCAAGCATATCGGGCAAGAGCTAGAGCTCACCTCACAAATCAAGGAAGGAGGGGTGTTGCTCAAGACTCACCAACAAGGCATGGCCACTCATGTTGCTCAAGGCACCCAAGAGAACATATTGGGAAAACATCAACTCGGTTAAGGGCTAATATCAGTCAAAGGGGTCAACCAAACACTCTTCTAGCATACCATCCAAGACCCAACTAAGGGGATATCAGGCATCTCACATCAAGATGGTATTTGGTAGCAAGACATCTTAGGTTGGTCATCTTCAACCTCAAGACCACCACAAACCCTAAAAGATCAAGAGAGTTGGTTCACCTCTCAACAACTAAGTGAGAGAGGGGTTTTTCACAAGGACTCACCACCATACATCTTTGGATCAAGGAATCCTAAGCTCACCTCTCAACAAAATGAGAGAGGGGTATTGCTCATAATTCATCAACCAAAGCATAACCTATCAGGCAAGGTATTATATTGGGCAAAGCTCTATATCAGGTAAAACACCATATCGGGTAGCCAACACATATCGGGTTAGTCATCTTCAACCTCAAGAAACCACTTACCATCCCACACAAGATAAAGGCAGTAATAAAATGTAGAATTTCCATTAGATCAGATTTCAAGTTCTACATATACAACTATCATAGAAAAAGGTATCAATCTAAAGAGAAGAATCGATTTAAGTACATATGAGGAGTGAACATAATAGAGATGGTTAAGAGTTATGTAACCCACCTTAAGAGGATCTCCATTAAAGGCATCAAGATTCCTGGTCCAAGCATCAAACTCACGTTCCTCACCATGAAGATCATCCATCTGAATCTCCAAACTTGCCTTCGGCTCCATCATCATCACCTCAAGAAACAAAAGATGAAGAAGAAGAAGAAGAAGAAGAAGCCATGGTTATGCTTAGCTCAAGAAGAATTAAAGAGGGAGAGAACCACAGACTTGACTACTATAATCAAGGGTCCATACATGGCCAAGAGGGAAGGAAGGAGGTGAAGAAGAAAGCACAAGGAAAAACTTGTAAAGAAGCATGACTCACCAAGGTCAGATCTTGAGCAAGAAATCTCCATGGGCAAGGAGCTCGATTTCCCAAGCTCCATGGGGTTTTTCCTTTAGCTCCCAAAGCTCCCAAGATAGTACCATATAGGAAGGGGAAGGAGGTGACCGAAAAGGATCACTTGGGTAAAGAGGAAGGGAGTTATATACACCAAGGAAGAGAGAGGTAGCAAAGGAAAGGTGTCATAACCACATAAACTTAGATGCCACTTGCTCATGCTCTTCATGCCACTTGTTGCCACCCAAACTCCACATGCACGGCCTGGTGATACACTATAGGCTGTGTATCATGCAGCTGGTAATCTTCCGTGGGCGACATACCCCCTAAACCAATACAAACTCCAAGCTCTACCCGATAAACTAAAGGACAAGATAGGACATGTGACATATAAGGCGTAAAAACCATATAGAGATGTCACTCCTCAACTGTCATCCAAACAATGTTCCCAAGCCTTAATACACGTACTAGGTGATGCCAAACAGAAGCAAGAAAACTCTAGAGCAGGTAAATTGCATATTGGCCCTGTACTTTGGGTAATTTGCAATTTACACCAAAACTAGCACATAAAGCACAAGCATCATCCAACCAAGCTCAAACTTGGAACATAGGCCCTCCACAAGGAGACCCACATCATCATTCTCTATCTAATGATGCTAGAGAACTAAAGTTATGCTCTACATGTGACATATTGCAATATTACCCCTTACTTTGGGTAAATTGCACTTTGGTCCAAAACAAGCAAACCTTGCTCAAACAACATCCAAACGGGACCAAACTGTAAACATAAGCTTGCCATATGATATAAAAACTTCTTGAAGGATTAGATTAAGGTTCTAAGCACCTTAATTAAGAAAATCAAGCAGGGTTAGCCCAAAACATGGGTCATGGTCCTTACAGTTCTAGTTGGTCTGTGTGGACTACTCTAGAGGGAGGAGTCATTTGGCTGAGGGAGGAGTCATTTGGCTGCTATTGGGAGAGAAAAGTCAGCCTGCAGTCTATGGTGAGACCATAAAAACACTATAGAAGTTGTTTGTGTTCGTTGTTCATGGTGAAGACCAGGAGCTGCACAACCACCGTCTAAGGGCAACTTGTTCACAGTTGCATTGAAGCTAGATTTTCGCTAGAATTGCTTCAAGATCAGGTATAACTTGCTAAACCGTCCTTCCTATTTCATACCAGTTGATGCAAACTTGCTTTAATGGGAATACATATAGATAAATTCTTTATTTCCACTGCTATACTCTTTGTCTATATTTTCCAACACTCAGGTCACGACACCTATCATATCATATAGAAAGTATTTCCTTTTAATAATCATATCAGTTTTTTCTCTATACATTGGAAGAACTACGAATGCATAAATAAGAGATACAACATTGGATACACATATAAATTGATAATATCAGTGCACAAAGAGGACCATATCTCATATGAATTCTCAATGAGCTATGTATATACAACAATACATAACTTACAGTACCATCTCACAATCTTGAGATTGCGATGTGGATACATGTTTTTCTATCTCTATTACATACTCTGAGATAGTTATATGAACAAATGTCACCCACATGAATTAGGGGTTCACTTGATTTATTAAGCTTATTTTTTTTATCTTTCATTAACCAACAAGGTAGAATTTAGAATCAGGTACTAAGATATGGACAAGTAAGTCAAAGGAAGCATTAAAATACAACTCAAACTCATCATGGAAATACCGCCATAGTTCATCATTTTCCCATAAAAATTCTATACCCAAAGTGCAATCCAAACCAACTTGCATTTCTTATATTCTATTTCCATAATAGTGAGGAACCATCATGCAAATATTCATCCAAAAATCCATTGTTTAGGCATAATATAGAGAGAAAAAAATATACATGTATGACAAATGTGAAATTTAAGTTTCCCTAAGCAAACATTTTCAGTTTCCAATAGAAGGAAACTTTTACGAGAGTGATATTTTTTATGTTCCCTAGGTTATATCCAAAACCCTAAAAATGTCAATTTTATGCATTTTAATGTACTTAGTGAGATTTAGTGGTAGAATTTAGAAAATAATTTTCTCAAGAATACTAAAAAAAGTCTAATTCACTCACAATGGGTGAAGAAAATGATAGCTTGCAAGAAAGCATGCAACCCTACCTTCCAATAATGTTCAAAAGCTCCAAGAACATCCACAATTGCTAGCTCTAGCACTAATTTGGCCAAAGAAAGTGAAAAGATGAAGTTTTTTAAGGGAAAAACCCTATACTATAGATACACAATAAATTTGGTTAAGAGGATAGAATATGAGAATGCACACACAAAGATGAGAAGAGATGGAATGTAATACATATATTTGTGATAAATATGGTTTGTATGATGATTTTAGGCTTTGACCCTCTAAAGGCAAGCTGATCCAACATGCCATAACTTGCATGAGATATTCCTCCAAGTATGCACTCCTATAGCTCTAGAAACATTCTATGGATCCAAAGAAATCCAGTAGAGTCTTAAGTTTGATGTTATCCCATATTTATAGGCATGGTTGTGAGAAAACTACATCTCAGACCTTAACAAGTCATTTTGGGATCCCCATCAATTCATTCATGCCAAAAAGCAGCCTGAAGCACCCACTTTTCCCTCTAAAACATTGTTCCATATCCAATCAAGTATAGTCAAAACTTGAAACAAACTTATGGATGTTTATGCTCTTCCTTCACCTTCTAACAAACATGACACTTCTCTATAGACTGTTCTATGTTAAGCTTCATCCATAGACACAATACAAATGAATCAAATCCTTTTAATCATGGTAAGGATGCATAACATACATAAAGGGATGTGCAACCTTTTTATTTTCTTTATGCTACCACATGAGATTAGATTTTACTAGATTTTCTTCTATGGGTAAAACACTATAAACAGTCTATTTATGTGATAGATACCGCATAAATGTGTTGTAGAATAAAATATATATGTATCACTTAAATTTATTAGTTAAATGAAGGAGTTAATTTATCATTATAGATTTTACATGTTTATACGATGTTACTACCTGACTATCACCTCTATCCTTGTTCCACTTAACAAGTTGATTCTTAGAGTTTTTTTCTTCTCTAATTATACATATTTTTCTTTATTGATTGTGGTCTACCATTGAATGATGGATTTTTTTGGTTTCTTATACATTTATTCCTAAAAGGTTTTACTTTTAGTGCTTTTATTATTTCAATACATTTAATAGGAGAACATCGAAAGCACTATTTTTTACCCACGAGGTCATCCATGTCATGTCTAATATATTTTGTCCAACCAATGTGAAATGATTTATTTCTGTACAAAACATTTTTCGTTTCAATTTATGTAGTTATCCATTTGGTTTATGTGATTAGGATTACTTGGAATGCATAACAATGAAAATAAGCCCAAGTTTATTATATGGACTGGTCTTAAGACACTCAATTGTTATGACATCTCTTTGTTTGATAATAATATCTAATACATCTATTCATATTCATCCAAAATCATTATTATCATTTCCTATATACCCAAATTTATAACCCATCTCCTATATAGTTGCATGTCGTCTCAAGGATATGGTAGTGGGAGGACGTGAGTGACTTCTTAGGAACTATATTAACAACTTTTAGTAATTATGTGCATTATCCATGTGGTTACAAATTTTTGGTTAAAAACTATAGATTTAGAGATTCTAGAATACATCAATTCTAAGATTTACTAGCAAAAAAATTATTCTCGAATTCATCAAATTGGCTTTCCTACACATTTCAAGATATCAAATACATCAATTGAAGTCACATTCAACCATGTTAGATATAAATCAATATAAGCCTCAACACTTCCCATCACAATACTCTTTCACATTACGTCCTTTTATTTTCATCAATGTAACATATTCATAAATGAGTGACTACAAATACATATGTTCCAAATGATTTATAAAAATTTAATAAAATAATATAAACGTATTAAATATACTACTTTGAACAAAAGGATTGATCATAGTTTATGTCCATAACTTCAATGTCTATCACATAAAAATTTCAATACATTTTTCATTGAGTAACAAAAAATTATATAAAGAGGTGAAATCAAGTACCAATATCCAAATTATAGCAAACTTATTCTAAATAGTTCATTGAAAATATAAGAACCAAGTAGTAATTATAACTTTCGTTTGCACTAAATTTCACATTTTTGGTTTAGAACTCCAAATTAAGGGAATATAAGTTTTTACAATGTTTCTGTCAGTCCAAGTAGTAATAGGATGAACCCAATCCAATCTGAAATGGTTTAGGAACCTACTACTTATTATTGTTGTATTTAAAATCCAAAAATGCCAATAGATCCAAAAATTAAATAAATCTGTTCACCTTTACTACTTAAGAACCTTTAAAACATGAAATTAAATAAAGAAGACTTGAAAGAGATCATTTAGGATCATTTCAATTGTGATTTATGTGGAATTCGGAGGATACTATAGATTCAATATAAACTAGGAATTTACTAAATTGAAGTTATCCTCCTTAATCACCCTCAAATAGACAAACTTCCAATAGATTGGCTCAAGAAAGGTTAAAGTTCCACAAACCATAATTTTGTTCTTTTATATGGAATTAATGTTTTTGAGGATAGAGGAAACCTAATTATTATGATTTGTAGGGTAAACGTTTATAAGAGGGATAGAAAATTAGGAAATTATAATTTTATCCTTACGCAATCTAATAATTTTAAGAAATGTAGATCGAGTAGACTCTTCATAGACAAGTCTAATTGGCCTACTTTTGGTGTTGGCTCGGAATCATGGTTGAGTGGATTTCTTTAGGTGTAGTCAACCTGACATTGAAGTCTATTTGAGACCTTTTTTGAAGTTGTATGAACTTCCTCATAGAAACTTTCCACCAACCATGTGCTTCCCGTTAGATTGTTTTTGCTGGATGGACTTCCTTGAAGAGAATATAACTATCAGTTGCAATATATTCACATATTTTAAGGAGTGGTCTTGGAGAAGTTTAACCAATAATTAATCAATAAAATAAGAGTAAACACCCACAAGCCAAAAATACCATATTTTTTTGTAATGGATGAATATATGACAATTCAATGATTAAAGTATGTTCTAAAAACAATCAATGTCTAGAATTATAACAAAATCATCTTACTATTATAAAGTTTATAAAACTAGCATGGTTGATCATCCACAAGTATGGATACATAAGAAAACTAAAACAAATAAGGGTAACTACTAGTTGGACACAACAATCTTTCCATATAATTTGTGTCCCTGGTTCAACTAATGCTATATGTATTGATGATATAGGTCTATTGATCCAAGAGTCTCTGCACTCGATAGGGTTGGAAACATACCCTAGAAAATAAGAACAGTTAAAATTAACATCGCATGCCCAAATATTCATATAACTAGTGATAAAAAGATATTAATAGTATGACATCAAATAAAGTAACAAGGTTTACCCATAAAAGAGAGAAATTGATAATGTCGAAGTTGATGTGAAAAATAACTTCAACATAAGACGATATGAATAAACAAAGTCACAATCATTACTTTCTTCTCTTTCAATACTTTTTAAAATAAAGAGCAATAATGTATTGCATGTAGGTTAAATAGTTACACTAACAAGATCCACAAATTTAAGGCAAGAACACCATCATATTCTGAGCCTAAAAAGGTGCACCAATGCCTCAATCCTCTATAACAAAGTGTATAAAGCATGTGAGAGAATCAAAACTTAAAACACTTGGGGTTAGGAGCTATCACCTATTCTTAAAAAAAAAAAATTGGCCATACTATTCATCCTGTGGTCTAGGCTCGATCCTGGGACCTCTCACTAACAAACTGAGTGTCTAACCATCTTGGTATCACCTATTATGGGCACCAAATCTTGGAAAAACCACCATAATATGATAATGCTAGTCCCCAACATCCAACATGAATATAAAGAGAGGCAAGATTAAGTTTAGTCAAATAAGCAGGAAGTCATCCAAATTAGGCTATACAATGCATGCACATATAAATGTTCAACTTCTCAAATATGATAGAAATTGAGTAAACATGGGGAACATTTGGAAATTAGGGTTCCACTACATGATTGGGAAAATGTAATGCAACATGATGCAAATCATATGAATTTCAAAAATATATAAGAAAATAATGCAATGTCAATTGTCCGTAAGATAAAATTTAGGATATTTGAACCACTAGATCAAATAGGTATGAGAAAGATCCATTCAAAAAATTTTGTCAAAATAGGTCAAAATTAAAACCCTAAGTCCATCCTTGGGTAATTTGTCATCTAGAATTAAATGAATATAAAGATCATTAATTTTGCATGTACATTCATTCCCTAAAATATCAACTCTTGGTAGTGTGGATATAAGTTTTTAATATTTTATTCTTAGTTTAAGATCATTTTTATGATTTCATAACATATCCTACTTTTCTATGACTTGAAATAAATTAATACAAAAATCATAAGATAAATACTACTATAGATTTAATTCTAAAATTGAGATAAAACAACAAAAACCCCTACATCACAAGCCAATATATTTATGCTTGATAGACAAAATAAGTAAATCTAGAAATTTATCAACACATAAAATAATATACAAAAATAAATTGATAAATTACCAAAACATCCATCAAATTTTGACATTATTATATTATCACAAGGGTAAAACCCAGAAAATATATGTGACAAAGTTTTGATCAACAACCTACTAAGAATACCAAGTTCATATTCAAACCATGATATGCAACTCATGAATATTTAATATATATTGTTGACATAGGATACCAACGAGTTCTCCTTATCGTGCAGATCACAGCAAGCCCCCGGTTAGGGTACAAGATATGAACATGCACATAGATGGCCTTCACCAGTGGCTAGTAGGAGCAAGAAGTAAAGAAATCAGCAAAATGGAAAAGGTATCATGTAACGAAACTATAAAATGACTAAAAATATCATTAGATATCAATCGATGGGGAAACTAATGAAAACCAACAAAAAGAGTTCCCAATCATTCATTTGACTTGAAGAAAAACGTAAAGAGAATTGAAGATGGGGGAATAGAAGCAAACTTTGGTTACAAAATTTGGTTTCCTTTAGAATAGAAGAATACATATGGTTGATCTAGATGTCTACAAACCTCTCTATTGCCTTGACTACCTTTCCGAACTCGATGATGCCTCATGGAAGGTAGAGTTTGGAGTATTAGGTGTGCAAGCTATATGAACTAAAGAGAGTCTAGCATATATTCTTGTGTTTGGAAGGAAAATTTTGTAAGGTTTTTATAATGATAAGGAGGTGAGGTGAATCTTGGATTCTATATGGAGGACAACACATAGTTTTAAAAGGAGACAAGATCTATTGGTAGGCTCACGGCTAGGAAACCTAGTGTTGGTTGGGGTCCTTGAGATCGTGATTGAAAAGGATTTTGTTGGAATGGAATGAAGAAGATGAGTAGGAGAGGAGAAACATGAAAAAAATCAAGGAAATCTACACATTGTAGTGTTCCAAGCAGAGTGCAAAGAAAGTGAGGAGAAAAACCATAGACCCTTTATTGGATTCAGGTCCAACAAATTCAAAGGGAGACAAATCAAAGACAGTTGATAATTGGACCAAGGAGGACTAAAATTTTGATAAAACCATGTGGAAATTATAGTTAAAATTCGATTCAAACACTCACTACAAAATCTATTCAAGTAACTAGTATGTATATGTTATACTACTAAACTTCTTTTGATAAAATAAAGTAATTCTATTACCAAATTAAGATGAAAGTAGGCTTCATCAATAAATAAAATAGTTAGAGTCTGATTTTGCTATTAGACTTAAATTTTATGACTTTACTCTTTGAGTTCCTCTTAGTAGGGTTCAAACTTATTGTATTACAATTTATTATGATATGTCGCCAAAATGACCAATGTGACATATTTAAGAACATATTATTATTGTCTTATCATCAACAGTCATAATGTATTATCCTATAGGACATACAATGTTTAACTTGATTAGACATTTATTCTCCAATAATAAATAGATGGCGACAATTTAGCTAACCCATCTTATATAAAATGTCCAGTCATTACCCTTTCATATATTCTAGACATATGTATCTCATAATTATGATTTAAGCATGTTTATTGACACCCAGTTTAGCTATTCACCAATTAGATTGTCATTTCCATCTTGGTGAATAATGTAACATGTAACAAACATTTAATGATCTTGACTTTAATTTTATGTTACATATTGAGTATATTAACATATATTATGGACTTCTAACATATAAGGTCACAAACACATCATATATGGTATCAAGTTGTACATGTTAGGCTTAGTCGATAACAACATCGGATTTGCATCATCCCACCACAATTCATTGAATTCACGTCGTCCACATTTCTGAAGTCTAGGATTATATTCTCAAAAATCACTTAAATTATTTTCATGGCATATAACCAATCTAGGACTTGCACCTTGGTCACTCATGATATGTGCATAACAATTTCTCTATGGTTTGAGGAGATATATTAGCATATGTATCAAACCTTATTTGGTGGTTTTTATGAAACTAACACATTGACATTCAACCTAAGAAAATAGGACTAATAGAGCCAAGATATACAATTTTGGTATGTTACAATAGTCCATGTATTTATGAGGATTTCATCCTTGAAATTAATGAATCCATATTTCTATCATGTACTAACCTCCATCCACTAAAATTGATTTCCTCAATTAGAAATCTAATGAGGTGTAAGGGTATGCCAAATCATCTATATTATTCTCTATTTTCTCTTAAAATAACCATGCACCATAGACAAGGTCTTAATGGTTTCATACCTTAACATGTGGTTCTCCTCTAGGGGGTTCTGAAGTGACTTAATAATTCCTTCATTGTGATTTAGATCAAGAGTTAAGTAAAAAATATTAAAAATACTTTTTATCTATATTCTATTATAATGAAAATAATTATTTTATTCCAAAACCATTCGATGCAAAACTAGAATTGAGTCCCAAATCAAGGAGAGAACCATATGAAAATATCCAACATACCAATATCTCCTTACTTCATGACAATAATACATGATAAAAAACTATATGAATATGTATTAATTAAGATCCTTTTTAGCACCACACTTGGTTTAGTATCCTCATTTTATCCCCACATGAACGAAACATGTGGACTCTAAGGTAATCATCTCAATTAAAGAGTTTCCTCATAAGGTACAAGTCATATAATAGAACTATGGGCGATATAGTTATAATATTTTAATTATATTGATATCATACTTCGTAAGGAGTGGGTCCCAAGAGGGAATGTACTAATTACTCAATTGAGTAATAGAGAACAATGACATGCTGAAAAAATCACATTATTTGAAAGGGATGGATGTACCAATTTTCAGTGATTCAAGTATGTTCTCATCACAACATATGTGTAGAAGCAGAATAAAAGTATATGACTATTATAAAGTTCATCAAACTATTATGGTTCATCTTTGGATACATAAGATATGTAATGATTGGATATATATGGATTCTTTTCCATATAAAATTTATCTCAAGGTTTTTCAAATCTTGCATGAGTTGTTGATGGTATTTCAATTACTCCAATATGTATTATCTAAAGGGCTTGGGAACAAACCTCATTAAAGGAGAGCATTGAAAAATTTCAATAAACATTGATAAGTGCACATAAATAGTGGTTGCACATCATTAAGGATAAAGGAAAACTATTAAAGTAAGAAGGTTCTCAATTAGAGTGAAAGACACTAATTATATCCAAGGCAATGTCCCAATATAATTTGACATAAGATGGTTCACAATGTATGAAGAAATAAAGTTGCAATACTCATCTTCTTGCCTTTACAATAAGTTTTAACAGTAGACATCAATAATTTTTGTATTTAGATCAATAGTTTGATTAATAAGTTCATAGGAATGATGTATCAAAAAATATATAAGCTTTGGAAGGGGCTTTAACACCTTAATCTGATGCATAAAAGTATGTAAAGAAGCATAAAGTACCAATGTACAAAAATCCTGGTGCTAGAAACCAACAATTAACAACGCAAATATTGTTGTTTCTAGGAATAAACACCTAGTAAACACCACTAGGATTAGGTAATATTATTCCAAAAAATCCAACATGCATATAATATAGAGACAAGATTAAGACTAGTAAAAACATCATAATAAACCATATTTAGAGTTATACCATAAATATGCCTAAATCAGTTCAATTTCTTAATTCAGATCCAAATTAAGATACGTGGCCAACATATGATCGTCAAGGTGTCCATTACATGAATAGGATGAAATAGCGTTGAAGGAAGAAAATTTAATAGATATCAACAAGATATAATAAAAGGATTCAATTTTCATTTATGACAGTTCATAAGTTCTATTCTTGGGAGTTGGACCTAAAATGGATCAAATAAGTCTGAACAGGTGACATTCAAAGTAATATGTAACAATCTTGCAATAGAAAGAGAACATAATTTAATTGTCGATTATCAATCAAATGAGATGAGCCATACTATTATTCTTATATTTATGTCTCAACCAAAATCCTAGGAGAAACTTAGGGCAATCATTACCCTAGAATTGATTGATTATAATTGTTATATATCATTTATTTATCCTAAAACCCCATTATATTACTTCTTACTATCACTAGACTTAGGTTATGGATGATGTATACTTAGTTAGACTGCATTTTACTTATTACAAACCATGACTTACATTAGTTTTCTAACTTATATTTTAATTTTAAAAGATAAGTACATTTACTAATCTACAACTAAAAATGAGAGAAAAATACCTATTTTCCCCCGCTTAACACATCATTACCTTGAAATGTGATAGAGAATACATGTAAGTTAGACACTCGAAACCTTGCACAATGATATAATGAAATAGATGGTTAAATTACCATATCAACTATTGGAAGTGTAACTTTATGAAATTATCACAAGGTTAAAACAAGTAAGTAGCTTTGCAACAAAGTTCCAATAAATAGTAGATTTGCAACAAAGTTCCAATCAACAAACTTCTAAGAACAAGCTTACAATCAAAGCATGTGGTGCAATTCACTAATCCATGGTCTAGAGCATCGGTAGAGGATTCAATTAGCCGCTCTATTTTGTAGATATAAACAAGCCCCAGATTACAATGTGAGACAACAAAGTGCACTGGGTGACCTTCTACCATGGTCAACATGAGCAAGGAGCAAAGAAACCACAAATAGGAAAATGCGGTAATGAAAAAACATATCTAATGACCTAAAACATCAAGGCAATTCCAGTTGAGGGGAAACCAACCAAAATAAACAACACAAGCTCACAATTGTTCCACTAATTATTGGACATACTGAAAATACGCCATATAGGGTAGGAAGAAAAAAACTGATCACAAAATTTGAGGTTCCTCTAGAATGCAAGGTCACCAAGTGTGGTATGAATGCTTGACAGACCTAGAAATAACCTCGAGTGCCTCGCTAAACCCTAATGATATACTCAAGAAGGTGAAGTTTGAAGGGGAAGGTGTGAAGTACCCAAGGAAATATTGCATTACATGAGAATATCCTATTAGTAAAACCAACGTGGATGAATTGTTTTATATAAATGAAGAGGTGAGGGGAAGCTATGATTCTGGATGGATTAGGTAATAAAGTTTTGAATGGACAGATGGTTTGTTGGGTGATTTGACGACAAATTATGGCTTATGTCAAACCACCACTATACATCTCATACACATAATCAACATTTTGAAAGTCTAGGGTTAGCTTTTATACATCCATATTACTCATCACTTCCTCATATATAAATCATGTTTAGGTCATGTGTAACAAACACTAGTGTTTATACCTTATATAATGATATGTGGATTATAGATTTCTTGGGATACTAGAGGTGCATAAGGGTATATATTAAACCTTTTTTTGGTGATTTATTAAGAGCTAAGCATACTGACGTTTATGTAGAGAATTAGGAGTTTTAAAGTCATGATAGAAAATTAGGCCTTTGCTACTGCGTGATGGAACATTCCCATGGCGCTTGGTTCCCAGCGGTGCTGCTGCTAGTACACTGCGGGCTCCAGGGCGTGGCTGGTGGTTCTCGTCGAGTCCGGTGTCTCTTCGTAGCCAAGTAATTGATCGCCCTCAAGGTGTTCGACAAGGGGTCCCTGTGCATACAGGGGCCTTAGGTGGGATTGGGTACAGAGGGAGGCGTGGTGCTCTTCCTCTCATCCTAATCCTTGTTGCAGTTGTGTGATGTCGAGCTTGCAGGTTTCTGGTTTTCAGTTGTGTGTCGACCAATGAAGTGGGGCTGGACCTCTACTTGGATCCCACACATTCAGGGAATGTTTCAAACGCCAGTGGGGGAACGGTGGTTGTCTAGCTCAAGGACATAAATCGGTAGTCAGCTAAAGGATGGACCTTGTTGCTTCTTGTCTCCTCTGCTACAGCTGATTTACAACACCTTCTAGGTGCTGGTGGTAGAGGTCCTTTTGGATTTCTGCCAGTGAGAGACCTGGCTTGAGTAGCTAAGAAGACCAGAGACTTCATGGCTGGTGCTGGAAGGATTGCTAGATTTTGTTCTAAGACAGTTTGTTGTTACTAATTGTGGGTACGCTGAATGCATGTAATAGTGGCTTGTAATAGTCTTCTTCTAGTAGGATTGTCTGGTCCTAGCTTGCTTAGTTGATTTGTCTTCTTAGTCTCAGTTTAGTTTAGTTTCTGGTGTGTCCCCTTGCGTGGGGATTTTGACCTTTGTTGAGCTTCTTCGCTCTTGTCTATGTAATGGGGTGCCCAGTGCCCAAAGTTTTTGGTATTAATAGTAACACACTTTTTTGACCGACAAAAAAAAAGTCATGATAGAAAATTATAGTAAAAGATATAAATGTTTCATTATATAAACTTTTTTATAATTATATTATATATATAACATGACATAAACACTAAATCCTTTAATTTGAGTTATATATCTAAATTCATATGATATTTTGGTAGATTTGGTAAGGATATTAGATATTGATATCCTCAAATTTTGAATCTAACATCAAACCAAATGTTCTAATTAGGTTCAAATTTTAACACTCTATTATTAGATTGAATTCAATGCTTTTATACATGTATCTAATCCCAAGAACCAAACCCATTCCAACTTGAGAGAGTGTGTCAATCAATTTTTATTGGTTGTAGATCATCAAGTTTGTGTCTGAGTTGAAAAATCTTGTTGGTTATGGGTTAACGATTCAAAAAAGTATTAACATAGATACATGTTTAAATCTGCATTTGACCTAAGTTGTAAATACTTTAATACCAATAAAATTATATCACACTTTAAATCATCATAATATACCATAAAATAACATACATATGAATATTTGTACATCATTTTAGTCATTATATAATTATCATATGAAGAAGTATATGAATGTATTTTTTTTGTTTTGTTCAGGTAAGAAATATGTGTCAAAGTTAGTTCTAGGTTGTGTGGTGTTGCATAAATCATTATGTTTATCTAATCAAGAATACATTATGTGAAGCCCCTACTTCTAGCAATAAACACACCATATCTTCATGTTGCAAACCTTACTTACAATAGCCGAATTTGGTTGCATATGGTGTAGATTCTTGTTGCATTGGTGAGTAAAATCAAGTCATTAGGCTAACAAGAATATACATGAGCTGACATCTAAGATGTATCATTGTAAATAAAACAATAGAGTGTGAATAGAATCCATGTAAAAATGAAAAAAATAAAAAGACAAAATCACATAAGTAACTTAATAAAACAAAAATACAGGAGATATAATGTCCTATGACCAAATGTTGTCAGATTTTGTTAAAAATAGACAACAGTAGAGGTAGGGCAATCAAAAGATGAATAAAATCATAAACATGAATCCATCTGGTAAAAGACCAGGTTTAGATTTTAACTTTAACATTCTTACCGATTTTGGATTTGAGAGTGTGTCTTGAAATTAAACCTGATGAGGTCTGGTTTTCTAAATCGGACGTAATATTCAGACACCCGTCACTTATTTAAAGCAGTGATTTGTATTTTACTCACGCAGACAACAATCACGTCTAGTGAATAGTAAGGATCCATGATGATTACACAATGGATCACTTCAATGGTTTTTGTTAGTATTTTGAATTTCTCTTATAAAACTAAAGAAGTGTTAATGTTTTGTTGTGTAATTGATAATTCCTTACATAGCCTTTGATAATTCTGGTTTGGATTTTATATAGCGAAATCCATAACAAATGTATATATAATTCTATCCGCAAAAATAGTTTTTTCTTATAAACCATATCAAATTTGGGTGTGGGTTTTAATTCGGGTTTAGATTTTTAAACCGGGTTAGCTCCTGCTTCAAAAATATAAATAAATTCTAGTTCCGAGTTTGATAGTCGAAAATTTGGATTGACTTTTCCGTTAGAGAACCGACCCGAAATCACTTTTTCAGACCTCTGGGTCAACGGTTTCTTTAATAATTTTCCTAAAAAAATTTAATGTTAGGGACAAAGGGAATTTAAAAAGAAACTTTACTATCCAAGTATATACAATAAACTTATAACTTTTTCTGAACTGCCATTACATGTATTGCCTGCTCATAATTTTGAATACGTATAGGGGAGTTGGCTCCACTTAAAGAACATCCCCGTGGGAAGCTTGTCGGGTGCAAGCAGAATGAGCTGAACTGCAACCTCGGCCGCCTCAGCAGCTGAGTGACTCCCCTTGCCGCCGGTCATTTCGGTTTTGGTGTAGCCTGGACAATAACTGTTCACGCTTAATCCACTCTTTTCTTTCTCTTTTGCCAGCAATCTTGAGTAGATGTTTAGTGCAAGCTTAGACACTGCATAGTCGGTCCAGACCTCCGGCCATCCAGCTTCCCTCCATGTCCCAGCTTCAGCATGGACCAAGAACTGGTCTACGAGGCGGTTAATGTCGTCCTCCTTCAATCGACCTTCTACGTCCTTGAACATGTCCCTTAGTACGGGACTTCGAAGCTTCTGTGCATCGTTCCAAAAATCTTCAAGTCAGATCAATCCGGCTTTTCCTCGTCTTACCATTACTTCAGAAACCAAATTTAGACTTACCCCTATTGATCCAAGTCGGGAGCTGATGTTAAGGATCCGTCCTCTGGTTGGTGATCGCCGGAACAGAGGGAGAAGAGTCTTGATAAGCGACTTGGAGCCATGGAAGTTGGTCCTGATCACCGTTTCAGCTTGGTCAACGGAGTTCGAGTCAGTGCTGTTGAAGGACACGCCAGCGTTGTTGACCTGAAGAAAACCGATATGCTCAATAGGGGTGTAAACGGTGCGGGTATGGCCATACCCATATCCATACCCATCTAATTTAGCGGGTCCGGTTCCGGTTCTAGACCCGCATAATACAAAATTTGGACCCGCACCATACCCGTACCCGCAATAATAGCGGGTATGCGGTGTGGGTATGCGGGTAAGCGGTTCTATAAAACATCATATTGTTTATATAAGAGAAATGACTATATTATATATATTTAATAGAACAAGATATTATTATTATATAGCATATTAACATGTAGTAGTTATATTAGACAATGCTATATTTTATACATTAACATTAATTGAGTAATTGCTTACATATTTGTAGTCATGATCATAACGTTTAACTTATGTAGAAAGTAATGTAAATTAGTAGACATTTTGATTTTTAGTTTACATATGATGTTCATTATTGTAACTAGAATACTTAATTCTTAATTATATGACTAGTCTCATCCTTATTGTGGTTAGAGTAGGATATAATCTCAAGAATTATATTAGTTAGACTAGTAAAGTATGATATATATAACATATTATTTAAATAGTTACTTATGTATAGCAGGTACACGGGTCTAGCGGGTCTGGGTCCAAGCATACCCATTATTGGACCCGCTTATATGCGGGTCCAAGGGTATACGGGTCCAAGGGTATGCGGGTATAAAAAATTAGACCCGTGACGAGTTTTTTAAGGATCCGGATTTGCGGGTCCGCGGGTCTACCTGTACCCATTTACAGCCCTAATGCTCAATCAGTCGCCGCCCCTCCTGAAAGGTTTTGCATTCGACTCTCGTGGGAAGTGCTGCTCGGAAGTGAATTTTCCGCACTGTCAACCGGCTTCTGATGCAGCGTCAACCGGCTTCTGATGTGTCTTATTGAAATACCGGTGTACGGACGCATGAATCTTCCGGATTTACCATCCCTACTATTTGGGCCTCCGCTTTGGGGGTTTGAGTCCCCCCCAACCACCAACCCCCCCCCCCCCCCGCCCCAAAAGAAAAAAGTAGCCATGTCTGAAACTTTAAACACTGTTCTCGTCTACTACTCTACTAATAATATAGAAAAATTCTACGCATAGCACACCCTATACCCGGCCACATACCCGGTCCTCGGGAAACCTCAACTGCCGTTTTCCTCCACTGCTGCGCCAGTCCACTAACTCCTCCTGCTGCATGTACATTATCTCCAGCAGCGATTTTGCATGCTTTTACATGCAAAAAGGATGCATGATCTCGTAACCAAATAAAAATCCACCATATTTCGATTTCTCTCTAATCATTCCCTCCATTTAATTTCAAATCACCTATATAGATGCAGACACCACTTATGCTAACAATACGTACAGTGCAGATTTTATACAACTACCCTCTGTTATGCAAACGTATAAGTACTATACACATCATAGTCGGAATTCATTCAATTAGTTTTAACTATAAATCAGATGTGTCTAGTGTTCCAGCATTTTGTATAATTATACGTACAGTACACAATTTCTATATTTATCTTTTTTAGGCAATTGTATAAGTACCGTACGTAAAATAGTTACAGACCATTCATTTATTTTTGTTTCGAAAATTTCTTTTTATGCATTTGTGTAAGTACTGTACGTATCATAATCAGGATTCATTCACTTAACCATAAATAGATTCAATTCAGATTTGTCTAGTGTTCTAGTAATTTGTATAACGATACGTACAGTACACAATTTCTACAACGCACTCTTTTATGCAGCTGTATAAGTACTGCACGTAAAGAGATTCAATTCAGATGTGTCGAGTGTTCCAGCATCTTGTATAATTATACGTACAGTACACAATTTCTACAACCCCCCTCTTTTATGCAATCGGCCAAGTACTGTATGTAACATAGTTACGGACCATTCATTCATTTAAGTACAATGCACAATTTCTACAACGCACTTTTTTATGCAGCTGTATAAGTACTGTACGTAAAGGGATTCAATTCAGATGTGTCGAGTGTTCCGGCATATTGTATAATTATACGCACAGTACACAATTTCTACAACCCCCCTCTATGCAATCGGCCAAGTAATGTATGTAACATAATTGAGTCACAACCATAAATGGATTCAATTCAGATTTGTCGAGTGTTCTAGTAATTTGCGGAACGATACGTACAGTACACAATTTCTACAACGCACTCTTTTATGCAATTTTATAAGTACTGTACGTAACATAGTTACAGATAATTCATTTTTTGTTTACAGATCATTCATTTTTATTCAATTGTATATAATTTTTTTTTACAGATTATTCATTTTCTATACAATTTCAGATGGTAGATGAAAAAACTGAGTTGGAATTAACAAGTGAGTACTGTACTTATTTTGCATGGATTCCGTAGGTACTGTACTTATGCTTCCAGATCAGTTATACAATTATACTTGATTTTGTAATTTGTTAAGTACTGTACGTATGCTTGGTTTTATAATTTGGTAAGTACTGTACTTATGTTTGAAAAAACTGAGTTGGATTTAACAAGTGAGTATTGTACTTATTTTGCATGGATTCTTTAGGTATTGTACTTATGTCCAGATGACAAATGTTACTACTGGATTTCGTAAGTACTGTACTTATGCTTCCAGATCAATGTTGTTATTGGATTCCGTAGGTACTGTACTAATACGGGAATGCATGTGGGTGGATTAGAACGGGAGAGAATAATTACAAGAGAAAAAACGAATTAATACACTTTGCATGGACTTTGCATGGACTTTGCATGTAGAGACATATTGTTGCATGGACTTTGCATAAGAAGTTTGGGAGTCCTGGACGTCTTTTCGGCTTCCGAGGTAAGCAGAAGATTCATATTAATTAAATACGGTTGATTGCAGATTTTTGCAGGTTAGAAACCGGGTGGGCTGCCGGGTCTATAACGAACGGTGGGTAGCGTAACTCATAATATATTACTAAATACTAAATATTTGATTTGGTTTCTCTCGGACCCTCGTGTACCTACTCTAGAGACTGCAACAAGAACCAATGCTCGCTTCCAGGAGATAACTAGGTATGTGTGGGAAAAAAAGGTATGTGAAATACTTTCTAGTCATCTTCCCTATTTTGTTTTACTTTGTTGTGGATATCATGAATACCCACAAGAGATATATGATAACTTGCGAAAATGACCTCATTTTTAAATAAATTATCACAATAGACACACACAGCTCGATCATCAGCTCAATACGCATCGTAGTATATTTACTAACTAGGTCCTCCTTCCACAGTAAAGAATCAGCGGCCTTTATTTAAATAACACACAAACTGTTAATTTTATTTTACTAAAACAACTTTTTCTGTAAAATTGGAGATTTAGTATCGTACCTTTTCATTACATATGAGGTACAGGATAACCTACTAGATATAGACTTGGCTAGGGATTTTTCATATAACAGACCGGTAAAATAAGAAAATGTGTAAGTTCTTTCTGTAATAACTGTTCTAAAGCGACCGTACCACCCTCTCCATAACAACCACTTAAATCCGTAATAATTTATATTAATTGTAATAGTATGAATTGTTTTTCGGTAGGCAGTTATAATTTCGATTTATTACATATTTCAACAAACGTCACGCAGAGTTTTTGACCATATATTTTTTCTTAGTATAGAATTGAAGGTCACCTACTTTAACAGAATTCCACGAGTCATGTCCCCCAAAAATTAGTTCCCCCATGTTTTTCCCTATTCCATGTAACCCTTTTTTACATGGTTCCCTACTATCCCCAAACGTTGTGATATCTGAAAAATGTGGTGTGTTTTTACACTAAGAAGCTTATTTGTAAAAAAACTGACCATGGTGTAGTGGTTATTTGTAACACGCATTTGAAACTTGCTATCGATGACTAAACTTTGTCATTACCACAACTAGAGAGTTTGTCGAATCGGTGCTAGTCAATAAGTTATCATTTTAAGAACCAAAAAAATCTAATACACTTATATAAAATTTTGATGCATGGGGATAGCATACCACCGTCCAAATTAGTAATTATATAACAACATCAGCGGTTTGAAAATATGGCAGAATAGGGAGGATTTTGGAAACTTCTGAATCTGAACAGTCTCTACTCATTGATGACCTGAAATGGCACTGTTTGACCGAACTGCCATGCATGCACATGTAGTTCAGTCCCAATTAATCTTCAAACGGAACCGTAACACGTGGGCAGCAGAAAATGCGAGCGGTAAGCTAATCAGCAAAAGGAGATCGAGGAAACTTACAAGGATGTCGAGGCCTCCGAACTTCTGGCCGATCCACGCGGCGAAGTCCCTGATGGACGCGCCGTCTGCGACGTCTAGTTGCCGGAAAACCACTCGCATATTTCCTTGCTGGCTGCAGAGGACGGCGACGGCAGCCTCGCCCTTGCTGGCATCCCTGGCTGTCAGAACCACCGTGAGGCCCAGCTCCGCCAGTCGCTTAACGATCGCGAAGCCTATTCCCCTGTTGGCGCCTGTCACTACTCCGACTGTTTCTTCAGACCACCATCTGAAACATTTTCAGAATGAGCCATCATGAGAAGGAAGCTCATGTAAAATGCTGTAATGAATGCAAGGGAATCTCAACCGTAAGGAATAGATCTGATAACCCAACCCCGGGGAAAGGGGACGTGGGAATAAGAAGAGAGAGAATTAAAATTACTTGTTTACAGAGAAGCAGCTGCATCTGGTGGGAGGAGCCGCCACAATGGTAGATGGCATCATCAAAGATGAATCTATAGTACCTGAGAGTAGTTAGAAAGCTCACAACCAAGGAGGCAGAAGGTCTGTACCGTAGCAGTAATCCTGAGGATTGCCAAAGAGGAGGGGAAGCCATCCATCTTTATAGTGGTGACCATCTACTTGGGAGTACGCAGGTTCGTAATGATTAAACTAACTAACTGGAACATGCGTTGCTCGTATGCAATAGAATAGTGACTGGATGTGGGGTACCAAGTTGCCGACCTGATTTGGTAATTGTGTTGAATATTTTAGTCAAAGGAATTTGAATGAGAAGAAATGTACACAAGTAAATATTTTAAGAAAATGTTAGGCTTGCGAGAGTTGGTATAAAATGACTGACGTTTTCAATAATTGCACCCAAATGTCAGAAGGAATTCAACTCATTTGTACAGTCTATATGGTTAACTTGTTGAAAAACAAGAGAAAAGTTGAGATCATCGTCTAAAGATAATCAAATTAATAAAAATGCATTGCTAGCAGCTCACTCCGCGGATTACATGGTTTGTTATCTTGTAAGCAGTGGCAAAGCCAGGAATTCACACCAGGGGGCACCACATAAATATGAATGCGGAAATTATTTCAATGTAATGAAGTAAAAATGATATACGATGGAAAATGTTGATAAACAAAGATGACGAATCAAATATAAGATAGAAGAAGAATCATTCATTGACATAATTTTGATTGTAACTTTCATTTAATAAAAGATAAATATTGGAGTAAGGTACTTCCGATAAAGATAAAAAAATATACAGTAGAGAAGATGCGTATATAACCAAGAGATGTATGGACTTGCACTAAAAAAAACAGCCATCTAGGGCGAGATTTTAATCAAAGTTGTCATGCTTTATATATAGTGTGGTTGTTCTTCTAAATCCAGTGAGAAAGAGGCAACTGCGCCGCATGGGGATAGTTGTGTTCTGAAATCTTTGTATTTCTTGTATTTTGTTGGCTTTGATTTAAAAAACAATTAACCGAGAGCATCTACGTTCTTATTGTTGCAATTATCTACAGGCAGTTAAAGGGAAATCATGACTTATAGGGAAACGAAGAGTTGTAAACGGAGGAATCAGAGAGAAATAAGGAGTCAAAAATGGATGGCATGCCAATTAATGTGAAGGTGAATGGATGGAGACACAAGAATAAGTAAACGAATACAAAAGGACAATGACGGGTGGGGCACTATCACGGACATCTCAATTGAAGTTGTCAAATTACAAAGACATTTACATACAAATTTAATTTTGTCTTGGCAACAAATAGGGTCTGTGCCCTCCCGTACCCACATGTGGCAACGCCACTGCCTTTAAATATACACGTTAGGAAACCATCACGGTCAATCAAATCGCAGATTCATGGTACGACGTCCCAGTGGTAGTTTGTGTTCGCGTTTTTTGGCCCTCTAATTTATTCAGGGTGACAATTCTAAAGCTATTTACTTCTCTAATTATTGCCATTTTTCTTTGTTAACCTTTGTTACGCAACGGTTTCTTTAGGTTTGCATATGCTGATATGTGAGGCCCTATTTGGCTATCAATCCAGACCTGGATACATGGGATAACCTCTTCAAAATCTTGTCTCTGAACAAGTAAGCCTCCACTTTGTTCCAATCCGTTCTGACAAGCTGGA
Source organism: Alisma plantago-aquatica (assembly GCA_963693085.1). Taxonomy (NCBI): domain Eukaryota; kingdom Viridiplantae; phylum Streptophyta; class Magnoliopsida; order Alismatales; family Alismataceae; genus Alisma; species Alisma plantago-aquatica. Next base: position 1,353,553,447 of record OY856410.1, on the reverse strand, counting down.
CAATTGTATATAGCATTGCAAGAAAAGACTAGCCCTAACTAGGGTATGGTCTTACACCTGGAGGTGGTAGAATTCTGCTTCCACGGCTAGGTGATTACCGTGGGGTAAGGGGCCGGTTACCTCAATTATAATACAAAACGCCCAAAAAGCGTAGCCTACTACTTGAGGTAGAAATGTGCCGAGTTGGTGTAAAAAGACCACGCCAACTTCTGGTTAAACTCGGTGTCAACCAAATCCAAATTAGGCATGAAAGCTTGGATTCTCTTAAATGTTTTGATGGACTTGGTTGTTTAAACAATTGGAACCCCCCTTTCCAACCTACACTTGAGAAAAAGAAGGTGACATATAGGCTAGACATATCATTTTTTCCTGTTCGGTTTTGAGCTTTCTTCTAACGTGTTTCAAAACCTCTACGTTGCACCAGTCGAAGAAACTTACTATGTTCAAGCTACACATCCCTTCACAAATGCTTAAGCTACGTTTCTCTTAACACCATTTCACAAATCTTGTTATGGTTAAAAAGACTAAGCATATTTATATCATTGAACTAGTACCTCTTTGGTACATGACCAAACATTTACCTAACTAATGGAACTAATAAAGATGATTAGAAATCTCCGAAATCATATTTTATTATGATGAGTAGTTGATGATTAAGGCATTGTATCTATCATATTTCTATATTTATTGCTTCTCCATATCGCTAATTTTTCATTTTTTTTCTAATACCCCATCTTTATTACTTAGCCATTATTTTTATTATTCAAGTGAATTTTGGGCCAATGCTCTTAGTAAATGTTAAGCAAAGTAACTCGATGTAGCTATTTGGGTACATAGGCTCCTGACCAATGAACCTATAACTCTGCAAGTATTAAAATATTTTATAAATATGATTAATGCCACATAAAACACAAAAAGGACCCAAATCATGTTAATTGATCGAAGTTCATTGATTTTGGGGCTAGGTTGAGCCCATTCGAGTATAGTTGACTAAAAAAATTTAGAAGAATATTGATAACATGTATCAGATGGATACTAATGAGTTTCCATTGATATAGGACAATGAGAAGAAAAAAAAAATGAAAAATTAAGTTATGTAATTTGCTACATTATAATGCCATAGTTATCTATGCAAAATCGTATGATGTATTAGTTGATAAGATAATATTGAAGAATATGATGTAACGTTGAAAATTGTGTTTCGTACTTGAAGATTAGCTAGCAATACATATCATATTTTGAGTTAGCTAGATTAGGAATATTACTTAAAGTATAAATGTATCAATTGACTTTATTTTTAATATTTTGTAGTTGAAAAGATTGAGGGATGAATTGCTTGACAAGATCTAATTTTTGTATGATAAAGCAATTCTTTTGATAGTGTTATAATACACAATTATTTTTTGTTGAGTTCTTATATTATATTTTATGCTAACTATAAGTAAAATACAATAAGTGAATTAAAAAAAATCATGATATTATCGTTTTCATTGTGGACTTCTATAAGCAGTTTTCTTTTAGAATATGAAGCACTTGAATATTTACATTAAAATGAAGTATTTGAATTTTTAATGAGTTCAGCCATTAGTAGAATATTGAGTTTTGATTTCTTATATTGTTCTAAAGGCTAGTCAGAGTTAAAATGGATGACTTGCGTCCTATTGAAGTTTTCATCTCTCATAACAAGCCCAAGAGGATGGTTTTTGTGGAGTAGTTGTCGAACCCTCTGGTTACTCCTTGGTGGGGGAAACATGGATCATGCCAAGTCCCCACAAGGACATACAAAGATAAGTGTTTTGTTTCTCAATGGTGCAAGGGGATGGCTAAAAATCTAGGGCTTGTTAGAGATGACCCTTTGTGGTGGTGCCTTGTTCACAATACCAAGAAGTGAAAGATGATCTGAGGTAAGAAATTAGGATACAATTCATATAAACTCTACTTAAAGATTTATTCTAAAAAGGAGGTGGAATGGGAGTGAAAGATGTTGCCTTCGTAATGAATAAGATCACACATTAGTGGGAAGGATTGGTTGAGAGGAATTTAACATACTTGAATCTGGTTGTATAGGTTAGCCTTCCCTCTCCTTACACCCAATACAAAATATTTTAGTATTAAATCTATTTTGTTTGAATTGGATTATTTAAAAATAATTTAGTCAAGGAAATATAACATCACAATAAAACACCTTTTATACAAAGTTAATAGTTACTTAATTAAGTCTTCAACTATGGGTCAAGTATGCCAATTCACCCATTTAATTATTTTTACCCTAAATTGGCTATCTAAAAACACTTAAAGTCTATTTTTTGAAATGAATCTAAGAAAATGAAATAATTTATCAAATTGATTAAGAAAAATATTAAATGCATTAATTGAGTTGTTAATATGGAAGTAATGGAATATAATATCAAATATATTCTAATAGTGAAACTAACTATAAAACTAGGATCCTCACATCTTGTTCGGTCAACATATCAAATTTCATCCCAACTAAATACGATTTAGTAATTTAATGTACATACATATAAATGCATTTAATTCAATCAATATTATGTTTCCACTTATTTTCTTTAAAATTTCTTATTAAACTCCCCCTTCTATCTTTCCCCTTCATGGGTCCATGTAGGTCCCCTCTCTATCGATCATGCTCCTTACGCTAGGCTTGGTCACCACAAACAAATACATCTGGCGGTCATTTTTTCTTCCCCTCCTCCTTCCCCTTTGCGTCCTCATCTTCCTCCCCTATTTCTCATACCCTTCTCTATTTCTTCTATGAGAAGCACCCGAAAAATCTAACCATTGTAGCTTCCCTTCACCCGTCATCATGTCGCATTACGGAGAGGAAGCCTTTCTGGCAAATGCAAAGACTGGAGAAGGTTGTCATATTGAAATGTTGTGGAGGGATGCTCTTCTCTCTCACCATCATGTCTTCCGACACCATATGGACCTATCTCAACCATCATCTTCCTTCCTTATACTCCATCACTTTCCCTTCCTTCTAGAAAACATGCACCACTAGTCCATAGATCCTCAGGGGCACCACTTGGTATGCAACAATCATCCCTAGCCTCGACTACCAAAATACTCACTACAACTACTCCCTCCTACATCTTGCTAGTTCTACAAGTCATTGCAATATAGAGAGAGAGGGAGTTCATCCACCTACAACCATAGTAGATGGTGACTCCTCTGATAAGCACCAACCATGTCTTATTTTCACCCACTCCTCACCTCTTCAACAACCATGACCATGCCTTCCTTTCTAATTCATCCTCCTATTATACTTCCTTGCTCATAATTGAACCACCAAACCATCTTGATGCCCTGTCCATTTTCAGCCTCATCTGTAGAGTTCAATAGGATCAGATGTCACCATGGATAACACAATTGCTAGCTCCAACATGTAGTCATTATGGATCTAGTCCTATGAGAAAGGGTGAAGGGATACCATGCATTAAACCTTTATCGCAAACTGCTTGTTGAATTTTGACTCTAAAAGAACGTATATCCTCATCTTCATGTATTCCAATTTTAGAACTCAAACGATAAGTACACCAGAGCTTGAGCGAATGGATATAGACTTGAACATAAAGTTGATTAACTAAGTTCAATCCTTCACAATTATATATATATATATACATACATACATACATATATATACATATATATACATATATATATATATACATATATATGTATATATAGGCACACACAAACATGCACACACATTTGATTATATATATATATATAAATATATATATATATATATATATATATATATATATAAATATATATATATATAATATGATACTCACGACATCATGCATATATGTAAACTATATTAGTGATACAATTTGTACTATAACAAGTTTCTTCCTATAATTTTTTTTCAAAGGATGTAACTAATAAGAATAATTATGAAAATAGCCCAACAAATATCTTGAGTTGTTTATAAAAAGGCATTCTTTACATTTGGCAGTGGAGGCTACCCTGGAGGTAGGGGTCAAGAACATCTCAATGGGCCCCTAGAGAGCTCTAAAAGCTTATATGAATAGCAAAGTAGTCACCTTGAATTTGAACAACATGGAGAATGATGAATACCCAACTGAAATATGATAAGAAACTAACATTCTAGATGGAGTAGATGTTGACAGGAACAACAATCCAAAAAATACAAAAGGAACAAGGAAACCTTTGCTGAGAAACACATATTGGCTTCCCTTGTATGTTAATCCTACTTCACCTGATCTACTGGAGGACTCAGACATCAATGTTGAGCTAAGAAGAGTTCAAAGGTATGAGGTCATACAACCGCTATCAGAACCATGGCGGCACACAATCATCTTCAAGGCCATTGGGATCAAAATTGGGTTTCAAGCCCTAGTCAACAAGATTAATACACTTAGACAGCCGATGAAATAGTTCAAAGTGATTGGTCTTGAACAAGGCTATTACATAATACAACTCACGAATAAGACATACTATAAAAAATATATGACTAGTGATCCTTAGATTTCAACAACTATTCCTTTATCTAATATCGATGACCTTCTTTACAACCTTTCTGAACCAATCCCATGGAAACATTACATTTGGGTCAGGGTTGCAGACCTACCAGTCTTCCTATACCAATATCAACTTCTCCATCATATTGGGGATGTTGTTGGAAAGACCATAAGATCAACTCCAATACACTCCAAGGCAATTGAGTAAAATCACCATTATGGTAGAGGTTGAAACATCCAAGCTATTATTACATGCAATCTTCATCAACAACGAGCACTTTTTTCTTTAACATGAGACCTTTCCCATAGGAAACATGAAGTGTAGTAACCTTGTCCATGCTCATTCAGACACGAAACAAAAATGAAACCAACCAAACTATCTAGATACTTCAAAAATTCCTATCTCAATCCCTAGCGTGATCTAAAAAATGGATATTGATGAAAAAAATAATAGAGAACTATGACCCACAATTAAAGTTTGATGTAGCTATTAAGGCATCCATCAAAAACACTACCACAAAAAAACTCAAAGGACCATGAAGTCAAAAAATCATTGTCATGTATGATGAGGCCACCATCAATGTGGAGGAAGGTTGGTAAACAATGATGAAAAACAAACAATAAACAAAAGATTTTGAAGTAGCAAGCCACAAAAAACTCTGACCAAAACTAAAGGGTCAAGGCCCGAAGGCATCAGACAAGCACTGTGATGACACAATACTCAAACTTACAAAAATGAAGCCAACAAAGGATGAAATAACTCACCCACTAATGATGAAACCTCTTGTCAATATCAATACAACATGTTATCTAAACATCCTTAGAAACTAAGGCATCCCCTAGTATATCAAGGACAAGAGGGCAGTGGGTATGTGATGTTCATGAATCACAAGATTGTTAATAAGTCTATCTGAATATGTGATAGAGGTACAACGAAGAGAGGAATTATGATAAGGAAGAGGAACATGAAGTCAACCATCCTTTGAATGAAATCATAAAAAGATTGCTCATGTGCCAACTACACATGGAAACAACCACTCAATAAGTTAATAAAAAAATTCACACTAAAGAAGAAGAGAAGAAGAAGAAGAAGAAGAACACTTTGTCAGACTATTTGCAGGCTCAAAACAAGGCCTCTATCTTCTTATATTTTGATATATATATATATATATATATTTGGAATATTCATAGTGCCTACCTTGATAAAAATATTCACCTCATCAAAGAGTTAAAGATATATCACATGATCAAAATATTAGACATTATTGAACCCATATGCAGTGGTGCCTCATATATTTTGATCATAAAGAAACTAAGATTTAGCTCATCACATAGAGTAGAGGCCATTGATTTTTTTGATGGTATATGCATCATGTAGGACTGGAACCAATGCACCATTGAAATACTTATCAACCACCACTAGCACCTTCAATGCATCATAAATAAATTGTGGTACATCACCAATGTATAAGCTAGCATGATCCCGACTAAACAAAGATTCCTATGGGAAAGGCTGAAAGAGATATCCCCAGATACCTCAGATGCTGCAAATTCATGGGTTATTTTGATACTATGCTCCATGCCAATGAGAGTAAGGGAGGAAAGTACTTCGATAAGTATACTTTGAAGAATTAAATGAAATAGTGTTGAATAGGGGCCTTGTTGATCATAAAATACAAGGCCAATTCTTAACCTTCATGCTCCATGGATCACTTGAAAAACTTGAAAGAGTAAATACCTATTCTCAATGGCTTAATAAATTCCACAATGTGTATGTCACTATCCGGACCAGAATGATCTTGACCACAATCCCCTCACAAGTGAATGTAGAAATGCTTCAACTAGGAGGTTTAAATTTAGAACGAAATCTACCTGAAATCTTATACTTGAATTCCACACTGAGCTTCTCAATCAGTTGCTTGATCAAGTTTGCTTCCAAGACACCCTCCTTCCCTATACAGAAATTACTATCAAGTGGGACTCCATGACACTCCCAAAGAAATGCAGAGTGAAATAAGTCCTTCTCTCATATATTAAAATTTCTAGTTATCAATGTTGAAAGAGGATGATGACTATAAACAATGAGCTCATATAGACTGGTTGAAATTTGGGGACAACATCAAATTCTACCAATCATATGTAAAATCTAGAAGGCAACATAATAAGATTAAGCATTTCTTAAGACAATACAAGGAATCACATAACTTGTAGCAATGAAATAAAAGCTCTCCTTTGAACCTTATTTGAAGATTAAATAACCAATAAGCAATCATCAAATACCAGGTGTATCAACAATTATGTTGATAACTTTCATGGCCTCAACACCTAAGACCAAAGATGTATGAGCTCCCATCCCACAAGCAACAAAGATCAAGCATGTAGTCATTAACATTGTTCCCTCTAAAGACCCTGCACCTAATGATGTCTACAATGATTTCATCCAAAGAAACTCCAAAAGAGTGGGACTGTCCATTGTTTGTACAGTAAACAATGCCTTCAAATATGAGATTATTAATCTATCTATTACTGGTTTTTACACGGTCCCAATTCCTAAGAAAAATACTGCATAGTAACATAGTGATCTTAAACTTATATTGTTCAATAGTGGATTCTTCAAGATCCTCTCATAAAATATTTTTAAAAGAATAAAACATTTCCTCAACAACTAGATTTCCTCCATACAATCCAAAATAATTCTCGAGTGTCTCATTAACATTAACATCTCTTCGTATAGGAGGTTATACACTGAGCAAAAAATGTGATTCAAAGAAGAATTGAATCTGCATAAATTTGGACCTAGATAAGGATTTTTATAGAATGAGTTGGGACTTCATTCATTAGATGCCGATCAAAATTGGGATATCTAGTAAAATATGCTCTCTCATTGTCAAAATTATAATTAAGAGGAACACGTCCATATTGTATGAAGGTGAGCCTCTCCCATCCTTTAAAGAAAATCATGGTGTCAGGTAAGGCAACCCCATAATCCCATACAAATTTGTGATGTGCATGGAGAGCCTTCATCAACCCCATAGTCCCATACATGTTTGTGATGTGCATGGAGAGCCTTCGTCAATCCATTTCCAAATTAGATTTAGAAGCAACTTGGAACTCAATTTCATTATCAAGAGGAGTAACCCAACTATCTCATATATGCTTTGTTGAAAACATTTTAGTCATGGGAGAGTCATCCATTGCTCAAGAAATGGTCGTAACAAGTGTTTTCAATGCCTTCTCAAAATCTTATGGACACCTTTTTTCCAAAGAAAAGTTTGAATGCTTCTTCTCTTTGAATACACCATGATTCAAAGTTTGTGCTGCAAGTAAGAATATAGGCTTCACTGGACCAGTGACCTTGATAGATATATGGGTGTTCTAGTTCTTCACAACCAAACCAATAAGAGTACTCATCTTGACATTATCTCATATATTCCCAATAGATTAAATGGTTGGACCATGTACCATCTTTCTCTAGAATGTCATATTACTTTTGGCAAAGTCAACCTTGCAAGCACTTTCAACTTACACAATACTATTAGTTAAATTATCCTCATAATTATTTAATGATATCAATAGGTATATCAACAGGTCTTTTGGTTAAGAAACTAGTATTAGCTTAAAATCTCTCTAGTATCATGGAAGAAATGTCTTTGAACAAGGGTATAGGGGACCTTTATATAAAACATGTTCGAGATCAGAATGATGCACTCATGATTAAAGATGTGTGGATCTTCCTTTATGACCCATCAAACTTTGGGTTAAAATTATGAACGAAAAATGTGTCAAGGTGATAGGTTTTTACCATGCCATATTGATCTGCATGGATATTCATCAAGAAACACATAGGTGACATAACCACACTATGTCATAAAGTAGTAAGTAATGAACTAAAGACTAGGAGCTAGAATGACAAATGTATATATGGGAAATCAATGCTTGAATACCAGGATAATTTTCATAATTCTGAAGATTCAAACTCCCTATGAGTCATCTCAATGGCCCTCCATTCTAGAGTATGGGACTAGGATCTTATCCATAATTCTCTCCCTACTAATACATGGCATTCAATAGCCACAATTCTTACTCTTATGCTATAACTACAGACGAATCTTGGTCATGGTCACTTGAACAAAATGGAAACCTTTCTTCTCACTTAGTCTATAGATGCTTCTGGAAGGATAAAGAATTCTACCCTAGGTAATTTGAAGAAGATATGGAACTCCAAGCTACCTGAGAGAAGAAAAACCTTAATGTGTTTTCAAAACACTAAGATCCCTTGACAAATGTTGGAAAATGATGTCGACACATAGATGTTGATGAAGATTACCCACTATGTAATATTGATAAGGATACCCTTATCCATGCACTCAATGACTTCCGAACAAGAAAGTCTATATTGTTAATGCACAATGCTGGGAGTGACCACTTCAATCTTTCTGAGGATGAGTGGATAATGTTGAGTACTAGTAACCATAAGAATGAAACTAACGCTCAAGCATGATCTATCACCTACTGGTGCTTATGGACATGTTGTAATTAATTCATCTACCAACTCATCTCGAACAAAACAACAAGTCAAGTAAAGTTTGTTCAGGAGCATATTTCCACAATTTTTACTCTCCCAAATGCACCACATCCAAATTTACTAAAAAATCTATATCTGTCACATTAACCTTCTGTTGATCAATCTTAATATGTCTTCATGGATGTATCATATCAACTATGTACCAACAAAAAAGGCATTCACATCCATGTTGTCAACAATATGGAAAAATTCATAACTATTTTAGATGCTAAAATATAAGAAAATTTCAAGCCTTAGATATATACAATTAAAGATATTGGAAACACTACAACATCCTTTCTAACTTTGCACAAGTTGCCTCAACCCTAAGTATGCTAACGTCAACTTCTATCAACTTACATAGGCTTTCCCTCAAGGAATCAAATCTTAACATGGAAAAACATTTAAAAATATTTACCATATTTCACAAACCATACATGTTATAGTTGATGTCATTTCTAAAAGAACCCTTGGCTCAAAACTAGCTTGCTCCTTTTCCCTTTCTAATCCTATTCGGTGGTAATTTGAATATTTATTCCTCTTGTGTTTCCTGCATTATAGAGCATAATAAATATGAATTAGTTTCTAGTATTCTTCAAAAATAAATATCTTGAGTAGTTTAGGTAATCATAGGTCTTAGTCTTAAACTCTATAATATACATATATAGATATATATATAAATATAGTGGAGCAATAATGTCATTACATCAAAAACTGATAATGGTTTCCTATAATTTAGTTAGTATAAACCAAGATCATAACATAATGATATATTATAAAATTAAATTATAATAATGAGACAAATCCATACAAGACTCATTCTGGATGACAAAACAAACTATTTAATCAACTACATCATTTCATTAATTTCTTCATGAATATATACTTTAGTATTGTAAAATGGTAAATATATGTGTAGTATTTTTTAGACCAAGAATAACATAATACATCCATACTAGTGATATTTCATATAATACTTGCAACTAAATCGAGTTCTATAATAAGGAATGGGTTTCTTGATCAACAAACCTAGATTCTAATTATATACATATGTATAATTTTATTGATGGTGATTAGATAGAGATATCAAGATTTAAGTATCTTATAAAGATAATATCTCTACATAATTATATTATACTTTAGTGGAAAATTAATACCTAGAAATAAATAGTATGATATTTTAGATAATTCAATATCAATCAACAAGTCACAACTTTAAAATTGAAACACCTTTCGTATATATTTTGATTGAATAATTTTACTTCAAAGAATATCATGGTTAAACAATAAGTATATATAACACATCTAGGTGTAGAAGAACTAATTGGGAGTTCCCTTAGGATTAGGGTTTAATCCTAAAGACTAGGTATGTGTACTTTCCCAATTTTATCTGGGCATATAATGATTGATCTTGATTTTAACATTGAGGCATATTTTCAGTTATAATCATATTTTGGAATCTCTTTAGTCCTTTTGGAATCTCTAATATTCTTCTTATATTTTTGAATTCGTGATTACCAAAAATCTCGTTTTGATGTATATGGATCCTCTGACCCCAATTGCTATATGTTGGATGCTTCCAGCCTTTTTGTACTTGTTATACTATTGGATCATGATCTCAACTTCTATTTTATGCATGTGTCTTTTTGACTAGTCACATCTAGAAGTTGATAGGCCATATTTTTGGGAACTAAAGTTTTAGTCCTCCTTCCAAGCAATGGGATTTTAGTCCCTCTGTCACATGTTATATATATAGGCAGTAAGGTTTTAGTCTTCCTAGTAGTCACTGAGGTCTTAGTCCTCTTTTCATTCTATATGTATTTGGAAATGATGTGTTAGTCCTCTTGGTCATGGTTAGGAACATGTGAGTTTGTCTCTACATTTCTGGATATGCTAGTCTTTTTTGTAATCAAATGCATTTTTTGTTTTATTATATATGTGTGATTGTAAAAAATGGCATCAATCTTTAATTAGTGTTATCATGATAATAAATCTTCATTCTCTTGTAACATATTCTCTTGAACTTATCCAATTGTTGAATGCATATGTTTGATTGGGTACATCCTCCCTATCATTCAAAAATATTTAACCTCCCAAATACAATTACTCAATACACATATACCAATTTTTTAAAGATGTAGAGGGGAGGCTAATAGAGCTTTTAATATTTTACAATTTAGTTAAAAACTTAAACCAAAGAAGGAGGAGGAAACAAGGAAGACACTTCAATTTAGAGTGGTTCCAACCTTTGAGTCAAAGTATTTCAGTCCACTACCCAATTTTCTCCAATTGGGATTTTGAAAGTGATTTATTTTATTTACCTCACAAGGGTGTCTCAACAATATACAATCACTTTACACCTCCTTGAAGTAGCCTTCACCTTGAAGTAGCCTCAAACTCCTTGAAACAACCTTCTTGAAGTAACCTCAAGCCCTTGGAGCAGGCTTCACCACTGTGAAGTAGCTCCACCACCTTGAGGTTGCCTTCACCTTGAAGTAGCTCAAACCTCCTTTGAAGCAGTCTTCTTGAAGTAAAATCAAGCCCTTGGAGCATCCTTCACCACCTTAAAGTAGATCCACCACCTTGAGGTAGCCTTCACCTAGAAGTAGCTCCAACCTCCTTTGAAGCAGCCTTCTTGAAGTAACCTCAAGCACTTGGAGCAGCCTTCACATTGAAGTAGCTCCAATCAACTCCTTCAAACAACCTCTAACCCTAGGAGTAGTTAAGGAGAATAATAATAAAATACAAAAGAAATATATTGTAATAAAGAAGAATTTATCCAATAGAGTACAACATCTTGATTCCTATATCAAGTGTATAGATATACTATCCACTTAAAATGGACGTTTCTATGTGGTGGCTAGGAGATTGTATCTATAGGAAACAACTTTAGAGCTCAGAGAAGAAGATAACAAGTGATTCTTAGCTTTGTTACTCTCTGGAATGAATGCTCAAGTGTAGCTTGTATGTGTTCGGTGTCCTAAGGCCTCTCCTATTTATAGGAATGGTTTCCAAGTGATTAGGGATGTTGTACGAAGTCTCTAGAGTGTTCTTAGTGGTTAACTAGTTGTTAGGTAGAAAGCAGTTGGGTTGCAATGGCTAAAATGTTCGAGTTTAGAAGAACAATCCAAAACCCAATTCGGTCGACAAGTTTTTTGACTGACCATGTCTTGATCAAGAATTTCTTCGATCGATCCTGAGTTGAATGCAAATGTTTTCCAATGGCTATCCTCAACTCCCAACCACTCGATCTAATGGTCATATTATTTGGACCGAGGTTGTGTTCAGTCAATAATAATTTTGATCGAAATTGACTTAGAGCACAAATGTGTGCGATTTCGACTAGTGCTATGAGTCCTCGATCGAGGTGGTTCTCGGTCAACAATATTTTTGATCGAGAGTGTCATTGGTGCAAGTTTTTGAACTACCTGTCAAATGATTGTTCTAATCAAGAATAATGAATTTAAACTCTAAGGGGATCCTAACTAAAGGTTATGAATGGATAGAGGAGATCTAACGCTTGATTCACATGATATCTAAGTACTTGTACATTATATACTTGTACAAGTTTTTACATTGAGTACTATCATGACAATATTAAGTATTTAAGTGCATGGATCTTCAATTATCCACATGGTATGATCTCCTCATCTTCTTGAACCCTAAATACTCAAGTAGCATGTTATATCCACAAGAATGAAATGTTTGTCATCATCAAAACAAAGGGTATGCTAATGTCCAATTTAGCTGACAATTTTATCTGACGCATACTTATTGTCTTAATTTTCACCACTTCTGGGTTTTGTTCTAAAACCACCCAGAATCATATGGTTTTAGGTTTCTGACTCAAAAGTAATATGGACCAAGACTATATGGACTTTAAGGGATAGGTTGAGATTTCCAGGTTCCCCTATGCAACTAGTCCTAGTATAAGCAGTTGTACATTTTTCCTTGTTATTAGAATACCTCTATGGTTAGGAACATTGTATTTTTTGATATAGTATTCCAATTTTGTATATTAATCTTTTTGTATAACCAATTATTTAAGAAATAAAAGTAAATGTCTTCCCCTTCATACATTTTGTATATTTTAAATGGCATGGTTTAATTCCTTGAATAATGAAAGAGTGGATCGCCTCTCATGCCCACTCCATACAACATGATATTAGAGCCATTATAGTAGGTGAATCGACTACTTCAAGTTATCATCTACTATTCCTAGACTTATACTTTAATTAAGTAGATCGGTGGCTTTGTATATGATATTTATTCTTTGTATGTCATGGAATGCCAACGATAGTTTCAATCCCTATTCTATTCAGTCAATACCACTCCACAAACCACTTCCATGATTGCGACTAAATTTCTGGTGATCCTTATTTCCCCTAAAATCCATGTTCAAGTGGAGCTTTCCCTATGTAAGAATTGAATCTTCTTAGTGAACATTCTTAGATGAGATTACTCCTCACTCCCATCTTGAACCCTTTTCCTTGTTGTCTCTCAAGTGTGCTTCAACTACGTCCACCCCTCAGGACTGAGCATGCAAGGATAACAAATTGGAACCATGAGTTTAGTTTTAAACTTATAATGTTCCCTTATTCTGAGTTCTAGGCCAAAATAGCCCCATTTTGGTTTTGCTTTCCTTATTTTCAACACGGTTTCCCAACATATATAGATGTACCCAGAGCTCTACCTAATTTTCCAGCATGAGTGGACATCATATGATAGGAAACTATGTTACTCCCTCCTATTCTATAAGTCAATATCTTTTTGGTATGCCATTTCAAATGTTTTTAAAATTTGACCCTCTTGGTGGGATAAAGTAATAGTGAAATTGTTGCTATAGTTTCCTCATGGTGGAAAAGTGTTGACTTGGTTCACATGTTGATTTTGGTGCCATTTTTAGACATATATCGTAAGGTTATCATTGTTAAAATTATTTTAATTACCATACTATACATATATAAAAGTTTCTTGGATTTATTTCATGGTTTAATGAACCAATTTACCACTATATGAAGTTTAGATTGTAACTAATCCCTTAGAAAAACAACTTTAATCGACAACCCCTAAACCGACAACAAGATTAGATCAATGACATAGATTGTATGGGATGTATATACCACTTAGTTGATCTTCCCCATTATACATATTTGGGTTATTAGTCGTATAACAATACTTTTAAGAGGTGTGGTTTTGTAAGTTAGTACTTTCAAGTAATCCATCATTGATATTGTTCAAACTTAATAATGAATGCACTAGGAACCATTGGGGGTAATCCTTAGTTTATGTTACACTAATATAACTACTCCTAATTAGTATAATTAGTATAACTAAGACTTTCTAAGACAGAAGAATGACTAGATAACCTAAAATATAGTGATACAAAAGTTGCACCCATCAAAGCAATGCTAATTTCTTGGTTGAGCGAACTCACTCGGTTGATAACAAAAATAGGGTATTTAAGGAGGTAAATAATTAAATAACTCAACACACTAAAGGTTGATTTTTTATGTCCTTATTAACTAATTAGTTAAATTGGTCCTTGGGAATTAAGTTAAAAGATTTAGTAAATGATAATCATAAGGAATTTGGCATGCTGGGTACACCGAAAATCATAAGGAATTAGCACTATGTCCCCACCTAATAATAATTAAAATCAAGTGTTGTAAGATAAAGAGAATGATCTCTTGATGACATGCTATTAGAAATGGAAAATTAGTATGTAATAAAAGGTGTAATTTGATTAATGTCAGGCATTTTTGTACTAAAAATAATTAATTAGGAGTAATTGGAGGCAAGAAATAATTAAACATATCCACTTTCATACAAGGTTACTAATATATTATTTATTTCTTCAATTGTGGGTCAGCTATACTAGATTCATCCAATTGATTTACTTTATCCCTAAATTGGAAATAAAAATCATTTTAAATCTAACTAATGAATGGAATTCAATGAAAGGAAATACTTTATCAAATTGATTATAAAATTTATTAATTGAGTGCTTAACTTAAAGGTAATGAAATAAAATATCAAACTTATATAATGACAAAAATAATATTAAAATTGGGATCCTCACATCTTATTTAGTCTATATTCCATGTATCAAGTCAGGACGTTGTTTCCCCTCCAAATTTATTGATTTAATATACATACATATAAATACATCGAATTTTAGTCAATACAAATTTCCATGTATTTATTTTACGGTTTCCTATTCTTTCTCCCAATCTTACATTTCCATTGATGAATTCCATGTTGCTCCCCTATCTTTTAATCATTCTCCTTGGATAGATTTGGAACTCCATTTATTTACAAGTATTCTAAAAAATATCACATGTATTGGATGTATTGTGTTATTCTTAGGATTGACAATACTAATATAGATTTATATATTTGTTAATACATTAACTATTGATGCAATTAATTAAATTGTTTTTCTATAGTTCTGAATGAATCTTTAATGCAGATTGTTCTCACTATTATAATCTAGTTATCTAACATATTATTATCCTATGATCATAATTTATACTATCAAAATTATAGGAAAATAATATTGATTTGTGATGTAATTATACTTGTGATTTACTACATATATATGTATATGTATATGTATTATAGAGTTCTATAAGTGAGACATATGATTACATAAATTACATGAGATATTAATTTGATTATTGGCATACTTTGTCTTTTTAATTTGATCCATGAAATACAAAGTACATGAAAGCACCCTTTTACTGTATCTACTTGTATCACTATCACACTAGTACATATATACATGCCATCATGATAAGTATACACAAATGCATACATACAGATATAAAGGAGTCAACTAAGTTAATCAAGTTACCATTTAAGGTCTATATCCATTCACTCTGATCTAGATCTACTTATCATTAAAGTTTTGAAATTGGAAGACATCATGATGAACACATGCCTTCTTTTAGAGTGACATTCATCAAGCAGTCCAAGGTTGACGGCTTGATTCATGATATTGCATCATCCTTTCTTGTTGGGCTATATAGAAAATGACTACATTTTGGAGCCAACAACTGTGCTCTCCATGATGGCATTTGAACATGTTGAACTCTACATATGCCCTTGAAAGTGTCTAAGGAACCAAGATGGTTTTCTGGTTTGGCTAGGATCAAGGAATGATAAGAGGAGGATGGGTGGGGATGAAAGGGCTGCTAATGACTATTGATGGGGTGATGAGAGGGTGAAAATTCTTCCTATGAGGACGATGATGGCATACTGGGTGTTACTTGTGGGGATCCATGGATTAGAGGTGTATGTCAACTGGAAGGAAGGAAAAAGAGAGGGATTAGAAGAAAGGAAGATGATGGTTGGGGTAGGTTCCTATGGTGGCGGTGGCCATGGTGGTGAGAGAGAAGGGTATACATCTACACTAGTTCATAATCATTAAGTTTGTTGGCCTCTCCAACTATTGTTTAGTCTTCTTCTTTATCAAGCAACTTGACATAAGGTGAAGAGAAGCCACTATGGTTAGCTTTTTGGGTGCTTCTCATGGAAGAAAGAGGGAAGAGCAAAAGAAATATTCTTCATCAAATTTGTGCTAATATTTATAATAATGGTCTGGCTAATACATTTATATATTTGATTGAAATATCAAGATGCTCCAGAACGGCTTTACAAAATGATTCTAAGTAATCTTATACAACATTAAATAAATGGTTTGTGTTGTATTGAATGCATATACAAATGGTACTACACTAAAATTGCTGTGTCAAGGAATAAATTGTTTCCAAAAGATAATATTGCTACATTAAAATGATATTAAATGCCAATATGTCACAAAGAGTTATTGTTGGAAACACACATATCTTATCCCCTCTAAAATATTGTTGCATCCAATAAAATAAAGTGAAAATAAAGTAGACAACACCACCTCACATATGTGTCAAATGGTACATTAATATTAAATCTTGTTTTTATATACATGTTTGTCTTAAACCACACAAGTATCTGATGACACATAGACTATTTTCATACACGTGTCTTGCACCTCCAACATGGTGTCGTATACACAACCAAGTTAACTACATAAGAAATAGATAGGAATGTCATATATTATAGAAAATGATGACCACATAATATTAAACATCTCATAGACTCAACAATACAATGACTATAAATTTAATATACTATAAATAAATATTGGCAAGTAGTGGGTTAGATGGTATGGGTAATGGCTTACCCTTACCCTTACCCTTACCCACTTAGGTAATGGGTTAGAGGGTAGCGGGTAAGCGAGTACAGGGTAAGAATATCATTTACCTCTACCCTTCCCCTACATGGTATGGGTAAAGGGTAAACAGGCTTAGCCTTACCCTTGACAGCCCTACATATTAATGAATTGGTTTTTACCAAGAAAACCTAAATTATAATCATATATGTATATATATCAGTTTGTTGATGGTAATTAGATTTACATATACAAATCTGAAGTAGCTTATAATGATAATACCTCCTCATAATTATATTATACTCTACTGGAAGATGAACAACTATAAATGAATGGTAAGGATACTTTCGATAATTTAATATCATTAAGTAAGTCATGAGTTCCAAATTGAAAAACCTTTTGTAGATACTTTGATTGAATGATTTTACTTCAAGAAAATGTTAAGGTAGACAAATGTGTATATATAACACTTGTAGTTGGAGAAGAAGGAATTAGGAGTCCCCTAAGAAATAGGGTTAGTCCTAGAGACCAGATATGTGCATCTTCTCAATTTTATCTGGGCATATAATGACTAAATCCCAATTGCTTTCATTGAGGCATATTTTGAGTTATACTCCTCTTTTGGAATCTCTCGTATCCTTTTGGAATATATATTATTATGCATATATTTCTTAATTCATGATTATTGAAATTTTACTTCTTATGTATATGGGTCCTTTGATCATAACTGCTATATGTTTGATGCTTTCATCCTTTTTGTATTTGGTATACTTTGGACTGGTTCATGATCTTTGATGCTCTATTACACATGCGTGGTTTTTATTATTCATATCTAGAAGTAAATGCACCATATTTTTGGGCATTGAGGTTTTAGTTCTGATGTTGAGGCACTTAGTGTTTAGTCCTCATGACATGTTCTAGGGTTTTATTCCCCATGTTACATGTTTAATACATATGTATTATACTTTTAGTCATCTTACCAGGAACTGAGGTTTTAGTCTTCCTACCATTCTGTATTTATTTGACAATGATGTATTAGTTTTCCCTCTCTTTATTTTAGATTATGCTAGTGTTTTTTGTCAGATACATACATTTCAATGCTTGATTATATATGTGGAATTTCCAAAATGGAAAGGATCTTTGATTTATTTTCAAAATTATATGAATGTATAATTATCTTGTGATAGTCACTTGTAAAACATTCTCTTAAACTTATCCAATTGTTAAGCATCTTATAAATTGTTCATAAATAATAATATGACCAAATATATTTACTCAATGCAAATATACCAATTTTATCTGATGCATACCTCTTTTCTTGTTTTCTCCTCTTTTGGGTTTTTTTTCCTAAACCACCCAGATATAGGTGTTTTATGGGTTGCTATCTCAAGAGGAATATGAACCAAGACTATATGGAATTCGAAGAATATCTTAAGATGGACATGTTGTCCTCTACAACTAGTCATTAGTAAAACTAGTTACATCTTTCTCCTTATTAATAGTATGCATCTTTATGAGGAAAATTGCAAAGTTTTGCAATAATTTATTAGTAAAAGATTTCATTGCTATAGTCTATTGATGTCTTTGCATACAGAATTGTGGCATGCTTCCATGCTAAATGAGATTACTCAATACCAAAATGCCGATAAATCAAAAATTAATGATATCACCAAAAGGTGTAGAACTAAAGCCTAATGAAAATTATACATTCCATAAGAAACATTTTACAAAGAGGTCACATATATTCTGATAATTACAACATTTACATTAGACACACATGCAAAATCTTGATTTGACCTACATGATGTACAAAACTCTCTGCCAGGACCTGAGAGTACATGGATGACTCTCGAACTCTATGAAACCCAACCAAACTTATGTCACTACTGATCTTCAAATTGTGCCTCCTCATCACTTTGCATCTGATGGTGTTGTAAATCACCTAAAATGATGTGGTAACCCAAGAAAGTGGGATCCATGTTCCAACGAGAGACATAACACCAAAAACATCTATTTTTTATCAGGTTTATGTTCTTTAAGAAGCTAAAGAATATATTATTAAAGAGTTTAAAAACTATATGACTTACACATAATATTAGATATAGACAGAGTCATAAGTGCAGCTGATTCCTCTTACCACATTATAAATAATATACAAATGAAGGAAACATGACAGACATCATCATCCAATGTGATTCGCCAAGTAAATAACAATTTTGTTGCACACCTGTATTACATAATTTATTAAGACCTTAGTAGTATGAAGCATACCAATCAAACTACTAGCTGATCACTGGTAAGTGAAAATTATCCCTACATAAGTTCTAGGATGACCTAAATCCTAAGATGTCTTCCCCTCGGTCACTATGAGTAATCACCGTGCTGGCACATTGGCTTAACTACTAAAACAACCTAGTCCATCATGGGTACACAGGAAACAACAGTGAAACTAGGATACAAAAACTCAAATCTGAGTAATAATTGTTGTTTCTCTCAATTACTTCAACATCTAAGACACGTCCTCAACTGCTCTCCAAAACCTTGGGATCGGGATGACTGTGATATACCCACCCTACACCCTTATATACTCAACAATATATGACTCTGAGTTCCTTTCAGATTGCTCATTTCACATCTAGCAAATTTTGACACTGGAATGGTTCCACGGTCTTAGGGAACTACTTGTTTAGGGCTACATTTGGTTACTTGAGTCAATTTATTACATTTCTGACTGCATCAATCAAGATACATATGATCATGAAAAGGTTCTTACAAAATTCATTAAGGTTTGCAACCTTAGAAGGTATAAAACATATTAAACAATTTCATGTCACTCTAGCCATTAGTGCTCATACAATCAAACTTATGATAAAAGAGTTTCTTTCATTACTAGGATTTCATCGAACCATATTTACATCATCATAACAATAATTTTAGTTTTCATTATTGTATAAGATGTTGTACAAATTGTAAAGCATAGCATATATGTCAAATTTCTTTATCTCTTGGGTAACAAAATGTCGCATACATAGTATTTAGGAAGTTCAAGCATTTATTTTCCAAGATTTCAGACATTTTACAGTCAAGGAAGATTCATGATATCATCTGAAAAAGTTCAAAAGACTGAGTAAATCTTAAATATTTGCATCATAATAAATTCGTGATATAAAATATTACTAAAATATCATCTGTTGCCATTTTAAGAGTTTTAAAGTAAGATTAATGGTATGCATGTAGAATGTAGGCAAGAAATACATTTAGGGTTCTATTACTCTCACGGTAGAGATTGGGAAACCAAAACCCCAGCTGAAAACTTCCAAAATTTGCAATAAATGAATGAGTTCATCGCACTCAAACTCTAAAAAGTGGTCCCTAACTCCACGATCAAGGTGTTTTTGGAGCAAGGAAGGAGGAAAAGAGAGATCTCAACCAACATATGTAGGGTTCCAATAAGTAAACACAATGCGATACCTAGAAAATCGACCATAGGAGGATGGAGGGAAAAGATCAGCATGAAAACAAGTAGATGTGAAAGACTCTTACACGAAGGAAGCAAGAATTGTAGTCAAAATCCTTTGGATCATCTACGAGCAACTCGAACTAGCACATGCAGGCACAACAAGTCTGTGATCGCCGATCTCGATGGAATCTTGTCGGCCTCTAATCTCTAGAAAATCTTGTCGAGCCCCTCCAAATACAACTGAAACTTTACCAACATAAAATTAAATGATAGGAGTCTGACCATAGTAGCCCAAGTGGTAAGAGATCGGTAAGTCACAATGAAGGACCCAAGTTTGAACCTCACTGAAGGCACTTTGCAAATTACAATCTATGCTGATTTGGCACGAGAGAGGGTGATCGGACCCACCCTCTCATGCCTCGAGAGTTTATCATGATGGGCTCGCCCGGGATGGGTTTTCTCAGTTACCAACAAAAATGAGAGGAGGAGGGGGTATTATAGGTGGGCAGGTCAAGAGACTGACTTCTCGTCAGTCAGTATATTTGTCAGGATGTTACTCATAAGGTTTGTCAAATAAAATCCCATCAACCACTAGGGATGTGTCGATCAAAACTTGTTGACCAAACCTCGTCGGCCATCAAGATTATATCGATCATCCTCACGTGTGTGCACACACACAACCTCATCAATCAATGAAATCCATTGATCAATGCACACAAATCCATTGGTCCAAAAAATGCACCGAGCATCGAGAAAACCATCGATCATCATGAAATCACCAGAATATTTATTAATTGTAATGACACTTTTCCTGACATCAATTTCAAGGAAAAAATGATAGTATATACCAATAAATGTTGGTTTTCTAGCACAAAGGTAATCATTGATCAAGTCCTGTCGATTAAGAAAAGACGTCGGTATCACTTTTTCTTTAACGTCAGTTACTTTTTAAAGAAACTGACGTCTACAATAACCCACAAAAAAATTCAGGAAAAAATATTTGCCTCCAAAAATTGTAATATGCGTGTTGGTTGTGAGTTAACCGATGACAGACACATTGCATGAAATAAATTGTGCATCCAAAATACTTATAGCATGGTGTTTTCTACTAAAAAACTACAAAAAATTACATAGCCAATGTTGATTTTTTGGCAAGAAACTGATGTCATACGATTCTTGCCACGTCCCTGAAAAAATAGTTTCCTCCGTGTTACACTCTAGTGTTAGTTCTTTCATAAGAAATGATGACCCAAGACCTATTGAGGCTAATTTTTGTCATTCGGATAATGGCCTCTTGCACCAATTTTTCAGTTGCAGCTGGCGTCTAAGTCATTAGGTTAGCTGTCAGTTTTAGGTACTCAACCAATGACTATTGCCATTACTCAGGCCAACTTTTTTCATTCGGATAATGACCTCTTGCATTGGTTTTATGGATACAACTGACGTCTAAGTCACTAGGTTAGATGTCATTTCTTTGATAGAAACTGACGTCTATTTTTCTTAGTTGTCAGTTTTTTAAACAACCGACAACTATGTCCCACTTAATACCACCCATGAAATTACCTTCCCCCATTCTCTATTTCATTGCTCCCCGGATACCTAGCTTTGGCGATTTTTTCATCACCGCCGCTCTTTTGGTCATGCTTGTGCAGATCTTGCCATCATTTCTGCTCTACTGGTCCTGCTTTGTCAGAGCTGTATGTTGATCTACCACCGCTCCTCTACTATCTGGAATCTATTACTTCGTCAAAGTTGTTTGTTGCTCCACTACCCCTCCTTTGCTTGAGTTGTTGTGCTAGCCTCTATTGGAGGTAGCCACTGTTTGAGGTATCCGATGTCGCCTCCATCATCGTCGATGCCTCTTTGCTCATTTTCCTCTCTGTGCCACTACTACTACTAGCCATTGTCACAGCTCACCAAGGTAGGATTCCCATTTCTTATGTCTTAAATGTTAATAAATAAGTATGTTACATTGATGATGAATTGAAATCTAGGGTTTCTATGGGAATCTTATTTTTATGGTGACTTTGTGGTACACATGGAATGATGAAATTGAGTTATGATACCTATTAAGTTGCATAAATAGTATGAAAATTGAGCGGCCAATTATCTTATGTTATCTCTAATAGTGTGGACCTTATTGATTGTTATTTATATACAATGTTGCATGATTAATGTTTGGGATATTAATAATGAAAATCTTATTTGAACCATATTGTCTGATGAGAAACATGAATACTTAGTGAGAGAAGATAATCCAAGATGGAGAATTAGTAGGAGAAATATTATGATGCTTATGGGGAAAGGAAAAGTGTATATTTGAATAATGTAATGAATGATAGGGTGAATATATAGTGCGAGAGATCAATTCTCAATAAGCATAGAAAACATGAATGTGAACTTTAGTATGTACATGAATAAGGATATTGGAAGTTATGTGATGCAATGATGATGTGGTGTATTTGACTTATGGATTTATGGGTTTGTATTTACTAAGTATTGATATTAATCTTAAACCTTAATTTTGGACATATATATTTGTTGACCTAGAAACACGTTTGATATTTACTCATTAGGAGTAAATCTTAGATAGTCCCTGGTTTAGGACTGTTCTCGAACACTTAATTTCACTTAGAATGTAAGTGTATAATGCATATTTGGTTTTCAAGATGTTTCATCAACACTTCCCCTCTTGTTTTCTAAGTACATATGTTGGTGGACATTTGCCCATCTACATCAGTGTACTTGGAGAACTATGGGGAAATGATGTCGATATTTTCTTGAAAACCAAATACACATTATACACTTACTGGTGAGATTAAGTGTTTGAGTATGGGATAGGTGGTAAACACATTCATTGTTGAACCCTAGACCCTAAACCCTAATCTATAAATCATAAAACCTAATCTATAATTCCTTGTCCCTAAATCCTACATGATAAACCTTAATTTGTAATCTCTAAACCCTAACCATATAAACCCTAAATGCTAATACTTGTTTTCTCTTTGATTATAGAATTGATGGATCATGGATGTCCATTCCAAATTGCTACAACCTGGAGTTTATTACTGGTCTTGATCAATTTGTAAGATTTGTAGAGGAACATTGGAAACAACCTGGAGATAGGTTCTATTGTCCATGTAGGCATTGAAGTAATAACTTGAAAGTCAAAACTATTGATGATATCAAAATTCATGTAATGTGCAACATGATTGTATAAGGCTATACAGAATGGTACTGGTATGGAGAGATTTTGACCATGAGATCATTAAATGTCAATAGCAGTACTTGTGTTGAAGAAGAAACTATCGCCCATGATGTAGATGTGAAAGAACTAATTCCTATAGACATGGTTGATGTGATGCTAGATATTAGTAGCGTGGAGGACACCGATCCACCTTCCTTATTTATAAACATTGTACATGATGTTGCGAGACCGTTATACATAGGTTGTACTAAGTTTATGAAGTTGAGTGTTCTGTTGAGATTGTATACTCAGAAGACTAGCAGTAGATGGAGTGATAAAGTTTCATTTCATTGTTGTCTTTGTTGAATGAAATTCTTCCTGAAGGCAACGAGCTTCCAATCTCAACATACAAATTAAAGAAAATGTTACGCCCAACATGAAAGAAGGATAATAAGATACATGCATGCCCAAATGACTGTGCGCTATTTCGAAAGGACTTTTTTTATTTGAAAGATTGTCCAAAATGTGGGGCGCCAAGGTATAAAATGACAACATCGGGGAATTCAAAAACTGGATCCTCTTGCCAAAGTGATGTGGTATCTACCTATAATACCACATTTTGAACAGTTATTTTCCAATTCCATGGATGTGGAGAATTGAAAGTATCATGCAAAGGAAAAGAAAAATAATAATGAGATCTTATGTACCCTAAATTTGGTGGAAGAAGATTGATTTATTATACCCTAAATTTGGTGAAGATGTCATGAATCTAAGACTTAGGCTTTGTACTGATTGGATGAATTCATACGGCACACTGAGCAACCAACATAGCAATTGGCATGTTATGATTGTTATATACAATTTTCCTCCCTAGTTGTGTATGAAAAATAAGTATGTTATGATGTCATTGCTGATATCAGGCTCAAAACAACCTGGCAATGATATCAATGTTTATCTTGAAACTCTGATTGATGACTTAAAGAAACTCTAGGGAGAAGGTGTGATGACCTATGATGCTTCACATAAAGAGACATTTTGTTTGCATGCTATGATGTGTTGCACTATTAATGACTTTCTAGTATATGGGAGTTTGTCTAGATATAGTGTAAAGGGATCCAACAAAAACATTGATCCAATATGACTAAAATATGGTGGCAAGACTATACATCTTGTTCATCGAAGGTTTCTTCCAAAAGTTCATCCTCACTAAAGGTTGTGCAAGGTGTTCAATTAATCTAATGAGGAACAGAGTGCCCCTAAACCTATATCAGGGGAGGTTGTTTATGAAAGAGTAAAGGAATTTGTCAATGCATTCAGTAAGAGATCACAATGTACCATTCCCACACAGAGTGACAAGTATATATACAAGAAGAGATCAATATTATGGAATCCTCCTTATTGATCTCTTTGGCAGTTAGGCATTGTATTGATGTAATGCATGTTGAGAAAAATGTCTGAGATAGTGTCATTGGTACTCTGTTCAATATACTAGGTAAGACTAAAGATGATATCAAATCAAGAATGGACCTACGTGAGATGGGAATAAGGAAATAATTAACAAAGGAAGTTAGTAGTGATCAAAAAACATATTTACCTCCTTCTTGTTGCACATTGTCTAGAAAGGAGAAGAAAACTTTTTGTGAGTGTTTGCTAAATGTTAAGGTACCATAGGGATACTCTTCCAATATCAATAGACTAATATCAATGAAGGATCTGAAGCTGATAGTTCTTAAATCTCATGATTGTCATACTTTAATGCAACAAATATTTTCTATGGAAGTTCGATCTATACCACCGAAGCATGTAAGGTTGTCAACCACCGAGCTTGATTTCTTCTTCAACACTCTATGCAAAAAATCTATTGATCCTGAGAATCTTAATAAGTTGCAAAGAGAAGTGGTTGTTACTCTATGCCAGCTTGATATATATTTTCTTCCTCCATTCTTTGATATTATGATACATCTTGCTGTCCTTCTGACTAGGGAAGTGAAATTGTTGGGATTAGTTTTCTTGCATTGGATGTATCCTTTTGAACAATACATGAGTGTTTTTAAAGGTGATGTTGGAAACTATTATCGGCTTGAAGGAAGTATTATTAAGGGTAATGTGGATAGGGAGGTTATGGGATTTTGAAATGACTTTTTGAGTTGTAACAAAGCTCATGTAAATGAGAAGAATATTGAGGACTATTCCGATAGAGGGACTTTCAGAGAATAAGTGAAATTAATCAGTCGTGAGCTGTCGGAACAAGCACACTTATATATTTTACACATCATTGATGAAGTGAGTAGTTATATCACCGAACATACCAATTTCATAAAGAAAAAATATCCTCAAGCCAATTCAATGTGGCTTGCTAGAGAGCATAACAAGACATTTATTAGGCGGTTTGAAGATAAAGTCTTACCTCAACTATCTCAAACACCAAATAATGTTGTTGAAAATATCAAATGCCTTACCGTTAAACCAAAAATGAATCTTATGTCTTATAAATGGTTTGGCATAAATGGATTTTCATATTACACAAAGAGTCATGATGATAAGAGTGTTGTCTAAAATAGTGGGGTCACCCTTCAAGCATCTCCATTCTATTTTTCTAGTGAGAAGGATAAGAGTCCACGTGAAAATAAAATGTCATATTACAGTGTCATTGAAGACATTTGGGAGTTTGACTACATAAAATCAGATTTTTGGTCTTTAGGTGTAATTGGGTTAATAACACCAATGGAGTTGTAATGGATGAAATGGGTTTCACATTGGTTAATTTTGAAAAGATTGGATAGAAGGGTGAACCATTCATAATGGCATCACTTGAGAATTAAGTATTTTACATTGATGTTCTTGAAAATGAAAAATGGTCGATTTTCTTTAAGGTAGATCCTATAGATGAAGAAGAGTGATAACACCCAAATTTAGGCATCTATGCTAAGCATTTATTTATGGTTTTGTGTCATTATAGCCGTAATATGCCCAAAATAACCCTAGATCCTTATATTTTAGTAATTTCTATTTTTTCATAGGTAAAGTTGCTCAACTGGACAAATTTGGGACTTGTAGGCACCAAACTTGAAAAGACATCCATTCTCCAAGATTTTTCCCCAACATATGGTTTTTGCAGCAGCTAGACTTCCATCCTTCACGACCATAGTGGACTAAGCATCACACTACATGCACCAACTTAGGAGACGGTGGTCCCGCGACTATGACTGTGACCAACAAGGATGACATGATCGCAGCCAAGGAAGCAATTCCATGACCACGACCAAGATGTTGTGTCGATAAACACTTGGCATGGTCAAGACGAGGCCACTACCGCAACCGTGGGATCCACCTTGACTGTAGCATGACAACGACTGCAGGATCCACCTCGACCGTGAACACGATCATGAGATCCACCTCGACTGAGGCACGACCACGACCGCAGTGTCTGCTGACCGATCATGACCCTTGACACGACCGTGCTGAGCTCGACATAGTCGGGAAGAGACCATGGCCACAACTGTGGCAGGTGTAGTGACCCTCTTCCGCCTTCACCTATAAATATCCACCCCTCTCGACCTGGAGAGGAGTTCTAAATTTTTAGAGGTTCCACGTGTTGGTTCTGACCCGTTTTGGTTCCTAGAGCCTCGTGGGAGAGTTTTGAGGTCTGAAAAGCTGAGGTGCTTGCCCATATCTGACCATTCTCAACCATCTTCCACCTCCATACAACCACCAAGCTGCTGTTTGGGGCAGAATCAAAGAGAAAGGAGGCCAAGGAGTCCAGAAGACCAAGGAGGACGACCCAAAGATAACTTGTGGTTACATAGCCAAGAATTCTTCTCTCTAATTAGTAGAATCCTACAGACTCTATTTTGTTTTCTATTCTTTGTTTTGTTTTATTTCGTGACAATCTACTAGACTAGTTCTAGCTCCATACGTTTATCAACTATCAGATTGGCTTATCTAACTTAAGAGCGAGATCTTATGTGTCCTAAGCATCCCCACATCCTTGTGTTTGACCCCATATATCTACTTCGACCCTATAATAAAGGTGCGGGATTCCTTGAAGGTTTCAAGTTATAAATTTAAACTCCGACCGCCCTCCCCTTTGGGATGTGATCAAAGAGTACTATGACAATTGTGATGACTCCAGTCCATTCTCAGTTGGCTTACCAACACCAAATACTGAAGGTGACACTAACTCTATATGCATATAGATCACACCGATGGAATGTTAATTTATACAAGATCCTAATATTAGAGACATGCTTTTATTTTTTTTAAATGTTAGATACGAATTTTACATTCTTTATCACTTATATTTCATTGTTTGACTATTTTTGATATGACATTATTTTAATGGCATCTGACCATGAGTTTGATGATCATGATGATTATTGTGAGGTTGAGCACCCTACTAATGTGCACCATCAGGATGAGCCCCCTACCAATGTGCATCGTCAGGATGAGCACCCTGACACTGTTGTAAGTTGTATTGTTTTATTACATAGATATGCATTTTATAATGTCTATCTTATTGTATTATTTTATCACATTTATAAGTTATATATTTTTATGTCTTATGTGTGCTTTTTGTCAATTTTAGCATGAGTATGTGCATCCTAAAGATCCTACTGAGCTTTATGTTCAACATTATAAGCATGCCATAATATGAGACATCACAATGATGAAAAAGTTACTAGAGCAAAAGGATAACAAACTGAAGCTGGTCGTTGAGTTTTATAATCAAAGTAATCGTGTTGGGAAGAACTATAGTTCTTTTGTGTCATATATAGGGGTTCTGACTCATAGTAGAGAGGATGTAAATGTAGAATCTTGGCATAAAGTTTATCCAAGAAAGAAAGATTGTATATGAAAGGAACTGTGTGAGATATTATCATTTACAATTCTATTTTTAAAGCTATTTATAATTATGTTTATAATAATATTACATTAAGTATGTGGTGTCTTTTGTAGAGCATATTTGAACTGGATGAAAAATTACATCATAAAAAGGTGATGCAACGTTGTGGCATAGTACTAAGGAACTACATGACAAGTTTGACAAGAGAATATATACAGAACATCGATACAAAGAAGAAGAAGTCAGTCACTGAGAAAGGGAACTATCTTGACCCAAAGGTGTGTAGGGTGTTTGATACTAAGAGACAAATTAAAAAATTCAAGGTATTAAGCCTTGCTCCTCATATTGAAATCATTGTATTACATATTTAACATATGGTTTGGACTAACCTGGCTATAAGAAATGCTCAAAGAGAAAGGCGTACAAAGAATGTGCACAACCACATGATGGCTTCAGGTGGCTATGCAAATCTTTTCCAAAAGCTATTATACGCATCTTCTTCTCATCATCCTATTGTTGGTACTGGTGATCCTTTACTACTATTCAACCTCTATGTTGCCATGATTAATAGATAGCTGAGAGGCAAACCAAATATAGAGATATACCCAACCCCACAACTATTGAGGCGGCTGCAGAATGGTAAAATTCATGTCTTAGAGCAAATAGTATTGATGATTATCATGTTTTACTTACCAATTACTAATGATGATGATTAGAAGGAGCTCCACGAGCAAAGGAAAAAAAGGAAAATTCATCCATGCGTGCACAAGGGATGAATTGACAGTTGCTCTAGGTAACCTAGATTATCATGGGCGTGTTAGGGTTGTTGGTGTTGTTACTGGTATAAGAGCCTTCTTTGGGCCATCAGAGCATAATTACAAATCTATCTAGAAAGGAAGATTCTTAGAAGAAAAGGTACAAGGGATGATTGTAAAGGATATAGAGGAAGCAATGAGAAAATATCATTCTTCTCAAATTGTACCTGTGGTGCCCTACTCTTCATACGAGGTGGACCCTCCTATGATAGATGTTGTTGGGAGTAATCATGTTGACCCACCACATAGCACACTCGTTGTAAGTATTTTTATGTCATTGTAGTCTTTCATAATGATTTGTATAATATTGAGTTTAGGTATATATATAACACTCTATGTGTAACAACCCCGCCTACCGGTAACTACCAATTAAGAGAGACCAAGAGGTCAGATCCGTTATCCCAAATTTTCAGGATCAATGGTGTGACAAATAATGAATAATAATTATAAAATTCTACCAAGACTATACTGAAAGCTGGAATAAAATAAAACTTTTCATACCTTTTTCAAAAACTTAGATATCTACTTCTATCCCCAGTTGGAGTCTATTCTAACTAATCCTCCTTGTACTTTAATTCTTACTTTCACAACATGTCACTTTACTTTTTGTTCTTTTAAAGGTTGTACCTAAAACACTGACAATCAAAATGTTGGTCAGCATATAAGAATATTCCAGTTTGTGGGGACAACCAAAATTTCACAAATATGGCTAACAATCTAAATATGACAATTAAGTTAATTAACAAGCCAATTTATGCTTTCAATGTGACATTCTCCACCGCTTTTTCCCTAACCCTGGCATACCCTCCTTAGGGTTTCTCTTTTGCCAATGACTTAAGGCCACCTTCTCAATCCTGAGCTTGGTGCATGGGGTCACTTCTCATGGTGCCCATTAGTCATGCAATAAAGACCACCTTCTCAATCCCGAGCTTGGTGTCTGGGGTCACCACTCATGGTACCCATGGGTCTTCCCTCTTGGGCTTGACCTTTTGGCATCATCCATCAGGGTGGCATGTAGGTGTGAGAATACACACCTATATTATTATTGTGATAATCATAGTGACTTTATGATTTGCAAGTATGAACATCCAAACTGTTTGGTTGCATTCAATGCAATTAATCATTTAGAAAACCTTCGGGAAACTAATGCGATTTACCACAATTAACCACATAACTATCAGACTGACTTGAGTGCAGAAACAATCCAACTAAGCAAGAAATTCAGTAAACAAGCAAGCACACAAGATGATCTTGAAACATGCATCCAATTTTCCTATCATTGATCATGCCATCAAGTTCTACTAAACCTAGTTGCTTCCTAGGGTTACTAGTCCTTTTTAGGGTTTCAATTATAATTAGGGTTTCACTTCATTTTTACTATTTTAAACCCTAACTTTAAAAAGTTATTCACAACCCCTAATTATCTCATCTATTCTTCATGAAAGATGTTAAAGTTACCTTTTATCCACATATAACCCTAATTTCAGCTTGAAGGAACTATACTTTCCTTTTTACCCAATTTAGGGTTTTTAAGGATATTAACCATCATATTAGGTTTAAAACCCTAAATCTTGCAATTTCATCTTCAAAATAGGTGAAGATTCATCTTTATCCTTAAATAAGTTAACAATACTCAAAGTAACTTATTTGCACTATCAAATATATCCTTTATCATCAATTAGGGTTTCTAACCACAAATTAATACTTTTTCCATAAAAATTATACACTTTTGCAAAATGATACTGATTTATGTTTTCAAACTATTTTTAACTTATTCCCCGTATTTTTCTGATCAACTTTCATGCATAAACTTTTCTCATCAGAGTTTTCTAGCAAAAGATATGATTTTTGCAAGGAAAATCCTTTTTCTAATTTATTCAATAATCCTAGGAAATCGGGGACCGCTTGATCCATGGTCCGTTGGTCCACTCAGGATCCAACGGCTCAGGATTCACATTCCGATTCTGCAATTCGAAGTAAACGAAGGACCAAAATGTCCTTACCTGGAGTGAGAGCGCGAAAGGGAAAACTAGTAAAACACCACATGGTCTTCTTCTTCCTCGTGCCAACGCACAGTGAGCCCGCGGTCAACCTCATCGTTGACTTCACGATCTCGACCACCTGCGAGCGTGTCGAAAGGTCAGGGAGCTTCATCTCCCTCCACTGAACACAACCGAGCCCTTAATTTCTCATCCTTGCCACGCTAGCACCACCTCCAACTCATCGGACTCTGGCAAGGCAAATTGGGTGGACGAGGGGGATGGTCAGGGTTGTTCTTCGAATTGGTTGCACAGAAACACTCCTTGCCGCTCTCCGAGGGTTGTGGGTTGAAGAGTTTGCATGTTGGTGCCCTCATGAGACCTCCCCTATATATAGGGTCAGAGGCAGAGTTTGGGTGAATTGGGAACTTTCCCAATCGTCAACCAAACCCCTACAAAGTAGGGATGATCCTCTTCATACTTCTCTCCCGAAGATGATGGACCCATCAGCTCATCAATTTAAAGCACAGAGTGCAAGAAACTCAGATTCCTTTTCCTTGTGTGAATCGGGGTAGGTGATGAGAAGCCACCTTTGGATCCGTGATCCCCTAGACCACGCGGGGCATCCAACGACTGACATCACTCCCCTAATCCTATTTTCTTTAAAAAACGAATTAAAAGTGTATTTAACAAGGAAACTTGGGAAAAACATATCTCTCTTCTCATTTATTATTTTTCAATCAAATTTTAGAGGAAACTCTATCTTGGCATTATCTACTCTAATACCAAATTTGAAACCCAAATTCCAAAGGAAAAGGGTGTTTCCTTCATATGCAAGTTATTCATTAATAAAACCAAATTAATTGATATTTCCTCTTTCTTTTTCCATTATCTTGGCATCTTGTATTCCTTGGACCTCAAGGAACCCTAAAGGCACGAAATTATACTTTCTTATAGTAGAAAATAACTCTTTTTAACAATACCACAAAATAAAGGACATCCATGTATCACATTATCCTCTTATTTTGTATTATTTGTATTTTCTCTTTCTTTTTCTCTATTGGGGCTCCTTGGACCCCAAGAAACTCTAATATTTCTAAATTCTTTTTAGTGGATACTAATTATCCTTTTAGATGCATCTATATCCATTATTTCTCATTATCTTGTTTACTTCTTTATTAAAATATCTCTTTTCTAGGATTTCTCTTTATCTCTCTTTTTATTTTCCTTATTGGAATTCCTTCTAACATTAGAAACCTTATGGATATGAAAATCCACCAAATATGACTCAATCATACCTCCTTCCACTTATTTTCCATATTTTATCACAATCTCCTATTTCCTTCTTAATAAAGAAATATTTAATTGATCTTTTCTTTTCTTGTTGCATTATCTTTGCAACTTTGGACTCCTTGGAACCCAAGGAACCCAAGAGGCACGAAATCCACCTTTGGATAATATTCCCTTGCCTTCTAAAGGTTTCTACATCTTTCTTTTCTGCATTTCTTATTTACTCATTTAATAATGGAGTTTCCTTTGTCTTTTCCTTGTTATTGGGCCCAATAACCAATAAAGCCCATAAAACAACCAATAAGGCTATTGTAAACGAAATCCTTTTATTCAAAACAAATCATATCATTATTTGTTCAAATATCTTTAATAGGAGAAATTACATTTCTCACCAAAAGAACCATAAAATTGGGGTTGTAACATCCTTCCCCTCTTATAGGAAACCCCAAAATTCCACTAGGCACACAAACAAAAAGGATAAGCCTTTCTTATGTCCATCATGGCTCCCATGTGACCTCACCCTTTCCATGGTGCTTCCCAAGAACCTTCATCATCTCATATTCTTCCATCTGAGTTCTCTCTCACCTTGGTATATCGTACCCTCATAGGTGACTCAGGACATTTCAACCTCTCATAAAGCTGAATAGGTTCATGGCTCAACACATGGCTTGGGTACCTCACATAGTGCTCTAGATCGGACTCATGTAACACATCACATTATCCTGAGGGGTAGACTAAACATAACCATCTCCACCAATCCATATCAAATGGACCCATCTATCGGGGACTCATCTTTCTCAGTTGTGGCTTAGAGGGGTCAGATTTTCACAGCACATATTCTCCCATAGTGTACTACATGTCAGTCTGCTTTGCATCAGCTCACGACTCATGTCGCCCCTATGCTTCCTCAGCCATCGCATGATCAAAGTGACTTCATCTACACCCACTGTGGTCTCTCTGACCTTCACAAGGTCTCTTCACCAACATCATCTTAATGAAGTGGTGACCGACACAACCTACCTTACAGAGCTTCTTTACATCCTGATACTGGCTATGGTGGTTATCATCACATTTTATATAGGACAAGAATTGTCTGCATGTATCACCCTAAATGAGCACACATGCTTTCATCAGACCCTCTAGTCTGGATCATACTAACCATTAGTTAGGGGTGAAAAATTGTACTAATATTGAGTTCTTCATGTACCTACTTCCACCGCATGGAAGTGACAAATTCCACATAGCTCATGATGAAAACATCCTCATAAGATGACTACCTTAGTTCTCTTGATGTTTGTAGGCCATCCGCATATCATACACTCCACAAGGGTACGTTATTATCTCTATCCTCATGCATCATAGCAACGTTTCCACTCACATCATCTTTATCTTTGGTGTATGGCATGTGTAATGTCCTATCTCTCACCCCCATAACAAGAGGAAATAAGCATTTGGCGGCCGTCCAAACACAAAGTTCTTCTTGTTCCAAGAGTAGAGATGGTACATCCCACATTTCCAGTACACCTTCAAATCTAAGTTGAAACATGCAACATATGTCTCTACATCACGATTATCTTGATATCAAAGTTACTTCTAAGGAAAACTGATCTCAAACCTACTTGGGTCCACTCACAATCCTTGGTCATCTCCTCTAGGTTTGTAGGGTGCCGACACTTTTGGGGTCATCCCTCTTCCCTTATGCATCTAGAGAGTGCCCTCCTCATCTTCCCTTTGGGTCCTAGGAGTTCATGAAGGTGATCAATCTCCTAACCCATGGTCCTCAGACAATGATAGTTGTTACCTCCTGACCCTATGGTCATGTGCAACTAGGGAATTAGGCAACTCCTACTTCCATCAGTCTTATCCCTACCAGACCCTAGGATAGACTTAGGATTCTAATATAGTACATGTCCAACTTAGAACCTTACCCAAGTCTCCATAATCTCTCTCTGCATTCATGGGCTGGCTTTCATCCTTTCATAGGGGTAATGGTGACCTGCCTAACTTGGTCAGGCTCCATACCGGTTACCTCCATGGTAACACATCCACATGCACTTATAGATGGTTATCTATGGGTCTACATGTTCAATCTTATACTATGTACTTTTCACTTAGCTTCTTAGGATCCTATGAGACCTCTTTAGGTTACCTCAAAACCAACAGAAACTGGTATACACCCTACAAAAGGGTCCCTCTCCCATGATGGGAGGAAACTACATCTTGATAATAAAGGTAACAAACGTCCTTATGTCTATGGTTTACATCCACATGAGCATGCTTAGACCTAGCAAGCTTCTAAGGCATAAGCAGACCACCTACTAAACCATGCTAGGTCATACTTGTTCTCATTCCTCAACATTGGACCAAGATCACACCTGCCCATGTCACGAACTTTGATGTGAGAGGTTCATCAAACATACCTTAAACTTAAGGGGTTTCCTTTTCCTATAAACATGAGGAGTGCCATGCTTGAAACTCAAGTTTCATCTTGAGCATCAGGAACACTACTTCCTCTCTAAGGTCTAGGAACCCTAGGTTCACTTTTCTGATGTCCAACCGTATGCTCAACCTTCTAACCACGAACCAAACACTTACTGTAACATCCTTGACCTGGGTTATAAACTAACCGTAGGTGTTTTTCCTAATTAAGTTATTAGATGCTAGTGTTTATCTTCTGAAATGTAATTAAATCTTTTGAGGAACTTGTATTTCCATTTCAGTCCTTTTTTAATAGTGTTGAAACATTGTTTTGTTAATATGGACTAAAGTGCAAATTACCCAATTTGAGGGGTTAACTTGCAAATTGCACATGTTAAGATGTTCCTCTGATGTTGATACATCATAAGAATGAATATGATGTAGTGATATGGATTCCACAAGCTTGGGCACCAAGATATAGCTTGTAGAGTAATCCTTGTGCTTTAAAACCTAGTTTTGGTGTAATGTGCAAATTACCCAAAACCTAGGGTCCAACATGTAAAATATACCCTCTAGAGTATCTCTCATGATTCTTGGCATAAAGTTGAACAAGAAAATGAGAGGGGCGCCTCATATGAAGGATCATGGAAGAGAGAGTATCTTGGTATTGAATAATCAAGATTTAAGTAAATAGCTCTTTAAAATATACAACTTATTAAGATGTTGGGTTTCTTTTCCTTAAACCATGGATAATTGAGAAGTCTTGCAAGGTTTAGAAAGTGTCCACGTAGACAAGAAATTGGAGCAAGTTTTGGTGGATTTAGTTGGAAAATAAAAGAAGATAACTCTCTTTTATCTAATTACCTTAAAGACCCGTAAATATATAAGCAACTTTTTTCCAACAACACAAGGGATCGTTTCCCTTAGTTCTTTTCTTCTCAAACTTGCTTTGGCTGACCAAGAAGGAGCTCTAGACCAGAGGAAGGAAGACCAAGCTGGTTTGGTAAGTATGGACCATCATCTACCTCGAATTCATGGTGGAAACCATAAAATAAGGTTGGTTTATTGGTGATTTTCACACGATTCTTCCTTCTAGCCATCTTCTCCATCCAAAACTTGAAGAAAAAAGCTTGGACAACTATTGGAGCTTCATCCACCATTAAAGCTACGAATCTTGGAGCTCTATATCAGACTTAAAGGTGGGTTTTATAACTCTAAACCTTGAGTTTTGTTTATGCATCTTCATCTCCATGAAAAATCGTTAGTTATTCTTCTTCCTTTGCTACTCTTGTGTTCTTGATAGCAATTCCGTGAAGAACAACCTCTGCTCTTGAGGTAGGAGATGATGTCGTTAATTCCTATGTTTATCCAAAAAGTACTTTAGCAAACGGTCTCCAACTCTTGCCCAAACGGTTTGTCAAATCGATTGGAGCAAACAGTTTCAAACTGTTTGAATGCAAACGGTTTCAACCAAACCACATAGAAGCAAACGGTCCAAGACCATTTGGATGCATTGACCAGGCGTTGACCATTTGGAGGTCTGTTGAGAATAATGTGGACTAATTACCTACCAAAAACCATCCATTAATTCCATGTGAATCACCAATTGAAGGCCCAATAGTCACCTAAACCCTAATCGGGTCATTTGCTGATTTTAATAATAGTGTCATGTTGAAGTTTGGGTTGAGTGGCCCAAACGGTTTCAAAACCATTTGGGGATCACCCAAACGGTCTCAAGACCATTTGGTGATCACCCAAGACCATTTGGAGGTCTAGGGTTAAGTAGGGTTAACCAATTGAGGACCCAATGATATCACATTGATGAATATTCGATTGCTGATTAGGTGACCAAACCTAGGGTTCAAACATTAATTGAATGACTTAGTTTTTGATAAAATAATGGGAAAATAGTCTCAATACTGTTTGGAAGATGTACAAATGATCCCAAGACCGTTTGGGGTCAGCATATGACCAAATTGAATGATAGTTCAATGGTGACAAATCAATTAGACTCACATTGGAACATGTTGAAGGGTAATCGATTCCAAACCCTAATCCAATCGATCCAAGCCCTAATTGATGATCAATTGAGGGTCCATTGAGTGTCAAATCAGTTGAGGGTTGACCTAATTAATGTTGGGTTTTTGGGGAGGCAGAGAAGGCAGCAGAAACAAATATTTCTCCCCCAAACCCAACACGAGGAAACGCGTCAACGTCTATATAATAGGACAAGATGGTTTGTGGAATCATACCTTGTCCCGAGGCTTGCTCGGAGACAATACCTCGCGCCTTGCACGGTCTTCAAATCCGGTCTTCGACGGTGTCTGTGCAACTCCTGGTCGCACCGGGACTGACGACTCCTACTCATACCGGACTGTCGGATGACAATTGTCCTCCTGAGCGGCAGTGACCTCCCGCCTCTGAAGTAGTCCACACGGACCACCTAGAACTCCACACTCCTTGTCCCACAAGGGAGTGGAAGGAGTCGCACCCTCCTGTTGACGTACTAGTCGCCAACACACTCTCCTGCTGCTAGTTGCAACTGCAATTGTCCTTCCCTTGCTGCACCTCCCTTTGCGGGAAGCACTTGCTCGGGCTCTCTCTCGGTTACCAAAACCAAAGAGAACGACAACTTTGCAGAGCAACTGATTGCACTGAGTTGTTCTTCAAGAAGCCCCCAATACCCCTATATATATAGGAGGGTCATGGGACAGGGTTCTCTATCCCGGGCAATGCGGGACTAAAAGAAGGAGTAGAAGGGTTCGAGATTTTCCACAAAAGCAACCAACTTGCAACCTGAACCGATCGGTTCACAAGTGAACTGGTCGGTTGGGGACCTGAACCGGTCAGTTGACACCTCAACTGATCGGTTGGGACTCCTCAACCGGTCAGTTCACAAGTGAACCGGTCGGTTGGTGGTCCTGGTCGGTTCCCGATTGACTTTCCTTCTTTTGTTTCTAATTGGTATCGAATACCAATCCTATTCCCAATCAAATTGGGCAATTGAAACGAAAGGAAAATTCTCACCAATCCAACTTTCCCAAGTTGCTCGGTTGCACCAGTTGAATCGATCGTTTCAACACTTGAAGCAATCGATTCACCCTGGGATTGAGCCGACCGATTCAGCAACCTCAGCCGACCGGTTCAACACTTGAACCGATCGGTTGGGAGTACAGGTTGTGCAGAATCAGTCAATTGTGATTTCAATCAATTCGATACTCCAATCAATGTGTCCAACACCTTGAACACTATGATATTGAGCTATCAATTAATTGAGTGTTTAATTGAACTACTAAACTCCTTTAGTAATCAATCTAAACCTTGCTTGTGGACAAAACTCCTCTTCCAAGTTAAATCCTATGTGTGTGACCCTGCAGGTCCATTTCACGTTGGCAGTGAAAGTCCATAACACTTATGACTTCACAAGAAAAGAGCAGTTCCTAGTCACACATCAGTGCTACCCAAGTGAAAGTAGAAAGTTGGTGAATAACTTTCAATCCTACAATCCGTGAATGGTGTTATAGTGAATGTATAATTCCTTTGTCACTGATATCCCGAATGAACTCGAGGCATGGAACAATCATCTTGTCAACGTTCATTCACTTTCTTGATCTCAGAGTAGATTGGAAGAGATATGTATGACATCAATATCACATACTGATTCACATATGTGTGCACTCCTTTCTCAATCGTAATCATCAAGTGGCCATGGATATCAAACTCCCTCAGGAGGGACAAATCCCATATCTATCACTCACCCCTAAAAAAACCCCATGTGTCAAAGCCACCCAATCATCACCTTTATAACAACCCATGTTTCAGGACTGCGTTTGATGATGTCAAAGTATGCCCAACGACATGTGTTGAGTGTAGTGATTTCAGGTCAAAGAATCACACTCACCACCATCACTGTGAGTACTGACTGTGACTACCATGTCATGGTTCCATGTGTCAAATTCACGGTGGGTCTGTCCGGTACACTTGTTCTCTAACAAGTACCTATGTGTTTGGTTTGATATCTCTATATCATGACTAATGTGATTCTGTCATCAACCAACACCACAATCTAGTCGTGTGTGTCATTGCTGTCTATCTACCTTCCACAATGACATCCGACTAGGGACATAACAATAATGTACAAACTCTTAGCATCCATATGATCTCATCGTTCAGGTCCTTAACCTGAAAGCATACGTCATTGAGTACTGTCATTCTCTAGACATTCAATCTACTCTATCACTATCTCATATGACTGAAGCAGAAAGAATTGGAAGCTTGCCTTTGATGTTTATCAAATCAATCTTAATGTATCCCACCAATCATCCCATGATTGGCTCTCAGGGCATACATACCAACAATTAACTCAATTGATGAGTGGCTAATAATTACATGATCGATTGAGGAGTTCAACTTTGGAAACCCTGACTCAATTAAAGTGGTTGAGATACTTTTTGGTCCTTGCGGTTTTGAGGTGGTTTGGACCAAACGGTCTCAAGACCGTTTGGGTCCAAACAGTCTCAAGACCGTTTGAGTCCAAACGATCTCAAGACCGTTTGGGACCAATCGATCCCAAACCGTTTGGTGCTGGTTTCAAGATCGGTTATGTCCATGCGGTTTCAAAGTCAACAAGACCAAAGGGTCTTCATGACCAAACAGTCTTCGCCCCATCTTGGCCAAACGGTCTTGAGTGTGCACTTTACCAAACAATTTCAAAAGTCAAACAAGACCAAACGGTCTTCAACACCAAACGGTTTCAAGGTCTGTTCAAGACCGTTTGGAGGTTTAGTATGTAAGACCGTTTGAGGTCTATGAAGGTCAAGATCGTTTGATGCCTTAGTGGTCAAGATAGTTTAGTGGTTGATTAACCTAAACCTCATAGATACCTAAAGTGATTAAGGGACCAAGTAGTTAGTTGATAAATGCATGTGATAATCAGTGGTGATCATTATAAAGGTACTCTTGATGGGATAGAGTGATTAGTACTCTTTGGATGAGTAAGCCTTCATGATCACAATGGTAATGACATAACACATGATGTCAATGTTGAAGTGACTTAACCTAATCAAGCGTGATACAAATATCATATGATAGAAAGAGGAGAGAGAAGTCCTCTTATATGAATGATAATTAAGTAATAAACTTCCAATATGTATGAATACATCTAATTAGGGTATGATCCTTCATAGTGAGATCATGAAAACCCTAATTATGATGGTTAATGAATTTTAACCCTAATTTGAGGGCATTAATGGAAATAATCTTCATATATGATGATGGTATGATCTTAATTCATTATATTGTGAATAGTAAACCCTAATCTAGGGAAATGTGATGATATGAACAATAAACCCTAATTTGGTGTTATACTTTTAAGCATGAAACTCTATAATTGAATTATGAAATGAGGAAACACTATTTCTAATTAAGCAAAAAGGGGGTTAGATAACCCTAATTGAATTGAATAGGAAACCCTAACCCTAGATACCAGCCGTGGTGATGTCAAACGGTCGTGGTAATTCTCTGTAGCATGACCGTGCAAGATAGCACGACCGTGGTGTTCTGTACTTGACTTGGAAATAATTTGTATTGTGTTGATACAAATATAATGTGTATGTTATCAATAGTGTTAGTCATGCATGTCTTTATAAAGAAGTGAACATAGTCAGGTAAGGGTTATGATGTCATATTCATTGAAAGCACTTTATAAGCTTTGAAAGTAATGATATGCTATGTTGGCTAATGAGAGGTAACATATGCGATTGATAGGCTATATGAGCCATGAGAAATACCTGCATTGTTAGAATCATATTCATACTGTTAAATAACTTGATGGCAATATGTTACTTGATAACAAGTATTTGATGATTTAAGGGTTTGAATACCCATATTCCTGAATCACAATGATGAGATGGTTAGGGATTGAGATCCCAATGTTAACAAGATGTGAAATAAACTTGATACAAGTAGTACTCTTTATTTATAGCAATTGTCTTATTAGTCTATGTTTGAAAACATTCCGGACGATAAAAGAATGCTATAATGTACTTAAATAATCAAGTATAATGATATCATGTAGAGCCCTGACCATAGATCCATCATTGTCAGAAACCAAATGATGGTGAAACAGGTTTACCTAAGGGAACTCCTGGACAACATACTTTTGAGTATGTGGGGGTTATGGACGTGAATATCCTTACATCCTAATGGAGGAATTGGTGTGAGATAAACATCAAATCTCTCAATCCTTAATTATATGTTTATGTCGGGATGATGTATCACTAATCTCCCAATGATGTTGTTAATGCTGCATCGATGAGAGTTAAACAAGAAATCCCTCAATGGCGAAGAGAGTATACCATGCCACTGTAACTATAATAGCGAAGTTGCCATAATACCCTGGAAAGCTATTATAGCAGAGACACAAGATGTCCTGCATGTTGTACCTGACACTGACTGAGGAAGATGAGGTCATAGGAATCCAGCTCTTCTGATGACCTATGTATGGTACCGATTGCGATTTAGTAATGGTCAGTTGGAGTATGAGTGGTATACCTCATCTCCTCAGGGCATAATTATGTTTGTTAAATGTAAACAGCCGTGTAGCATATTTGCTTAGGTTGAACTATGAGAGACAATGATTGTTGATGCATTGTTTATAGTGTTCTAGTTGAATAACTAGTATACATGTTCTTCATATTCCTTATTGAAATATGTCTTGTCATTCAATCAAGTTATAATTGAAATGATTTCTTATAGAATACTGCTCTACTTAGTTTAATCAATGAATTGCCTGCTGTTAAATAATTATAGTTCGGTTGCTCATTGTTATCTTAATCTTTGAAATAACAATTTTTTGGAGAAGAGTTATAACTCTCGATGGGACAATTATTCAATTGTCTCACCCCCGTGGGATTCAATTTTTTAGGTAGACGTTGAGGACGAAGGAACCCTTCAGTGGGTGAGCAGCAACATCAGCAACAACAACATTTGGGACAGCAGTGATCCTTAGGTGGAGACACTGTCTGTCAAGCGTTGTAGATAGAATGTCCTATGTGTCGTCTCTGTACTCTCAGGTCCTAGGAGTCTTTAGATGTTTTAAATAGATCTGAGATTTTGGCGTAATGCCTCGAGATTTTGTATCTTGCTTTGTACAGTCAACATGGCAGTTGATGTTATGACTCTCGAGATGTGATATTACAGAGATGTAATGGTGAATCTATTTGTATATAACCTATTTTGTTCTTTTATGAAAGAGTCTTACAGGTTGTGAACCTTTGTGCAAAAAGTTTTAAATTTTTTTGATTTTCAGTAATTCCGCTGCTAACGAAATGCTTCCACATTAGTTTAAATTCATTGATCTTGTTTTCGCGAGACAGACGTCACAAGTTTAGTGGTATCAGAGCTCTAGGTTTGCTGAGTCTACAGAGACATAGGACTTAGGTTGTTGAGTCTGTTCTAGTGTCTTCTAGTATATCTGATAGTGTCTTCTTCTCATCAGGAGGAGAAGATAAAACTAAAGATGTCTGGACCACACGAGGAACACATTGCTGAAAGTAGTGTTGTTGCACCTAGAGAAGGTGCAAGAAACCAATAAAGGGAAGAACCTATACCTCAACCACCCCAGTTCAATCCAACTGACATGGGGAACCCAGTCGTCCAAGCCATGTTTGG
This sequence comes from Alisma plantago-aquatica, assembly GCA_963693085.1. Lineage (NCBI taxonomy): Eukaryota > Viridiplantae > Streptophyta > Magnoliopsida > Alismatales > Alismataceae > Alisma > Alisma plantago-aquatica. Next base: position 1,353,510,503 of record OY856410.1, on the reverse strand, counting down.
GCAGTTTATGACTGCCATGACACATATGACTGATAGGATGCCTATACCTACACCTAGGGCACCTACCCATCCTGAAGGACAAGGAGTCGGCAAGGTGTTTGAACGACTACACTAGGTTGGAGCCACAGAGTATGCTGGAACAGCTCACCCAGTAGATGTTGACCTGTGGTTAACTGAACTAGAGAAGGCCTTTAGAATCCTGAACATCCCAGAAGCTGAGAAGGTTAGACATGCTATATACCTTCTCAAGGGGAGTGCTGGTCACTAGTGGACCATGGAAGAATAGAAAAGGTCTAGTGTGGAGATTGAATGGGAAGTTTTTCGACAGGAATTTATCAGTAGATACTTCCCTAAAACATTTCTGGACAAGAAAATATCTCAGTTTGAGAGTCTAAGATAGGGACCTATGAGCATTAGCGAATACGAGGCTAAGTTCATGGAGTTGTTGTGGTTATGTCAACATATGGAAGCTACAGATGAAGAAAGGATTAGACATTTTGAGAAGGGGTTAAACGTTGAGTTGACCACCCCTGTGTCTGCTCTGGAGAATAGGGAAAGGTTTGCTACCTTTGTGGAGTCAGTCAGGAGGATAGAGAGGACAGTGGCAGAGAAAAGACAGACCCAGAACAAGAGGATGTATCCCAAGTTCCAAGGATCCTCATCTAAAGATTTGAAGAAACCTAGGTTTTCTGTGCCTACACCACCACTTAGATTTAGTACCTAGACGCAGTGGATGTCAAATAGGGGTAGAGGACGAAGTTTACCATTATAAGGAGCTCGTAGCTCAACATCTATGTCAGTTACAAGACCACCCAGACCACAACAATTGAACATAAGTTTTTATATATGTGGAAAGATGGGACATCTGATGAAAGATTGCAGAGCCAGAGAAGTGAGTGTGACTCAACCTCAGGGGCAAAGTCAGCAAAGATCTCAAAGAAGACAGTTTCCAGGTAATGCTAGAGGACGTGGACAAGCGTACCAAGATGGATAATCGACACCAGGTCAATGAGCACCGAATCAACCACAGGAAACAACAAGATTCTATGCAATAAATCCACCTGATGTAGTGATCAACCCTCGGGTTGTGGCAGGTCATATGGAATTGTTATATTCTGATATGTCTACATCTTGCGTTGTATCTATTTTAATTGATCCGGGTGCTACGCACTCCTTTATCACTCAAAGAGTGATTCTTGACTGCAACCTGATTACAAGTCATAGGATAGATAGTTTCATGCTAGAAACTCCGTTGATGGGATCTGCTGTGTTGCAGGAGATATGTTCTCCCTGCACCCTTTTCTTTTATGAACATTGCATTCAAGTGGATCTTATACCACTTGAGATGCATGGATTTGATATAATCCTAGGGATGGATACCTTAGAAAGGTATAAGGTTGTCTTGGATTGTGAGTCCAAGCAAGTTGTGTTCACTGATGAAAGTGACACATGGATCTTTCAAGGAGATAGAAAGATTCTACCAACCTGTCTTGTGTTAGTTATGGTTGCTGAGAAGCTGATGAGACAAGTATGTTATTCATTCTTGGCCCATGTGATAGATACTACCATGGAGAGTCCTAACCCTACTGAAGTTCCGGTAGTCAGGGAATTTGAAGATGTATTTCCTGAAGAACTTCCAGGTGTACCGCCGCCCCGAGAAATAGATTTTGAGATTAATCTAATTCTGGACACGCAACCTATAGCACAAACACCATATAGGATGGCGCCTACTGAGATGGCAGAACTCAAGAAACAACTACAAGATTTGCTTGAGAAAGGTTTCATCTGACTGAGTACTTCACCCTGGGGGTGCTCTGGTCCTCTTTGTTAAAAAGAAAGATGGGTCAATGTGATTGTGCATTGATTATAGACAGTTAAATAAAGTAACAATAAAGAATAAGTATCCTCTACCGAGGATTGATGATCTCTTTCATCAATTGCATGGTGCAACTGTCTTTTCAAAGATAGATTTAAGGTCGAGATATCACCAGTTGCGTATTAAGGATGGTGACATACCTAAGTCTGCCTTTAGGACAAGGTATGGTCACTATGAGTTCACAGTTATGTCATTTGGACTAACTAATGCACCAGCTGCATTTATGGAACTCATGAATAGAATCTTTCGACCTTATCTTGATCAGTGTGTTGTTGTCTTTATAGATGACATCCTGATCTATAGTAGAAATGCTCAGCAGCATGAACAACATGTTCATCAGGCTCTAACTTTGCTGAGAGAGCTTAAATTATATGCTAAGTTTAGCAAGTGTGAGTTCTGGTTACCAGAAGTTTCTTTTCTTAGACACGTGATATCTGCTTCAGGTATACGTGTTGACCCTAAAAAGGTAGAATCTATCCTACAATGGGAACAGCCGAAGACACCGATAGAGATCTGTAGTTTCTTAGGGTTGACAGGCTATTATCGAAGGTTCATTAAGAACTTCAGTTCTATAGCTTTACCCTTGACTAAGTTGACTAGGAAGGATGTTCCTTTTTCCTGGAGTGACAAGTGTATGCAATCTTTCCAGCTGTTGAAGGAGAGATTGACAAGTGCACCTGTGCTGGTGTTACCTGAACAAGGAAAAGGATATATAGTTTTCTGTGATGCCTCTAAAAATGGACTAGGATGTGTGTTGATGCAGGATAAACAAGTGATTTCTTTTGCTTCTCGACATCTTAAGAAACACGAAGAGAATTATCCGACCCACGATCTAGAACTAGCTGCTGTAGTTCATGCCTTGAAAATTTGGAGACATTACCTTTATGGAGAGACATACCAGATTTTCACAGACCATAAGAACCTTCAGTATATCTTTTTTCAGCATGAGCTTAACATGAGGCAGCGCCACTGGATGGAGTTAATCAAGGACTACAATTGTACAATTGATTACCATCTAGGGAAGGCCAATGTAGTTGCTGATGCTTTAAGTAGGAAATCAGCAACATTATCCCTAGACAGAGCACAGCTAAATTCCTTGGTATGTTCTAGAAGGGATATGCTTATCTCCTTAAGATAAGACAATGTACAGTTGATAGTATCGTTGTTATCAGGTTTGTTAGCTGAGATGCACATAAAACCTACCCTGAGACAGCAAATTAAGGAGGCACAACAAGTTGATGATGTAGTTCAGCAGATTAGATCAGAGTATGGTACTGAGAAATGAGATGGTTTCCATGACTCAGATGATCAAGTAGCCTGTTATCATGGTAGGATGATTGTACCGGATGTGGATAACTTAAGGAAGTTAGTCCTGAAAGAAGCTCATTCTTCAATGTATTCTATGCATCCAGGAAGCACCAAGATGTATCGAAACTTGAAAGATATTTATTGGTGTCCTGGTTTGAAGAAGGACGCTGCTGAGTTTGTTATGCGGTGTTCTGTGTGTCAGCAAGTTAAAGCTGAACACCAGAAGCCTGTGGGAACAATGCAACCTTTACCCATACCACAATGGAAGTGGGATCATATGACCATGGATTTTGTGGTAGGTTTACCTAAAACAGCCAAGAGTCATGATTCCATCTGGGTAATAGTTGATAGGTTGACAAAGACAACACATTTCCTACCTATCAAAACAACCTATTCTGCTGAGAAGCTGGCACAGTTATATGTAGATGAGATGGTACGACTGCATGGAGTCCTAGTTACCATTGTTTCTAACAGAGGTCCCCAGTTTACAAGTCATTTTTGGGAGTGACTTCATAAAGCTTTAGGCACACAGTTAATGTTTAGTACAACCTTTCATCCTCAGATTGATGGATAATCAGAAAGGACTATACAAACTTTGGAAGACTTGCTTAGAGCATGTGTTCTCCAGTTTACAGGAAGTTGGGATCTACATCTAAGCTTGATAGAGTTTGCCTATAACAATAGCTATCAACTTAGTATTGATATGGAACCTTATGAAGCTTTGTATGGTAGATGTTGTAGATCTCCCTTATGTTGGTATGAAACCGGTGAATATCAGCTTTTAGGTCCCGATCTTGTGCAACAGACCACCGAGAAGATTAAAATAATACAATAATAGTTAAAGACTGCACATGATAGGCAAAAATCTTACGCTAATAAGCATCGTAGACCTTTAGAATTCTAGGTTGGAGACAGAGTGTACCTCAAGGTCTCATCCTAGAAAGGAGTTCTTAGATTTGGAAGGAAAGGAAAGTCAGCTCCTAGGTTTATGGGGCCTTATCCAATCATTGAACGAATTGGAAAGGTAGCTTATAAGCTAGAATTACCATAAGAGTTACAAAAGTTACACCCTGTGTTCCACATTTCCATGTTAAGGAAATGTCATCCTGATACAGAATCAGTTCTACAACCCATGGAAATAGAGTTGAATGATGATGTATCTTATGAAGAAGGACCTATATCGATACTTGACAGAAGAATTGAAAAGTTGAAAAAGAAAGACATAATTCTTGTGAAAGTCCTCTGGAATCACCATGGTGTTGAAGAAGCCACGTGGGAACTAGAGGAAGAGATGAGAAGGAAATACCCTGCTCTTTTCTCTTAATATGTTTTGTAATGATTTCGGGGACGAAATCCTTATAAGGGGTGGATAATTTGTAACATCCCTGACCTAGGTTATAAACTAACCCTAGGTGTTTTGCCTAATTAAGTGATTATATGCTTGTGTTTATGTTTTGAAATGTAATTAAAGCTTTTGAGGAACTTATATTTCCATTTCAGTCCTTTTTGAATAGTGTTGAAACATTGTTTTGTGAATATGGACTAAAGTGCAAATTACCCAAGTTGCGGGGTTAACTTGAAAATTTCACATGTTAAGATGTTCCTATGATTTTGAGACATCACAATAATGAATATGATGTAGTGATATGGATTCCACAAGCTTGGGCACCAAGATATAGCTTGTAGAGTAATCCTTGTGCTTTAAAACCTAGTTTTGCTGTAATGTGCAAATTACCCAAAACCTAGGGTCCTACATGTAAAATATACTAGAGTATCTCTCATGATTCTTGGCAAAAATTTGAACAAAGAAAATGAGAGGGGAACATCATATGAAGGATCATGGAAGAGAGAGAATCTTGGTATTGAATAATCAAGATTTAAGTAAATAGCTCTTTAAAATATACAACCTATTAAGATGTTGGGTTTCTTTTCCTTAAACCTGGGATAATTGATAAATCTTTCAAGGTTTTGAAAGTGACCACGTATACAAGAAAGTGGAGCAAGTTTTGGTGGATTTAGTTGGAAAATAAAAGAAGATAACTCTCTTTTATCTAATTACCTTAAAGACCCATAAATATATAAGCAACCTTTTTCCAACAACACAAGGGATCGTTTCCCTTAGTTCTTTTCTTCTCAAACTTGCTTTGGACGATCAAGAAGGAGCTCTGGACCAGAGGAAGGACGACCAAGCTGGTTTGGTAAGTATGGACCATCATCTACCTCGAATTCATGGTGGAAACCATAAAATAAGGTTGGTTTATTGGTGTTTTTCACATGATTCTTCCTTCTAGCCATCTTCTCCATCCAAAACTTGAAGAACAAAGCTTGGACAACTACTGGAGCTTCATCCACCATTAAATATATGAAGCGTGGAGCTCTAGATCAGACTTAAAGGCGGGTTTTATAACTCTAAACCTTGAGCTTTGTTTATGCATCTTCATGTCCATGAAAAATTGTTAGTTATTCTTCTTCGTTTGCTACTCTGGTGTTCTTGCTAGCAATTCCATGAAGAACAACCTATGTTCTTGAGGTAGGAGATGATGACGTTAATTCCTATGTTTATCCAAAAAGTTACTTTAGCAAACAGTCTCCAACTCTTGCCCAAACGGTTTGTCACACCGATTGGAGCAAACGGTTTCAAACCGTTTGAATGCAAACAGTTTCAACGAAACCACATAGAAGCAAATGGTCCAAGACCGTTTTGATGCGTTGACTAGGCATTGACCATTTGGAGGTCTGTTGAGAATAATTTGGACTAATTACCTACCAAAAATAATCCATTAATTCCAAGTGAATCACCAATTTAAGGCCCAATAGTCACCTAAACCCTAATCGGGTCATTTGCTGATTTTAATAATAGTGTCATGTTGATGTTTGGGTTGAGTGGCCCAAACGGTTTCAAAACCATTTGGGGATCATCCAAACGGTCTCAAGACCATTTGGTGATCACCCAAGACCGTTTGGCGGTCTAGGGTTAAGTAGGGTTAACCAATTGAGGACCCAATGATATCAAGTTGATGAATATTCGATTGCTGATTTGGTGACCAAAAGTAGGGTTCAAACCTTAATTGAATGACTTGGTTTTTGATAAAATAATGGGAAAATGGTCTTAAGACCGTTTGGAGGATGTCCAAACGATCCAAGACCATTTGGGGTCAGGACATGACCAAATTGAATGATGGTTCAATGGTGACAAATCAATTAGACTCACATTGGAGCATGTTGAAGGGTAATCGATTCCAAACCCTAATCCAATCGATCCAAGCCCTAATTGATGATAAATTGAGGGTCAATTGAGTGTCAAATCACTTGTGGTTTGACCTAATTAACTAAATTGATGAGTGGATAATAAGTACATGATCGATTGAGGAGTTCAACTTTGGAAACCCTGACTCAATCAAAGTGGTTGAGACACTTTTTGGTCCTTGCGGTTTTGAGGTGGTTTGGGTCCAAACGGTCTGAAGACCGTTTGGGACCAAACAATCCCAAACCGTTTGGTGCTCATGCGGTTTCATGATCGGTTATGTCCATGTGGTTTCAAAGTCAACAAGACCAAACGGTCTTCATGACCAAACGGTCTTCACCCCATCTTGGGCAAACGATCTTGAGTGTGCACTTCACCAAACAGTTTCAAAAGTCAAACAAGACCAAATAGTCTTCAACACCAAATGGTTTCAAGGTCTGTTCAAGACCGTTTGGGGGTTTAGTATGTAAGACCGTTTGAGGACTGTGAAGGTGAAAATTGTTTGATGCCTTAGTGGTCAAGATAGTTTAGTGGTTGATTAACCTAAACCTCATAGATACCTAAAGTGATTAAGGGACCAAGAAGTTAGTTGATAAATGCATGTGATAATCAGTGGTGATCATTATAAAGGTACTCTTGATGGGATAGAGTGATTAGTACTCTTTGGATGAGTAAGCCTTCATGATAACAATGGTAATGACATAACCCATGATGTCAATGTTGAAGTGACTTAACCTAATCAAGGGTGATGCAAATATCATGTGATAGAAAGAGGAGAGAGAAGTCCTCTTTTATGAATGATAATTAAGTAATAAACTTCCAATAGGTATGAATACATCTAATTAGGGTATGATCCTTCATAGTGAGATCATGAAAACCCTAATTATGATGGTTAATGAATCTTAACCCTAATTTGAGGGAATTAATGGAAATAATCTTCATATATGATGATGGTATGATATTAATTCATCATATTGTGAATAGTAAACCCTAATCTAGGGAAATGTGATGATATGAACAGTAAACCCTAATTTTGGGTTATACTTTTAAGCATTAAACTCTATAATTGAATTATGAAATGAGGAAACGCAATTTCTAATTAAGCAAAAAGGGGGTTAGATAAACCTAATTGAACTGAATAGGAAACCCTAACCCTAGATACCAGCCGTGGTGATGTAAAACGGTCGTGGTAATTCTCTGTAGCACGACCGTGCAAGATAGCACGGTCGTGGTGTTCTATACTTGACTTGGAAATAATTTGTAATGTGCTGATACAAATATAATGTGTATGTTATCAATAGTGTTAGTCATGCAGGTCTTTATAAAGAAGTGAGCATAGTCAGGTAAGGGTTATGATGTCATATTCATTGAAAGCACTTTATAAGATTTGAAAGTAATGATATGCTATGTTGCCTAATGAGAGGTAACATATGAGATTGATAGGCTGTATGAGCCATGAGAAATACCTGCATTGTTAAAATCATATTCATACTGTTAAATAACTTGATGGCAATATGTAACTTGATAATAAGTGTTTGATGATTTAAGGGTTTGAATACCCATATTCCTGAATCACAATGATGAGATGGTTAGGGATTGAGATCCCAATGTTAACAAGATGTGAAATAAACTTGATACAAGTAGTACTCTTTATTTATAGCAATTGTCTTATTGGTCTATGTTTGAAAACATGCCTGATGATAAAAGAATGCTACAATGTACTTAAATAATCAAGTATAATGATATCATGTAGAGCCCTGACCATAGATCCATCATTGTCAGAAACCAAATGATGGTGAAACATGTTTTCCTAAGGGAACTCCTGGAGAGCATACTTTTGAGTATGTTGGGGTTGTGGATGTGAATATCCTTACGTCCTAATGGAGGAATTGATGTGAGACAAACATCAAATCTCTCAATCCTTCATTATATGTTTATTTCGGGATGATGTATCACTAATCTCCCGATGATGTTGTTAATGCCGCATCGATGAGAGATAAACAAGAAATCCCGCGATGGCAAAGAGAGTACAACATGCCATTGCAACTCTAATAGCGAAGTTGCCAGAATACCCTGGAAAGCTATTATAGCAGAGACACAAGATTTCTTGCATGTTGTACCTCACACTGACTGAGGAAGATGAGGTCATAGGAATCCGGCTCTTCTGATGACCTATGTATGTTACCGATTGCGATTTAGTAATGGTCGGTTGGAGTATGAGTGGTATACCTCATCTCCTCATGGTATAATTATGTTTGTAAAATGTAAACAGCCGTGTAGTATATTTGCTTAGGTTGAACTACGAGAAACAATGATTGTTGATGCATTGTTTATAGTGTTCTAGTTGAATAACTAGTATACATGTTATTCATATTCCTTATTGAAATATGTCTTGTCATTCAATCAAGTTATAATTGAAATGATTGCTTAGAGAATACTGCTCTACTTAGTTTAATCAATGAATTGCCTACTGTTAAATAATTATAGTTCTGCTGCTCATTGTTATCTTAATCTTTGCAATAACAATGTTTCTGGCAAAGAGTTATAACTCTCGCTGGGACAATTATTCAATTATCTCACCCCCGTGGGATTCAACTTTTTAGGTAGATGCCGAGGACGAAGGAACCCTTCAGTGGGTGAGCAGCAGCAACAACAACAACAACATCCGGGACAACAGTGATCCTCAGGTGGAGACACTGTTTGTCAAGCCTTATAGATAGAATGTCCTATGTGTCGTCTATGTACTCTTAGGTCCTAGGAGTCTTTAGATGTTTTAAATAGATCTTAGATTTTTGGCATAATGCCTCGAGATTTTATATCTTGCCTTGTACAGTCAACAGGGCAGTTGATGTTGTGACTCTCGAGATGTGATATTACAGAGATGTAATGGTGAATCAATTTGTATACAACCTATTTTGATCTTTTATGAAAGAGTCTTACAGGTTGTGAACCTTTGTGCAAAATGTTTTACAATTTTGTGATTTTCAGTAATTCCGCTGCTAACGAAATTCTTCCGCATTAGTTTAAATTCGTTGATCTTGTTTTCTTGAGACGAACGTCACACTTACAAGGTATGACGTGCACCTCCTATTATATTTCTACTCTAGTAACACCTCAAAGTTGAGTCCTCCTCAAGGACAACCAAGTAGGTATAACGCCTCACAACTTGTTACTAAACCTTTTCAGCATCTAAGGAACTCTTCTTCCTAACCCTAGAAGGTAAACACCTATACCATAGGCACATAGGTACCAGTAGCCTCATCTTCCCTCTAGGGTTTGGTTCCTATGAAGGAAACCAAGATACCATCCACTTGGGTCACATCATCCTCAACTTCCCAATGTTCCTCATATCTCAGAGTCTAAGCTTCCAACCTTCTTTCTTGGGTCCTTCTCTCTCTCTAGATCTAACCCTACAACAACCTTACTACTAGAGGTCGTCTCTCTAGGAAGGTGGATCAAGCTCACAAGCATACCCGTACATGGGTGAAGCCTATGTTCAACTTATGTTTGCTCAAGATTATCCATAGCTCTTTATGCTTATCTCATAAGATATCCATCATACTCTCCTAGCCAGGGTTTTAATCTATTGCCAGCAATACTGACATACTTTGGGTGCATACTATGCCTTGCTCATATAAGCCCATAGGGTTTCTATAGGTTCTTCACTAATCTCATCATTGAAGGAGCTATCCTTCACTCTAACATGCAAAACCCTTTCCAGCCAAAGGTACTAGGTCATCCAACCTCACATGGCTCATATCGTCATGGGTATCTAAACTAAAAGCATGTCCACTCACACACATGATCTACCATGACATATAGCTCATCGTGTCATCTCTCTCTAACCATCACTTAGGGCTAGGGTTAACATCATCCTTAGAGGATGTGTCAGGTCTCTACCTTTAATGGAGATCTCTGCCTCTAAGACCAACTCTCTACTCATCCTCCTGACCAGAGGGTCTAACCTCAGGTCTCCCCTAAGGGCATGACAACACATGTCACACAACCTAAGCATGCATCTATTCTTTATTCTATGCTTAAACTATTAATCTTATGTCCATGACATCTTATTTACATGCTTTTCATTAATTTGGTGGAGGATTCCTTAAACCTTATCAACTTTACCCATACCTCAAGAGGGTGAGGAAGAGATAGAAAACCTAATCCTTAAAATTCTTAACAACATTTGAGTTGAGAAGGGATGAACAAGATGAGAGAGTCCTAAAGGTATCTTATTTCAAGTCAAATCCTGAGACATTGGCCAGGCAGTCACACAAATCTGGGAGTCCTCATATTCCAACTAGCGGTGTGGAGGAAAATCTTACCAGCCCTTGGACGTGATCCTTTTCTAGACACCTCTGTCTTTTGGAAAATCCTCTAATAACTCCCTTGGTTCTATGGAATTTGTAAAATTTAATAATTATTAAAGATTAAATGAGGAACCGATGCTCTGATACCAAATGTAACGACCCCACCTCCCGGTAACCCCCAATTAAGGGAGACCAACAGGTCAGAGCCGTTATCCCAATTTTTTAGGATCAATGGTTTGAAAAATAATCAATAATAATTATAAAATTCTACCAAGACTATACTGCAATATGGAATAAAATAAAACTTTGCATACCTTTTTCAAAAACTTGGATATCTACTTCTATCCCCAGTTGGAGTCTATTCTAACTAATCCTCCTTGCACTTTAATTCTTACTTTCACAATATGTCACTAGACTATTTGTTCTTTTCAAGGTTGTACCTAAAATGCCGACAATCAAAACGTCAGTCAGCATATAAGAATATGCCGGTATGTGGGGACAACCAAAATTTCACAAATATGGTTAACAATCTAAATATCACAATCAAGTTAATTAACAAGCTAATTTACACTTTCAATGTGGCATTCTCCACCGCTTTTACTCTAACCCTGGCATACCCTCCTTAGGTTTTCTCTTTTGCCAATGACTTAAGGCCACCTTCTCAATCCTGAGCTTGGTGCCTGGGGTCACCTCTCATGGTGCCCATTAGTCATGCAATAAAGACCACCTTCTCAATCCCGAGCTTGGTGTCTGGGGTCACCACTCATGGTACCCATGGGTCTTCCCTCCTGGTCTTGACCTTTTGGCATCATCCATCAGGGTGGCATGTAGGTGTGAGAATATACACCTATATTATTATTGTGATAATCATAGTGACTTTATGATTTGTAAGTATGAACATCCAAACTGATAGGTTGCATTCAATGCGATTAATCATCTGGAAAACCTTCAGGAAACTAATGTGATCAACCATAATTAACCACATACCTGTCAGGCTAACTTGAGTGTAGAAATAATCCAACTAAGAAAGAAATCCAATAAACAAGCAAGCACACAAGATGATCCTGAAACATGCATCCAATTTTCCTATCATTGATCATGCCATCAAGGTCTACTAAACCTAGTTGCTTCCTAGGGTTACTAGTCCTTTTTAGGGTTTCAATTATAATTAGGGTTTCACTTCATTTTTACTATTTTAAACCATAAATTTAAAAAGTTATTCACAAACCCTAATTATCTCATCTATTCTTCATGAAAGATGTTAAAGTTACCTTTTATCCATAGATAACCCTAATTTCGGCTTGAATGCACTTTTCTTTCCTTTTTACCCAATTTAGGGTTTCTAAGGATATTAACCATCATATTAGGTTTAAAACCCTAAATCTTGTAATTTCATCTTCAAAACAGATGATGATTCATCTTTATCCTTAAAAAAGTTAACAATACTCAAATGAACTTATTTTCACCATTAAATCTATCCTTTATCATCAATTAGGGTTTCTAAGCACAAATTAATACTTTTTCCATCAAAATTATACACTTTTGCAAAAAGATACTGATTTAGGTTTTCAAATAATTTGAACTTATTCCTCATATTTTTCTGATCAACTTTCATGTATAAACTTTTCTCATCAGAGTTTTCTAGCAAAAGATATGATTTTTGCAAGGAAAATCCTTTTTCTGATTTATTCGATAATCCTAGAAAATCGGGGACCGTTTGATCCATGGTCCGCTGGTCCATGCAGGATCCAATGGCTCAGGATCCACGTGCCTATTCTATGATCTGAAGTAAATGAAGGACCAAAATGTCCTTACCTAGAGCGAGGGTGCGGAAGGGCAAACTGGTAAAAGACCATAGGGTCTTCTTCTTCCTCGCGCCAATGCACAGCGAGCCCGCGGTCAACCTCGTCGCTGACTTCGCGATCCCGACCATCTATGAGCATGTCGAAAGGTTATGGAGCTCCATCTCTCTCCACCGAACACAACCAAGCCCTTAATTTCTCATCCTTGCCGCGCTTGCACTGCCTCCAACTTGCCAGACTCCGGCGAGGCAAACTGGGTGGACAAGGGGGAAGGTCAGGGATGTTCTTCAAATTGGTTGCACGAAAATGCTCCTTGCCGCTCTTCGAGGGTTGTGGGTTGAAGAGTTTGCATGATGGAACCCTCATGAACCCTCCCCTATATATAGGGTCGGAGGTAGAGTTTGGGTGAATTGGGAACTTTCCCAATTTCCTACAAAGTAGGGATGATCCTCTTCATACTTCTCTCCCAAAGATGATGGACTCATCAGTTCATCAATTTAAAGCACCGAGTGCAAGAAACTCAAATTCCTTTTCCTTCTCCCTTTCATTCTGTGAATTGAGGTAGGCGATGAGCAGCCGCCCTTCGATCCATGATCCCCTGGACCACGCGGGGTATCCAACGGCTGACATCGCTCCCCTAATCCTATTTTCTTAAAAAAACGAAATAAAAAGGGTATTTAACAAGGAAATTTGGGAAAAACATATCTCTATCCTCTATTATTATTTTTCACTCAAATTTTAGAGGAAACTCTATCTTGGCATTATCTACTCGAGTACCAAATTTGAAACCCAAATTCCAAAGGAAAAGGGTGTTTCCTTCATATGCAAGTTATTCATTAATAAAACCAAATTAATTGATATTTCCTCTTTCTTTTTCCATTATCTTGGGATCTTGTATTCCTTGGACCTCAAGGAACCGTAAAGGCATGAATTTATACTTTCTTATAGTAGAAAATACCTCTTTTTAACAATACCACAATATTCATTAATTATGTATCACATAATCCTCTTATTTTGTATTATTTTTATTTTCTCTTTCTTTTTCTCCATTGGGGTTCCTTGGACCCCAAGAAACTCTAATATTTCGAAATCATTTTTAGTGGATACTCATTATCCTTCTAGATGCATCTATATCCATTATTTCTAATTATCATGTTTATTTCTTTATTAAAATATCTCTTTTTGAGGATTTCTCTTTATCTCTCTTTTTATTTTCCTTATTGGAATTCCTTCTAACATTAGAAACCTTATGGATAAGAAAATCCACCAAAGATTACTCAATCATACCTCTTTCCACTTATTTTCCATATTTTATCATTGTCTCCAATTTCCTTCTTAATAAAGAAATATTTAATTGACCTTTTCTTTTCTTGTTGCATTATCTTTGCAACTTTGGACTCCTTGGAACCCAAGGAACCCAAGAGGCATGAAATACACCTTTGGATAATATTCCCTTGCCTTCTAGAGGTTTCTACATCTTTCTTTTCTCCATTTCTTATTTACTCATTTAATAATGGAGTTTCCTTAGTCTTTTCCTTGTTATTGGGCCCAATAGCCAATAAAGCCCACAAAACAACCAACAAGGCTACTGTAAATGAAATCCTTTTATTCAAAACAAATCATATCATTATTTGTTCAAATATCTTTAATAAGAGAAATTACATTTCTCACCAAAAGAACCCAAAAATTGGGGTTGTAACACTATGTGTATGGGTTGAGGCCATGTCATCTTTTATTACAAGGATATGTTGTTGTGGGTGAAGCTTACCCACAACTTGCAGATGATGCAATTCATGGTTCTCCAATGCCCTACTGATGCGGTTTGCGTGATGTTGAGGCATGCCTATGCCTCTTGGAAGTAGAATCCACTTCCATATACCCACCTCGAGCATGATACGATAGGTGAAGCAGAAGGCAGCGTGGTTCATGGCCCAAAGCAGGAGTTGTCTATACTGATGTATGCTTTATTTACATTGTGTTTGTATTTCTATATACATGACAATTGATATGAGATTATATATATGTAGGACACAATGCCTAAGAACCACCCTATAGCTCATCCTCCATATCCACCTCCTCCTACATTACTTCGATTACAAAGGGCCTATTTGACTCGCTAGGTCCTCATTGCAAGGGTATCACTGTATCGATAGGCGACTTTGAAGAAGGGTCGCCTATGATGGCCCATATTGGGGGGACATTGTAGGTCAACCTCATGATACTAGTATATTTTTTCAAGATGCTTTAGATGTTTACTTATGCTTGGTTGAATACATATGTTTTATAAATTTGGATATGGTGAGATATTTATATGGAAAAATACCTCATTATATATATATATGTTGTTCTATTTTCTTATATATTAATACATACATAATATACATTTTGGAACCACTTACAAAGGGTCTATAAGAGTTCACACTACCCCATGTGGCATTTCTAGTTCCATCATTGATTAGTTGTGTAGTGAAAAACCCTACATTTGTTTCCCAATATTGCTCTACTGCATTTAAATATTTTGGTAAAGTGAAAAAGAGTGTGATCTTAGCTATGTACAATATTGAATAAGTTTACTTACTTTGCTTATAATTTTGACTTAAGAATTACATTTGTTTGTGAGTTTTATTTTGTTTGCATTCTTTTCACTCAAGAATAATCATTGATGTTATTGGTTATTGTCCCCATGACACTGACTATGTATTATCTAGATCCTAAGTGTGACAAAGTAGACAGTGGGGGGAAAAACTGAAAAAGGCATTATTCACGTGAGTAAATTTTTATATTTATATTCGTTAACATATATTATTACATGATTATTTACTAACTTAATTCAATGTGTTACATTAGCATATAGGGCTATCAAAGATTTCAAAAAGGTTGTAGGAATGATGGACAAGAAAAAGAAAGCGATAACTTGGCTGGATGTTGATGTAATTTTATGAATCCAATGCATTTTTATGCCAACTATGCTTATTTCTATTTATTAATGTTTTATATGTTGAAATTTATAGTGGTTGTTTAAGACAATGGTTAGGCATGCAGATACTACATGATGCAGTATATGGTGACGATTGTCAGATATGCACTATACATCAACTATATAAAAATGTAATCTATATATAGTCTTGATTATCAGAAGTAATGGTCTCATTTGATAATATATATGAAAATATGAAAGTTTTTGATTGTATATGTCATTATCTTTGTAAGTGTTTGACATGAAAAATCCCTATATGATAGAACAACTAGATGAGATACAGGAACAATGGGTACAAGCCTTCACTAAGGATGTAAACTTCGAATTTGGTTGGGATAAAGATTGGGTTTTATAAACTCTAATGTCATTAGTTATATATGTACATGTGGGGCTTATGACTTCTTGAAACTTTAAGTTTGATGCGGTAAATAATTGGTGCATATATGAATGATCATCTATATACATGTTTGTGAATGTGAAGATAAATGAATGAATTGTGTTTCTACATGTCATTAGAATGGAATTGGTATATATGTGATTGAAGTATCATGTGTGTGAATGAATGTGAAGATGAATGAATAGAATTATGTTGCAGATGTGATGAGAATGGAATTGGAGAATGAATAGAATCATGTGAATATTATGTTTGTTATTGTTGGTTTGGTGGCTTGTTGTTAAGCTGAACTCATAGGATGTTGTTAACCTATAAGTTGTTGTATCACTTTAATCTTTTCCGTAGTCTGATGTACTAGCTCATGACCCAAAAGTTTATATTCACCTGTCTCATACCAGTAAAGAGGAGGCTGACATCGTCTCCCATATAGAGCCTCATAAGGAGCCATATCTATGCTTCTTTGATAGCTATTATTATACACAAACCCTTCAGAGTCAGATGTACATCCCAACTACCAAGAAATTGTAGCACACATGCCCTCAAGAGATCCTCAAAATTCGGAATAGTCCTTTCAGACTGGCCATCGGTCTGCGGATGAAAAGTTGTGTTGAATCTCAGCCGTGTTCCCATTGTAGAGTGCAGATGCTCCCAAAAATGACATGTAAACTGTGGACCTCTATCAGAAACTAAATCCCTGGAATGCCATGCAGACAGACTATCTCATCAACATATATTTGCGCCAATTTCTCTACTGTAAATGTCATCTTAACTGTAGAAAATGAGCTAACTTAGTCATAATGTCTACTATTACCCATATGGAATCATGACCCTTGGCTATCCTAGGAAGACCAACCACAATGTCTATAGTAATATGATCCCATTTCCACTGTGGTATTGGCAAGGGTTGTAATGTCCCTACAGGCTTCTAGTGCTCAGCCTTCACCTGCTAACAAACTGGACATTTGGCAATGAACCTTGCCACATCACGCTTCAGACCTGGCCACAAATACATTTCTTTCAAGTTTTAGTACATCATGGTACTTCTAGGATGCATTGCATACATGGAGGAGTGAGCCTCCTCAAGTACCATCTTCCTCAACCCATCAACATCAGGAATTACTATCCTATTATCGTAACAAACTATACCATCATATGCCTCATGAAATCCATCATACTTTTCAATGCCAATTCCTATCGAATATTCTATATCATAATATCATTCTGTTATGCATCATGAATCTGCTATCTCAAGGTAGGTTTCACTTGTAATTGTGCCAACAATCCTGCCAACAAGGAAACTTCTAGTTGTACATTCATCTGGCAAAGAGACACTAGCATATCTCTCTTATGGCATATCAAGGAATTTAATTGTGCATTATCTACCATTGATGATGAAGATGACTTTCTACTCAATGCATCAACTACCACATTAGCTGTCCATGGATGGTAGTCTATTGTGCAATAATATTCCTTAATCTGCTCCATCCATCTCCTCTGCCTCATATTCAGCTCCTGTTTTGAGAAGATATATTGTATATTCTTATGGTCAGTGAAGATCTGACACTTTTCTCCATAAAGATAGTGTCTCCAGATCTTTAAGGCATGGACCACCGCTGCAAGCTCCAGATCATGTGTTGGATAATTCTCCTCATGTTTCTCAAGCTGTCGCGAAGCAAAAGAAATCATATTTTTATCCTGCATCAACACGCATCCCAACCCATTCTTTGAAGCATCACAAAAGACAATATAGCCTTTTCCTTGTTCTGGATGTATTAACCCCAGTGTACTAGTCAAATTTTCTTTCAAAAGTTGGAAAGAACATTGACACTTGTCATTCCAAGCAAAAGGAACATCCTTCCTAGTTAACCTAGTTAGGGGTAATGCTATAGAACTAAAGTCTTTGATGAACCTCCTGTAGTATCCTTCTAGAACTAGGAAACTACAAATCTTTGTCGTTGTCTTCGGTTGTTCCCATTCTAGTACAGATTCCACTTTATTGGGATCAATACAAATGCCTTTTGTAGATATAACATGGCCCAGAAACGACACTTCAGATAACCAAAATTCACACTTGTTGAACTTAGCATAGAGTTGGTGTTGCCTCAACAAAATCAATGCCTGGTGAAGGTGTTGCTCATGTTGTTGACTATCCTTGGAGTATATTAGGATATCATCTATGAACATGACCACACATTGATCAAGATAAGGTCTAAACATCCTATTCATTAGATCCATAAAAGCTGCAAGTGCATTGTAGCCTAAATGGCATAACCAAAAACTCATAATGACCATACCTAGTCCTAAAACCTGACTTGGGTATGTCATCAGCCTTAATTCTCAACTGATGGTAACCTGACCTCAGGTCTATCTTTGAAAACATAGTCACACCTCTCAACTGATCAAAAAGATCATCAATCCTCGACAAAGGATACTTATTCTTTATTGTCACCTTGTTCAACTATCTGTAGTCTATACACAACCTCATTGAACCATCCTTCTTTTTAACAAACAACACGGGAGCACCCCAAGGGGAAGTGTTCAGCCTGATAAAACCCTTCTCTAATAGTTCTTGTAACTATTTCTTTAACTCCTGCATTTCTACTGGTGCCATTTTATATGATGACTGTGCTATGGGTTGTGTTCCAGGAATAAGATTAATCTCAAACTCAATATCTCTAGGAGGGAGAATGCTAGGAAATTCCTTAGGAAAGACATATGTGAATTCTCGCACCACGGGTACCTCCTGGATATTAGGAGCTCGCACCTTGGTATCCACAACATGAGCTAAGAAAGCCTCACATCCTTGCCTCATCAACCGCTCAATTGTCATAGCTGACGTCAAACATGTAGGAAGAATCTTGCTATCACCCTGGAAAATCCACTGTATATCTCCGTCATGGAACGTCACCACCTTAGTACTACAGCCCATGACTACCTTGTATTTTTCCAAGGTATCCATTCCTAGTATTACATCAAAACCATGCATGTCAAGTGGCAAAAGATCCACTTGAATGTTGTGTCCAGAAAAAGAAAGAACACAAGAAGGACACACTTCTCACAACTCGGTGAAATCAACCAAAGGAGTCTCTAGCCGCAGGCTATCATATCTAAGACTAATAGGTAGATAACAACTATCTATCACCTCTCTGGTGATAAAAGAGCGTGTCGCACCTGGGTCTACTAACACAGATACAAAACAAGAAGCAGACATATCAGAATGAAATAACTCCATCTAAACTGTCACGACTCGTGGATTGACCACTGCTTCTGGCTGGGTCATGGCATAGAACCTTGCTGTTATGACCCACTCTAAAGTTAACTAGTAAGTTCAATGATCACAACACCATTAAGATGATTAAATTAAGTAAGCACAACGCTTAGTGCATCATCAAGTTGAATAAGTTAAGTGCTCAAGATGCAATTAGTGCTTTGATCATGTATTACTAGTTAATTAGGATGATTTCTTATTTTTAGGGTTTAGAGGACCTTGTGCTTGAAACGTTGCAAAAAGAATCGCTTGATTTGGACCTTTGAGTCAATAGTTATGACGTTTTGTTTCTTGGACTTGGTTGCAATTTTTCTAGTTTTTGGCCTTTTATTTCCTTTCTTTTTCCTTTCTTCCCCAAACGAGTGACGCATAGAGCAAAACCAATCCGATAGAGTAGTAGTAGAGGGCGATTGGAGGGGTGATTTGGGCACCCTTGGCTTCGTCCAACAACACCCTACCTCTGCCCACTCCTCTCCTCCCTTTCTTCTTCCTCATCCCTGCCCTAGCAGCACCCTAGCACCCAACCTACTAGGGGCGCCGCCCCAGCAAGCAGCAACAACACGACCACTGCAACTACAACTAGGAGCTTGATTGGCACGAGCAACAACACCAAAACGGCCGCCCTAACTTTGTCCATAAGGTCTAGACAAGAATCTGCAACACCTGCCACGTATTTCTACTTGCTCGCTCCATGGATGCCCCAAATCAGTAGGGCGGCACCCCACCTTGCCCAAGCAGCAACTGTTGTGTTTTTGGCCGATTAGCTACCATGCGTGTGAGGAAGCATCGAGGAATGAAGCTTAGAACTCGTCCTTGAGGTCCAAGTTCAAAGCAACGTTGAGCAATGCTCAAAACATGGGAGTGTGTGATGTGCATGTTTGAATCTAGGGCATCCTAGAGGGAGAAGACGACCTGCGTATACCCAGAAACTGACCTCTAGACGCGTTTTAGGTGTTTTCGGACGTCTCGAATCACGGTGAGTAGAATCTCACTCCCATTTGTAGGATTTAACTTGAATAATCAGACATTTCACTTAAAAGCAGATGTCAGCATTTCCGTAGGTGACGGGCAGTGCTGGCATCGCTTGACTCCTAATTTGTACATTTAAATTATTAACGCTTGCTCAATGCTAATTAGTTAACTGATATGTGCGATACGATTTAGTGAAATTACACGATTGATCGAAACTTAATTTACTATGTTAAATGTTGAAACATGCAGTAGTGCACGACCAATAACTGGACAGTTTGGGTATAAACCTAGGCTGCACGATTTTAGTAATTCAATTGATGCACGATTACAAAGAAATGATGACGATATAAAAAAATATTCAAAGAAAATCTAGTTGCATGCTTTAGGTCATATTTAATGTGAATGATTTAATATCTACTCAAAATGACACGCTTCTTGAAGATATTATTAGAAATTACCGATTATTAATAATAATTCGTGTCACGATAATAATTTAACTCTTATTTGAGTTATGAGATGCTCAACTCAAGAAATCATTTGAAATTTCAATTAATATTAATAATTCATGTCATGATGAGTAATTATAAACTTAATTAAGTTATTTGATTCATAATTTAATATTAGGGTTGTTGCGCATGTTTATATATTAAATCTTGCAATGACAAGTAAATTAATCTTTAATTGAGTTATGTGATGCACAAACTAGGACTAAGGTTAATGTGCATGTTTTTCAAGGAATTTTAGATAATTTAAAGATGCTACTGATGATTTCTTATATGTCGAGTAATTTACTCTTATCAGTGCATTAAGAAGTTCAATTGTATGATTTCAGCGTATATGTGCCAAGTTGACATGAATTTTATTTATTAATGAATTTTAGTCTGCCTGCATGTATAATAATGTTGATTTCTCAGTAAATTACAAGTGGGCATGTATTCAGTTTATTTAAGAAGTTGAAATATGCCTGCATGCTTAATATGTCAAATTTCTCAGCATTTGCAATGCTTGAATATACTGCCCTATCAAATTTAGAATGATATCCATGTCGTGTTTTAAAGTTCAGATAAATAGACTCAGTACCATAGAGATACCAAAGCCAAGAATAAGTAAGAGAGAGATGCAATGTAGTAAGAGCTTTTCTAGGATAATAAAATAATAGATTAAGGGCCCTGACACCATAGAATCCCTATGAGAGGTATGCACCTTAGGGATGAAACGACCTATCCTAGCATCGTCCAATATATGGGGGTCGAAACGCACCCACAGAGTGTGCGGGGAGACGAAGCCTTTGAGGAAGTCTCCTAAGAGAGGATAGGTTACCCAACATGAACCAGACGTCCCGGCGATAACCCAGAGTTACCCACAAAGCGTACTAAGTTGAGGCACACAGAGCATCTCAAACCCTCCGCCTGTGTACTTAGTCTAGAGGAGGAGTCCATTTTACGACACCATAGGAGTGCTAAGGCCAGAGAGTCAGTTTTCCTATAGCAGACTAGGACAGCAGTCAGATTTAGCTATCCCGGGGTGTCGGCTAAGTCTTGTACGGTGGGATCGTAGTTCGCTACGAGTCTTCATATGTAGAGTACACTGCATATGATCAGGGCATAAGATAAAATATGTTCATATAGGTTCACAAAATTTCTTATAAGTTAAAGAGTTAAGAAAGGTTTGAGTTAGTTTCACAACAGCTGTCCTTTAAATGAAATTTTAGTATTTTTTGTTATTTAATCGTATTTACATCTTTGCAGCAGTTGTTATCTTAATGAAATATTGGCATCTTATGACATTTAAATTACGTTGCTTAGATCTGCTAAGTATAGTATTAACTTGTATTTTATTCCAATTAATAATCAAAATGAGTTATCTGTGATGGTTGGGTGAAATTCTATTCACTGAGCCAGTAGCTCACCAACCTACTGAAACATTTTTCAAGTCAGCGTCAGCACGAGGAAGCTGAAGGATCGTATCACCCAAGTACCTAGAAGGTAGTTCATAGTTAGTTAGAGGTCTCTTAGTCCTTTCCCCTTGGTCCTTGGGCATGTGGTATGGGAGAGAGAGAGAATGAAATGTAATATGTAGTTTAGTTTTCAATTAGCTGTTGCACTTTATATTCCGCAAGTCAGATGTAATATGTTGGTTAAACCCTGAGGTATCTTCCAAGATTTAGAAATAGTAAGTTTGCTTTCACAGTTAATACTATTCGGGGTTATTCAAGTTTATAGGATTTCTTTAAAGTTAATTTTAAGTGATTAAGAAAAGAAAAAGTTAAGGGTGTTTTTGTACTAAGTGTAATCCTCATTGTCACGCCCTAATCTCATGATTAGTGGTAATTGTGGGGTCGGGGCGTGTCACTTGTTGTCGCCTGCTTCTGTCCATGTCCTCTGCTTGCTTGTCCAGAGGATCCTGCATGGGATGTCTGACCATGTCCTCTTCCACTGCCGCTACTAAACTGTCATTGTTATGGACCTTGTTGACTTTGCCTTTTTTGCTAAGTCACCTCCTCATCTTTCATAGGGAAATAAGGTCCGGTATGCCTCACTTGCCCACACTTGTAACATGTTTTGGTGTCCTGATATGGCTAAATGGCCCTGTCACTGAAACTGATGAGGTACTACGGGCTCCCATTGGTGGAAAACTGTGACCTCTACCTCGACTCGGGGTCCACTGTGATGGTGCATGTGATCTTGGTTCATTGAAGGTTGACCTTGGTTGCGACGGCGGTGGGAAAAACCTTATCTTCTTAAAGCCTCTAGATGATTTCCCTTGAAACTGCATAAGTCGCTTCTTAGCATTAGCTTCACGCTTCTCTATGGCAGACCTCTCAATCCTCATGACAGATTCCAAAAAGGTGGAAAACCTTTCCCTATTCTCCAAGGCTGATGTTGTAGTAGTCAACTCCGTACTCAAACCCTTCTCAAATCTCCAGATCCTCTCCTTGTCTATTGCTGCCATGTGTGGGTAGAACCTCAGAATTTCCATACACTTTGATTCATACTCATTGATAGTCATAGTTCCCTGACGAATCTTCTCGAACTGAGAGATTTTCTCATCTAGGTAGGTCTCTGGAAAATATTGGCTAACAAATTCCCTTTGAAACTCCTCCCATCATATCACAACTCCTGGCCTTTTCTCCTCTTCTATGGCCCACTAGTGGCCAGTACTACCCTTCAACAAGTATATTGCATGCTTAACTTTGTCTTCTTCAATGATGTTTAGGATTTTGAACGCCTTTTCTTGCTCAGTCAACCACATGTCAGCGTCTGCTGGATTAAAAGTACCTGCATATTCAATCGCCCCAACACGTCTAAGACGTTCAAATGTCTTCCTGACACCTTGGGACTCCACATTAGAGGCAGCTGCCCTAGCTTGAGGTCCTGGTGCTCTGTCAGCAATATGTGTAATTGTGGCCATCATCTGTCTAAACATAGACTGAAACTCAGGATTGTCCATCATTTTCGGGTCTAGAGGAGGCATTATGGGCTGCTCTGGCCCTTATTATGGAACTCTCTCATCACGTGCATGCCTCCCTGCACCTCCTCCTGGTGCAACATAGCTACTCTCAACATGTTCTTCATGTCATCCAGACATATCTGCATAAGCATAAACTATGATCAGATATGTTGGATACATAAGAACAGACTCAAACCTAAGTCCTATGTCCATGTAGACTCAGTAAACCTAGAGCTCTGATACCGACTTAACTGTGACACCTCACCACGCTAAACGAGATTACTCAAAACACAAAACATGATCATCTACTAATTAATCACATAGTCAAAAATCTGGTATAATTAAAATCGATTCCAACAATGAAAATAAACTCTAGAACATTTACAAAAGGTCCATCATTCCATTCTCATTTGTTGTAACAAGTATTTACTTATAGGTCCAAAGACCTCAGTCACATCCTGCATACAAAAGTTATTTCACATGTCCATGCCATATATTTACAAACATTGGCATACTACCAAAATCTAGTGTCGATACAAGTATATCATCTAGAAAACACATCCCATACCTGGACTTGAGAGTACAGGGATGATACTAGGACTCTACTACTAACATCTACAACTAACCAACCTTCTAAATCTATTGATCACCAGGTTGGTTTTCTTCCATAGCACGACCTCGACCTCATTGCCCGCGACCACCTAAAAAAATATGGTGACCCACGGGTGAGACCCAGTCCCAGCGAGAGATATAACTCTCTCCAACATATATTGATTATAACATATTAATTAATAGTAAATACATTGAGCAGTTAGGGTATTGAATAAACAATATGAATAGATTGAATAGTTTAAGCATACTAAGCAGTTAAGTAAATAAGTTGTAACATCAAGTAGAATTGTACAATTTTCATAAGTTTGCATCATGTAAGAACTATGAATTATAAAGACAAGACAAGGGTTAATCAACCAATGTGATACGTATTAAACCCTAGAAATTATACTACACAGTTGGTATCACTTCTTTTATTATTATGCCCTGGGGAGTTTGAGTCGTACCAATCAAAGTCCAACTGACCACTGTGAAGTGCTATTCAGTTTTGTATAAGATCTAGGAGTGCCGGTATCCTAAGATCTCTTCCCCTAAGTCAGTACGAGTAATTTGTAGTGACATACCAGTCAAACTGCCAATAGTGACATATAGTCAACTGATAATAACCAACCCGTACTTGGTACAAGTTACGACACTAGAAAATAGGGTATACAAAACCCTCTAATTTGAGGTACAACCATAGTTGTCCTCAAACCATTTAAACTGCTTCCCCTTGGAGTTGTTAGCTTCATGCTCATTTGGGCCTTCATCTTCACTTGAGGAAGGAGTGGGGGACTTGAGAGCAAGTTGTGGTTTCCAAACCATATCTCTTTTCTTCTTGGACTCCTTCTCTTCTCTCTTTTCTTCTTCTTCTTGCTTATCAAGCCTTGGCTCATGAGCTTGAAGGTTGCCAACCAGCTCCTCAGTTGACAATTCACTAAGCTTGTATACTTCTTCAATGGATGTCACCTTGGGCTCCCATATCTTTTGAAGAGATCTCAAGATCTTGGAGTTGATTGTGCCTTTGTCCATCACACTACCAAGGGCTGCCAATCCACTGCTTATCACATTAAGCCTTGTGTACATGTCCTCCACTCTTTCATTCTTGCCCATCTTGAAGTTCTCAAGTAGACCACCAAGCATGTAGATTTTGGCTTCCTTCACTTTCTATGTTCCTTCATAGGTGACACATAGTGTTACAACCCCAATTTTGCATGTGTTTTCATAATTGAAATATAATGATTTTTTGTGAATTTGGACTTAATTGAAAAGATTGTATGCTTTGCTTCAAAGAAGGAATTTCTTTGAAAATATCCCTTTTGATAGGAATTTCGTGATTCCTATTATTAGATTAATCCATTAATGGATATAAAAGAGAAGGAAAGAGGAAAATTCCAAATAATGGAAAAAGATAAAAGATAATGGATATTAAGCAAAGTATTTACAAGAAATACTTGAAAATATCTAGAAAGTGGCATTAATGGTCACAATTGAGTAAAATTAATTTACATGTGATTTCTAATAAAAGAAATAGGAAAAGAGGAGAGGAAATGAAAGATAATGGGAAATCCTTGCAAAAGAATATCTTAATAAAGAAATAAGAAAGATAATGCAAAATAAAGGATGTAGATGCATCTAGAAGGATAATAAGTATCCTAAAAAAATGAATTTCGAAATAATAGAATTTCTTGGGATCCAAGGAGTCCTAATGAATAAGAAGAAAGAGAAAATACAAATAATAAGAGGATAAAGTGATATACAAAACTAATGACTTTTTGATAATATCAAAAAGAAGTATTATTTGTTTTAAGAGAGAAGAATTTTATGGCCAATGGATTAAAATCCAAGCAAAAAGATCACAAAAGAGATAATTTTCAGACTTCCTAATAACTAAGAATATGAATAATTAAGGAAGGAAATAGACAAGAAGTCTTTGTACGACAGCAATACAAGAAAAGAAATTTCTAGTGGACCCAGGTTTTCCTAAGAACAAGAATATCCCTTGTTATTTCTTTGTACTCTCTCATATCCATTAGGGTTTCCTCCAAGGCGTGTATATATATAGAGATATAGGAACCCTTAAAAAGGGCCTAGACTTCTCACCAGTCTCAGTTGTCCATGGGAAGCCTAGAAAGGAAGGCTCCTTCGTAGCAATGCTTCCTTGCCCATGTTCTTCCTGTATGCACCTAATCATGCCACAAGACAAGATAGACTTGAAGCCGGTCTAGAATCTTGGCTTACAGAGCTGAGATGAGATCGTTAAAACATGGCCTCACCTTTCTCGTTCCTCCCTTCTCGTGCGCACGGTGAGGGTCAAGACCTACTCACCGAAGAACTGGTTCCAGCCACCTTGGCTTTGCCTTGCAACTGCTAGTGCTGAGCAAGGAGATCGGGGTCTCTCTGGCCCTTACGGAGGCTGTGCAGGAAGGCACATGTGGAAGGGGTGAGTGATCAGACTAGTCGGGCGGTAGCGCCTCCATACCTTACGGAATCAAGGGAGTCTAATTATTAGGGTTTTCCTGAGGAAGAAGATGACCCGAAGTTCAGAACCCGACTGTCAATGTTGGTCCGGCTTCGGAAGGGGTCTGTAGAGGTGCAACTACCTTTCCCTGGATGCCTCGCATTGCCAGCGCCCAAAGGACGGAAGCATGCACGCGACGGCCGTCGCTGCAGCAGGCTATCACGAGGCAGGGGGATATAGAGTGAAAGGACGTGATGGTCCTTGAGGATACACGTTACCCATAAGGGTAAAAAGGTGATTTGATTATTTTTTTAGCCAGCCCTCGTATAAACGAATATACAATTAAAATCGACGTGTCAAGTTCTGATTGGTCGGAATATAATTTTCTTGCAAAAATCTTAACTCAAAATTGGTAACTCGGATGGAAATATATTACATATGAAAATTGATTAGGAGAACGAGAGGAATCCAATAAAAATGATATTAAGGCCTGATTCCATTCCTAATTGCAAAAGTATATTAAGTTGATGAAAATTGCATTGAATTAGGTTAGAAACCCTAACTGAGATTAATTATTGAATCTATGTTGCTTAATGGGTTAGTTTGAGTGATAATAACCTATTGAATGATAAAGAAAGATTCAAACCTGATCTAGATCAGATATTACATGTTTTAAACCATGAATGTAAGATAATGGATCTAGAAACCCTAATTTAGGGTGAAAGAAAAGATGATTATGTTTAATTCGAAGTATATGGAAATATATTGCTAAATGATGATCCTAAGCCTATTATAAGAGATAGTGTGGGAAAAACTCAACAAATTATATGAGTGGAAGACTGCCAAAAATAAAGCTTTCTTGATCAAGAAGTTGGTGAACTTGATGTAATAGGATGGTGCAAGTGTCACTGAGAACATGAATGAATTTCAGAGCCTTGTAAATGAATTGGGTTCCATGAGGATGGTTCTTGATGATGAACTCCAAGGGCTACTTCTTCTGGGATCATTACTTGAGATTTGGGAGATGCTCATTGTGACGGTCAGAGTTCTGCGTAGGAAGGCAAGTTGACACTTGACCAGGGGAAGAGTATTCTACTGAATGAAGAGACTCGACGACGAGCCTCATGCGATATTGGGTCAAAAGTGCACTTCGCAAAGAGCAGAGGCACTGATAGAGAGAAAGATGTGGCAGATCTCAGAGATGTAGTGAGTCCTAGGATTGTGGGAAACCATATGGTAGACCCAAGTCAAAGAGTAAATGGGGCTTCCATTGCGGCAAGCTGAGTCATTTCAAGAAGGATTGCAAGGTTTGAAAAAGAAAACATGGGTATGAAGCCAAAGACAAGAAGGATGACGACAAGAATACTACAGTGGCAATTTCAAATGAAAGGGACGATGATGATGATGTAGTCTTGACAGTCCAAGAGAAGTTTTTACATGTTGAGGATGATGATTCAGAGTGAGTGGTGGATACTATAACCTTTTATTATGCTTCACCGAGCAAGGAATTCTTCACTTCATATAAGAGGGGAGACTTTGGGAGGGTGAACATGGAAAATTCAAATTTCTCTAAAATTATCAAGGTTGGAAACATTTGTGTTCAAACAACTGTCGGTTGCACGCTCACACTAAACGATGTTCTTCACGTTCTAGATTTACAACTGAGTTTGATATCTTGTTGATTCTTTGATAGAGAAGGTTTTCATCTGGATTTTATTGGTAGGAAATGCAAGATCATGAAGGGGGCCTTGGTTACTGTGCTATACAAATTATGTCGCACATTGTAAAAGACCCAGCTTAAGGTGCTCAAAGGAAGGTATATATATGCAGTTGAGGATAACCAGATAGATCTATGGCACAAATGACTTGGACACATGAGCGAGAAAGGCTTGAAGATTTTATCAAAGCAGAGATCAATTCCTTGTGTCAAGGATACAGGTCTGAGTCCATGTGATGCATGTTAGAAAGGAAAGTATCAATGTGTTTCTTTCAAGACAAGATCAAAGGTGAAGTCACAGCTTCTGCAGATGGTTCATTCGGATGTCTGTGGTATGTTTGAGGTGGCTTCACTGGCTGGAAATAGGTATTTGTCACTTTCATTGATGATGCATCTAGGAAGGTGTGGGCCTACTTTGTAAAGACCAAGGATCATATATTTCATTATTTTAAAAAATTCCATGCAACGATGGAGCGGGAGACTAAGAAAAAGCTGAAGTGTCTCTACACGGACAATGGGGAAGAGTACACCTCCAAGGAGTTCCAGGATTACTGCATGCAACACAGGATAAGGCATGAAAGGACAGAGCCTAGAACACCATAATACAATGGTACAGTTGAAAGGACAAACTATACTGTAGTGGATAAAGTCAGATGCATGTTGAAGACTGTAAAGTTGCCAAAGACATTCTAGGGCAAGGTAGTGAGTATTGCCTACTACCTAATTAATCAAACTCCATCAGTTCCTTTGGATTTTGATACCTAAGAAGGTATGGATAGGCAAGGATGCTTCTTATGCTCATCTGTGAGTATTTGGGTGCAAGGCTTATGAACATGTTCCAAAGGAAAAAGAGGCAAAAGTTGGATGATAAAGCGGTGCCATGTATCTTTATTGGCTATGGAGATCATCAATATTTCTATAGGTTATGAGATCATGTAAAAAGGACCATGAGCAAACATAGAGATGTGACTTTCTGTGAGAGTTAGACAATTACAGAGCCTAAGAGTGATCATGTAGAGGCTGCATGATTAGGTCATAGTTCTTCTAATGGCGAGTATGAGGATGCTTCAGCTTCTTCACATGTGCAGTCTTCAGATGACGAAGAAGAGAAGCAATATCACCTTGAGAGGAATAGTGAGTGCACATCGAGTATTCCTATTCTAGATGCACAAATGAGTGATTTAGACTCACAGTCAGAGACTTCTGGGAAGGGGGAGCAAGATCATCTCTAGGCAGAGTCCTCAGAGCAGTAACTGAGGAGGTCTAACATAGTTCTTCGTCCTTCATCTAGATAATTGACATCTCGGTATATTCTTCTTACTAATCAGGGAGACCCAAATACTTATCATGAGGAACAAACTTATAGAGATAAAGCACAGTGGCATCATGAGATGTAGTAGGAGATGTGTTCTTGGTAGAAGAATGATACCTATGAGCTTTTAACGCTTCCCAAGGGCCAGAAAGCACTAAATAACAAGTGGGTCTACATGATGAAGAGAGATGACAGTAGTAAGGATCAAGCTTCTAATGAGGAGCTACATGGAAATGGGGAGCATCATCAGAGGGTTTCTAAACCTTGGTATATAAGGTAAAAAACAAGGTCTTCATCTAGGATTGCTTGATATACCAGTCAGAGGTAGCCAACAAAGTTCCCAAATGCAGGCATAGAGAGAGAAGTGGCGCTTTCAGGATACTTCTTCTCAGTTTCTTGGGAACATAGTGAATCCAAGATGAGAATTCCAAAAGATGGATGGAAATGTTAAAATGATGACATGTATGAGGAGAATGGATCCATCACATGTAGTGATGAGGTCTAGAGGCTACTCCAGATGATCACTGAAGAAAATGTATCCCTCATGGGAGGGGGAGATTGTTGGGAATAGAAAAAGGATCTGGCCCATGTCTAATTGGATTTGGACTTGAGTATGATTTGGTTTGTTCTACCAATCCTAATAGGAGTCAAATCTAAAAGGGGAAAGAAGATGGATCCCTTTGTGCACCATGGAATTGGAGTAGGACTTGGACTAGGACTTGGACAAGGATTCCTACTTGCAACCACATGCATGGAGGCCTATAAATAGAGGCCCTGAGGGAAGCCATTGAGACATCCACCATTTGAAATGTGATCTCTCCCTTTTCTTATTAGTGCCTTTTGTGGTAGAAGAGTCAGAGAACAAGAGAAACTAGAGGATCTCTCTTGGTTAAATAAGAGAAGGTCAATGACTTTGCCTAGAAGCAAAGTAGTGGCTGACACTCATTGACACATTGAATGCACTGACAGAGAAACTCTCTTGGTTGATAAGAGAGGGCCAATGACTTTGTCTTGAAGAAAAGTAGCGGTTGGCGGTTACAAACACAATGTTGTCATAGTGGCAATGGTCTGACCCAGTCAGCGGTCACAATGGCATCAAGTAGTCCCCAGAAACGACAATGACCTTGTAAAGATATCAAGTAAATATGGGGGTTTTGTAGACACGGGTGTGATTCACTTCTTCCTCATATTTGTTCTCATGTGGGGAGGGCTATCTGGATTTAGGGGTAATTACATCCAGGCAGTGTGAGCTGTAATCTTAATTGCATAGTGCTTTTTGGCCGGTATTACCCCATGATTTTTCTCTCCTTGTCTTGGGAAGAGTTTTTCACATTAAATCAGGTGTTTCTTCTTTGGGTTTATATGTTTGTCGATAACGCTTCAACAATAAGTTTTTGTCACATCTAGGACTATATCGGTACAACATGCCCAACACTCTAGTCTCCCAATCAATCACTAGATCCCAAGTAGAGATGACAAGATGCAAGTTCTTATCATCATCGTCAACATCATCATCTAAGCCTCAATCTCAATCATGTTTGGGTTGGATGTCCTATTTCTTTTCATTAGCTCAGTTTTGGGTCATATTGTGATCAAGATGTAAAGATTCAAAATTTTTCTTTATAAGCTTTTTATAAGTAAATTTAAGTATATCTCTACTTATTTTAACTTTACTTGACCCAATAACCTTGCTTCGAATAGGTACATTTTTCAATCTACATTGCACATGTCCATACCATCATAGACGATCATCATGTAACTTGTCCTTGTTCCTCAAGTCATCTTTCTTATCTTCTTACACATCCATCTCAGCATACACATTTCAACTACACTCATCTTATTGAGACATTTTTTACAACCCAACATTCTATCTCATATACTATGGTTGGTTGAATAGTTGTTCTATAAAATTTACTTTATATTCTCATAGGGATCTCCCGGTCACATAGTATGCCATTATACTCCACCATTTCAACCATCTTGTTGTGGTCCAATGACAAACTATCATATTCTACATAACTCTCCCTCTCAGTAATAGAAACCCAATAACAAAACTTATCACATTTGATACATCCATTCTATCCAACATGACCTCACCATTCATAAATCTAGATTGGCTGTAATGCATATATTTGGTTTTTCTTCTACAGGTCATAAATCTCTTAGATTCCCATGCATTTCTCCAAACTTTAACTTTATTCAATATTATTTTTCTTTCATTAATCAACACAATATGATCAGGAAATAACATGTACCAAGAGATATCATCTTGAACATGTGTTGTCAACTCATCCATAACAAGAATGAAAAGATATGGGCTAAGTGTCAATCCTTGATGTACCCCAACGGTGATAGGAAAAATTAGTGTCTCTCCATCAACAGTCTTAACACTTGCGTTTGAGCCATCATATTGTCTTTAATCATGTAATGTATTGGATTGACACACCGTGTTCATGAAAAGATCTTTATATTACTTTCTTGGGTAATCGATCATAGGCCTTTTCTAGATCAATAAACACCATATGAAAAAATTCTTTTATTTTTCTACATACATCTCCAGAAGCCTTCTAATAAGAAAAACACATTTGTTTTTCATCATTATGACATAAAATCAAACTAGTTTTTGATATCTTTGTTACCGATCTAATGTTTTACAAAATATCCTCTCCCAAATATCCGTATAGTGACTCATCAACTTGATATCTTTGTAGTTTATGAAAATCTGAATATCTCCTTTGTTCTTGTAGATCAATACTATAAGCTTTTTTCATTTTTATATTTTCAAAACATTCTTGGCCTCAGTTAGTGAAATGTGTCATGTTTAAGGAGATATATCTTACATTCATGGCATTCGAGTTTGTTGAATTATTCACAATATCTATATTGAAAAGCTTATGAATGTAGTTTCTCTATTAGTTATTTATATCATTATCTTTCACCAACACTTTTCCATCTTAAACTTTTATGCACTTGTTATATTTATCATAAATAAAACATCACAATATATCATTCCAAACATAATTAGACATTAATAATTTGAAAGTTGGAGTGATAATATTATAAAATATGTTAAAACACTTATGAGTTTAAAGATCATAATGTCAACATCAATGTAAGTGCAATGAAGAGTCAATACAATTTATTACCTTATCCTAAAACTCTGCTATGTTTTCCTTTCTACCATTTGAAGTTTGCTTCCTTTAACTTGTTTCCAAAATATTTTTCTATGTTGTAAGTCGACGTTGGTCACTAGACTATTGATTATAGGACCATGGGAAAGGCCAACGATAAACTTGTCTTTTTATATCAATCAAGTAATTTTGTTTTTGAAACATATAAAAAGTGTTTCATGCATTATATCTTATATATACATATCAATGTTTATTAAGGAAAATTAAATACATAGCATTCATATGTAATTTTAGTGATATTTTTTGGAAATTTTGATGACTGATAATTGGTGCATCAATGGAAGTTAAACATTCTACTATGGAGAATTAATGGATGATTGAGATTGATTCATTTATTTGATATGGATGCAATCAATTTCTTACAAGAGTCGTGATCACACATATATATATATATTGTTATAGGAGTTGGGATTGCAAAAGAGAGGTTTATATCTGAGCTTGTGAAGTCATTCAAGATAGAAACCTGGTCTGATGAGACATTAAGTTATTATTTGCTACTTGTTTGACAAACAATGGTTTCCTAGATTTTCTATACTTATATATTATTTACTTGATGTCCTTTCTATTAATAATGGTTATTTTATCTTCAATTTTGTGTATAAATCTTACCAATCCTTATTTTATATTAATTTATCCTGGATATATAATGGATTTGATTAGTTCGTGATGATATGATCATCATGGAAATTCCACTTTTATAATTCAAAAAAAGTTTACTTTTTAGTTTCCACACTTTTGTTTAAAAAATAATTGTTCATATATAGGTTCAAATACACATGGTTAATGAAAAATACAAGTCAAACATGCAATTGGATTGCCCTTTAATGTGAGTCAAAGTGAACAACAAAAATGTGACTAGGTTTTAAATACATATTGTGGTCAAAAGTGTGATATCCTAATTTCGCATTGGTATGTTATTGCATCATCCTACAACTTGAGGCCTTAATTATAATGATCTGAAAAGGATTTATTATACTATCCATAATAACAAGGTAAAACTCTATCAAATATATTCCACCACTAAGGAATGTCCGGTTATTGATTGTAGAAATAAAGCAATACAAGGTTGGGTAACCTATTGGGAACTTTTTGCATATTGTGGGTGATTGAGGATAAAGAATGTGGTGGATGGTTTTTCTATTCTGTAAAGACAATCATCATTTGATTCGATCTTTTTTTTATTTACTCTAGGCAGTGCCACCACTGACCACCTCGACATGCTAAACTCCTAAGGTCTGAGAAAGTGTGGTCCAATCACCCCCTCCATTGTCCAATCAACATAAATTACCATTTGCACAAAGTGTCTTCGGCATGGTTCAAACCCATGTCCTTCACTGTGACTTACTGAGATCTTATCACTGGGAATAATCTAGCTAAACTCAGTTTATTTGATCTTGATCATGTATAAAGTGTAATAGAAGAATCAATATGTAGTGTAGTCATGTGTCATATGGTATGGGGACTTTAGTCCCACGCTGCCTGCCTTTATTTTTGGGCTAGTAGATAACTTTTTGGAAGGAGTAAAGGAGGTCACATAGAACATACACATACAAAAAAATATGATAGTCCTAGATGGAATGAGGTTGAACATCAGTACTTGAGGTATGATTTTTGACCTTTGGTTTCCATATACACCACCAAGTAAACAAATAGGTTTTTCTGTAAATGGATATATTTTCAATCAAATACATTTCATATATGATAGAATGTAATTTGCATTGATAAAAAATATTCAAGTTTTTCCCATTACAACATTAAATCCTATGAAGATATACTTTGGGTACTTGGTCAAATATGTAGTTAAATAGGCACACGACTTTGTGTGTATGAGACATAATTTGATTTTAAATATTTGTGTTTGAAAAAATGTATTAGGTGAAATATGGTCGTATTTAGTTAGTCTAATGCATACTTGTAAAACATAATTGATTTTTTGTGTGTTTCAAATAAAAAATTGTATAAATGTGTGTGAGAGAGAGGAAACAATTTGTTCTAGGTGATATATAAACCTACATGGAAATTAGAGGATAATATCACTAACTAAAATCATTTTATAGTGAATCCAAATTTGAATGTAACCATTTTCTCCTTTGTACTAGTGTGTTCCTTTTGGCTTTTTCTACTTGTAAAACATAATTGATTTTTTTTCTACTAATAAAAAATTGTATGAATATGTTTGAGAGAGAGAGGAAATAATTTGTTCTAGATGATATGTAAACCTCCATAAAGATTAGGGGATATTATCACTAACCAAAATCATTTTATAGTAAATCCAAATTTCAATGGACCCATTTTCTCCTTTGTGTTGGTGTGTTTCCTTTCAGAAGATGCTACTTTTGGCTCATAGATTGACTCTAAGAAACAACTAGAGTTAAACTCAAGTCCCTTCATTGGGGATTGCCAAGCTGAACCACTGGGCTACTCCCCCGCCCCCTGCATGATAAGTTGTGATCTTAATTTTTATATTTTGATCCTTATATTGTTTGATTATATGTTTTCTATTCTATCTTTTATTTTCTAACCATATCATCGTAATAATATTATATTTTCATTTTATACAACCATCGTTCCTAATATCCTATAGAAAATATTAGTAGCCTCTAGTAATGTGATTGGCTCTTGTTTGGTACATTGTCTACTTCTCATCTAAATTGTCCTCCCTTACACCAGAATTGGGGTAATTTATTGTTGTTTCTTTAGACCCCACTTGGGTAGTTGATCCACCAAATAATTATCCTCTCACAAGTTATGGTCAATGTTGAGGTTCTTTTTCTATAGATCCGTTTTAATAATTCTTTCAATTAGAATTTTGTATCTCATTAGGTAGGCTTCTCTAACTTTTACATAATGTATGGCTATATTGGAAAACATGATATGTTATATAATCCATCATAACATTCATATAACTAATTTTCTTAATAAAATTTCTAGTTCTGGGGATAATATTGTCAAAAATAGATGAGTATAATTCTTAGCATCATATAATTAATTTAGTTTATAGATTTAGACTGTCCCACACCAAGAGATTCATACCTAATGGTTTAGAGTAAATAGTCAAGTGTAAGGATAAAGATAAAACATGATGGTAATATATATGATTAGTGTCGTCTAAAACTCAATTTTATGTGAATAATTTCTTTTCTTCAACCGCATATAAGAAAGTTGCTATATTTTGACCAGAAGTATAACACCAAAACCTTAGTCTTGAGAAATATTATATTATTGTATTTTCATAAAATTAAGAAAAAGGTAATTACTAAACAAGACCATGAGAGTTTTTCTTTGATATTCATTGTTCCCCCAAGTTTGATGTGTACCTGCCCAATAAATTTATAATTGTGTTTAACATGGAAAAAATTTGCAAGACTTGGGAGGACTGCAATCTATATATCAAACATAATAATGGAGGTCATTATCAAGATAATTTCATCACACCATATCAATAGAGAAACAACAACAACACATAAGCATATAATTTTGGTAGAAAATCCTCATAATGTTTTTCTTGCATAAGGAAAAAAGGGATGTCAAGATGATAATAGAGAACAAAAGATTAATCATACATCAAAAGTAAACATTCAAAATATAAAAAAAACTTAGATGTGTTGTCTTTTTTATAATTTTTTTTAGATGAGGATTGTCCCTCTAACAAGTATAAGAAACATGCAACCGCTGATGCACCTGTAGTTGATATGATGACTGACACATATACCAAAAATGATGAGTATCTATCTATTAAATCTAAAAGTTTTAAATATTTAAACCACTTTATGGATTGATACTTGGGAAATTGTGGACATTTGTACTAAAAAGTCAATTATGTTTCTCTACAAGCAACAAGTAATACGCTAGTGAACCTCAGAGATCACATCACTCTTTAAATGAAAGACAAAGGTCATTTTGATTTGAAGTTTCCATGTAC
Source organism: Alisma plantago-aquatica (assembly GCA_963693085.1). Taxonomy (NCBI): domain Eukaryota; kingdom Viridiplantae; phylum Streptophyta; class Magnoliopsida; order Alismatales; family Alismataceae; genus Alisma; species Alisma plantago-aquatica. The sequence continues at coordinate 1,353,473,708 of OY856410.1, read as the reverse complement.
AAATATGATTGAAAACTTTTATCTAGGATGTAGGTTCCCTCAACCATGAATCCAACAGTGAGAAAATATCAAGTCCAAACTCCTAGGTGTAGCATTAGCTTTAATTATCTATAAAGCTTGATTCTACTATATACACAATCAAATGTATGTGGAAATCTATAGTTAGGATCCAAACATAGGGAACAATCATATATGTCATTCCTTCCTGTTAACTTATTATGAAATATTTAAAATCTATGTTAATGAAATAATTATGATAAGAATTCATAAGAAAAAAAGAAGAACCAAAAAGATAAAATCAAGGATAAAAAAGTAGCACTCCAAGGTTATAATCTAAAAAATCATACTACACATAATTCTCTTCCATATTCCTTACTCAAAAGAGTATACAATCTTCTACCTTATCACTAATGGTCAACCTTACTCATCATCAGGATTATAACATGACACATATCACATACCACACTCTTTTAGTGGAAGTATTGATGCTCTAGGTATGGGTTGTCCCACTCTCACATATAAACTTAAATATATGTTTAAAATATCCTATGTATCTCTTTAAAATGACTTGACCCTCCCACCAACATGTTTGTCTAATAATTAATTCAAACTTATAACCTTGTCTTCCACTCTCTAGCATTAAGTGGTCGTCATTTTCTTAGTTACTACATCTTTGTATTCTCCCAAACTTAGACCATGTCAAGAAAACATGCTAAGATAGTGAGAAACGATCCAAACAAATTAATAAGAATGAAAAACAATACTATACACAAAATACATTAATAGAATAACATACATGGTAAATGTAATAATGATTGGAATTAGAAGCAAACACTAGCCTATGTGAAAACCAATCAACCATATGAAACATCGTAGTCTTTAAAATAAGCATATACACATTTAGGTCTATAATAATTAAGAAAGAAATAGTGAATATTTCAAATAGTATAAGAATTTTGGTTTTGGATCCAAGCTCTTTTTCTAGTAATGTAAACATTCCATTGTCACTCCTCCTAGACATACAAAATAGTTTCTTCGTAGATCCTTGATTTATCATATCTATCTAGCTCTGTTCATGGTATCATTGGTACAAAATGTGAAAATACTTATGTATGAAGGAAACAGAACAAGGATGGACATGGTGTTATAAACAATTAATAATGGTGAAAATAATGAAAATGGAAAAAGGGGTTGATGGTGGTGAAGGTGGAGGTTGAGATTAGATAAACTGGGTATAAAACATTAGTTTGAGTGTATTTCTATGATGAAGGAGATTGGGAGGAGTTTGTGAAGTTTTGTGTGCATTTGGTTCGATTGGTATTTTAAGGTAAAGTCATAGAAATGACACAATCTCATTGTGTTTGTGAACTCTTATGTGAAAAACACTAGAGGGGGGGTGAATAGAGTTTTTAAATATTTTAACAATTATTTAACTCAAACAACCACAATTGAATATGGAAGAAGGAGACAAGTGTTTAGAGTGGTTCCAATCTTAGCAAATACTAAGTTTGTCAGTCCACTACCCGGTTGCTTACCCAACTGGGATTTTGAAAGTATCAATTTTATTACCTTCACAAGGATTTACACAAAATACAATACTTTCTTACACCCCTTGAACAACCTTCACTTGAAGTAGATGCACCAACCCGAGGTATTCTTCTTGAAGTAACTCCAAGCTCCCCCTTGAAGTAGCCTTCCTCTTTAGAAGTAACCTCCCGTTGCACCAGCCTTCTTGAAGTAGTTCAAGGTCCCCTTCTTCACCAAGAAGATCTTCCAACCTCTCCAATCCGCAGCCTCCAACCTAGGAGTAGCAAGGAGAGTACAAACAATAATAGTGAACAAGAAAGGAAAATGGAAATTACAACTTATCCTTTGAAGCACAAGGCTTGATTTGCCTAGATCAAGCGTGTAGATCTCCTAACCAATGTGTATGGAATTGTGATTGCTGTGGATTAGGAGATGATAGCCTATAGGACACGAATTTGAGCTAGGAGAGGAAATAGCTAGTTTCCAATATGCTTAATTTGCTCACAAACAGATTGCTCAATGTACATGTATGCTCAAAGATTGCTCAAGTGTAGAATCAAGTAAGTTTAGGTGTCCTAAGGAATGTCCTATTTATAGGAATGTCCTACAAGTGCTTAAGGACGTTCTAGAAACTTTCTAGGGGTTTCTTAGTGCTTAACTAGCCGTTAGATATAAGTTAGTTGCTTTAAAAACGACTAGTTAATTAATTCTGCAGTTGCTGTCAGAGACCATCTCGATCAAGAAATGGTCGACCGAGACACCTAGTCGGTCAACATTTTGTCGACCGACAGGCTCTCTAGATCAAGTGTTTGCAACGTTTATCTCCAACTGCCAACTACCTTGTCAGCTGTGTCTAACGGCTACTTGGGTCTTTCTCGGTCGAGAAGTTTGTCGACCGAGAGTGTCTCGGTCGAGGATTTTGTCGACCGAGATAGACCCTGTTTCAATGTTTCAAATGAAGACATTAAATGTGTGTATGAGTATGCATATGTGACACTGTTGAAGACGATGACCTATCTAAATGTGGTGTTTAGCTAGGGAAGATCTAACACTTGATTTACATGAAGTCTAAGTACTTGTACATTATATATTTGTACAAGTTTAAAATTGATTACATTTCATGACATTTACAATCATTCAAGCATATAGATTCCCTAGTGCTTTGTCATCCACTTTATTCCTGCAACACTCAAGTAGCACGTTAGATTAACAAGAATGAAATGTTTGTCATTATAAAAAAAAGGGATTTACAGATGTCCATTTAGCCAACAATCTCCCCCTTTTTGAAGATGACAAACATTTCCTAAATATAAAATAAGAAATTATAAAACATGTGAGTTTCATACCTGAAGATTACCTTTGTGAATTTCTTCTGTTGTTTATAAAATGTGTGCTTATTCCCCATGAAGTATGGAACATGAAATCCAATTCTTTAGGGAATATAGCAACTTTCAATGTAAATCCAAGAGTTTGTTTATGAAACTCATTGATTCAGTTTTGCATTTATATTTATTTCTCCCCCTTTTTCATTTCAAAAAGATATCCATTTAAGAACAAATATTATATGAAAAGTATTGCTCCCCCTTAAATAGATATCCTTCTTCAATAGATGGTCAATTTAGCCACAATATTAAATTTCAGGTATTTGCAAAGATTTCATCCTTTTTTATTTATTACATATTTATTACTCCCCTTATTTTGTATGCTCTACTAGAATAGTCTTATAAGCCATGTTCAAATGATGCCATAGAAGAATATCCATTATAAAGATAACCAATTCATTAGAATCATGAAATTATTACAATCATGCAAAGATAACCAAGTCATGTAAAGATAACCATTCATTACAATCATGAAATTATTACAATCATGCAAAGATAACCAAGTCATGTAAAGATAACCATTCATTACAATCATGCAAAGATAACCATTTTATTACAACTTAATACAATGGACACTCCAAATCTCACTGGAAAGACTTAAGTATTACATCAATATCAGGTTCTTTTCCCAGAAATGGCTCAGCTCCATAATACTTGACTAGAGTTTGCCACTCCAAAGCACCTGTCTTGGTTAAGGCATATGCTTCCAAGAAGGTAGGAATACGATCAAAACGGAAATGAGCAGCAATGTCTTGTAATTCTATTGAGGAGAACTGAGTATGTGTGCGATCTGTAGATGGTGGAGGTGGAGTTTGGTAGTAGTTGTAAGAGGGATTATATGGGTTGAGCATGCCAGGATTTAAAGAATAAGGATATTCATCTGGTTGATTTGGAGAGAGGGTTTGCATCCTTTGATTTAGGTAGGTCATGGCATGGTGGCTATAATCTAATTGTCTGCTTAGATGGTATTGTGACCCAGCAACATAGGTTAGGGTGTTTTGGATGGGATCATAGGATGGGTTGGTAGGAGGAGGTGGTGGTGGTATGTCTTGACTAGATGTCTCACCTCCCGTCCTAGCCCTCTTGTGTCCAAAATCAATTCCCATCTTCTCTACTGTGTTTTTGCTTATTTTTTGTGGTCTTCTTTCCCATGTGTATCCCATGTCCTCAATTTGTGTCTTAAGAAAGTGTTGAGTGATTTGGCATACGAAATCAGCATATGGGGGATTGCCAGAAAACTCAAGCATATTCTTAATGATGATGCGAATAAAGTTAATGGGAATGCGTTTGATGATGGCATAGATTAGATACATGCGAAAGGTAGGGACTTCAGACTTATTTGCTCTAGGATGTATATTTGTGGAAACAATAAGGTTGATAATCCTAGCTGCAGGTTTGAGGTTAATGGCATAGTAGGTACCCCTATCTTCGTGACAAGTTGTATTAGATTGAAAAATGGTTCGTTTAATCTCACTAAGATTGACGATATTGTCATCTTGGGAAAGAGTATTAAGTGGATTTCCAGTGGTAAGGTCAAGAGTGTCTTGGTATTCTTCTGATTCTATGTTGAGCATGTCAAGAATATCCTCTTCAGTAAATCGAAAGCTATGCCCATTGACCATAGAGTAGAAGAAGTTATTTTCATTTTCAGAATGGGAGATTAGGTTTGCATAGAACTCATTTACCACTTTGGAAGAGTAGGAAGGGAAGGAAGGATTAAGAAATTCTTTCAAATTTTGCACCTCAAAAAGATCCTCCAGGTCGACGATGCTGAGGAATACCATGACGTCAACCAACCGTCGTGGAAGAGGAGTTTTGGAGGAGAGCCTGAGATTGCGATCACCAACATCTGCGTCGACGAAGGGGATGTCGTTGATGATCGTCAATGGTGGAGTAGCCGCCCTTTCTTTCCTACTCACAACTTTCTTCTTTCCACGTGTTGATGATGAAGCCATTTCTTGTTTTTAAGGTGGAGAAGAAGCAAGAAAGTCTTAGAGATGGAGAGGCTAAAGAGTTGCACACAAATGCACTAGAAGGAAGCCAAGGAAGTAAGAATGTGAAGGTGTAATACAATGACCCGTTTTTGGTCCTTTTTATAGCAATCCAGTAACCTGGTCGGTCGACAAATTGTCGACTGACGATCGGCAACGGTCATATCCTAGGCGCACCACTCGGTCGCCCAACGGTCGACCGGAAACGGTTATATTCAAACGGTCAGATTCCTACGGTCATATCCCAACGGTCAATTTTCAGTCGAACAATTGTCGACCGACATCGGCGCGGTCGAATAATTGTCGACCGGAAGTGTGTCCAATGTAATTTTTATTTGAGGTCTGTCGGTCAAAAGAGATAGGCTGACCGAGATGTTTTCGGTCGAAGAATTCTTCGACCGACAGACTTTCTATGAATGAATTTTTAAGCTGATTTTTAATGTAAATGATAGACTTATTTTGTAGAGCATATATATATATTTTCTAAGGGAGTAATATTGTGTTTATTATTACCAATATTTGCACAATTTTGTGATCATAAATTAATTGTTCTTTTGATCATAATTTTTATATAGAATATGATATTCAAATAAGTATTGTGCCAAACTTATTTTAGGTTGACTTTGACTATGACCATAGCGCCCCTTGGTCAAGCTTGATTTTAACAAAGAGGCAATTTTGAGTGATACTCAATGTGAAGATTTCCGTTCGTAATTCTCCTAGAATATAAGCTTTGTTGTAGATACATAAATATCAAATTCTATTTCTTCTTGTACCCTTGTTTTCATGTAAGATTCTCCAAGAGAATATATATCCTTGAAAGCAATATCTCACGTTTTTAATTGAGAAATTTTTTATCTCATGTGTTGCAAGCCTTAAAGTTCTTTTTCAAATCACAAATGAATCATTTTTCTTGCCAATGTGTCATCAAGGATCCATGCATATAATAAACATTTTCTATCATCTTTATGAGCTGAATAGTGAAAGCATGTCCATGATGTAATGAACATATAATATCATGAAATACAGTGTTCATTTATACTAGATGTCATAACACATGATGGTCTTCAACTTGTAAGATTAGTCATTAACAATAAATCGATAGCAATTTAATTAATTGAAAACATATTCAGAAGATTTAGATTTGACAACAGAGACCGGATCGGTCGACCATTTCTCGACTGACTGTCTTTCTCGGTCGACAGATTCTCGACCGAGAGAGGTTCTGTACTATTTCAGAGCTGTTTTCAGTAAGTAAATCAGAATTGTTTTTGTAGATCTAAAAGAATTATATATTCAAGTTAGATGTTTTAAATACTTGAATTAATTTGTTGAGATAGACATATAAATATGCAATTTGGGTCCTTGGTCATATCTCAACTTATTTTTGCTCATTTAGTTTGGGGTTTTGGGACCCAAACTAACTCGACATCCTTTTTCTTGTAAGGACATGAAAAGGAATAGTGTCCAAGGCACAAACAGTAATGACAACATATAGAATCAACCTCATATCTCCTTCTATGATTTTGTTCTAGGTTGTTCTTGGGTACATATGTATTTGTGCCTTTAGGTACATACATAGATTGATTCTTTGGCACTTATGTTCTTCCCCAACTAGGTTTTTGATAAGATTTTCCTTTAGGCTTGTAACCTAGTCCTCTCCTTTCAATTTGATGGTAAGAATTATTTATGATTTTATCAAGAGTGTCATTATTACTCAAACTACTAACTTTTTGTTGCAACTTAACAATCTCATCCATTTTCTTATTGATGTCTAACTTTGCTTGATCTAGATTAGATAGCAAGGAATCTCTTTCTTTCACAATAATATCATAATCTAGATGTGTACACAAAATAGGTTGTTTTTGAAGATCATTTACTTGAGTTTGCAAATTTAATTTTTCTAGGGAAAGAAGATTGCAATTTGCTTCTACAGATTTTAGCTTAATATCATGATCTTCAATAACCTTTTTGAGATCTTCATTTTCAGATGTGAGAGCAATAAGTTTAGCATGTAACTCATCATTTTCTTTATTAGATTTCTTTAATTTCTTCTTGCACTCAATATATTTATTATGTGTCTCTTCAAGACTAGCAACTAGCTCTTCTTTAGATAAATCAAAAAGGCTTACCTCTTCTTCTTCTTCTTCTTCACTTATTGTAGCAATAAGACATTCTTTATGCGCATCTTCCTTCTTTGACCTCCATGGACAGTTAAGTGTAGTGTGCCTTGTTCCTAAGCACCAATTGCAACTTTTTGAAGATTGGTCCATGCTTTTCCTTTGCTTGTGGTTGTTAACACCACCACCCTTCATCCTTCAAGACTCGATTAGAGCTCCTTGAAGCCTGCTCTGATACCAATTGAAAAACACTAGAGGGGGGTGAATAGAGTTTTTAAATATTTTAACAATTATTTAACTCAAACAACCACAATTGAAAATGGAAGAAGGAGACAAGTGTTTAGAGTGGTTCCAATCTTAGCAAATACTAAGTTTGTCAGTCCACTACCCGGTTGCTTACCCAACCAGGATTTTGAAAGTATCAATTTTATTACCTTCACAAGGATTTACACAAAATACAATACTTTCTTACACCCCTTGAACAACCTTCACTTGAAGTAGATGCACCAACCCGAGGTAGCCTTCTTGAAGTAACTCCAAGCTCCCCCTTGAAGTAGCCTTCCTCTTTAGAAGTAACCTCCCGTTGCACCAGCCTTCTTGAAGTAGTTCAAGGTCCCCTTCTTCACCAAGAAGATCTTCCAACCTCTCCAATCCACAACCTCCAACCTAGGAGTAGCAAGGAGAGTACAAACAATAATAGTGAACAAGAAAGGAAAATGGAAATTACAACTTATCCTTTGAAGCACAAGGCTTGATTTGCCTAGATCAAGCGTGTAGATCTCCTAACCAATGTGTATGGAATTGTGATTGCTGTGGATTAGGAGATGATAGCCTATAGGACACGAATTTGAGCTAGGAGAGGAAATAGCTAGTTGCCAATATGCTTAATTTGCTCACAAACAGATTTCTCAATGTAAATGTATGCTCAAAGATTGCTCAAGTGTAGAATCAAGTAAGTTTAGGTGTCCTAAGGCATGTCCTATTTATAGGAATATCCTACAAGTGCTTAAGGACGTTCTAGACACTTTCTAGGGGTTTCTAAGTGCTTAACTAGCCGTTAGATATAAGTTAGTTGCTTTAACAATGACTAGTTAATTAATTCTGCAGTTGCTGTCAGAGACCATCTCGGTCGAGAAATGGTCGACCGAGACACCTACTCGGTCGACATTTTGTCGACCGACAGGCTCTCTGGATCAAGTGTTTGCAACGTTTATCTCCAACTGCCAACTACCTTGTCAGCTGTGTCTAACGGCTACTTGGGTCTTTCTCGGTCGAGAAGTTTGTCGACCGAGAGTGTCTCGGTCGAGGATTTTGTCGACCGAGATAGACCCTGTTTCAATGTTTCAAATGAAGACATTAAATGTGTGTATGAGTGTGCATATATGACACTGTTGAAGAGGATGACCTATCTAAATGTGGTGTTTAGCTAGGGAAGATCTAACGCTTGATTTACATGAAGTCTAAGTACTTGTACATTATATATTTGTACAAGTTTACAATTGATTACATTTCATGACATTTACAATCATTCAAGCATATAGATTCCCTAGTGCTTTGTCATCCACTTTATTCCTGCAACACTCAAGTAGCACATTAGATTAACAAGAATGAAATGTTTGTCATTATCAAAACAAAGGGATTTACAGATCTCCATTTAGCCAACATTATGTACAATTTAGGTGGTAACTTGGTTGGCCACTAGAGGTGTAGTAGAAATTCCACTAACCAAAATTTCAGTGTTCTTTATAGACCTATTTTGTAGCGAATTTTAGTCTTTTTCTCCTCCACTTGTTTTGTTATTCTCCAAACTAGTCAATGGGTAATGTATATCCACCTTCTACCAACATTTAACATAAAATAAAGGTGTAGTAATAGTTTAAAATAAAATCAAAACTAATGGAAAATAATTTATTATTAGTCAATGTCGGTACAACCAAGTAAAAAAGGAACTAAAAATGAAGGATGAATCATGGGATATAGTGATACTCAATTTTTGAACACGCCTTATCTTGATGTCTAACTAGTAAAATGTGCAACTATAAAACTAAAGAGATCAACAATGCTAGTAAAAGCAATTGATCAATACCCAGAGTCAAAATATCTTTAGTAGTGGGTGTAACCATAAGAATGAAAATTTGACTGAAAGCACTAACGTCTTCATGGATCGACAAAAAACAAATGCAATCCTATCTTAGGACTTCGTCTTGTGCCATATTGCACTTCAATCACATCTACAACTATTAGATTACATGTTATTTCCCTCAATATGTGTTTTACTATAAAATGCACTCATGGATGGTTTTTGCATGTATTATAGGTACTTTGGCCACTACTTGATGGAATGGAGAGAAGATGGTCAAATCTTGGGCTTCCCCAGGCCTGGAGGAGCCCAGAATAAGGCCAAAACCACTCCCATCCTATTTGAAGTGGTCAAAGAATGTTTTGAAGAAATACCCTCTGTGGATGACCAAGTTCAAAGATCAAGTCCAAGGTAAGGACACCAAAAATGGGCGTGGTACTTCACCAGGTCTGTGGTGGATGTTGTTAGTCATAGGTTGTTGACAACACTTTCAAAAATTGATTAATCTGGCCACAATAACTATTTTGAGCAGAATGGTCATGTCAGTAGGTGGCCACCACATTCGTGGGGTCACCACGACTGTTTAATTATTGAGACCCTCATATTTTATCACTTGTGCTCCCTATTTTCCCCCCACTTAACCCTAGACTCCAATATAATCCTTGGAGGAGGTTGGAGAATGAGGATTGGCTTCCTTGAGCATCCATTTCACCTCACTACCTCATTCCACCTCCATTCCATCACCTTCCACCCTAAAACCCATCCATTTCGAGTTTTTTTCACTATCTATCCCATTTCCATGATAGTAAAACTTGGAGGATGGAAGTACTAAAGCTTGTAGTTGCTGAAGAGAAGAATTTCAACAACTACTTTGAGCCCCATGGCTACTTCTATCTCTTTCTTCTCCATTTTTGTTTTTTCTTGTTGTATGAGTAGCTAGGCCCCTTAGGTGGGCTGTTTGGGGTCAAAATATTACTTTGATATGATGTTGGGGGAAAGTGATATGTAAACATTGTAATAATGTCCAATAATGATTATGTTCTATTTTTATCTCATTTCTCATAAATTTCTTTATGGTTTGTTCTTCAAATTGCCAAGGATTCTAAGAAAATTGCTTATATATGGCTCTTTTTACAAATTGCTCCTAGATCCAATTAGTGGATCCCTAGTTAGATTTTCATCTTCTACATGATAGTCTATTATCATACACCTAAGTGAGAGATTTAAGTAGCTAGTATAGAAACATTTTGTGTAATTATCTTGGAGAATTCTCAAGGGTAGAATGTAGGAGGTCTAAAACCTCACTTCCACCTTCAATTAATACCATTGGCCCCTAATTACCCTAAGAGTTACTATCCTAGAAACCTAGGCTTGATTAGATCCCAATTGAATTACACCTAAACACTAATCCAAGTGAGCCTCATAAAGGTGGGTAGGAGGTGTGAGAGACTAGTTCCCCTGTATACACCTACCGTATCCATGGCCAATTAGTAGTTTAGGGAAGTTCATTAGCATCTAACATGTTGTTTGGTTTGGTAATATAAATAATGTTTACGTGTTATCACCCCCAACCCAATTGAAAAGTGCATCCCCCAAATATCCCACACTTCTCTTAATTCCATTAAAACCTTGATTGCCTTCTTTCTTAGCTAGTTTTTACTTGGTTAGATATTTACTTCCTTAGTTAGCTTCTTGCCTTGTTCTTTCTAGTGTAGGTTTTTAATTTCTATTGTGTGTAGTTTCCTAGATTAGTGTAGTACATACCTCTGTTTTATTTTCCTTATTGTGATTTACTCCTTTTCTTTCTTAGCTTTTCATTTTTTTCTTAGTAAAACTAATTGTCTAGGGTTAACTTAGGTTTTGATATTGTCTGTTCTCCTTTATTTGCTTGTTCACCATTAGTGTAATAAAAAAATCAACCTTCAAACCCTTCGACCCTAGACTCCACAATAGGAACCTAGTCAAGACTAACCTACCTCTAATGCCCCCCTTTTCTCCTTGTGGATCGACCCTATTCTTGTTGCTTGCCAATACTATCACACGAGCTTGTGCGCTTGCGGCTTAGTGTGTTAGTATAAGTGTGTGTGTTAGTTTAGATCCATTATAAATATTGGAATATCCCAAGTGTGTTCAAGCCTCAAGGATTTCATCTATTCAAACTCAATTGATTTATGTATGTAAACCTCAAGGCATGGAAAGAGGCATCCAGCTTTCTGACTTCGTTGGTGGGGAGAAATGTGCTCGACCTAGCTATTTAGTTTTGCTTTGATATTTTCCTACTACCCTCATCATTGCTATTCTTCATTCTTTATCCTTTGTATAATTTGTACATGTTGGTTTGCTAACTTGTCGTATTTTGTTTGGTTGTGCCCAGTGCATGTGACAAGCCACCTGGTGATGACAAGATGGAAGGCTAAAATGGACCTCACAAGCCACTTCAAGAATAATTCATGCCTAGAAACTACAAATCCCCAATTTCTAATAGAGTTGATCAAATGTCAGGGGAGCAATTATCCATCCCCCCATGTTTTCTTGGCCTCTTGCCGACCTTATACGTATTAGAGAGTGAGAACCTCTTCAAGTAGTTGGAGTCCTTTCTGTAAGTATGCTCCACCTTCAGGATGCCATCATCCAGTGATGACTCAATTAGGTTTCCTTATTCTCATTCTCCCTCAAAGACAAATCTAGAGATTGGTATGATTTGAGAAGAGACATCATGAGTTGGGAAGAGATGAAGAATTCCTTCTTAAGGAAATTCTACTCCATTTTAAGGTTGACACAAATGCGGTGTGCCATAGTGAGTTTTAGTAAAGTGGATAATGAGAGGTTCCATGATGCTTGGGAGAGATTTCAAAAGATGTTGAAAGAGTGTCCACACCATGAAATTCCTTTGTAGCAGCTAGTTCAGTACTAGTATATCTCAAGTGAGTCAAGCTACAATGGATTCTGCTTGTCGAGGAGCTTTTACTTATAAGCCATCTGAGGAGACATGACCCTTGTTTGAGCATTTGGCAAAAAGCTCAAGGATCCAAGCTTCTAGCATCATGAATGATTGTGACCATCCCTTTGATGTGACATCTCCAACTCTTTGTGATTCAAGCCCACAAATGATGAAGATTCTTGGAGAAGTGGTGATCTTTATGAAGAACCAAGAGAGAAGTGTTCCTTCTCACTCGATCAATGTTGTTGAGTCCATTGGCGATGAAGTGAAGACACCTCATCCTTATAGCTACCCGGAATGACAAAGTCCAAGATATAGCTCAAGGCTTGAGGAGCAAGTTCTCCCTTGGTTAAAAAGCTTTGATGATGTACAAATGAATGTGAAAAAGCTTGAGAAAAAAGTAGAACATCTGTGATAACCTAGATTTTCTCTCTCTTTCAACTTATGGGCATCTTGACTCATTATATGCCTTAATGAACTCAATAACCCCCCTCACCTCTAATATGATGAATTTGAGTTAGATTATGCTCAATTTACAAGTTAATTTCTACTAAATATCACTTCATACTTATTTGTAACTCTAAGACTAAATATCACTTCTTACTTATTTGTAACTCTAATTTGAGTTTTGAACTAAGTTTCATGTTTACTATTACCATCCACTTGAAATCAAAATTGAAACAATACAATGACCTATGCTTGCTATCAAATGTATTTAATAATGTAGAGGATTTAATTTGAATCCAATGATTCAAAAATCACCATAATCGGACATCTAGATCCCAAACTATGTACCATAGAAGTTTGGGTAAACGACATGTGTTTTGATTGGATTTTATCAATTTGTGACCCTAATTGGGCCAATTTGGGCGCGTGCGGCCCGCTTTCCCCTCCCTTTCTTTTCCTTCCTGCATGGGGTCCCCTTATCTTGACCAATCATGAGTCTTGATTCTTTGGTTGGTGAATCTCAGTCCTTGGCCTCCACATCCCATGGATCACATTCCTGATCCAACGGTCATGGTACTTTCTTTGACTTCCATACCATGGCTGGTGGCCATGAAGTTGCCTCTCCTACCTAACCCTTTTTCCCTTATCCTCGACGTAATAGACCCTCTCTTTTCCTATAAAACACCTTAAAACCATCCTTTACCCTCTCTTTTCTTAGCATCTCGGGTACCCTAGTACCTTGATTCTTCTTCCCTCCTTTCTTATTCATAGTGGTGTTGTTGGCCACCCAATTTGGGGATTTAATCTTTGTGAGCATCCTTGCCTTGTCTTTTCCCCCTCTAGATGTGCATGGTTGTAGGCATTATGGAAGGCTTCTTATTCATAGTGGCGTTGTTATCCACCCAATTTGGGGATTTAATCTTTGTGAGCATCCTTGCCTTGTCTTTTCCCCCTCTAGATCTGCATGGTTGTAGGCATTATGGAAGGCACCTCGTATGCTATGATGGTGCCTCAAAACCATGTATCCCTGATGCCGACTAGGCACATCACCGTCAGCCTCCGCCCCAGCTTGTGAGGACTGGTGCGAGGAGAATCACACCCAGCAGGTGTCAAATACCCATATGATGCTCTGCATGGGCCATCCCAAATCGGCATCCTTCCCCTTGCTTAACCAGGATAGGTGGGCCATACTTCTCTCTCCCTCTCTCGTCTGACCAAGGTCAAGGTGGCGTATGTGGACCAGTGGTGGGGAACCATGTGGTCGGTTGTTCCCCCTCCTCTTATAGTCTAGTTGGGCACACAACAACCATTTGATCAGAAACCAAGGGACAAGATCGGTCTGGATCACCACTTTGTAAGGTAGCCTTCTTGCTTTTCTTCTTAGTTTCATGCTTGAAAAATGACATATATCCTCATTCTTTGGGCCATTTTGGTCATATAATATATGAATTTTCATCTATAGAACAAGATCTGTCTAATGGGACTACATTCATGACCTAAATAAAATTGTACTTTTCACTGATATGCTAAATATGATGTCTTTCGATATCTTCCTACATGTTTTATGCTATGTAATGATTGAGGTTTCTCCTTTATACCTCAAAACATGATGTTAGCCTAATATCAGCCACTTGAACATGTTAATGCATTAAGATTTCAACCTTATCCATCTTTAGACCCTTGAATGGTCTTATGTTGATAAAATGACCTAAAATGGGTTTTTATGTTAAAGATCACTTCTTTAATGCTTAATCTTGTTTGAATGTGCCCTAATCCTTATGTTTGACCCAAATTAGTAACTTTTGAATGTGTTTAGATAATATTCGAATTTGTTCATCCTTGTATCCCTTTTCACCTTATCATGTACAAAACTATGAGTGTGTTTTATGTAATCTTGGGATAGTAAATCTTGCACCTTGCTCAAATGTGGAGCTAGTGCTTCTTAAATCCCTTATGTGACCTCTAAATCAATAACCTACATGTGTAGTACCCTTAGATGTTAAGTTGATCGTTCTTGTGCACTTGTGTGATTAAGTAACCTAATATTGAGTTAAGATGCGCTCTAGTATCCATGTTGGTAACTAATTATCTAAACTTATGAAAATCCTTCCCTAATGATTCCCCATATTATTTTATGATCTCAAATCAATAGCTTGATGACGTTGCAAAACCTAACTCATATAGACCCCATTCATACTCTAATGGTGACAATTTGGCATGATTATGAGTCGAATGTCTAGTATGACAATGTTCATGCCTAGGTTCCTTATGTTACTTGAACCTCATGATTTCTCTAATTAAGATCTTGAAACCTTAATGTTAGGCCTCTGATTTTGTAGGAATGTGTCACCATAAGATCTAAATTAATCCACGATGTATGATGTAACATGATAATGAGCATGCATGACTAGTTGAGATAATGAAATATGTGGTGAATGTTTTGATGCATGACTAGTTTCATAGTGTACTTAATGCTTTAACATTAATATGTTTTGTTTATAAAATTTGTAGTTGCTAAAGGAAGATCCACTACACTCAATACTCTAAGCTCTAAAATGAAACAAATGGGTATACATGAATCTAGAAATGGGTACATATGTCTTATCTCCATGTTTAGTATCTTGTTATCTCTTGTTGTTACTACTTTTACTTATATATTGTCCGTGTGAAATATTTGTGCCATTCAATGGATGGATGCCCAAATCCACTCACCTTTGTCTATGTAACCATTAGGAGTGTGGACCTATGGTAACAAACAATTTATGACAACATCTCTCTTCACTTCTAGCTCTACAAGCATAAGTAAATCTATCCTCCCAACCCATGATAAACTTTAATGAAGCAAGTGGACCAATGCATTCCTCTCAAGTTTTCTATAGTCCACCCTCTTTGCAAGTGTCATCCATTTATCTATTTCAAGGCCATCCCAAGCCTTATACGCTTCCTCCCCCTCCATCACCACAACCGTCCCACCGCTTCACCTATCAACCCCAATTTTCTTCTCCACCTCAATTCCAATACCAAGTATCACTTCCACCTCCTCTACAACCGCGACAAGCTCACCCTCTCCACCATGATCAAGGAAGTGTTGTGACAGTTCTAAGGAGTGGAAAATCTCTTGATCACTACACAAGTTAAGGAAATGTTGATAAAATAAGGTAAAGGTAGCGGAAGGGTGATATCATCATCATCATCATCATCATCATCATCTAAGCCTCAATCCCAACTATGTTGGGGTTCGCTACATGTATCCTTCATTTCCAATCAGCTCTATCATGGGCCATATTCTGATTGAGATGTAGATATTCAAAATCTCTCTTTATAAGCTCATCCCATGTTAATTTAGTTCTTCCTCTTCTTCTATTTATAGTGTTTGGCTCAATAGAATTGCTTCATATAGGCGCACTAGTAGGTCTGCATTGCACATGTCCATACCATCTAAGTCAGCCCTCACGCAACTTGTCCTCAATGCTCGCCACCCCCACTTTATTCCTGATATAATAATTTCTAAAGAAACATTTTCTTATCTTCCCACACATCTATCTTAGCATACACATTTCATCCACGTTCATCTTGTTGAGACCTTGTTTCTTCATCGCCCAACATTCACTCCCATAGAGCATGGCTGGTCATATAGCTTTTCTATAAAACTTACTTTTTAACCTGAGAGGGATTTTCTAATCGCATGATACTCCAGTTCAACTCCTCCATTTCAACCATCCTGTAGTGATCTGGTGACAAACATCATTTTGGACATCCCTGTCTATTTGAATAATAGAACCCAAGTAATGGAATTTATCACATTTTGGTATATCTACTCCGTCCAACTTGGGTCCATCATTCACGCTACAATATTGGCTGAAATTGCAATGCATATACTCAGTTTTTCTACTGCTAATCATCAATCCATTTGATTCCAATGCCTTTCTCCAACGTTCAACTTTATCATTGAATCCATCTTTAGTTCGTCAATCAAAACAATATCATCAACAAATAACATACACCAAGGAATATCATCTTGAACATTCTTTGTCAACCCATCCATAACAAGAACGAATAGATATGGGTTGAGTGTGGATCCTTGGTGTACCCCAACTTTGATAGGAAAAGTTGGTGTCTCTCCTCCAGGAATCTTTACACTTGCAATAGAGCTATCATACATGTCTTTGATAAAGTCAATATATTGACTAGGCACACCCTTTTTCTTCAAAACCATCCATAACACTTCTCTGGGTATTCGATCATAAGCCTTCTCTAGATCAATAAACACCATATGAAGATCGCTTTTGCTTTGTCTATACTTCTCCATAAGCCTCCTTATCAGAAAAATAGCATATGTTGTTGATCTTCCAGGCATGAAACCAAATTGGTTGTTTGATACATGCGTTATAGATCTTAACCTATGCTCAATAATCCTCTCCCAAAGCTTCATTGTGTGACTCATCATCTTGATACCTCTGCTCAATAATCCTCTCCCAAAGTGCAAGGGTGATACTTTGATTAATATTGCTAAAGATGATATTGTGACAATTCATGTTGAGCATGTGATATCGTGTGTTCCTCTTTCTACTCCATTTGTAGGTTCTACAATTTCACTCGTGATTCCTAGAGTCCCTCATGTGCTGCCACAAGGAAATCATGTTGATTCAAGTGTTGCAAAAGCAAGTCAGCTACCATTCCCGGAAGAATTGGATGAGCCTTTGGAAGTAAAAAGAAGGAAAAAACACAATGTTGACATTATAGAGGTGTTTCACCAAGTGAAGGTGAACATTCCATTATTGGATGCTATCAAGAAGATTCCATCTTATGCCAAGTTTCTCAAGTACATGTGTACTATAAAGAAGATGTCAATGGAAAGAATGCCTAAGAAAATTAAGTTGGCTAAACAAGTGATCTCTATCATTCAAAACTCATTTCCTGTGAAGAGGAAAGACCTAGGAGCCTCACTCAAACCTAGATACATAAGGGGACATCACATAGACCAATCTCTACTTGATTTGGTATCTAGTGTGAATTTGATGCCATATAGTGTGTAAGTGGAACTGGAGTTAGGTAAGTTGAAACTGACTCTTTGCACTCTATAATTGGCGTACCACTCCATCAAAGTGCCTAGTGGAAGAGTGGATCATGTTTCGGTGATGATAGTCAAAGAGAGGGAAGCAATGGTCTCAACTGATTTCATTGTTCTTGATATGGACCCACATGACAGGAAGATCCCCATCATTTAGGGAAGATCTTTCCTATCTATAGAAGATGCTGAGATAAATGTGTATAGTGGAAAAATGATAATCTCTTTCATGGACATGAAGATAAATACCAATATGTTCAAGTCCCTAACCTGGAGAGACTAAGTTGAGAATGTTGGGCATGATCACTTGAAGAATATAACTAATTAATTGATAGAAGGAGATTCATATGGAAGACATCATGATATATTTTTTGTTTAATGGGACAAGGAACGTCTATTTAATTCAAATAAAAATGTATTTATTGCATGAGTGGACACACAAGGATTCCAAATGGTTGAGTGGCTGAAGAATATACAAGAAGCCCAGATGAAAGAATGAAACTTAGCGCTAGTGGGACGCAACCCACCTAGGTTTGGATAATTTTTCACCTAACCTTTCATTTTATACTTTAGGGTATTTTTACACATTTCCAATAAAACAAACACATACATTGTACCTGATGGTTTTGCTATTTGTGAATCATTTTAGAATAGGCACATAGGATGAAAGATGATGCATAGATGATCTAGCCAAAGAGAAGAACAAGAATGAAAAGAGAATTGCAAATCCGTAAAAAAACTATAGAAAGGTGACCAATATGGTCGTGGTGTTGGCAAGCCAGAATGACCATCCTAGATAGAACAATGGTGGTGTCTCTTTCATGCTCACTAGACACCTTGAGATCTCTCTCCCCTCTTGGTTTTTGTCTACCATGACTCCAGTACCACTACCCTATCATCCTAGACTTCTATTCCATGTTGAAGATGACATGATTTAAAAGTTTGGGGTGGTAGGGCTATAAACCCTTTCATTACCCCACTTTCCTCTATGTTCCTTATTCTAAATTTTTGCTTAAGATGATCAAATAGTATAACCATCTCTCATACTCATGTATCCATACATTGTGTGATTTGTTTACATACATGCATATCATATAGGTTAATTTCATGCATATTTGCATAATTTAAAAAAATGCTCTTCTTTCCATGCATTGCATATCATGTAGATTTTGTAATTTTTGCATTTTTGTAGCCAGGATTTGTTTGTTTGTTGATTTTTGTTTCATAAGAAAATCTTAGATGTGATGGAAGGTGATATGGAACCATTTTGGTCATTTTTTCAAATTTGGAATTTCTTTCTAAAAGAATGTTTGGACCTAATCTCTACTTATTGAAATGAAAATGTTGATCTTTGAAAAATGCATGCTATATTGTCATATTCTATTATTAAATAGTCTCAGTTCTAAACTTTTTACATGTGAATCACCTCTCTCATGCTTGTAAATTTCTTGGTTGAATTATGATTTAATAAATCCACAAACACTTAGGGTTTGTTGAATCTCATAATAAAAATGTGTTTGTCATATTGCTCATTCTTTTGGGGTGTCATTGTTTGAATAAATTTTTAGAATAACCTTCATGCAGGAGTTCTCATGGTGAACCCCAACCTAGTGACCCCACTTTGAATAACTTTTGTTTCATCATATCTTATCTATCTGCCTCATGAAAGGATGCCAAAGAGCACATATTCGGCCTTGGACACCTCCAAAAGTTTGGGGTGGCCATATCTATATCCCCTGACTTCATTCTCACCACCATGTGTTCTCTCTACAATAAGGGCAAAGAAAAAAATCCAAAAAGAAATAAAATATGTTCCTATGTAATAGAATCTAAAAAAAGAAAAGATGAGTGCTCCTATGTTATAGCACTCCAACCCCTTACCACAACCATTTCATCTATTTACATGCCCATTGAGATAGGAAACATCAAACCTAGCTCATTTTTCACTTTTCGCAACCATGTGACTCAATTAGTGTGGATTGACATATGAGATTCTATGCATGAAGTTAAAATAACAACCCTAGTAATTTTTTATTGTCACCACCATGAAATGGTTTACTCAGAGTTATGTGATAGTCGTATGGATTGACTTGTGAACGTGGAGAGGAGTGCAATTGAATACATTACTTATTCATCATAGAGCCCATTTAGTTAATATACATCTATTGTAGAGCATTTGTCATTTCTTGTTTTTTTGTAAAATTGAAGAGAGACTGAGTTCGAGCATACTTAAGGACAAGTGTGTTTTATGTTTGGGGTTGTGATGCAACCCTATTTTAGAGCTTCATCTTTTGTCATATTGATTTCAATCACATCTATAGTTGTTAGATTATGTGTTATTTCCCTCAATACGTGTTTTACTATCAAATGCACTTATGGATGGTTTTTGCATGTTTAATAGGTACTTTGGCCACTAATGGATGAAATGGATAGAATATGGTTGAATCTAGGTCTTCCCTTGACTTGGAAGAGCCCAAAACAAAGCCAAAACTACTCCCAACCTACCCCAAGTGGTCAAACAATGTATTGAAGCAATGCGCTCCATGGATGACGAAGTTCAAAGCTCAAGTGCAAGAGAATGATACCAAAACATCTGTGGTACTTCACCATCCCAATCATAGGTTGTTGACAACACTTTTAGAAATTTATGAGTTTGGCCAAAATGACCTTTTTGAGAAAAATGGTTGTGCCAGTATGTGGCCATCATGACTGTTTTACCATTTAGCCCCACATATTTTATCACTTTATCTCCCTATTTTGCCACCCCCACTTAACCCTAAACCCCCTAGACCCCTATATAAGACTTATAGGTGGTTGTAGGTTGAGGTTTGTCTTTCTTGAGAATCCATTTCACCTCCCTATCACTTGCCTTCCTCATTCCTCCATTTCATCACCTTCCACCCTAAAATCCATCCATTTAGGGTTTTGGCCACTATCCATCTTATTTCCATGCCATTGCACCTCAAAGGATAAAAGTACTAAAGCTTGTAGCTTTTGGAGAGAAGGATTTCAGCCACTACCTCAAGCCCATGGCTACTTCTATCTCTTTCTTCTCCATTTTTGTATTATCTCATTCTATGAGTATCTAGGCCCCTTATGTGGGATTTTTGGGGTTAAAATTTGATACCATGTTGGGAAAAACTGATATATGTTATTGTAATTTCATTTTCTAATGATTATGTTATATTTATATCTCATTTCCCATAAATTTCTTTGTGGCTTGTACTTGAGATCACCTAGAATTCTAGGAAAAATTCTTATATGTGGATCTTTTTGGGAATTTCTCCAAGGTCCAATTAGTGGATCCCTAATTAGATTTTCACCTTCCTACATGCTAATCAATTCTCCTACACCTAAGTGAGAGATCTAAGTAGCTAGTATAGAAACATTTAGTGTAATTAGCTTGGATCTTTCTCAAGGCTAGAATGTAGGTGATGTGAGGTCTAAACCCTTACTTCCACCTTCAATTACTACCATCAGCCCCTAATTATTGTAAGACTTCCTATCCTAGAAACCTAGGCTTGGTTGGATCCCAAGTGAATTACACCTAAACCCTAATCCAAGTGACCTCACAGGGGTGGATATGAGGTATTAGGGACTAGTTTGTTGGTATGTATGCCCAGAGATCCAATCATATGATGATTGTAATGGAATAATTTGTAAATGATTTTATTATTAACAAAAGACAAGCTTCTAATTTATTCTGTTATGAGATAATGATGCAACATAATAAATATCTAGACAATGATATTACTCAGTGAAGTATGACTTCATGTACGCGACTTGAATAATGAGATCATATGGATGTTAAGGGTGTATAGATTCTCATTATCTCCCTAGTCGGATGTTATTCTGGAAGGCAGATAGGAAACAATAACACATAAGGCTAGAGTGTGTGTTGGTTGATGACAAAATCTCATTAGTCATGATATGTGATATCATACCAAGAACACACATACATGTTAGAGAACAAGTGTATCAGGCATACCCATAATGAGACTGACACATGGAAGCTATTACAATGGTAGTCATAGTCAGCTCTCATAGTGTTGGTGGTGATTGTGATTCATAGACCTAAAGTCACTACAATTATCACATGTCATTTGATATGCTTTGACATCATCAAACATAATTCTAAATAAGGGTTGCCATGACGGTGTTGATTGGGTGATGGTGATACATGAAGACTGACTATGAGTGATGTAGGTGGGATTGTCCCTCTAATAGGAGTATGATATCCTAGGCCTATTGATTAGTTAGACTGAGAAATGCATGGCCACGCACATGTGAGTCAATATGTGATATATAGCTTACATATATCTCAGATAGTCTGCTCTGGTTCAAGGAATAAGATTGAATGTTGAAGAGGATGGCTACTCCATGCCTCAAGTTTAAGCTAGATATAAGTAACAAAGGAACTATGCAAACAGTGTAACACCATACATAGATTATAGGTTGAAGTTGTTCTCCAACTTTCCATTCACTTGGGTAGCACTGATATGTGACTAGGCATCACTCTTTACTAGTGTGTCATAATTGGTTATGGACATTCACTACCAATGGTTACACACATATGATTTCACCTAGATGAGGAGTTTATCAATGTATGGTGTTTAAGCTGATTAGTGAAGAATTTTAGGTAGTCAATTAAATAACCAATTAACTGATTAGACTTAGAACCATCAAGTTCAAGTGTTGGACTAATTGCTTACGGTGTCAGGTTGATTGAAAATTGTATTGGTAGAATTCAACATGAGTTAGGACACCAACTGATCATGTTACTGGGTGAACCAATTGGTTTGGGATTGGTCAGACGACCAGTTCACCTGGTGAGCCGATTAACTCGTTCATGCCAACCGATTATTTTAGTGATTTTCCAAATTCATGAGAATGGATGATCGTTTCACTTTGTTCAATTCGATTGGTACAAGGAATTAATGTTGGACATTAAGTGGAAATGGATTGTCAATTCGAATTGCGGTTTGGAAACATGTGAAATGATTGGCTCACTATGCCATCCGAATAGTGAACCGACAGGTTCACCTATCATAGGGCAATTAATTCATGGAAATTTTGGTCCCTTCCACACCCACACATATTAGGAACCCAGACCCTAACCCTTCCTATAAATATAGAGGTACTGGGGGATTATTAGGCACATCAATTGCCTCAAACAATTGTTTGTATTCTCTGGTTTTGGTAACAGAGCGAACCTGAGCAAATCCTACCCGATAAAGGGAGGGATAGCAAGGGAGAACAATTGTGGGAGAGCAAGTTGGTGGCTAGTACATCAATGAGAGGGACAACTCCTTGTCTGTTCTAGTAGGATGAAAGGAGTTCTAGGCAGTCTGTGTGGACTTTCATAGAGATAAGATGGCTTTCCCATTGCTAGGAGGACAATGTTAGCCAGCAGCCCATGGTGAGATCAGGACCTGCTACAGACACTATTCGAGTTTGTTACCCGTGGTGGAGCTGCATATGAGTCCCAATGCAACTAGAAGACAATTGCATGACTACAATGATGAGGATATGTCACTAGACTTGCTCCAAGACTAGTTATATCCTCAAAATCCTTTCTGTTATATAGTTATTGGAATGATCAACTATTTTGATGGGGGACATGGTAGTAAATTTTTTTATTTCCACTGGCTATTTTGTCACCATATTTCCCTACATAGTTCCCCTATACACACCTACCCTATCCATGGCCAATTCGTAGTTTAGAAAAATTCATTAGCATCTAACTTGTTTTTTGGTTTGGTAATCTAAGTGAAATAATAATGTTTACATGTTATCACCCCCAACCCAATTGACAAGTGTATCCCCCAAATAGTCCACACTTCTCTTAATTGCATTAAAACATTAATTAATTACCTTCTTGATTAGCTAGTCTTAACATGTTTAGCTCTTTACTTGCTGAGTTAGCTTCTTGCCTTTCTCTTGCTTTATTCTTGCTAGTTTAGGTCTTGAATTTCTCTTGTTCTAAGTTTGCTAGCTTAGTGTAGTGTAGACCTCTGCTTCATTTTCCTTATTGTAATTTGCTCCTTTTCTTACTGAGCTTGTCATACCTTACTCAGTAGAACTATTTGTCTAGGGTTAACTTAGATTTTGATCTTGTTTGTTCTCCTTTAAATTCTTGTTTTCCATTAGTATAATCAACAAGTAAACCTTTAAACCTTTCAACTCTAGACTCTATAGTAGGAACCTAGTCAACACTAACCTAGCTCTAGTTCCCCCTGTTCTCCCTATGGATCAACCCTATTCTTTCTACTTGCCTATACAATGGCATGACCTCGTGCGGTTGCGTGTTAGTGTGTTAGTCTAAGTGGGTGTGTTAGTTTAGATCCATCATAAATATCAAAAGATCTCAAGTGTATTCGAGCCTTAAGGAGTGCATCTTGTCAAACTCACTTGATTAGGTGTGTAAACCTCGAGGCATGGAAAGACATATCAATAGACATTTAAAATCATCTAGTAACTACATGGGGTTATCATGATGAAAAGAGACAATTAAAATGCAAAAGTGCAACATATCCAACAAGAATATGTGAATTTTTATTATATTTGTGATAAATGTAGTGATGTAATTAGACAATCTATTTGAGTCATTAGGTCACCAAATGAAATGAAGAAAGGTAAAAGTATATCTCTCATGATTTTTTTCCATGTTTGTGGATTCAAATTGATGGAAACATAGTGCCTCTTTCTATGATTCATGAAGCTCCTCATGCCTCACACTGTTAAAATCTGGACTAATATTCTAAATTGTAGTATCATTTTGTTGTGCACTCTTGATCTTTTGTATGAACATAGGATTTCCATGTAGTTAATCTAACATTCCTTCAATCATAGAGACCTCCATATACACTTTCATATGTCATAAAGACACTAAAAAATTCCTCTTAGCATAGGCCATGGAAAAAAAATGTGTGGTCCCAACTGCAGAAGAAGAAGATTGTCGTCTTCTTAAATCATATGCTATCACATTTTCCTTTCTTAGGTGTTACTCTATTGTGAAATTATAGTCCTTTATCAACTCAAGCCACCTTCTTTGACACATTTTAGACTCCTATTTTGAAAAGAGATATTGAAAATTCTTGTGATCTGTGGAGATCAGACATTTTTATAGCTTACATGTAATGTCTCCATATCTTCAATTCCAAAAATATGACTAGTTCCAATTCATAAGTAGGGTAATTCTCCTTGTGCTTCATTATTTGGCTCAAGGAAAATGGATCATATGTTTGTCTTGTATCAAGACACATACAAGTCCCTCCTTTGAAGTATCATAGAAAGTTAATGATGCCCCCAGGATCTAGAAAAACTAACAACAGTGTCGATCACATCTTCTCCTACAATAGCTATAAATTTGACTTTTTTCTGCCCAAACATCTTTCTTTGTCAACTAACTCAGTGACAAGGATATTATGCTGAAATCCTTAATGTACTACCTGAAATACCATGTCATACCAAGGAATCTCCACACTTCCTTGGCATCGTTGGCTACTCCCACAATATGACTAACTCTACCTTCTTAGAATCTACATAAATATCTCAGAGAGATATAATGTGGCCAAGAAAAGAGGCATCTGCCAGACATAACTCATAGTTACTAAATTTTGCATGCAATTGGTGTTGTCTTAAGAGTTCCAGGGTCAAAAGAATGTTGTTTTTGCTTCTTTTGTACATGGAGCAAATGAAAATGTCATGTATGAAGACTTCTACAAACTAGTGAAGACTTAAACACTCAGTTCATCAAGTCCACAAAATTTATAGGTGTGTTGGATAGTTCAAACAACATTACTACGAACTCTTAGTGTCCGTACTTGGTCTTGAAGGTTGTGTAGGTATATATTCCACTGTTATCCTCAAAGGGTGGCATCTCAACCACAAATCTATATTTGGCAACAATTTGTCACCATTCAACTAATTAAATAAGTCTTCCATCACAAATAAGGAATACTTATTCTTTCTTTTGAACTTGTTACTTCCTATAATATTTGTATCTGCTCATGGAGTCATCCTTCTTATTTGAAATAGAACCCAATTACCCCATGGGGACGTGCTTGGATGGATGAAACCCTTCTCTACAACTCTTGTAGTTTTTTCTTTAACTCTTTCATTTTTGGCGATGCCATTCTATACAATGCTTGTTCTATGGGATGTGTACTAGGAACAAGATTGATCTCAAAGTTATTATTTTGAGATGTGGAAAGCCATACAAATCTATATGAAGCACATCCTCAACCTCACAAACTATGGGTAAGTTACGAATACTAGGACTCACTACATGAGTATCCACTATGTGAGCCATAAGAGCCTCACAACCTTGGCTCATCAACTTTTTAGTTATGACAACATGCACCAAATATGTGGGGAGAATGTTCTGGTCCAAAACACATCTCCCTCCACAAACTCATCAACCTTGGACATACAGTCCAATACTACTCTATATTTGTTTGATGTATACATCCCAACGATCACAAATGCATATTAAGTGGAACAAGGGACACCTAAGTTATGAGTATAGAGAAGACAAGAACACAAGATGAACATGCTTCACACGTAACTCAGAGCCAAGTAGGGGTTAACAAGGATGAGAGTTTTGATTGATGACTAATAAGAAAATTTTATTGAACATTCAGCCTCTATGGTGATAAATGAATGTGTCAAATGTGAATCAACCAAAATATATATATATATATATACATATATATATATATAAATATATAAGTAGACAAGTTATAATGGAAAAGCTTCATTTTACCTATAATGAGATGAGGGTTGATAACACCCTCAGGCTAGGTCATTGAGTAGAATTGGTTCATATATTGCGATGTTCCTAATCCTTTGACTCTACATGATGATCTCGATGATCCAATTTGGGATTTTGGTCAAAAATCACTTTTATTGTTGTTGCCAAACTATTGTGAGTTCTTTTGGTTTTGTCCCAAATATTAAGATGCCTCCTAATTCAATTGTGGCCAGAACATCTTCAAATGTATTGGATGATGGTATTAGATGATCTTCTTCTATAACAAACCATGTGGCCTAGACGGCCCTCTCACATATATGAACCCTTACTGTATGCTCTAGACAGTTGTAGTTCTTTTCCTCTACATCTTCTAGGCAACCACCACAAGTGGTGTTGTTGACCCCTCAATTGTAATGTAGCCTTGCTCTGGTGAGACTACTAGAACTGTGGCATTAACTACCCTAAAAATCTCTATTTCTTGGATCCACTCGAGAGTTGTGCAGATGATTTTGCTAACATCCTTTTGCCATCATTTCCACAGATGCCAACATATGTCTTCTTGATCCACTTTATAGACACCATGATGGTAGAAAACTTCTCACACAACTCCAAAGCTGATGTCAACCTGTCTAACTTAGCATTCAACCCATTCTCAAACTATCCTATCTTTTATATCTTGATTGGATCCATGTGCAAGAAAAACCACAACAACTCCACGAAATGAGATTTTTACTTGTTCATTGTCATTTTCCTCTACCAATGAGGATGAAATTTCTTTAATGTGGGTAGAATTGTAACATTTTGATTTCTAGGGTTTTATCTCCCAACAAAATCTACTTGGATTAGTAGACCTTATTTTCACTAAAACCCTAGATGAGGCAGAATCAAGAGGGACATCGAGTCTTATAATTTCAAAGAGTGACAAAAGGGTGGTTATAATGAAAGTAGATACTAGGGATGATTACCCTGATCTAGTAACAAGTGTTTGATGAGTGTTGTGTTAAGATGACGACCACATGATCAAATAATCATACCACATTAGTGGAGTGATGTAACTAGATACACATTCATATAGTTGAGTGGAATTTCAATATATCATTACATATCTAGGTCACAAAACCACTCCCTGATGATCATAATGAATTTTCAGAGGTAATATGTTAATTGGAGGTATTTTGAGAACTAAAGTTAGTTTCTATAATTATGGGAATGAAGCTCGTAGAGTGGCTAGTTAATGGGAGAAGCCATGATATTTATAACTCTTTCCCCATGAGGATATACTCTTAGTCATGAAGGAACTCTGGACTTTGTTTGTGTTTTGCATCTATATTGTGAAAATTTTACCCATGGGTGATCCATATATATAATCATTTTGACTTTAGCTAAGTGGCATCATAGTAGTAATATTGCAAGTAATTGGTATCCGTGGAGGTACATGAACATTGGATGAGAGTGTTGATCACATTGTATTAATTTGATACTATAAATATAAATTGTTGATAGGAGGAGCCAAGGTTTTGGAGGCTTATGCCTTAAATTTTGGAAATTGGTATGTACATGTATATCGATTAACTCAGAGTTTAGAAATAGGTGTATATGAGAGCATCATGATTCTTCAGTACTTAAAACAACTTGTATCCCAATATCTATACACATGACCTAATACGATTCAACCTCTTAGAGATACAAATATATATGCCAGGATAGGCACAAACATGATCCTACTATTTAGAATTGGTCGTGCAAACCAATGCATAGCTTCTAGATATTGAGAGGATTAGAAGAAGCGACTGCATCTTTCAGGTCATTAGTTTCCCTCATTGTGACATGGCGGCCGGTACATCGACAACCAAATCCTCAAACATTATTGACATGGAGATTGATGATAGTGCCCAAGGATCTAGCCACTCCACTTTGTCCAGGTCATGATTTCCTCCTTGACCATCATCGGGTGTCCCCCCAATGGTGTAGAGGTGGTCGTAATGGGATGGTGCAGCTAAGGGTTGAGCAGAGGAAAGACTTGATCTACCAATTTCATTTTGGGCATCCGCAAATGATGATGCAGTATAGAGACGGTAAGCCATAGTGGTTTAAAAGTTGATGCCCCACGAACCCCTTTCTTTCTAGGTAGAGTTGTCTTTGGAGGTGTTTCTCTATTTCACAGTGGAAACAAAGCCTTTTTGTGACTATAGAAAATGGGGAACAGGAAACCCTTGTGCGGCGGGTCTGTAGCCCATCGGGGTGTGAGTCTCACTAGCGATCCGCCTATGACAGACCAGGAGGCTACCAAGTTGGCCCTTGGGTAGATGTCTTATTTTGAGCCACTAGATTAAGATCCAAAGGCAGGAAATCAACAAGAAGGTAATGTCTTGTTTCTTTCATATCTTGAGGTCCACATGTCCTTTTTTAATGGATAAGATTCCTTTGGAAAGATAAAATAATGTTGAATATGTAGGTACCTAGAGATATAAGATTTGATCATAAATATAGATTGGTATTCGTAAACAATAAGTTTACATGGTGATTAATGATCATTATTGAAAAACAAGTGGTATCTAGTAGAATTCAAATACCAAAAAATAAATTTAGACCTTCAATGATGTGTACTAATTGCATTGTAACTCTAATATATCACTAATGATCCATATACACCTAAAATGGGATGGAAACCCTAACTTAGACCTAGGAAGTATGAGATATGGGTTTAATGGATATGCATGAATTATTCATGTTAATTTCATGAACCTAGGATTTTACTCAAGATTAGAGCATTTTAGTTAGGATTTTCTTTGCTCTAGTAAAGTGGGTCATTCTATGCACATTGGTTGAATTGTATGTTGTGTATGCTTTATGGATTATGTTTTAAATTTCAAGTTCAATACTCTAATCATGTTCATATATAAACTGCTTGATGATTTTCATATCCTATGTCTTATGGTTATCGTGCTCATTAAGATTAGAGACTATAATTAATGATTATTGAATAATGATAAATGAATTTAAAGGTCAAGTTTCAAGAGGGAGAAATCCCATCATGACAAAGATTAAAGTTCAATATTAAGTTCATGTTTATGATAATATTAATGTTAGGGTAAATGGAACTGTATTGAATTTTATGTGCTTCTCATCATGGACCTCAAGGGGTCATTATGGGCACTCGTGCAATTATGGGGTTTCAAAGCCAATCATGGACCTCAAGGGGTCGTTATGGATTTTTTAGCCAAATCATGGGCAATTTGTGCCAATTATGGGCTTTCCTACAAATCGTGTTCTCATTAGTGGGCGTCATAGAGAGATGCATATATTTACTTCTCAATAATTCGAGTTATAAGATTCATTTATATAAGAATGATTAAGTAAATTCATTGCAAGATTTTCTCTCAAGTCCTTTATATATGCCTATTTCCATTTTTTATAAAATGTACAATGCCACTTAATGATGTATGTCTCTATTTTTGCATGGCCATGGGATGAGATGTCCCTAGATCAAGGAGCAAAGGAATTTGAAGTGAGTGCTTCAAAGTATAAGTTCCCAAGACATAGTTGGTGGGGTTCCATCTATATCTTAGAAAATCCAACACCAAGTTACCAAAGAAGATTTATGTCTTAGAATTCTTATACCTTTCATGTACTAGATTCTAGTTCAATGATGAGATATTTTACATTACAAGTTTTCTCCTTCAAAGAACAATGTATGAATTGATATTTCTAATTAATGTGTGGTGTTTCATTTATTTTTTTGCTATGTATATCATATTTTGTTATGTTCCTCCAAGCCAAGTGACCCTTTTTATGGACAACATAGGGTTTTCTTTCGCTAATGCATATGTTCTTGGAGGGACATTACAAAAGTTGTATAAGAGCAAATAATAGATGGCCACCAGGCAAAAACTAGATTCATATGTTCTAACCCTAGGTGTAGAAAAAGTAGGTGAAAGATATTAGGAACCAAAGTAGAGGTCTAGATAGAAGACACACGTTAGATAATTATGAAGGTTATGTTCCTAGATGTTTTGGAATTTTATGTTAACTCTAGAATTTTATATAGCGTTCTCTCTCTTTTCCCATGTGTTTGTGGCATGGGACACAAGCTCATGGGTTTTGTAGAGAATGTTATGTACAAAATCATGCTTATCTTTTGCCATTCTTAAGTGCATGTGGTATGGGAAATGTGCATGAGGGAGATGCTAAGATATGTGTGACAACACATGTCACATCCGAATATATGACCGACTGACATGTATCCAACGACGACAAAGAAAATAATAATTGCATTAAAAGTTTGAGGCATATAGTCACCTAAACATAATGTTATACATAGTACTGCAAAACCTACATGTGAAGGGTAACTAATTTGACATAGACAGGTGAGAAAATCATGGACATTCTAATAAACAATGTTCTCTACTATTTTATGATTATGTATTCAATATGCATCACTACCATGCTAATGAATTATGAATTACGGAAATCATGTTTAAGATTAAAAAATTGTGTTATGTTGATATAGTCCTCTAAATCATGTTATGTGAGACTTAATCAGCCTTATGAGCACTGTGGGTGAGTTCATGAGAGTGTCTACATTAACTCAAAAAATCTTGTCTAATATAAAATCATGTTGTAATGACCCCGCCTCTCGGTAACCCCCAATTAAGGGAGACCCGAAGGTCATAGCCATTAATCAATTTACAGGATCAAAGGTTCAACATATAATCAACAATAATTATGAAATTCTACTAACTAAACTGGAATTGGGTAGAAAAATTAAAACTTTTACTTACCTTTATAAAACTTGGAAATCTAACTATCCACAGCTTGAAATACTCTATCTAATCCTCCTTGCACTTTATTTCTTAATTTCATGATGTGTCACTTTACTGTTTGTGTTTTTTAGGATCTTACCTAAAACGTCGAAAAACAAAACATCGATCAGCAATTGCTGGTATGTGGAGGCAACCAAAATTTCACAATTAAGTCTAACAATCTAAGTATTGCAATCAAGATAATTAGCAAGTCAATTTACATTTTCCACATGACAATCCACACCGCTTTTGCCCTAACCCTAGATTTGACTTAAGGCCACCTTCTCAATCGCGATCTTGGTGCCTGGGAGTCACCTCTCATGGTGCCCCTTAGTCATGCCTCATCGACCACCTTCTCATTCCCGAGCTTGGTGTCTAGGGTCACCTCTCATGGTGCCCATTGGTCTACCCTCTTGGGCCTGACCTTTATGGCATCTTCCATCAGGGTGGCATGTAGGTGCAGGAATACACATTTACATTAAATTGTGATAGTCATAGTCACTTTATAATTTCAATATGAAGATCCAAACAATTTAGTTGCATTCAATGCGATTAAACATCCGGGAATCCATCGGGAAACTAAAGCAGTTATTCATAATTAACCACATACCTGTAAAGCAGACTTGAATGTAGAAATTATCAACCAATCAGGATTCAAGCAAGCATACACACACAATTATTCCTGAAAAAGACATCCAATTTCCCTATCATTAATTTCGTCATCATGATCTATCACTCCTAGTTGTCTTCTAGGGTTATTATTCCTTTTTAGGATTTTAACAATAATTCGGGTTTTATTTCCTTTTTATTACTTTTACCTTACTTTTATCAAATATCCATCAAACCCTAATTATCTTGTCCTATTTTCCATTAAGGTCCTAAAGATCAGTTTTGGACCATATAAACCCTAATTTTTAGATTGCTATATCTTTTCTTTTTCTCTAATTTAGGATTTCTAAACATATTAATCAACATATTGAATTAAAAACCCTAATCATGTAATTCTATCATCCACACAGGTTAAAAACCATCTTAATCATTAATCAGGTTAAACATATTCGAATTAACCTAATTGCAAGACTAAATATATCCTTGATAATCAATTAGGGTTTTCTTTTTACAAATTAATCCCTTTTTTATTCAAAAGATACTCTTTTACAAAAATATACAGATTTAGATGTCCAAACTATTTTTAACATATTCCTCATATTTTTCTGATCATTTTTCATGTATTGACTTTTCCCATCTGAGTTTTCTATCACCAGATACGATTTTATCAAGATAATTCCATTTAATCGATTTATTAGCTAATTTAGGAAATTTGTGGATCGTTCGATCCATGGTCCGTGGTCCACTGATGGATCCAACGGCCATGGCCAGACACACTTAACTTAACGTTTAGACAAGAGAAAAGACCGGGCTACCCTTACATGTTCTGAAGATGTGTCGGGGTAGTTTAGTAAATCTTCGGTTCCTCTTCTTCTTCCTCCCGCCTTCGTTGTTGTAGCAATGACGGTCAACTGCAAGGTTGACTCTGGGCTTCAGGGCTCCTTTGCTTGCACCGATGGTCCAGAGAGCTTCACCACCCTCCTTCGAACCTGACAACACCCCCAATTGGCCACCCAAACCTCTCCAGAGCCACCCCCTTGATCGTCGGATTCTGACAGAGTCGGCGATGTCGACGAGGGTCTTGGTCGAGACAAACTCAACAATTGAATGCACGGAAGCACTCCTTGCTTCCTTCTGTATATCTTGGGCGAGTAGTTAGGGATGCGGGTTCCCTCCATAGCCCCCCCTATATATAGGGTCGGGGCAAGGTTCCTGCCCATTTGGGCGTTTCCTTGTTTGGCGACGAAACCTACTCGAATCAGGGGTGAAACCCTTCGGCTTGCTCTCCCGAATCCAACGGGACAGTTTCCAGATTTGCTTAAGCACTATATTCTCGAGAAAATAGGATTGAAAATCCTCCCTGTAACCAACAGAGTCCCAGTCCCAGCGGGACTTAGATGATGACCCTCAACCATTGGATGAAGATCCAACAGGCCTCGCTGCTCGCGATCAAACCAAAGGAAAAGCCTTTTTTTCTTTTAATTCAGGATTAATTCCCAAATTGAGTATATTTTGCAAAATTGATATCTCCCAAACCATAACTCATATTTAGCTAAGATTTTAATGAAGCATTCCTTTTATTATTTCCTAGCTTTGTACGAAATTTGGGAAACAAAAAGTAATGGATGAGAAGGCTTTCTTCTCTCCCAAGTTTTCTCATCAATTAATTCAATTTAATTTATATTCCTTTTTCCTTTGTGATTATCTTATTATTTTGGGTCCCTTGGATCTCAAGGAAACCCAAAGGTACGGATTCCCACCTTGGGGAATATTGGTTTGCCTTTATCCTATTTCAATTGTCAATTTCTCATATTTCCCCTTTTATAGAACAATTTCTTTTCCTTATTTATTCCCTTTTATTTTCAATTGGGATCAATGGCCAACAATCAATCAATCAAAGCCATTTCTCACGAAATTTATCACAATCCAAAGAAAAGGATACCATTTATTCATTAAAAGGGAAATACACCTTACATTATATTTTCAAGAAAATGGGGTTGTAACATCCTCCCCTCCTTATAGGAATTTTGTCCTCAAAATTCAAACAATTCCAGGTATGTTTTCTCCATGTTTGCCTTCAGCTCCCATGTGGTCTCATCCTCTCCATGGTGCTTCCAAAGAACCTTTACCATCTCTATATTCTTTCATCTGAGTTCTTTCACCTTGGTATCTAGAATCCGCAAAGGTGTCTCAGGATAAGTCAGCTTCCCTTGAAGCTCAATAGGTTCAATGCTCAGCACATGGCTCAGATCTTGCACATATCACTTCAGGTTAGACACGTGAAACACATCATGCATCATGCTATACTGAGGGGGTAACGCCAAACGGTATGCAGCTTCACCAATCCACTCTAACACCTCAAACGGACCCACGTATCTGGGACTCAGCTTTCCTCTGTTCTTAGCTATAGCTCGGAGCGGTCGGATTTTCAAAAACACATGATCTCCCACAGTGAAATGCACATCAGTCCGCTTTGCATCAGCATATGACTTCTGTCGATCCTGGGCTCTCTTTAGCCTTTGCTTGATCAAAGCCACTTTATCAGCATACACTTGGAGATCATCTGACCTCAACAAGGTCCTCTCACCTACATCATCCCAGTGAAGTGGTGACCGACACAGTCTCCCATACAAAGATTCATACGGAGGCATCCCGATACTGGCTTGGTAGCTGTTGTTGTAGGCGAACTCTACCAACGGTAAGTATTTCTCCCATGAGCCACCCCAATCGAGCACATAAGCTCTCAACATATCTTCTAATGTCTGAATCGTCCTTTCTGACTGACCATCTGTCTGGGGGTGATAAGCGGTACTGAACTTTAACCTTGTACCAAGTTCCTCTTGAACTTGCTTCCATAACTTGGAAGTGAACTTCGGGTCTCTATCTGAAATGATTGATCCTGGTACACCATGAAATCACACTATCTCTCTGATGTACAACTCAGCTAGGTCTGTCACCTTAGCAGTGGTCTTTAAGGCAAGGAAGTGTGCTGACTTGGTAAGACGATCTACCACGACCCATATCGCATCATGACCCTTCTTGGTCCGGGGTAGACCCACCACAAAATCCATGGTGATCTGCTCCCATTTCCATTCTGGAATTTCTATCGACTATAAAAGTCCGCCAGGTCATTGGTGTTCAACCTTCACCATCTGGCACGTAAGACAACTGGCCACCCATGACGCAATGTCTTTCTTCATTCCTGGCCACCAGAAAAACCACTGTAGGTCCTTGTACATCTTAGTAGTTCATGGGTGCAATGTGTACTTGGATCCATGAGCCTCTTGCAAGATGTGTTCCTTTATTGATGAATCCGCTGGAACCCATACGCGATCCTCAAACTTGATTCCTCCGTCTACTCCCACGGATAGACGAGTCTGTGGCTTCATCAGTAAACCTTTCATCTTGTCTAGCTCTCCACTGGTCAACTGTGCAGTTATGATCTCACTCAACAACTCTGATTGAATCTGGATATTAGCCAACCGAACTCGGTCCTCTAACAGTTGTGGTGTCCATTCCACAAGCTCCTCCAAACTCTTCCACTGACTGGACAAAACAGCTACACACTTAAGTTGTTTTCGACTCAACGCATCAGCTACGACATTTGCCTTACTAGGATGGTAGGCGATGGTGAAGTCGTAATCCTTCATGTACTCCATCCATTATCGTTGTCCCAGATTCAGGTCTCTCTGTGTCAGTAGATATTTTAAACTCTTATGGTCGGTGAAGATCTCGAAGGTATCACCGTACAGATAGTGCCGCCATATCTTCAAGGCATGGATTATAGCAGCTAACTCCAGGTCATGTGTTAGGTAGTTCACCTAATTTGGCTTGAGCTGTCGAGAAGCACATGCAACAACATGTCGATCCTGTTCCAACACACAGCCAAGTCCTGTCTTGGATGCATCGGTGAATATCATGAAACCCTCATTGCCAGAAGGTAGAGTCAACACACGATCGGTGGTCAGCTTCTCTTTCAATTCTTGGAAATGAGCTTCGCATACGTCAGACCACATGAACTTCACATCCTTCCGGGTCAACATGGTTAGCGGTAGAGAAGTCTTGGAGAAATCCTTGATGAAGCGACGGTAGTATCCGGCCAACTCCAAGAAGATGTGAATCTCGGAAGGGTTCTTTGGTGCTGGCCAGTCTCGAATTGCTGATACTTTGGATGGATCTACGGTGATGGTTCCTCCTGAGATGATGTGTCAAAGGAACATGACTCGGTCCAACCAAAACTCACATTTCGAGAACTTTCCAAAAAACTTATGCTTTCTCAGGATATCAAGGACTCTACCCAGGTGTTCCCTATGTTGGGCTAGGTCATCTGAGTACACCAAAATGTCATCTATGAACACTATCACAAAAGAGTCAAGGAAGGGCTGGAACACACTGTTCATGAGGTTCATGAAGACACTCGGTGCATTGGACAATCCAAACGGCATGACTATGAACTCATAGTGACCATAGCAGGTTCTGAAAGCCATTTTAGGTATATCCTCACTTCTTACTCTCACCTGGTGGTATCCTGATCTCAAATCGATTTTGGAAAAGACTCGAGCTGATTTGAGTTGGTCAAATAGGTCATCTATTCTGGGTAAAGGATACTTATTCTTAATGGTTGTTTGGTTGATCATCCGATGATCAATACACATCTGAAGCGACCCATCCTTCTTTTTCACAAAGAGGACTGGTGCTCCCCATGGTGAGGTATTGGGTCGGATAAACCCCTTATCCAACAACTCTTGCAATTGGGTTTTCAACTCAAGCAACTCAGCAGGGGCCATTCTATAGGGTGCCTTAGATATAGGGTTAGTCCTAGGAGCTAACTCAATTGAGAAGTCTACCTCCCTCTCAGGGGGAATCCCTGGTAGATCATCTGGAAACACATCCGCGTACTCTCGAACCACCTCTATGTCCTCTAAGGATTGCCCCTTAACTTTGGGTATGGTAACTATGGCTAGGTAGGCTCGACAACCCTTGGATAGCATCCATTCAGCTTTCAAAGCAGATATGTAAAGACTGGTTGTCGCATCTTTCCTTCCTCAAATGGTGAAGTGTGGATAGCCGATCTTTCTAATGAGAATCTTCTTCTCTCTATAGTCAATCTGGGCCCTATAGGTGGAATGCCAGTCCATACCGATGATTACATCGAAATCATTCATATTGAGAAGGATGAAGTCAGTGGGAAGCTCATGGTTCAGATACTTAACTGCCAACACAGGGGTTTTCAAAAGAGAGGTATAAATACGACCACTCGGGGTTGTGACATCCAAAACATAACCCAAATCCATGATA
Organism: Alisma plantago-aquatica; assembly: GCA_963693085.1. Lineage (NCBI taxonomy): Eukaryota > Viridiplantae > Streptophyta > Magnoliopsida > Alismatales > Alismataceae > Alisma > Alisma plantago-aquatica. The sequence continues at coordinate 1,353,436,688 of OY856410.1, read as the reverse complement.
TCCAAATCAAGCATAGTTGCCAGGTTTCTCGAAATAAAAGTATTAGTAGAACTAGAATCAAGAGTGCTTTTACATTTTGTCCCATGACTTCCAGCAAGCCTACATAGTTATTCCATATCAGAAAGCTATTACATGGTGTACTTGAACGAAAAGGAAAAACTCTATGGGTTATTACCCTCAATCAACTTATTAGCATTCGCCTGAGCTTCTTCGTTGTCGATGGCGAACACTCTAGCTTGTCTCCTCTCTCCAACTGGAGGTTCTCCGACTGGTTCTCCTACTGGGGGTGCTGCAGCTACTAGCTGTGCTGCTACAGGCTGTAACCCCAAAGGTCCCCTTGGGTCAGTCTAAGGGTAGTTGGCAATGAAGTGTCCCTCTTGTTGACATCTGAAACACACCTTCTTCTCGAAGCGGCACTTCCCAGGATGTGCCCGTCCACAGGTGCAACACTGCTGGAGGCAACCACGTGGCTTGCCTTTGTGCCCATGCTTGTTCTTGTTGTGGTTGCGTCCTTGTCCCTTCCTATGTTCATTCCTCTGCCCTTGAACTCCTTCAGTGAAACCCAAGTACCCTCTGGATTGGTTTTGTGCAGGCATCACTGTCCTTTCCATGTCTAAGGCGGTGTTGTAGGCTTCAACAAAGGTCTTTAGCTTACTAGCCATCACATGGGGCTTGATGGCAGGGTGTAGACGTTCCATGAAGTGGTCCACCCTCCTCTCTTCATCCAACATATGTCCGAAGCATTCCAGGAGGTGGAACTTGCGACCGAAGTCCGCAACTGAAGAACTTCCTTGAGTCATGCTCATGAACTCTCTTTCTTTCTCTTTCCTTGCTGAGATGGGGAGGAATCTGGCGGTGAATATGGTCTTGAAGTCATTCCATACCATCGATTCCTCACTTAGGTCTCTTCCCATGATATGGTTCTCCCACCATATCTTGGTTGCACCTTCCAGAAGGTGAGTAGCAAATAGAACCTTTTTATTCGACTGCACCTCTAGCATACAAAACCCATTCTCGACCGCAAGCAGCCAAGCTTCAGCCTTGTCGACTACTTCTGACTTGTCTTCTCCCCAGAACTTCTCGACGTTCAGCTTGACGAAGTCCAGGATGGTGGCTCCAAGTCGAGGATGAATAGGAAGTGTCTCACCATCCTCAGTCCTAGCTATGTCCCTAAGGGCCAGGGCACGGATAGCTTCAGTCAGTTGCTTTTGTTGTTCCATCCAAACTACATATGTTGTATGAACCACCATGGTTGGTTCTGGACCACCAGGCTGGTCCTCCTCCATTTCGGCTTCCTCTTCATGCATATGGTATTCCTCATATTCCGGTCCTCCCCCTTGTTCTTGGTTGGCACCAGGCATCGGTTCGGGGTTGGGGCCCTCATGTATAGTCTCTTCAGGCATCTTTCTCTTCTTAGAGGTCTCTCCACCGTGGTTCCTCTTCCTCTTCTCGGAAGACCCATTCTCCTTATGGGGTGGTTCACCATCACCGGTGGAAAAAGGAATAAACACAACTTTGGTACAAGCCATATGCACACAAACAGACTTTTAGTTTACCTTTAAACTAATTACACTTATGTCAATGACATCTTACTTACGTATCTTTTATTAATTTGGTGGAGGATCCCTTAGACCTTATCAACCCTAACCCATACCACATGAGGGTGAGGAAGAGAGAGAAAACCCTAATCCTTACAATCCTTAAGAGAAAATTGAGTTGAGGAGAGATGAGTAAGATGAGAGAGTCCTAAAGGCATCTTATTTCGAGTCATATCCTAAGACATCGGCCAGGCAGTCACACAATCCGGGAGTCCTCGTATTCCGACTAGCGGTGTGGAGGAAAATCTTGCCAGCCCCCGGAAGTGATCCTTTTCTAGACACCTCAGTCTTTCGGACACTCCTCTAATAACTCCCTCAGTTCTATGGAATTTGTAAAATTTAATAATTATTGATGATTAGATGGAGAACCTATGCTCTGATACCAATTGTAACGACCCCGCCTCCCGGTAACCCCCAATTAAGGGAGACCCGAAGGTCAGAGCCATTAATCAATTTACAGGATCAAAGGTTCATCATATAATCAACAATAATTTTGAAATTCTACTAACTAAACTGGAATTGGATACAAAAATTAAAACTTTTACTTACCTTTATAAAACTTGGAAATCTAACTATCCACAGCTTGAAATAGTCTATCTAATCCTCCTTGCACTTTATTTCTTAATTTCACGATGTGTCACTTTACTGTTTGTGTTTTTCTAGGATCTTACCTAAAACGCCGACAAACAAAACATCGATCAACAATTGCTGGTATGTGGAGGCAACCAAAATTTCACAATTAAGTCTAACAATCTAAGTATTGCAATCAAGATAATTAGCAAGTCAATTTACATTTTCCACGTGACAATCCCCACCGCTTTTGCCCTAACCCTGGATTTGACTTAAGGCCACCTTCTCAATCCCGATCTTGGTGCCTGGGAGTCACCTCTCATGGTGCCCCTTAGTCATGCCTCGTCAACCACCTTCTCATTCCCGAGCTTGGTGTCTAGGGTAACCTCTCATGGTGCCCATTGGTCTACCCTCCTGGGCCTGACCTTTATGGCATCTTCCATCAGGGTGGCATGTAGGTGTAGGAATACACATTTACATTAAATTGTGATAGTCATAGTCACTTTATAATTGCAATATGAACATCAAACAGTTTAGTTGCATTCAATGCGATTAAACATCTGGGAATCCATCGGGAAACTAAAGTGGTTATTCATAATTAACCACATACCTGTAAAGCAGACTTGAAAGCAGAAATTATCAACCAATCAGGATTCAAGAAAGCACACACACACAATTATTCTTGAAAAAGACATCCAATTTCCCTATCATTAATTTCATCATCATGATCTATCACTCCTAGTTGTCTTCTAGGGTTATTATTCCTTTTTAGGGTTTTAACCATAATTAGTATTTTATTTCTTTTTTATTACTTTTACGTTACTTTTATCAAATATCCATAAAACCCTAATTATCTTTTCCTATTTTCCATTAAGGTCCTAAAGATCAGGTTTGGACCATATAAACCCTAATTTTCATATTGCTATATCTTTTTCTTTTTCTTTAATTTAGGATTTCTAAACATATTAATCAACATATTGAATTAAAAACCCTAAACATGTAATTATATCATCAACACAGGTTAAAAACCATCTTAATCATTAATCAGGTTAAACATATTCGAATTAACCTAATTGTAAGACTAAATATATCCTTGATAATCAATTAGGGTTTTCTTTTTACAAATTAATCCCTTTTTTATTCAAAATATACACTTTTACAAAAATATACAGATTTAGATGTCCAAACTATTTTTAACATATTACTCATATTTTTTTATCATTTTTCATGTATTGACTTTTCCCATCTGAGTTTTCTAGCACAAGATACGATTTTATCAAGATAATTCCTTTTAATCGATTTATTAGCTAATTTAGGAAATTTTTGGATCATTCGATCCATGGTCCATGGTCCACCGATGGATTCAACGACCATGGCCAGACGTGCTTAACTTAACATTTAGACAAGAGAAAAGACCGGACCGCCCTTACCTGTTCTGAAGACGCGTCAGGGTAGTTTAGTAAATCTCCGGTTCCTCTTCTTCTTCCTCCCGCCTTCGTTGTTGTAGCAACGACGGTCAACCGCAAGGTTGACTCTGGGCTTCAGGGCTCCTTTTCTTGCTTCGATGGTCCAGAGAGCTTCGCTGCCCTCTTTCGAACCTGACGACACCCCCAATTGGCCACTCGAACCTCTCCAGAGCCACCCCCTTGATCGTCAGATTCTGACAGAGTCGGCGATGTCGATGAGGGTCTAGGTCGAGACGAACTCAGCAATTGAATGCACAGAAGCACTCCTTGCTTCCTTCCGCAGAGCTTGGGCGAGTAGTTACGGATGCGGGTTCCCTCTATAGCCCCCCTATATATAGGGTTGGGGCAAGGTTCCTGCCCAGTTGGGCGTTTCCTTGTTTGGCGATGAAACCTACTCGAATCAGGGGTGAAACCCTTCAGCTTGCTCTCCCGAATCCAACGGGACAATTTCTAGATTTTCTTAAGCACTGGATTCTCGAGAAAATAGGATTGAAAATCCTCCTTGTAACCAACAGAGTCCCAGTCCCAGCGAGACTTAGACGACGACCCTCGGCCGTTGGATGAAGATCCAACAGGCCTCGCTGCTCGGGATCAAACCAAAGGAAAAGCCTTTTTTTCTTTTAATTCAGGATTAATTCCCAAATTGAGTATATTTTGAAAAATTGATATCTCCCAAACCATAACTCATATTTATCTCAAATTTTAAGGAAACGTTCCTTTTATTATTTCCTAGCTTTGTACGAAATTTGGGAAACAAAAAGTAATGGATGAGAAGGCTTCCTTCTCTCCCAAGTTTTCTCATCAATTAATTCAATTTAATTTATATTCCTTTTTCCTTTGTGATTATCTTGTTATTTTGGGTCCCTTGGATCTCAAGGAAACCCAAAGGCACGGATTCCCACCTTGGAGAATATTGATTTGCCTTTATCCTATTTCAATTGTCAATTTCTCATATTTCCCCTTTTATAGAACAATTTCTTTTCCTTATTTATTCCCTTTTCTTTTCAATTGGGCTCAATGGCCAACAAGGCCCACAATCAATCAATCAAAGCCATTTCTCACGAAATTTATCACAATCCAAAGAAAAGGATACCATTTATTCATTAAAAGGGAAATACACGTTACATTATATTTTCAAGAAAATGGGGTTGTAACACATGTCAAGTTAATCAAGTTCTCATGAAATAGTGTTAACAATGAGTAGGTCATATCTTAAGTATGCTGATGAGACTTTATGAAAACATAGAATATGTGGAGCCTTAAGGTGGGTAGTAACCCAAGGAAATTTTGAGGAATAAATTTATATAAGGTGGGTATAACTGTAACATTCTAATTTATATGTTTTTATCACCCAATGAAATCTACTTGGATTTGTAGGCCTTGTTTTTTACCAAAACCCCATATAAGGTAGAATCAGGAGGGACATTGAGTTTTATAATTTCAAAGAGTGACAAAAGGGTGTTTATTATGAAAGGAGATATTGGGGGTGATTATCCAGATCTAGTAGCAAGTGTTTTATGAGTGTTCAGTAAAGATGAAGACCACATGATCAAATTATTATACCAAGTTAGCGGAATGATGTGACTAGATACACATTCATATAACTGAGTGTCATTTCAATCTCTCATTACATATCTAGGTTACAACCTTTCCCTAATAATAATAATGAATTTTCGGAGGTAATATGTTAATTGGAGGTATTTGAGAACCGATGATAGTTTCTATAATGATGGGAATGAAGCTCTTGGTGTGGCTAGTTAATGGGAGAAGCCATGATATTTATAACTATTTTCCCATGAGGAGATACTCTTAGTCATGAAGGAACTTTGGCCTTTGTTTATGTTTTACACCTATGTTGTGGATATTTTACCCATGGGTAATTTGTATATATATATATATATATATATATATATATATATATATAATCAGTTTGACTCTAGCTAAGTGGCGTCATAGTAGTAATACTACAAGTAATTGAGATCCGTGGAGCTACATGAACATTGTATGAGAGTGTTGACCACATTGTCTTAGTTTGATATAGAAATTATCTAGGAAATTGTTGATAGGAGGAGCCAAGGTTGTGGAGGCTTATGCCATAAGTTTTTGAAATTGGTATGTACATGTATATTTGTTAACTCAATGTTTGGAAATAGGTGTTTACAAGAGCATCATGATTCTTCAGGACTTACAACAAGTATTCCAAGATCTATGGTCATGACCTAATAAGATTCAAACTTTCAGATATAGATATATACATACATACATACATATATATATATATATATATATATATATATATATATATATATATATATATATATATATATATATATATATATATATATATATGGGCCCATCTTTATTGCCCGCGCGGGTAGCTACCCGCACACCCTTCCGACCACCTTTTTTCAAAAAAAAAATTTGCAATTGTAGAGGACCATTTTGTCTAGCTTCCCAAAAAATTTCATCCAAAAATAATATCATTTGCCCCACCAAAATAAAAAAAACTCGTCCTTATATATCTATTGTATATTTTGTATAGAATTACTCTTTTATTCGTGTAGTTACTTTCTTAACACCGTAATTACTTTTTTGACAATGGAGTTACTTTTTTGGCCAGGTGAGTTACTTTTTTGGATGCCAGGTAGTGAAAATCTAGGCTACCCACGCGGGCAATGAATGAATGCCCATATATATATATATATACATATATATGTATATAGAGTGAGGCTAGTGTACACTTGAGTGTACCAGAGGCACCGTACACCTCAGTCATTTTTTAAGATGCAGTAAATTGTTGAAAAATCTAAACTATGGATCTTCTTAATTATCATAAGAACATACTATATTATAAATTTTAGCTCATTTGGACACTAATAGGTCGTGCATCTAAAGGAGGAAAAAACCATGTATTTCAAATTAGTTTTGTGCGTCAATTTTTTTGTCCTTGGATGAGTGACTTAGACTCATCCAAATGAGTTCAAATTTTGTACGTCACCTATTATTATTGTAACCATGAAGATCAATGGATTAGATTTTGGAAAAACATGGTCTAGATAGGCAAACACCATTGGGGTGTACGGTGTGATCTGTACACTCGAGTGTATTCTAGCCCGACTCTCTCTCTCTCTCTCTCTATATATATATATATGTATATATATATGTATATATATATGTATATATATATATATATATATAGGGTGTTCATTCATTTCCCGCGCGGGTAGCATGGATTTTCGCTACCCTGCAGCCAAAAAAGTAACTCCCCTAGCTAAGAAAGTATCTTTGCTGTAAAAAAAGTAACTATGGTGTCAAAAAAGTAACTCTGCTGGCCAAAAAAGTAACTCTGTACAATATATACAGCAGATATATATAAGGACGGATTTTTTGATTTTGGAGGGGAAAATGATATTATTTTTGGCTCAAATGTTTTGGAGAGCTAGACAAAATAGTCCTCTACAATTTCGAAATTTTTTTTTGAAAAAAAGTGATCGGAAGGGTGGGCGGGTAGCTACCCCGCGCGAGCAATAAAGATGAGCCCATATATATATATATATATATATGGCTAGGATAGAACAAACATGATTCCACCATTTAGCATTGGTCGTCCTAACCAATGCATAACTTCTAAATATTGAGAGGATTAGAAGAAGCAACCATGACTATCAGGTCGTTACTTTCCCTCATGGTGCCATGTCGGATGGTAGATCGACAACCAAATCCCCACACATTAATGACCATGGTGAACAATGATAGTGCCCAAGGATCCATCCACTCCACTTTGTGCAGGTCACAATTTCCTCCCTGACCTACATAGGGTGCCCCCCCAACTGTAGGGGGTGGCCATAATGGGATAGTGCGACTAAAGGTGGAGCAGAGGCAAGCCTCAATCTTTCGATTTCATTCTGGGCAACCACTGATGATGATGCAGTTCATAGATGCCAAACCACAGTGGATTTAGAGCCGAAGACCCCCCTAATCCTTTCCTTTCTTGATGGAGTTATCTTTGGAGGTGGTGCTCTATTTCACAGAGGAGATAGAGCCTTGTCGTAGATACAAGAAATGGGGGAATGAGAAACCCTTACGCAGCAGGTCAGCGAACCATTGAGGGTGTGGGTCTCACAAGCAATCCACCTAAGACAGATTGGGAGGCTTCTAGGTTGGCCCTTGTGAAGATGGTTTATATTGAACCACCAGATTAAGATCCAAAGGCAGAAAAACAACAAGAAGGTAATGTCTTATTTCTTTCATATCTTAAGGTCCACATGTCCATTTTTGATGAATAAGATACCTTTGGAAAGATAAGATATAATATTTGATCATAAATATAGATTGGTATTCATAAACAATAAGCTTTCATGGTGATTGATGATGATTATTGAAAAGCAAGTGGTATCTAGTGGAATTCAAATACTAGAAAATGAATTTAGACCCCCAATGATGTGTACTAATTGCACCGTAACTCAAATCTATCACTAATGATCCATATACACATAAAATGGGATGGAAACCCTAACTTAGACCTAGGAAGTGTGAGATATGGGTTTAATGGATATTCATAAATTGTTTGTGTTAATTTTAGGAACCTAGGAATAATTTCAAGATAAAATAATTGAAGTTATGATTTTCCTTTCTCTAGATAAGAAGGTCATGCCACTATACATATGTACATTGGTTGAATTGTATGATATGTATGCTTTATGGATTATGGTTTCAATATCAAGTTCAATGCTTTAATCATATTCACATATAAATTGGTTGATGATTTATATATCCTATGACTTATAATTATCATGCTCATTAAGATTATAGGTTATGATTAATGACTAGTGATTAATGATAAATGACTTTAATGGTCAAGTTTCGAGAGGGAGAAATCCCATCATGAAAAAGATTAAAGTTCAAGATTAAGTTCATGTTTATGGTAATATTTATGTTAAGATAAATGAAACTGAATCAGTTTTTATATGCTTCTCGAATCATGAACCTCAAGGGGTCGTTATGGGCATTCGTGCCAATTATGGGGTTTCATAGCCAATCATGGACCTCAAGGGGTCGTTATGGGCTTTTTAGCCAAATCATGGCATTTGTGCCAATTATGGGCTTTCCTATAAATCATGTTCTCTTAAATGGTCGCTCATAGAGAGATTCTTATATTTACTGCTCAATTATTCATGTTATAAGATTCATGTAAACAAGAATGCTTAAGTCAAATGCATGTCAAGATTTTCTCACAAGTCAAGTATATATTCTTATTTCCAGATCTTATAAATGTGTAGTGCCCCTTACTGATGTATGTCTCTATTTTAGTATGGTCATCAGACAAGATGTCCCCAGATCAAGGAGAAATAGAATTTGAAGTGAGTGCTTCAAAGTAGAAGTTCCCAAGACTTAGCTGGTGGGGTTCCATCTACACCTTAGAAGATCCAAAACTAAGTTACCAAAAAAAGTTTATGTCTTAGAATTCTTATACCTTTCATGTACTAGATTTTAGTTCTATGGCGAGATAGTTTAAATATAAGTTTTCTCTTTCAATGAACAATGTATGAATCAATATTTCTTATTAATGTGTGGTGATTCATTTTTCTTGTTGCTATGTATATCATATTTTGTGATATTCTTCCAAGCCAAGTGACTGTTGTTATGGAAAACATAGGGTTTGCTTCTTCTATTGTATATGTGCTTGGAGGAGCGTTATAGGTACACAGGTCATGACACCAAGCTTAGGGTAACAATCCTTCATACTAGATTCCAACTTTCCATCACATCTCATATGCCATTCCTTATTAGACGATTGACCTTTGTTGATTTCTACATGTCATTTAAATATTATAGGGTATAATGAACTCAAGCTTCCCCATATATTTACTAATATATGGCTCCGAACAATTTCTCACAACTATAGGTTCTACAAGATATACTCATTTCACAATTCCCCCTAGAGACCTAGTGGAATATATTTACAGACATATGACTCTACAAAATACATTGCCTTTATTTAGTTATATCCATTGTTCTACGGCTATATCAAATAGGATATAAATAAACCAACAAGAAAAGAAATCTACCATGCCTAGTAATATCAGAAGATATAAAGCATACAATGATCATAAACCAACTTCTCACAGTATTACATACTATCATGCCTCTCTTCACGTAGTAGAATTCAATATGATTCAACCCTCCAAGGGTAAAAAAGGTAAGAAATCCTTTCTAGAAATTCTTACGAATCACTGTCGAGTACCCAATTACTAGGTAATCACAAAAGGACAATGCCATTACCAATCATAATCATACCATTTTTCATAAAGGAGTATTATTTATAGGATTTTGAAGCATAACAACAAGACAAACAATTAAGAAACATGTAGAAGGGCATATTCATGTAAACATAAACATATAGTTAGCATCCCACAGAAACGTAGATCACAACTATGCATAATAGTACCATTCTTTTAGACTCATGTAATCATCATTGATTAAGCTATATTGAGAAGTACTAAACAACCATCACTTATTGTAACAACTTCTAATTGTGTTACATAACCACAACACGCATATCATATTCTTGATATTTTAGTTTTGGATACATAAGAAATCATATTCTAGAATTTTAGGAAGTATCACAACAATGATTGAAGTAGCCATGTACACACTAGGTAATAATTGAATTGAAGGTTATATCACTTTAGCTCACAAAGAATGAGGGTGAAGCTTCAACGTTCACAACAATATCAAAATTGAGGGAAAATTGTCAAAAATCTTAGATAATCCTCACTAAGTTGACCTATAATAGTCAACCCATGGCCTAGAAGCATATAGAGCAAGGATGGAGAAGAAAGAACATGGTGTAAGACTCAAAATTACCCTATAGAAAAACCACCTCAAAAATGTGTATAGAAATATAGAAGGTGGTAGATCATTACGAGAATGAAGGATAGGATTTCTACTTATATGCTTCTAGTCTTAGAAGCTACTAGTAAGCTTACCTTATATAAGCAGAGAAGAAAGTGAAGGTTGAAAGTGTCAAAGTCAAACATTGATTAAAGAAAGAATCATCATCACTCTTAGTTAAATGATGGAGTCATCCTCTGCTATAGAATTTTGAGGTTTTCCTCACACAAGTATGAGGCGATAAGGAGGAGAAGAGGTATATATAGCCCCAAAGGAGAGAGAAAAAATGGTATAATAAGTCCAATAATTGGAAAAATCATCCTACCTTCATTAGTTTGTCATCTCATTGATAGACTGACCCTGACGGTGCATCAGTACACAAAGCTACAAACTCTATTGGTAGACTACCTTGCCTTGTCATCAGAAGGCATGAGTAAGGATCTCATTAGTTGACATCTTTAGTTCAAGATCTTAGGAAAACCATCATAACAAATATTCAAGAATACCATAAGTAAAGCATATTACAAAAGCCATCACTATACAATACAAGTTTTCCATCAATACTCAATTGATGAAAACCCACCTATGAACAAGCCAATTGCTTCTTCAGTGGAGAATAGATGAAAATGCATATGGTCACAAGACCAATTACATCCAATGGTTCTCAATCAGTGGGAGACAAGAACAACTGTGTTGGTCCTAAAATGATAAAAACTTTGATATAACATAATCCAAAAAGATGCAGAAGGACCCGTCTGTCCTTAATAATCAAATAACCAAGGAAATGTCCATATGTCATCTACTGATGGAAAGTCAACCCACTTCCATTAGTCCCCAATTGATGGAAAAGCTTGGTCAGGTCATTAAGTGATATCTAATATGTTCAAGAAACAGGGACAGAAGGAAAAAAGGTCAATCTATGTGAAAAATTCAAGGAAATTCTCAAACATAAGTAATTTGGATATATGTTCCCAAACTACATAGTAACTGACAAATAGGTGATTTAGATATCAAAACATGAATAGGAAGCTAATATGGCTCAAGGATCTTAGAATTGGCGGTCAATGTCATCTCTATCCCTAGAATGTGCACCAAAAACAAAAAGGTATTGAAGGCCAATACTACCACCATACATTTCCTGACACTAATGTCCCTAGCTCTACAAAAACAATAGTCTATGTTGATGCAACAAGGCTAGAAATACCCACCCAAACCTTCTATGGCTCATGATCTGGTATTTTAGCCAACATTTCCCAATGTCTTGACACTGATAACAACACATGCAAGGTTAATATCATCCATAGATCCAAAAAAACTTATGAATGTGAGATTTGATAAGTTTTCCAAAACATAAACCATGATGGTTTACTTGAATTCAGAAAACATATTCCTTTGCCATCATGAAGATACAATTTATACTTAAATTATCAATACAATGACCGCTTCCAAACTCGTGTCTAGATACTTTTGATCAGAAAAATATCTATGCATACTATTGTTATCCTTCTCACCTTATTAATGGATTTTGAGCCTTCATGCATGTCATACATTACCTATTAAATCATGGCACACTTGAGTTGATACATTATCCTGATGTGGTTCATACTATCATAGTAGTCTTTGAGGAACTCCTCAATGCTTACCCAATCTATACATATCCAAAAGGCTTAAATAATTGGAGTGTCCAGGTCCAAACCAACTAATGCATATGTGAGTATTTCTCTCACTCTTTAGATAAAACTTGGGGAACCTATATATACCAGACATGACACATGTTTCAAGAGGAATTCCTTAAAATTGTAATTCCTCTACTCAACGGGATGGATGAAAGAGGCATCTTGTACTTCACTACTTATGCTCAAGGAATGATGGAAGAAAACCACATAATAGTTTGGAAAAGTATTCCCTGGTGGAACCACACTAGGAGTAGTGGCCTCCCTTGGTTTTCTTACTAATGAAAAATCACCAATCACAATAGTGTACAAAGGTCACTTAATGGCTGTCAGTGTTAACAATGGCTAAGGAATTAAAGATGTCTTAAAGTCAAGTTCTCACCAAACTGTATGAAAGTTTACAACATGAAGAATAAAAGGGCTCTCTGTCATAGTTGACTGACAACTAGGACTCACATGTATTTGTTTTCTAGGTGCATATGGTCATGGCATCAATGAGTGCAAAAGCTTACAAATAGGGATTGTGTGATATAGGGAAGACGATCTTGTATGTTTTTGTTAGTTAGAAAATTTTATTCTACCCAATTATCCCATTGCAATAGGAGAGAGTTTCTCAAATAGATAAAGGTAACAATACCATAGTACATGGTAACTCTTATGATATCTTCACAAAAATTAGTAGCATTGCCTAACAATATCCCAACAACTGCACCCATGAAAAAAGAAAAGGTGACTACAAGGGTTGTATCTACATACTAGCCCCTAATGAACCACCTTTAAGTCCTAATAGGGCCTTCATTTCAATTTCATGCATCTACTAAGGGTTCACATTCTAGTCCCAACTCCAACAAAATAGATGATGACAACCTGACACACATATCACATAGTCAGATAAGGAAGACGTTCATTCTGAATCCTCAAAATATGAGGCACAAACCTCCAATAAGGTACCGATAATAGAATCATTTCTAGATAAGGGAAAGGCAAAGGAAAAGGTTACCACCTATATAGGTTTAGAGTAAACATTGATATGTACATCAGCCAACCCAAAGGCTCTGATGGCCATTCCCAAAATATCTATCAAGATACCAAGTTAGTTCAAGTTTAACAAATACCACCACCACCTAATTCATGTTCTCTCATGTCAATAATCAAGGTGGCATTATCAGCTTAGTTGCATAGACATTAGAAAAAAATATAGACAATCAGTCTTGTGGCATAGTAGGACACATGAATAAGACCATTAAAACTATTTTTTAATAATTACATCATAAGAATCATGCCCACACATTGCACAACTATCCTAAAAGCTTGGTGGTGCATTTGTGTCAGTGGGTATCTAACTGGAGAAACTAGATAAAACAAAGCTTTGATAATAAAACCAAAGATTATCACAAATTGGAGGATGAGATCTCAACTGGTCTTAATTCCAACCCACCATTTTACATCACCATCAAGTATGGAGATATGAAATTACATTTGGTTCTTGTCAATAATGATGTTGAACTCAATGTTCTTTTGAAATCCTTTCTAACACTTGGCATCAAATCTAGCTAGATCCAAGTCAACAACACTAAGACAACTACCTTCAATGAGTCTCCAGAAGAGGTCAAGAGAGAAATCTAATTGTAGATCGAGGTGGGTCCACAAATATGAGCTAAAACATTAATTGAAATGGAAATCAATGCCCATGTTAGTCTCTTGTTTAGAACTCATGAATACATAGAAATAAGGTTTTTTTTCATCGTTACACATGTATCTCAAATTCAGGCATGAAAAATTGGTAATTGTAGATACCAACGATTAGGCAATCAGTTATATACCCAAACAATTACAATTGTTCACATATATTGAGCATGACCATGTTTCTACCTCTAGGCTTTGAACAAAATTGGTTTAGAATTGGGCTGATTATTATGTAAGTTGTACTAGGGAATTGTGGAATATGTGTTCATCACTGAGAACTAAAATACAATTGAATTTGCTACAGAGGACCTACTAGAAAAAATGGGACTCATCTCACATATTGGTCCCCATACTGGAACCCATGACAACTCATATGTATCTCAACTACCAAAAGAAAAAAAGTCAATGGACAATCTCCAACCCATCAATTGACAACATCATCAACAACAAACTATATGCAAACTTCTTCCATGAGGTGCATGAAGAAGACAAATTAGACGATCCACAAACAACTAACCATGGATGGGAAAATAAAGAATGAATATCAAACATAGACAATGGATCATGAGCCCATAATTGTCATACACAAGATGAAACATGATGAAATGCTAAAAAAACTATCAGACATAAGTGTGAGTCATCGAGCACTCACTGATATCTTAGTTTCTAAAACCAAGCAGTGACTAATTAGGAGTTCTTATCTCATCTCTTTTTTTAGACTCCTCCCCACTTCCCATGATATGCCCATCACCCTCGTCTCATAAAAATTTATACAAAGTCTAAAAAGACAAGTCTATCATTATTCTATCACTGGCATGTTGTACAAGGGTTGTTGATTGAAGGTATAACTACTTTTCTTATTGACCAAACTTCAAAGGACATAATCATCCCTAGGCATATGATATTTTAGAGTTTTCAGTTTCCCATTTAGATGAGACCAAAAAAAAATTAAACTCATATGAAATATCTATGTAATCTTATGAAATGGGTGCCATCCTACATTAGTCAATGAAATTATGTTTTATTGAGCACCTCTATAAAGACATTGATATCTTCTCCTATAGATACATAGACATGCCATGTCTCTACGAGTTTACCAATGTACATCAACTCCCAACTAAGCAAGGAATGTGCTATGTCAAGCAAATTATAGGTGCTCAGATAAGAAAGGGGACTAAATATATGTGATGAAGTGCATTAATAATATGACACATGCTTGATATGCCTTGTGTTCTACCCCACATGGTTGGATACTATAGTGCTAGTATTCCATGAATACATAGGTGTCTGTGTGCATCGACTACATGGATTTCGATAAAGACAACCCAAAAAATGTTTTCTACTGCTACATATTGATGTTTGTGTGTACTACACAGTCAAGGGACAAAGTCACGGGTTTCATGAACAACTTTTGAGTATACAACCAAAAAAAAGACGGAGTCATAAAACATGAATAAAAGTAGCCTCACCACATAATGGTGTGTTTTCTACTGCAAAGTTGTACCATTTATACTCAATAATGAAAGTGCATCCTATCAACAGGCTATGTCAGCTCTCTTCCATGATCATATCCATAAAAAAACTCTATGTAGAATACATAATCTCCAAGTCAAAACAAGTAGAAGACTATGTAGTCAAATTGGAAAAGTTAATCCAAATACTATGACATTTCTTCCTCTGATTTAACCCAAAAAAATGTAATATTAGCATCACATTTGACAACTCATTAGGCTATATACTTAGTTAATGATGAACATAGGTCAATCCACAGAAAGCTCAAGTGATTGTCTAGTTGCCTACTCATTATATGGACAAAGAGAATAGATGTGTTCTTGGAAGACTCTAGTACATCATCAAATTCATGTAAAAGGTGGTACAAATTTGCAATCCAATCTTTAGTATACCATGCAATAATTACAACAGTTGTAGGAACAATCAATGACTACATATTTTTGTCAAATTTAAACATTATCTATCTGGACCACTTATGCTCAAACATCTCATAAAGGTAACCCATTGTTCTTAAAGTTACTAAAGAATATATAAGAGGGGTAAAAATGCAAAAGGTCAAAGATTATAAACATGATGTAACCTATATTACCAAGTAGGTCATCGAAGTAGAAGGAAGATATACCATGGTGGAAAAAATTGCATAACATTAGTTCATGCTACCAACAAGTTACGTCCTTACACATTGTCTTATACGATGCTCCTAATAGAAAGACATTACCTGTTGTGTTGTCTATGAAATAATAATACCCTCAATGGATGATGCACCAAAAGGAATCGTCATCCCTCTAGGTTCAAAATCATGTATGTACCCATGAAGGCGATCAAAGCCCATGCTACAACATATTAGTTGGTAGATAGTCCATCAATTTCCTGATAAATGAGGCTCTCAACTTCCATGATGGTGACATTCACATGACCAATATCAATATTGTGACCATGTTCATTCCTAATGACATGTGGACCATATTGTTTGGTGTCACTTCAAACCAATATTACAATGACATAGTTGTATCTCTCCTCAACTTAACAGGAAAATATGTCACTTACACTTGGTTACTAGAGTTCATAGCTACAAACAACATGACCAAGTACAAATCATGTATTATAGTCTCATAAGAGGCAACAAGGATGGTGCTTTAAATGATTATTGTTATTAGTGACTCCTTTCTCATTGTGTCTCAATTCAACCATGAGCAAAAAATGAATAAAGACAATATCATCTTACTATGGAGCTCCTCTTGAAGAGAAGAAAAGAGTTTGATGATATCAAATTCACCCACTTTAAGAGATATTAGAACACATATGTTGACTCCTTGGAAATCTTAACGTCTTGGTATAGCATCAAAGATACACACAACTTCCCAAATGAGGACAAAGTGCTACCTTGACGGTCATATTATATGCATGATACAACAAGACTCTTCTATCCATTCATGATCCTTTTCACAAATGTGGGAAGAGACATCATTAATAATGTTATCATCCTTCACCCCTCTGCTTTAACTGCTTAAAGCCAGGTCTACACAAGGAAAATTTCCCTGAGTCTAGAAGAAATAATAATAGTTCTCATGTGAAGTCTCAAAATACCCCAAGTTAAAGAA
The DNA here is from genome assembly GCA_963693085.1 of Alisma plantago-aquatica. Classification (NCBI taxonomy): domain Eukaryota; kingdom Viridiplantae; phylum Streptophyta; class Magnoliopsida; order Alismatales; family Alismataceae; genus Alisma; species Alisma plantago-aquatica. The sequence continues at coordinate 1,353,419,688 of OY856410.1, read as the reverse complement.
GCAATAGTAATACTGGGGCTGCTACTACTCAAAATCTTATAGAGCATCTCCAAGGAAGGTTATATGCTATGAGGGTTTAGGAAGCTGAAAACAAAAATGAAATTCATTGAAGGTATGAATTTTATTGTTGTTTGAACCATGAAGGTCCTTTTCTATTCCAAATTAATTGATTATATGAATCTACTTGAAATCTAAAACCCACATGTAGGACCTATATTGTGACAGACACAAACTTTAAGGGTCGTATAAAGACAAAACTATCATAGTTTCCCCCAACACACATATCTCTAAGTAGGATGGACTTTCTGGTAAACCTATTTTATTGATATGATCATTCTCATCTTTCTTGTAAGAATTTAAGCTATTTAATGTTGGCATGCTACCTCTCCCCCTACCTTTGTTGAGACATCAATATGTAGACAGATTGAGCAATGTGTATTAAGAATCACCTTAACGAGTTCACCTAATCCTAGCTTTTTGGACGAAATCCCTTTTAGTGGAGCTGAGTTCTAACATCTAGAACTTTAATAGAAAAATTAATTTTAATCAATTATACATAGTACTCCAAAATTAAAAATCTCTTTTACGAATTTTTCATCCATAGTTACACTTCATTGGAATATCTAGAAATTCAAGCACCCAAATGCAATTTCTCCTCATTTTGATCAGGTCATCCCATTTGAGACCCTCAATTGAATAGTTACTCAGAGATGAATTCTTGGCATTAGAATCACATAGAAACATAACTAATCAATTTTGTACTAACAAAAGAGGGAAATTATTAGCCATCTTATAATAATAAATATAGGAACTAGTATTTTAAAATTTAGATTAGGACAAGCAGAGGTATGGTTAAAAAATTTGTTCAAAAGGAGCAATAACTTAAGACTTATGAAATATAGAAGAATATAAGATTAAAGAGAAAGAAATAAATTAATAAAGTGTAACACCAGTCAAACAAGACTTTGACTAGACTAGACATGTTCCCACACGTAGGGTCTTCTTCCCCATATGCCCGATGCTGGTTACCTGAGGAACTATAATGAATTCCATGCATCATGTTTCTTCACTATCTCTCAACTTGATTTCCTTCACTAACACTTATCCTCCCAGAACAACCATTTTTTGGCCTTAATTATGAGCCTAGTGATCATCACATTGAGAATTTCCAACCCAGAGTAGGTAACGACTATCAAGTTCTATTGGGAGCATGACACTGCCTCCATTAAAATTTAATATTTTGTCACCATTGCTACCCCCTACGAAACCAAAACCCTAGTTTAGACCCTCATAGATAGCCTACTAGATACCACATCGACAAATCATCATCCTTAGAGCCATAGCCATAGAGCTCCACTTCCATCCAAATTCCCTCATACAAACTTGAGACTTCCAAGGCTTCCTCCATATCCGGCGAATGTTTTCCCATGGTTTCCCAATATTGAACCGCCCCCTAACATTATGACTTGATCATTCCTCTCCTCCAGTTAGGTCGAGCCCTCCAACAATCTTTAGACTTCACCAAGGCATGTTGCCTTTGCCATTACTTCTTCACACTACCTACGACTCTACATGCAACTCATAGAATTGATAAAGACATCCTACTACATCTGCAACTTCCCTACTACAGCTGAGTGAGGAGCACATATAGTTTCTATGACAAAACCACAAAGGATCGCATTTCCAATCTGTGATTGATTCCATGAAGGTTGAATCTTCATGGAAACCCTACGACAATAGGGTTTACAACCCAGACTCGAGGAGTAGTCTGTCTCCACCCAACCCACATGTGAGGTACCCTGAAGTCCCCTTCTTTGTCCCTTTTTTCATGTCAGTCAATGATCAATTTGTATAACTTAATGATTATATACTAAAAATTTACCAAAGTCTAAAATCCCAATTACAAGGTTAGTAATTTACATCGTAACAGTCACCAAATTCACCTTGTTATCATTTTAATACTTAATATACATTGTGACATGCCAATACATGTATACATGCATATAAGTGATAAAAAAGAAATGAAATAATATAAGGTATGAATTGAAACTGAAAGAAAATTAGTGACATTCATAATGTATATAATGTATTATTTTGGACTTCAAATAATAATCATCAAGTGGCTATCCTTCTTAATAATCACATCATTTGGGTAAGTATATAAGAATAAATAAATGAACAAATAAAAATGGTAGGAACTGGAAAAATTGAATACCTTGTACGATATGCCTTATTCTATATACATCCTAATTTCAAGAATCTTATCAATATATGAATAAATTCCTATGGACCCCACATCTTTTATGAATATTTAAATAGAAGGATCATATACATATGAAAATATGAATGAGATATGTACTATGTTATTGGTAATGACTATTAGTAATATTAAACTATATGTACAAATATAAGGCTATGATAAAAGAAATAAGCTTAATAATTTCTAGATGAGTTATTACAACAATTAAAGTGATTATTTAATCACCTAATGGGAAAAATGGTTATTTCACCTAATAAGATTCTTGAAAGTGATTTCTGAGCCAAGAAACATCAAATAAACTTAGTATATTCTATCTTGCTAGATTTGCGATACATTGACATCTTTTATTCTTGTAAACATCTAGATTGGAAATTTTCATTTGGAACATGTACTCGATTCTTGATTATATTTTTGAATTGTTTAATTTTGATTGATTTTTGCCCAATAGAATTTGGGTAAAAGCGGTGAACTCAATTTGTTTTTATCCTTGTCCCTCCTTTGAAGGTTACCGGAAATAGTTTGAATCTTGGATTTGTGGAATAATTGAATAAAATGATTGGATTTGACTTTGACACAAAAACTCAAATGTTGGCTAAGAGTTTTGGCTCACTTGATTCGATGGGTCATATCCCCCAACCCTACACAGTGGATAATGGACATAGAGGTCCCCCATCATTGGATACCCCACATGAAAAAGTTCCATTCTCTCATAAAGGGGAGAACACTAGGAACCTAGCCCTGGAAAATACAATATATTGGATTTCTTATGTCAATGGATAAATCATTTGATCTTTAATAATTTGATATTTTGATATTAGTTTTGAGAATCTCTTTATGATTTCTTTTTGTCACTTTGATTTGTTGTACCCATTTGAAACTAGAATGATGACTTGATCACCTTTTTGTTATCACCATAGTCAACCAATAAAACTTACCTATATATGATTACACAAATCTTAATTTTTAAAATAGCCCAATAACTAAATTGAGTATCATCCTTGTTGACATATGTTTTCCTTCCTGGGATCCATATGTAGTTTCTTTCCCATTAGGAATTCATGGACACAAGGACCACCCCACGTCGAAGGTTCTGCTATTGAGATTGGAAACCAAATGGTGAAGGAGAATAATATTAGGTGTCCTTTGTGATCCTCTTATCTTTAGTAATTTTAGCATAGTAGTCCCTAGAGGTAAAACTCTTTATATTATGTTTAAGTCGAGAGAACAATATTTGTGTTTTATTTTTGCAGATGTTTCAATTATTTTGTTAACATACATTGACACGTGGTGTTAAACTATGTTGTCACATTAAAATTCTTTCAATCAGACTCTATGCCTCAACATAAAGTTAATTGAGAACATCATGTGTGAAGTCCATAATGTCATTTGCGATGGTTACATGGGTGGCATTGCACTTTATAAGCACATACTAGTGATGGCTATTATTAAAACAAAGTAGAGTTTAATTTTACTTTATTTTCCACAAATTCCAATTTTCTAAATTCATGCTAACATATCCATGACCTCCCACCCATCTATAGAATATGGTAATACCTTGGTTCTTCATAGTTTGAGGAGCTGATCATCCTAAGTCCTTCAATCATCATTAATTTATATTAGTCATAGTTGACTACATCACTAAATGAGTGGAAATAATTTTAATATGTGTTTCATGAGCCTCATCGGTAATAAAGTTATTTTCCAACAACATTATATGTGATATGGTGCTCCTTGTGAGGTTATCTCTGACAATGGTACCAACTTCATTATACGGCCCCTAGTCTTGCTTATTTCACAAATGACATTTGTTTGTCTTAATTGGATTAATTCGATGCTTACCCTTAAATGTTAACTTTGATCTCTCTCTGGATGGTGAAACTATGCTTAAAATTTTAATCAAATCATAATTTGTTTGCTCAAGATATATAATTCTTGTAAATTGTGACCTTTATGTAAATAAATCATTTTTGGTGATATGAACATAATAGTTAGACTTGCATGAATTTCTTCATGGTTAATATAAGATTCTATAATTCTGCTTCTCCTTTGGATGCTTTGGAGTTTCTATGATAAGGTTTGCATAATCTTGGCAAGATGAGGATGATGTGTTTTATTGACCTAAGAAACCTTGTTACCTTCTATTTTCTTAACAATTGAAGGCTTTTTGTTGACCGGTTGCTTTTGGATGACCATTAGCTTCTTGGTTTTCAATGAGTTTTCTAGCGGTCAGTTGTTCTTTAGTGCCCAATGGGCCTACTAATGGCTAGTAAGGGATTTCTTCAACCTACAAGATCTTAGTGATCGAGGATCTTATGGTGCCCGACACATTTTAAGACATTGACCGATGGTTTCTATGAAGGGTTTGTCAATGGAATCCCAGTCAAAGGCAAGATTTAACCGATGGGGTTTGATGACTAATGGGTTGGTAGTAACCGATGAATTTCTATCGCCCGATGAGTTTTCTATACTTTGGCCGATGGACATTCTACCTGACAAGATTTCTTTGTCAGTCCTATATATACCCCCTTCTACTCTCCTTTCTTCTTGTTTTAGAAGAGCTTTAGCTGTGTTTCGAGGGGTCCGATGAGAATTTTTGGAGAGTGGTGTTCGAGGAGGCTTCATGAGGGATAACGATTAAGGATTTTTGTTGATTCATTTGTGAGAATCAAGATTCCTTGGTCTCTAGTCATTGATCATTATTCTTGCTTCCTTCGTGTAGGTTTCTTTCTCTTCTACTCATTTCCTTGCTATTCTTCACTCTACTTCCTCATGTGTATGAGCTTTATTGTTTTCTTGGTGTTTTCTTGTTGGAACCCTACACATGTGGGTTGAGAACTTTGTTTTTATTCTTCCTTTCTATGGTTTCACCCTATTTGAGGTGATTGGAGGTGTTTTTGGAAATTTTTGTGGGCCGATCTTAACACTTTGTTTTTTATTTCAAGAGTTCCATCATGAAGTTTGGTTTTATTCTCTCTACCAAGCAGGTTATGTAACTTTGAATGCATCTCTTGCCTACCTTTCTACAAACATGTTGGTTATCTTACTTTAGAACTCCCAAAATGTTAAATAATAGGCTTTTATAAGTGTTCCTTCGTATAACTAAGGGATGATTCATGCATGTCGGTGATAGTTCAGATTTTATGAACATTATTATGCAATATTGAACTGATCTTGAAGTATAAATGGTCTGAAATTTGAAATATTAGTGATTGAACTATTGTTATGGTGACGTATAAAATGGTTGGATGAAACGCTAACGCAGAAGTTAACTTCTTCATGTTAAATGTCGAGTGTTGACAATGATATTATGTGGAGTGATATTGTTTTGATCATAGTGATACTTATGGCTTGGTATACTCTAGATGGTGGTCAAACATTCATGACAAAGGACAATTACTTTCTTTTTGAATGAGTGTTGTGGAACTATTTTAATAAGTTACATGTCTTCTGAGTTTGCAAATCCTAATGACTTTGTAAGAATCATGTTGGTGTTTATATGTAATTTGATTGATGCAGTCCAAAAATACTCAACTGACTTCATTAACCAAATGAAACCTTAATTATATAGTGCCAAGAGTCTGGAGAACCATTCCAGTGTCAGAACTTGCTAGATAGTGAAATGATTATTCCAAAAGGAGATGGAAGTCCTATATTATTGAGTGTATAGGGGTGCAGGGAGGGTAAATCCATGTCATCTTCATCCCAAGTTATTGGAGAGTGGTCGAGGCCATGTATCAATTGTGAAAGTGATTAAGAATGATTGTGGTTGTATCTTGAATTTGAGGGTTGTTACCCTGGTTTCTAGTTTTGTGGCATGTGTACCCAAGGAAGACTTGTGTATTTTAGTAGTTGGACTGATGTGCCACTACAGATTTTATTTATACTAACTGGCAGGAAGAGATCATCAAATTCTAGACATCCTAGATCTTATATGGGGCTGATTTTGACTACGCAAGTGGTCAACTAGTAGTTTGAGTGGTACACCTCAAACTACCCAGGGTTTAATAGAGTTCTAGAGTCATCCTTGTACTCTAGGGTTTGGGTGGAGAGCTTTTTATATCATGTATATCAACTCGAGATTTCTCTTGTATGCACTAAGAAGTGTAAATGATGTAATTATGTGGACAATATCATTTTTAAATAGGTTATGACTGAGTCCAAGGAACTTATGTACAGGAACCTGGTATATATATATTTATATTTATATATATATATATATATTTATATTTATATATATATATATATATATATATAGGTGAGGAAGAGTAAGTAGAGATCACAACAACAACAACAATAGTGTGGTGGTGCTAACATTGGTCATGGGTAGACATCACAGGCAGGGTCTTTAGGACTGGCTAGCAGAGAAAGAGGGAGACAACACGCGATGGCTAGATTCTACACGGGAAGGAGTGGTCAATCCATGGGTCATAATAGGTCAGATGAATCTTTTTCATTCTGACTTATCTACCTCTACCTTTGTATCTGTTTTGGTTGACTTAGGTGGGAAACATTTATTTGTCACCAGAGAGGTGATAAATAGTTGTAACTTGCCTATTTGTGGTAGAACTGATAACCTCTTGTTAGAAACCCCTTTGGTTCGTTATGAGGTGTTTCAAGATGTGTGTGTGTATTGTGTTCTTTCCTTATCAGGACGTAACATTCAAGTTGATCTTATGCCACTTTATATGCTATGATTCGATGTGATCCTAGGGATGGATACCTTGGATAAGTATACAGTAGTTTTGGAATGTGGTTCGAAAGTCATGATGTTCTATGATGGTGATGTTTCTTGGATTTTCCATGGATATAGGAAGATCTTTCTTACTTGTCTAGTGTTAGTAGTTATAGTAGAGAAGTTGTTGTGATAAGGATGTGAAGGTTTCTTAGCTCACATGGTGTATAACAAGGTGAGAAGTTCTAGTATCTAGGATGTACTGGTAGGGAGGGAGTTTGAAGATGTTTTCCCTGATGAGTTTCTAGGTGTTCCACCCTAGAGGGAGACTGATTTTGAAATCAATCTAGTTCCTGACATGCAAACCTATAGCACAAGCACCCTATGGTATATCTCCAACTGAGATGAAGAACTTGAAGAAGTAGTTGCATGAGTTGGTGGAGAAGGGTTTCATACTACTGAGCACTTTACCTTAGAGTGCTCCAGTGTTGTTTGTGAGAAAGAAAGATGGCTCTATGAGGCTTTGCATAGAGTATCAACTATTGGACAAGGTTACAGTGAAGAACAAGTACCCCTTACTGAGGATAGATGATATGTTTGACCAGTTGAGAGGTGCTATAGTGTTTTCCAAGATAGACTAGAGGTTAGGATGTAAGTAGTTGAGATCAAGGAATTTGGCATACCTAAGACTGCTTTAGGACTAGGTATGGTCATCATGAGTTTGTGGTTATGTTGTTTGGGCTAACTAATGTGCTGGTAGCGCTTATGGACCTGATAAATAGAGTGTTCATATGTTGATCAATTTATGGTGGTTCTCATTGATAATATCTTCATATACTCCAGGAATACTCAGAATCTTGAGAAACACCTTCGTTAAGCTTTGGAGTTGTTGATAAAACATTGGTTGTATGTTAAGTTTAGTAAGTGTGAGTTTTGACTGACTGAGGTGTCTTTTATGGGTCATGTTATCTTTACAAGAAGCATTTGTGTGGATCCTAACTAGGTGGAGTGAGTTTTTCCATGGAAGCAGCCCAAGACACCAATTGAGGTTTAAAATATTCTAGTTTTAGTTGGTTACTGCAGAAATGTCATCAAGAACTTTAGTGTAGTAGATCAACCTTTGACCAAGCTAACTAGGAAATGTATTCCTTTTATTGGGGATGATGAGTGTCAACGTTCTTTCCTGTCATTGAAAGAAAATTTGACGAGTGATCCACTGTTGGTGTTGTTTGAGCCTGGTAAAGGCTACATCTTTTCCTATGATATCTCAAAGATTGGTTGATACATGTGCTAGTGTAGGACAAGAATATGATTTGTTTTACTTCTTGATATCTTAAGAAACATGAAGAGGACTACCCAACTCATTACCAAGATTTAATAGTTGTTGTTCTTTCCTTGAAGACTTGGAGATATTATTTGTATGGGGAGAAGTGTCAAATCTTCACAGCTCATAAGAATCTACAATACATCTTTTCAAAGAAGGAACTGAACATGAGACAGAGGAGATGGATGGAGTTAAATAAGGACTATGACTGTATGATAGACTATCATTCATGAAAGGAAAATGTAGTGGATGATGCTCTAAGTAGGAAGTCATCTTCACCTCCTTCTATTGATAAAGTGCAATTGCACTCCATGGCAGGACATGCTAGTGTCACTTCAACATATGAATGTATAATTGGAAGTATCTCTATTGATAGGTTGGTTGGCACTGTTGCAAGTGAAGACAACGTTGTTTCAGTAGATAAAATATGCACAAAATGATGATACTCTGATGCATAACACCATATCAGAGTTTGGCAGTAAGAAGAATGATGAGTTTCATGAGATAGATTATGGGAATATGTGTTTTTACAAAAGAATATTGGTTGCTGACATTGGCAGTCTGAAAAACTTAAGGAGACTCATTCCTTAATGAACATGATGCATCCTATAAGTACAAAGATGTATAATAATCTTAATAATTTGTACTGGTGGCAAAATTTGAGACATGTTGTGGTGGAGTTTGTGGCCAAGTGCCCAGTTAGTTAACAGGTCAAGGTAGAGAATTAGAAGCTTATAGGAATGTTAAAGTGTTTTCCAATTCCATAGTGGAAATGGGATCACATAACAATTTACTTTGTGTTTGGTCTACCTAGGACAGCCAAGGGTCATGATTCTATTTCAATGATTCTTGATCACTTAATGAAGTCAGCTCACTTTTTGTTAGTCAAGAACATCTATACAGTAGAGAAGTTAGTGCAGATCTACATTGATGAAATAGTTCATTTGTATGGCATATCAGTTACTGTAGTATTTGGCGGAGGTCCTAAGTTTATGAGAAGGTTTTGGGAACATCTACATACAACATTTGGGACACAGTTGAGGTTCAGTACTACTTTTTGCCTACAAATAAATGACTAGTCAGAGAGGACCACACAGACCTTAATAGATCTATTGAGGGCATGTTTGCTTCAATTTCTTCTAAGAAAGGATGTCACCTAAGTTTGATTGAGTTTTCTTATAAAAATAGTTCTCAGAGGGTCATAAACATGGCACTATACACGACATTGTATGGTAGATGATGCAGTCACCTCTTTATTGGTATGAAGTAGGTGACTATCAGCTATTGGGTCTTGAGTTGGTTCAGCAGACTACACAGTAGATCAAGGTGATCCAACAACAGTCGAAAGCAACACAATATAGGAAGAAGTAATAGGTTGACAAACTCCATAGACCGTTGGAGTTCAAAGTTGAATACCACATGCATCTTAAGGTTTCCGCTTGGATGGGAGTAATGAGATTTGGTAAGAAGCGTAAGTTGGATCCTACATTTATGGGAGAATAACCTATCATATCATGGTTTAGGAAGGTGGTATACAGGTTGGATTTTCCACTAAAGCTGCACTGGATGCAATACATGTTCTGTGGTTTGATGTTGAGGAAGTGTCATCATGATATAGAGAAGACCTTACAACCAATGGAGGTTGTGTCAGAGGAGGATGTTACCAATGTTGAAGGCCCAGTGTTAATCTTAGATAGGCATGTGCAAAAGTTAGGAAGAAGGATATAACCTCAGTTAAGGTTATGTGACATCACCGTAGTATAGAGGAATCCATATGGGAGTTATTGGATGACATGTATAGGAAGTACCCATCCTTCTTTTTCTTAGGAATTTGGGGACAAAATCCTTGTTAGGGGTTTATGATTCTTGACCTTGCTTAATGTATAAACAATATTTATTTTTTTAAGTGGATCAATTTGATGCTTAGCCTTGAAAGTTAACTTTGATGGTGATCTCCCTCTTGATGGTGAAACTATGCTAAATTTTTTACTCAAAATAAACTTTGTTTGCTCATGTTATACAATTCTTGTAAATTGTGAACCTTTATGTAAATAAGATTTTTCCAGTGATATGACCATAATAGTGGTACTCTCTTGAGTTTCTTCATGGTCTATATAGAATTTTATAATTTTATTTCTCCTTTAGATGGTTTTTAGTTGCTTTGATGAAGTTTCCATAAGCTTCGTGAGATAATGATCTTGTGTGTCATCGACTGACAAAACCTAGTAACCCTTCTATTTTATAGGTGGTCGTTGGCTTTTCAGTATCTGATTGTTTTAGGATGACCATTTGTTTCTTGGTGGCCAATAAGTGTCCTGGTTGTCGATGGTGCATCAATAACCTATGGGAGTTTTGATGGTAGTAAGGGAGTTCGTCAACTGATGAGATCTTAGTGATTGAGACATCTTGACAATGGTTTTTATTATGGGTTGATTGATGGAATCCCAATGACCAATGAGATTTGACCGATGGGCTTGGTGATCAATGGGTTTGCAGTGACCAATGAATTTATGTAGCCTGGCATGTTTTCTATACTTTGTCTGATGGGTGTTCTTCCTGATGATATTTATTTGTCAGTCCTATATACACCCCCTCCTACACCCCTTTCTTGTCATTATGGGAGAGCTTCAATTGTGTTTACAGGTGCCTAAATATAATTTTTGGAGAGAGGTGGTTGATGAGGCTTCATCAGAAATGATGATTTTAATAGTTTCATGGATGCATGTGCAAGAATAAAGTTTCCTTGGTATGATCTAGATCCATTGATCATTTTTCTTGCACTACTACAAAAATGCCTTTTAGCGTCAGTTGTTTAACCCGCTTTAGCGTCGGTTTCCGAGCGACGCCTATGTGGGCGCCGCTAAAGGTCTAACACTTCAGCGTCGGTTTTTTAACCGACGCCTATTTAACTTACAGGCGTCGGTTGTTTATAGAAAACCGACGCCCAAAGGGTTCGCGCCACAGAAAACGGCGTCATCTAGGACACATTCTGCGTCGGTGTTTAATTGGTAACTGACACAGAAAGTGTCCTAGATGACGCCGTTTTCTGTGGCGCAAACCCTTTTGGCGTCGGTTTTCTATAAACAACCGACACCATACTTCAAGACGACACGGCCGTGCTTCCCTGCACGGCCGTGTTTAGTACTATAGGCATCGGTTTTATATGAATAAGCGACGCCTTTTCCACCACGGCCGTGCTTTCCTGCACGGTCGGGTTGTTTGTAATATTAGGCGTCAGTTTTTATCCAATAACTGACGCTATATGTCTTTGCTGACGGTTTTCTGTAAATAACCGACGCCTATAGTTTTTTTTTTCATATCAGTTTGCAGGCCTACTGTGGCTGGTCAGCAGGATGAGAACCTGCAGTTCAGTTTTCTGAACTGCAGGTTTACGACATCCATTGATATCAGCCTACAAATAGGCCACAAACCTGCAAAAGTCCCAAGGAAACTTTCACACAAGTAGATACATTCAGACATCAATTCAATTCTCACATTCACACATATAGAAACATTCAAATACATGTATTAACATTCAGAAATATTCATTTACAAAGTATCATTCATTATTGCTATCAACATCCCAATTATATCTTACAGTTCCCACTGCTTGTATGGCTTTTGCCCATTCTTCTCTTATTTCATCTAATGCTTCCATCGTATATGGAGCATGTATATTTTTTAAGTGTTTACCTATAGTGTGGTCAGTTTTAAACACCTGCAAAGAGAATGATGTATATATATAAGTAATAATATAAAAATAAGATTGATATATTTCATACTAACTAATGAGACTATATATAATACCTCATGTATGTTATCGATGTCCAATGCGGCATGTCGGTTAATCATCTGCATAAATCGCATCACATAGTATGCTCATGCCCAGCCGTTGTCTTGTGTAGCGCACTATAAATTGAAACATGCAAAATAATACAACTAAGTACAATTCACATCAATAATATATACATTGGAGTCAGGAACTTACTTGTACGTTCTGCCAATTTATTGGCTGGTTCTTTTTCGTTGGGACCGTTCCTCCAGCCTTTTTGAATGCATCTAAACCCCTACATGTTAATATAACACAGTAAATTACATAAGTAAATAGTAATGTAATAACAGATGTTAACAGATACAAAAATGAAATATTTCTCACCAGAATAATGGCATTCTCATTACGTGTCCAATTTTAGTGTTTAATGTACTTCCCGCAGGATCTAGATAATAAACAATGAACGTCCCAAGGACAATAACTAGTAACTCTCAATGTCTACCGCTAGAGGTAAAAAGTTAACAATTAATAACTCAAAATGCACAATAAAAATGGAATTTTCTTAAGTCCAAATTATAAATAAAGTAAACTTACTTGACATTGAATGGAGCTATTATTATCTTCTTGTTTTGCTGACCAAAAATTTTAAAAGCATCTATACAGTATTGTTGAACACTATCCGAGTCTTTAGCTACCATACTAATCAATGATGGAATCAAAAATCCCACATGATCAAATGCAAATTGTTTGCTATGATATTCGACTAAGTAGCTGCAAAACATGTATTATGTATGCATTAATATATAAGAAACCAGATCACCGGATCTTACACAAGGTATATGGATGTATAAACAAGATCTCACCTTATCCATGTCTCTATCATTGATGTATTCATCCAAGCATACATAAACAGCTCAATAATATCTTGTATAAATAAAGAGCTATCGTATGATTGACCTGCATAATCTGCATCTAAAGAAACAATTATCGGGCAATGTATATTATGTGCCCGTAGCCAACATGACATTCCCCTACAAGCAGGACCTAACGAGTATGTTAGGTCAGTTGGAACCCAAGTTGGTAATGCGGGAAGTGGAGGTGGAGGCCTAGGTGCTCCTGGTGTCTTCTTTTTAACCTGTATATATAATTTCAGATCAGTTGACCTCATATATACACATTAACAGTCTAAATCTATGTAAATTTATCTTACAATTTTAGTAGTGTAGACGACATCTGCTTTGGGCCACAATATGACCCCGCCTTCTGCCTCAGCAAGTGTATCAATATCCGGGTGGGGATATGGCAATGTAGCTTCCCTCCAATCGGGTAACACACGTAATGGGTCCACACGAACGTAGCCCTATGGCATTGGAGTCCCGTGAAACCTTTCCCCAGGAAGGGACGGGTAAGCATGCGCCTCTGCAACAACATAGCCTTGTATTCTTAAGCGGCATGGCTTCAATGCCTACAAATTTACGTAAAGAATGTTATAAATATATACATATCATCTTGAAAACATATCATCTTGAAAAGACTAGCTACAATGTCATAAACAATACTTACAGCAGATGTGTTAGGCGATGGGTCTCCAGGATTACTCGTAGTCTGTGCATCAGGAGAAGAGTGGGTCGCCATAGGCTGATTGGAAGCCTGAGATGCCTGCCACCGCAACAATTCTTCCTTGACCTTCTCAGCAACTACATCGTTGACCTTTTTAGCAACTATATCCTCGACTCTCTTATTCTCCTATACATGGATAAAAGAAACATTAACTTCTTATTATTGAATTTCCTTTTGCAGTAACATTCTAAAAAAAGAATAGGTTACCTCTTCTTGAGAAAGTCCCGCTCTGGGTTTGCGCTGGGATGGCCCAAAGAATACTTTGATGCCCACACCAGCGCCTGCACCCCTAACACGTCCAGGATGTTTTGGGTTACCCAGAGCAACTGTCAATTCATCCCTTGTGCCCTGAGGGATGAATGTGCCTTGTTTCCTTTGCTCGTGCAGCTCCCGCTAATCACCATCAACAAAAATTGGTAAGTTAACACCACAAATAATCAATATTCAAACGATTGCTCTAAGAGTTGTATTTTACCATTTTCGCAGCCGCCTCAGCAGTTACGGGCTTCTTTATTTCACCCTTCTTGTTTTGCCTCCCAGCTATCTAGATATCATGGTGAGGCATGGGTGTGGCAGACTCCTGAGTAGGAGCAGACTCCTCAGTAGCCGCAGACTCCGCCTGTAGTGTTTGGTGAACGCTTGCATAGCCTTTTGGACCCATAGTGTGGTCATGCATATTCAGTGCACACCTTGCTTTTTGTGTGTCACTGAGGGCCTAGTTAGTATGCACATTAATGATTTGGTTAGTAGCACTAAATGTTAATCTTGAATAGGTGAATACAATGTATATTAATTAAATTGGGAGTGACGCCTAATACCTTGAATTCTTCAGATTTTCTTGAAGCAACAAAATTATCCCAATCTTCTTTGTCCAAGAAGTTCCATTGTTCAAGGGCTGACTTCTTCTTCTTATCACCCACTTTTATGTATTCTCTATTTAGATTTGTCCTATAATTCCTAAGCATCTTTCCAGCGTGTTGCATCACACTTTTACGATGCAACTTCTCATCCAATGCAAATAGATTCTGTAAAATAGAAATGTTATTAACTAGTATCCAAAATAGAATCGCAAATAATAGAATTTGTAATCTACAAAATAGAATTGCAAATAATAATAACTCACACATAAATCCTTCCATATCAAGTCTTTTTTCCCCTGAGGAACTTTATGCCAATTATAATACTTAACACCACAATGGCTCCGAGTGGTACACCCAAGATAGTTTACAAAATTATTGCGGTTCACTCCAATTGCATTTCCTCCATTATCAAACTCCACAACCAATTTGGATCCACTGCCACTTAGCACTATTAACTTCTTCAACAGAGTGATGCCCCTTTTCTTGTTAAGTGTTTGGTGCTGCGCATCAAGTTGCTCCAGTGCTTCAGTGGGTACATGTGCATCATCAACCTAAAATTTGACAAAAATAAACACACTAAATTAGCCCAATATAGAAATATAGGATATATGACATAACTAGAAGATAATGAATTTTATAGAAATACATGATATGTTTTTAGAACTTACATTGGTATCCTCGCCATGCTCGTCATGGATAGCATGCTCATCATGGACTTCATACTCATCATGGACATCATGCTCATCATGGTCAGCCATCTAAAAATGTCATTAAAAAGGCAAACATTTAGCATTTGTATTAACTAGAAAAAGGCAAACATTTAGCATTTGTATTAACTAGAAAAAGGCAAACATTTAGCATTTGTATAAACTAGAAAAAGGCAAACATTTAGCATTTGTATAAACATACATGTCTCGAAAATTGTGATCTTTTATCAATTAACAATCCTTCATTGTGATCTCCGCGCACATATAAGTCATCATTAGCTTCAATATTTTATGGAGTTGGCAACCCAACTGAGAATGGACTGGAGTCATCATACTTATCATAGTACTCTTCTTCATCTATAGGATCTTCAATGAACTGTCGTTCACCTATCTGTAGGTTTTTTCCTATGTTCCTTGGCAAATCTAATAAACTGATCAAGACCAGATATAAACTCTGGGGTGCAACGATTACGAATGGACATTCATGATCTATCCATTCTATGATCAGAGAAAACAAGTATATATTACGAAAAGATTAGGGTATACACTTACATCCTAAGTGTATAATGTGATGTCATTCTTATATATAATAAATGTGTACCACCTATCCCATCCTTGAACACCTAATCTCACTAGTAAGTGTATAATGTGTATTGGGTTTTTGAGAAAATTTCGGCAGCATTTCCCCGCTGTTCTCTAAGTACATATGTACTTAGAGAACAAACGGGGAAATGCTGCCGAAATTTTCTCAAAAACCCAATACACATTATACACTTACATCCTAAGTGAGATTAGGTGTTCAAGAACAGTCCCAAACCGGGGACTATCCAATATATACTCCTAAAAAGTCAATCTTGGACGGGTTTCTAGGCCAACAAACACAATAATAGATATCTACAATGAAGCCGGACTCCATACAAACAGTATATAATTTAGTGATTGTTCATTCTAATTTATACCAATGTACAAGTAATATAAAGAACAATGATTGTTCACTTTCTAGGCCAACAAACACATGTGATGTCATTCTTATATATAATAAATGTGTACCACCTATCCCATCCTTGAACACCTAGTCTCACTAGTAAGTGTATAATGTGTATTGGGTTTTCAAGAAAATTTCGGCAGCATTTCCCCGCTGTTCTCTAAGTACATATGTACTTAGAGAACAAACGGGGAAATGTTGCCAAAATTTTCTCGAAAACCCGATACACATTATACACTTACATCCTAAGTGAGATTAGGTGTTCAAGAATAGTCCCAAACCGGGGACTATCCAATATTTACTCCTAATGAGTCAATCTTGGATGGGTTTCTAGGCCAACAAACACAATAATAGATATCTACAATGAAGCCGGACTCCATACAAACAGTATATAATTTAGTGATTGTTCATTCTAATATATACCAATGTACAAGTAATATAAAGAACAATGATTGTTCACTTTCTAGGCCAACAAACACATGTGATGTCATTCTTATATATAATAAATGTGTACCACCTATCCCATCCTTGAACACCTAATCTCACTAGTAAGTGTATAATGTGTATTGGATTTTCAAGAAAATTTCGGCAACATTTCCCCACTGTTCTCTAAGTACAAACGGGGAAATGCTATCGAAATTTTCTCAAAAACCCAATACACATTATACACTTACATCCTAAGTGAGATTAGGTGTTCAAGAACAGTCCCAAACCAGGGACTATCCAAGATTTACTCCTAATGAGTCAATCTTGGACGGGTTTCTAGGCCAACAAACACAATAATAGATATGTACATGTTAGGGTTTCATCACAATTGATGTTAGGGTTTTTATCAATGTTAGTGTTTAATCAAATCAAATTAGGATGCTAGAATGGACAAGTTTAAATCAATTTAGGGTTTAAATAAATCAAACACGGCCGTGGTAGGCCATTCTTCTCAGTTCTCAGTGAAAGAAGTAGAACACTAACTAGTCTTAGGTTTTGAAGTCAGAGCAGCAAGCAGAGAAGAGCAACGGGTGGCAAGGAAGAAGACAAGGAAGAAGGTGCTACGGCTAATACCTTGTGAGCAGTGGAGGCAAGCAAGAAGACAACACCGCAGTAGGGCGTGAGCAGGGAGGAAGGAGCGGGCGGTGGCGGCGCAAGGAGGAAGGCGGCGGGTGGCGGCGGCGACATAGAGCAGCAGCAGGGATCGTCGGCGGTGAGCGAGAAGCAGCAGGCACCAGGCACCAGGCAGTGATTTTGGGAGAGCGGCGATGAGCAGCGCACAGGAGAATCGATGAAACAGGAAGAAAGGGGGAAGAGTCGGGTGATCGGGCCTCTATTAAGTTGGTCAACGGCGTCGGTTATCTAGGACAACCGACGCCTATTATCTTCAGCGTCGGTTGATCGTAATAACCGACGTCCAATTAGACAATCTTTACCCCAAATTAATTGGCGGGAACTATTATCAGCGTCGATTATCCAAGGATAACCGACACCGAAAGTGGAACTTTTCGCGCAAAATTTCATTTCACATAGGCGTCGGTGAATTGTTAAACAACCGACGCTGTATGTGACCCAGATTTGTTTTTCTCAAAAATTGGATTTCGCGGGCGCCTTTAGGCGTCGGTTGGTTACACTCAGCCGATGCTGAATACAAAGCGGTACCCGTGTCTAGCTGGTCTTCGAATATAGACATCGGTTTGTATAAATAACTGACGCCAAATATTATAGGCGTCGGTTGTCCGAAATAACCGACGCCCAGAAAAGCGACACTGAATGCTATTTCTGTAGTAGTGTTGCTTCATTCATGTAAGTTTCTTGATCTTCTATTCGCTTCCTTGGTGTTCTTCACCCTCCTTCCTCATGAGCCTGAGATTTAGTGTTTTCTTGGTTTTTTGTTATTAGAACCCTACGCATGTGGGTTGAGAACTTTCTTTTTCTTTTTCTTCTTCTTTACTCTAATTTCACCCTATTAGAGGTGATTGGAGGTACACTTGAAAGTTTTGGTGGGCAAAGCTTGGCACTTTGTTGTTGATTTCAAAAATTCCATCATGAAGTTTGGTTTTATTCTCTCTACCAGGCAAGTTATATAGCATTGAATGCATATCTTGCCTACCTTTCTACAAGCATGTTGTTAATCTTACTTTACAACTCCTAAAATGTTAAATAATAGCCTTTTATAAATGTTGTTTCGTATAACTAAAGGATGATTCATGCACGTCGACTATAGTTCAGATGTTATGAACATTATTTTTGGAATATTGAACTAATCTTGAAGTTTAACTGGTCTGAAATCCAAAATATTAGTTATTGAACTAATGTTATGGAGACATATAAAGTGGTTGGATGAAACCCCACTACAAAAGGTAACTTCTTCATATTAAATGATGATTGCTGGGAATGTTATTACATGGAGTAATATTGTTCCAATCACAGTGATACCAACATTTTGAAATTCTCTAGATAGTAGTCAAACCTTCATGACCAATGATGATTATTTTCTCTATGAACAAGTGTTATGGACCTATTTTAATACGTTTTCTATCTTCCAAGGTTGCAAATAGTAATGACTTTGTAAGAATTTTGTTGGAGTATATACATAACTTGTTTGATGCAGTCCAAAAAACACTCAGTTGGCTTAATTAACTAAGTGAAACCTTAATCATGTAGTTCCCTAATCCCATAGAACTATTCTACTATCAGAACTCACTGGATAGAGAAATGATTATTTTAATAGGAACTCGTAGTCGTATACTTTTGAGTATGTGGGTGCAAGGAGGGTATATCCCTGTCATCTTGATCCCAAGGAATTGGAGAGCGGTTGGGGTTGTGTCTTGACTGTGACATTGAGAATGAATGCAGTCATAAATTGAATTTTAGGGTCATATACCTCGGTTTCTAGTGTTGTGGCATGTGTACCTAGGGTGGAATAGGTTGTGTTTAGTAGTTGGACCAATGTAGCACTACAGTTGTAACACATACTAACTGAGGGGGAGAGATCTTAAGATTCTGGACATCCTAGATCTTATATGGGGCTTATTTTGTCTTTGCAAGTGGTCAATTAGTGGTTTGAGTGGTACACCTCAAACTACCCAGGGATTAATAAAATATATAATACAACCATGTAACATATCTATTAGGGTTATTTGGAAAATCACATTGGATGATAATCCCTACCTTGTTTATTATATATTGTAGATGTTTATAAAGTGGTAAGAGAAGTCAACTATCTTATGATTCTAGCTATACCTGATCTTGATGTGAGTTATTTAACTTTCAAATCCATAATACTATCTACTTAATCTGCTTAAATATATAGTTTTGGTAAGAAGTAAATTCCTTTGGAGTTATATCTTTCACTAGGACATTGGTCTTTCCTTGCGGATCACTACATCTTTTTAGGTGATCGACAGTGCAATCAGAAGCAATGTGATGAGGAGGCTACTTGAATATTAGTAGTGGTATAAGGTTGATGTGGATAGTATAGAGTCCTAGAATTGTCCCTATACTCTCAAGTCTAGGTGAGGAGTTTAGTATATCATGTATATTGACTCGATATTTTTCTTATATTCCCTGAGAAGTGTAAATGATGTTATTATGTGGACAATATCTTTTATAAATAGGTTATGGTTGAGGCCATGGAACTTATGCAAGGGTACCTTACATATATTTATATATATAGATATTGTTACACCCCAATCTCAAAATTTCCACTAATCATGAGATTAGGGCATAAATTGAGGATTTAACGTAATACAAAGATCACCCTTAACTTTTTCTTCTCTTTCAAAACTCTTTGTTTTCTCGCATTGAACCACATAAACCAACTTTACAAGGGAATCTAAACATTGATTTCTCTAATCTGATTCCAACAGTAAAATGCATGTATGAACATTCATTATGTTTCTCATACTTTTAAGCACATAAGACTTGTTGATTCGCACATATTTCTAAAAGAGAAATAATGTTATACATCATCATTTACAACTCACTCTTATTTCTTTCCAAGAACCTAGAGTGACAAGGACCGACTAAACTTAACAATTCTCAGACTTAACTCTTGTGGCAGATCTACTCTGATGCAATGATATCTTCTTCAAGTCCATGTGATTTCCCTAAAACACGTGAGTAGAGGGGTGAGCCTACTCGCTCAGTGAATGAGTACTTCAAAGAAACAGTATAAAGCACTGATATAATTACAAATATACTTTTGAGCAATTGATATCAATTATAACAGCAGTAAGCTTTAAAGAGTCTAATAATTGACAATCATAAATATGGAGGGATACTCTAAATATCTATAAGAGTGAATCAATATATGAAATGCTTGATTGATCATAAAGAGAACTAATAATTCAGAAACATATAAAGAATAATTGAGTAACTGTACACACTTGTTTGACCTCTCATTCATTTTATTTTGCCCTGATTATATGCAATGTACTCTACATATGAAGACTCGTAGTGCACTATGATCACACCGTACAAGACTTAGCGGACACACCCGAGAAATGCTAAGTCTGACTACTCTCCTGGTCTGCAACTAGGAAATGGCTCTCTGGCCTAAACTGGGCTCCTCCTCTAACCTGAGCACACAGGCGGAGAGTCAAGCCACCTCTTGGCTTTTTCTATAATCTAGTGCCACTAGGATCTCTGGTTGATGTTGGACACTACTTTCTGAAATTTAAGGAGACCCCCGTATACTGGTCGCACCGCCACGGTTAGGTCCCCCGTACCATCTCTTGGTACGTTTTGACCCCCATATACTAGACGCACTGCCAGGGTAGGTCGTTTCATTCCTAAGGCGCAGACCTCTCATAGGGATTCTACGATGTTCAGGGCTCTTAAGACTATTATTTTATTATTCCTACATTGTACCTTTCTCTTACTCATACTTGACTCTGGTATCTCTATGGTGTCGCGTCTATTTATTTGAAGTTTATAACACAACATGTATATGATTCTAAACATGCCAGACTAGTATATTCAAAACATTATAATATACTAAGTAATCAACATACTATACATTTTGGCAGACTATAATTCTTAAATAAACAAAATACATGTCAACTTGGCACTTTATACACTAGAATCATGCAATTGAACTGTTAAGCATCACCACATCTCATACTGAGAACTTTCATATCACCATACTTGATTCATTGAACACCCTAGCCTTAGGGTTTCATTTACCCCATTCACTTATCTCTTGGCTCTCATAAGGATTTAATATGTCATAAACATCCACTACATACAGATTGCTTTAAACAAGTCATATACAATCAACATATGTATGAAATCCTCGAATTGAGCTAAATTAGGGTTTTCCATGACATTCATTGAGATGTTATGAATCAAGAATAACATTGCATAAATAGAGTCTATGATGCCAAGAAAAACACTTCAAATGGATTTCACCATATTTATTCACAAATTTCCAACTTTCCACTCATATAGGGCTTCACCCTCTTTACGAAGATATCAAGAAAACACTATTCACATCACATGAAATCCAAAATAGTTTTTGACATATATGTACTACACATTCATATAAACAATCATTCAAAACCAAGGGGATCTAGATAAGTAACTTTCTCTATTTACTTATACAACAAATTTCCGTCATAGACAAATTCCCTATATTTCAGTTTACTCTTATAACCTCTGTGAATACTTAGGGAATTATCATTAGAATACATTGTATACATTTCTAATATGATTTTATCATCTGAAATTCATTCAAACAAAGGAAGAATCTATTTCACATCATTTTGCAACAACTTAAAACAAATAGACAATTCAGGGTTTGTAGTCGCATACTTAGCAATTAAAAATTATGGTTGATTTAACCAATTTTCGTGCAATATTCTATTTAAAGGAAGTTCCCACACCTTAAAATCGTATCTAATATCTGAAAATCTCGAATCCATATCAAATCCCTAGCAATTCACCCAATTCTTCTTCCTTTCAACTCGAAAACCCCAAAAATGAGGGATTATGAAGAAAGAGTGAGAAAAGGGGAAGTTTTGATACCATTTTTGGATCAAATCAGAAGAGGGAAGGAATTTTGACATGTGAGAGAAGATTCACCATGAAACTATATCCAAATAAGCTAAACTTACATGATTTCATCATTCCTCAGACCGCAAAACCCTAGGTCAGCATCTCCATCAATTTCTCCTCTCAAACCCTAACTCTCTCTCTCTCTAGGATTTCGTTTCTCTAGTTTGAATAAAAAATTATGAGAGATGCTAGTGTATTAGGTTGATCATATAGAGCAATTGATCTGCTTGGGTCAATTGCACTTTGACCCCTCACTAAATGTTTTCATATTTCAGTAGATTTTCCTGTCATAAAAAGGTTTCTATAATTCGTGCATTTTAGAGATCACGCCTTATCCAAAAATTATGATAATTTATAATGTTATGTATAATTTAGATATTAATATTTAGTGAAAATTTTAGATCATTCCAAGCTCCCAATAAATAATTAAAAATCGAATAGTGTATTGATATCCAGAATTCTACAGAAATGTTAATTACTGTAATTCATCTACTGATAAGGTCTAAACGTAGGAAAAAATATGAAAATTTTATATTTTGTTTATGATTGAGTTTTAGATCTACAATTAAAATTTAAGATCATTTGGAGTTACAAATAAATAACTAAAAATAAAACAATATACTATTGAACAATATTCTGTCAGCATGGTCGGTTGAAGTATATCTCGACCGAGAATGACTTTCAAAGAACATCCAAAAATTCTGAAATTTTTCAATGAAATGAACGATTGAGTTATACATATTATATCCAAATTTCAATTAAATCCAAATTACATAGAAAATATGGTAAATTATTTACCGTACTACTATCTTGATCAATTCCATAGTCATGTACCATCAAAACCCTAATTTCATCCAACTAGGGTTTATATGTCTCAAACCCTAATTTCTCAAACAATGGAACACTTAACATTCTTATTAGGTTTAAAATATCATAATTGAATTATCATCATTTATTAGATTTTAGAAATGATCAATCCAATTAAGCATATACTCATCCAGGTAAATCCTAGTTTACCAATTAGGCTCAGATACGGTCATAGCAGATATATATATATATATATATATATATATATATATATATATATATATATATATATATATATGTGTGTGTGTGTGTGTGTGTGTGTGTGTGTGTGTGCGTGTGTGTGTGTGTGTGTGCGAAGTTGTACCTATGTGCAAATGCTTCCTTTAACATGTTTGCAATTTTAATTCACTTTTAGTTTTGTACCTTTTTGGTGATGTAATTAATAAGTGTTTCATCAACATCTTAGTTTTGACTAATCTCATTTTGTGGTGGGTTTCCACATTCATCATGAATATGGTAAAAGATTATTTAGTATCTTTCAGTATCAATCTACATTTTAATCATCCTTAGATGATCAGAGTAGTTGAAGTAGCCAACAAGAATTTCATAAATATACTTAAGAATACTATTGGATCCACTTGAGAGTTTCATGAGAAGCTTACCATGAATACAAAAGTTGTCTTTGTACTTCAACATGAAAAACACCCTACTTCCTCATGAATGTGATTGAGGTTGATCTACTAATCAAGATTGAGGTTCCATCTCATTGGATACTCTAAGAGGAAGACATCACCAACATGTATTTATTCCAAGACCATGTATACACTTTATATAGGATTGAATAACAAAAGCTTTGTCCTTAAATCATGCACAATGCTACGTGGCCATAAAGAGTCAGTTCTTCTCCAAGATAGTGCATCTCTAATATTCTTATAAATATTACCTTGTGCTACATATTTATAGCAATGCATACACTTAAGGTGAGTTCAATCCAAAATAGGAAGGATTGTATATCACCCATGAGGTCTTTAGCAATCAAGATATGTGACTCCATGATATTTATGATGACACCCACTTAATATTGGTCAATGCTAGCCAAATCAAAAGGTACATTTATTGATGATGGGGTCCTCATGGGAACTCATCACAAGAGAATCTTTAAAACCCTTCTCAATAAATATGGTGATGCTCAGTGGTCACTAGAGATGATGAGGGTAAACTCAACATTCCATGACTACCCTCTTCATTCACCCTACTTCACAAATGAGAATTTATTAAAAATTCATTCCCTTAATCAATTTTACCTTAATAAACTCATTAGAATATATATGTTAAGGGAAAAAAATATCATGGTATAGTTCTTCATTCATTTTTCTTCAAAAACAAGAAATGATTAAAAAAAGTCAGCATATAATAAACTTTACTTAATCCATGTAACCTAACATGATTACATAGATACTTTTTCCAAAAAAATACTCCCTAAGGGAAACACAACTGATTGAAATCTATTCTCCAACCTTGATGGGGTTATGATGATTCTACTCTACAAAATATATTTCTACAAAGAAGCTTGTTATGGGTATATTTAGCCTTCATAAAACCAATGATCTCCTACACCTCATCTACCATCCAATGGGGATGAAGGAATGACATGATCCTACAATGAGTGTCCTTCATGTTAGTTACAAAATGAATGATGCCTTCATAATCATGGCTTTCTCAAACAATAGGAAATTCAAATGTTCTCAATTCCCATGCATTTTTCATGTTCAAGACATCACCTCATCCCAAGTCTCTAAGAACCACTATTTATGAGAATGTGATCATGACAACACACCTCCAAAAATGTTAAAACAAAGGAAAACCACATTGATGTCAACATCCAGGGAGGAACCAACCTCCACCTAAGATTGTAAGTACAAAGGTTAAGAATTATTGGCTCGAGCTGATAAAACCTCACAATAAGTACTTGCGACTAAATCTCAACTTTAAAGAGACCCTGGGATGGTCTAATCCCGTTGGAAACATAGTTGTCCTAAGTCTGCAGAGCACCATGTCTAAATTTCTTCCCTATATTAGGGAGAAAGGATGAATGATCACTCTCTCTACCCAAAAGCATGTTGATGACATTGGGTTTATATTTAAAGTGAAAGATGGAAAGATGCACCCACATTCTAGCAAAAGCCTCCATCTCCTAATCACCAAATACCATGCATTGGGCCACCTTGCTTGAAAAAAAGGTTGTTTACTACCTCAATCTGAGTTTCTTCCCCTATACATGATACTAAGCTACAAATTATAAGGTCAAATGTTCCTCACAAGGGATTCTTCTAAAGCAAAAAATATCAATTCATTTCACAAAATGTTCTATGGATGCAACTGCATGAAAATAAAGATAAAATGAAACAAAGGGTTTGCTCCTTCTTGAAACTCTCCATCATCAATGAAACTGATACCAAAATGTGACCACTTCTGGTGACATAGCTCGTACTCTACTATAACAGAAAAAACTAGAGGATAGGACTCCATAGTCAACATCGCATAGTGAATACCACATTGTTGAAGTTTAAGAAGATCAAATATCTAGTTATCGAAAGATCTTACCACTATATTGCCAAAGAACATCAAGAACATACAATCAACCTGATGAAACTTGACTTATTGAAGGAATATGGTAGGTACTGTTAAAGTATGAGTAGACATATGTCCCAATGACAACATAAATACCAATCTATAAATGCAAGCATGGGCGGCCAAACAGTCTAACATCCACAAATAAATCAATTGCCAAAGAAAGTGTGAGCAAGCAAACTCTCTAGTGTCTATAGGAAGGCCAACATAACAAAGAAAAGGCAGATAGTCACCCTATCATCAAAAAAAGATTAGATAAGTATTCTACAAGCTACAAGAAGAGAAGATGTTAAACAACAAATTGGCATAGGAAAACATTCCAATCTAAAATGAGTATAAATTTATCATCTAACATAAAGTGAAGATAATTTTGACAATGAAGGAGGGAAGATACTCCTTAAAATCTAACAATAGGATAAAAGCTATATTTTCTACACAAACATGTGGATGCATCAACACATGTATGAGCAGACAATGCTCCCTCAATATTGTTGTGGTCATAACATGTATTGAGGAGGCAAATTGAAAAGTCTATGGCCTAGGGGGGAGGGGTTTGTCAAGGATCCCCCCTCTCACCTATCTTCTTATGTTCATGTAGTCAAAACAAGAAGAACATGTCAACATTCAAAATAGGAATTCTAAAGTTTTGCATCACTCAAGCAC
Source organism: Alisma plantago-aquatica (assembly GCA_963693085.1). Lineage (NCBI taxonomy): Eukaryota > Viridiplantae > Streptophyta > Magnoliopsida > Alismatales > Alismataceae > Alisma > Alisma plantago-aquatica. Next base: position 1,353,393,342 of record OY856410.1, on the reverse strand, counting down.
ACATTAGTTTCTACAATGCGAAGATGAACAAGAAGACATTCAATCATAGCATTTAAAAATGACATATTATTAAAACAAGAAAACTTTTCAAAACATGCCCAAAAAATAGGCATACATTTTACAAACAAACTACAAGGCTGATGCAAATAGGAACGAATATACATTCCTTAGGGCTACTAGAAAAGCAAATACAAAATGAGGTTGACTAAATAGGATTTATCTGATGTTTACTTAGGGTTAATGGCAATGAAAAGATAAATTAAATGAGGTTGTATGAATAAGAATGAGAAAATGTTACCTTAGGCCTACAAGCTATGAAAAAAAATGAAATGAGGCTACATAGACATGAATGGGTAGATGTTCCTTTCAACCTATTAAAAAGAGAAAATGATATGTGGAATTTTCTCAAAACCAAGGTGACATGGAAAATGGAATAATGATGTATGCAAAAAGGTGGTAGAATATCCTATCCTTTGACATTAAAAAAGCCATGAACTTGAAAAAATGGCACGAGTCTATAATAATGATTTTTGCAAAGTCCTTATTAGCTACAATATGCAGGAAGGGTTGAAAGGAAGATGCAAAAGAGATCATACATGCATTCCTTATCAAAAAAAGAATCATATGGTTCCATAAACAGATCTTAGTTATTCCAAAGGGGAATATAGAAACTAATCCACCCGTACCATAATAGGTCTTCAGAGTGATCCCAAGACTCTCAAACACCGTGAATTTATCCCACTAGGCTTTTCCTAGTTTAAACAAGTGCTTAAATGTTCTTACGATAAAAGTGTCTAGTATTTCTATTTCATGAATAGGAGGGTCCCTTTTATAGAGGTCATGTGTATATGATGCATGTCCCACATGCCAGGGAGCTGACATGCATTATTTTGCATCGGAAAATTCACTAGAGGTGAAATCCTTAGGGTTTACCTAGACTAAGTAAAATAATGACCACCCACAAGTAGATAGGGCTTTTTGTAGTATAGTTCAGGATGGAACCCAAAGAGCAACATATTTAAGAATTGACTGCTCAAGATAACCAAATAAAAACTAGTACATAACATAAGATTGGATTTGTTTTTTACGGATTTAAGGTTATAGATACTAAAAGGATGAATTAAGGGTTGTTTATTTTTTATAAGATAAAAAATAATTTTTGATCAATAACATGTTTTAAGGGTTGATTATTGACGCATGGGAAACTAGGGTGTAATGGGTTTCACCACCTCTTCCTATCATTTCCTCTCTCACTAGATCATATTATTGTAAATGATATATATGTTGAGGCCAAAAAAATCCCCCTTAGAATTAGGAATAAAACACGGACAAATATCATTCTAAGCTTGCCATCATGTTACCTAGAGATCATACATCTATCACCTTGGATAACACCTATCCAAAATTCTCATCAAGGGTTTAATTAGAATCTAATAAATACCCTAGATCCTAGGTTCAAATCTTTCTACACCTGGGATCATGATAAACATGTAAACATGGTGAATAGACAAGCATAAAATGACTGATTCTAAACATGTAATGGTTCCTACAATAATAGATGCAATAAGAAGAACAAGCTTGGTTAGCGGGGCTACTCCATGTACCCCATAAAAAGGAATACTTGCTCACAGAAGTAGTAACTAAAACAACAAGGGAAGATAGAAAGAAGGCCATCATCATAGAAGAAGAATGAGTCTCTATTGTGGTATGCATAAGAAATTCTTTAGACTCTAAGACAAGGGTGTCTATGAACATGTAAGTACACCCTAAGATGTTCATCAAGGATGAACTAGATCGTCGTTCTTCCTTCCTTGTGCATTGGATCTACAACTATTGAATAGGGAGAAGTAGGTTGACATAGGTGAAGGTCGTTACTCGATGGATGAAGGTGTTGTTCATCGAAAACTCCTTCGACATGAGAAGCTACAAGCCTTGGCGGAGGTGGAAGTTCTTAAGTTGGTGTTTGAAAATAATGGAAATGTTTAAAGGTTGATGATGGTTGAAGGTGAGAGGAAATAGAAGTAGCCCAGCAACACCAATGGAAGATCCCTTTTTTGGAGGCAAAGGCCTTATTTTTATATGTAGAGATTAGGGTTTGTAACCCTTTCATCCTCCATGGAGTTAAGTATTCATCTACAATGGAAGTGAAGAGATAGAAGCACTTGAGGAAGTCGATGGGTCATCATGTTTAGTAATACCATCAGTAGACAAGGGGTCATGTGACCTACAAAACTTCCATCAGTAGAAGAGGGGTTCAAAATGACCTTCGGTAGGTGAACAATTAGGTGTACCATCAGAAGGCACCTGTGTAGGGAAACCTTTAGTTGAATATATGGAATGACAATCGAAAGGTGGAGTCTAGATAACCATCAGAAGGTGGACATACTAGAGAACCATCGGTTGACAAGTACAACCCTACCTTTGGAAGGTGAAGCAAGAGTACCATTGCAAGGAAACCACTAGTAGGTGCAATGGCTTCCTTTGGTTGTCAACTGATAGGTTGGAAAAATGAGAAAAACCGATGGATTGGAAAAAAGATAAAAATTGATGCTTCAATAGAAAAAAGCACCATTTGGGGTGGGGGGCAATTGGCATAAGGTCGATGGTCTACACTAGTGGATCTTCTTCTGAATGAATAAAAACCAACAGATGGAAAGAACAATGAAACTCCATGGATTGGCTGGCGTAATGCAATATGATGGCTTCATATACTAATGAAGGAACTGATTATCAAAAATATGCTCCATTTATTCAAAAGTTTGTTGGGCCCACTAATTGGTTAGTAGGACCATCGCCTCCTATAGTCCTACCATGAAATGAAGCTCAATAATTCATGGAAACCAAAGAAATAGATTGATATCCAATAAGCTAACATAAAAATAAGAAAGCCAAAATGTAAGCTAGTTCTAAAGTGAAAGAATGAAAATGGATGCAAAACTAAGCTAAAAATGCAAGTAAAACTAGGATGAACATGAATTCATTAGGAGCACAGTGGCACTTTCCCTCCCTCCATAGAAACCCTAACCTTTTTCCCTTAGGGGCATGGGTCTATCACGTATCGACTTATTTTTGGGTCCTGACTAAATACTTGGGCCAGTTACATGCACCACACACGACTTAGCTAGTTGGACTAGGTTGCCAGTTCAAGTACATGATATTTCAACCTTTTTCATCCTTTTCAAATGCATCTAAGTTGTGTTCGCTTCACCAAGTCAAGGATTTTTTATAATTTAAAAATATTGCCATCTAGACTTGATTACCAATGAAAATAAGCCTCAGAGCCACTTGATATTTAAATCCTCATACTATGAAAACCATTTCGCAATCCTTGCGCATGAAAGAAATTTTTTCACTCTCAAAATTTGAAGAAAGGATAAGACTTCACATTCAATTTAACAATCCTTACACAAGTATGTAAAACACATATTTCTAAGTCCAAAACACTCAAACTATGAGCTTTTTTAACCTATATGTATCCCCACAAACACTCATTGAGCCATTAAAATGACAAAAAAATTTGAGTGTTCATTGGTCTCAAGAGTTTAACCATTCTCATGAATGGATTCACCAGCTAAGCTCTAGACCTGATCAAGGGAGAGAAGAATTGTGGATACTCAAATTTTGAATGTACTCAATTTCACTGCCTAATTAGTAAAAATGAGACAATGAAAGTGAAGATATCATCAAAACACGTACACAAATATGACCAAACTCCAAAGTCAAAATAGACTGATCAATAAATTACTAAAATTTATGAGTGTAACCATAAATACCAAAATTTGATGAATAGACACTAAAACACACTGTGGAGCAAGAGAAAAATAATGAAAATTTCTAAAATGTGTTATTAATAGCATGAGGGTTGTCAAAATGTAAAAAAAGAACTTAAATGCAAAATCTCAACATTATCAAACTTCACATATGAATTTTTTTAGGTTCATGATCTATGTCATGGCACAATATATGGATTGATTCAAGTGACAAAGTCACAATTTGAATTAACAAATGATTCAGTAAATTTATAATGATCATTTCTGATGTTTGTGGATTTGAATATCGAACTTCCTCAATGGGAAGTCCACAAACTAGGATGAACATATTATTTATGTATGATTCATTTTTATTACCTTTCTTGTAGTTTTCACTAAGGTCCCAACTTGAGACAATCCATTATCTTGATACTTGGGGTGTATGAGTGCATCTCAGACCTTTTCCTCAAATAGAATCCCACCTCAAAAAAGTCCTTAGATTTGCCAGTCCCAACCAAAACAAAACCTCAGAAGGTGGGGTGCCTATATGACCCATGGCCCTCTTTCATGCTTTCCTTATGCCCCCATAGTGTTGAGTAGCTGCCCCAAGATATACCCAGAAGGCAGGAACACATATCCCATGTACCACCCCCATTTTGCATCCTCTTATGTTGACCAAAAAAATATATTTCATCCATGAAACATCCTAGAAGATTCCAAAAGGTGGAGTGCATATTAGACATGTCCCCCAAATTTATGATCTTAATTTGTTTGACTAGGTTTTGATTCTAGAAAACTCTAGAAGGATCCTAGATTTCTATCCTCTTGTATGCCTCTTTCTATGATTTGTAAACACCCAAAATTACATCAAACCCTAGAAACCCCATAAACACCACAAATACAACTACCCATCTTCATTCACAAGGGATAACTTTTTGAAACATGTGTTGAAATTTCGAAAGGCTATCTCTATGTCATATAAGGTGGATAATTCCATTCTACAACTTTCAAAGAGTATATACCCTAGATATTAGGCCACTCTAGGACATTGGATTTTATCCACCCTTCTAAAGAGAACAAACTCCCTTTTTCCAACAAAAGTCAAACAAGGTAAGCATGTTGATCAACAAAAGTGTGATACCCTCACACTCTTCTCCATTTTACCACCTCCCCAGTGTTGTGAAAAAATGAGGACCCATGGTTGTTCATCACCAATATTATTTTGTTATTTCTAACACCATATTCTTATTTATTCTTATATATCACCTTTCTCCCTTATCCTCTTTTACCAACCCCCAAATTATGTTAGCATATGAGTATCTGGGGTTGATGATCACTAACATAACCATATTATTACTAACACACATTTTTTTAGGTAGTCTTTTGTTCTTATATATTGCAGACCCAACCTTATTTACATAGAACATAAAACCAAAGCCTTTCCATGATTTATAATACTACAAGGGAATCATAAAGGTGTCTAGTACCTTTCCCACACGTATCTTGATGCCATACCCATTTCCATTGTTATCCTTGTTTTCCTTATCCATTATACTATTGAAAGTGCAACAACAATGATTTTCCTATTTTTTATATACATGTGGTGTCTGCTCCATGCATTTTTCAATGTGGCATGTCTAGAAAGGTGATTCCCATGGTTTCCAAGATAAACCCACACTTTGGAACATGAAACCACATGAACTAAAACTCATTCATAGTGTCATCAAAATGTTCGAACTCCTCATAGATCGAGAAATTTTTTTCATAATTATGTTCAATATCCTTAGTTGTTGCATACTTATTATGAATTGATTGATAGAATACTTAAATGTAATAAATTGGTTGACACTTTTTTTTATAAAAACTATAAATTGAAAAGGATTTTTATTTGATTGTTTGATCTCTTTAAAATTTATGATGATTTTTTTTATTTCCTCTTCAAATATTTGTTAAAATTACGTTGTATTAGACATTCACAAGTAAAGTTTTGGTATAAAAGATTGAAACACTAGTTATTCCATGAAAATAATGATAAATATAATTTTATCACTAATACAATATAAATAAACAACAAAAAATTGTTTCTATGGGAATTAAAACAACATAGTATACTTCTCCATTTTATCGAAAGAATATAAGATATATTGGTTTTAGTCCACACTAACAATTGGGAGTGCATTAGTGTCCCACTAGGGATAAAAAGGAATTGATCTTGAAAACCCTGTTGGGCCACCCGCTCATCCAATCAATCATGGAGCCCAGTGGGGAAACAATATTTTTTATTATAAAATAGGAGAAAGTAGGAAAAAAGAAGAAAGATAATTTTTTTAATCATAACTTTTGATTTATAATGAATTTTTGATGAAATAAAAAGGATTAATTTCCTTGCAAAATATTATATCAAACAAGAAGAATATTGATATATTTTTTAGAATATAAAAATATGAGAGAAGTATACTAATATTTTAGTATACAATACTCTACGTATTGGGATACAATACCCGTATTTTGCATACAATACATCGACGAGTAAATATTTGTATCGTACATCTAAAATAAGAGGAATGCAACCCAAAACACAGGTATTGGAACTCTACTACTTATCTACTTGAATATATTAATAATATTTCGAGGGTATATTAGTCTTCTTTTGGTACATTACTTTGCTTTTGGGGTACAATACTAATGTTTCTGTGTGAATGTTGAACCCCAAAACACAGGTATTGTACCCAAAACATGGATAATGTACTTTAAAACACCATTTTGTAAACTAAAATAGTAATATTGTACCCAAAGATAAGAATAATGTACTCAAAATCATGGTATATTACTCCAAAACTCGGGTTTACCAATGTTGGGGTATAATACCCCTTATTTTAGGGTATTGTACTTTTCTATACTTCCCTTCTCTGTTTTTAATGATTCTATCATATTATTTTTTTTCTACAAAGTATGTCAACGGTCATCTTGTTTTAAAGCATTGTTTATGTGATGAATCTAATGCTTTTTATTTTGGAAGGAAAATTATCACAAATTAGAAGTTATAAGAAAAACATTTTTCTCTCTCTTTCCAACCTCTCTCTCTTTATTGTATTGCAGAGGTCAGGGCACAAAGTACTGTGTCTGGGTAGGCCCATGAATGTATAGAATAAGATGTGTAACTACTTGAAAAAAGGAGACTTATTAATATTCATTAATAAATGAAATCATCACTTCAATGTTTATCTAATTTAAATCAAGATTAAAGATTTACATACATTTCAAGTTTACAATGATTTATTTTATACCAAATGGACATGGTACATAAAGACTCAATCTAGATATAGGAGGAGAGTACACATCTATTTTTTTGTATTAAAAATATAATAGAATTATTGTACATCAGGTACCCCCATCTTATTCCCAAAAATCTTATCAAATAGCCAAACTAAAGAATAGTATGTTGATATATATATGGTCATCAATCTATGCAATAATCTAGGTTTTAAGTGGGTTCAAAGTGTAGGCACAACTTTATGTATTTTTAATAAAGTCTCTTAGAAGAATAAGAAAATAAGTGAACATTGGAAACATATAAAAATAAGACAAAAATAACTCAAAGTGTGGGTATCTCTTGCTAAAGAATTCATCCCATATTATTGAAAAAGAAGTTGGGTTCTGAAAGTATTGATGCCATAGTGTTAATTTATGTGAATACAACTTTTAGAAAAGAAGTCAATACAATAGTGGAAAGTCATAATGAAACATTCTTTGAAAATGGTTTTCCTTATTGGAATAGTTTCTCCCTGATGTGATTCTTTTGGATATCCTAAATCATAATGTTCTTTTCCAATATGTGGGAAGAATTTCTAACTTGGGGTAGTGATGTGTGTTTGCTTCTTCTTCTTTGTCTACAACCCAAAGGGTAGTTTTCTTTACCCGAAAGAAAAAAAGTGTTACATATGATAGGGAAATTGTCTATCAAAATTACATCATGGTTCTGACCAAGGACAAGCTTGCAAGGGAGAGAGAAAGTTTAGTCCCCTCTTTGAGTGTGTGGGAGATCTTAAAAGGGTGATTTTTTTTCAACTTTATCAAACTCTGTGAGGAAGTTGTTTATGTGGACTAATTCCTCTTCTTTTTCTCCTAAACTATTTGATCACAACAGAAACATTCATTTTTACATGGATCCTTTGAAAGCCTAGCCTAGTATTAGTGATCACTGTGAAGAGGATGGCATAGATTTTATCCATGTGATCCTCCTTGGGTCCTTTTATAGTTATAGCCGCTATATCAAGGTAGACCCCTCATGGTTTCTGAATATAGTTGTTATGTCGGTACCAACCTTCCCCAAGATAGCCGCTTCAATACTTATCTTAAAAAAACCTAACTCTGGATAAAGCCACCAACACAAAGATATGTCTTGTCTTTGCAGGTGAGGGTACATGCCAGTATTTCTATCATCTTTGTGCATCAGGACTCATTTCAGCATATTATCTTTGATAACTACTATATTTTACTCTTTTTAGAAGAAGATCATGTCATTCCTAGATTTCCAAGTTGTAATACAATAGGTTAATACCTTGATTAAGTCGTTTGCTAGCAAATTCTTAAAAAGTCAGGTTCATCCATTGTAAAGTCCCATGATTTAAGGCCTTGAATAAAATGATCTTAAAAAGAATGATTGGAATACCCATATGACCAAGGCACACCTCCTTTCTAGGGATTCCGTCACTAAATAACTCCATAGTTAAGCGTGCTTAGCTTGGAGTAGTACTAGGATGGGTGACCAGTCAAGAGGTTTATCCTGTCTTGTGCGTGACTGAGAACAAAGCATGCAGTTACGACTAATGATGGTCTGTTGGGCCAGTCATCATTCCCAAAACCCTATTAGAGCCTTGTGCAGTGGGCCCAGGTGTTACAAATGGTATCAGAGCCAATTCCCCTCTGGTAGATGGGGCCCACTTGGTTCTGTGTCGTTCCAGCTTTGAGTCGTACATTGTAGGCATGTTGGAAAGGGCTATCCTAGTTGATAGAGCCACCCTTGCACTAGTATGCATGGTCACGAGTTGGGTGTACATGGGCCATTTGGGTCTGCATTGATATGGGGGTATATTATGAGGCCATATAGTTGACCCTTGATGAGGACATCAAGAATCTAAGTGGGGGAGATTGTAACGTCCCCAAATTTGAGGCCTCGAATAAAATGATCTTAAAAAGAGTGATTGGACTACCCATATCACCAAGCTGCACCTCCTTTTCAGGGAGCCCATCACTAAAGAACTACATAGTTAAGTGTGTTTAGCTTGGAGTAATACTAGGATGGGTGACCAAACAACAAGTTTATCCTATCTTGCACGTGAGTGAGGACAAAGTGAATAGTTAAGGCTAGTGTGGTCTGTGGGGTGAGTCATCATTCTTGAAACCCTATTAGAGCTTTGGGCAGTGGGCCCCAATGTTACATCCACTCTTTTATTCAGATATCAATAAGTATTTTACCACCTAAAGTCGGTGGCCCCACCCCAAATTTCTTTAGCATAATTTCACTCAAACAGACAATGGTAGAGAACTTCCATAGTGACCTCATAGATCGAGCAATAAGAATTTGACCTAACATGCTTTTGATTCAGAGTCTCAATTGTCCTCGTGCGGTTTTTATGTATCCTTCATAAAAAATGTCAGAATTTGGCCAGGGCCTCCATTTTGAAAATATTATTCCAAACTTTAGAATTGTTTTTCAGACCATTTATGTTGTTACAATTGTCTTTGAAATAGAGGTGGTAGTCCTTCTTGAAAGAGTAGATACCTACCATAGTAAGGCACAAATTGTTCATTAGTATTGGAGCTTCCTGGGGGTATAGACATGATCTCTTGGGCATCGTACGTTGTAAACATTTCTTTAGTGAGGTCATACATCCAGGCGTTATTTGTTGCATCTAACAAATTAGAAACCATTGTTGTGTTCAACAAATCAGAAATGATATATTCTCTTGTTGACTATCTTAATAGTTTCTAGGAGCATGTATCCTTTCTATTCCATAACCAAGGATCCTTCTAGATCCTAACTTGGGATCATGTACCCGTGCTCCATCTTAACCCCTACTTGAGAAGGAATCAAGCCCTTCACAAATTGTACTAGGTGTAGCTGGGATTATAATCTCAAATAGTTCCAGAATATCATCATGCTTATAATACCTCATTTTTAGAACAACACTAACCATATGATTATCATAGGAGAACAACCTCCAAGCTTGCTTGGCCAATATGGAAACATTGAAGGTTTTTAGAACTTTGAAACTAAACCAATCATTATGCTTTGATTTACATATTTTATTCTAGGAGGCCCATTGAATTTTCCTATTCCCATGGTATGAACCCCAACAAAAATTGCTATCATCTTGTTCATATCATTGATTAAATTTTGGGTATTTGGAACACCCCCATCATGTATGACAGAAGAGATTGCACCATTGACTGTATCAGTACCTCTTTCCTTGCCTGGCTCAAATATATTTCTTCCCATACTCTAAGGCAATTCCACATCTTGTCCATCATCTCTTTGAAAACTTATTTCTTTGATCTATCGATAACTACGGGCAATCCTAAGTGTTTTTCATGTGTTTGCACTTGATTCATTACTAGAACCTCCAAAATCACTTCATTCTTGTTGTAAAAAACAATCTTACTAAAGGGGATCTCTAACTTTGATATGTTACTTTTCCATCCTGAGGCACGTTCATAGAAAATGATGATATCATCTATCAGATTAGCCTCTTCAGGTATTGCTCTAGCAAATAAAATTTCTTCTTCAAAAAAAATAATTGGAGAATGCAAGGTCCATTTTCACTATCCGGAGCACCATGTATAGTGCCATTTGTAGCTTCATCAATTAGCATATTGGAGAAAGCATCTGCATATAATAAGAAGAGGTAGGGGAGATCCAGTATCCTTGGAAGATCCCTCTTTAGTGAATGACATGCCCCTTTTTGACCCCATCTATAATAAATATGAAAGATGCAATCTGAAAGCACTCCCCCACATAACTCCCATATCTTCCATGACTTTTTCGATGAAGTTCCACTCCACCCTGTTATATGCGTTTCTCATGTCTAGCTTGATCACCATGCTTCCTTTTTTTTGCATTTCTGCTTGCTCTTCATTTGTCTCATCCCCAACAATATTCTAGTAAGTCTGGAAGAAATCTACATGTAAGCCATCAGAGACCGATGCCTTAGATGGGTGCATTTGGACAAAGGCCTCTTTGATTGCTTCTAACGTTGGTTCCTCTTGAAGTTTTCAATTGAACTCTTCATTGATGCATTTGGGTATCATTATCATGACTTTTTCAGCCTCCTCTCACCCTTTTGATTAGAAGAGGTTGTGTAGTAGTCGGTAATAATATGGTCAATATCTGCTTCATTAGTTTACCACACAATGTTTTCATCTTTTAGTTTGGTGATATTGTTTCTCTTCTTTCTTTGTGACTCTTTCTTAAGAAATAAGCAATGAGTTGTGTTTGATCTAGGATGGGCTCTATAGGGGGGTGAAAAGATTTAAATTCTCTTAAAAAAATTCATTAGACCTTTCAAATTATTTAACAAGATAAGGTTGCTAATATGGAATTTCAGTGTAACTAAATATACAAAAAAAGGATGAGAGAGATTGAAACAATCACAAGAACTCAAGCTATGTAGAGTGGTTCCAATCTCCACATGTGGAGATTGTCAACCCACTACCTAGAGAGGTCAACCTCTAGGATTTATTAACAATGTATACTCCTTATATTCACTTATAAGAGTTACAACATATGACCTTCCTTTTCTGGGTCAAGGATACCCCTTTGAGGGGAAGGGAGCCAACAACCTACCAAAGGAATTACCTATCCAACAAAGAGTCTTATACCTCACCAATGAATTACCCACTTTACACCAAGTCTTCTGCCTTCACCGAGGACTTACCCACTCTTGCAAAAGTCTTACGCCTTTGATGAATACCCACTCTTCTTGGATATTCTGCCTTTGACTTTACCTTTGCCAAGGAGAAGCTTTCACTAAGGGACACCTTCCCTTCTTCTTCTTCACCTCTCTTAGCCAAGAGAGAGAATTCTAATATTCATCTGCATGGTATAAATGAGAGATCGGGAGGTGGAGGAAGTGAGAGCCTCACAAGATATACATGTAGGACTAATTCTCTTACAAATCTCCTACTTGCTCTAATGGATGTACCAAGTGATTAAGCTTAGAGAGAGAGGAGGTTGTACAATGCACTCAAGTATAAAATAGGGACCTTCATAGTTCTTGGATATTCATGGGATGAAGCCCAAGGGGTCCTATTTATAGTTGGGCATGCCTACTAGTCAGTGGGAATAGTTAAGGACGAATACTAGTCGTTTGGGGTGTTGCAACGATTTGTTTTAGTTTTACAACACTCCAATGACAAGAAACACTTTTTGTACACTTTCTAACTGTGCAATAAGTCGAGTTCGGTGTAGGAAACTCAACCAATTGCATAATCTAACAAAGTAGATTTCATGAATCGATCAAGTTTATCCTGGATGAAACTCGACCAATCCCTGAAATCCATTTTGTCCAGTGGAGGGATTGGTCAAGCTTATAACTCGACTAAACTTAGACATTCTCAAAATGCATCAATGGATCGGTCGAGTTTGTAACTCAAACGAACAAAAGTCTGTAATGAATTTTGGAAAATGTCATTAAAGTGTTTACATATTAGATTTAAATGTTCTTGAATTTTTCTAAGCCTAATTACAAGTCATACAATCATTACAAGGGATTTACAACATGATTCTAGTGGATTTACATCATATTCCACAAAAGTGCACTTGCATTGATTTTAGCTTGTCTTTTCTCCAACATAGGATGCACAAGTTAGGGCATTCAGAGTGTGTCTATACCTATTTTAAATCACTCAAGTAGAAGCATTAGAAACTAATGAATGAAATGGTTAGTCATCATCAAAACAAGGGTTTAGTCAATTTAGACCTTGAGTTTGACTAAATTGACCTTGAGTCAACATTCTCCCACTTTATTAAGATGACAAACTATTCAATAAATGTATTGAAAGCATTTAAGTAAAATCACACCTTTGGAGATACTAAGGGATTCAATATATTTGAGTTCATATGGTCCCCCTCAATGATGCTCATGCATTTCTCATACTCCCCCTCAATTGATGTTATTTCTCCTACATGGTTATCTTTCATAAAACTTGTAGAAACAATGTCATCTCCCCTTTAAATCTCCCCTTACATAAGACATGTCTTCTCCCCCTTTGTTATTTCAAATAGTGGGGGCTTAAAAACATAGCATGTTAGTAGAACGAGATACACCTGTTGGAGAGTGAAATAAAAGAGAAACACGAGGCTTGTCCAAGCTTAGAATATAAAGAAAAATTAAACATGCATTTGAACAACCCTAGATGTAATTCTATAATATATCAAGGGAAATCTATGCAAGCAAGTAACTCAAGATGGTAGATAAGCAAGTTATGGAACAAGCTTGAGAAAGTACAAAACAAGATACAAGATACCATATAGTTGAATATCACTAGATGTATTAGATACCACAAGATAAACAAGGCTAGAACTACATGTATATGGATTACTAGTAGATGATATCACAAGTTAGGACTTCTAGTAGGATCTATATCATAGCCAAAGATGCACAAGTTAAAGAGAAAGCTATAAGTAAATGTAGAGAAATATCCAAACCAGAAGATATGTAGCTTCAGAAGCAAGAAAGGATGTAACTCACCAGCAAATATGCATCATTACCAAAAGATGATTACCACTAAGAACCTCAAGGTTGCATCATGAGATATACAACTACATAGATGTAGCAAGTTAGATCACAACAGAAGAAAATTAAGACACAACCATGAGATCCAGAGAGACCACCATCAAAACCTATAAAACAACTCAAGATAGATAAAAGATACCAATTTAACAATTTGGGAGATAGAGTTGTAAGAAAGATAGGAAATTTAAAGCATGGCAATATGCATATATAAAGGTACTAAGAGGAGTGCCATAAAATAAGACTATTTGTTGAGAAAGTCAAGTTGAGAGGGAAATTCTTCATCCAAAAAGCTAACTATATATACTATGCACAATGTTGTCGGTCGAGTTTTATGTTTTGGACTTCTCGACAGACAACAACTTTTGGCAATACCTATTGGTCCCTATCAGTCAAGTTTCATCAGGTCAAACTCAACAAATACAGCTGTTATCAAGAAGCACATATATTTCCTAGAAACATATTTAGAGGTATGCTAAAAATGTAAGCCATATCCAAATATGTGTAAGAAAGTTAGTAATGCACTATGAAAGAATAAAATAGTTTTTGAGAAAGGAAGTGAAAAGAAACATAATATGGTTGGATATGAGCAAGGATAACATCAAATCTATTCTTACCATTTCTTTTCCAGTTGTTTCCACCCCATACACATCTCACCTTTATTCTCTTATATGGATTAAGAAACCATTTGCAATTCCATGGCTCATGTCAATCCATTTGCAAATTACCTGCAAGAAGAAAGATGAAGTGGTCCCCAGTCATATTATTGAGTCCGGAAGGGTTAGCTTAGCAACCCAAGTCGTATTGCTTTTGGGTTCTTTCCTAAAAGGGCAATAAGTAGCACAATGACCAATTTCATTGCATTGAGTACGTGATCTCCTAGCCTTGGAAGTAGAGGATTCTTCATTGAAAATTGAAGGTCATGTGTCTTTGATGTTCCTTTGGCTACTATCAAGTCCAAAACCATCACTACCAATTTGTTCGGTAGTATGATCTAGGATTTGATTAAGATTCTTTTTATCATTTAAGAATATTTGCATAAAAGACCTCAATCTATGATTATGATGCATAAGAGAAGAAAAAATAGAAGACAATTGATTGATATCATCTCTCGCATGAAAAATATCAGTTTCTAAGAAAAGAGATTTGGTCATATAAGAATCTTTATCAATATGAAGAGTAGAAATACTATTCTCTCTACTAGTAGAACTAGAACAAGATTCAAGAACATTGATTTTAGCAAGCAAGGAAGCATTCTCATTTTCGAGAAAAGCAATCTTAGAGAGATAAACACTATTTTCATATTCTAATACTCGCAAAACAAAATCTTTGTCCTCATTTTTAGTTTTAAGAACATGAATATCAATCATGAGAGAATTCACAATATTACTATGCTCTTCTTACAACTAGTAATAAGAGGTTGGGCTTCAAGAAATCTAATCTTATCAAGCAAATTAGCATTTTCAAGTTTAATAGGATCTACTTGACTAAGATAAGCATTGTTTTCATCAAGCAAGCAAATATTAGTATGTTCAAGAGCATCTATTTCTACATGCAAATTATCAACAATTCTAGCAAGCTTTTTCTTTTTCCTTTTAGAAGACTTAAGAGAGGCAAGAGTAGCATGAATAATAGCAATTAAAGATTCATTATCTAAAGAGTTTAGATTTAACTCATTTGAGTCTTCACTTATTGAGTCCATAAGAGTAAAATGACATTCTCCTTCATAACTAGAGCTTGAGATAGATCATCCACTTGATTCTTCACTTGATCTTGGGTTGGAGGAGTCACTTGAGCTTGAGTTGGAGGAGTCTCATGAGCTTTTGTTCCACTTGTCCTTCTTCTTGTACTTCTCTTCTCTTCTCTTCTCTTCTCTTGTGATGACAAGTCTTTTTGCCTTGTAGATAATCTTCCTTGAAGTGACCCTTCTTTCCAAACTTGGAGCACCAAATAGAGGAGGACTTGGATTACATGGCCTCTTCTTCAACTTGAGAGGATGGAGAGGCTTGACCAATAATAGATTCAATGTGTGTTTTGATTTCAGCCTTCTTCATTCTCTTGAGCTCTTTTCTTATTCTCTTTCTTCTACATCTTGCTTTTCAAGTTTGAATTCATGGGATTGTACATTTCCTATGAGATATTCAATAGGGATATTACCAAGAGACTTTATTTCTTCAATGGAAGTCACCTTGGATTCCCACCTCTTCTAGCCATTGGATGACCTAGGATGGTAAGACCATTTACAATGGTGTTGAACCTTGAGTACATATCAGCTACCCTTTCCTTCTTTCCCAACTTGAAGTTATGAAGAAGCCCTTTGAGCATGTAGACTTTGGTTTCCTTCACTCTCTTTGTTCATTCATAAGTGATGTATAGCTTTCTCCATACCTCATAGGCCATCTCACAAGAGGAAATATGATTAAACTTTGTGGGGGAGATGGAGGCATAGATAATGTTGATGGATCTTGCATTCAAGGTTGGTTTCTTCAAGGTAGCTTCATCTCATTCTTCTATCTTTGTCTCTGGAAGCTTGTATGGATGGTCCACCATTTTCCATAGCTCAAGACTCGCTCTTTGGATGTAATATTGTAACCTTATCTTCCAATAGAGGAAATTACTCCTATCAATGATTGGAATGTTGATGAGGTACCTCCCACCTTGATAATCTCCCATCTTCTCCTACTTGTTTGAGTATGCTTGGAGAAGACCCACTCTAATACCACTTGTTGGATGTAGGATAGGCTCTAGAGAGGGGTGAATAGAGTTGAATGCACTTAAATAGGAATTCATTAGACCTTCAAATTATTTAACGAGATAAGGGGTTTCTACAATGGAATTTGAATGAAACTAAACGTACATAGAAAGGATGAGATAGATTGAAACAAGCACAAGAACACAAGCTATGTAGAATGGTTCCAATCTCCAAACTAGGAGATTGTCAGTCCACTACCTAGAGAGGTCAACCTGTAGGATTTATTAACCATGTCTACTTATATTCACTTATGAGAGTTACAATATATGATCTTCCTTTTCTGGGTCAAGGTTCCCAACTTTCCCTTTGAGGGGAAGGGATCCAACTACCTGCCAAAGGACTTACCTATCCAATGAAGAGTCATATACCTCATCAAGGACTTATCCACTTTGCACCGAATCTTCCACCTTCACCAAGGACTTACCCACTCCTACACAAGTCTTCTGTCTTTGAGGAATTACCCACTCTTATTGGATATTTTGCCTTTTACTTCACCTTCATCATGGAGAATCTTTCACCAAGGAATGCCTTCCCTTCTTCTTCACCTCTCTTAGCCAAGAGAGAGAATCTTCATCTTCATCTTACCGGTAGAAATGAGAGATAGGGCGGTGGAGGAAGTGAGATCCTCATAAGATATACATGTATGACTAACTCTCATACAAATCTCCTACTCACTCTAATGGGTGTAGCAGGTTATTAAGCTTAGAGAGAGAGAGAGAGGAGGTTGTAGGATGCACTCAATTATAAAATATGGACATTCATAGTGCTTGGCTAACCATGGGATGAATCCCAAGGGGTCCTATTTATTGTTGGGATTGCCTAATAGCTAGTAGGAACACTTAAGGGTGAATACTAGCCGTTTGGGGTGTTGCAACAGATATTGTTTTGAGTTTTGAAACACTTCAATGGCTAGAAACACTTTTTAGCACTTTTTGTACAGTGTGATCAGTTGAGTTTTGGGTGTAGGAAACTCGACCAATTGCATTATTTGAAAAAGTAGATTTGAAGAATCGATCGAGTTTATCCTAGATGAAACTTGACCGATCATTCAAATCAGTTTTTTCTAGTGCAGGTATTGGTCGAGTTTGTAGCTTGACCAAACTGAGACATTCTCAAAATCCATCAAGGCATCGGTCGAGTTAGTAACTTGACTGAACAACATTATGTAATGAATTTTAGAAAATGACATTAAAGTGCTTAAATATTTGATTGAAGTGCTCCTAATTTTTTCTAAGCTTTATTACAAGTGATAAAATTATTACAAGTGATTTACAACATGATTCTAGTGGATTTGCATCATATTCTAAAAAAGTGCACTTGCATTGATTTTGACTTGTCTTTTCTTCAAGTTAGGATGTGCAAGTCAGGGTATTTGGATTGTATCTATACCTAATCTGAAATCACTCAAGTACAAGTGTAATGACCCCACCCCTTAACAACCCCGAATTAAGGAAGGCTAAGGAGCTGGTGTCGTAATCCCAAAATAGGATCAACTAGTTTTGCAAATAATAAAAAATAATTAATAAATTCTACCACAAGTAAGCTCAAAGTAGGATAAAAAAATTCTTTTAACATACCTTTCAAAAATAGGAGTTTGGAAATTTACCCAAAGTAGAGTTCTATATAACTAAATCCTCCAATCTTTATTTAGCTTTAATCTTCAAATGCCACTTTAAATGTTCATCCACTTTCATGTATTCCTAAAATGCCGACAAACAAAATGTCAGTTAGTATAACAGGTTATACTGGTATGTGGGAGAACCAAAAGCTTGCATCTATTTGTAACAACATATTGCAACCAAATTATTTCTTAACATATCAAACTTTACGTCTTAAAGATAGCTACACAATCTTAACTTATACTTGCCTCTGTGATGTCCCTATAGTGGACATGGATACTACCTTCCTCATACGGTAGATCCCATTTAGCCCCTTTTGATCCTACCCTATAGGTAGACAAAGACATAGAGTTGTATAGTCGTATGATCCTACCCAAATGTAGACCAAACATTGACTCAAGATAACCTGATGATATTACCCCAAGGGTAGACCAATAACTAGGTTATCCATCTCTCACAAGTACTCAAAGCTATAGAGGAGGACTAGGATCTGAGTTAGTTGTGCACATATATATATGGTTATAGACATAGTCACTTTATAGTTGCATGCAATAAAAGTCAACCAAGTAGTTAATTTCAAGTAACCGGTAAAACCTCAAAAATCACCATGAAACTGGAGCGATTAGCCATAAGCGTTACCACATACCTGATTTAGAGATCTCAAAGAATCAAGCAAATATCTAATCCAATCAGGCAGTCTAATCAACCAAGTCAAGAAAATCACACAAGCAGTTTGAATTATGAAAAGCATGTATTACCTAATCATTACGTACTCATTGTAGACTCTTTTATTGACTTGGGAATCCCTTCTAGGGTTTCTAGGTTGAATTTGGGTTTCCTTAGGGTTTCTTATACATAAATACATTAAAGGTGACAACTTTATATACTTTTTGAATTGAGAATAGATTTAGGCTTTAGTTGTATTTTTATTGCAAGCTAAGTATTTTTCTGATCAACTTTCATATATAATTTATTGTCATGTGAGTTACAAATAATTAATTATGAATTTTGTAAGAAAATTACGTTTCAATCGATGGGACACGACAACATCAGCATTGCGGCCTCTTTTCCTTTTCCACGCTAACCATGCTTTTGTGAATCATTGTCAGGCATGTGGTGGCCCACTCTACACGAGCTAAGCATCAAGCCAGGGAAGAAGCCCACTTTTGTCCTCATGCCTTTGGACCTAGACCTATACGTGCCCGGGGCAAAGCAATGTTTTCCTCATTTCCCTTACTGTGTTCCTCACGTGATCCATCAACGGTGCCATGGTTTAAAGCTCACTGGAGTGCAATCACTTGAGAGAGAGAGAGGAAAATCAAAGGCCAAAGCCTACCATTCACATTTGAGATGCTTGGTTGAGATCTAGGGGGTCCTATTTATAGATGTGGGGGTCCAATCTTAGCTTCCCAACCTTGCTTCCAATCACAGTCCCAATCAAAATTGGGTATTTCTCCCAGAGTCCTCAAAACCCTGTAAAACCTAGGTTGGCCTTGCTCGGAATCTTTTCCTGAGTCTATCCAAGTGATTTCCTCATGTGCACATATTCTGGTTTGCACAAAAATAGAGATCTAAGATCTCAGTCTCCTATTCCTCTCTGAGTCTATCTCAATCTGGAAGGATCTGTGTGCATTATGGATTCTAGATCCAATGGCAGACAGGCGTGCATCCCAAATCTTTGATTAAATCGGGAAAAGAGAAATATGTGCGACATTAATGATATTCCTATCACTTTAGGGATTCTTACGAATATTGTACCCCCCAAACCACATGTCCAATTAATCCCAAATTTTAATGGAAAGTCCATTATGACTTAAACAACATGTGTGCAACGTTTGAGACTAAAATTCAAACGTATGAGAGACTTTTCTTCATATGCAAGTTATCTCTTAATAAAACCTATTATATTCATATTTTCTCTCTCTTAATCTTGTATGATGATTAATCATACAACTTTCTCGAGAATTCCACATATTTCTCATCACTATCTTCATTTCTTTTCCTTTTTATGCATTATTTGATTTATTCAACTTTTCTTTCCTTTTTATCATATTGAACTCACTAACTCATTAGAATCCACAAAATCATACATTTAAAGGAAATATTATCAGAGAAATCCACTCATTACACATAAATCATACAATTTCATAATCATACATTTTATTGGATAAATTGCATTTCAAACCATAATTCCCAAAAATTGGGGTTGTAACAAGAAGCATTAGATACAAATTAATGGAATGGGTAGTCATCATCCAAACAAGGGTTTAGTCAATATAGACCCTGAGTCAACATTGACTAAATTGATCATGAGTCAACATTTTTTTGTCATCCCTCATCTCAATAGCCTTTTCATGGATGAACTAGTGTGATTCATTCAATTTTTGAAGTTGTAACAACTCCTCACTAAAACTCTTACATCTAGTGAGGTTCTCATCGATCATATGTTTTCTTTGCAACCTATCTAGATCCTTATATATTTTCCTCATTCTTTTGCCAATGATGTCATATTTGTTCTTGGACCAGAGACTCAAATTCATAGAACAATTCCTAACTTGTCTTTTATTCTCCTACTATCATCGTATGTTCAAGTTTCATGTACCCGTTCTGTAACATCCCTGACCTGGGTTATGTACTGACCCTAGGTGTTTTTCCTAATAAAGCTGATTAGTTTCTTGTTCTTACCTCTTGAAAAGTAATTAAGGTTTTTAAGAAACTTATACTTCATTTTCAGTCCTTTTTGAATAATGTTGAAGCATTGTTTTGTTAACTTTGGACTAAAGTGCAAATTACCCAAGTAGAGGGGTTAACTTGAAAATTGCACATGTTAAGATGTTCCTCTGATGTTGAGACATTATAAGAATGAATATGATGTAGTAGTATGGTTTCCTCAAGCTTGAGTACCCAAGACATAGCTTGTAGAGTAATCTTTGTGCATTAAAACCTAGTTTTGGAGTAATGTGCAATTTACCCAAAACCTAGGGTTCCACATGAAAAATATCACCTCTTGAGGGTCTCTCATGTTTCTTGGCATAAAGTAGAGCAAAGAAAATGAGAGGTGTGCCTCATTTGAATGATCAAGAAGGAAAGATAATCTTGATATTAAAATAATCAAGATTTAAGCA